>OY998167.1:99108180-100414128 GCA_963921995.1 Oxystoma pomonae
CTATGGGAAATTTGCAGGAAAATTACTGCCGCATGTCTTCCGCCATTTTCGCCGCCATGTTGTGGAGATTTGGGTTGGCGACATTGGTTTCCTTAATTTTAAATATTAGTGTGGGAACACTGACTGTCAACAGTGTCAAAATATGATTGAAATTGACATTTTTTTGAAAGGTTATTTTTGTTGTTGTTTTTTAATACAAAAAAAAAGTAAAGAAACAAGTCATAAACAAATGCTCCAACGGTCACGCCATTTATGTCTCTCATTTGGTCTGGAGTATGTGCAGGTTTCGAACAAATAAATCACAATATGGAAACATTGTCCCCCAATTTATAAACTCAAAGGGTACTGTTAAGCCACACGTTATAAATTGTAATAAAAGCTCGGTTCAACCTTTGCTGCTGGCGCTCCCGCTGAAGATACACCTTGATTACATTGATCTGAATCTGCACAGGGACTAAAACAGCTAAGCAAAGATGCACCAACGTGATACAGTAATAAAAAATATGCTATGTTTTCATGGGTATTGAGTTCGTTTTCGAAACTCATTGTATCTTTTTCTTTTATATAGCGTGTTCTTTATCAAGACCAAGAAGACGCTATATAAAAGAAAAAGATAGAATGAGTTTTGAAAACGAACTCAATACCCATGAAAACATAACAATAAATTAATAGAGGGAGATACTGACTTTGATAATAGCATATATGGCTTAGCTGAAAGCCAGAGCCATGGCAAGTCAAGTAACATTTAGCAATCACAAAAAAAGTACATCTTTGGCACATGGAGTCGAGCATGGAGTTTTACAATATTTGAAGACCTTGGCAGAAAAACCTTTTAACAAACAACTGTGTCGACCATCCCTTCCCTAAGTTAACAAGTTATTACTAAGATATCCTTAAGTTTTGGTAAGTTTTCAGCGTTCAACATTTTTTTGTAGTTCTATCTTTTATAAAGGATGTGGGATTTTGCTCAAAACCGTATATGTTGTAGGTTTCATTGTCCTGATCAAAATCTATCATTGCTCCACAGTGTTTTTGAGATACTGCGTTCAAAGTTAAACATTTTGGTATTCTGGCTTTTCCCTAAAATCAGTTTTTTGCACTTTTTGTGAAAATGTAAATAATATTTATGAACCAAATTGTAGTCTTAGAATAAGTAGCAGAAAAATATAGATTGCGTCGCACTGGCATCACAAATATAAAAAATATTAAATTCATATGACCAAGAAATGACTTTTTTAACAAAAGGCAAATTTCAATTGTTATGTTGCCACTTAGTATTTAACAAACATGCTTCAAAACAAAAACTGTAACATTTTTAGTCATTTTTGTTAGTTGTTGCTATGTGGCAATGATAGATTTTCACCAAGATAAGCAAAATCACACAGAAAGCCAGTTTCCATAAGGAAAGTGCATCATCCTTAAGAAACGAATCTACAAAAAAAATGTCAAATGCTGAAAACTTACCAAAACTTAAGGATATCTTAGTAATAACTTTTTCTGCTGAATTCTTCAGAATCAGAAAACTTTTATTACAAAAATTGTTAACAAAAAACATTGTCACAATTGAATAAATAAACATCAAAATTTAGTGTTAAAAATTAACAATAAAATAAATTTAACCTAAGAATATCTTTAAAATGTCATTTAGATATTAAACATTGCTAACATTAAGGTTTTGTTAATAAAAATTAAAAAATAAATATTGATTTTTCTTTATTTCTAGTAAAACATCTTATAATTACTGGTCTTAAAATCTCAAAAAAATACTGGCTACAATATCACAAAAATTGACAATGAAATCTTAAACTACTTACTTAAAATTACATATAGAAAGTTACAAACACATGGAAATGACAACAAGAAAAAGAAAAAAAAATATACTGATAAAATACATATTAAAATTAATATTTTGGTCCCTAGGACCCCAAATCCGCATGCGCCGGTTGGTTTTTTTTTCAATTTTTTTGTTTTTTTTTTAATTTTTTTTCACTAAAACAACCCAATCAAACACAGTCCAACCCAACATAAGCCAACCCAACCCAAAACAATCAAAAAAACACATTACAATCCCCCCCCGGGCACCCTTTTTTCTCTTAAAAAAAAAAAATTGGGCGCAGGCGGATTTGGGGTCCTAGGGACCCTAGTAGGTGCCCCCATAAAGAATTTAAAAAAAAATCAAAAATGGCAGAAAACCGTATACAGCATTACCAATTTTTTTAATATTCTTTTTAAAACTCATGAAGTATTGTTCTAATTTTGTAAAAGTCGATGTGCCAAAGATGTACTTTTTTGTGATCGCTTGCCATCGCTCTGGTTTTCAGCTGATACATTATGCTATTATCAAACTCCATATCTCCCTCTATTCATTTATTTTTATTGTCTTCTAGGCCTATAACAACCTCGGATTTATAAACTGTTGGCGCATATCTGTCCCTAGACGTTTTAGTTCCTGTTGCAGATTCAGAGATCAATTTAATGAAGGTTTATCTTGAGCGGGAGCGCCAGCAGCAATGGTTGACAGTACCCCATGTTGTAATTTATTTGTTCAAAACTTGCACATTCCCTAGACCAAATGAGAGAGATTATCATGGCGTGGCCGTTCAAGCATTTGTCTGTCTTTTAAATGGTTTTTATTGCTTGGTTTTTCACTTTTTTGTTTTTGTATTAAAAAACAACAACAAAAATAACCTTTCTAGAAACGTCATTTTTGACACTGTTGATAGACAGTGTTCCCACACTACTATTTAAAATTAAGAAACCAATGTCGCCAACCTAGATCTCCACAACATGGCGGCGAAAATGGCGGAAGACACACGGCAGTAATTTTCCCACAAGGGTATTATCAATCTCTTTTTTACATCCATGTCCAACGCCCATAGATCCGCGTTATAAAAGTTAGAGGGGGAAACTACTTACTACCGCATTGGCTCCTACGCCACGTTTAAAAGTTCCCGATTTATTTGTGTTTTCGCCCACACGTTTTCAAATTATGCAAGGTATCTATGGGACGAGTTAACCAACAGTCGAGGACATTATTTCTGATCTTTTTTCCACTTTCGGTCTCGCTCATACATTATGATGACGCTTTGTTGGCATCTCCCTTGCACTTATTTACATTACCCGAGTTGACCTTTCGAGGATCAGTGACCACTTAAAAGAACTTTGACCCCTTTCAGTTCTGAGAATAGCAGACTAAATCTCACGGGCAATCTAGTAAGCAATATAAACCCAAAATTATTCCTAAAATTTGGATTAAATGGATTTTTAATCTAGTATTTCAAATTTAAGTTCTTTATCGGTAAAACTAGTTCAAGATATATATTAAGCGTCTTCTTTGTCCAACTGTAATAATTAAAGGTTAAGTTATCTAAATTTTGTCATTTAAACGAAGTCATGTAGGAATTGTATTTCTAAAGTCGCGGAGCATCCAGATGGTTGCCAATAATTTATTTCATACTTGCTTTTTGGTGTGTTTTTTATTTTAGTAAAAGCATCGATGTACGTCGATGAGCAAAAGGTTTGCCTAATGCAGGTTTTCCTAATAAAATTATTATTTTTCTAAACTGGATAAAAAGTCATTTGAAAATTTTGCTGCATGGAAAAAACATCTTATGATACATCTATGATGGTAATTTAAGGCCTCACTTTCAACTCACTTTTTTCAAGTTTTCATTGTTTTCTTAATGTTTTAAGAAAAATACTGCCAAAAAATATTTTTTCTCTATAGAAATGAAAAATGTCGAAGAGAAAAAGTATTAAAAAAGGTATTTTAGAGAAAGTTTACGATAATTTTACATTTTTTTATAAAAATGTTAAATATTCAGTTTTTAATTTGTCGACCACCTTGATTATTTTACAATTTTCATCCAAAAAAAAGGCAAAAATTGTAATTGTTTAAATCTTAAAGTTTGTAAGACATAAGCTAGAATTAATTTTTTTTAATCAAAATTCAATTCAAAATTACCAAAAAACGTGTCCTACTTTAAAGTATTTTAGCCTCGATTTTAGCAGATCTAAAAATATTTTGAGAGATATTTAACAAAAATATTTTTCGCACTTCGGGGACTAAAGTCGTTACTTTAGTCCCTCAGTCCAGGGACTAAACTGCTACTTTATAGTCTGTTCATAAAGAAGAGAGAGTAATAATAATTTGGATAAATTTTGTACTGTTCCACTGCGGCCAGATTTAAAGTTTGTTGACAAAACACCTGCAGTTAACATGAAATCGTATAAATTCTGCGATCTATCGGCCAACACTTGAAATGCGTGTGTCTCCCAAATTCAATGAAGTGTGATTGATTGATCGGTTTTCTTTTCCGGAGTGCACAGGCTTTTAGAAAAAGGGTAACTTAGTTTTTATTTTCGCTAAAGTAAGGAAATATAAAAAGGAAAAATGTAATCCAGAGAAAATTGTGAGTATTTGTCTATTTTTTTTTTGTAAATCGGGATTGTTCTATACTGCAATTATTTTGAGGCTTTTGAGATAGATGACAGCACCAGAGCTTTTATTTTGAAAAAAAAATAATTGAAAATTTTGAAGAATCAATGAAAAGTCTCCAATCTTTTGAATCATCTGTTATGAATCTGTCAACCCAGGGTTCCAAATTGTTTTCCATGTTAAAAAATGATGTTAGTTTTTTTTACGGTTTCGGTACACAAAAACTTTTACTTCATCTTAAAGCAATTTTAAGTGTCCTCTCTAATTCCTTGAGACTTATTTCTTAGCTAAGGGTTTGTGCAAAATTCGTTTGTCGCTTTACTCATGAAGTAATTTGCTATAGAATAAATCAAGTCGAGCTGTAACATGCTGACAAGCGAGACGTCTTTCGCATGCATCTTTATTTAACCATTTTACATGCATCTTAAAATCCTGAAAAAAAAATTCCTTGAATAGTTTCTCTCCTAGTGACATCAAGCAGATACTAAAGGTCGCTGTCATGCTGGTTGGCGTAAAAGTGCTGCCAACCTTCTATAACAAAACCTAGTAAACAGTTAGTAAAATTTTGTTGGAGAAGTTTGATAACACTTTTACCCTGAAAAAATTATTGCTGCTAGGTAAGAGTAGCATTAATTTTATTCCTCAATTTTATCGGTAATGCACTTTTTCATTAGTTAATTTATTTTTACATATTATTAATAACTTTCTTTTACATACATACTATACATTAATAATATGTAAAAATACATTGAACTCCCAGGATATTTTCAATTTATTAGGAATAAGTAAGTTTATTGACAACTATGTCCAAAAATAATGTCATTGAGCGAATTGTCAAATAAAAAGTACCGACATAGCAATTTGGCATCCTTAGCGGGTGCATAGAAAATCCCTAAGAAGGAAAAGGATATCCTAAGGAAGTTCTAAATTAGCACTAAAATATTCCAAGCACGTGATAAGAATGGATTATGTTCCGTGCTAAACATTTGCTTTGGCAGGTCCGCAGAATGTTCTTATGCAGACATTCTTAACCGATGCTTAACATGTACGCTACCACATATTTAAAGTTAAATGCGAGGTAGATAGTTAATATATTCAGGTATATATGGAATTTGATCTTGGTCCTGAGCGCTTATAGAGAATTTTTTCATGTAAGAAGAAATAGTATATGCTAAGGATGTTTTAAATGTTTATCATGTGCTTGGCACATTCATAGACGTTAAGTTATTTGCATGTACTATTTAATCTGTCGGAAGGGCCCGCAAAATAGACATCGCTAAAATGTCCAAATCGAACATTCCAAGACTGTCCAGAAAAGACATGCCTAGGATGTCAAATGGGGACATTCTTAGAATACCCAATTAAAGACATCAAGAGAATATCTTTTAAAATGTGTTTTAGGACGATATGGATGTCGCAAGCTAATAATCTTGCTATCAAATGTATCACCATCAATCTTCATATTGTTTAGAATTTTTAATAATATTTATTAAGTTTACAGTTTAAATAATTTTGCTGTCTATATAATATATGTATAATAATTGTAAATTGTAAAGGCGGAGTGCATGACCCTAAGATGTTCCTAAAAAGACGTTCCCAGAATGTCCAGAAGCATTCGGAGAATATCTTAAATTGGCATCCTTAGAACATCTTATGTTAAATGTTCTGGGAATAGACATTTACAAGATCTAATTAAATCATGGATATCATGTGCTATCAGGGATTGATGTTTTTTTTATAGTAGATTCTTAGAAAAAGCACCAAATATGAGAAATAAAGATTTTATCTACCTAGTAAGGATGTACTCAAAAGAAAATAATATTGATGTGTTTTGGCGGAACTTCGTTTCATGTGCACTAAATGCGTAACGTATTATAAAAATGTTCTTCCTTTTTGGTTTATTCTTGACATGTCCTATGCACGTTTTTATAAGAACATCCTTTAATGGTTTGTAGCCAGCATATGCCAAAGAGGTACCCTAAAGAACATCCTATAAGGAAGGTCAGACGCATATTGTTATTATGTAAGTATTATTTTAATGTTATGTGGGTAGCCTTATCTTTCAATCCAGTTCACACTCTATCTTGTTAGCAAATTTCATTCAAATTGGTTCAGCCGTAAAATTTTCTCATTTCATAAAATAAATGATTAGAAAGAAAATTTCTGTACATTGACTATTTTTTTATATTCTTCGTGTCGGCTTCTAACCAAATACAATAAAACCTCTCCTAATGAACACCTCTCTATAGTGGACACCTCTTTTGATGGACGGTTTTGTAAATGCAAAAAAACCCACGTAAATCCTCGTGTGTGAAGTTAGCAACGAAAACTCAGCAACGAATTGGGGACATTGCCGTTTACACCAATGCGTTTTTTTAAAATTAGAAAGTCTTAAATTTAACTTTCCGAGGATTCACTCATGCTTCAAAGCGTTTTTATAATACATCTTCAAATCAAAAGAAAAGTTTGGAACGAAATTAAATAATATATGTCTTTTACATACCACAAAATACACTTTTTTTAAATACAGAATATCAAAATTAAAATGTGCTCCTAAAAAATTATGTAACTTTTATACGGTAGATTCCTCCCTCGATGGAGGATCATCCCTCAAAACCTTAATTCCAGAATATAAAAAATTCAAACCACTAAAAAGATTATTCAAAATAATAAAATAAAATTCATAAAATAGAGTCCTCTATCGATGGAAAATCATCCCTCAAAACCTCAATTCCTCCCGCCTCGTCGAAAGTGCCAAAAACCGTTTTCCTATTTCCAGAAATGTAAAAATTCAAACCCCTAAAAAGATTATTCAAAAATGATGTAACAAAATAAAATTCATATAGTAGATTCCTCTATCGATGGAGAATCATCCCTCAAAACCTCAATTCCTCCCGCCCCGTCGAAAGTACCAAAAACCCTTTCCCCAGTTCCAGAATGTAAAAAATTCAAACCACTAAAAAGATTATCTAAAAATGCCAAGCTAAAATTCATACAGTAGATTTCTCTATCGATGGAGAATTATCCCTCAAAACCTTAATTCCTTCCGCCCTGTCGAAGGTACCAAAAACGCTTTTCCTAGTTCCAGAATGTAAAAAATTCAAACAACGAAAAAGATTATTCAAAAATGATGTAACAAAATAAAATTCATACAGGAGAGTCCTCCATCGATGGAAAATCATCCCTCAAAACCTCAATTCCTTCCGGCCGTTCGCTTTTCCTAGTTCCATACACGTCGTAAATTCTGTATATTGTTACCTATCTTTAGTGGAAACCTCTATATAGTGGACGTGGAAACCCAGAAAAAAACGTCCCTATTATTATTATACGTATGCTCATAGTGGACACCTCAAAATTTCTACTGTCCGTGAAGCTAAACAAAATGTATTTTTTATCTGTCAACAAACGACCTTTTATTTTGGTTTTTCCAGTGATTCACAATCAAGGAATTTGAAGAATTCGACAAAATTGTAATTAACTCTATAGCGGTCAGTAACATTATATAATAAAATTGCAGATTTTTCCAAAATACGTTTTGGTATTACCAATTTGGTTTCAGTTTATGTAAGAATTGTACTAAGTTCTAATTTATTATGTTTTCACATCGTAACCCTTTCTATAAAGGCTTAGTTAAGTTTGCCCCCCCCCCAGATCGATTTTCTCAAAAATTTTTGTGCCAAAATTTTGCACACATTTTGCACAATTTTGCACACCACAAATCAAATTTTGCACACCTTCCCACGAGAAACTACAGCCCATTTTCTGTGGGGGGGGCAAACTTGACGTTGCCCCCCCCAGTCAATATTTTTCAAAAATTATGATGTCATTTGAAAGGTCTTATTTTGCACAATTTTGCACACCCATTTTAAAATTTTGCACACCTCCCTGTACCCCACACGAGGGTTCTGAAAATATCAAGTTTGCCCCCCCCCAGTCAATATTTTTCAAAAAGTTTGGTGTCGTTAGAAAGGTCCTATTTTGCACAATTTTGCACACCCATTTTAAAATTTTGCACACCTCCCTGTACCCCACACGAGGGTTCTGAAAATATCAAGTTTGCCCCCCCCAGTCAATATTTTTCAAAAAGTTTGGTGTCGTTAGAAAGGTCCTATTTTGCACAATTTTGCACACCCATTTTAAAATTTTGCACACCTCCCTGTACCCCACACGAGGGTTCTGAAAATATCAAGTTTGCCCCCCCCCAGTCAATATTTTTCAAAAAGTTTGGTGTCGTTAGAAAGGTCTTATTTTGCACAATTTTGCACACCCATTTTAAAATTTTGCACACCTTCCTGTAACCCACACGAGGGTTCTGAAAATATCAAGTTTGCCCCCCCCAGTCAATATTTTTCAAAAAGTTTGGTGCCGTTAGAAAGGTCTTATTTTGCACAATTTTGCACACCCATTTTAAAATTTTGCACACCTCCCTGTAACCCACAAGAGGGTTCTGAAAATATCAAGTTTGCCACCCCCAGTCAACATTTTAAAAAAAAATTGGTGGCGTTAGAAAGGTCTTATTTTGCACAATTTTGCACACCCATTTTAAAGTTTTGCACACCTCCCTGTAACCCACACGAGGGTTCTGAAAATATCAAGTTTGCCCCCCCAGTCAATATTTTTCAAAAAGTTTGGTGTCGTTAGAAAGGTCTTATTTTGCACAATTTTGCACACCCATTTTAAAATTTTGCACACCTCCCTGAAACCTACACGAGTGTTCTGAAAATATCAAGTTTGCCCCCCAGTCAATATTTTTTAAAAATTTTGGAGTCATTATAAAGGTCTAATTTTGCACCATTTTGTACAGCCATTTTAAAATTTTGCACACCTCCCTCTAACCCACACGAAGATTCTGAAAATATCAAGTTTGCCCCCCCCCACCGTCGATATTTTTCAAAAAATTTTGTGTCATTCGAAAAGTCTATTTTGCGCAATTTTGCACACCCTTCAGTACCCCACAAGAGCGTTCTCAAAAAAGTTTGCTCCCCCCCAGTTAATATTTTTCAAAAAATTTATGTCAATCGAGAAACCTAATTTTGCACAACTATTTTTAAATTTTGCACACTTCCCATGCCGTTTTCTTTTTGTGGCGTTTACGGTTAAACTTGGTCCTAAAATTTCCCAGAAGTATAAGCAAACGAAGGAGACCTCGATTGTGTAATATCTTTGAATATTGTTTAAATTTACAGATAATTGTTTATGTTTACATTTGTATATAATCAAAAGTTTTTAATTTTTATGAATTTCCGGATTATACTTAAATTTTCATATCAAAAATGAACAGAAAAAATCGATGTAGACAGCGCATCCTGTCATGTTCGATGCCTTGAGAATCGGAACCAGCCTATTTTGCCGGTTCAGAATGGTTGCGGTTCTCAAGGTATGGATATTCAAAGGATGAAACCCAATTCTTTACTGATTTGTTGTCTGTCTGTCTGTCCGTCGCCTCGATATGCGTCACTGTAACTCAAAAACTCCTGCACCGATCATAACGAAATTTTATACAACGATTACGTGTATTGACGCGCGGAGCCCTATTGTTTTTGAACTTTCCTCGATTTCTCCCTTCGAAACTACCCCCAGAATACCTCATCCCTAAAAAAATCTTAAGACGTATCTCTATCTTGTCGGCCAATTAACCAAGTACACTTTTAAATTTATGGCGAATGCATGACATCTCCAGCTGATCGAAATGACACGTTTTTGTTGATAGAGCAACGTCTTGGGTGAAAACTACGTAACGTCACGTCTTCTTACGTGTTATCCTGACACGTATTGCAGGACAGGGTACCTATTCTTCAGTTTCGAGAGAACCCTCCTATAGGAATGCTCACATTAGTGATTTGGACCAATAGGATAGTTTGACTGCTGGCACTAGCCATCCGATATCAGTCGAGCACCGCCGGACATTACCGGGCTACCGCATATCAAGAGAACTCTCCTACAACTTGGGGAAGAGAGCGGGTTCTCCTGCGCGGGCGCCGTGGAGCTTTTTAGCTTATCGAACGTTTCGTAACCGCATTGGGGCTTGCCTAATGGTTGAAATAAAGGATGTGATCGTTCCTACACGAAAGTTTCTCTCGAAACTGAAGAATGGGTATCCAGGGGTACTTTGATCAGCTGGAGCTGTTTCGCATTCCCCATATATTTAAAACTGTACATCGTTGATTGGTCCACTCGACAGAGATACGTCTTATGATAGTGTTAACTTTGATAATTGGCTTTAAGAGTCTAATAAAATAAAAACGTTAATTTTAAGTTCCATAAAAGTCTTTGTCACGCAAGTTAGTGGAAAGTAAGTAAATCGTATTTGCGTGTTGTTGCACTTCTAATAGTAAACTTCGTTGATAGATAAAATAAACACTTTCTTTTAAAAAAAAACGACGCTTTGTTTTCTTTCAGATCTTTCTACTTTCCGGCACGCATATTTTACTTCAATAATAATCCAAAATAAAAGTTATATATATAATACTTACGGGACCGTGGAGTTAATAGGAGTACGCCCTAATTCACTCCACGATTCCGTAAGCTTGTTTTTATACAACCTACACTTTTTTAACCTGTATAGTTAACTTATAAAAAAAAACAGAATTTTTTTCACGCCCAGACGTTTTCGTGCTTCTCGTCCATCAAATTCATTTCTTCCACAAATACACACTGCAAAGTGTAAAGACAAGATGACCAAGGTCCAAGAAACGTCAAAATTTGGTGCAGAACACCCAAAAATTTAGGTAGGTCCATTTGGGGAGTGAAGGACGAGGAAACTGTCACTTTCTATGAAGCTCTTACCGAAAATGACTAAGAACGCCTATAACGCCGCATTTCTATCTTTCTCTTTTACATGTCAAGAATACCAAAGGCTTATCAAATTTCTAGAGGGCTGCACTTACCCATTTTGGGGCAAGTTTCACCCGAGGTCGAACGCGCCTCCGATTTCATGGGTGCGTCCGAAAATTTTCATCTGGATAATGGTGGGATCACACCTTGCTATTTGCGGACAGCGGCTACGGTAATGACGCCCGCCTTGATTTTGCAGTTCACACCACGCGTTTGGCGTCTTGGTGTGTCATTAACTAGGTTTACATCAAAAAATTCCGTCCGTCAATAATTATAATTAGAAGAAGTCGTTTATTTATTTCTACACATAAACATTTTAGACATTTTGTTTTTGTATTTCATGCAGTTAAAATGGCAAATAAGAAAAAAATTATTATTCCTTTTATAGATCGAAAAAAAAATCAAATCGATTTCAAAATATATGTCATGTAAATTTGACTCAATTCTCAACCCAAAGACGGAAACAACGCCTGCTGCAAATGGGATGACACCAATAGGTAGAAAGTTAAAGTTCCATTCACACTTAAGATCTTTGTTTAATTGGTCAGTGTTTTTGTCTCTTTCCTTATTATTATTGTTACGTAACAGAGTTCGGAATTTCCGGAGGAATTACTTTATGGTTATCGTTATTTTATTTTTTTCGTAATATTTTTGGAAAATTGATTGATGAGGTATGTATCATCGACTAAAAAAAGTAAAAAGTAAGTAAGAACGTTAGGTTATATTTACCGATAACCACAAAGTAAGGCTTATTACGTCACCCTTATTTTGCCCAATTTTGACCCCAACCCGCGACCCCCTATATAACGCTTTGTAACGTTTGGGACTACTCCAGTCTAAAATAACAAAATGTTTTACTGCTAGAGACCCCCTCTTTTTTTTCTTTTTCACTCGAAAAATCCAAAAAGTTGTTTTATTTCACAATAATAATTTAAAAATTGCGTTACGTAACGGAACCGCGAAACCCCGCTCACCCCTACATAACCCCTATAAGCGTTACGCCTAGTTGCCACCTATGCGTGCTCACCCTGACATTAAAAACGCATCACGCGACACTTTTAAAAAATCGGCAAATGCATGGCTGATCACGTGATGCATTTTTAGAGTCAGGGTGGGCACGCATAGGTGAGAACCAGGCGTTACGTAATGTTATGTATTTTAAATAGAGGCGTTCACATTGACTTTCCTGCCGAAATGGAACGCCACCATTTAAAATACACGTTGCAAACTTCGGAAATTTCACCCGAAGTCATTCTGAATCATGAACACAAATAAAACTAGGCATTGCTAAGCGACATTTCAATATATTACATAAAAGGCCTTCGCGCGTGGTAGGTGTAGGTACGCACGCATTCCTCTTTACGGCACGTACAACCTCCCGCCTCCCGCGGATACCTGTCCGGAATTCAGATATAGGTGCATATACCTACCTACTAGTTTCTGGAGCTGTTTTCTTTTTGTAGCGGTTACGGATAACCTTGGTCCTAAAATTTCCCAGAAGTATAAGCAAAATAAGGAGACCTCGATTGTGTAATATCTTCGAATATTGTTTAAATTTACATATAATTGCTTATGCTTACATATATGTGTCTATAATCAAAATTTTTTAATTTTTATGAATTTCCGGATTATACTTAATTTTTCACATGCTATGACATCATCTAACAAATGGACGTAGATAGCACATCCTGTGAAGATCCATACCTTGAGAACCGCAACCATTCTGAACCGGCAAAATAGGCTGGTTCCGATTCTCAAGGCATCGAACATGACAGGATGCGCTGTCTACATCGATTTTTTCTGTTCATTTTTGATATGAAAATTTAAGTATAATCCGGAAATTCATAAAAATTAAAAACTTTTGATTATATACAAATGTAAACATAAACAATTATCTGTAAATTTAAACAATATTCAAAGATATTACACAATCGAGGTCTCCTTCGTTTGCTTATACTTCTGGGAAATTTTAGGACCAAGTTTAACCGTAAACGCCACAAAAAGAAAACGGCATGGGAAGTGTGCAAAATTTAAAAATAGTTGTGCAATAGAGACCTCTCTAATGACTCCAAAATTTTAAAAAAATATTGACTGGGGGGCAAACTTGATATTTTCAGAACCCTCGTGTAGGTTACAGGGAGGTGTGCAAAATTTTAAAATGGGTTCTAACGACACCAAACAAGAATACGAAAGGCTTATCAAATTTCTAGAGGGCTGCACTTACCCATTTTGGTGCAAGTTTCACCCGAGGTCGAACGCGCCTCCGATTTCATGGGTGCGTCCGAAAATTTTCATCTGGATAATGGTGGGATCACACCTTGCTATTTGCGGACAGCGGCTACGGTAATGACGCCCGCCTTGATTTTGCAGTTCACACCACGCGTTTGGCGTCTTGGTGTGTCATTAACTAGGTTTACATCAAAAAATTCCGTCCGTCAATAATTATAGTTAGAAGAAGTCGTTTATTTATTTCTACACATGAACATAGACATTTTGTTTTTGTATTTCATGCACTTAAAATGGCAAATAAGAAAAAAATTATTATTCCTTTTATAGATCGAAAAAAAAATAAAATCGAATTCAAAATATATGTCATGTAAATTTGACTTAATTCTCAACCCAAAGACGGAAACAACGCCTGCTGCAAATGGGATGACACCAATAGGTAGAAAGTTAAAGTTCCATTCACACTTAAGATCTTTGTTTAATTGGTCAGTGTTTTTGTCTCTTTCCTTATTATTATTGTTCTACGACTGCGCAGTTCCATAACAGAGTTCGGAATTTCCGGAGGAATTACTTTGTAACGTTTGGGACTACTCCAGTCTAAAATAACAAAACATTTTGCTGCCAGAGACCCCCTCTTTTTTTTCTTTTTCACTCGAAAAATCCAAAAAGTTGTTTTATTTCACAATAATAATTTAAAAATTGCGTTACGTAACGGAACCGCGAAACCCCGCTCACCCCTACATAACCCCTATAAGCGTTACGCCTAGTTGCCACCTATGCGTGCTCACCCTGACATTAAAGACGTATCACGCGACACTTTTAAAAAATCGGCAAATGCATGACTGATCACGTGATGCATTTTTAGAGTCAGGGTGGGCACGCATAGGTGAGAACCAGGCGTTACGTAATGTTATGTATTTTAAATAGAGGCGTTCACATTGACTTTCCTGCCGAAATGGAACGCCACCATTTAACATACACGTTGCAAACTTCGGAAATTTCACCCGAAGTCATTATGAATCATGAACACAAATAAAACTAGGCATTGCTAAGCGACATTTCAATATATTACATAAAAGGCTTTCGCGCGTGGTAGGTGTAGGTACGCACGCATTCCTCTTTACGTCACGTACAACCTCCCGCCTCCCGCGGATACCTGTCCCGAATTCAGATATAGGTGCATATACCTACCTACTAGTTTCTGGAGCTGTTTTCTTTTTGTAGCGGTTACGGTTAACCTTGGTCCTAAAATTTCCCAGAAGTATAAGCAAAATAAGGAGATCTAGATTGTGTAATATCTTCGAATATTGTTTAAATTTACATATAATTGCTTATGCTTACATATATGTGTCTATAATCAAAAGTTTTTAATTTTTATGAATTGCTATGACATCATCTAACAAATGGACGTAGATAGCACATCCTGTGAAGATCCATACCTTGAGAACCGCAACCATTCTGAACCGGCAAAATAGGCTGGTTCCGATTCTCAAGGCATCGAATATGACAGGATGCGCTGTCTACATCGATTTTTTCTGTTCATTTTTGATATGAAAATTTAAGTATAATCCGGAAATTCATAAAAATTAAAAACTTTTGATTATATACAAATGTAAACATAAAAAATTATCTGTAAATTTAAACAATATTCAACGATATTACACAATCGAGGTCCCCTTCGTTTGCTTATACTTCTGGGAAATTTTAGGACCAAGTTTAACCGTAAACGCCACAAAAAGAAAACGGCATGGGAAGTGTGCAAAATTTAAAAATAGTTGTGCAAAATTAGGCTTCTCGAATGACATAAATTTTTTGAAAAATATTAACTGGGGGGGGGCAAACTTTTTTGAGAACGCTCTTGTGGGGTACTGAAGGGTGTGCAAAATTGCGCAAAATAGACAAAATTTTTTGAAAAATATCGACGGTGGGGGGGGGGCAAACTTCATATTTTCAGAATCTTCGTGTGGGTTAGAGGGAGGTGTGCAAAATTTTAAAATGGGTGTGCAAAATGATGCAAAATTAGACCTTTCTAACGACACCAAACTTTTTGAAAAATATTGACTGGGGGGAGAAAACTTGATATTTTCAAAACCCTCGTGTGGGTTACAGGGAGGTGTGCAAAATTTTAAAATGGGTGTGCAAAATTGTGCAAAATAAGACCTTTCTAACGACACCAAACTTTTTGAAAAATATTGACTGGGGGGGGCAAACTTGATATTTTCAGAACCCTCGTGTGGGTTACGGGGAGGTGTGCAAGATTTTAAAATGGGTGTGCAAAATTGTGCAAAATAAGACCTTTCTAACGACACCAAATTTTTTTAAAAATGTTGACTGGGGGGGCAAACTTGATATTTTCAGAACCCTCGTGTGGGTTACAGGGGGGTGTGCAAAATTTTAAAATGGGTGTGCAAAATTGTGCAAAATAAGACCTTTCTAACGACACCAAACTTTTTGAAAAATATTGACTGGGGGGGGGGGGCAAACTTGATATTTTCAGAACCCTCGTGTGGGTTACAGGGAGGTGTGCAAAATTTTAAAATGGGTGTGCAAAATTGTGCAAAATAAGACCTTTCTAACGACACCAAACTTTTTGAAAAATATTGACTGGGGGGGGCAAACTTGATATTTTCAGAACCCTCGTGTGGGTTACAGGGAGGTGTGCAAAATTTTAAAATGGGTGTGCAAAATTGTGCAAAATAAGACCTTTCAAATGACATCATAATTTTTGAAAAATATTGACTGGGGGGGGCAACGTCAAGTTTGCCCTCCCCCACAGAAAATGGGCTGTAGTTTCTCGTAGGAAGGTGTGCAAAATTTGATTTGTGGTGTGCAAAATTGTGCAAAATGTGTGCAAAATTTTGGCATAAAAATTTTTGAGAAAATCGATCTGGGGGGGGGCAAACTTAACTGAGCCTTCTATAAAAGACAAAGAAGGCAATCTTTTCAAAACGCATTGAGTACGATGTTAAAAAATACTAATTGTTACACATTTTGCGAAACCCGTTAAATGAAAAAACTCTCATCATAGAACGATTCTCCATAAAAATTGTACCGCTTTTTATCAAAATCGGAATTGTAAAACCCGTTTTCAATCAATTCATTTTTTACCAAATCCATTCAAAATCAATCTCGGTATTTATGAAACCCGTTTTTTGTGGTATTATCTTCCGAATCCATTCAAAATCAAACTGGTAATTTGTAAATTCCATTTTTAGTGAAGCCGGGTTAGTAAGGATTTGCGTCATCATTCTATATTTGAGTAAGTATACGGTTTAATCAAATCAATTTGACGAAAAAATATAAGATAAACAATAATTTGATTAAGAACTGGTTTACCATTTACCATTTTATAGTTTCAGGTTTTTTTATAATTTTGGGTTTGAAGAATTAAGGTAATAACCGATATATAGGGTGTCCCAAAAGTTCGAATTCACCATAATATCTCCAAAACCAAAGAAGCAGAGAAGTAAAATTTCACATAGTTAGATGGTTTACAAAAAAGTATCTTTTTGGATGTTAGATGCTAATCATCGCACACGTCATTAAGGAGGCGGAGCTAGGACGGACCCTGTGTATTTTGGAAAATTTAAATAGGGCTTTTCCGTCTGTTACCAAAAACATCTAATTACTTTTTTTCTAACGGTTTTTAAATAAAATAGGACAATCATCTTCAACCAATGAGTTAAACAAGAAAACAGATATTCGGTGACTCTTTGTCTAAATCATTGCTCTTATTTAAAAGGTTTTGTCATTTTATTTAAAAACCGTTGGAGAAAAAGGTAAAACATATTAGGTATTTTTGAAAACAGAATAAAAAGCTCTATGTAAATTTTAGAAAATATAGGGTATCTTATTTAAAAAAAGTATTGTTTTTCGACCCAGCTCCGCCCGCTTAATGAATGGCGACACAATTAGGATCCAAAAAGATACTTTTGTGTAAACCATCTAGGGTGCGTTCAGATTGAGGAGTCCGGGCGAAGTCCGGCGCAGAGCGTTACCCGATAGAAGGTGCACTCCGAGTGTGCCTGGACAAGAGGCATTATCATAACCTGACCCTTGAAATTTTTTTTTTAAATATTTTGCCTTCATTTCTTTTTTTTATTTTTGTCTTTATCTCCTAGTTTTTATCCCTTTTTTAATGGGTCTAGTGATGACTATTGTATAGTCGAAAGCGCTCACCCAATTGGAAATATATACAGACCGCTTCAAGCTACTGCGAACATAGGGCGAAAGAAGTCTAATTTGCCAGTGTACGTACATGCAAAGACACCGCACGCCTATCAGTGAAGCAACCGACACTCGCTGCTGTTCGCCGCCATTCGCCTTGTCTTTAGTACGCCTCTAACCATGGTGCTGTGTGGAGCGTAGTCAATGAAACCGGAATTTGGTCAATAAATACGCAAATTTTTATAACGTAATTTTCTTATTTTTTGTCACTGATAAATAAGAGCGTTTTATTGTCAACTGCTCAGATTTATCAGTGACGACGTGTTACAATGAAAATAATAAGGAGAAACAAAATAAAAGCAAGTTCTCAAAATAAAATAATACATTCTAAAAACCAAAAAGATTCTCCCAGTCAAAAAAAAATTAAAGCAAATGTTCGAAAAGTCCTCCTTACTCGGCTAGACAATATCCGAGCCTACTATAAAAACCCCTTCCAACGTTTCCAAGCATGTTAGGGGTGATAATTTGAAAAGCTTCTTCAAAAAGATAGATAGAAGTCATTAGGAGCAAGATCGGGAGATCGAGCTGGCCATAAAATAGTTCCCCGTGTACTTGTAACCCGATTAGGAAATACATTATCAAGATATTCCCTAACAAGGCCAACATTGTGAGCGGAACAACCATCTTGTTGAAACCATGTTTCACCAAATCTTACACCTAACAACTGCCTAGCAGTTGGAATAATGTGCTGCTGCAGTAGATCCAAGTATCTAGGACCATTCAAATTGCAATTGCCGTTAATAAAAAATGGCCCAATTACGTGTTCCCCTACAATACCCCCCCCCCAAACATTTAGTTTTTGGGGATACTGTGTTCTTACGTCAAAATACAAATGCAAATTTTCCCTCGACCAATATCGAACGTGTGTTGGGTTATGACGATTTGACCATCTGCACTTTTTCGGCAACTTCGTAGACATCCATTTTTAGTTTTAAAAATGTATTATTTCAATTAAGAACTTACCCATCTGTTTCTCGAGCAAGGCAGAAATAAAACAAAATAATAAAAACAAAATGAATTTCCAAAAGATAACACTGCAACGTGCTTCGAATCCACCTCGGTCGTACGGCACGGAGAGTAAATTGGACTTGATTCCCCGTATGTTCGCAGTAGCTTGAAACGGTCTGTATGTACTAAATACGAAAACTGTATTGTTATTTATTTATCGTATGGCATAATAACACATATACACAACAAAAATAAAAAATATTTACAGGCCAACATCGTTTATCTATTGTTTTATCCCTTGTATTTCTGTCTGTTCCTCATAAATATCACAGACTTTACATTACCTACTTACCACTTCTTTTAAATAGAATTACTTTCATGTGTTTATCTAGTATGAATTTTCCCATCTCATCAAGCACAAGTCTAACTAAATCGCTGTTTATTTCGTCCATTATTTTCTAAATTAACCAGTTTCTCTCAAAAAGAAATAACAAAAACAAATAGGCGTCGTTCCGCACTGGTACTTATCCAAGTTACCTGATACGGATTCGTCCTGGGTACCGATTCTGGAAGTCATAGGAAGTGATCGTTCGCCTGAGAGAAGGGAAGCAGGTTCAACCAATGAACGCGCTTAAAATCAGTGACGAGACGATCGAAGAATCACCAATCTATTATGGGCACGCGCAGAGCTGCCTCGAACAACAATTTTTGAGCGAAGCCGTTCTCTCGACTAGACTCAGTAGTATGAACTTGTAGGAAAGCTTGTGTGAAAAACGTCTCTCGTATGATTTCAGAGCACGCTATTGGATAAAACCATCACGTGACAGATCTCGCTAATGCGCGTGCTACGGCGAACTTGACCGTCTCGTAAAGTACGACGTCGCACAGTGGTCGATTTTTGTAAAAACGCGGACATTATAAAAAACTTCCACATTGTAATTGAATCGTACAAAATATTTAGTTTAAATAAAAAAATAAATAGTTTACAATATTTAAATAAGTAAGCATTTATTTTTTTTTAGCTGATACACAAGATGATCGTGTGAATTTTCACATTTACCTTAAGACATTTTTAAGAAGGTAAAAGTTACGTATTTACTAATTGGCTAAATTAAACTAAAAATGTTAGTTTAGAACAATCAAATTTACTTTTAAGTAATTGACACAATATATAAGTGTTACAGTATACTAGTATATTTTTATGTATATAGGGTATATTAAAAAGAATGCCAACCGAAACTTTCAAATGAAACACCTAGTATATTATTGCATTTTTGCATTCTGCATTCCCTATGACGATCTTCAGCTGTTTTCGAGATATCAACAGTTGAATACTGTCATACTCTGGGTCTTCTATTTGAAATTTGATGTTGAATACTGATGCGTAATATCAAACTCGTAAAAAGCATCGTTTATTCTTTGGCCAACTATTCGCCTGGTATCTTGACAACCATATAAGGACATTTAGACACATTTTGAATTTTTTAATTTTTCAAGTTATGTCCGCGTTTTTCTGAAAATCGACCACCGTGCGTTGTTCGCATGACTTTTGTGCGATGGATCACTTCTTAGGGTATGATCGTTCTATTACGCCCAGAATCGAGCCCCTGGCGTGTCAATATTTCCAATAGGATTATGTTCCTAAGGCATTTAAAAACAAAAAAGAAGTTAAAAAACCTCCAAATCAGTTACATCAACAGAAAAGAATCTAAAAACAACCCAGAAAACATATCGCGAGTACAAAAATAGCACTAACTAAGAGTTACAAGTACCAATGCGGAACAATGCCTATTTGTGAGTGATTCAAATTTGGAAAGTGTATGATTGTGTTTAATGATGTATGGGGAGGGTGACCAGTGGAACCACTGACAAGCCTACGCTGGTTGCCCAAGGCGAAACATCGTTTAATTATTTCTCTTTTCGCTTTAGTCATTTGTGTGTTCCTTGTGGGATGCACCCAAGATCTTTTGATCTTTTGTTTTTAGATTCTTTTCGGTTGATGTAACTGATTTGGAGGTTTTGTAACTTCTTTTTTGTTTTTAAAAACTAACCTGTTTCAAGGTTAGGAAAAATTTTTACCTACCTATTTTGCCGTGCACTCGTTGAAAATTCACTTCGGATCTGAACTCGAGGTTAAATTTTAACCTTACCCAATCTGAACGGCCAGGGCGCGCTCAGGCGCCACCCGACGTCTGATCTGAATGCACCCCTATTATGTGAAATTTTACTTCTCTTTTGTTTCTGGAGATATTAGGGTGGACTCGGATTTTTGGGACATACTCTACAAAACTAGAATTAAACCCACAGGTCCTATCTATATTAAACCTTCTGCTTTTGAAAAGGAAATGGCATTTTGCAATCTCGTTTGTTTAAATTCGCCAATCCTTGACGATCTTGACATACTGTTTCACTTATTTTTTTGCTATTCAGTTATGATTAGTTGTGACATGGTTTTAATCTTATTTGCATAGATTGATTGCTCAACTAGAGTGGACACAAAATTTGTGTTGTCCAAGAATTATAGTACAATTATAAATGTAATACATAAAAAATGTACTGTGTTCTTTCAAAAAAGACAATTAATTTCTCATTGAAAATTCGATATAAAGGATTGTCCAAAAAATTTTAATTACCAGACCTAGTTTCAAGTCAAATTTGGATAATATTTATACTAATCTAATATCTGAACATATCTGACTATTATGGGCAAGCACTATGTTTTAAAATAGGAAAACGAAATCTTTTACCAATATTTAAGAAATATAGAACATATTCACAAGATAATATCGCTTGATTTCAATTTTACGTAATGAAGGATGGGACACAGTTTTATAAATTGCAGACCCAAAATTTTGAATATTCTAATTTTTAAAAATGTTGTTATTTTTATTTTGATACTTGTTTTCCTAAGGAAACTAAACAAATTTGGGAGCAAAATAGTAGGTGGTGAACAAAGAGATAAGAAATTATGCTAGCTATATAAAGGATCTCTATATTATTTATCAAATAAAAAGTCCTATACAATGTCATATACAGAAAAAAAAATATACAAAAAACTGCTCTAATTATAAAAAAATTAAATGAAAACCAAATATACAACTCTTAAAACAAAAGCAAAAAATGTGGAGCATTATCTGTGAAACAAACAAACAAAAAACAAGTACATTAAGAGACTAGAATTTAATACAAACCTTTTTCTTAAGCAGTATACTCTAGCCAAACCAAACAAGAATAATTCCAACCAAAGGAACACTATTCAAAATATTGATAAAGGAGGAAACTTTTCTTAGTCCTACTGATGAAGTAGAACTAGCACAAATCATCCATAGCATCGACAACAAATTTTAATTAGGAGTAGATTATATCTACCTATTTATATTATCAAGCAATTAGTAGAATTAATATCATATCCTCTCTCAAAAATTATTAATAGAACCTTTCAGACTGGAGTATTCCTTACTATGTTGGGAATTTGGAACCTTTGGTTGCACTACAACAAAATTATGATTGTTTTCCACAAACCAAAACTACACTTTTTTGCACTCGACGCGCGTTTCGCTAACAACGTTAGCATCATCAGGAGACGATAAACAATGAACTAAATTAATCTACGCTCTATCTTATATACAATCCCTTAGTGGGCGGAGATAAGACTAATAATTTGTGATTGATCACGATTTTTAATCCTATCTCCCCTCAACCAAAGAATAAAGTGTACTAAACGGGATGGGTCCTCTATCTTTATTTAAACTATTTCTGGATTTAATGATTTCCATACTTTCATATGCATTCAAAAGTCTTTTGTTTGGTACACTTTTTAAAAGTTTTAGGTTATCTAATGTGAATCTATGATTGTTTTCAAAAGCATGCTCGGCCACACTTGACTTTTCTGTTCTTCCGTATTTTAAGTGTGCTAAGTGTTCTTTAAAATGTGTTTGAATAGAGCGTCTCGTTTGGCCAACATATTTTTTGTCACAATCCATGCAACTAATTTCGTAAATTCCACTTTTTTCTAGAACTATAGTTTTATCCTTGGGATTTCCTAGTAAGCTTCTTATTGTGTTACCGGATTGATATACTAATTTAAGACCGGTGTTATTAAATACTTTGTGTAATCCTTTCGTATAATTAGGATTAAAAGGAATTGATACAAATTTTGAGTCGCAGGTATCTTTTTGTCTGAAAAAGGTAGAATTCCGAAAGGTCTTTTGAAAAGAATGTCTATTTATCAGCTAATTTATTAAGCCTTCGTCGTAACCGTTTTCGCCAGCTATATTCCTAATCCTATTCTTTTCTGCTTCAAATCTTTCTTTGTTTAAGGGGAAATTTACTAATCTATATGTTAAAAAGTGCAAACTTGCAAGCTTATGTTATAAGCAATGAAAAGAGTCATTTGGAATATACCTGTTGTTGGCCGTGCCTTTTCTGTATAGGTCAAAGTCCAATTTATTTTTATTTCTTATAACTAAAGTGTCTAGAAATGGCAGTGTACCGTTGTTCTCTGTTTCATAAGTAAATTTAATAGTGGGAAATTTGTTATTTATTTTTTCCATAAAATTTTCAACACTAGTTACTTTAGTGTTGAATACTGCAAACACATCGTCTACATACCTGAACCATACTCTGGGGAAATACTCAAATTCGTTACTTATATCTGATTCAAATTTGCTCATAAATAGGTTTGCGATAAAAGGTGATAAACTATTACCCATTGTGGTTCCTTCTAATTGCTGGTAGTAGTTATTTTTATATTGAAAGTAATTTCATGCAGAGTTTTGTTAACAAAACTCTGCATGAATCAAAATTATACGAAAGGATTACACAAAGTATTTAATAACACCGGTCTTAAATTAGTATATCAATCCGGTAACACAATAAGACGCTTACTAGGAAATCCCAAGGATAAAACTACAGTTCTAGAAAAAAGTGGAATTTACGAAATTAGTTGCATGGATTGTGACAAAAAATATGTTGGCCAAACGAGACGCTCTATTCAAACACGTTTTAAAGAACACTTAGCACACTTAAAATACGGAAGAACAGAAAAGTCAAGTGTGGCCGAGCATGCTTTTGAAAACAATCATAGATTCACATTAGATAACCTAAAACTTCTAAAAAGTGTACCAAACAAAAGACTTTTGAATGCATATGAAAGTATGGAAATCATTAAATCCAGAAATAGTTTAAATAAAGATAGAGGACCCATCCCGTTTAGTACACTTTATTCTTTGGTTGAGGGGAGATAGGATTAAAAATCGTGATCAATCACAAATTATTAGTCTTATCTCCGCCCACTAAGGGATTGTATATAAGATAAAGCGTAGATTAATTTAGTTCATTGTTTATCGTCTCCTGATGATGCTAACGTTGTTAGCGAAATGCGCGTCGAGTGCAAAAAAGTGTAGTTTTGGTTTGTGGAAAACAATCATAATTTTGTTTTTGGAATATTCCCTGATAAGCTAAAGCCTGCTAAAGTTGTGCCGATACACAAGAAATGTAATCAGGAACAGGCTCAAAACTACAAACCAGTGTCACTCTTACCAGATATGTCCAAGGTCTTTCAAAGGGTAATCGTCTACTAAAATTTACAGAAGATAATAAAATTTTAACAAAATTCTATTGATTGATTCATTGACTATACATAGATTTAGCTAGAAGGCAGGCTAATTCAATTCCATACCGTCCCTCGGAGAGGACGTTAAGAGGACGGTCCCGTATGATCCATATATTGAAAGTGGAGCACGTTAAAGATTCCCAGCACCGACAAAGGGGTTTAGGTCTAAATCCCTCTAGGAAAAGAAAACTGCCTTCCTAGGGGGTGCTCATCAGACCGGTCTGGTGAGTGGGGTAGGGTCTTAGTGGAGGGAGCTGTAAATTGCACCACTCATAACAAACCTAACCTAACCTACCTTGGACTGACTCAAAATTTATTATTTTTTAGTGCTTTAAAGTATAATCTTTTATGGAATACTTTTGTGATGGGGCTCCTCGCCGCTTACCGGTGGCATGGTACAAAATCGGTAACTTTATAAAGACAATACTTTAAAAAGCTGAGTATTTTAGCAAGTTCTGGGATCTTCTTAATTCAATGGGTATTACTAATAAAAAGAAATCGTGAACTATTCCCCACAAACAAACTAGAACCAGAATGGAATAAGAAATTGGCCATTCTTCACCACACCTCAACATTTTTTGAAAAAGGGCTTTTTATCAAGCCATAAAAGCTTATAGACTCCTACCACAGCATAAAAAACAAATGTATAATAACTTTTAACTTTTTTTTAGTTGACTTTGCTTGGTTTTATATATGTTACTAACTTTTTTTTTAGCTTAACTTCTTTTTTTCAGCTTAATTTCTGCCTAACAATCAACTTTAGCTTCATACAAGGAGAATGCTTTACTGATCTTGAATTACCTCTAACTTTCTTTAAATAAAACCGAGTTGAAATCGGAGTAACGATAATTTTTTATTTGAAATAATTGCATTTTTTAAATCTACTACTATACTGCCCTCCTTGTGAAGAACGCAATAACTTCCAAATTTTCAATTCTGAGATTTTGACATATTATTGTGTAAAATTGTGCATCCATCTCTAAAAAAAAAATTTGAATTCTGAAAAAAAATCGTCTAAAAAATATGCAGTATCTGCAAAACGTCAGGCTTTTCTAGAGAAAAACGCAGCATCTTCTTATACTAGTCAAGAATGCAGCATTTTTCTGGTCGCGCCATCAAATACTGCACTTCTTTGTTGTGAGTTTTTTTTTCAAAAATTATTCAGTTTTGGAGAAGTAAAATGAATAACCGGAGACCTCCACAAGTCGTATGTAAATTTAAATTTAAATAAAAAAAACAAGAGATCAAAAGATCTTGGGTGGAAATAACGAAAATTCAAACCTGGAAGAGCATCCCACAAGGAACACACAAAGAACCAAAGCGAAAAGAGAAATGATTAAACGATATTCCGCTCTGGGTAACCAGCGTGAGCTCGTCAGTGGTTCCACTGGTCACCCTCCCCATACATCATTAAACACCATCACACACTTTGATTTCCAACTTTTAATCACTCACAAAAAGGCATCGTTCCGCGCTGGTACTTATCCAAGTTACCTAATCTAAACGGATCTAACTGTTTCGTCCTGACGCCAGGACGAATCCGTATCAGGTAGGTAAAGTAAACCAACTTGCAAACAACAATGAAAGTTAATTCAGACGTGTTCAGGGTTGTAAGAACATTGAATTCCTGCCTCTTATCAGAATATTAAGGTTGATTTATACTGCCGCTGTTGCCATCTACGCTTGCCCTTCGAATTGATATTTAAATCTTTTTTGTCTGTCCTATTATTATTGTGTACTAAAGAAGTCAGTATAAGTAAGTTTATGCTAATGACCAGAAGAAATAACAAAATTAACAAACACAATAAAATAATTTTTAGCTAGTGGGTAATATTTTTTTTCTTGATGCTCCAGGTGCTATGAACTGTGTTTCTTTGTTTTAATGTTTGGCATAAGGTTGAAAATTGAAAATGCTATAAATCATATACAAACTTTGTAATAAATTTCTTTTGTATAAAATTATACTACAAACATTTATTGTTAGGAGGCTTCCAAAGCTCAAATTGGCAGAAATATATTTTTTTAATAATATAATCCATGTGTAAATTTCTATTTAAGTAGGTACGCCACCGGTGTGTTTACTGTAAACAACAGAAAGGTAAACATTGTTCCATATAATAATATAACCAAAGGCTCCGTAAGTGTATCTTGTCTCTTTTTAATCTAAGCTAGACAAAAACGCAGTATGCGTAATAAAATCTTTATTTGTGTTCCAATTGCACTCAAACCTATATCAAAAAAATTGTTTTAAAATATTTAATGAATCTGTGAAAAAAATAAGAATTATTTAATAAGAAAAAAATACAAGCCAAAAACGTTTTTCGCATTTTTGTCAAAACTAAGGTTATGGAAGTTACTGCGTTTTTCACTAGAAGGGCAGTATAGGTACTCTATAAGTAAGTAAAAGCAAAAACATTACTGTTTAGTCATTCCAATATATGTCGGTTTACACTATTTCAGTATAAAAAAGTATAAAATGCTGTGGGATGAAAACGTGCACAATAGGAAGTCATATAAAAATTTAAATAAAAGGCTAATTTTCGCAATCTTACATTCACCACCTATTAGTATGATTGACATCAGGTACGTACATTACTTATAAAAATTCAAGTGGTTTATCAAGTTCATTTTCTATACACACAATAAATCTCTAAAAAAATGAAGAGTCCACGGGAGAAAGTCGAAATGTCCATCCGACATTGTTTTGAGAAAATTTAACTTTTTGCATGAACCCTACGCCTTTCTTCACTGTTCAGGATATTTTCAGATCACGTTTACGCTGTGATGCTATTCGCGTTTCTTACCTTTTTCAATTCGACATATAAATCTACTACTAATACTGAACTTGTTGCCGTGTTTAACTCAAAACTGAAAAATATGTGACATTTCGCCTTTCTCCCGTGCACTCTTCAAATGTTTTTCTGTTTGAAATTATGACCATTTAATGCAAAAAAACCTGCCGGCAAGCGGGTATTCGACTGCAGGAAGTAAAGCTTGGGGGGCGGGAAATTAAAGAGGTCAGGGGGAAGCAGAACACCCTGTAGAACATATTATTCACACAAAAACTTGTACTTGATTTGCCTCTTAAAGAAAGCTGTTTTTTGAAAAACAAAACGATTCTCAAGAATTTAAGGGAAAAGCTATTTAAGGCCTACTATAATATAATTCTTTTTTATTTTTTAAATGAAAAAAAAACGGCAATATATTTTGCTACAAATCTAAAGCAAATTTAGGACGCCTCTTTGGCAGAACATTTTCAATTTTCAGACACGTAAATTTCCTTGAAAATGATAACCCAACGCCCCCCGTTTTTCCTGCTAATTGGCAAGCAAAGCAATAAAGTACGGAGGAACAGGAAACAGAGCGATTCAGGGAAGCCTCTCGGGTGCCAGAATGATAATGACAAATATATTACACACTAGCGGTGTTACTGAGCGAAATGTGAAATAAAAAGTAGCCTATGTTTCAATCTAGTTCATAACCTCTTCTTCTTCTTCTTCTTCTTGCTTTTACCAAATTTCATCCAAATCGATTTAGCTGTTTTTGTGCGATTGAAAAGGAATTAAAAACAGGTGGAATGATAATAGCCGATAAAGAAAATGACCGTTACATGTACGTGACATTTGTGAGCCTAAATCAGTAGGTATTGACAAAATTCCCCTAACTCTAAGGCTAATAATAAAAATGGTTATCGCACAACACTTATGAAAGACAAAAAATTAGTAATTCCAGTAACATCAATAAATAAATCAAAACACTATATTTTTAGCAAAAACATACACAAAGGCCGAAAAACACTTTATTTTGACAAAAAAAACAACGCAGTACCATCCTAGTAACTTTTAGTTTGGTTCAAATAAGTGTGTGGTTAATAAAAAAAGCAGGCAAATATATATCATGTTTACAGGGGGACTTAAAACCCATCTAAAAATGATATAACTTTACTTTTTCCATTAACAAAAATTTTAAAAATAAAAATTTTAATATATTACGAAAAATCATGGTAAAAATACCATTTACGTCCTTTTAGGCTCATAACCATAAAAAAGATAACTACGTAGTTATTTTGTCAAAGAACATAACTACGTAGTTATGTTCTTTGTGTCATAACTGTCACCTACATAAGGCGGTCATTTTTGTGAAAAACACGCAAAAAAGCCGAAAACACTTTATTTTGATTAAAGAAACAACGCAGTGACATCCTAGTAACATTTGGTTTGGTTCAAACAAGTGTGTGGTTAATAAGAAAAGCAGGCAAATATATCATTTTTACATGGGGACTTGAAACCCATCTAAAGATTATATAACTTTACTTTTTCTATTAACAAAAATTTTAAAAAACAAAATTTTAATATATTACGAAAAATCATGGTAACAAATACGATTCCCTCATCAGAAAAAAAAACGTCCTTTTAGGCTCATAACCATAAAGAAGATAACTACGTAGTTATTTTGTCAAAGAACATAACTATGTAGTTATGTTCTTTGTGTCATACTGTCATCTACATAAGGGGGTCATTTTGTGAAAATCAAGTGGTCTACTGCATGTCTCGCTCGGCGTTTATGACCGGAATCAAAATAATGTTTTTTGTTATTATTTATCGTAAACTTTGTTTATAAAATAGTTAATGCAGATTATTTATTTTTTACAATTTATATGTAATATGATATATAATATAAACTGTAAAAGGCCTACTTCATTCGAGGGGGTTGTGTCCTTACCCAAAAACAGCGTGAATGCGGCTCTGTATTGAAACTTGGAAAAAATTTGACAGTTCGCTCAACGAGCTGTCAAATAACATTAGACACTTAAAGTAAATATTTCAACGTATCGGTATCGGTATACGTAACGCGTTCGAAACAAAGTCAAAAATGTAGTTTATTTTGACTTTTTCATGCGATGTTTCGAACAATGCCCGGTTTCTAGAAGGTGGCGATGACAGAACTGCTGATTGAAATCGTTGCGTATGTTCGTGGGTCCGTAACGATACGTACATCCTCCCATCACACCCGTCAAAGAAGCAGGCATCATTCGAAACATGGCATGAACAAGTGAAAAGTGTAGTGTACTTTTACTTTGTTTCGAACGCGTTATGTATACCGATACCGATACCGATGCGTTGAAATATTTACTTTAAGTGTCTATTATTTTTGGAAATTACGGGCAACGCCACGGGTCGACTCATAGTATCTATCTGTATCAACTAAAACATTGCATTGCCGGCACCCAACCTTTGCTTACCCTCTATCTAGAGGGTAAGCAAAGGTTGTGTGCGATTGGGGTACGATTTTTGACAGTTATTGTTTTACCAGAGGTGAGCAACTGGATTTGACAGTTGCTAGGGAAATGTTTTAAATTGTGTGTTGGCAATGATAGTTGGTAACCCCTGACAATAAATAACTTTGTCTCTGTCAAATTTTTGATTAAGAAACGTCAGGTTTAAAAATGGAATTTTGCTGTATCAAAAACTGTAAAAATACGTGCCTCGACGAACTTGTATTATTCCGTTGTTCAACGGAAAAAGAAACTCAAGAAAAGTGAAAAGAAAACATGCATTTATCAAGCTGGAAAATTAATAAAAATAGCCGAATTTGCGAGGTAAGTGAGCTACAAGCAATAGTTACAAAAATACGCATTTAGTGTACTTCGTTAATAAATAACACATTGTTTCCATGTTTTATAGTAAGAAAAAGGGTAACAAAAATTTAGAGCATAGGAGTCTTTATATTTTACCTATTATTTAGATTTTTAATATCTACACTGTGTATTCACTGTTTGTTTTTGTTTTTTTTTGTCAAAGCTTGACATATTTTACTAACCAAAAAAAATCGATCTTTCAAAAACAGTCTGGGGAAATTATAAAGAGAGACAACAAAACATCAGTTCATTTCGTAAAATCCGTTTTACATGCGAATATGAAAAAAACTAGAAAGGAGGGCAATATGAGTTGCCCACCTCTGGTAAAACAACAACTGTCAAATGTATAGAGGACCTCTACCTCTATCTATCTATACTAATAAAAGAACGGTAGTCAACATAATCAACATCGATAGTTAACTATAGACGCACTGGTCAAATAACTTGAGCTACGGTCAAGAAATTTAAAGGACCGATTGGGTATGTGATACAAGCATTCGCTAAGAAAGGACTTTTGAAAATGTCATCCCCAAGAGGGTAAAAAAAGGTTTTCTGCATCTCGGAGACCAAAAGCCGCAGAGGTCTGAAAATTGGTATGTACATTCTACTAATAACTTAAGTGAACTCCCTCCCTCCCCCCGTATTACCCCACCATCTATACTAATAAAAGAACGGTAGTCAATATCAACTATAAACGTACAGATCAAACCACTTGACCTACAGTTATAAAAATTTAAGGAGACATTGGGTTTGTGACGAAGGCGCTCGGTAAGAAAGAATTGTTGAAAGTATTACCCCGAAGGGAGTAAAAATAGGGGTTAAAATTTCAACTGGGGGTGGAGAAATAGGAGTAATTTTATTTCGAAGGGGGTAAAGTATCTGTATCTCAGAAGGAAAAAGTGACAGAGGTTTAAAAATTGGTATTATAGAATCTACTAATAAAATAGATGGACACGTGCTTCAACGTTTTTCTACCAACTCATATTTGATAAAAATTTTGATCTGATAAAATATGGGTTGTAGGGTATCAAACTGAAGTAAATGAAGTCCGGAATCGAAAAGTGTTTTTTCCATTAATTTTTGTAATTTGTTATCACCAACACCTCTGTATTCGATAAAAATATTGACCTACTGAAATTCGGATTGTCGAAATCGAATTCATGCCAACATTGACCCGCTAAAATATACGTTTTTTAAATTTTTTTATTAATTCCGCCGCTAGAATTATACAAATCTACAGATCTGTTAGCGTCATCGCCGTAGTTTACTATACCTGTTTTGAGCCTTATAGAGATTTGGATTGTTTACACACTTCAGCTTTTGCCCCATTCTGCTTTATAATTATTTCTTTAAAGTTTGGATAAACTTTAAACAATATGTGAATATATATATCATGAAATGTGGAAGTAGAACAGAATTTAGGGCATTTTTTTTGGAGAAATTAAGAAAAATAAAACGCTATTTAAAAAGTGTTTGGGGCCTGATGTTTGCAAATAACTCGAACACGCGGCCCTAAAAGCACAGAGTACCGAAACAGACTTGGTGATCCGTGATAAAAATAACTTAAAGCTCAAATCAAAAATGTTGAATTTTATGAGGCGGTTGAGCTTCAACGCGATTCTCTCGATTAACTGCTGTTTTTTTCGCAAAAGCTCTTATCTAAAAAAATTCCTTCTTAAATAAAAAAAAAAAAAATTTGCCTGCGGCACTATAACACCGTTGATAATTGGCAACTAGTTTATTTTTAATTTTAAGGTCGTAGTTACAATTTAGGGAATTGTTTTTAGTAACACTGTACGGGATATTAATTTAACTATGTCGACCTGATTTTTTTGCAAAATTTTACGTCATTGAATTTGTTTTTCATGGCAACGCAGAGACTTTATTTATGTTTATACACACAGAGATTTTTTAGCACCGGGTCAAAAATTTGAGGTTAGGTTACTTATTTTGACTTTTCGCGTTCTGCGCCGCTAAAAAACCAAGTAAAATACTAAAATAAAAGAAAACCATATATTGTAGAATTACCTGCAACAAAAACGCTACCCAACTACGTATTAAAGTAACTGGCTGTAATGTTTAAGGTTGCATTTACAGGTGCATTTATAATTGAATTGGAAACACTCCCGCTGATCCCGACAACAGGTTATCTTAAAAGCAGGCAAATTTAGAAATCGGCTACTGGCGCTAGACGAAATAATTTTATTCTATTTTAAACGGGAGCGTCAACGACTAGCAAGAGTCTTCCCAAGCTCTAAATAGAGCTTTACTGACCTGTTTTGTTAGTACTCAAGTATCCGTGTGTTTTTGAAACTGACGTTCTAAAATCTATCCTTTGCACTCCAAGATTTCACTAGTACACTTGCACATAACTATGCCGCAATAATTTAAATTTAAAAAAAATGGTTGAATCAAAATAAAAACAAAATATGTGGGCTTATGGGCGCCGAATGTTTCTATGCGAATTCCTAGTAATCCCAGCGAGCCAGTAAAGCTATCTTGGTTCTTTGATAGACTCGGGGTAATGCCCGCGCAGCGCTAAGCCTTTTTCGGCGGGCGATCGCACAAGCGGAGTGGGTTCATATTTGTTTCAGAACAATGTTTTTAAAAACACATTTTTGAAAGATAAACATAATAATGGTTTTCTGTTAGAAAACGTAAAAAACTCTTCTGTCCCAGTGCGGCCCGATTTAAACTTTGTTGTAGAGATGTTCGTGAACGATTCGTTCACTATGATCGAATCACTTGCGAGTATTGAGTGATCGAATCATGTTTGCTCGATATGATTTCATCAGTGAAATGAGTCAAATGAGCGACGAAGACAGAATGAATCAAACGAGTGAATCAAATCGGAACGGATCAACGACTGACTGACCCACTGTGGCGATACACTGAATCAGTCGGAAATAAGTCGATCGTTTCGTTCATTCGGTTCTTTGATTCGAATTCCTGCGCGCGGGGTAATCTGTGTGAAAATAATAGATATTTTGGGTAGCAGAATATGTTGTATTTAGCGGCATCTTGCATCGACCTTTTTTTTTTTGGTCACCAGGTCACCATTTTCTTTAATTTCACATGATTGATTCAATGATCGATTCAAAAGATTCGATCAGTTTAGAAATGAATCACTGATCCATTCGTTCAATACAAAATGATCGACTTACCGATCTCTAGTTTGTTGACAAAACACCTGCAGTTACCCTGGAATCATATAAATTCTACGATCTATCGGCCAACACTTGAACTGCGTGTATGTACCAAATTCAACGAAGTGTGATTAATTGATCGGTTTTCTTTTCCGGAGTACACAGGCTTTTAGAAAAAAGGAAACTTAGTTTTTATTTTCGATAAAGCAAGGAAATATAAAAAGGAAAAATGTAATCCATAGGAAATTGTGAGTATTTCTCTATTTTTTTGTAAATCGGGTTTGTTCTAAACCGCAATTATTTTGAAGCTTTTGAGATAGATAACAGCACCAGAGCTTTTATTTTGAGGAAAAAATACTTGAGAATTTTGAAAAATCCTTCAAATATTTTTGTTAAGCATTTAAAAATGATCACCCCTGCAAAATTTCAGCTAATTCTGATGTTTAGTTTTCCCTGTGCACTCTGGCAAAAAAAAATTAATGAACAAGGCGTTGCCAGTTGTACTTCTTTTTACTTAAAATCTGGGGAGAAACTATAGCCTTTAACAGTTTTTTTATCAGCAGCACGTAAAAATAATTTTGGTTGGAATCGAAGTAAGACTTTCATATCTAATTATTTGACTACTGATGTGCAATTATTTTCCATTACATTTTTCCTTCTTTAGCCTTAGGGTAAATTGGGTAAATAGGCCCCGGCGGGGAATACGCCCCAGTCCCGATAACCCAAAATCCGTTCGGCAGTTATTTTTGGCTTGAAATGGGGTTCTTGGACGCATTTTTTAGTAACCGCATATTTGGAAAAAAAAATATTCGACCCCTATCCTTTCTTTTTTTGAAAAACATAACTATAAGAGGAGAAAAACGCGTTTAAAGTTGAACCCAGAGATAAAAGAAAAATAAAAACACGTTTAGTGTGTTACGGAGTCGATATGTAGCGCATGGAGGCGCTGGTGTTTTTGAAACTATACAGACCGCTTCAAGCTACTGCGAACATAGGGCGGAAGAAGTCTAATTTGCCAGTGTACATACATGCAGAGACACCGCACGCCTATCAGTGAAGCAACCAATACTCAGGCTTGCGATCACCACTTGCATGACTTTCCTTTGGTATTTAGTACGCCTCTAACCACGGTGCTGTGCGGAGCGTAGTCAATGAAACCGGAATTTGGTCAATAAATACGCAAATTTTTATAACGTAATTTTCTTATTTTTTGTCACTGATAAATAAGAGCGTTTTATTGTCAACTGCTCAGATTTATCAGTGACGACGTGTTACAATGAAAATAATAAGGAGAAACAAAATAAAAGCAAGTTCTCAAAATAAAATAATACATTCTAAAAACCAAAAAGATTCTCCCAGTCAAAAAAAAATTAAAGCAAATGTTCGAAAAGTTCTCCTTGCTCGGCTAGACAATATCCGAGCCTACTATAAAAACCCCTTCTAACATTTCCAAGCATGTTAGGGGTGATAATTTGAAAAGCTTCTTCAAAAACAGATAGAAGTCATTAGGAGCAAGATCGGGAGATCGAGCTGGAAATACATTATCAAGATATTCCATAACAAGGCCAACATTGTGAGCGGAACAACCATCTTGTTGAAACCATGTTTCACCAAATCTTACACCAAACAACTGCCTAGCAGTTGGAATAATGTGCTGCTGCAGTAGATCCAAGTATCTAGGACCATTCAAATTGCAATTGCCGTTAATAAAAAATGGCTCAATTACGTGTTCCCCTATAATACCCCCCCCAACATTTAGTTTTTGGGGATACTGTGTTCTTACGTCAAAATACAAATGCAAATTTTCCCTCGACCAATATCGAACGTGTGTTGGGTTATGACGATTTGACCATCTGCACTTTTTCGGCAACTTCGTAGACATCCATTTTTGGTTTTAAAAATGTATTATTTCAATTAAGAACTTACCCATCTGTTTCTCGAGCAAGGCAGAAATAAAACAAAATAATAAAAACAAAATGAATTTCCAAAAGATAACACTGCAGCGTGCTTCGAATCCACCTCGGTCGTACGGCACGGAGAGTAAATTGGACTTGATTCCCCCTATGTTCGCAGTAGCTTGAAGCGGTCTGTATAGACAAGTTCTCGAACAACAAAAAATATAAATCAACAAAACGTCATAGATTTTTGACTTTTTATTATTTAGTTTGTTATAAAATAAGTTTTTGGAAGCTGAGATTATGGAAATGCCTACGGCCCTCAAGAATCAATAAAAGCTAAGTTTGTTTTACGGAATCGGGAAAACTTAGGAGTTAACAACCTGTGGCTTATTTTCTGTTAAATGTTTATTCGGCCATCATGCTCCGAAGTTAGCGCACCGATGACCTTATTTGCGATCAGCCCCTAAATTATTTTTGACGTTTTTCACTTTGACATTCGCGCGGTCTTGTTGATGTGATCGAATGCAAAATTGATTAAATTTATGTGATTACTTACTTTTTCGATACTTATAGTCTAGTCATCAGAGAATTTTAGCTTGCAAAAGGTGGGGGTAGTAGCGATTTTGACATATGTTGTCTCTTAAATAAAATTTAAGTTTTCGACCTTGGGGGGGGGTGAGCTCATTCCGCCATCTTCGATTTGGTGTGCATACATTTTTATTTTTTAAAATAACACGACAACTATAAACTTTAGGACAAAAAGTCTTATCAAAATGTTGAAGAGGATAAAATTTCCTACAACTTCGGTGAATACACTTTTTTGTAGCTATTAGTTGTAATGAGCTACAGCTTTACAAAGCCAGATTTTTCTGCCTTTTTTCTCTTTTTTTAGTTTATCCTGATTATATAAAAAGCGACAAAACTTACCTATTTTACTAAAATATATCACATGTTTAACATGTGTATAAATTTAATATTATATATAATATATATTATAAGTATATTGTATTTTATAAATACATTAGTATAATATAATAGGGTGTTCCATAATGATATCAAAACTTTCGAGCTACAGGATGTTAAAATTTTCAAAAAAATCACGTTTGTTATAAATATCTGAAATACCATTTTAGATAACTTTACAAAATTTGGTATACCCATACTCCCAATGAGCATTTTTGTCTATATAGAAGTTACAGCAAATAATATAAAACCTTCATAAAATAACCAAAAGTTATATTATTTATTGTTGGTGATAATTTTATAACTCTAATATATCTCTTAAATGAGTAAAAAAGACTTGAAAAACAACTGACCAACACCAGCTTATAAAAATTTATGGTACATAGTAATAGATAGAAAAACAACATATAGATTTTACAAAAATTCCTTATGAACCCTCAAGACTAGATATTATTATAAAAGGTTTTACAACTGTTCTAACAACACTACATAACAAATTAAAGGTTTTTATCGATTTAGAAATATAAATTTTCGATCTTTCTTCCCCTTGCTTCTTATGTATTATTATTTTTCTTTTTAAAATAAAAAATTTATAAAATGATGTTTACCAATCTTCCAAAATAAATTAAAATTGAAGTGGGATAAGTTGAAGCAGGAATATGAATATTTATATACTATAGGTTAAATAAAAGCTGTTTTCCCAGTCATCCTACTCTGATAATCAACTGCGGTCCCGTGTGTACTGTATAGTTTTCGAATACACTCACAAAATTTTCATGGGCTCCAAAAATACTTAAAAAAACGGGAAAAAAATATTCATTTAAATAATACTGTTTTTTCACATATGTTTTTTGCTTTTTTTGCTTTCTGGGAGAAATATTGAATTTTGTATTTTGTTCTTAACCCTAAACAGGCAATATTTCGATTAAAACACATGTTGAAACCCCATAAATAACGTTTTTATTTTGGTCAAAAACCTATTGTTGGAATCCAAAATGGCGAAAATTGACGACAATTCTATAAAAAAAACAATACAATTATACCACTGTTTACCTCTTTCAACACTATTTTATCAATGTTTTAAAACATGATGCTAGTTCCTAGATAGATGAAGGTCCTTTCTGCGAGCTAAAGCGTTCATACACGGCCGGAGAAATCGACTGAGATATTTCCGTAGAAACTTTATCAAGCAAATAGGACGGGTTGACGCCTTCGAACGTCCAACCCGGGTTTTGCACTTTGATTCGAAATCAAAAAGGAGGAACAGTCAGATGTGGGGCCGTGCACAAATTACGTAACGGTGATTTTACCAATTTTTGACCCCCTCCCTATGTAATGTTTTGTAACGGTTTGGCACGCCACTCCCCTAATATTACGTAACGATTTCAAGACCACTACCCCCCCCCCCCCAAAAAAAAAAACTTCACTTATTTTCATTCCAAATTTTTTTAGTTTCACACTAATGCAAACGTTGTCGAAAACCCCCCTCCCCCCTACGTCACGGTTTGTAACCCCCCTCCCCCCTATAACCATTACGTAATTTGTGCACGGCCCCTGTAGTCCCAGTGGAGGAGGGCGAGAAAATTGATATTTTTTTCTTAAAAATTATACTCTTTAGACCTATTTCTTTGCGTTCCCGAAATTACGTAATTTTTGAAAAAAAATTGTAAGCGGCGAAATATCTCAGTCGATTTCTCCGGCCGTGTATGAACGCTTTAGGTTAGGCATTTGCATGTATCTCAGTCCCCAGCCTGTAAACAGTGCGTAAGGACAATGGTTACAAAATGAAAAGTCGAAAAAAAATTTTTTTTTACGATATCTTTCATCAGTTTGGTATTAAAGTCGAGCAAAAACAATTTTTATTCCAGTCCTAAAGGTATGAAAATGGAAAACATTAGAAAACAACAACCTGGAATGGATTTACTACGTGTAAGATGTAGTGACAACATCGCCCCATGCCCATCCTTTTCTGCCTAATGTGCTTTTCCGTTTGTCTGCGTCTTATACACGGCTGCTTGGCCCCCTAAGGATTTGCTTAGGAACCCTGTATATATAATATATTGAAATGTAAAGTAGATATTAAAATATGATATTAGTAATATAATGTTATTCACCGTCAGTCCTCAGAAATAACAAAAATTTATACAAAACCTAAAAAACGTCAGCTTTTTTTCAAAAATCTGGCTTTGTAAAGCGGTAGCTCATTACATCTAATAGCTACAAAAAAAAAATTGCACACCGAAATTTTATCCTCTTTAACTTCCTAATAAGACCTTTTGTCCTAAAGTTTGTAGTTTTCGTGTTATATCCAAGATGGCGGAATGAGTTCACCCTCCCCAAGGTCCAAAATTTTTTTTAGGGGCCCAATCTGAACTACATATGTCAAAATCCCTACTACCCCACCTTTTGCAAGCTGATGGTCTTTTTTATTCTCTAATGACTGGACTATTATTGAAAAGCTAGAGTTTGATGTGTATTCGGTTTAAAAGTTAAGTACTGAATCAACTGCTAAAACAGGTAGGTAAATAAAAAGATTCCGTTTTCTTAGAGAGCTGTTTGAAATAAAAAAAAATAATCTTTTTTTTACAAGCTCTTATTTAACTTGCAATGTATCTAACTTGCAACTTAATTTTGACCAGCTAACCGACATTCGATCGGCTTCATACATCGGCATGCTTATAAAGTTGCGGTAACAACACAAGAATATAGTGTAATGAAATTGACAACTCCCCCCTACTCGAAGGGGGTGGAGGGGGGTATAGTTGAAGTACGCCCAATTTCGTTGAAATTGGGTGTGTCGGGGCACTTGGGGATGGAGGTAACGAATTTCTAATCAGATTTTAAAAATTAACATTATAGCAAACCTCCCCATTTTTACGGCTTGCCCAAAATTCATAAACCAAATATTCCTTTTATACCAATAGTTAGTAGCATTAATTCTCAGTGTCAAAAACTCGCAATATATTTACTTAAAATTTTAAATCCCTTAGTAGGAAATACAAATTAATTTACAAAAAATTCTCAACACTTTTTAGAAAAATTATCCGAGGTTAATTTTAATAACAATCACTTGATGGTTAGTTTTGATGTGGTAAGCCTTTTCACAAATGTACCTGTAGATAAAAGCCTTTCTATAGTAAGACGTCGATTAAAAAATGATCAAAACTTAGGCGAAAGAACTACACTGAGCGTCAATGCTATTCTGGAGCTTCTCACATTATGCATAAAAACCACATATTTTCAGTGGGAAAGTGATTTTTTTCAACAGGATTTTGGAATGGCAATGGGCTCTCTACTTTCTCCTCTAATGAGTAATATTTTTATGGAAGATTTTGAAAATAAAATTTTAGAAGAATTTAATTTTAAACCGGTCATTTGGTTTCGTTATATAGATGATATTTTTAGTATATGGCCACATGATTTAAATAAACTTAATGATTTTCTTAATTTTATAAACGGTAAAGAACCAACAATAAAATTTACTTAAGAAATAGAAAACAAAATTTCATTTTTAGACGTTTTAATAAACAAACAAAATACATTACAAACCTCAGTTTATAGAAAACCAACACATACAAATAGATATCTAAATTTTAACTCAAATCATTCGTCATCAGTTCAAAAAGCAGTAATAAAAAGTCTATACGATAGAGCCAAAATAACTTGTTCGGACAATAACACATTTTTACAAGAAAAACAAACAATAAAAGAGGTCTTAATTAAAAATTCGTATCCAAATAACTTCATCGGAAATTCCTTTAGACAAATCGAATTTTCAAGACAGCGCGAACGTAGACATAAAAATGTACAACCAAGAAATTTAATAATTCCTTTTATACAAGGTATTTCGGACAAAATTAAACAAATCGCTAATAATTATAATATTAGAACAATTCTAACAAAAACAAAACCATTAAATGCTGAACAAAACTCAAAAAATATCTAACAAAAAAAAAGAAATTTTTTGTCCGTGAAAAATAAATAAAAAGAAAGGTTCGTGGCATATCGGACACACGTGACATATCGGACACGCAGGTTTCTTTTTTTCCTGCTTGCAAATTTCATTCTTATTGATTTGCATCCTTTAACGTTTTGCTTTTTGCTTTATTCCGATAGGCGGTGCGCTGCATATAGCCATCCACATCCCGCGTTGTTTGACGACAAAAGTTGTTTAAATTCGCTGGGTGTGGTTGTTTATGTTATGCTTCATACGCCAGGTACAGTCCTATGTTACCCTGATGATTCCTAACAAGGATAAAACAGGCCTGTAGGTTTCTGGACTCTCCATTAGATCTTGGAGGCCTGATCGTAATGAATTGAAAAGCAAAATATGTGTCCGATATGCCACGAACCTTTCTTTTCAAAAAATATCGTTTATAAAATTCCTTGCGAGTGTGGTAAATTTTATATTGGAGAAACTTCGAAACCTCTTGAAGTTAGAATAACTGACCCTAAGGGGGGCTCAGTTAAGTTTGCCCCCCCCAGATCGATTTTCTCAAAAATTTTTATGCCAAAATTTTGCACACATTTTGCACAATTTTGCACACCACAAATCAAATTTTGCACACCTTCCTACGAGAAACTACAGCCCATTTTCTGTGGGGGGGGGGCAAACTTGACGTTGCCCCCCCCCAGTCAATATTTTTCAAAAATTATGATGTCATTTGAAAGGTCTTATTTTGCACAATTTTGCACACCCATTTTAAAATTTTGCACACCTCCCTGTAACCCACACGAGGGTTCTGAAAATATCAAGTTTGCCCCCCCCCCCAGTCAATATTTTTCAAAAAGTTTGGTGCCGTTAGAAAGGTCTTATTTTGCACAATTTTGCACACCCATTTTAAAATTTTGCACACCTCCCTGTAACCCACACGAGGGTTCTGAAAATATCAAGTTTGCCCCCCCCCAGTCAATATTTTTCAAAAAGTTGGGTGCCGTTAGAAAGGTCTTATTTTGCACAATTTGGCACACCCATTTTAAAACTTTGCACACCTCCCTGTAACCCACAAGAGGGTTCTGAAAATATCAAGTTTGCCACCCCCAGTCAACATTTTTAAAAAAATTTGGTGGCGTTAGAAAGGTCTTATTTTGCACACCCATTTTAAAATTTTGCACACCTCCCTGTAACCCACACGAGGGTTCTGAAAATATCAGGTTTGCCCCCCCAGTCAATATTTTTCAAAAAGTTTGGTGTCGTTAGAAAGGTCTTATTTTGCACAATTTTGCACGCCCATTTTAAAATTTTGCACACCTCCCTGAAACCTACACGAGGGTTCTGAAAATATCAAGTTTGCCCCCCAGTCAATATTTTTTAAAAATTTTGGAGTCATTATAAAGGTCTAATTTGGCATCATTTTGTACACCCATTTTAAAATTTTGCACACTTCCCTTTAACCCACACGAAGATTCTGAAAATATCAAGTTTGCCCCCCCCCCCCGTGGATATTTTTCAAAAAATTTTGTGTCATTCGAAAAGTCTATTTTGCGCAATTTTGCACACCCTTCAGTACCCCACAAGAGCGTTCTCAAAAAAGTTTGCCCCCCCCCCAGTTAATATTTTTCAAAAAATTTATGTTATTCGAGAAGCCTAATTTTGCACAACTATTTTTAAATTTTGCACACTTCCCATGCCGTTTTCTTTTTGTGGCGTTTACGGTTAAACTTGGTCCTAAAATTTCCCAGAAGTATAAGCAAACGAAGGAGACCTCGATTGTGTAATATCTTTGAATATTGTTTAAATTTACAGATAATTGTTTATGTTTACATTTTTCTATAATCAAAAGTTTTTAATTTTTATGAATTTCCGGATTATACTTAATTTTTCACATGCTATGACATCATCTAATAAATGGACGTAGATAGCATATCCTGTGAAGATCCATACCTTGAGAACCGCAACCATTCTGAACCGCCAAAATAGGCTGGTTCCGATTCTCAAGGCATCGAATATGACAAGATGCGCTGTCTACATCGATTTTTTCTGTTCATTTTTGATATGAAAATTTAAGTATAATCCGGAAATTCATAAAAATTAAAAACTTTTGATTATATACAAATGTAAACATAAACAATTATCTGTAAATTTAAACAATATTCAAAGATATTACACAATCGAGGTCTCCTTCGTTTGCTTATACTTCTGGGAAATTTTAGGACCAAGTTTAACCGTAAACGCCACAAAAAGAAAACGGCATGGGAAGTGTGCAAAATTTAAAAATAGTTGTGCAAAATTACGCTTCTCGAATGACATAAATTTTTTGAAAAATATTAACTGGGGGGGGGGGGCAAACTTTTTTGAGAACGCTCTTGTGGGGTACTGAAGGGTGTGCAAAATTGCGCAAAATAGACTTTTCGAATGACACAAAATTTTTTGAAAAATATCGACGGTGGGGAGGCAAACTTCATATTTTCAGAATCTTCGTGTGGGTTAGAGGGAGGTGTGAAAAATTTTAAAATGGGTGTGCAAAATGATGCAAAATTAGACCTTTCTAATGACTCCAAAATTTTTGAAAAATATTGACTGGGGGGAGCAAACTTGATATTTTCAAAACCCTCGTGTGGGTTACAGGGAGGTGTGCAAAATTTTAAAATGGGTGTGCAAAATTGTGCAAAATATAACCTTTCTAACTACAACAAATTTTTTGAAAAATATTGACTGGGGGGGGCAAACTTGATATTTTCAGAACCCTCGTGTGGGTTACGGGGAGGTGTGCAAAATTTTAAAATGGGTTTGCAAAATTGTGCAAAATAAGACCTTTCTAACGACACCAAAATTTTTTAAAAATGTTGACTGGGGGGGGCAAACTTGATATTTTCAGAACCCTCGTGTGGGTTACGGGGAGGTGTGCAAAATTTTAAAATGGGTTTGCAAAATTGTGCAAAATAAGACCTTTCTAACGACACCAAACTTTTTGAAAAATATTGACTGGGGGTGGGGCAAACTTGATATTTTCAGAACCCTCGTGTGGGTTACAGGGAGGTGTGCAAAATTTTAAAATGGGTGTGCAAAATTGTGCAAAATAAGACCTTTCTAACGACACCAAACTTTTTGAAAAATATTGACTGGGGGGGGCAAACTTGATATTTTCAGAACCCTCTTGTGGGTTACAGGGAGGTGTGCAAAATTTTAAAATGGGTGTGCAAAATTGTGCAAAATAAGACCTTTCAAATGACATCATAATTGTTGAAAAATATTGACTGGGGGGGGCAACGTCAAGTTTGCCCCCCCCCCCACAGAAAATGGGCTGTAGTTTCTCGTAGGACGGTGTGCAAAATTTGATTTGTGGTGTGCAAAATTGTGCAAAATGTGTGCAAAATTTTGGCATAAAAATTTTTGAGAAAATGGATCTGGGGGGGGCAAACTTAACTGAGCCCCTAAGGGGTACCTCAGAAAGGGAGATTGGGAGAAATCTAAAATTTGCCAACATTCTTTTGAAAATGATCATAGAGTAATGTGGGGAGAACCCAGTATATTACAAAAAGAACCAGACAAAATTAAACGAAAAATCAAAGAAGCAGCTTGCATCTATCTAAATGAAGATGAATGCATAGCTAGCATATCAGTTGATATAAATACAGTTTGGCTTCGAATTTTAAAAAAGCTTCTTTAAAATAAATTAAAAAATAGCACTGATGTTCAGTCAAAAGATAATCTTTACACTCGATATTTTAAAATGAAAAACAAAATATTAAACTTTATTTTTTAATTTCACACAGACAGATAATTAAAAAAAAGAATCTAACAAGTTTTGAAAAGAATAATTTCTTTGAAAACGGCAGTAGAGCTTCTGCCGAATTGTCAGATAAGTACTTTATTCTAGAGGATTTGTGTGTGTGTAGGCAAAATATTTTTTTTTTATACCTTCATCAAAAACATGATTTTAGTAACTGTCTGCAGATAGCTAAAGCATGGCTTTTTTGGTTACCGATGCAAAAAAACTTTTTTTTTTGATCACGGGTGCAAAAAAAGATTTCTGTCCGTTTTTTACCCAAAATTAAAGAGAAATAGCGGAATATAGTAATATTGAAAAAAAATCATTTTAAAAAATCGTCAAAATTTCAAACTATCAAAGATTAACGTCACCGAGTAAAAAGGCACATCGCTATGGAAACCGCATTGTTATTTCATTTACCAGCCGCCTTGATTTATAGTGTAAAGATGGTGGGTTGCGAGAAGTGCCCTTCGTTCGAGATTTTTAAAAGTATTTTCCTGTTTTTCTTGGATTTTTTGATAAAGGTATTAAAAAAAATAGCGTTAACAACTCGCGACTAACCTGTGTTTTTTTTTACTCGCGGTTTTAAATACCTTGCTGCGCTCGTTATTTAAACCAACGCTTGTAAAAAAAGCACTCTTTTAACCCAAAAAAAGTAGTACTTCATGCCACTCACTTCTATTTCCTTCCTTGTCGAAAAAAGTGAGATGGCAATAGAATGGAAAATAGAAGAAATGAAACTGTGGATCAGGAATATATGAAAACCCACAGATAAAACAAAATTGTTAAGATACGCTAGCTGCGTACGAATACTACAAAGGTGGTCGTAGAGATATACGATTTCGATTAGGCACTCTGGATTTATGAAACGTGTCTAATATAAGGGCAAGTTCTTGACATTTTTTCCTTGTCCTTGATTTATAGTATTAAATGGTAACCTGCCAATGGTTTTTGATTCCCTAAATTGTTTATGTTTTTATGTTTAAAATCCTTGTAAATTTGCATGTTTACGTTTTCAGACTAAATGATAAATGTATCTTTTTCTTAAGATCGCGTGACTTATTCTGTTACATGAATATATTTTGTTGTTATTTTTTGTATCCTTTTCCGAAAGTAACAACTTTTAAATACTTTCTCTGTTCTTTTGTACATACAGTTTGTCTTAATAATCTGTAACTATTATGTTATTAAATGAGGTGTCCCAAAAAAGCTTCTAACCAAGCGTTTTTATAATATGTCCTTATTATACACTTTTAAATTAAAAATGTTCAGAGGCAGAAAAAAGGCAATTGCTTGTGGAGTAACGTTTTATTATTAATTGTTACAATTATAGTTTAATTTTAAGCAATTTTATATATACCACCGCAACCCACCCCTTCTTGGCATTTAATCTACTTTTTCAAAAATAGTTTTAAAAAAAACTAAGAGATCAAAATTTTTAAAGAATTTTTATTAATTAAATCAACTATTCGGATTTTTCTTTTCTTTTTTGTTTAAATGACTGATGCAAGACCTATTTTTTTGCTTGTGTCTTTTATTATGGGTAAATATCAAAAAATTACCTCTCTAGTTGTCCCTACCATTTTACTTTGCCAATACGAGGGATTTGTGAATTTTTTTTATGTGTTTAGGAAGAGAGGTGTATTGTATTGTAAAAATGGAATATCTACCTTGATTTTTATGTTTTAAATATTTTATTTTAAAAAATACAGCCCCAATCTCATTCTCCTGGCATGTCCCCAGCTCACTTTCTTACGGGTAAGTTTTTTTCCCCATAAAATGTTCCCATAGATTAGAAGTTTGATTTAGTTTAGATTCATATTGATCCCATCTGCACTTGGCAAAAACAGTAGAATATAATGTTAAAAAATATGCTCACTGGAATAACTTAAAAATTGTCCCCCACTTTTATTCTCATTCTCCTGGCTCTGTTAAGCACTATAAAACTACCTGCTTTTGCATCCAACCCATAACTTCTTCGTTCTAGAAAACTCAAAATAACATTAAATATCTCTTGTTTCGATTTGCCTTTTGTAACAAATTAAAGTTTGTCTAAAATAAAATAAGGAAGTGAAAAATAATAAAATAGTATATTTATTATTTTCATTCTCCTGGATCATTTTTTACCAAAACAAAGTTTTATTTAAAACACGCTTGTATGTCTTAAATAAGGTAATGTGTTATTTTTCCTAGTAGTGTAAACCAGTTATCCTAATTTTGCGATTTACCTACAAAAAAAAATATTTATGGTGTATTTTATCATTTTCCTGGCATATCATTCTCCTGGCATTTTCATTCTCCTGGCTACTTTGTTCCCAGGAAAATGAGATAAATGATCTGTTATTCTGTAATTATTCTTCTCTTTATTTATTATTTATTTTTTATTTATTTATGTATTATTTATTATTCTGTTATTATTATTATTACGTTATTATTCTGGCACTTTCTCATTCTCCTGGCACGAAAATATAAACGTCACTTGACAGCAAGATTTTTAAGAAAACTAGATTGCCACTATATTTTTTAAGTTTTTGCAAAATTCATCAATAAAAAGAGGTAATTTTTTGATATTCACCCTTATAACTTTTTGTGTATAAATAAATATAATTTATTTTTGGCCTGCATGCGTTGATCTTTCACCAAATAGAAATTAAGATCATTAGTTGGTAATCGATTACGTCAAAAAACTCATCGGATGAGTTGGAGTTAGTTCGTGTTCGTAGTTCAGAAGTTAGGTTATGTAGTTGTTATTTTTCCTGTTTTGGAAGATATTTTATTTTGTACTTGATTTTTGCCAGGCATTTTTGAGAGAGTGATTTATTTATTTAGAAAGAAAGACTTGTTGTGTTACTATATGCAATAAATCTGATTGCAAATGTAAAACTATAAGGTGCCTTGTTTTTTTGGTTTTTTCATTCTTTAATGATAAGCCTTTTCACTAATAAAACGCATAAACGCAGCTACCTATATCTAAAATAATATAAGGGTATTTAATTAGGGCCAGATGAAGAGAAATGATGAACTAATACAATTTTCATTACAAAAAGCAGGCTGATATTTTTGATCACTAGACCGTGTTTATTCTAGAGACCGTGAATTGGCACTACACTATAATTTTTCTAATGTTTTTTACAATTTTGCACAAGTTAAAAATACAAAAATAATTTCTAACCACAAAATTTTACTTGTTTTTCTTAAGTTTTCATCTTAAAAACTACCGGCCTTAGCGGCAATGGCTATCTAGCCACGAAAGTGATAGGTACTAAAATGTTTTTTCTGATCGTTTGAAAAAAAAAGTACCTACGTACGATACACGACCGGAAAGTGTCTTTATAGGTCTCCGCAAGTTTTCCTGCGTCCACCTGTAACGACCAATTTTCCGATCTAGTGTTTTTAGGTAAGTTCCCAGTAAACAGAATATTTATATTTTAAGAACATTGCCTGAAATATTCTCGTCTGGATGTTCCTTTAAAATATTCTAAGAGTACTCGATTTCGCAATGTTCATTCCCGAATATTCCAAGTATATTTCTAAAAAAATATATTATATAATAAATAAATATTTTTAGTAACCTGAATATTAACTAAATCCAGTGCTTTAACTCGAGAATATTCTTCCCAATCTTTTGAGGATAAGATGTAGAAATATAATCTTCTTATAAAGCACATAAATAACATATTTATGTAAGGTTTTTATAGACAAAAGTTGAAACTTTACTAACGCGATTCAAAATTTGACATGTCAAAAATGAAAGATGGCGAAGAGCTTTCAAAAATGGGTAAATTTCAACCCCCCCCCCTGCGAAAATTTTGTGTGCAACCCTGAAATTGATTTTTGTCAATGAGACAAAAGCCGCATACTTTCTTTGCCTACCGAGGTATCACTTTTCTAAATTGGTTATAAGATAAGATGGCGGAGAGCTTTAAAATACGGGGAAATTTCACCCCCCTGCGAAAAATTTGTGTGTGTCTCTGGACTTGATTTTTGTCAATGACGCAGAAGCCCCACACCTTCTTCGCCCAATAAGGTATCACGTATCTATATTGGTTTTGAGATAGAAAAGTTATAAATATTTTAGACCAGGAGTATTTAGACCAAAAATCTTATTATTTTCACAAAAACTTTTGACCCAATCGCCCAATTTTTGGCATATGTCAATCTTGAACAGAATTAGTGAAGATTCATGTCTCGTTTTACCAACGAGCTTAAAATTCTGTAAATCGGATGGCTAGGTCGCAAGTTATGCACTTTCCTACAGACATTACAATTTTTGGTCTAAATACTCCTGGTTTAAAATGTTTTTAACTTTTTTATCTCTTAACCAATTTGGATAATTAATATCTCGGTACGCGAAGGAGGTATGGAACTTTTGACTCATTGATAAAAATCAAGTCCAGGGTCACACACAAATTTTTCGCAAGGGAGTGAAATTTACCCATTTTCTTTAGCTCTCCGTCATCTTGGATTTTTGAGATATGTCATATTTTGAGCCAGATTAGCAAGAACTCATGTCTTGTCTTACCAAAAGCCTAAAATTTTCAAAATCGGATGATTAAGTCGCAAGTTATGCTCCCTTAACAGTGCAGTTTCCTAGATACATTACAATTTTTGGTCTAAATACTCCTGATTTAAAATGTTTTTAACTTTTTTATCTGTTAACCAATTTAGATAATTAATATCGCGGTAGGCGAAGAAAGTATGGGGCTTTTGCCTCATTGACAAAAATCAAATCCAGGGTCGCACAAAAATTTTTCGCAGAGGGGGGGGGTGAAATTTACCCACTTTTTAAAGCTCTCCGCTATCTTGGATTTTTGACATATTTTAAATTTTGAGTCGCTTTAGTAAAGTTTCAACTTTTATCTATAAAACAGGCAAAAATTTCAAAAATCGGTCAATTGGGTCCAAAGTTATAGCGCGTTCAAAAAGTGACAAATTTTTTGGCTCACCCTATATATTATTATAATAATGATAAACACAAAATATGGATGAATTTTTTATAACCTTCTGGGAATAGAAAAAATTAAATATTCTCTTATGATAGAAAATTGCACATTCATGGAACATACATTCCAAATATTCTTAGAATATGTTATTTGGAATTAATTAATTAATGCATTGTAAAAGTCTATAAAGTGTTGAGTGGTTTGTGTTTGTTAAGTTGCATCGTTAGTATACACTTTCAATACTTTCCGAAATATTTTATTTATAACTGATAGTTAAAAAGCATATCTTTCTGTAGTAGTTTACATTCTTTGTGTAAACGTTCTCTTCTAATAAGTTCCTTTAGGATAGGGGAGAAGAGGACGTTATGGAAATGTCCTTAAAATATTTCTTTAAAAATATTCTGCAAAATTTCATAGTAATAGTCGACAAAATGTGAAATAAACATTCATGAAAATATAATAAGAATATTCAGAAGATTCTTTAAATATATTCTGCCGTTTCCGTCGTACATTCTCTAGGAGATTTGAGGAATATTCAAGTCATTTTTCCAAAAAATATTATTTCCATATTCGACGAATATTTATTTCACATTCTAAGAACGTTCTAATCACGTGAAAGCACCTTGCTGTAAGCTATTCTTTTCAAGTTCTATAAATGTGCGTAGAACCTTTACGGAATATTCTAAGAATGTTCCAATCTACCCGAGGAATATTTATTTATTTAATTTGTAAACTTTCCATACCAATTGGTTTTCCAAACCAATTTTCGGCAAACGTTCTCACAAGCTTTTGCACGGACTTTTCCACTAATTTTTGCTCTTTTCATAAGACTTTTTGTCATATGAGTTTGAATAAAAGTTTGTCGGCGTTTCAACAAGTTTGTGTAAATGTCCTTTTAAATTTTCTGTCCTGCATAATTCGTGACGAAAATTTTTCCCCACGTTTGAAATTGATTCATTCGGCAAACAATAATATGAAAAAAAAAGTAAAAGCCTTGAAAATATTCGCAAATTATTAATTTTTCCTCTAAAACCAGGAAGTCACGAACCACGAGACAAAGTCAACAACCGCAAAAATTGTTTAAAAAAATCGAGTTTTTTGCGCATGTTTTGGTTCACCGCCTTCGAATAAACATTGACCTTTTGAGACCTTTAATCATATACGTATGAGTCTTTAAAGCTCGCATGTCATTTGTAAGATCTCGGTTTTCTCTACACATGTACGCAAGTGCGTCTTGCTGAGATTGAACCAAGGACGAAATATACCCTTATACCTGCCATTAAAAGTACAAATAAATATATGACTTTTTCCAATGGCAAAATTAAATACCCTAGAAAAATTTCAATGTCATTGACATTCGTCATTTTTTTGGAGGTTATTCATGTACAGGAACCAAGTAATTACCTATTTGCATGGTATGTTGTACAATTGCGTTTAAAAAATGACAAGGAGTAAAGGTGGGTTTATGATGAAATTTTATTTATTTATTTTGGGGATCATAAGGGATACAACAGGTTTACATCCACACAAGTATTCACAAAAGGACAATAAATAATAATAAATAACAAAAAAAAGATTACATAACCAATAAAAAACTAAGCAAGTCAGACAAAAATGTACCAAAATAATTATGTTCAACTTTGATTCAACACTATCAATCTTGCATTCCTATATAATCAAATATAATTTTTTCTGTTGGAAAGGGATATGATATTAAAATGATTTCGAGCCAGATCGAAACCGTTTTTCTTGAGTGAATTAATTATCCCTATTGGATAAAAATTTGAATAATTTATTTACAATACTTTCAATCCGCTTGTTATATACAGGGTACGACAATTCATATCTACACGGTAAAAATTTTTGTCTACAATGAAAACACGTTCATTTCTTGAACAAATTGTTTTACCTTAAAAAGATTTGTTTGGAACTAAAATATTTTTTTTTAGTTGAACGCAGTGTGTCTTTAATTGTTTTGTTTCGATACACCCCATTTTGCAACAAAACAAATTGTCTTTATATAAGTTATTCAGAATTCTTGCTTTATTTTATTTAGAATAAAACAAAAATTAGTTTCTATCTAAGCTACGACTCTCTGTCTTCTTCTAAGAAAAATTAAATCTTGGAAATTGAGTTTACATCCAAAACAACCCAGTAAAAATTAACGAAAACTGAGGCATTTGTCTTGAAGTGACAAAATAGAGTTCCTATTGTCTTGAATCGATACATTTTCCCGAAATTTGTCTTGAACGATTTTTGACACGCGCTTAGTTATTAATGTAAAGTGAAACGAGTAAGTGTATCGGAATGTTGATTTGATATATAGAAATAAGTAAAATATACGTGAAGTTTTGGAAGAATGGGATAAGCCCCCTGAAGTAATCAGACTTTTGTATTTTACTTTCGAGAATAGTAATCTTCTGCAGGGGACTGAATGGTAGCTATTTATCTTAAAAATTACACAAGGGTCCACTTAGTATGCTCGCCAAGTTTCATTGCTTAATCATTTTTTGCAAGGTTGGAACCCTTATACTACGGACTATAGAACTTTTAAGTGTGTTGTTGTTATTGCTTTATGTTTCCGACAAAATAAATGTTTTTTTATTTTCAGATTTTTAGAATGTAAAACTATGTTTCTTAAAGATGTTCGCATTTTCAGTACTTTTAAGTGTTTTGTTCTTATTGTGTTATGTTTCCGATAAATGAAAATATTTTTTTTTATTTTCATACTTGGGATTGCATTTGTTTAAATGTTTAATCCTCGTAATCCCCTTGATCTTTTTCAAATTATTATACTTTTTAATATCGTCATCTATTTGACAACAAAATGAATTAAAGGGTAGATATTATCTACACCTTTTTTTTAAATTGAGTTTGTTTTCTAGAAAAAAAGATGTTGATTTCATAGATAACACTCGTTATCTATTTTATATATATATATATAGGATATTATCTATTTTATATATATATATATATATAGGATATTGGTGAGTACGCATTAAGCTCCTAATCGAAAAAATAAATTATGTATGTGTGATAATTAACTAACAATAGTATATTTTATACCAAGGGATAAAAGTGGTATTTTTTATTCTGAGACGTAAACTCATCTATTTGACAACAAAATGAATTAAGGGGTAGGTATTATCTACACCTTTTTTATAAATTGAGTTTATTTTCTTGAAAAAAAGATGTTGATTTCATAGATAACACTCGTTATTTATTTTATATAAGAGCTAAGGATATTGGTCAGTACGCATTAAGCTCCTAATCGAAAAAATAAATTATGTATGTGTGATAATTAACTAACAATAGTATATTTTATACCAAGGGATAAAAGTGGCATTTTTTATCCTGAGACGTAAATTTTGTACAATTCGTCGAGGGATAAAAAGCCCCTTTTATCACGAGGTTTGTACGTTATTTTTCACATATTTGAAATTTTTTTCTTAGTTTTTTCTCAGCTATGCGACATTCTGATAATCTACTGATAATCTTCACTTTTCATTCCGATCCATAAGGAGAAAAAGTGCAACTTTTACCTTTAAAATGCAAAAATAAGCTAAGGTATTGAGAGACGAATATACCAATGAAATTAGCGTGCTCTCTTCTAGAAAATAAGCTCAATTTGTAAAAAGAACCCCGCCAATTTCTTATGTAGCGTGGGCACTCGGTAAATTTTTTCAGATTTTAATATGTTATAGGAAAGGAAGAAAATAAGATAAAATTGACTATTTTTTTGTTCCCCCTGTACTTATTGGGAAGGGTGGCAATAATAAAACATATTTGTCTCACCCTTCCATATAACATATTAAAATTTGAAAAAAATTAACGGGAGCCCACGCTACATAGAAAATTGGCCGGGTTCTTTTAAATTTAAGAAAAAAAATATTTTAGAAGAAAATAATACAAATCTCCGGTTGTTTTGATTTCAAAGAAAGATTTGTCTTGAAACAAAATACATTTCTAGGTTTGTCTTAATTTGAAAAAAAAACCTTATTTTACTTTAAAAAAGGATATTGCATTTTAAGTCAAGAAAATTATTGGTCTTGGATGGAGAATCAAAAGTGTTTTGTTTTGAATAAGCATATATTTTACTTCTAGAGGAAAAGGTGTCTTGGATGGAAACAGTTCCATTTTATAAAAAAAAACAATTTCTGTTTCGCATTAAAACAGAGAACCAAGACATATGTTGTTCTAAATCAAGAAAATATTATCTTGGTGAATATGAAAGCACAAATTGTTTTATTTCAAAGCAATTTGCTTTGACCTAAGACAAAATTTTTACCGTGTAGGGTGCCGAAATAGCGTGTATTGAAAAAGAAGCTGGCTAGTAAATGAGAGCGAAAGACATAATAAACTTGAGAAACTAATACGCTGTTGCCGAGGTCACCCACAATTATCTAAAAGATTCCCAAGTAAGATCCTGTCAAATTTAACTATAAATGTTGCCTTGAAAGGGCGTAAAATAGTGATTATGAGTATTTTCTTATTTTAGTTTAAAATTAAAACCCTCTAAATTAATTTAAATGCCCATTTATCCAAAAACTTTTACTACCGATTGACGTTGCTCTTGCAATAAAGCTGCGAAAATACTGAGCCTGACCTCCTATAATCAGTTACGCTAAAGTCCCGACTCCACGAGACAATTTATCGTAGCAGTCTCGCGTTCTCATGAAATATCTTGTTGAAATAAATTTTAAAAAAATTATACTTTTTTAAAAGAATAAAAAAAAATAAAACAACGTAGCGCAGTCTTTCAGTCTGCAACCCTCTACTCTTTCTACTTCGAATGGTTTTTCTAACTGTGTTCACGTCTTGTTTAGCAAACAACAAAAAAATCTGATTCTTGTAAACTTCTTTATTTTACAAAAATTTCCGAGGAAACTTGATTTTAAAAAAAACGCATACATGCAGTTACAAAATTGACCTTTCTAAAAGTGTATAATATATACGGACTACCAGCTAAAATGCCTAAAAACTTCAAAAGTACGACAATTTGTCATATTGTTTAAAAAAGGTCTCTAAAACTGAAAATATTTTTTTACTTAAATTAAGAGCAACCTTATTTTTATATTAAATTTTGCATAATACTAAAAAATCAGCAAAAATAATGTTTTAGTAAAGTCTATTGAACAATATCAAATTATCACTCGAGTAACGGACGAAGGCTGTTCTATAAAGAGAGCGGTAATCCATTTTGAAGTTCATAAAATAACAATAATAGGATGGAAACAGCGCTGGATTTAAAACAATTCGACGAATAGGAAACTTGGATTAGGACAAAAGCGATGGTAAACTTGATAATAATTCTTTTAACTTAAAAAGGAACTAAAATAAATAATTTAGTATTTAATAGGATCACCATTTTTCTCTATTACAAGCTGCAAACGTCTGGACATTAAAAAGGTTAAACTTTGAAAATACTGATGATCTTCTGAGAGCTGATCCAATGCGCGATAAAATAGCATCGCTTAACTCATCAGCATTTCGTGGTCTCCAATTCCTTTGGTATATTCTGTTAACGATTCGACCCCATATATTTTCCATTGGGTTAAGGTCAGGGCTGTTGGCTATCCCAGGAAGTATTTCTATATTATTATTCTGAAACCATTGGCGAACAACATTAGTCGTGTGTACTGGACAGTTATCCTGCTGATAAACGAAGTCATTATTTTCATGTAAAGCCTGTACAGATGGCAGCATAACGTTTCCAAGGATTTCAATATATCGTTCACTATTGAGTCTTTCGTCGATTCTCCACAAAAAACCCAAACTAGCCCCACATGTTTACAGAAAAATGTTCAGCTTTTTTAATTTGGTTTGTATATTCGGGTTCAAATCTAGAATTTGTTGGACGATAAACTAAAATTCTCCTGCTGCTTGAAGATGATTGAAAAATTTTTTCGTCAGTGAAAACCACCCTTTCCCAGATGTCATTATCATGAAGAACGTTGTTCAGTGCAAAAATCACTCTGGCCAGTTTTCGTTCTTCTGTTAGAAAAGGCTTCTTTGCAGCAACTCGACAAGAGACTTCTGATTTCGTTACTCTTCTATTTACTGTTGCTAAAAAACCCGAAAATAATGTTACATTAGCTGCTTCAACCGACGTTGAAAAAGGATTTTGTCTGAGATGGTCAATAAGTCTCCCATCTTGCACTTCAGAACTTACTTTTGGTCGTCCTGATCCATCTTTCCTATCCGTAGAATTAATTTCAATCCAGCGCTTTTTCCATCGCATTATCGTCATTTTATCAACTCGAAAATGGGTGGCCGCTCTTCTTATAGACCAGCCGTCTTCTATAACTCGAGTGATAATTTGAACTTTTGTAAATGTTGATATCTGTGGCATTTTTAAGGATGTCACACATTTTTAAGCTGTCAGACATACTAAGCTGGTGGTGCCTTATAATAGTATACACTAATGGAAAGCTAAATTTTGTGGCGTAGGAAAAAATGCATGTATGAGTTTTTTTTAAATTAAGTGTACAGAGTCGTGAAGGGACGCCTCGCCTGCTCTTCAAAATTACGTCTGCGATCTCCTTCACGCCCGCGTCTTCGAATAAAACAGACTAAAGCGCCGAAAGCGCAGCAGTTTTCTTCTTACTCAGAGTAGACGAGAACTGTCGAACCCTGTAGATGTCATACCTGGGGCTCCAGATAATGCTGTCAAAATAAAGGTATTATACAGACAGCTTCAGGCTACTGCGAACATAGGACAGAACTAGTCCAATTTGCCAGCGTTCACCGCACACCTATCAGTGGAGCAACTAACACTCAAACTTGCGTTCACCGTTCGCGGCTTGCTTTTAGTACGCCTCTAACCACGGTGGGATGTGGAGCGTAGTCGATGAAACCGGAATTTGTTCAATAAACATGCAAATTTTGATAACGTAATCTTTTTGTTTTTTATCACTGATAAATTAGAGCGTTTTATTTTCAACTGCTCAGATTTATCACTAACAACGCGTTACAATAAAAATAATAAAAAGAAACAAAATAAAAGCAAGTTTTCAAAATAAAATAATACATTCTAAAAACCAAAAAGATACTCCCAGTCAAAAAAAATTAGAGCAAATGTTCGAAAAGTCCTCCTTGCTCGGCTAGACAATATCCGAGCCTATTATAAAAACCCCTTTTGGGGTTTAACGTTTCCAAGCATGTTAGGCACTTAGCACTTAGGTTTTGAGGATACTGTGTTCTTACGTCAAAATACAAATTCAAATTTTCCCTCGACCAATATCGAACGTGTGTTGGGTTTAACGATTCAAGAATGGAAAAGTGCTTTCGTCTGTGAAAATAATAGATCTCTGAAAGTTTTCACCATGATTAGCCCTTTCCATCATTGTTTCGCAAAATTCCATACGACGATAGTTGTACTTCGGAAAAATTTGATGCGTTTTTGAAGCTTTGTAAGAATGATAACCATTCTTTTTGAGAACACTTAAGACAGTGGCTGAAGACGTATCAACTACTTCGGCAATTTGGTGCCTAGTTAACTTTCAGTTTTATTCCGCAAATCATCACATCTCGTACTTCCTGCTCGTCATTCAAAAGAGTGGGTTTTAAATGGTTTCTTGGCGCTACACAACCAAACTTTCGTTGATAAACTAGGTTCTGGGCTATTTATAAAATTCTCCAAAAAAAGTTCTTGAATAAGTCTCAATGATCTGCCTTGATAGTACCATTTGACCAACTGCACTTTTTCGGCAACTTCGTAGACATCCATTTTTAGTTTGAAAAATGTTTTATTTCACTTAAGAACTTACCAATCTGTTTCTCGGGCAAGGCAAAAATAAAATAAAATAAATTTCAAAAAGATAACACTGCAGCGTGCTTCGATCCCACCTCGGTCATACGGCACGACGAGAGTAAATGGGACTAGTTCCCCCCTATGTTCGCAGTATTGTATATGCATTAATATAGCAGGCTAGTCTTACTATTTATAAACTGTGCACATTTTCTAAGAACATAACCTAAAAGTCTAGAAGCGCTTAAAGAGATTAAATTTATATCTTTGTCAAAAATAAGCTTTGAATTTAGGAAGGCTGGTGTTATTAATTTGATAATCAAAATTAATCTGTTTTGATCACAAAAACTTGTTTAACCTGTCAAGATCACTTTGTACCTTTTGATAGTCTAAAAGACTGCCTAAAACATTTGAAATCGTCAGCAAAGTCATTAAAATATGATTTTATTTCATTGATATATATTATAAATAACATATATATAATAAATAACAAGGGTCCTAAGTGAGACCCTTGAGGAACACCGGAAGTTAGTGTAAATGACTCAGACTCGAAACCTTGAACAGGAACAAATACCCTCCATTCCTTAACATATGAATCAATCAACCTCAAACTAACACCACCGACACCGTCCTCCGCCATTCGTTTTAAAAGTACAATTATGACTTATTTTATCAAACGCTTTGCTTAAGTCAATATAGACGGCGTCCACCTGAACCTGATTATCCATATTCTCGTGCAAATAGTTAGTAAAAGAGAGAAGATTTGTGTCAATAGATCGGCCTTTATAAAAAACATGTTGCTCAATAGAAATTATATTTTTTGTCAAATTAAACAAATATTCATAAATTAATATTTAAAATATTTTGTAGGCTATTGACAGATTGCTTATTGGCCTGTAGGTGGTATAAATTAATAAAAGCGTTCTGCTAAATTCTCAGCAGTTTTTTGAAAATGTTTAGGAAGATACTACTTATTTTAGAAGCGTGTTTAAATTTTTCCCCTTTTATTTTCAAACGCACCCCAGCAGGTTTTATTTGGTTAGATTGCAAAAAGGGTTAGGCTCTGGGTTGGGCCGGGTTGGTTCGTTGGGTAGGGTTGGTTTTGATTGGGTTGGGTTGGTTATTATTTGTTTTTTTTTAAATTTGTAACCTCACATTTATGAAACCTTGAGTCGATCAATGAAAACGTGAAACGCAAAGTGGGTTTTAGTCTCTCGTCTTATTTTGCAATAGGCAAAAAAACTAAGCATGTCCGATATTTTGGTTTCCGATAGTTCATCGCAATCAACGTAATCGGATTAGTAGAGATTAAACCACCGGCGTAACTAACTCTCTGATCTAGGGGGGGTCTAGCTAGTGCTTGATAGTCAGGAATAAAAGAGAGTGATGTTTTTTTCAAAACCGTTTAATATTATCTTAACTTAAATTAAGCGTAACTTTATTCAACTTAACTCGGCTGTTTAATATATTTCCAAAACGTAGTCTGCTGTAATCTCTTCTTTAATTAAATCATTCTCAATGTCAATAATTGATCGGGTTTGTCCATTGTAGTTCTGTTCCAATAGTTTATTCTACGTATCGCAAAAAAGCTTCGTTCACATCTAGTCGAACTAATAGGAAGAAATATAGCAATCTGAATTAATTTGTAGAGGTTCAGACAAAAGTCTTTTATAATATACTCTTTGATAGATTTTAAATTTATTTCTAAATTTTTACGAGTAATTAATTTTTTTACTACCAAGATCTCAGCTTTTCAATAAAATCTTGACTTTCTTTCATGTTTAACTTAAAATAAAGGATCTGCCAATTTGGCAAATGGCAAGCCCTAAAATTAGCTGCTAAATTATCCATTATTTGGTACTGGATGTTTATTTTCCAGGGTTCTAAGCATCTTATATCTGATGTCCATTCTATCGTGCTGTCATGTCCAAAAGTGTTTTGATACTCTGATAGGTTCTAAAGAAATAACATGTTTATCGGCGAAGTCTTGGATTTCAGAATAAATATTATCAAAGCTGTTTACAGTTTCTTCGAGAGATTGTAGCGTGCCATCTATTATTATTAAATTTTCTTTGCCGAGAGTAGCGTCCTACCCCAAAAATACTGACTCAAAACGGAGTATAGAATGTGCAGACAAATGCAAAACTCGGCTTTTTTAATACATGCTAATAGTCCAACAGCTTCAACGGCATGTCTATCCAGGTTATCAGTTACTTCACTTTCTAGTGCCATTTTAATCGCTAACAGCGAATAGTAGAAAGGTTAGATACTTCCAAAAAATTTAATACTTAAGCTCTCTGCAACCTTTTTAAGTTTTTCATGATTTCCTGGTTTTGAAAAATGCACATACAATGCCTCTAATGTATTAAAGAAAGAAGCTGCTGATGCAACTTTTGCCGAGACTTCTGTAGAGACTTTTGTAAATGCATCAACCACAACTAAATTCAGTCTATGTGCCAAACAAGGAATGTATATTGCGTGTTGTTCTTCTCTTATTAAACATTGTAAGCCCTTATGTTTCCCAGACATTACACTGGCCCCGTCATATGACTGACAACTCCTAGGCATTAATTCTCTAGGGGGGGGCTAGAAGGCTCTGGGTGGCGACTCCCCCAAGCCCCCCCGGAGTTACGCCGGTAGATTAAACTGTCTGCAAGGGCCAACAACAAGATGCCTGTTTTGATATAAATTATAGCGAGTTAAAATAAGATTCAAAATTGGTTTTCTTAAAAGACACAAAAAATAAAAGTGTCAAAGCATATTCAAAGGTATAAAGCTATTAACTATTCGTGGCAAACATTGTTGTGGATCTCTTTGTCATCGAACAAAATCACCGACAAATTTTTTGTCGCGTCTTTCTTTTGTACTCATTTTTCTTGTAATTTTATTAGTGGGCCACCCAGGTTTATGACAAGGTGTAACCCATCTACGGTTGTCTGCGGGTCTAAATTTGACGCGGTGAGTAAGTTTATTTTAAGACTCGTCTTCACTTTTACTGATTTCAAGGGCATTATATACTTCATAAAATATCTAAGTTTTTAGATAGTTTTGGGTCGTGCTCACAACGCCCCACGACTACCGATATTTGACCGGTGCGTCTCATTTTCATCGTTCAGGAAAAGTGGTGTTGCACATATTTATGTCTATTTTGGTGAGCTTATCACACCACACCGTCACCCCAGTCTCGCCTTGGGGCGATTCTTGATGTGCTTGAATGAGGGTATGATATGGTGAAATTTGGATAATTTTTAACGACAAAATTGTTTAAAAATTTGTTTGATTCAATTTTCATTTAACTAACTCTGTATAATATATGGTTTTTCATGATTTTTTTTCTAGAGTCATTTTTTTAAGCCAATACATCTAATAAGTAAGTGTAAAAAGTAAAAAAAACGTGACTTTTATTTTTCTTTCTACTTCTTTTATATAGGTCTCAAAAAGTTCTAGCTGATACTTGATCATTTTCAAAATTTTGAGATGTTTATGTAGCTTTTCAATGACCTCATATTTAAGAGAGGTGAGGACGATTTAAAAAACTATCCAACATATTTCTGCTCCTAAAAACATACCTTTTTTGGGTCATTTCATATTGAATAATGTCACAAAAAAAAAGCAACTCTGGAAACCAATCCTAAATCGAGCATTCGAAAATAAGAGAGGACATTTTTCTACCTACTTGTAGCTCAAAAAAAAATATGTTTTTGGCTCATTTCTTATTAGATAATGTAAGACAAGAAAAGTAATTCCAAAAACCAACCCAACTTTCGAAAATAAGAGGAAACAAAAAGCCTATTTTATCATTTATATATAGGACAGTAGGAACCTACAGTATGCTACAAATCATTAGATCTGCAGAGTAGAGGGAGGAAAAGTGAAAATACAGGCAAAGTATACAACACTCCCTAGGAAAACATAGTGCCATGAATTATGAACATTATAAATAAAAGGCATAGAGGGGTTGTGATTATTTGTAAAAGAGCCTGCTTGCAATGCAATTTATTCACTAGCCATTACATTATTGTATAAACCTGCCCTAAAGTGTCCCATATAATACAGTACCTACCTAAAAAATAACAACAAATTTTGAGGTTAGCCCAAGGTGAAATACGCTAACTTGCTGTGAGAGCGCGGGTTAACTTTTTCCTGGGACAACCTTCGAGTTAGCATTTGACCCTGGATGGATAAACACTTAATTGTCACAACTTCGACCCAGGGTTATCCCTAACTCATGGGGTAACCCTCTATTCATAAACCGGCCCTAAATGAAAGTTCAACTTTATGAATATTTCTTACGCGAAGCCAATATGGGGTCGCATTTTTGAATTCAAACGGCTTATGAGCCTTGCGTAAGTTTGTGTGTGAAGTCCTTTACTCGGAAAACTGAGAACGAATAGTTGTTAGGCTATGTTGGAAAATTTGATTTTTCGGGGGTATTTAGAAAACAAAAGGAAGGTGGCTGTGGCACCATGAATCTAACGAAAAAGCAAGAGTTTTTTGTACTTCGGTGCAACTTCTTGGATTTCGATTGCTCACACAGAGGGTGGAACCTAGGACGACGCCGTTTCGTCCTTATTAGGGACTCGTCAGCTAGGTGTACCACAACAACAGAAAACCTCGGTCACTCTTATGTGCCAAAGATCACGGCTCAAGCGGAGAGAATTTCTGTCGAGTACCGACCATGGTTCCCTCTGTGTAAATCTCAGACAACCAAGAATGAGATCCACTGCATAAGCAGTAGGTGCAAAGCGTAGCATCGATCCTGCGAGAGATATATTACAATGCCATCTGTATGCAGGTTTCGTCTACAAGCATGCGAATATAATCGCAAAACAACCGAAAGTGCCGTACTGCACGATTTAGAAAACAAAAGGAAGGTGGCTGTGGCACCGTGAATCTAACGAAAAAGCAAGAGATTTTTGTACTTCGGTGCAAAATGGGGTATTTAGTTCTTCCGGGCTTCCCCGACAATATTATTCAAATCATAATATTATTATGCTTGCATTTAGTCCTCCGGCTTAAGTCGCAAATAGCAATCAATTGTTCATTTTGTGCAGATAGCATGAAAATTTGCACACGTATTCTTTAGAAAATTCTTTAAAATTTTGGTCGAGGAAATCGATGATCGGATGTATAGGAGCAAAGATGGCGGCGATTTTTTCAAAATGGACGTCTATTTTTTTAAAAATTGTAGGTTCGCCATCAAAACAAGATTATACTATCCATATAATTCGATAGAGAGGAATTGAAAAAAAATGGTTACATTGACGTATGACGTTTATCGTCCTTAAAAAGTGATATTTTATTTAAAAAAAATGCATTTGAGCAATTTTTTTTGATAATTTTTCATAATTTAAAAAGCCGCGACAGGTCTTTTATTATAATTTTATGATTTAGAAAGAACATCAAGCTAAGTTTTCTAATTGACTTTTTGCTTACAGGGTGATTGGGTTAGTTATATCAGGCCAGTCAAAGTAATATTTTTTAAAAAAGCTACATTATCATCCGTATCTTTTTTAGTTTTTAAGGAAAAAATGTCATATTTGGTACGATTATTACAATTGTAAAGATCAACTGATATTCTAAAAAAAATTGGATAGGTGGCGCTGCGGACGACGTGGCACCTAAATTTCCAATTTTAAATTTGATAGAAGTTCATATTTTTTTAATAGCTTAGAAAAGACATGCATATTTAATAATATAATCCATTATGTATAGCTGAAGTATGTACATTTTTATTGGTCGGCAAAATTTTTTTTTGAGTATGTAAAAAATCGAGTTTTTCAACGTTTTCTTCATTTCTTCCTAGCGGCCAAATTAGCTGCATATACACGTTGATTACTTCTGATGAATTAGAAGGCCTCAAAAAATCGATTCAGATACGAAATTCCAAATTGTATCGGGGCGTTTTTACGCTGTAGGCCAGTAAAGTTGACCTAACGTGTGTTTAGTCGCCCCGAATAGGTACTCTTATGTAACCTATTGTTCATTTCTTGCGGAAAGCACCAAATTTGGTACGCTTACTTTTTTAACAATTTTTTAAGAAAGTGGTCAAGAAAATTTATGATCGGATGTGCAGAAACCAAGTTGGCGGCAAATTCTTCAAAATGGCGCTCTTAAAGCTAAAAAGCTTAAAGTTACTTATCAAAAAAAAATATGCTTGAATCTGTAGATCTTAATGAAGAGAAATTTGACAATACTAGTTAAATTGACGTGCACCTTTGATGACCTTGAAAAATGTAATTTTTTCTTAAAAAAATACTTTTCCAGAGGAAGTTCCAGAGCCTTTTTTTTAAATGTTTTATAATTCTGAAAACGGCGACAGGTCTTCTTTTATAATTTTAACATGACATCAACACATCTCTCCTAAGTGACTTTTTGCTTACAGGATGATTGGTTTAGTAAAATTTTTTTAAAAAAGCCACATTATCATATTTGTTTTTTACTTTTTAAAGTCGAATTTTCAAATTTTTTACGAATTGTTAATACTACCTTATCAACTAAATTTTTTTTGGGTAGGTGGCGCTGCGGGCGACGTGCCATAGAAACATCCGATATTAAATCTGATAAAATACTTTTAAATTAAATTTATTAAGATTATGTTAGGCACCCACTGGATGCTTTGTTACGTTTCCATAAATAATAAAAAATTTATAGTGCCTTTACAAAAATATAGAGACTCTAATACATGTAAGTTGAAGAATTTATTGCCCTAACTATATAGATATAAAAACTATTTAGTAATCGTAACAAATTTGAAAATTCTACTTTAAAAAGTAAAAAAATACAGATGATAATGTGGCTTTTTTAAAAATCTTACCAAACCAATCACCCTGTAAGCAAAAAGTCACTTAGGAGAGATGTGTTGATATCATGTTAAAATTATAAAGCTTAGCGCAAATAAAATAACAAGACCTGTCGCCGTTTTCAGAATTATAAAACATTTTAAAAAAAGGCTCTGGAAAAGTATTTTTTTTAACGTAAAATGATATTTTTCAAGGTCATCAAAGGTGCACGTCTATTTAACTAGTATTGTCAAATTTCTCTTTATTAAGTTCTATAGATTCAAGCATAATTTCTTTTTGATAAGTAACTTTCGATTTAATACCTCCATTTTGAAGAATTCGCCGCCAACTTGGTTTCTGTACGTACGATCATAAATTTTCTTGACCACGATCCTAAAAAATTGTTAAAAAAGTAAGCGCACCAAATTTGGTGCTTTCCGCAAAAAATGACCACTAGGGTACATTAGAGTACTATTCGGGGCGACTAAACACATGTCAGGTAAACTTTACTGGCCTATAGCGTAAAAACGGCTCGATAGAATTTGGAATTTCATAATCTGATCGACTTGGTGGGGCCTTCTAATTTATCAGAATTCATCAACGTGCATATCCAGTCAAATTTTTGGTCGCTAGCAAGAATTAAAGAAAACGTTGAAAAACCCGTTTTTTTTACATACTCAAAAAAAATTTAGGCGACCAAGGACCATATCAAACTAAATTTATTTTTATAAAAATAATAAGATAATCGATTATGATATTAAATATGCATATCTTATCTAAGCTAATTTAAAATCGGAAATTTGAGTGCCACGTCGTCCGCAGCGCCACCTATCCAAAAATTTTAGAGTATCAGTTGACCTGGACCATTGTAATAATCTTGCTAAATTTGACATTTTTTCCTCAAAAACTAAAACAAACCAATCACCCTGTAAGCAAAAAGTCAATTAGAAAAGGTATTTTGATGTTCTTGCTAAATTACGAAATTAAAACACAAGATCTGTCGCGGCTTACTGAATTATGAAAAATTATCAAAAAAAAATTCTCAAAATGCATGCACACACAGTGTAACCATTTTATTTTTCAATTCCTCTCTATCGAGTTATATGAATTCAATTATAATCTTGTTTGGATGGCGAACCTACAATTTTTTTTAAAATATACGTTCATTTTAAAAAAATCGCCGCCATCTTGGCTCCTATACATCCGATCATCGATTTCCTCGACCAAAATTTTAAAGAATTGTCTAAAGAATTTCATGCTTTCTGCACAAAATGTATAATTAGAGACCTAAGCCGGATGACTAATTTTGGAAAGACAAAATATGACTTTTACAAATCAGTTAAAAATTTTACACGTAAAAAATGCAAATCCCAAAAGATTTGTTTTTGTAGAGAGACAAAACATACCTAAGCCTCGTGCCGTTTTGTTCTAAATGAGCGTTTCTTAAAAATCCAAGATGGCGGACACGTTTAAAAAATTGGTAATTTTCACCCCTCACCAATTGAAAAATGCTTTCAATGTTCAATGCCAAAATATTTTCGTATTGAAAAATTATGTCACTTTTTATTTCCTTACTGATTTAACCTCAATATTCGCAGAAAAAAACATGCATTCGTCAGAAAAGTTTTAGAGTGTATTTAGTTTTGCACATAAAAAAATTCAGGGGGGTAAAAATCGTCGTCTTATATTTTTTCTTCCCAAAAAGCCAGCATATGACGTTGGTCTCCTAATAACCTTGAACTTGCCCCAAGTCTACTAACCCGTAATTTGTCGTCGAAAAAGCCAAACAGAAACTGTTTTCACGAGAATTTTCAGTATTTTTAGAACTGATTTATTTTAAGGTTTCCTCTAATAAACTAAAAATCGTACGTCAAACGCGTAAAGGCCATAAATTTAGTGTTAACCCTGGAAAGATTCGTGTGAGGGTTTTTTCTATTTGTAATAAAATAAAATAAACATCTCACAAAATAACAAAACTGCTATCTTGTATATAGAACTTATAAACTATACCTTTCTTATCAGTGGAACACCCAGGAATTGGCTTCAAGGGGGGGGGGGGTTAAGAATTTGAAGTAAAAATGTTACCATAATAATTGATAAAAGCAAACAGGTGCTTACAAGCGCGGAGCTGGGCTCAAATGTAGAGAAATAGCACTTAAAATGCAATTTTTTACCTAAAATCGTAAATATTGATGGGGTTCTGGGAATTTGAGTTGTTTATTTAGCCTTAATTTGTTTTTAGAAATGCTATATTGTGTGATCCAAATTAAAAGAAATAAAAAAATCAAAAATTTTTATAGCGGTCACGAACGAACGAAATCGTAAAAATGAAAGGTGTTATAGCACCGCAGGCGAAAAATTTTGCAATTTTTTTTAAATTAAAGTCTAGGCTCTTGTATTTTATTCCCTACATATTTTATTTCCCTTGTTATTTGATTGTGCCAATTGAATATAACCAGCGTGGCAGTTGCAGGGAAAATAGAAGAGAGAATGGATATCCCAACCGACCAATCTAAAAAATCAGAGGTAACGATGCGATTAACAATTTTATAGCTAAAAAGGAATAACGGTTGGGGAAACGTCAATTTTTCTATGCTTTGACAGAAGGGGTTGAGAACGGCTTTGCAAAATAGCGTGTTTTATTGTTGTCTTCACTCTGCCAAAAAAGCCTCATAAAAGATCATAGCAAATAACAGATAAGTTTAAGTTTTATAATCTATGCTCATATAAACTTATGATATTTTATAATTTTCGACTAGTAAAAGTGAAACACAAATCCCGCATAGGAGTTTATCATATTTTATTGGCTTATAAAAGTTTACAATATTATTATGACAATTCCTCATAAAGGTTTATAAGATTTTATAAGAATCTATAAGATCTACCTATAATATTCGAAAATAAAAAATTACAGCTCAACTTTAGCAGTTGTAGTAATAATAGTGGAAGTAATGTAAGAAATTAATATACAGTCAAACTAAACTACAACCTAACCTAAACTATAAACTACGACAACCTAACCCACTATAATACAATAAAACTCCTTGTGCCTGCACAATATCTACATATCTAATAGAAAATTGTTCTCGTATAAGTACTTATTTATCGCCAGGAGCTGTGGGCAAAACTTGCTTAACTAAAAAGCCAGTTAACTCTTTTTTGGTTTAGTGTCCTTTAACCTACCATAGCGGCCATATTGACAGCCAACTGACAAAAAATCCATGTTTTACCTGTCAATTTGGTTATAAAAATGGCGGCAATCTTTGGCTCAAGGGCACTGAACAGATAAGAGTTAAGTGGCTTTTTAGTTGAGAACGGTGTTGCTGTGGGAGAGATGTTACTTTGATAAAATTTCTATGAGACTTCATAAGCCAAAAACTATTTTTTTTACAAGCTTTCTATGTAACGAACAAGATATGTTTGTTCGGGTGGAATCTTGCAAGTTAATTTTGACCAACTTCCCGACATCCGATCGGCTTCAAATTTGGCATGGTTATATAGTTGCGGTGACAACACAAGAATATAATGTGACGAAATTGACAGCTCCCCCCCCCCACTCGAAGGAGGTGGAGGGGGGTACAGTTGAATTACGCCCGATTTCGCTGAAATTAGGTGTGTCGGGGCACTTGGAGACAAGATGGGCGATTTTTGGCCATCTTTTGCTAACCAATTTTAACTAACTAATACACATCCGATTGCTTTCAAATTTGGCATGCATTTATAGTTCCGGTGACAATACAATAATATGTCATTATAAGCCACCCCTCCCCCCTACGAGGGGAGTGGAGGGAGGAAAACACCTAAATTTGTCCGATTTCAACCAAAATTGCTATACGGGGGCTTTTGGGGATAAGGAATACGAATTTTTGATCAGATTTTAAAAATTCAATATGGTGGATTCAAGATGGAATTTTAACTGACTTATCCACATCCGATTCTGTTCAAATTTGGTATGCGTTTATAGTTCCGGTAAAAATACAATAATATGATATTCTCAGGTACCCACCTCCCTCTAACGAGGGAAGTGGAGGAGGAAAAAGATTTAGTTTGTTCGATTTCAATCAAAATTGGCATACAGGGGTTTTTAAGGAGGGGGATTATAAATTTTTGATCAGATGGGATCATAAGTCAAAAAAATTTTTTTTGTAGAAGTAAATAAGTATACTAAGCATAGTTAATTAGTTTTCAGCTGATCGGAAGAACTGATAAAAATCAGTTGCGTTTTTTATGAGATTTAATCATGTTTTTTTGGCAGGGTCGACACATAAAAATCTATAAAATGTTGTAAGTTTGTTTTGTTTGTCTGACTAAAAAATTTTAAAAAAATTGTTTTTGCCAACTCCTAAAAAATTATAAAGGTTCATAGAAATCTGTCAAATTCCATGAGTTGGTCTGATCATAAAATATCCCAAAATCTCATAAAAAACATTTTTTTACAAATTCTTAAAACATTATAAAAAAACAAGGGTGTAATCATAGTTTAATTGGTTTGACTATAAAATCTGTCAGATAACTTAAAAATTGATGTTTCGGTTTGATTATGAAATAATTCCCTACAAACACAAATCGTTGGCATAAAATCGGGCCAACGTCTGTATCGTAACAAATAAATAACATTTTCATCGGACCACTGTCGGTCCTAAATCAGAAGTTCAAGTCGATATAATATCGAATATTTGCCGATTTGCCGATTATTAACCGAAAAGCGAAAATTTCAATCGGTCCAGCATCGGGACAACATGTAGTTGCACTTCTGACACACTGCCGAAGTTAGCCAGATTTTATGCCGACGATTTGTGTTTGCAGGAATTGTTGGGTGTATTTATTATTTTTGCTAGGACAAAAAAGCATTAAAAACTTTCAAGAAATATTCATAAGTAATTAAGCCCAAAGGAATTACAATCACGTTATTAATTGTAATTTGTTATAGCGTTTTATCTTTTCAACCAAATCCCAATTTCCCCAATTTTAAAATTTAATTAACCCACAATTAATTATATTATTATGTAGGATAATTACTCTAATGGATAATGTTTGCTTAAAATATTTAATCGCTGTTGACAGATAAATTAAAAGGCAATTAGGAAACAAAAACAAGGATTCATTGACTTCTATCCGAACTTTTAACTGAGTAAATTAGCCACTTGCCGGGAGCAAAAACCCACACAAATCAACACGATATTTAATTTTGTCATTTTGAACGCAAAATAATTAAGGGTGTCTTTTTTTTGCAGAAATTTTTTTTTATGCCTTCATCAAAAACATGATTTTAGTAACTGTCTGCAGATAACTAAAGCATGGGTTTTTTGGTTACCGATGCAAAAAAACTTTTTCTTTTTTGATCACGGGTGCAAAAAAAGATTTCTGTCCGTGTTTTACCCAAAATTAAAGATAAATAGCGGAAAATAGTAATACAATTGAAAAAATCTAATTATTCTTGCCTAAAAATTAAGCCGTTTCCGCCAGTTTTTACCAAGTATTTACAAAAAAATTATTTAAAAATATCGTCAAAATATCAAACTGTCAAAGATTAAAATGTCACAACAATGAACGTCAGCCGCCTTGATTTATAGTGTAAATATGGTGTGTTGCGAGAAGTGCTCTTCGTTCGAAATTTTTAAAAGTATTTTCCTGTTTTTCTTGGATTTTTTGTTAAAGATATTTAAAAAAATAGTATGAACAACTCGCGGCTAAACTGTGCTTTTTTTTCTCGCGTTTTTAAATACCTCGCTGCGCTCGTTATTTAAGCAAACGCTTGTAAAAAAAGCACTATTTTAGCAACTAGTTGTGAAAACCACTATTTTTAAATGCCTATAATGTTTGACTATAAGAAATGCTGTTCCTTATAGATATTTTATTTATAGATTATTTTCTTTATTAATTTAGTTTTAATATCTATTTTAATCATATTTATCAGTAAACTGACCTTCGTTGGAAGATTTGAATCCATAAGTATGTAGAACTAACTTTTTTTTAGTTACCTACAATTAACTAAGATAATAACACATTCACAATGTTTACCTAATAAGTGTAGATTTGGTGTGCGCAGTAAAACTTTGGGTCGTGGATTTACGTAATTTGACGTAGTATTTGACCGAAACACTGTGCAGCACCCGACGACTCGAATTTTGATTCCCCACTTAGGTCGTAATCGAGTCCTCAGGAAGACTGATGGACGTCGGAGCCGAAGTCAGGTATTTCTAACTCTACGTGACCATAACGTAATATAACGTCCAAATGCTTGTTGCACGGAAAAAAAAATATTTTAAACTTAAAAATAATTATTTCACAAAATAATACATTTTATATTACTATATAGGACAACTATCCAATATTTTAAAAACTAATATAAAAATATACTTAAATAGATTTTACTTTTAAGGATGTAGTATTTTGAAAGTTAATATATTTTAACTATTGTATATTAAGGACAGCTGTTAAAAAATTGTCTTTTTGTTTTAAAAATCTAAATATTATTTCCACAAAAATAACCACCTCGGATATTCATTTTTAAAATGCACTAATTAAACATAAAAAAATATTTGGAATGAAAAAATGCTTTATTAAAAATGTAATAAAAATATATTACCTTTTAAAATAATTTCTTTAAAAGACAATATAGTAAAGAATACTATAAATTTTTTTTCGTGTGGGTAGGTTTAATAAAATAAAATTGTTATTTTTGTTAACAATGCCTAACTCACCACACCAGAAAAAAATTCTGACTAATCATAAAAAATTCAATAACTCAAAATGGTCTGGAAAAATTTTGCTATTTCTAAAAACCAACAATTAAGTTACCAATTTCGAATCAATAATATTAAAAATTGATTTTGTGTTTTTATTAATATTTATTTCCAGAGGCGTGCGGTGAAATTTCCAGTAAGGGAAGATCACTTGCAAATACCACCTCGGGTATTCATTTTTAAAATACACTAATTAAACATAAAAAAATATTTGAAATGAAAAAATGCTTTATTAAAAATTTAATTTAAATATATTACCTTTTAAAATAATTTCTTTAAAAGAAAATATAGTAAAGAATACTATACATTTTTTTTCGTGTGGGTAGGTTTAATAAAATAAAATTGTTATTTTTGTTAACAATGCCTAACTCACCACACCAGAAAAAAATTCTGACTAATCCGGCTATGAAAAAGTTTGGGTAATTTTTTTGTGTTCATAAAAAATTCAATAACTCAAAATGGTCTGGAAAAATTTTGCTATTTCTAAAAAACAACAATTAAGTTACCAATTTCGAACCAATAATATTAAAAATTGATTTTGTGTTTTTATTAATATTTATTTCCAGAGGCGTGCGGTGAAATTTCCAGTAAGGGAAGATCACTTGCAAATTCGTCAATGACGTCATCACAACAACGTGGTTGCTCTGACAAGCTTTGGAGAAGAGAAAAGTCTCTCCTGACCTGGGCTCGTATTCTTGACGACGTTTGAGGTGAGTAGTCACCGGTGAGTATTTGCCTCTCTCACTTTTCACATGGTTCAAAGAAGGTAAGAAGTACGAAATTTGTTCAGTCACGGGCAGCGGGTGTTAAGAATACAGGCCCGAACCTGTTGAATTTCTCACGAAGTTTTTTATACATTTGAGGTTGAAAAACCCTTTATTATTAAGACACACACCACACATTCACACATAATCTTCTTACTTATTTTTAGAATTATTTCCGTCAGCTGAAGTTGACGGTATTGGCATGTCTGTATTGTCTTCCATATCGAACAACGCACGTAGACCGATAGCCATTTAAACCTGCAAATATAACCTGCTTCACTGAAAGCTTCCACGCCCGCCTAAAGCACGCGACCGCGACTCGATACTCGATGCATTCAGCAGGTTCAATAACCTCTCGACGCAGACGAAAGCAGGCATAGCGGTGCTGCCAGATCTAGTAAAATTTCACTACATCTAGTGATTTTTTTGTAATTTAGTGGTTTAGTGAAAACTTTCATTAAAATGCCATATTCTAATGATTTTTTTTCACGTTAGATAGATAAACTGTATCTAGGTCCAAAAGTATATAGCTGTAGCTTTAGAAGCAAATAAACTACAGTAATCCAGGTTCCACTCGTTTCGCCTAAAATACCTAAATTATTTTATGGAAGCTGTAGATCAAATTTATAAACGGTTCCCTTTCGATTCACAAGAAATAAAAATTCTTAAAAAACTTGATTTTTTTAAATTCCAAAAATTTTAAAAATATAGAAATTTTTGAACCGTTAGGTTCACATTTTTCCAAAGAATTCATGATGATATTACGTTTTGGAAAAATGTGGCAAGTGTTAAAAAAGAAAATGGAAACTTAGCATATTCCGAACATATAAAACTAGTACATTTTTTATTTACTTTGCCACACATTAGTGCTTGTGATGAAAGAAAGTTTGGTGTTGTAAATCTAAATAAAGCAAAGCTAAGGAATACGCTCTCTACTGATCTAATAGCAGGTATCCTTAGAATCAAAAGTTTTGTCAGAAAAAAAATGTTATGATTATGATATACCCAACGAAATGGTACATAATCATAAAAGCAACATGTATCTTTAGCTCATTTTTTTTTTTGTGTTGAAAGAAAATAAAAATATGCATTTAATATGTACTTCGATGTTTTCATTTAGTCACCCCCCCCCCGTTAACGACAGTTTTGTAAGAGCCAGCAAAGCAAATATAAGTCTAGTGAAATTCTAGTGATTTTTTAAAACTCCATCTAGTGAATTCTTAAATTTTGATCTGGCAAGACTGAGTCATATTTCTGCTGCCGGCGTATTATAGCATAGCTGCGGGCTACAGAGAACCTATCATTAGATATTTCTAGAGTAGCCAAAAGCCGCGCGCACACAACACTCGGGCAGACTCTCTGCTGTGACTCGGTTTGAGTCATAACTGCACTAAAGTAATTGTTTCCTATTTCAAAAATTACATTTATAGGGAAAGTGCCTCTTCCCTTTCTTCTATAGACCACGCCACTGGCAGTCCACTCTCCAGTCTTATGCACCATATTTTTTTAATAAACTAGATTATCATATGCTTCAACTTGGGAAACTCAAAGTCATAAAGTCTCAAAATACATAATTTATTCAAAATTTGGTAGGTTACACGTGTTTCGCCTACATAGGCATCTTCGGACCTGGTATATAAAACGTCACGGTAGAAATTAACATTTAAAAAACATTACAAAAGTTTAAAAAAGTAAAAATAAAAAACATTTAAATAAACGAGACTCGTTCTACATTTTACAAACAAAAACAAAAAAAATTTTTTTTGAAATTCAAGTATCTTTGAGAAAATGGACGACCTTTTTCAATTCAAACTAGATTATCATCGTTAGATTAACAGGTCAAGCCTAAACTTAATTAAGGGACAAATTTGGAAATAGCCCATTACGAAATTTTGTTCGGAACAAATATCTAAATTAATGAATTATTGAGTAAAGGAAAATTATTGGAATATAAAGTATCCATTGAACTAAACTGCATATTTTGAACTTAAAATCGACAATGTGTACACCAAAATATGAAAATAACTTTTTGTAACAAATTTTATTGGCTATTTTATGCTTGTGACGTATAGTACTCATAGTCCCACCTTGAAGAAAGCGTTGAACTTTTAAGGCGGCCTTAAGGCGCAATTACACAGACGAACATGCTCAAACAAAAGCTCGTGCAAAAGATCTAAAATTTTTTGCGTGAACATTTTTGTGAGCTTTTCTTTGAACATTTTGTTCGGTAAATTTTTGAGCAAATTATTGCTGTCTGTTTTGGAAACATATTTTTAAAGATGAGAATAAATAAAATTTCACATCAGTGATCAGTGATCTCAATTCTTTAAAAAAATGGAACACCAACTTTTATTTTAAATTTTTGTGAAAAAAAGCCGACGGCAAGCGAAACATTATTCTTGGCTATCAGTTTTGTCACATGGATTAGGGTTACTTATAATATTTTTTTCTTAGGGTTTTTCCCGGATTTTTTTGCCCGGGGCTTTTTTGGGATTTTCTTGTGAGTTTTTTTTATTTCCAAGGGTTTTTTCCTAAATTCAAAAAACAACCAAGGAAAATTTTTCTTTTCCAAAAAATTTGAGTTTTTCAAATATCGGCAGTGGTGGGGAGGGGATTTTTTTTTAAAACGTATTTTTGTAACTTTACTTTACCCTTAGCTTTGATTGTTTTTTTTTTAATTCCTCACACCAGATTTACCTAGTTAGTTTAAGGCCCCAACGGTTGCTTAAAAAAGCAAAAGGTTCATGAAAATGCTGAAGATAGATATTTACTGTCAATTTAATGTAATAATCAAGGTCGATTACTGACACTGAACAAACAATATGCAAAGGAGCAACATTCCGATTCAGTAGTCTAGCCTATTACTGCTAAATTATATTTTCTTAGACAAGGGTCGGGATCGAAGGGTTGTAAAAGTGGGCTAATAAACGGGTATTATTTAGACCGAACGTGCTTTTGTTCATATATTTGAGATTTAATAAAATGTATATAGGTTTTTTAATTTGACTTAATTATTATTGTATTGTGTTTTAAACTAGGAAGTAAAATAAAGAGATATTCTTTTAAACGTAAATTTTTATCATTACATTTTACAGGCAACAGCAATAAATAAGTGCCAATTATTATTTTTTTATTCTCGTTTTTTTACAACCCCAAAAAAGTTACAAGTATACTGGCATATCCCCTATAAAAATCAGGTCAATCGAAGTTGCTTATGAGGTAAAATGTGAATTTCGACATCAAATCGTTTTTCCGTCGGAAAGCACTTAATTAAAAATACCTTGTTTTAAAACTTAGTCCATCTATTTTTAGTTAAGTTCAGTGAATTCCCATAAAACTATAAAATTTAAATTTGTAAGAAATTTCTATACCAACATTTCTTCAAACAAATTTTGCTTAACATTCTCTTCAAAATTTCCGTGAGTCTTTTTGTACGAGATTTTGCTCGAACTTTTTTTTGAACATTTTGCTCAAGAGGCTCGTGTAAATGTTTGTCGGCATTTCAACGTCAAAGGAAAGTTTGTCTGTGTAAATGCGCCTTTAGAGGGGTGCTCTGATTTCGTTTTTCTTTGCAGAAGGAGGCCTTGCACGACTGAATGTTGTTTTGTTTGTACCAAATAGACCATTACTGCAAATTGAATATATTTTTTTAATATTTGGTGTAGACTTCTAACGAAATCATATACATACCAAAAATCCAATTTTTACAATTTTTGTCTGTTGGTTTTTCGGTTTTTCTGTTTGTCTGTTGGTACCAACATCACGCAAAAACTACTAAACGGATTTTAATGAGAGTTTCACTACTGTGTTTCTTGGAGTCCTGGACAGGACATAGGCTTTATTTCATCAAAATCGGTTTACGGGAACAAGAGTGATGATCATTTCAAGCCAAAAAACACAGGCAAAACGGGTATTGGACTCGATTTAAGGAGTTCAGGCGCGGGAAGAGGCGGGGATCGGATATAGCAAAGAGTATAGTGATGAGGAGGAAAGGGGTAGGGGGAAGCTACAATTCTAATCACGCGAGCGAAGTTGCGAGCAATAGCTAGTATAGTATAAAAATGGTAACCCACCTGTCTCCCTACTCCTCCACGTAAGATTTTCTGGGGTAATACCATAAGTGCTTTGAGAATTATCGATTCTGAAAAAAACGTGTTTTTTGAAAACTGCACAAGTTTATTTTTTCCGTTGTGTCAAAGTAGAAATTGCCCGACTGCGCAAGAGGAGGGAAAAAATAACCGAGTGCGGTTTTTTTTATTTATTTCAATAAGTACATCACAGGGTAAATCCCAAATAGTATATAAACAATAGAAATCACAAAATTGATAAAAATATAGCAAAAGTTACATACACAGCATATTTTGGTCTAAACCTATCCTACATTAACAGTAAACTATCATAAAACTAAGCTCTAAAAATTTTATCTATCGCATTATTGAATGAAGTCGTGCTACATTGAAAAATATCTAGCTTCGCAGTATATCTATTGAACAGTGACATAATTCGATTTTCTAGACTGTTTTTGCCAATGTCTGTCCTATTATTATTTAAATAGACATAGACAATGTGCATTTGAAATGGGCTGTGCTCGAGTCAATTACTACATAGACTACAAGGATGTAAGTGAGTCAGTTAATATCGAAACTCTTGAATTGCGCAGGATCTTTTTTGATGTTTGTTTCATATTTAAAGTACTAAATGGCCTTGTAGATTGTAATTATATCTTGGGTCTTCTTAATTTAAACACAAGCTTTAGAACTAGAGACAGGAAACTATTTGTAATTCCGCATCATCCCTTCAACTATACCTTTCATAGTCCATTATCCAGAATCCCCAAAACTATTAATGATATTCATAATTCCATTGAATTATTTGATGTTCCTTTGCATATATTTAAGAATAAGCTTAGAATTTTACTGTCAACACAATCGTGATATCTCTACTATAGTCCTCTAGGTCACTTAAGTTTACTTGGGGTTGGTTAAGTTATAGTTTTCCTTTCTACTTCTCAAGTGAGGCTTTTCATGAAACAATATTTAGTTAATATTTGTGATGTTATTATTACCTAACTATATTTACTGTAAAAATTTTGTAAAAATGGTGTAACCGTATATAAATAAATAAATAAATAAAATATGCTTTTTTCCCTATTTTGACGTAAAGGAGGTGCATGAAAATTTAATCGGGCAAGTAAGTCTGGCAACTAGTTTGATTTTTAATTAATTTATGACCAAATCTTAGGCATAATTTATCACGGCGAGTAGTAAGGCTATCAATGTTTAGCAACGTTAATATCTGATTGTGAGAGAGCTGAGACTTATCTATATTTAGTTTGTAGAGTAAGATATTTAAACATTTTTCTATCAATGTTTAGCAACGTTAATATCTGATTGTGAGAGAGCTGAGACTTATCTATATTTAGTTTGTAGAGTAAGATATTTAAACATTTTCGTTGAACTCTTTCTATTGTGTTTTTATGCACTTCATAAGGTGCCCATATGATACAGCAGTACTCTAACTGGCTTCTAACTAGAGAAAAGTATAATACCTTCAATAGTTCAATACTTTTAAATTCTTCTTCTACTTCTAAATTATTTATATGTTCAGAAAATCGAAAGTCAGAGTGAAACAGAACGCCTAAGTCATTGGTGGGAAAACACCTAACAATAGGAATACCATGAATACGATACAGAAAATCAATCTTACTAATTCTACGAGAAAATGTGATTAATTTGCATTTTGTAAAGTTTATATCCATTTAAGTACAAACAAGAAACACTATTTTGTAACTCATTGCAGTCGTTCTTACTACTAATACATTTAAAAGCTTGTAGATCATCTGCTAGCTGTAAACAAAGAGAATTTTTGATATCGTTAACAAACAAAGCAAAGAAGAAAGGTGCTAAATGTGAACCTTGTGGTACGCCCGATGTTACATCTATTTCTTCGGAATAGAAATTATTAATCTTGACAACCTGCTTTCGGCCTTTCATGCTGCTGCCGCACCAGGATAGTAGTGGATCACAGATGCCATAATATTCCAGCTTTGGCAGCATCATGTCATGGCCGACCTTGTCAAACGCTTTCTTAAAATCAAAGTAGATCACATCTACTTGAGTGTTTGTATCTAGTGATTTAGAGATGTAGCTAGAAAATACTGCTAGATTAGTTTGACAGGATCGCCCACGATAAAAACCATGTTGTTGATCCGATATCATATTTCTAAACAATGCCACCAGCTCGTCATTAACAACTGATTCAATAATTTTTGCCGTTATATTTAGACCAGAAATAGGCCTATAATTTGTCAAATCTGCTCTATCACCTCCTTTAAATAGCGGCGTAATATTTGCAATTTTCCAAACTTGCGGGAATACCATTGAGTGCATAGAGAAGTTATAAACATAAGACAAAGGAAAAGCTAAAGTTGGACTACAATTTTGGAAAAATACTGGTGGTATCCCATCCAGACCTGGTCCTTTGGATGAAAGATAATTTCGCTGTTTATTTCAATATTAGATATACATTTATTCCCATTAAACACCGTTATGTAAATATTACGTCACATTTACATAACAGCTTTACCTTGTTATGTAAATTTAAAGTCACTCAGATGTCACAATAAGGTCAAATTAAAGTAACATTAAGGTGCGAAAACTCCGCATAATGCCATGCGCAAAGCCCACCTAATTTTTACATAAATGTAATGTAAATAAAAAAACATTCCTTTTACATAAATACTACATCCATGTTACGTAAGAGTTAAGTAAAAACTACGTATATTTTACTTAATAGGTTTACCTTATTAGGTAAATTTAAGGTCACATAGAGGTCACAATTATTTATTAATAAGGTAAAATTCAAGTCACATTAAGATGCCCACCTAATTTTTACATAGATGTGATGTAAATAAAATAACATACCTTTTATATAAATATTACATCCTTGTTACGTAAGAGTTAAGGAAAAACTACGTATATTTTACTTAATAGGTTTACCTTGTTTGGTAAATTTAAGGTCACATAGAGGTATCAATTATTTATTAATAAGGTAAAATTCAAGTCACATTAAGATGCGAAAACCTAATTTTTACATAGATGTGATGTAAATAAAATGACATACCTTTTACATAAATATTACATCCATGTTTAAATCACATTAATCTGCAAGACATGCACAAAGCGTCAACTATCTAAGTCCGACATGAGCATGCAGCTTGAGGCGTGCCAACGGTCATGTGGCAAACTACAAAGTTAAACAGACGGGCTGGTTTAAGTGGCGCAAGAGGTGATTCTTATAGAGATCTTGTCAATACCTCAAAGTCCGCATCCTAATTTTGAAATATCTTTGCTCTTTATATATGTTATATGAGTAAACAATACGTAGGTGTAAGTGTTATTATTCTAAGTTCCTTATCTTAATGTAATTTGATACTTTTGTTATTCACTATTGTTTTAATGTAATTTGATATATTTGTTTTTAACAAGAGATCTTCTAGAAGGAAATGTGTAAGCACTTTTAGTCACGTTTAACTTTTATTTGACTTTGTTCTAGAATTAAGCGTCAGCACTAATTTAATATAAATAGGATTTGTTGTAAACAACAGTAAGAAATTCAGGGGCATTCAATAGCTAGTCTTGGTAGTGTTAAGTACCATTGTAAACGGTTCTAAAAATAAAGTATAGTTTTTTTAAAAAAGTTCTTTATTAGATTTCGAATCTAAAAAGTGGCGCAGTCGTGCGGATTTCTTCGACGTACTACAGCTCGAGGCCCAGTGTACGAAAAAGCTATTCGTAGTTCACCGTCCGCGGTAGTGCACCCAAGAGACTTGTTAGTACGGTACACGTTAGTGTTTTACAAGAAGAACTTACTTGCTTCTTAAAAACAGGTTTAGTGGTTTTCGCCTTAAAATCAGCACAATTACAGGTTTAGTGGTTTAAGCCTTAAAACCAGCATAAAAACAGGTTTAGTAGTTTTAGCCTTAAAACTAGCAATAAAAAAGGAACCGAAAAATAAAAAAAAAGCTATAGAAGAAAAGTTATAGAAGAAAAGTTACAGAAGAAAAGTTATAGAAGAAAGAAGATTCATCTGGTCAAATCCGATCCAGCTTTGAAGAGGAACTGAATCCAGCCGCTTAATTTCAAAAGCGATTTCAGAGAACTTCCGAACTTCCTTTGCTTCAGGATACAGAGAACTTCCGAACTTCCTTTGCTTCAGGATTTCAGAGAACTTCCGAACTTCCTTTGCTTCAGGATATGAAGATTTTAATACTGTAAGTTAGTTTTAAATATTTATTGTTTTGCCCGAATTTCTTCACTAGTCAGAAATTTTTAAATTTTAAGTTTTAGTTTAAGAAAATTTTTGAAAAAAAAAGTAAATAATGGCGGAAGAACAAGAAGTTGAACCTTATAAACTTTCTGAAATATTTTCATTAATTCCAGAATATGATGGAGATGCTATTAATCTCAACACATTTTGTAATGCATGCGACTTGGCAGAAGCCATGTGTGTTCAAAATCAAAAACAATTTTTGCTTGTTAAAATCAAAAATCAGTTAAAGGGTAAAGCTTCTCAGCTTATTAATTCTAGAGATATAAGTTCTTGGGCAGAAGTTTCACAACTTCTAAATACGCATTTTGGCGATCAAAGAGACCTTACTGCTTTAATTCAGGATCTCCAGAGGTTACATCAGTTACCATCTGAGAATCTACTAACTTTTATTTCGCGTTTACAAGTTCACTGTGCGAAAATGAATTCAGCAATCAATAGGCAAACCCTTACAAGAGATCAAAAATTTGCTCAGGGTAAACTTATTGAGACTATGGCTTTGAATACTTTATTAACCGGATTAGACTCAAAAATTGGGCATATAGTTCGTGCTAACAATCCGAAAGACATGATTGAAGCTATTTCTTTTATTAAACGTGAGCTTCAACTTTTTTATTTCGAAAATCAAAAATTCTCTAAATCACAAAATTCAATTCAAAAACTCAAAATACAACCAAAAATATGTACATTTTGTAAAAAACAAGGTCACTTAATAAATGAGTGTAGAATTAGACAAGTGTCGCAATCGAGACCACAAAATTTTTATAACTCAAATAATTTTCAAAATAGGAATCAAAATCCTCAACCATCTACATCCTATCAAAATCAGAATTTTCAAAATACAAGACCAAATAATTTCCAACAAAGATCAAATGTAATACAGCGTCCACAACAAAATAATGGCAACTTTAGACCAAATCAAAACTATCAAAATAGGCCAAGTGTAATACAGCCTAATCCTACATACAAACCAATGCATTTTATTAATTCAGAAAAATTTGAAAATTTTGAAAATAATAAAAATTTTGAAAATAATGAAAATTTTGCAAATGAAATTTTTTTTAGTGAAAATTTTGAGAATTATAATTTCACAGATCAAAATTTTGAAAATATCAATTACGAAAATGAAAATTTTGGAAATGACTTTGAAATAAGTAATTTTGAAAATTATTCTCAAGATTCTGTAAATTTTCAGATATCAGCCTCGGAAACAGATCAAAATTTAATAAGTCAGATTTCAGAAATAACTTTAGAGGACGATCACAATCCCTTCATCCAAACTCAAGATCAATTCATGTAAATTTTGAAATTTTTACCTGTTCAGAAGAATTGTACTATATTACCGATGTTTCAAAACAATTTAAATTATTAGTAGATACAGGTGCAAGTAAATCTGTTTTTAAACCTAAAACATGTGAAAAATATAAAATTAGATTTCCAGAAAATGTTACTATTAGGGGTATCACTAACGTACCCATCAATATAACAGAATCAGCATTAATTCCTTTTAATATTAAAGATCCACATAAAGTTTTAGTTTATAATTTGGATATACAGTTTGACGGTTTACTAGGTTCAGACTTTTTAAAACATTATGATTGTGTTATTGATTATAAAAATAATCAATTGATTACAAATTTTAAAACAGTACCACTTTATCGGAGTAATTCGGAAAATGATCCAATGCAGTCAGAACAACAATCAGCTGACATAAAACCTATTAATAATACGATAAAAATTGAAGGTCGTACAGAAAGAGCTTTTAAATTTAGAACGGATAAATTAAAAAACACTGAAGCTATTTTATTAGCACAACAGATAGACAAGTGTTACATTCCTAATTGCTTGGTAAAAATAAATAATAATGGGGAATTTTGCACAACGGTTATAAATGCGCGACCAGTTACAAAAATAATTAATTTTGAAAAATTTGAATTTGAACCGATTATTGATCCTTCTTCTTCAGAAGTCTGTTTTAATTTAACGGAAAGACATCCAGCAAATCGTGAGAATGATATTATGGAACAATTACGTTTGACACATTTAAACGAAGAGGAAAAAGAAATGATTATGTCGTTATGTCTTGACTTTTCAGATATATTTTATTTAGAGGGGGATAATTTAACATTTACCAGTGAAATTAAACATTCGATTACTACTAAAGAAAGTAAACCAATTTTTACAAAATCATATAGATATCCGCAAATCCATAAACAAGAAGTAAAAAATCAAATTTCAAAAATGTTAGATCAAAATGCTCCTTCAACATTTCAAAGGGTAATGGACAATATTTTAGTGGGAATTCAAAATGAAAGATGTCTTGTTTATATGGACGATATAATAGTCTATTCAGCTACAATACACGAACATATAAAAAGATTATCAGAAGTATTTTCAAGATTAAGAAAAGCAAATTTAAAGATACAACCTGATAAATGTGAGTTTTTAAGGAAAGAGGTAGCTTATTTAGGACACGTTATCACTGATAAGGGTGTAAAACCAAACCCTGATAAGATCTCTGCTTTAAAAAATTATCCAGAACCAAAAACTCAAAGAGACATAAAAGCTTTTCTTGGATTAGCAGGATATTATAGACGATTCATAAAAGACTTTGCAAAAATTTCAAAACCCTTAACTAAACTATTACAAAAAGATATACCTTTTATTTTTGATCAAACTTGCAAGAATGCATTTGAATTATTAAAAAATGCTTTAACAACAAGTCCAATTTTAATATATCCAAATTTCGAGGAACCTTTTATTTTAACAACTGATGCTAGCGGTTATGCTATTGGCTCAGTTTTATCACAAGGAACTATTGGCAAAGACTTACCCATTGCGTATGCATCCAGGACATTAAATCCTGCAGAACAAAAATATTCAACCATAGAGCGTGAACTTTTGGCTATAATATGGTCAGTTAAACATTTTCGACCCTATTTGTATGGACGAAAATTTTATTTAGTAACAGACCATCGTCCTTTAATTTGGCTAAGTTCTATTAAAGATCCTGGTAGTCGTTTAGCTAGATGGAGACTTAAACTAGAAGAATATGAATTTGAGTTTATTTACAAATCAGGAAAAATTAACAAAAACGCTGATGCTCTATCCAGAATTAAAATCGATGAAAAAATAAATACAATACATTATTCGGTAAATTTTCAAAATCAAATTAACCAAGAAAATATTAAAATTTTAGAAGAAAATTTATTTGATGCTCCTTTGCACTTTGCTTTGGCTCATTGTGTATCAAAAGATTTAAAAATGGGTAAAGGCATAGCTTTACAGTTTAAACAAAAATATGGACATGTTGAATATCTTAAAAGTCAGAATAAACAAGTTGGTGAAATTATAAATTTGAAAATCAAAGACAGAAATATTTTTTATTTAATCACTAAAGAAAAGTATAATTTAAAACCCACTTATGATAATGTCTATAAATGTTTAGAAAAATTAAAACAAAATTGCTTCGAGAATCAAATTAAATACGTAGCAATGCCAAAAATAGCTTGTGGCTTAGATTCATTAAATTGGGATATAATTTTATCAATGATTAAATCAATTTTCCAATCAACAGATATTCAAATCAATATCTATATTTTGATGGATAAACGAACGGCAATTATTAATGCTTTATCGGAACAGGAAGGTTCATCCGAAGAAGATCAAAACGAAAACTTATCCCTTATGTCACCGCAGACACTTGAAAACGAATTTAATAGATTCCAAAATTTATATCAAACAATATCATTGATTGATTATTCCAAAATCAGATATACAAATGAACAATTATTAAATAAAGATCACAAAAATATCATAACAATTTTTCAACAAGATAATATGAAAGATTTACATTATCAAATTATAGAAGATTTTTTCGAGGAAAGTCCAAAGTTTGACATTAAAAGAATCAATATTTTACCTTCAAAATCTATTAGGAAAAGAAATTATTATATTATTCCATTGCCAAATTTTCAAGAAGATGCAATTTCAATACTTTTTGGAATTCTTTGTAGATGTCAAAATGATATCGATCCTTCAAAAACATATTATGTTGAGACAAGAGTTGACTTACCAATATTAGAGATGATATGCTTTATTTTTGCAGAAAAAGATTTAAATTTGGTAGTTTGTGAAAATATTTTCACAGAACCTAGTGATGATCAGAAACAAATAATAATTGATCAATATCACTCAGGAAAGAGAAATTTTCATCGAGGAATCAATGAAACTATACGGAGAATCAAAGAAAAATATAATTGGAAAAACTTAAGTAAAGAGGTTGAAACATTTATAAAAGAATGTGAGATATGTCAAAAGAACAAAATTTTAAGGAAAAATTTAGATAATCCACTCGTAATTACAGAAACCCCAAAAACACCATTTGAAAGAATTAATTTAGACATTTTGGAAATTCCACAAAAAAATTTGGTTTTGACTATAAGGGATGAATTAACAAAATTCATACAAGCTTATCCTCTTAGTGATAAAACCTCAAAAAATATAGTGAATACTTTATTACTATTTTTCCAGCATTACGGTACACCTTTAAGGATTCATACTGATAGGGGCAAAGAATTTAATAATCAGTTATTAAAAGATTTGTGTAAGATGTACGATATAAAGTTAACTTTTTCAAGTACAGGTCATTCACAATCCAATGGAAGTTTAGAACGATTCCACGCAACTCTTTTGGAAATGATAAGAGTGTGTACTACAGAAAATCCTAACGAACACCCTCATCAACTTCTCCCATATACGGTTATATGTTATAATAACTCAACATGTAAAACTCATGGTTTCACACCTTATGAATTAATATTTGGACATACGTCATCGCGACCCGCTGAAGTTCTTTATAATGAGCAAGAGTTAATCTCAAAATATGTTCGCGATTTAAATGCAAAAATCAAACACTTTTATGAAATAGCACGAAACAGAACAATTCTTTCTAAACAAAAAGCAAAAGCAAGATTTGATAAACACGTAACTCCAAACTATGAATTTAAAGTTGGAGATAGGGTATACGTTAAAGAAACCCAAATAAAAGGAAAACTTTCACCGAAATTTAACGGACCATTTGAAATTAAAGAAATTTTCAAAAATTCAGCTTCTGTTTATAATTCAATAACTAAACAAACATCTAAATTTAATTTTGATTTACTAAAACCATGTTATGTTAAACAAGATGATGAAAATGATTAAAACATATTGTTTCAGATTATTTATGTCTGTGCTACTCGGATTCGGACAAGAACGTTATGGTCAACAGTATAGTCTAACTGAAATCAATAACACAGTAGGTGTTTACTATCATAGAGAGGCCAGTATTAAGGTATCTAATGATAAGTGGACCATATTAGTATATAAAAATCTAGAGGCTTTGCAAAACGCTTTTATTAATAATAATCATATCTTAGATAACTTAGAGCTTATGCTTTCGCAAAAAACAGGAACTATGAAAAATGTACACTTTGATATTAGATCTCATGTAACTTTGTTAAAACAAATTTCAAAAGATATTGGTAATAAATTTGATGAAATCGATTCTGATACCACAACTAAACAAGTAATTAGACCTAAAAGAGGACTATTTGATGCCGTAGGTACGGTTTGGAAATATATCACGGGAAGTTTAGACGCTGCTGACGGTCAATATTTTAATGAATGTATCAATAAAATTGAAAAAGACGATAAAGAATTGGAAATATTAATGAAAAAACAAATAAGCGTGACTACATCCGTTATTAAACAATTTAATTCTACACTGAGAAAACTTCAAATCGACGAAGAAACTTTCAATTCAAATATTAAAGAAATTGAAAAATCAATTTATATGATTTGGGATGAAATTGAACTTGTTGATCTTAAATTTTATTTAATCAATATTTGTGAACAACTACTCGAATCCTATACTTACCTTCAGTCACAGGTTGAAGACATTTTAAATTCAATAACTTTTGCAAGATTAAATATTATTCATGCTTCAATAATTCTTCCCAATGATTTATTGGATGCTCTAGAATCAATAAGTAAAAATCTGGATAAGAACAATTTGCCTTTAACTCCGCGAAAATCTCAAATCCCAACCTACCTTAACATAATTGATTTACATGCTTTTATAATCGATAAAAAATTAGTTTTTGTTTTGGAAGTACCTTTAACAGAATCAGAAATCTATACAGTTTATAGAATGTATCCAATACCTATTTATGATAATAGAACTATGCTACATCATATTCTACCTGTTGGAAACAAATACATTGCTAAAGACGATGATAACGAAATTTATATCTCATTATCTGATATCAATAAATGTAAAGAATTAACGAACCGTCTTTATCTTTGTAAAAATTTGTATCCTTTACCAATAGATTCAAATGCTATTTGTGAAGCACAACTGTTAAAAACACAAAAGATTCTTACTTTACCAAAAACATGTGAAATGGTTTTGATTTTGGCTGAAGATTACAATATTCAATTATTAGAAAATAATGCTTGGCTAATAAGTGTAACCAATCAATTACCAATAACTATAAAATGTGAGGGTATAGATCCAAAATCGAAAATTGTTAATAAAAATACTGTTTTAACTTTAACCTCAAGATGTTCCGGTTTTGTTGGAACATCAAAAATTCAAGCAACCAGTTTAAAAACTGTTTTTTATAATTATAATTATTCCAATACTGTACAAATTCCTTTTAATTGTTGTGATAAATATCCAGATAATGTTAATAATTTTCCGAAATTAAAACCTTTAAAAATCAATAAATTAAATTTGGAGGATTTGGAAATTGCCAAACACAAATTGGATCAATACTCAATAGAGTTAGATGATTTAATCAAGGAACCAACAGTTCAAAAATATTATTCTTGGTTTACCTATTTTACATTATCTTTAATTATAATCATAATTAGTGCATATTTGTATTGTAAATGCAGAAAGCGAAAAAGGATGTTACAAATAGGTATAGAAAATAGCAATAATGACGACAGGCCTTATAAACCAAATGTTTCAGTTTTTGAAAAGATTTTCAAACATTTTACCAAAGCGAAGACCTTCTATTAGATTAGGTGAAGATATTGAAGAAGAATTTGAATTAAACACTAACAGTTCTTTACGGAAAAATATAGTGTAAAAATTATTTTCTTTTTAAAATTTTGTTTTTCTTTGAAAACAAAAATGTACTTTCAAAAGTTACTGCAATGAGTAGCACTAACTTTTTAAATAAGGGGGGAGCTGTTATATGAGTAAACAATACGTAGGTGTAAGTGTTATTATTCTAAGTTCCTTATCTTAATGTAATTTGATACTTTTGTTATTCACTATTGTTTTAATGTAATTTGATATATTTGTTTTTAACAAGAGATCTTCTAGAAGGAAATGTGTAAGCACTTTTAGTCACGTTTAACTTTTATTTGACTTTGTTCTAGAATTAAGCGTCAGCACTAATTTAATATAAATAGGATTTGTTGTAAACAACAGTAAGAAATTCAGGGGCATTCAATAGCTAGTCTTGGTAGTGTTAAGTACCATTGTAAACGGTTCTAAAAATAAAGTATAGTTTTTTTAAAAAAGTTCTTTATTAGATTTCGAATCTAAAATATATATAATATGATCATCCACTGTACAGGGAACATAGTGACATTAGCGCCATCTCTACCTACTAGGAAGAAACTATCAGGCACTGGTAATTTAGATGATATAAATATTATATAAAATATTTTATATAATAGTTATGTAAGATTTGAAATGTAAAAAACTTACGGTTTAATTGACTATATAATAATTATATAAAATTGAGGACTTTAATTTGACTTAAATAATTTTACAGGCAATTTTCATAACTTGAATAACATAATTAATACATAAAAAATGTTATGTAACAATTATGTAAAAGTTTAAATGTAAACTTAAGTTTCACATTGTTTCATAATATTTACGTAAATTTAAAAATTTTAATGTGATGTAAGTCATGTTATAAAGCGTTTACGTAATTTAGATGATATTAATATTTCATAAAATGTTTTACATAATAGTTTTAAATACATTTTATTACTTTCATTTAAAGTAAATAATTTTATGTAACGTTTACGTAAATTAGATTACTTAAATATTACATATAATTTTTTATATAATAGGTATGTAATATTTTTTATATAAAATTAAAGTCCCACTATTTACGTAATATTTACCTAAATTTTAAGAAATTATTTATAAAGTCATATTATTTACGTAAAATTAACATTGATTATGTTGAGTTAAATGTACAGTCAAAGTTTTGACGTAATGTTAACATAATTTCTTTTATAAAAATATTTTTATGTGAGATTTATGTAAATTTATTGTAACATATTTTACATAAATATGTGAACCTTAGATTTATATAAATATTAGGTTAAAGTCACAAGTGTGTTTACTAGGTTACATTTCTCGACAAAAAGTTAGGATTAGGTTGACTATAAACAGATTTCAAAAATTCGGCAAAACAGTTTACAATTTGTTGGGGGTTATCTAGGCACTCATTATTATAACTCATTTGTTTGGGATATCCTACGATGTTACGTCTCGATTTTACAAATTTCCAGAATGTCTTGACATTATTTAATATGTTGTGTTTTCAACAAAAACACGTTTTTTCAGCATTAATTCTCAAAGCACGAATGGTATTCGTTAGAAAATTTTGAGAATATAGAAAATAGACTATTTATTATTCGCGTCAGAGCGGTGGAATTATCACCTACTGGTGAATTATCACTTATTACAACTCTTATGGACAGTTTCACATATGAGGGAAATTTGCTCTATAATTTTTCAACATTTTTCTACAAAATGAGAGGGGAAAAATGATAATCTGTTACCTATAATATTGTGTTTTTCCTATTAAAAAATTAATGAAAGCATTTCATTGACCCTCCTCTCCCTTCATTCCCCATCTTACCAAATGTCACCAAGAGGAAGGGTGGGAAAAATTGACAATGTATTTTGCACAAAATTAAGTTCAATGTAAAAGACAATATTATATTGAAATTACGAGAGCTAGGAAGTCGTTAGTACCCTTTAAATATTCATTGCTCCTTACTTGTTGTGATTTAATTGCTTTCGAATTAAAAATAGCGGCAATTGAATTTTCCAGCCGTTGATAAAGAATTATTTGATAACTAAATATAGCTTCTTGCAATTAATTTTAATTTTTACTCAAATTTTGACAAATCGTATCTTCATAAAATAGTTATTTATCTAACAAGTGCGGAAAGTGATACTTTCCGTACGCGACGAAAGTTGCACGAACAACGCGTAGCGGGGTTCGGACAAGCCGTCAAGGGCGGTAAAGGCACTTTACGCATGTTTTTGGTACAAAATTTGACCTTATACCCTTTAGAAAAACATAATAATTTGAAAAATTCTAACAATTTTCTTTAAGATTATTAATTTTAAAAGAGTATACATTGTAAAAGTGTGAAACCTAAAGTTTATTAGTTTAGAGTTTTTTTTTTGAGTGCGGTAAAGTACATCTTCCCGCACTCGAAAGAGTACGGTAAAGTGAACTTTACCGCACGCGGGTAGATAATAGTTATTTACCTAACAAGTGCGGAAAGTGATACTTTACCAAACGTCACGGCACTCGCTTCGCTTTGTTCGGTCAAGCCGGCGGCAAGGGCGGTAAAGACACTTTACGCACGTGTTATTAGTTGCAAGATTTTACCTATAAGCCTTAAAAATTGCCAAAAAAGAAATATAAATATCTGAATTTTAATTTTTTGAATTAAAAGTAGTCACTATACCGCAGAATGCGGTAAAGTACAATCTTCCACATCCAAATAAGTGTTGTAAAATGCACTTTACCGCACGCGAGTGGGTAAAATAATTTAATAAAAAAAAACATGAAACCCGTAAATAGCTTTATAATTTTAATAAATAATTTAATTTAAAATAAAAAAAAATTGGAGGAAAACAGAGACTACTTAGCATTAGATGGGCTATTCCATGGAAAGGTAAAGCTGAGTTTTAAAATATGGAAAATCTAACTCTTTTCCAAATCAAACTTTTGAACAAGTAAGTAGTTATACGAATGCAGTCTGCTAATAAATAAAAAAATTTCTTTAGATTGATAAATTATGATTTGGAATAAATCAAATATGGTCTATTTCGGGGGATCATTTCTTCGTGTACCGACCAGGGTACCGATCCTGGAAGTCATAGGAAGTGATCGTTCGACTGAGAGAAGAAAAGTAAATTCAACCAATAAACGCGCTTAAAAGCAGTGACGAGACGATCGAATAATCACCAAACTATTATGGGTACGCGCAGAGCTGTCTCGAACAACAATTTTTGAGCAAAGCCATTCTCTCGACTAGACCCAGTAGTTAGGAGTTGTAGGAAAGCTCGTGTGAAAAACGTCACTCGTATTATTTCAGAGCACGCTATTGAATGAAACCATCACGTGACCGAACTCGCTAATGCGCATGCTACTGCAAACTTGACCGTCTTTTAGAGTAGGACTCGCACAGTGGTCGATTTTTGTAAAAACGCGGATATTAAAAAAATATTTAGTTTTAATAAAAAGATAAATTTATTCTTATTTAGATGATACACAGGATTATCGTGTGAATTTTCACATTTATCTTAAGACATTTTTAAGACGTATTAATTAGCTAAATTTGTGATGGTGGTGTGAGGGGGGATCTACGAAGGACATGTAGATTGAAAGACGATTGGAGCTTGAATGGGTTTTATTTAGCCAAAAATGTTGGGATGTCAAATACAGTTTGAATATAGCACTGATGGTCACGTGACTATTTAAAAGTGTCCAGTCACGTAATAATTCACTTCACAAAATTAAACTAAAAATGTTAGTTTAGAACAATCAAATTTACTTTAAAGTAATTGACACAATATATAGTAGGGTATATTAATAAGAATGCCAACCGAAACTTTCAAATGAAACACCCAGTATATTAATGCATTTTTGCATTCTGTTTTGAAATTCTAAACATTTTTATATAACGTACCCTATGTCGATCTTCAGATGTTTTCGAGATATTAACAGTTGAATACTGTCGTACTCTGGGTCTTCTATTTGAAATTTGATGTTGAATACTGATAGGGAATGTCAAACTCGTAAAAAGCATAGTTTATTCTTTGGCCAACTATTCGCCTAGTATCTTGACAACCATATAGGGGCAATTTAGATACATTTTGAGTTTTTTAATTTTTCCATTTATGTCCGCGTTTTCCGGATAATGGACCACCGTGCGTCGTTCGAATGACTTTTGTGCGATTGATTACTTCTCAGGGTATGATCGTTCTATTACGCCCAGAATAGAGCCCCAAGGGCTCTGGGCTATGCTTTTTAGGAGTTTGACATTACGCATCAGTATTCAACATCAAATTTCAAATAGAAGACACGGAGTATGACAGTATTCAACTGTTAATATCTAGAAAACAGTTAAAGATCGACATATGGTGCGTTATATAAAAATGCTTAGAATTTCAAAACAGAATGCAAAGATGCAATAATATACTGGGTGTTTCATTTGAAAGTTTCGGATTTTTAGTATACCCTATTCAATGAGCTTCGGGCTACTGCGAACATAAGGGGAATCAAGTCCAATTTACTCTCCGTGCCGTACGACCGAGGTGGATTCGAAGTACGCTGCAGTGTTATCTTTTGGGAATTTATTTTGTTTTTAGTATTTTGTTTTATTTCTGCCTTGCTCGAGAAACAGATTGGTAAGTTCTTAAGTGAAATGATACATTTTTAAAACTAGAAATGGATGTCTACGAAGTTGCCGAAAAACTGCAGATGGTCAAATGGTAATATCAAGGCAGACCATTGGGACTTATTCAACAATTTTTTTTGGAGAATTTTGTAAATCGCCCAGAACCGAGTACGAGATGTGATGATTTGCACTGCAGTGGAGGAAAATCGAAAGTTAACTAGCCACCAAATTGCCGAAGCAGTTGATACGTCTTCAGCCCCTGTCTTACGTATTCTGAAAAAGAACGGTTATCATTCTTACAAAGCGTCAAAAACGCATCAAATTTTTCAGGAGGACAACTATCGTCGAATGGGATTTTGCCAAAAAATGATGGAAAGGGCTAATCGTGATGAAAACTTTCCGAGATCTATTTTTTTCACAGATTAAAGCACTTTTCCATTATTGAATCGTTATAACCCAACAAACGTTTGATATTGGTCGAGGAAAAATTTGCATTAGTATTTTGACGTTGGGAGGGTATTGTAGGGGAACACGTAATTGGGCCATTTTTTATTGACGGCAATTTGAACTGTTCTAGATACTAGGATCTACTGCAGCAGCATATTATTCCAACTGTTAGGCAGTTGTTAGGTGTTGGCTTTATTAGGGAATATCTTGATAATGTATTTCCTAATCGGGTTATAAGTACACCGGGAACTATATTATGGCCAGCTCGATCACCCGATCTTCCTCCTAATGACTTCTATCTGTGGAGTTATATCAAAAATTAAGTTTACGGGCATATAAGGGCTAATAATTTGGAAGAACTTCGTATTAAAATTGAAGAAGCTTGACAAAGTATCACCTCTAACATGCTTGGAAACGTTAGAAGGGGTTTTTATAATAGGCTCGGATATTGTCTAGTCGAGCAAGGAGGACTTTTCGAACATTTGCTCTATTTTTTTTGACTGGGAGAATCTTTTTGGTTCTTAGAATGTATTATTTTATTTTGAGAACTTGCTTTTATTTTGTTTCTTCTTATTATTTTCATTGTAACACGTTGTTAGTGATAAATCTGAGCAGTTGAAAATAAAACGTTCTAATTTATCAGTGACAAAAAATAAGAAAATTACGTTATAAAAATTTGCGTATTTATTGACCAAATTCCGGTTTCATTGTCTACACTCCACATGGCACCGTGGTTAGAAGCGTACTAAATGCAAGCCGCGAACGGTTATCGCAAGCCTGAGTGTTGGTTGCTCCACCGATAGGTGTGCGGTGTCCCTGCATGTACGTACACTGGCAAATTGGACGTCTTCCGGCCTATGTTCGCAGTAGCCTGAAGCGCTCTGTATACATAAAAATATTGTAGTATACTTTAAAGTAAATTTGATTGTTCTAAACTAACATTTTTAGTTTAATTTTGTGAAGTGTGAATTAAAATATCATGTGACTTTGACTGTAACCAAAATTATCACGTGACTAAATAAAACCCATTCAAGCTCCAATCGTCTTTCAATCTACATGTCCTTCGTAGATCCCCCCTCACATCACCATCACAAATTTAGCTAATTAATACCTCTTAAAAATGTCTTAAGATAAATGTGAAAATTCACACGATCATCCTGTGTATCAGCTAAATAAGAATAAATTTATCTTTTTATTAAAACTAAATATTTTCTATGATTAAATTACAATGTGGAAGTTTTTTTTTAATATCCGCGTTTTTACAAAAATCGACCACTGTGCGTGTCCTAATCTAAAAGACGGTCAAGTGAGTTCGGTCACGTGATGGTTTCGTCCAATAGCGTGCTCTGAAATAATACGAGTGACGTTTTTCACACGAGCTTTCCTACAACTCCCAACTACTGGGTCTAGTCGAGAGAACGGCTTCGCTCAAAAATTGTTGTTCGAGGCAGCTCTGCGTGTGCCCATAATAGTTTGGTGATTATTCGATCGTCTCGTCACTGCTTTTAAGCGCGTTTATTGGTTGAAACTCCTTTTCTTCTCTCAGGCGAACGATCACTTCCTATAACTTCCAGAATCGGTATCCAGGGGCGTTTCAAACGCCCCCGCGAGGTGTGGGGGCCCACGGAATATTGGGGGCCTCTTAGCCGCCTTGCCTTAAAAAAGCAAAAAAGAAAGAATATAATATATTCCACATAACAATTAAACATTCCTGCAATGTAATAATCATATACTTAGAGAACAAAGAATATGGTGTTATATATGTGATGGAAACGTGACGTGAAACATGACTATAATACGACCAGAACCTTTAAGAAAAAAATTAGAGTAATATACCTGGACACCGACTATAATTGCAAGGATATGATTTTGTGATTTAAAACATGTCCAAATGGCCACGAGATGGATATCCTAAGATATGGAGTGGATATATGAATATCCACCAAATATTCATTAGCCTTCCACTAAAGTGCAATTACGGAGTAGCCTATGGATATAGGTATGTCAATGTATCACCATAATGTTGATGTACTACTTGAGATTAGTTATTAAAAGATCACCTAAATAACTTTTTGCTGTCTTGCATGTATAATAATATTACCTGCTACATAAAGAACATATTGATTCCAGTGCCATCTACCTACAATAAATGACATTAAAATAAATTATAATTAAAAATCATGTAAATCGCGTTCTTTTCACAAGCTAGTAATATTTAGCAAACATGCCAAAATCCTGACAAAAAGATTCTTTTTGGGAATATTCATAAAAATAACTTGATTATCAGGTTATCATGGAGATATTATTATCTTATTACCAAAGAATTATTTATAACTACCACAAACTCTTAAAGATTATTCAACAAAAAATAGGTCTGAAATATTCCTGTCATATGGAATATATTCGCAATAGAATTTTCCAAAAATCACTTTGAGGGAATATTCCTGTAACATGAATATTCCTCCAATGTTATGTGGGAAAAGACAAATACGCACACAAATACATACAGAGGGTGCATGAGAACCATTAGTTTGTTGGTTTTCTTTTTAGTTAGTTTTATTATACAGAGCGCTTCAGGCTACTGCGAACATAGGCCGGAAGACGTCCAATTTGCCAGTGTACGTACATGCAGGAACACCGCACACCTATCGGTGGAGCAACCAACACTCAGGCTTGCGATCACCGTTCGCGGCTTGCATTTAGTACGCTTCTGACCACGGTGCCATGTGGAGTGTAGTCAATGAAACCGGAATTTGGTCAATAAATACGCAAATTTTTATAACGTAATTTTTTTATTTTTTGTCACTGATAAATTAGAACGTTTTATTTTCAACTGCTCAGATTTATCACTAACAACGTGTTACAATGAAAATAATAAGAAGAAACAAAATAAAAGCAAGTTCTCAAAATAAAATAATACATTCTAAGAACCAAAAAGATTCTCCCAGTCAAAAAAAATAGAGCAAATGTTCGAAAAGTCCTCCTTGCTCGACTAGACAATATCCGAGCGTATTATAAAAACCCCTTCTAACGTTTCCAAGCATGTTAGAGGTGATACTTTGTCAAGCTTCTTCAATTTTAATCCGAAGTTCTTCCAAATTATTAGCCCTTATATGCTTTATAACTTAATTTTTGATATAACTCCACACATAGAAGTCATTAGGAGGAAGATCGGGTGATTGAGCTGGCCATAAAATAGTTCCCGGTGTACTTATAACCCGATTAGGAAATACATTATCAAGATATTCCCTAATAAGGCCAACACCTAACAGTTGGAATAATATGCTGCTGCAGTAAATTCAAGTATCTAGAACCATTCAAATTGCCGTCAATAAAAAATGGCCCAATTACGTGTTCCCCTACAATACCCCCCCAACGTCAAAATACTAATGCAAATTTTCCTTCGACCAATATCAAACGTTTGTTGGGTTATGACGATTCAATAATGGAAAAGTGCTTTCATCTGTGACAAAAATAGATCTCGGAAAGTTTTCATCACGAATCCCATACGACGATAGTTGTCCTCCTGAAAAATTTGATGCGTTTTTGACGCTTTGTAAGAATGATAACCGTTCTTTTTGAGAATACGTAAGACAGTGGCTGAAGACGTATCAACTGCTTCGGCAATTTGGTGGCTAGTTAACTTTCGATTTTCCTCCACTGCAGTGCAAATCATCACATCTCGTACTCGGTCCTGGCGATTTACAAAATTGTCCAAAAAAAATTGTTGAATAAGTCCCAATGGTCTGTCTTGATAGTACCATTTGACCATCTGCAGTTTTTCGGCAACTTCGTAGACATCCATTTCTAGTTTTAAAAATGTATCATTTCACTTAAGAACTTACCAATCTGTTTCTCGAGCAAGGCAGAAATAAAACAAAATACTAAAAACAAAATAAATTCCCAAAAGATAACACTGCAGCGTACTTCGAATCCACCTCGGTCGTGCGGCACGGAGAGTAAATTGGACTTGATTCCCCCTATATTCGCAATATTCGCAATATATATATTATAAATATATGTAATAATAAAATATAGGCCTAAATATCAGGGTTTCATATTAAAGATGTCCTCCGCATTAATGCATTAACTTTCCTGTTGTCAAAAAAAAAATATCGAATAGAGCAGGGAGGCACCCCAAAAATTTTGCGGGGACGGACTCAAGAAAATCTGACACGCTTCTGGAATTCACCAACTTACTATTTAAGCAAGGGAATGGCTTTAGGAATCTCCGATTTTAATTTTATTTATTTATCTTAGTGGGTTTTAGGATTAACCCCCCCCCCCCGAGGGAAAAACTAAAAGAGCCTGGTCTTTAATTTTTACCAAGAATCTTTAAAAATTCATGACCGCTATAATAATGTATGTTTTTTTTTGTTTTCAATTTGGATCACCATCAAAATGGTCTTTTTAATCTAATTTTATCAAAACATTTTGCCTGCGATTTGTTGTCAAAAATGTCGTTTTAAGTGTCATTTTTGGCAAAAATTCTTACCTGCGGCGCATTTTAGTATTTTTACAAACAAATTAAGGGTAAATACACACCTCAAATTCCCAAAACCCCATCAATATTTACGATTTTCGTTTAATTTTAAGTCAAAAGCTTCATTTTAAGTGTTATATTCTCAGCGGCGCATTAAACCATGATTTTGACACCAAATTTTGATCAACCTACCTTTTTTAAATATCTCACAAAAACGTGAAAGAGATCCAAATTTTCGCAGAGTTTTTGGCTGAAGAAAATTCCGGTTAGTTCCCTTTAAGTTGGTCATGGTACGTACACACACGCGCTGCCTAGGCGTAGACGTAGAATTTGTTTGCTCGGACGTTTCTACCTTTTACGCTTGGTGCCAGTATTTCCATTTTGCTTTCTTTAGTTCGGCACCTTCCTATTACCAATCTATCGATGCTTTGGACTTTCTTCGGCAGAACTTGCTGCTTTAGCGGTTCGGGTAGTCGTAAAACTACGCTAGCTAACATCAGGTTTATACGTAATACACGTCATAAGCATGACCTTGATAAAAAGGCTCCGCTTTAGAGCGGAAGTTTTCATTTTTTACAGATAGAACGAAGATGGAATATTGCGCTATATTCCACGTCTACGGGTACCTATAGTTCTACACTCCATTCCAAATCCAATCAGACCAATTTTTCGACGCTGACAATGGCCAGTGGCGGTCCCAGGGGTTTGCTCCAGAAAAAAGTAGACAACATAGATGCTGGTGGTGTAACCCTGAAGTCTTTGGAGAACAAACGAGAAATTGCAGAACGTTCCTTTAAAGACATTCTAGAATCCCTCCACAGTATTTTGGGACAGTTTGAAACAGACGAAAACTACGATTTTAGAAATAGAGAACAGTATTATAGAGTTTTAATTCATAAACAAGTTTTAGACAAAAACATTCCGGACATAAAATCAAGATTCAATAACGAGACTCTAAGTATTTTTCACCTAAACATAGTTTAGTTAGTATCGTTTTATACAACATGATGTCAAAATCAGGGCAAAATGAACTAATGTCGTTTCCAAATACTATTGTTTGATTAATGCAAATTTTTGAAATTTTGTTGGGAGAAGTCAGTATTTGGAAACAATATTGGTCAGAAGTAGGCAAAAGCTTTAATCAAAACATATATTGAAACAATTCAGACCGGGCCTGGTTAAAAGAGAAATTTTTGCTAAAAATTTAAAAATATTTAAGGAAACAAATTTAAGAGTACCCAGTACAGGCAAGAAATTAGGCGCCAGCAGTCTGTGTGTATAAGTGGCTACATCCCTTAAAAGTTCGATTATAGTTAAGGGTTGACGAAAAACAGGCAAATGAGTGCACGTCTTAACAATCAAACAAAGAACGTAAGCGTGGCGTGGCGTGGGTTGCAACGTCTATATAAGGCCAAGCACACATGCAACGGCATTCAGACAGAAGGTTTGGGTCACTCTGGGGATTTTTCTTAAATTAGGGGGGGGGAACGCTCCTACGCATTGGGATGCGGCTCTTGTATTTTTCTTGGTTTTACGACGCTCCAATGGTTCACCGGGATGCGTTGCTCTTGTGCACGATTCACCGAACAAGACAAAGTCTCTTTTTTCTTTTGTTTGTTTGTTTATGTTTTGCTACGGCACTCACCGCACAGTGTCGGCTCTCTCTAGCTAAATAGGGTAGGATAACGGGGAGGGGGAAATTAGAAATTTAATTAAAAATAAACAAACTAAAATTTTCACTAAAAGCTCACTAACGTCTAAATCTGTACAAGTAAGGTCAAACAAATAATTAAATTAAAATTGGTAGAAAATCATAAAATACATTACGTCTAAATCTGTACGTAAGTACGAATAAATAAATTTGAAATTGGTAGAAAATAAATTAAAATCGCAAATAAAAAATAATTACTATTAAAAGGGGTACAATGGACTCAAATCAGTCTTACTACAAAATCAGCATGATTCTTGACTGCTGGAGAGGGACGCTGTGCGTCGGAGTGGTCAGATTAGCGAAATTGGTGAAATGCAGCTTCGCTGGTTTGGCTGCTTTGCCGTGCGCCGTTGTCTTTCCTTTAGGAAAGAATTGTGGTGACGGTGATATTTTTTTGCAGTAATTTTTAAGACAAAACGCACGTTCAAATCTAAAGATCAGAGAAATGAAGGTCCGACAACGGAAGCAAAATTTCGCAGGTAATTTATTAAAAGGGGAAAAGGGAAATTAGGGGGGGGGAGACCTTGAATTGGCACGGCATCATTTTCTTTTCAGTATTGCACAGTGAGGGTTAAATATTTTAAGTAGTGTTACTTTTATTTTTTTCAATTATTTTTTTAATTCTTGTTTTATTTTATTTCCTATAAAAAATTATTTTCATTAATGGTTCTGTTACAATTTAGAACTATAAGTACCATTCCACAGATATTAAAAGTAAACTCCTCGGGTGAAAGATTTCAAGGAGATTTATTGTCTCTGTTAACAAATCTTTTGTTCGAGAAGGGTACCCTTTACAATGGGTTTATTGATATTTACTATTCAAAATTAAGAAAGCTGGTTACGGGCTTTGACAAAAGAGGGTGTATTGGTATTACCATAAACCAACCGCATTATGAATATTTTGTGTATGTTGGTGCGTGGCCGTGTTTTTGTTGGTGTATTTTTTAAACAAATAAATTTAGTAAAGCTTGCTAACGATAAAGCTGTGATAGGAGGTCAGGTTTTCCTAAGTGTCTTGAGCCTTGCGTTTGCTTAACTAGCAGTCTTTATTACATGGCAAATTATCTCTTATATAAATACGTAACCTCTCTACGGACAGGTTACCTAGGGCGTAATTATTTTTGTTCGTTCTAGAAAATAGCCAACAATGGAAAGTTTTTCTATAGTAGTGGGTTAGTCAAGGTACTGGGCTATTATAGGCATTTCAACTAAACAGCTCATTACTCACCTCTCTTGTACAATCATAAAGGGGAGCTTGTAAATAAACAATATGCTCAAGGTATCAAGAATCCCGTATTTAATTAGGATTCACTTTTAATATTTTTATGATTCAATTATCACATGTTTATGTTTAATCGTGTTACTTTTTATATTAAATATGTGGTATACTTTTTTTTACATTGACCCTTTTGTATATTTTTTTATTCATTATAACTGTAATGTTAATTTAAATGGTGTGGTTTTATTTGACTCCACAGTATTTTGGAACAGTTTGAAACAGACGAAAACTACGATTTTAAAAATAGAGAACAGTATTATAGAGTTTTAATTTATAAACAAGTTTTAGACAAAATCATTTCGGACATAAAATCAAGGTTCAATAACGAGACGAGCATTTTTGACCTGAACATATTCATACCAAGTTTTATACAACGTGATGTCAAAATCAGGGCAAAATTAACTAATGTCATTTCCAAATACTATAAACTCAGTCAGTTAGTATTTGGAAACAATTATGGTCAGAAGTAGGCAAAAGCTTAAATCAAAACATATATGATAACGTTTTCGAGGCAATGAACACCGTATTTTTCCGTTGATAAAAACATTCTTGGATGTTTGTCAGTAAGTAATGCTTCGTCAGTAACAAGCTTCTCCTGCCTCAGAGAAAATTGAAAAAAATGTACTTAAAAACACTATAACGGAAAATTGTCTGATGGGCTTAGCGTTGCTGCATATCAACAGACATATTGAAATTGACATTCAGCGAGTCATTGACCGGTTTGCCCAAAAAAACTGGAAACGAACTTTTTTTTAGATAGGCATCTTATATTTGAGATATGGAAAGGTAATGTTTCAACTTTTTAGATCACAAAAAAAAAGTATTTAGCTATTAGGTTTTGTTTGTGGTTTGTTTGTTATCTATGTTTTTATAAATGAAAAAATTATACTTAGTTACTCAAGCGCGGATTTCAGGGGGGTAGGTACGAAAATATTTAGAAAATCAAAAGTAGGGCATAAATTGCGGACTTTGATATTTACGGTATTGGTTTAATCTTGTGTTAACAATGGCATTTGTAGTGTCACTTTCTTAAAAATTTTCGCCTGCTGCGCTTTGAAACCACTGATATATTTACAATTTTATTTTATTTTTAAATCAAGAAATGCGTTTTTTACTGCAATTTTCTTAAAAATTTTGGCCTGCTGCGCTATGATACATTGGTATTTACGATTTTAGTTTAATTTGACTCAAAAATTGCATTTTTAATGTAATTTTCGCAAATGTTCGGCGCACTGAAACATTTTTTTAAAGTGAAAAATGCATGAAATAAACAACTTAAAATCTGAGTACCCTCCCCCCTATTTTTGAGGCAAAATCCGCGCTTGTAGTTACTAAGTTTTGTTTGCACATTTGTTCCTCATAAGAGCTATGCTTTTATTCTAGTTATTTTTTTCGTATCGAAACCGGCCCCCCCTCTTTTAAAATGGCTGGGACCGCCACTGCAATGACAGTTCCGTTTAGTTTCTGTGTGTAAATTTCAGTCGCCCTATCGAAATTGGTCCGGAGAATACCGTCATACTGTTTAAAAGGTCCAGAAAATCCAAAAATCTGCTTTATAAAACTAAAGGAACCCAGTTTGTATCATTCCATTTTATCATAATAAGTGAATAGGCCTGTCAATATAAACATCGAAGGTCGCAAACGCGGATGTATCTACGATTTTTATATATATTGTTAGGACTCGTGAGAGTAATTTATACCCAAGTTTGCAATCCTGAAAACCCTGTGCTACTCCCGTGGTGCTCGAAAAATATCAAAATTTTTGCACTTTTTTTACTTTTTTCAAAAAAAACTGACCTAAGAAGGCGTTTTTCGGTTGTCTTTGTTCTATAATATTTTTTTATACGGGAAACTAGCTACAATACGAGCCCAACTTAAGCTCTTTACGTCCATTGGTTGGGGAGATACAGCTAGTCAAAAATGGACAAGTTTTCCAAAAAAAAAGAAAATTTATCGGTATGGCCATATTCCAAGACATATACCGGCAAAAGTAATGATCCTCAAGAGAAGTCATAAGAAAAGGATTTGTAAAGAATTGAATCAGCTTCAATTTAAGTCTAAAGTGATGCTTCTGGACGCCACAGTTTTCTCAAAAACGAAAAAATAGTAAAACATCCAAATAATGAAGGCAATGTAATGAATAATTTTGGTATATATTTCTTTAAAAATTTATTATAGTTAACAAATTAACGTAAAAATTAAATAACCAACGTAAAAATAAAATAAACAACGTATACATAAATTTAAATTAGAATAGTCGAGCACAAACTCCGTGGGAGTTTAGAATTTTGGGAGAGGGAGGCGAAGAACGGACGACGCTTTCTGGAGGTGGAGGCGGGTCGTTATATGTTATTGTGTCGTCCACTTTTTCGTCGTCATCCGCGCCCAGGATCATAGATGTGACGTTGGGCGAGTTTGTAAATCCACCGGTGGTCCACTGGTGCCAACAAAAGAGTTCATAAATAGATGGATTTCACCAGTCCAACAATAATGTTCCTAAATTTTTCGATGGATTTCCCCAATCCAACAAATGTTGGCAACGATCGCCACCGGCTTCGGGAGTCAGTCAGTCAGTCCACTACTTTATGGTTATTTATTTTTTCCAGTTTTTTTATAACTTATTCAAACCAAGATATTTTTATGCATTTTGGTTAATACATCATATACATACTAAATTTGAGCAAAAAACGTACTTGCATTGAAGACTATTTTGAAAAAGCATAAGTGCCTTTAAGGATGGTATTCATAGTCGTTCCTTCCTTCCTTCGCCCATAAAAAATTTACATTTCCCAAGGAAGAAGGGACACTTAGGATCGACTATGAATACGGCCCTTATAAGTCACATTTCCGATTTTCTCGAGCCGAAGTTGAGGTATGATTTTATTATTTTAAGTGTGGTTATTGGCACTCAGCTGTTTACACCGCAACGCCTTCTTTTTGTATTCGATGGAACAACGACATTTCATCACTGCTAGATCTCAGATGCATGTCAAACCCATCTGTCAACCGAATGTTGGCACCAATGTTCCACCGGTGGCAAAAAAAAATGTTAAATTTACAAGCTCGCTCGTTACTACAACTTCGTCCTTGGCAAAAGCAGCATATGATAGAGCACTTGAGTCCTGCCTTTCTGCAAGTGCACGATCCTAGGCACCCTTTTTTACATTTACAAGCCACCATTTTAAGCAAGGTCTGAGGAGCAGGCTCTGGAGGAGCATCCCCAGTCACAGGGGTTTTTGTCTATCCCCAACCATTTTTGAACTTGGCGACAGGTCCTTCAAGAATGATACTTTGCAGCCTCTTATGTGGGAGGTTGACTTTGGCCGTTGCTGCCGATTTTACAAATGCAGTGTATCGCAGGGAGTTCAGCATTCCTTCATCTGCTCCATAGAGGTTCATGAGGATCTTTTCGCCAGCATTTCGTACTTCTTCTTGGTTGGAGTTTGGATTAAGAATAATATTGGCGAGCTCTATCCAGTGGAGTTTTTTTTAAGGACATTGCACCACTTCATCTTTCCTTGCCAAAAGAGGGTAGAAGTCGTGTTACACCCACTGATTGCATGCAGGAACAAAACTTAGAAGAAGAATTTGCTGACTACTGAGTGCATTCTGACCCACCTCTGCCGCCTTTCTGGAAGTATACGTTTGTCTGTCCAGAGTTTAAGCTCTTGCAAAGGGCAGTCGATACCCTGCCTCTCGAATTCTGTATGTATCATGGTGATCAGACAGCGTTTGTTGGATTCGTTTGAGAGTAGTTTTGTCTGGGGCACTTTGATGGTTTTGGCAGTTTATTCGTGGTCACACTCATAAATTTATAAGCTTTTATTTTATTGAGGTTCGTACTTGATGATTTTAACAAAGCGACTGCAGTGTAACAGGTACAAAGCGACGACGATCGAGTGGTGGAATGCAGAATCCCCGCACGCACGCCCCGCATTAGGCACCACGGGACTACTTATCTAAACTACTCTCAGGGTTTCTAACAACATATTAAAAAATCGTGGATGCCTGCGCATTTGGAATTTTTCGCTTTTTTTTTGTGTCGATATTGACTGGTCAAAAACTCCGATGTTTCACTATTTTTAGTTCGAGGAAACTATGGCGTCCAGAAGCATCACTTTAGACTGAAAATGAAGCTGATTCAATTCTTTACAAATCCTTTTCTTGTGACTTCTCTTCAGGATCATTACTTTTGCCGGTACATGTCTTGAAATATGGCCCTACCGATAAATTTTCACTTTTTTGAAAAACTTGTTCATTTTTGACTGGCTGTATCTTCCCAACCAATGGACGCAAAGAGCTTAGGTTGGGCTCATATTGTAGCTAGTTTCCTGTAAAAAAAATATTATAGAACAAAGACAACCGAACAATCCTTAAGTCAGTCTTTTTGAGAAAAGTAAAAAAAGTGCAAAAATTTTGGCATTTTTCGAGCACCACTGGAGTAGCACAGGGTTTTCAGGGTTGCAAACTTGGGTATAAATTACTCTCATAGGTCCCAACAATATTTAAAAAAATCGTAAATACATGCGCGTTTGCGATGTTTGCCTTTTTTATGTCGATATTGACTGGCCTAGAATGAACACAATCTGTTTTATTTTATGGCCCTTTAGCAAAATATGATCAGTTTCTCGGCCCTAAAAATGTCCATCTGTTGTTTTCTGCCCTTCGGGTCGAAAGTGAAATTAAATTTTAAATTTATGCTTTTTTTAACATCAGCTTGTTCTTCCGTTAGGTCTCAGACTTTATGATACAATTTTGGGTGTCTCCTTTTTACACTCATGTATACGAGGCCAGATTAAAAATATTTTCGAGCGCCTATAAAATAAAAAAAAATAATGATACTGAAAACCTAGTTTGAATTTAATTAATGTTTAGAATATGATACCTTGGCACTTTATACCCGGTCCCACCTACGACTTTTTCGTGCGCTCACGCGTCACATGACTGTCATAACATTTCATATTGACTTCATGTAATGCGTGAGTGAGCACTCACGAGAAAGTCGTATGTGGAAATCGGGTGTAAAGCAAATTGTGGAAGCACATTCTTTAAGGCCACAAAAACGGCATAGATTTGACAACACTGCTTTGCAAGCAGAATATCGGAAACGAGAAAACGGAATCTGTTGAAATTTGACAGGAATGTTTATTTTTTAATTCCTCACAACCGTATCCAGACAGTTTTTTGCTGGACTCTCTCATTTTCTAAATAAAGTAAACACGGCTAACAATAGTCAAAGATCTTACCTGGCTTTTTCTTTAGCCTCGTCGATAATACAGAAATCTGTACCAGCAGATTTTGGATTTTTTTATTTTTTGAAAAAAATTCACCAAATTTTGCAAAATCCTTTGGATACGGTTGTAGATTTTTATAAATCCAATTATCTGATAACAAAAAAGTTACGTTTTTTTCTTTGTAAGCAATATTCTGCCAGAATTCTGACACGCCAAGGTCACGTAATTTAGTAGGCCCAAGGAAACTGGAGTGAGTTCGATTGGAGTATTGGAATTCCGCATACCCACCGGACACTTGTCTAATTCGGACATTCGGCCGGAAATTTGTTATTTTTTTGATGTTGAATAATGATTTTTGTTTTGATTCTTTTTAATTTCGAGACATTGCAATCTATGAATTATGAAGCCGAGCATCCAAACCTTTTAAAGAAGCATTAGTAAATGGTTACGTTCTTAATAAGTTATACTTTTCTCACATGTGGTGTTCGTACCATGTTCTGAACACTGCACGATCTCAATCGAAATGGTATTAGTGATGCCACCTATTGTTGATCTTTCAAAAAATAGCAAAGCAGTGTTGTCAAATCTATGCCGTTTTTGTGGCCTTAACACTGATTAAATTTAAGCTAGGCTAAAATTCCTCATTACAGTCCCATCAGGCACCGACATTTTCTTACGTGTTTTGGTTAATTGACGCATAAGAAAAAGTCTTTTAAAACCAGGGTTGGACCATTGCTTTTCAGTGCTCTTCCTAAATTGATTTTTTTCATTGCCCTCTTTATAAAATAGCTTAAGAGTCGTTTTCTCAATAGCGAGTTATAGGCATTTAAGTCTCAAATTTACCTTTATTGCTCGCTATTGAACAGCTGGCTCTAAATTTCCAGTTTTTGTTCGGCTCTTGTCGGTACATGCATGCACAAAAACTTTTTTTTTGTACCTTCATCAAAAACATGATTTTAGTAACTGTCTGCAGATAACTAAAGCATGGCTTTTTTGGTTACCGATGCAAAAAAAAATTTTTTGATCACGGGTGCAAAAAAAGATTTTGGTCCGTTTTTTACCCAAAATTAAAGAGAAATAGCAGAATATAGTAATATTGAGAAAATCTAATTATTCTTGCCTAAAAATTAAGTAATTCCGTTTTCAAAAATTGCCAAAATTTCAAACTGTCAAAGATTAAAATGTAGCAACAATGAACGTCACCGAGAAAAAAGGCACATTGCTATGGAAACCGCATTGTTATTTCATTTACCAGCCGCCTTGATTTATAGTGTCAAGATGGTATGTTGCGAGAAGTGCTCTTCGTTCGAGATTTTTAAAAGTATTTTCCTGTTTTTCTTGGATGATTTGATAAAGGTATTTAAAAAAATAGTGTTAACAATTCGCAGCTAAACTGTGCTTTTTTTACACGCGTTTTTAAATACCTCGCTGCGCTCGTTATTTAAACCAACGCTTATAGCGGTCTATTTTCAGTATTTAACGTTTGCAAGATTTATGTTAGTTGCCTTTTTCCATGTTAAAATAAAAGTATTTTTCTTTTTTTTGGAGCGCCTTCCCTAGGACCCACCTATACTGTCCTGATTGCTCCTTAACTGTGGGATTTACTAAGATCTAAAATAGTACCCCCTACAGGTCTAAATATTTACACCTGTGGGAGGTACTAAATTTTAAAACCAATTTTCAAAAAACACTTACCCATACAGAAAAGACACAAAGTTATTGATTATTTTGTATTGTTATTGCAAAATACCATTAAAAAACTGTTTTTTTTTCTCCAAATATACCTTATCTTAGAAGAAAATGCCCTATAACTATTTTTTTTTGACAGGTTTCAAAATGGCAAATGGTGAATACGCCAAAGATTTGGCACATAATAGCTTCATTATCTGTGTTTGAGGTTATAAAGTTGCTGATTTTTTAGACTACCTCTGGGGGGTGGTTTAAATTTATAGCCTCCAGAAAGGATTGTTTTGTGGCAATTGGTAATAAGTTCGTTTATAATTTCCCTAAGTAACCGTTTTTACAAGGAATAATTTACCTTATTTAATATCATTAACCAATAAAACACCTCCATATTTTGAACCCGTTTTCAGAACAAAAAATATATTTATGAAGGCACTACGAGACAAAACAAACATAAGTGAAGGTCACTGATTATGCACGAAAAATATGCCAAACAAAAAAACCCAAAAGAACGATATTAATTTATTTAAAAACTGAAATTAAAACATTGAGGTTATCTAAAAGCTCAGTCACACGGTAATGTCAATGCCATTTTTGACATTTTGAGTGGAAGGGGTAAAACCGTTTTTGGTTTGCCTCCATACACCGCTGAACGCGCGAATGAGCCACAATAGATCTCTCAGGTCTCAGTGGAGGGAGCTGTAAATTGCACCACTCATAACAAACCTATGGAACCTATACCATGAGTTGCAAAGGTTTAAGGCGAGTCACTGATTCACTTGCATCAATGGGCACCATGCATGCTGAGGAATTTTTTAGTTACCTTTTGAATGCCAACAAATTTTTTATATGATCAACTTGTCGATCAGCCTTGAATGTTAAGGCGCATTTACACAGACAAACTTTCCTTTGATGTGGAAATGCCGACAAACATTTACATGAGCCTCTTGAGCAAAATGCTCAAAGAAATGTTCGAGCTAAATCGCGTACAAAAAAACACACGTAAATTTTGGAGAGAATGTTGAGCAAAATTTGTTTGAAGAAATGATGGTAATAAAAATTTCTTACAATTTTAAATTTTATAGTTTTATGGGAATTCATTGAACTTAACTGAAAATAGAAAGACTAAGTTTTAAAACAAGGTATTTTTAATTAAGTGCTTTCCGACGGAAAAACGATTTGATGTCGAAATTCACGTTTTACCTCATAAGCAACTTCGATTGATCTGATTTTTATAGGGGATATGCCAGTATACTTGTAACTTTTTTGGGGTTGTAGAAAAACGAGAATAAAAAAATAATAATGGCACTTATTTATTGCTGTTGCCTGTAAAATTTAATGATAAAAATTTACGTTTAAAAGAATATCTCTTTATTTTACTTCCTAGTTTAAAACACAATACAATAACAATTAAGTCAAATTAAAAAACCTATATACATTTTATTAAATCTCAAATATATGAACAAAAGCACGTTCCGTCCAAATAATACCCGTTTATTACCCACTTTTACAATCTTACCATCCCGACCATTGCCTAAAAAAATATAATTTAGCAGTAATAGACTGGACTTCTGAATCGGAATGTTGCTCCTTTGCATATTGTTTGTTCAGTGTCAGTAATCGACCTTGATTATTACATTAAATTGACAGTAAATATCTATCTTCAGCATTTTCATGAACCTTTTGCTTTTTTAAGCAACCCTTGGGACCTTAAACTAACTAGGTAAATCTGGTGTGAGGAATTAAAAAACAACAATAAAAGCTAAAGGTAAAGTAAAGTTACAAAAATATGTTTAAAAAAAATCTCCCTCCCCACCACTCCCCATAGTCGTGAGGCGCGGATTACCGCTTTAAAGTGCAATTTTTGAGTTTTTTGCTGATATTTGAAAAACTCAAAATTTTTTTGGAAAAGAAAAATTTTCCTGGGTTTTTTTTTAGGAAAAAAACTCGCAAGATAATCCCAAAAAAAACCGCGGGCAAAAAAATCCGGGAAAAACCCTAAGAAAAAAATATTATAAGTAAACCTAATCCATGTGACAAAACTGATAGTAGAGCCAATAATAATGTTTCGCTTGCCGTCGGCTTTTTTTCACAAAAATTTTAAATAAAAGTTGGTGTTCCATTTTTTTAAAGAACTGAGATCACTGATCACTGATGTAAAATTTTATTTATTCTCATCTTTAAAAATATGTTTCCAAAATAGATAGCAATAATTTGCTCAAAAATTTAACCGAACAAAATGTTCAAAGAAAAGCTCACAAAAATGTTCACGCAAAAATTTTAAGATATTTTGTACGAGCTTTTATTTGAGCATGTTCGTCTGTGTAATTGCGCCTTTAGATTATGGGTTTTATTTTCAAATTTTCCGACAAAATTCCGCTTATTCTTTCATTTTGCCAAAAAAAAAACAAAGTAACGCAAAATACAAAATCAAAAATTAAAGTTAGGATAGGAAAAAAGTAAACAAAACCATTAAAAATCTAGTGTTATTTCGATTTTTTTGATTAGTGATTTTGTTACGTTGACTATAAATTAAATTTTTTCTAAAAAAAAAAAAAGATGCATACTGTTGCATCAGTTTGATGCATAGTGAGAACAGGGCATAATATACGTATGAGAGTAAGATATATTTAACATCGTATATTTTATGTAACAATTAATCTCACTCGACAAGTTTTTGTAACAAACTAGTGGCAAACATAAACACAACGCGCCGTATTGTACACATGGTAATCATATAGATGCTCAAATAGTCGAAAGAAAAATAAACATTTTAAGTAATTTCGGTATAATTTTAACCTCCTGTTTCTGGATGAAACATTAACAATAAGCCAACTGACGAAATAAACACCACTAAAAGTTATTCCAAACAAAAAAATATCATAACAAACAATAAACTAAAAGATTTACTTATTTATTAGCGTCAGCAAAGATTTTGGAAAACTGTTCATAAAAAATGTCACTTAAAAAATGTACAGTCTGTTCCTAGACAAAAGCTAACCTCAATGATCCACTTGCTCGTGGACCATCAGCAATCTCTACTTGTTAAGTTGGCTTACGTTCAAATTAATGGCTTTTTACTATGTTTTAAAATTTTCTCACCTACCTTTATCGCTTAGGTATCCAAATTTGACCTCAACAGCCCCTTTTTCCACTTATTTTTTTATGAGTTTCACTTATTTTTCACATGCAACTGACAGTATTCAAACTGACAGAACGTGATCAATCTCTTCAGCCAGTGCCGGCTTCATTTTTTTTAGTTATTTTTCACATACACTATGTCTATTATAACACTCTCTTGGTTTTTTTTTAACTTTAATATCTACTTTACAACAATAATATACAAAGACTACTTCCTGAGTCAACACGAATGCATATCTCTTATCACAAAAAAACAAAAAGTAGGTAAATCGATTTAAATTAACGTTGGGTACTGAGCCAGGTAAAATAAAGTAAGGAGGCCACCCATAAATTAAGTCACATCATTGTGGACATATTTTGACTCTCCTAAAATTAAGTCACAATAAAAAGAACTTCCCTTGAATTCTAAAAAAAGGACGGTTAAAATATTGACACATTTTTCTTTGCGTTAAGAAATAAAAGACCCTAATGATGAAATGGACACCATTATTTAACATTACCCAAATTAGAAAAAAAAATTAGGGAGCGTTGATTTTATTCTGGGACGTAACTTTAGTGAAGACAGTCATTAAAAACGTGATGATTTATGGCGGGAGGCCAAATTTTGCAAAAATTGTGTTACCCTGCACAAATTACATTGGCTTTCGGCTTAATATCATAATTTTTTTCTATGTTAAGGCGCAATTACACAGACGAACATGCTCAAATAAAAGCTCGTGCAAAATATCTAAAAATTTTTGCGTGAACATTTTTGTGAGCTTTTCTTTGAACATTTTGTTCGGTTAAATTTTTGAGCAAATTATTGCTATCTATTTTGGAAACATATTTTTAAAGATGAGAATAAATAAAATTTCACATCAGTGATCAGTGATCTCAATTCTTTAAAAAAATGGAAAACCAACTTTTATTTAAAATTTTTGTGAAAAAAAGCCGACGGCAAGCGAAACATTATTATTGGCTCTACTATCAGTTTTGTCACATGGATTAGGTTTACTTATAATATTTTTTTCTTAGGGCTTCCCGGATTTTTTTGCCCGGGGTTTTTTTTGGGATTTTCTTGCGAGTTTTTTTTATTTCCAAGGGTTTTTTTCCTAAAAAAAAACCCAGGAAAATTTTTCTTTTCCAAAAAAATTTTGAGTTCTCAAAACTCAAAAATTGCACTTTTAAGCGGTAATCCGCGCCTCACGACTATGGGGAGTGGTGTGGAGGGAGATTTTTTTTAAACATATTTTTGTAACTTTACTTTACCTTTAGCTTTTATTGTTGTTTTTTAATTCCTCACACCAGATTTACCTAGTTAGTTTAAGGTCCCAAGGGTTGCTTAAAAAAGCAAAAGGTTCATGAAAATGCTGAAGATAGTAATATAGTAATAATTTGACTTAATTGTTATTGTATTGTGTTTTAAACTAGGAAGTAAAATAAAGAGATATTCTTTTAAACGTAAATTTTTATCATTACATTTTACAGGCAACAGCAATAAATAAGTGCCATTATTATTTTTTTATTCTCGTTTTTCTACAACCCCAAAAAAGTTACAAGTATACTGGCATATCCCCTATAAAAATCAGGTCAATCGAAGTTGCTTATAAGGTAAAATATGAATTTCTACATCAAATTGTTTTTCCGTCGGAAAGCACTTAATTAAAAATACCAAGTTTTAAAACTTAGTCTTTCTATTTTCAGTTAAGTTCAATGAATTCCCATAAAACTATAAAATTTAAATTTTTAAGAAATTTCTATACCAACATTTCTCCAAACAAATTTTGCTTAACATTCTCTCCAAAATTTACGTGTGTTTTTTTGTACGAGATTTTGCTCGAACATTTCTTTGAGCATTTTGCTCAAGAGGCTCGTGTAAATGTTTGTCGGCATTTCCACATCAAAGGAAAGTTTGTCTGTGTAAATGCGCCTTTATAGTACTCGATCAACAAAGCACAAAAATAACAAAAACGAGATAGGGAGCAGGATTACTTTCTGAGATATGGAGCTTTAAAGTTGACGTGTTTTTAGGCTATATCTTTGGAAATGATTCAAGTTTTTTTCCACAACTTTGTTAATTACCGCCAAAATAAAATGATTCGAATCTCTATTTGTCTGGAATGAAACAACCCTTCCACCCATATAAAAATGATTTTATATGGGTTTTTTGGTACCACCAGAAAAGTCACTGTTTTGTTAGTTTTAAAAAAGAAAGAAAAAGATCATTTTTTTAAAAATGACAATTCTCATTTTCTTTAAAACGAACAGCCAGATTTTAAAAATTTTCACATACAGACCGCTTCAAGCTACTGCGAACATAGGGCGGAAGAAGTCTAATTTGCCAGTGTACGTACATGCAGAGACACCTCACGCCTATCAGTGAAGCAACCAACACTCAGGCTTCCGATCGCCATTCGCTGCCGTTCGCCGCCTTTCGCCTTGTATTTAGTACACCTCTAACCACGGTGCTGTGTGGAGCGTAGTCAATGAAACCGGAATTTGGTCAATAAATACGCAAATTTTTATAACGTAATTTTCTTATTTTTTGTCACTGATAAATAAGAGCGTTTTATTGTCAACTGCTCAGGTTTATCAGTGACGTTACAATAAAAATAATAAGGAGAAACAAAATAAAAGCAAGTTCTCAAAATAAAATAATACATTCTAAAAACCAAAAAGATTCTCCCAGTCAAAAAAAAAATAAAGCACATGTTCGAAAAGTCCTCCTTGCTCGGCTAGACAATATCCGAGCCTACTATAAAAACCCCTTCTAACGTTTCCAAGCATGTTAGGGGTGATAATTTGAAAAGCTTATTCAAAAACAGATAGAAGTCATTAGGAGCAAGATCGAGAGATCGAGCTGGCCATAAAATAGTTCCCCGTGTACTTATAACCCGATTAGGAAATACATTATATTAGTAGATCCAAGTATCTAGGACCATTCAAATTGCAATTGCCGTTAATAAATTACGTGTTCCCCTACAATACCCCCCCCCAAACATTTAGTTTTTGGGGATACTGTGTTCTTACGTCAAAATACAAATGCAAATTTTCCCTCGACCAATATCGAACGTGTGTTGGGTTATGAAGATTTGACCATTTGACCATCTGCACTTTTTCGGCAACTTCGTAGATATCCATTTTTAGTTTTAAAAATGTATTATTTTAATTAAAAACTTACCCATCTGTTTCTCGAGCAAGGCAGAAATAAAACAAAATAATAAAAACAAAATGAATTTCCAAAAGATAACACTGCAGCGTGCTTCGAATCCACCTCGGTCGTACGGCACGGAGAGTAAATTGGACTTGATTCCCCCCCCCTATGTGCGTAGTAGCTTGAAGCGGTCTGTATGTTATTAAAAATAATGCCACTTGGCTAAAGAAAAAATGTTTAGCTCGAGTTAAATATATTATAGGTAGGTTATAAAAACTTTTTATGGACAAATCCAAAACCTTAATACCAATATGTTGGTACCAATTAGTACCCATTGGTACCTGTAAATTGCTCGTGGGGTATATGCTTTTAGGGTAACTTGGGGTCACCGGTAACGAATTTGATAACATTTTTCCGGTTACTATTACCGTTTTTCTACGAGAAAAAAAAGGAGGTAAAGTGTTTTTCCTACTTAAGTGCGGAAAAATGGTTTTTACGCATGCATTTGCGTGCAAAAAGTTAAAAGTCTTAAGATATGTTTAAGATGGCGGCATGCGGCGGCTTTGATTTTCTTTAAAATCAGGGTAGGCTTGACAACGTCAAACTTTTGCTTAAGAAACGGCGTCATTTGCTGCCAGATAATTTTGCGCATTCTAACACAACACAGTGTAAATAACCGGAAAAAAGTTATCATATTCGTTACCGGCAACCCCAAGTTAGCCTAAAAGCATATAACACACGAGCAATTTGATTGGTCAAATACAGGTACCAATTGATACCTATCGGTACCAACATATTCGTATCAAGCTTTTAAATTGAATTTGTCCAGAAAAAGTTTGTTTAACCTATCCATAAGTTATTTTAAATCATTTTTGGTATTTCACCAATATTTCAAAAATATATTAAAAAGCATTAAAGGTTCCAAATAATGGTACCACTGAAGCAAAATTTTTTTTTAGCTTATCAGCATTAATTTTATTAACATATATAAAAACTATTCAAATCTGGCCGTTTTTTTTTAAATAAAATAAAAATGGTAATTTTTTTAAAAACGGTCTTTTTCTTTCGTTTTTAAAATTTACAAATCAGTGACTTTTCTGGTGGTACCAAAGAACCCCTACAGAAACATTTTTAAATGGATGGAAAGGGTGTTTCATTCAGGACAAATAGAGCAACGAATAATTTTATTTTGGCGGTAAACAACAAAGTCGTGGGAAAAAAACTTGGACCACGTCCAAAAATAAAACTTTAAAACACGTCAACTTTAAAGCTCCATATCTCAGAAAGTAATCCTGCTCCCTATCTCGTTTTTTTTATTTTGTGCTTTGTTGATCGAGTACTACAACATATAAAAAAATTATGACATTTAGCCGAAAGCCATTCCCAATGTAATTTGTGCAGGGTAAGTACCTACTTTTAATTATAATAATTAATTTATTATCGTTAGGATGGAGGAGAGACTGTCCGTCGGTGGTAGCACATTTTTTTTGCCTTTTACTTCTCACAGAAAAAAAAATTGTTTTAAAACTTTTTCAGTTCCTTTTTAAGAAGGGGGGAGGGTTGCTTTATTTTGCGACATAATTTTGAGCGGTCCATCAGAAACGTGACGATTTGTATTCTAACATAAGTCTAAACTATCTTTATAAAATACTCTCATATTTCCAGTGTTGCCATTTGCAGGAAAACTTGCCAACAACTGTCTTATTTTAAATTGAACACCGTGTATATTTTTGCATTTTTGGATTCTACAAAATATTTTAGGTACATTTTATTTATAATGTCCTATACCTATGTTCAACTGTTTTTAAAATATTGACAGGTGAAAATTGACATTTTTTAACTTTGACAGCACGTAACATTGAAACGGTTTAGTTTTTCACAAGCTTTGGTTTTACACTATTTTTAATGGGGTTTGAGGGTTAAACTAACCTTGGGATATTTTAACCCTGGGTTTAGATATAAAACGATAGCTTGTGAAAAACCAAGACAGGAATGTAAAAACCGTTTTGCTCTATCCTTAACCGTTTCGATGTTACGGGCTATCAAATTTAAAAAATGTCAATTTCACCTGTCAATATTTTAAAAACAGTTGAACATAGGTACCTAAAAGATTTTGTAGAATCCAAAAGTGCAAAAATATACAGGGTGTTTAATTTAAAATAAGAAAGTTGTTGCCAAGTTTTCCTGCAAATGGCAACACTGCAAATATGACAGCATTTCATAAAGATAGTTTACATTTACTTATGTAGAATAGAAAGTTTGAAAAGTTTCCATTGTATAGTTTCTATAGGTTACTCACCTTGGGACACCCGGTATATATACCCAATGTTTATGTTGACCTCCAGTTTGTTTTTTTTTGTCGTGATAAGAGGTGTGTCAAATAAGACTACTATAACCAAGGCTGTAGGGTTGATTCTTTCTTCCTCCCAAGAAACAATTTTTAGTTGCCTTAGTTGCCATAACTAAAAATACACTAAAATTAACGTTGCATAAAGTACAAAAACTAGTCACTTGTGCAACGGCCGCTATGATCACAGTACACCAAAAAGTAGTAAGGACACGGCAGTGTTGGAGAAAAATTACAATTCTTGTTAGGCTGCGAGCGCCATCTACCCAGTCTGAAATAAAACAATTTTTGTGGAGGCGATGCCCGTAGGACCTCCACTACTTTAACATAATTTTCCTTTCAACTTCTAGTGCAAAAGTGGACCAAAGTCGAAATAATTTTTATTTGAGAATTAAGTGTACAAAAAGTAAACTACAATAACAATTTTTAAAATAAAATAGAGCGACACCTTTTCATTATATCTTGAAATTTTTGTATCACGCACCCCCTTCGAAAGGTAAACTTCACCCCTAAATTTTGAATAGGGAAAGTGGGTCGAGTGATACCTTGTTTTTAAGGTATCTTAAGGCGCAATTACACAGACGAACATGCTCAAATAAAAGCTCGTGCTAAAGATCTAAAATTTTTTGCGTGAACATTTTTGTGAGCTTTTCTTTGAACATTTTGTTCGGGTAAACTTTTGAGCAAATTATTGCTATCTATTTTGGAAACATATTTTTAAAGATGAGAATAAATAAAATTTCACATCAGTGATCAGTGATCTCAATTCTTTAAAAAATGGAATACCAACTTTTATTTACAATTTTTTTTAGCCGACGGCAAGCGAAATATTATTATTGGCTCTACTATCAGTTTTGTCACATGGATTAGGGTTACGTATAATATTTTTTTCTTAGGGTTTTTCCCGGATTTTTTTGCCCGGGGTTTTTTTTGGGATTTTCTTGCGAGTTTTTTTTATTTCCAAGGGTTTTTTCCTAAAGTCAAAAAAAAAAAACCAGGAAAATTTTTCTTTTCCAAAAAAATTTTGAGTTTTTCAAATATCGCCAAAAAACTCAAAAATTGCACTTTTAAGCGGTAATCCGCGCCTCACGACTATGAGGAGTGGTGGGGAGGGGGATTTTTTTAAACATATTTTTGTCACTTTACTTTACCTTTAGCTTTTATTGTTGTTTTTTAATTCCTCAGACCAGATTTACCTAGTTAGTTTAAGGTCCCAAGGGTGGCTTAAAAAAGCAAAAGGTTCATGAAAATGCTGAAGATATAGATATTTACTGTCAATTTAATGTAATAATCAAGCGCGATTACTGACACTGAACCAACAATATGCAAAGGGCAACATTGCGATTCAAAAAGGTGGCCGGCCTACTACCTGCGAAATTCAAAACGCGGGATGATAGATTGGCGACACAGTTTACTAAATTACTGCTAAATTATATTTTTTAGACAAGGGTCGGGTTCGTAGGGTTGTAAAAGTGGGTAATAAACGGGTATTATTTAAACCGCACGTGCTTTTGTTCATATATTTGAGATTTAATAAAATGTATATAGGTTTTTTAATTTGACTTAATTATTATTGTAAAAGACTAAACTAGGAAGTAAAATAAAGGGATATTCTTTTAAACGTAAATGTTTATCATTATATTTTACAGGCAACAACAATAAATAAGTTCCAATTATTATTTTTTTTATTCTCGTTTTTTTTACAACCTCAAAAAAGTTACAAGTATACTAGCATATCCCCTATAAAAATCAGATCACTCGAAGTTGCATATGAGGTAAAATGTGAATTTCGGCATCAAATCGTTTTTTCGTCGGAAAGCACTTGATTAAAAATACCTTATTTCAAAACTTTGTTTTTCTATTTTCAGTTAAGTTCAATGAATTCCGATAACAATATATATTTTGAATTTGTAAAGAAATTTTTATACCCCCAATTCTTCAAACAAATTTTGCTCAACATTCTCTCCAAAATTTACGTGTGTTTTTTTGTACGAGATTTTGCTCGAACATTTCTTTGAACATTTTGCTCAAGAGGCTCGTGTAAATGTTTGTCGGCATTTCAACATCAAAGGAAAGTTTGTCTGTGTAAATGCGCCTTCAAATGTTTTTACAACCGTGTAAAAATTTTGAAAATTTATCGAATTGTTTTTGAGCTATTCATTTTCAAAATAAACTCGAAATTGTACAGGAAAATTTCACTCCTCGTAGGAATATGCCATAGAAGAAAAAATACAATGATAAAATGTATCTTTAACAAAACCAAAATCGACGTGTCGCGGGATTTCTCAAAAAAAAAAAATATATTTTGTCAAAAAATCTATTTTTGCATTGGTTCATGCAACTGTAAAAGTGAATATCTCAGAAACGAATCGAGGGACTTTTTACGCGATTCTAGACATTCGACAGACCTTTAAAACAAGATATCACTCGACCGACTTTCCCTCTTCAAAATATAGGGGTAAAGTTTACCCTTCGAAGAGGTGCGTGTAACAAAAATTTCAGGATAGACAAAATATGTCCCCTTTGAATAAAAAATCGACGTGTCCATGTGTTTCGGCATTTTCTCCAATTCTTTAATATTTGTATAGGGTGCGAGCCTTAACACCCAAATCATAATCAATCATTTAAAAAAATATTTGATATGTTGTCGTATGTATAGCCGGTTGAAAAAAAGTGCAACATTGATGTTTGTGCTGTTAAATCTCAAAGTAAAATCATGACATGTCCTATTTTTTTTGAAACCAGCTGTATATATGACAAATTGATGACCTGACAAATTTAAAGTATGTATGTATTCATTTATTTACAATACAACATTTTTTTTTAAAAGTGTAGTTTTGGTTTGTGGAAAACAATCATAACTTTGTTTTACTATGGTACAACACCTTTGTTTTGAAAAAATATTGAAAAAATGGGGTTTCAATACATATACTATGGATGGAGAAATGACAAAGTTCAAAGTAAAATGATTTATTCAATCTTACAGTCATAATTACTGATGGGATGATTGAATAATATCAACTTATTCAATTTGTTTCTTATATTTTTACCTTGCACTGTACACTTTCGGCCACATAAAATGCGTACAGCAGAAGTTAGTTGCAGGTCTGTTGAATTTAAGTTTTGCTATTTGCGTTGCTTATTGTAACTGACTTTGACATTTTCGAATTACAGGTTAGATGTTTTGACATTGTACTTTACTTACACTTTACTATGCTTTAAACTTCCTTCTTCTTGATACTTTCTTCTTATTCTTACAATTTTAGCCTTGTTTCGACCATAATGGGTCGCTACTCTTCGAACCGATCAACCACCGTCTAATTTTTCTAAAATTTGGGCTTTTTCGAATTCGTTTAGTTGGGACATTTTTAAATATAAGCGTATGACAACAACAAAACCTAACTGTGACATTTTTTGTCAATTTGAAATACCTAAAAGGTTACTGAATTGCGAGGCCCATTTATCAACAGCCTCTTCAGACTTGCCAGATTTGCTGGGAACTGACAATATGACAGTTGAATCAATCACCCTGCAGTTTCCTCCCTCACCACCTACTCTTGTATGCAGCAGTAATCGTCTAAGACCATATTTGAATTGAAGCGGTGTTGGGTTGTTGATTCATTCATTTTGGGATCTTAAAAGTGAATAAATATCCTTATAAATAACAAAAACTCAATATATATGAGGTATGAGGTGCAAAAATGTATTTTTTAAATGAAAAAAAAAGAGAAGTTAAAGCTGTCTCACATAAACTTGCATGTAGAGATTTTATGCCATGTGTTATGTACCTTATGCAATTTTGTGTGTGAAGGCCTTTCCATGTGATTTTAGAAATTTTACATTAACATTAGCCAACCTGTAGCTATTTGTTTATAAATAATTAAAAAAATTTCAAATAAAAAGTATATGATTTTCTGCTATTTTTGATTTTTTATGAAAATTTATATATAAATTTTTTAATTTGATCTGATTATAGTCAATCGCTCGTTTTTATCCATTCTGTTGAACATTCTTTATCAAGCAGGATTAATATAAAGTATAGGTAGTTCATAATTGGAATAGTGTTTGTTCTAATTTTAGTCCTAAGAAATAACCACTGTTCATACTTGTCGTACCAACACCGTACTCAACTAAAAAGCCTGTTAACTCCTACCGCTTCAGTGCCCTTTAGCCTATTGTGGCTGCCATTTTTATAACCAAATGGACAAGTAAAACATGGATTTTCTGTCAATTTGGTGTCGATATGGCGCCGAACATAGGCCAAAGGATACTAAAACGAAAATGAGTTAACTGGCTTTTTAGTTGAGAACGGTGTTGGTCGTACTATCTATTTGCAATACCATCTGTCAGGTTTTTGTAATTCACTGTGAATCTCCATCTTTGTCAGCCTAAATATGAATGCCTGGACTCTTCAAACAACAAAAACAGACAACAATGTCATGTTTGACATAGAGCAATAAAACAAGAAAACGAGAATTGCATGTAAGTCTTTTTTTTTCATGTCACTTTACTGGTGAGATGAGAAAAGATGACTTGCATGCAATTCTTGTTTTATTGCAAGTCGTCTCTTCTCATCTAGCTTTAGCAGCACCAGTAAAGTGAGATGGAAATAAGGAAATGCATGCATTCTAAACAGCTAGTACTTTTAACTTTCTAAAGTATCCTTCATACAAGGCATAGTCATAGTTTTAGTTCTAATTTTAGTCATAACGCTATCTCTGTCACTGTCTCGTTAAGAAAAAAACAATGACAGAAATAGCGTTATGACTAAGATCAGAACTAAAACTATGACTATGCCTTGTAGGAACGATACTTAAAATACACTGAAATTAGAACAAACACTGTGATTATGAAGGATACTTTTGGCTACACCACTATAAATACTTAACTTACAAATGAAATTTTATTAATGGATCACTATTCAACCTTTCGGCTGATCTACAGTTTTCCACTGCACAAGACATTGTTCAAAAAAGTCACATAAATATCCACTAACTGCTTAATAAAAATTCGAAAAGAAAATATGAAAACAAACACTAAACGACAGACAACAATCCGTCCTCTGTCAAAATCAAAGAAAATGACATTGGTTGGTTGCGGATGCGGCAACTTCCAGTCGCCCGATCTGTGCTGTGATTCAAAATGGATGGCCCCATGGGGTCCTCCGATTTTAGGATGCGCAGTCGTCTTTGCCCATTCTTAACCCATTATATTTCTATGATACCAAGTAACAAAGAGTCAGACTACCTTGAAATTAACTTGTGGGGTTCTCCTTTTGATACACCGGTGTGCACTAAATGTATCTATGTCCTTTTCTAGATTGTATAAATATAAAGGATAGATATAATCAGTGCAAAAGAAAAAAGCCATTAGCACTTTCGACCAATTTCAAAATATAAGACAACTATAGAGGGCACCTCTTTAGTCGCAAAATGGTTAGTTTTTCAGTAAATCAAGAAATGATTATTGCCGCCATACTGTTTTCTTTTCCTGATTTGCGCAGCTACACCATTTGTGTAATTCGTTAAAAGAATCTTGTTTTTTTGTTGGATTTTGATGATTTTGAGTTAATTTTGGAAATTTTTAAGTATTCTTTTAGAATGGCATCAGTTTAAAGCATTTTTAAAATTTTCAGTATTTAAATAAAAAAATAAGCAAAAAACTAAGAAGGATTGAAGGCCCCTTATTTTTTAAAGCTAAAATGTCCATTTTTGACGGAAAACGTGTTAAATTTAGTTAGTGGGAACCTTTAAAAGGTTACTTTAATGTAATAAATTAACTGAATGTTACCTAGCTACGTATTTTAGAATTATTGATAGTGGTTTTTGGAAATTAGTTCATTTGTGGTTGCAGAGACGTGGAAGTGTTGATTTCAAATCAATTATATTAATAAAAATATTATCCAGAGGGCACTTCAGTCGTAGTCGCTCCGGCGACGGTGTGGAAACCTTGCTAGCGACTCTAGTCGCAGGCAACGTCAACACAACTTAAAAAATTTCTGCCAAATTGGTGCAAAAGCGAGTTGTTAGAACGTTTATACGGCGTTTTCACACAACGTTAAGTCACCTTTGGCAACGTCGACAAATTGTTACTTGGGCTCTTTTAGACAATTTTGTTATAATTGTTACTTTCAAATACATTTTTTGCCAAGAAAGTTAAATTTTAAATACTGTTTTTAGATCCTGTGGCAACATTTTAATGACGTTTGTAAAATGTTGTGGCAGAAAACAACAAAAGAATTATTTAAAAACAAAAGATCAAAAGATCTTGGGCGGAAAAAACTAAAATTCAAACTTGGATGAGCATCCCGTAAGGAATACACAAAGGAATTAAGCGAAGAGAGAAATGATTAAACGATGTTTCGCCCTGGGCAGCCAGCGTGATCTCATCAGTGGTTTCACTGGTCACCCTTCCCAAACATCATTAAACACCATCACTCACAAATAGGCATCGTTCCGCACTGATACTTATCTAAGTCTCCTAATATGGGTTCGTCCTGGCGTGTTAATATTTTCAATAGGGTTATGCTCCTAAGGCAACTAAAACAAAAAAGAATGAAGAAAAAGAAGTTAAAAAAACCTCCAAAGATCTTATGTGGAAAAAATAAAATACAAACTTGGATGAGCATCCCAAAAGGAACAAACAAAGGACCAAAGCAAAAAGAGAAATGATTAAACGATGTTTCGCCCTGGGCAACCAGCGTGGGCTGATCAGTGATTTCACTGGTCACCCTTCGCAAACATCATTAAAGACAACCTTGATCTTTTGTTTTTAGATTCTTTTTGGTTGAATTAACTGATTTAGAGGCTTTTTAACTTCTTTTTCTTCTTTCTCAAAAGCATTATTATTATTGTTTTTGCAGGGCAAAGGTTGTCCGTGCTGTCTTACAGCACACCGTGTTACTCGGGTTATGAAATATTTGCGTTTGTGTAATCTTAATCATATGAACCCCACACTAATACTGATCATACAAAAATAGAGTAAAAATCAAAAATTAACAAATTTTTGTAAACAAAAACAAACAAAACTTTCTAACCTAAAATTCTCCTACCACAGAATCACACCAAGTTTTGTTAGGTTGCCTTTTTAACAGTAAAGGAAGTCGCTATTGGCGTTAATTAACGCCTGAATAAAGGTAAGGGTAAAAGACTGGCCAAAAACCTGACCAAAATTACTTAACATTGGGCTGCATTCCACCAAATTGAACTGCCTAGTCTATATATGTGTATTGAAGTCTATATGTGTATGGTTGTATGTTGAACACAATATCAGTAAGAAATAAAAAATGATTAAAAAAAAACAGATGTGGCGATGATTGAGCTTTATGACCCAAAATGCATAATGGAGCCGGTTGTTTTCCTTTACCAGTTTTCTAGGAAACACTTTGCTCTTCAAAAAGTTTATTACTACTTAATCTATTAATAGTCTAGAGTACCTACATGAACTACATCTATGCGCCATTAAGAAATTTTCTGGTTTGATAATGACCTGAATGGTATATACCGAATATAACACTAACTATATATAATATAATCGGTGATAAAGACGAGCTTTTAAATCTATCGGTTTGAACATCAGACTTCATAATTCATCGATGAATTTCCCTAATTTACTATCACATCACCAGTGCAGTTTTCATATTGGGCAAGTTCTTTTAATCAGCTGAAATGCAGCCATTGCTGAGTGCGCTTTCAGTAGTCAGTTGAACAACTATTTTTGACAGATCCAGCGCTGGCATCCAAAAAAACTTAAGAATCAAAAAAATAATTCCTAAACATCTGATTAAGAAAAGTTATTTAAATCCATCCAGCGATCGGCATCGGCTCTTAAAATCAATGGAACTTGCTGGCTAATTTTATACAATGAGCTTCAGACTTAAACTTCCAAATCAGTTCCATCAACCGAAAAGAGTTTAACTTCTTGTTTTAATTGTCTTAGGAGCATATTCCTATTGGAAAGATTAACACGCCAGGACGAACCCGTATCAGGTGACTTATGCGGAACGATGCCTATTTGTGAGTGATTCAGAGTTGGAAGTCAGAGTGTGCGATAGTGTTAAATGATGTCTGGATTGAGGGTGACTGGTGAATCCACTGATGAGCCCACGCTGGTCACCCCGGGCGAAACATCGTTTAATTGTTTCTCCTTTAGCTTTGGCCTTTTGTGTGTTCCTTGTGGGACACTCATCCAATTTTGGGTTTTCGTTCTTTCCTCCCAAGATCTTTTGATCTTCTTTTTTTTGAGTTTCAGACTACTGCGAACATAGGGGGAATCAAGTTCAATTTACTCTCCCGTACGACCGAGGTGGATTCGAATTACGCTGCAGTGTTATCTTTTGGAAATTTATTTTGCTTTTATTATTTTGTTTTATTTCTGCCTTGCTCGAGAAACAGATTGGTAAGTTCTTAAGTGAAATAATACATTTTTAAAACTAAAATGAATGTCTACGAAGTTTCCGAATAAGTACAGATAGTCAAATGGTACTATCAAGGCAGACCATTGAGGCTTATTCAAGAACTTTTTTTGGAGAATTTTGTAAATCGCCCAGAACCTAGTTTATCAACGATTCATAGGTTTATGCAGAATTTTGAAAAGTTTGGTTGTATAGCGCCAAGAAATCATAAAAAACCCACTGTTTTGAATGACGAGCAGGAAGTACGAGGTGTGATGATTTGCGCTGTAGTGAAGGAAAATCGAAAGTTAACCAAATTGCCGAAGCAGTTGATAAGTCTTCAGCCACTGTCTTATGCGTTCTCAAAAAGAATGGTTATCATTCTTACAAAGCGTCAAAATCCCGAAGACAACTATCGTCGTATGGAATTTTGCGAAACAATGATGGAAAGCAAAACAAAAACCAAAACAAAATTATGATTGTTTTCCACAAACCAAAACTACACTTTTTTGCACTCGACGCGCGTTTCGCTAACAACGTTAGCATCATCAGGAGACGATAAACAATGAACTAAATTAATCTACGCTCTATCTTATATACAATCCTTTAGTGGGCGGAGATAAGACTAATGAATTGTGATTGATCACGATTTTTAATCCTACCTCCCCTCAACCAAAGAATAAAGTGTACTAAACGGGATAGGTCCTCTATCTTTATTTAAACTATTTCTGGATTTAATGATTTCCATACTTTCATATGCATTCAAAAGTCTTTTGTTTGGTACACTTTTTAGAAGTTTTAGGTTATCTAATGTGAATCTATGATTGTTTTCAAAAGCATGCTCGGCCACACTTGACTTTTCTGTTCTTCCGTATTTTAAGTGTGCTAAGTGTTCTTTAAAACGTGTTTGAATAGAGCGTCTCGTTTGGCCAACATATTTTTTATCACAATCCATGCAACTAATTTCGTAAATTCCACTTTTTTCTAGAACTGTAGTTTTATCCTTGGGATTTCCTAGTAAGCTTCTTATTGTGTTACCGGATTGATATACTAATTTAAGACCGGTGTTATTAAATACTTTCTGTAATCCTTTCGTATAATTAGGATTATACGGAATTGATACAAATTTTGAGTCGCAGGTATCTTTTTGTCTGAAAAAGGTAGAATTCCGAAAGGTCTTTTGAAAAGAATGTCTATTTATCAGCTTATTTATTAAGCCTTCGTCGTAACCGTTTTCGCCAGCTATATTCCTAATCCTATTCTTTTCTGCTTCAAATCTTTCTTTGTTTAAGGGGAAATTTACTAATCTAAAAGTGCAAACTTGCAAGCTTATGTTGTAAGCAATGAAAATGAAAACCGGTCTTAAATTAGTATATCAATCCGGTAACACAATAAGAAGCTTACTAGGAAATCCCAAGGATAAAACTACAGTTCTAGAAAAAAGTGGAATTTACGAAATTAGTTGCATGGATTGTGATAAAAAATATGTTGGCCAAACGAGACGCTCTATTCAAACACGTTTTAAAGAACACTTAGCACACTTAAAATACGGAAGAACAGAAAAGTCAAGTGTGGCCGAGCATGCTTTTGAAAACAATCATAGATTCACATTAGATAACCTAAAACTTCTAAAAAGTGTACCAAACAAAAGACTTTTGAATGCATATGAAAGTATGGAAATCATTAAATCCAGAAATAGTTTAAATAAAGATAGAGGACCTATCCCGTTTAGTACACTTTATTCTTTGGTTGAGGGGAGGTAGGATTAAAAATCGTGATCAATCACAATTCATTAGTCTTATCTCCGCCCACTAAAGGATTGTATATAAGATAGAGCGTAGATTAATTTAGTTCATTGTTTATCGTCTCCTGATGATGCTAACGTTGTTAGCGAAACGCGCGTCGAGTGCAAAAAAGTGTAGTTTTGGTTTGTGGAAAACAATCATAATTTTGTTTTAGTGCAACCAAAGGTTCCAAATTCCCAACATAGTTAATGATGGAAAGGGCTAATTGTGCTGAAAACTTTCTATTCTTTTCACAGATGAAAGCACTTTTCCACGATTGAATCGTCATAACCCAACACACATTCGATATTGGTCGAGGGAAAATTTGCATTTGTATTTTTTTTTAAATGTTACAATAGCCCACCATTGTAGGGGAACACGTAATTGGGCCATGTTTATTTACGACAATTTGAATGGTCCTAGATACTTGGATATACTGCAGCAGCATATTATGGTTTCAACAAGATTGTTATCCCACTCACAATGTTGGCCTTGTTAGAGAATATCTTAATAATGCTCTTATGGCTTCTATCTGTGGAGTTATATCAAAAATAAAGTTTACGGGCATGAAAGGGCTAATAATTTGGAAGAACTTCGGATTAAAATTGAAGAAGCTTTTCAAACTATCACCCCTAACATGCTTGGAAACGTTAGAAGGGGTTTTTTATAATAGGCTCGGATATTGTCTAGCCGAGCAAGGAGGACTTTTCGAACCTTTGCTCTAAATTTTTTTTGACTCGGAGAATCTTTTTGGTTTTTAGAATGTATTATTTTATTTTAAGAACTTGCTTTTATTTTGTTTCTCCTTATTATTTTCATTGTAACACGTTGTTAGTGATAAATTTAAGCAGTTGAAAATAAAACGCTTTAATTTATCAGTGACAAAAAACAAGCAAATATAAAAATTTGCGTATTTATTGACCAACTTCCGGTTTCATTGACTACACTCCACATAGCACCGTGGTTAGAGGCGTACTAAGCACAAGTCGCGAACGGCGGCAAACGGCGAACGCAAGCCTGAGTGTTGGTTGCTCCACTGATAGGTGTGCGGTATCCCTGCATGTACGTACACTGGCAAATTGGACTTCTTCCGGCCTATGTTCGCAGTAGCATGAAGCAGTCTGTATAAGAACGTGCTTAATGGCATTGGCAATAACTATAATTATAAGACAATGTAAACTTTATTTAAGCATGTATTTTTCAGTGAATACGCAGTATTTTTGAATTGAATTGAATTGAATTGGAACATATCGAAGAACGTGCTTACAAACCCATGATGTCAGTTTTTGTGTTGAATTGGTTATCGCACAGACCGAGTTCTGCACTTTGTGTATTTTTCTCGCACTTTCAAATTTAAAAATATATATTTTTAGTCTACCATACCAATATGGTATGGGGGACTATTAAAATCGTGAAATTTTGACTTTGCTTAATTTTATCAAAAATGAGTTACTAAGGTTCCAAAACACCTTAATCGACGAAAAAAAAAAAGTTGTCTGTCGGTCTGTTGTCTGTCTGTATATACGATAACTCAAGAATGCCTTAATCGATTTTAACGAAATTTGGTACAAAAAGAGGGGCGGGGAAAGGGGGATAAAATATTGAAATAAATTGTAACCTTGGAACAAAAGCAAGTAGCGATATACGGTTTTCAGATTTCAGTTTCCATAAATATGGACTACAAATTTTGTTATACAGTCCAAATTCGTGGGGGCTTTAGTTTCCGAGTTATTTAAAAAAAAATTAAAATATATAAAAAAAATCATAACTTTAGAAGTAAAGCAGCTATGCGGTTTTTAGATTTTGGCTTTCGTAAATATTAACCAAGAAGTTTCTTATAAGGTTTAAATTTTTCAAAGCTACAGTTTTCGAGATATTTTCATTTCCTTTTAAGAAAATAATTGATTGTATGGTGGACTATCTGTGCTTTCTAGCACCAATTTTTTATTTTATATAACGTAAAGTCGAGAGGGCAGACCCAACTAGCAATTTGTCGACGTCTCAACGTTGTGCACCGCGTGCCAACGTTGCGTCGCAACGTTTACTTTTACTCAAACACCACCCACTTTTGCACCAATTTGGTGGATGATTTTTTGGTTGAGTCAACGTCTCGATCGCGACTACAGTTGAAGTAATAGTTCAATTAAACAATTTCTAACACCATAATATTATTAAAATAAAATGATATTCTATGTCATTTATCATGTTTTGCATCATCATAACATGCGAACCAATGCCAAAATATATAAACAGACGGTAGTTTACTGTCAAATGTACAGTTTGCAGCTCTAAAAAACAAGCGCGCCCTCGATTAAGATGATTTTATGAAATTAAAAAAAAATCATGATTTAAAAATCGCTTCAAAAATCCTCTAAAGATGTTGCTTAGGATTCCTAAGAACAAAATACGGATTTTTATATGCAAAAAGATCTTAGTTTCTTGTAGAAAAAAACAAAAAAATAATTTTTAATATTTGTTTACAAATTAGCATACAATGGTTTTAACAATCAATCATGGCGGCATTTATTAGTGTCTATGACAACCAAAGGAGTCCCGTATCTCGACTGCTTTAACTACTTAACTGTGTTTTGAACGGATCCCCTAACTTAAAAGACTCGAACACGCCTCAATTTTTACCCAAACGAAATTGCTCCACAGTTTGGCTTATTTCTGCTGCTCACTTAATTTCCGTCCTGGTTGTTTACACAGGACCTTCCTCTTTTTTTCTGACACACTGGGGAATCACCTTCAATGACAGCTGTCACATGTCAAAATATCGAAGAATATTTATACCATTTGTTCCTTTTCATAGTGCAAAATGTTCAAACAAAACTAATAGAAACTTTAAAAAACACTTGTTAGTTACTTTTACTGAATTAATTGACGTTTGTATGACAGACACCAGTGCTCCAAAATTGGTTTGTTGCAAACATAACAGAAAAATTGGTTAGATGAAAACAGGCGCGACCGCGTCTCCAACAAACCGGCCAGAAAACGTGGAGTAAATTGATCAATTCTTGGTTTAGCACACACCGGTTTGTAGTCGGCGCCTTCACAACTAAGGAATTACTGTTAGTACAATAGGCGGTCATAAATAGTTGTGATGGCCACTGAAGTTGTAATAAACGTTTAGGCGTCGTTGTCAACCGTCGCCATGATAACTATTCTTTATCTGTAAAACAACGTTTAAACTTAGTGCAATTCTAATTTTTACAACTTGCACAACTAAAAATTGCTCTTTGGGGAATTATTTATAAAAATTAGGTTTACAAATTTAATAAAGAAAAATGTGAAAAATGTGAATAATCCAATACAACCCAACTCTATCGCTTTTGTGTTAAAAAAAATAACCACAAGTAGCAAAAAATAAAGTTCGAAGTAGAGTAGATATGTGCCATTCTCCGTTAGGTACCTCAAAAAGGCACTATTTTCATTTTATTATTTCTTAACACGAAAGAAAATTCGATATCGAGCACTCCTTCGCAGATTTCTAGCAATCGCAAGGCAAAACGTTGTTACGAGTTGCGCAAGAGCCAAATAAACACGACCGTCGATAGCCGACTCATCACCATTCTCTTGAAAAATCTCATTTAGTGCCGAGCAATAGAGAAATCTCAAAGGGAGATTTTCTGTCAAAAACGAGCGAGACTTTTGACCAAAAAGCGAAATTTTAGAAAAAGAGAAAATGGTACATTGGTCCAATACCGTTCTCAACTAAAAAGCCAGTTAACTCCAACCGCCTCAGTGCCCTTTAGCCTACTGTGGCTGCCATTTTTATAACCAAATTGACAAGTAAAACATGGATTTTCTGTCAGTTTGGTGTCAATATGGCACCGGCTTTTCGGTTGAGAACGGTGTAAATTGGTCGCGATTCTTCAGAAACCGTCAGAAAATGCCGCCATTATAAAAAATCTGACGATTTTTAAACACAAGTTTACACTAAATGTTTTTTTTTTGTCAGGAGTAATTTGCTAATATATAATTCTTAAAACTTAGTATCTTAATACTGTTCCAGTAAATAAAAAATATGTCAAATTTTATTTTGATAGACAGTTTTGGTGACAAACCTTTTTATTATTCAAAAATGTATATTATTAAGCTTATTTTTGTATGTAAACAAACCTTTAAACATTTGAACATACAAAAACATAGATAGCAATGGAATACGTCTGTCACTCTTCAAAAAAGTCACACAAATTCTGTCTTTCCTTTTACATAGTGATAATTTTTGACAGTTTGCTCGCGATTCTTCAGAAACGACAGAAAATTTCACCCGTCACAATTCTGGAAAGTGGCGATTTTTACTTATTGCCTCATTAAAAATAAAAACGCAGCGTCCTTAATATTTATCCTAACTTTGTAAGAGAAACTGCGTAATTTTTTTAATAACATATTGTAAATCTAATATTTCAAAGATGTTCTGCAGGACTAGTTTTACGGCGGAGCTAAATTGCTACTACGCGTACCAATAAACGTCAAAAAGTGTCGAAATTTCTCACCATGTAAAAGGAAAGACAGAATGCGTGTCTTTTCTGAACAATGACAGCGACATATTTCATGGCTATCTATGATTTTGTGTATTAAAAGTTTTAAAGGTTTGTTTACATACAAAAATAAGCTTAATAAAATACATTTTTAAATAAAAAAGGGGGTTTCACAGAAACGGCCTACAAAAATTAAAATTGACATATTTTTTTTACTGGAACAGTACTAAGCATCTAAATTTTAAGGAATATTAGCAGAAAAGTCCTGATAAAAAAGTACTTAGTGTAAACTTGTGTTTAAAAATCGTCAGATTTCTTGTTGAGACTTTCTGACGGTTTTTGAAGAATCGCGACCTTTTTGAAGTTTATTGGTACGCGTAGTAACAATTTAGCTTCACCTTAAAACTAGTCCTGCAGAATTTCTTGAAAATATTAAATTTACAAAATGTTATTAAAAAAAAACGACGCAGTTTTTCTTAAAACGTTAGGATACATATTGAGGACGCTGTGTTTTCATTTTAAATGAGGAATTAGGGGAAACCTCCACTTTCCAGAATTGTGACGGGTGATATTTTCTGTCCTTTCTGAAGAATTGCGACCATTGTGCCAAATTATGGTGCAAAAGCCATAAAATCGTAAAAACTTCCAAAAAAACCTCAAAAATCACAGAAATTTACTAAAAAAAAGGTTTTGGTCACCTGATCGTGCCAAAGCATATCACAAAATACAGCTTTCATTAAAAAAAGGAGGAAGCAAGTAGTTCCTGGGCATAATTATGACACGGTTGGCAACACTGCGCCCAAGCATTAAAAGCCTTGCTTTGCTCTGTGCATAACAAGGGCGGAAAATTCAAAAATAATTGTTATAAAATACAAAAAATAAACTTTAATGTAATTAAAAAAATACAATATTATTCAAACAATTAAATTTTAATAGGAACAAGGACACTTAAAATTACTAACTAAAAGTTACATCTCGGTCTGGAAAAATGTAATTTTTAGAATACATTAGGGCCGATTTCTCAATAGCGGGTTACCAGAGAGTTAAATTAATTCGGGATATAAATCCCAGTTTTTTGCTGTTTTAAGCCAATACTTTTTTAGGTTAACCTTGAGATAAGGTAACTTATCCTCATCTTAAAGCTCGAGTTAGCCGGAGTTAATTTTAACCCGCTTTTAAAAAACTTTTTACAAGGTTATGTTGCACGAGTTAATGCTCGCTATTGAGAAACCGGCTCTTACTCAAATAATTAACCACAACAGCTGTGCCATCTATACCAAGACAGACTATACTTACAGAACATCAATGAGCGAATCTGGCAGCGAGTTTAAAAACGAGCGAGAGATTTTAAACCAAGATCTCGCTTGGTCCGGCAACCTTTGGCAAGAATAAATGCCCTGGCAGGCAGGCTCAACTGATTTGCTCCTAACCTACCTAAAAAGGAGTTACTACGAAAGCGTAGAAGGGCCACAAAGCAATTTTTATTTTCATTCCAACTTTGAACTCGGAATTCTGACTTACCACTCAGAATTCCGACTTTAAACTCGGAATTCCTACTTAAAACTCGGAATTTCTACTTAAAACTCGGAATTCCGACTTCAAACTCGGAATTCCTACTTAGAACTTGGAATTCCGACTTAAAACTCAGAATTCCGACTTTAAACTCGGAATTCCGACTTAGAACTCGAAATTCCGACTTAAAACTCAGAATTCCGACTTTAAACTCGGAATTCCGACTTAGAACTCGGAATTCCGACTTACAACTCAGAATTCCGACTTTAAACTCGGAATTCCGAGTTATAACTCGGAATTTGAGTTTAAACACCCCCAAAAAAATAAAACAATAAAAATATACTATTTTTTGTAGTCCAAAAATTCCGCAAAAATTAATTACTTTTTTTATATAAATTATCCTTAAAAAACTAAACATTTCATATATGTAACTTTTTTTTCTAACTCTTACATAGTTTCGTCTGAAAAAAATTGAGGGGAAACCAAAACAGTCAACATTTTTCCAATATATTATTTTTTTAGTACTGTAAATGTTTAAAAATCGGAGGAGACCAGTGTTATGAAAGTTAGACTTTTGAAAAACAATAACATTTATAATATCACGGACTCTTCATAACCTACTTTTTCGGGTGTTTTTAAATTTTTTATCTTTTGTGGACCTTTTCTGGAAAACTTTCAGTGGGGAAGAGGTTAATAAAAATGATATACATTATCAGAAATAGTTGTAGATTACCCGAATCGTATTGAGAATTCCAGTGCTCATTATATTAAATTTTTTTCTTTATAAAGTTTGAAAGGGGGGGGGCTTTAATTTTTTTTATGTTTTTTTTTTGTATACTGGCGACCAAAATATTTAGAAAAATTCAAGTATTATGCCACGTTCGATTTGATTTCTCGTAAGCTATCGGCAAATATCGTTTTTTTGGGAGGGAAAAATAAGCGCCTGAATCCCTTACGTACCTTCTCTGAGAAACTGGCAGGGGAGGGTCTTTTTCTTTAATCGACTAATACCCTAGATTGCCTGAATTTGGGTGTCCAATCTTGATCTGTTTTACTTTCGAAAATATTTTTAAAAAAATGGTAGGGGGGCTACAAGGACACCTATGGGCTCCATCAGATTTTGTTTGTATCTTTGGCAACAGTCGTATGATACGAATTTCGATTATCTGAACCGTTTGTGTTTAAAAAATTACGCTCATCTCCCCCCTCCCCGATTTTTTGCAAAAATACACAGACTTTAATCCTTTGCTTTCAATGCCGCTCGTTTGGAAAATATCGAATTTATGAACTTTTTTTTGGGGGTGTTTTCGACCTTTCTCAAGAAAAATTGGTTAATTGGTGGCCAGTTTAAAAACAAACATAAAAAAATTACCACCCCCCCCCCTTCTTATAAACTTTATAAAATAAATTTTTAATATAGTGAGGACTGGAATTCTCAATACGATTCGGGCAATCTACGACTATGTCTGATAAGTTTTCCAGAAAAGGTACGCAAAAGATTAAAAATTTAAAAACATCCAGAAGAATAGGTTATGAAGATATTATAAAGATTATTATTATTATTCAAAAGTCTAATTTTCATAACACTGGCCTGTTATTTTTTCGAAATAACCTATATTTCACGGGTTATGAAAAAAAAATTATCTCGGGTAAATAAAGAGTAAGAGAAAAAAATACTATTAAATGTATTTTTTTCCCCATTAAAAAAATTTTCATCGTTTTTGTTGTAAGTATAACCGTTTAAGAACAAAAAAACCAGTTTTGGACCCCCCTCAATTTTTTTGGGGTGTTTAAAGTCAAATTCCGAGTTATAATTCGGAATTCCGACTTTTAAATGAACACTCTCACCTCTACGAATTAATGTAGAGCGACAACCTTGGCGTATATGTACTGTCATTATATATATGTGTGTCATTATATACTGGCAAAAATAGTGCCGACTCAAGGTGAAACTCCCCAGAGTGTTCAGTTATTTTTTGAATTTGAGCTCTCTAATTAACTTCGGCTTATCTGACAGCCTCTATGCCAATTCGACTTACTTAAGCATTTCGATAACTCCCTATTATATACAAAGTTCTATAATGTCGGCTCAAAAAACAACAATAAAAAAGTGGTTAAACTTTTTATAAATGAACTGCCTATTCCAGACACTTTAACAAATTACTACACAGACATCTACTAGCCGCATGATGTCATCGGCAGTTTCTCAGTTGTGTACTTAATTGTATTAATTTAATCGAATGTTAAAAACACTTCGGTTAAGCTTGATGGGTCTTATGGCATAAGGTCGATAAACTCACATTTTCTCTTCGATGCAGTTTGTTTACTGGAAATTAATAATTTGGTCAGTCTCACATTTTTGAATAAAGTTGGGTCCATAAAGAAATAAAAATAACATAAGATAACATAAGATAAGAGAAAATAAAAAATAAAATAAAAAATAAGAGTTCACCTTATGGGACTGCTTGATGGCGTTCATACAGACAGAAAAATAAGATAAGATAACATAACATAACAGAAAGATGGCAAACTTTTATCTTCTTATTTTATTTTATCTGAAATCGCGTTCCACGCATGAACGTGACGTCATCGCGACGAACGAATGACAGGAGACAATAAAGTGATGGTAAAATTCAAAATCGCATGCGCAAAAATTCACGTTTTGATTGGCTGAAGCTAATCTCTTATTTTATGTTATTTCTCTGTGTGAACACCCAAATTTTTTTTCTATATGAACCCAGCTTAATAAACATAGAGGACCTCTATACATTTGACAGTTGTTATTTTACCAGAGGTGAGCATATATTATATACTCATATTGCCCTCTCTTTCTAGTTTTTTTCATATTTGCATGTAAAACGGATTTTATGAAATGGAGTGATGTTTTGTTGTCTCTTTTTATAATTTTCCTAGACAGTTTTTGAAAGATTGATTTTTTTTGGTCAGTAAAATATGTCAAGCTTTGACAAAAAAAACAAACAGTGAATACACACGGTAGATATTAAAAATGTAAATAATTGTTAAAATATAAAGATTCCTATGATCTATATTTTTGTTACTCTTTTTCTTACAATAAAACATGGAAACATAATGTGTTATTTATTAACGAAGTACAACATGCTTAATGCGTATGTTCGTAACTACTGCTTCTAGCTCACTTACCTCGCAAATTCGGCTATTTTTATTCATTCTCCAGCCTATTAAATGCATGTTTTCTTTTCACTTTTCAGTTTCTTTCTCCGTTGGACAATGGAACAATACAAATTCGTCGAGGCACGTATTTTTACAGTTTTTGATACAGCAAAATTCCATTTTTAAACCTGACGTTTCCTAATCAAAAATCTGACAGTGACAAAGTTATTTATTGTCAGGGGTTACCAGCTATCATTGCCAACACACAATTTCAAACATTTCCCTAGCAACTGTCAAATCCAGTTGCTCACCCAGAGCAGACATTTTTCTCTTGTACTAGCCTGGGCACTCCCGTTTGACAGTGAATCCACTCTTCACAGCTGATCGATGTCAAAATCGAAATCTAAACAATGCCAGTTTAGTTTGGATTTTTGATTTGAAAATTCGTTTTTCGGCAATTTTAAGAACTTTTTCGAGTTGGTTTTTGCCTCGTTCCGTTCCAAAAATATTTGTCCCCTATTTTATGGTTTATGCTGTCTAAAGCATGAATCTATTAGTTACCATTCACCGAAAAGTTGGCTAAATAGCCGTAAAGATAAAAAAAAGAAAGCCTGGAAAAAAAATCACATTTATTTTGCCTGGATAAGAGGTGGGCAGTGGTAAGGTAGGAATTTACATGTATGTATTTTTGGCATTTTAAAATATTGCCATTGCTATTATTATCAAACACACAACACACAAACCAAGCCTAGAGTAAAGTAATAAACAATAATTTGCAAAACTAAAATGGTTTTCCTTATGCAACAGCACTTATTTAACACCGGTGCGTCCGCGATGATACATACACATAAAACAGAGCACAAACATTTTTGGAAAGGGACGAGGCAAAAACCAACTCGAAAAATATCTTAAAATTGCCGAAAAAACGAATTTTTAAATAAAAAATCCAAACGAAAACATTAAACTGACATTGGCATTGTTTAGATTTCGATTTTGACATTGATCAGCTGTGAAGGGCAGATTCATTGTCAAACTTAAGTGCCTAGGCTAGTACAAGAGAAAAATTTCTCCTCTAGGTGGCGCTGGCTCACCTCTGGTAAAACAATAACTGTCAAAAATCGTATACAGAGCCTCTAAATAAACGTAGGTACATCAAACTTTAAATTTTATTATTTTATTGCGGAATAAGTAAATTAAAATATTTTAGTGTCATTTAAGGGGTAAGGTTTCTTTTAAAGCAATTTTAACTATGTTTTTCACATTTTAATGCCATGATTTTGCTTACATTTTATAGCTTTCTTTCCAAAATGTCCATTTCTACCTTTTTCAAGTTTTCAGTGTTTTTTTAGCGTTTGAAAAAAGTACCGCCAAAAAATAGATTTTGTCTGTTATGGTAAAGCCATGATGGTAAATTAACGCTTAGAATATTTTAGCATAATTTAAGGAGTACCGTTTTTGTTTAAGCAATTTTAACTGTGTTTTTCACATTTTTATGCCGTAATTTTGATCAAATTTTAAAGCTTTCTGTCCAAACTTTCGATTTCTAAAATAAAACACTCAAGTTTTCACTGTTTTTTAGGCGTTCAAAATAAGTACTGGTAAAACAACAACTGTCAAATGGATGCCTTTAGGTTAAACCAAATCCCAGTTTTTCAGGCTGTAAGGCAATGTTTCCCCAACAAAATGGTGCAATTTTTCTTGGGAATCTGTTGAAAAAAGGGCCAGAGACGGCGACATTAAATTTAAATGTACTTGGGTACCTAACTTTAAAACCATTAAATCTTAGGCAGCAACAATCAAAAATATTCAAAAACAAAACTCGTAACATTATGCGGTAATAATAGTATAAGAATTACGTTCCGTGCTTATAAGTACGCCCACACTTGTCTCCGGTTCTTAAACAACACTATATGCCTGGTTCACGCACGTTTGATTCATGTACACATTTTATTCCCTTTATGCACATTACTATGCAGGGCATACATTTGAAATTATAAAGTAGCATTTACACAGGCGAATATTCCTTTGATCTTCGAAATACCGACAAACACTCCCGCGAATGATTTATTTAAAGATTCGCGCAAAAGGTTTGGTGTTCCGATAAAAAGGTTCGTGGTGTTCGGACAAAATTTACTGAAAGAAATTTTTGGAATAAAATAAAAATGAGAAAAATTAGGGAGGAGCCAGAGACTATACAAGGCACCACCAAGCAAAGTGATCAAGCGTAGCAACAATTAGGTACAAACTTATTTAGTAGATATCTACCAACCTCACAACCTACCACCCAGCAAATAATAATTTTTCGCTTTCCGTTGGCTTTTACTATTTAATCGAAAAATAAAATAAAATATTTTTGGTGTTCCAATTTAATGTCAAGAATTGAGGTCAGTGATTTGAGACCAAAAATATTATCTATTCCCACTTTCAAAAATATATTTCCAAAAAATCTTGCGAAAATTTGCCCGAATTTGCGTGTCAAATGGTCACTGCAAATGTTTGTTGCAAATGTTCGAGTGGTCGGGCAAAAGTTCGTCGAAAAAGGTTCGCCACATTTTGCCCGAATTTTTGGACGAACCTATTCGCTCTGTGTAAATGCGCCTTTATCTATTCCCACTTTCAAAAATATATTTCCAAAAAATATTGCGAAAATTTCCTCGAATGTTCGTACCAAATGTTCGCTGCAAATGTTCTTTGCAAATGTTCGAGTGGTCGGGCAAACGTTCGTCGAAAAAGGTTCGCCAGATTTTGCCCGAATTTTTGGACGAACTTATTCGCTCTGTGTAAATGCGCCTTTATCTATTCCCACTTTCAAAAATATATTTCCAAAAAATATTTCGAAAATTTCCTCGAATGTTCGTACCAAATGTTCGCTGCAAATGTTCTTTGCAAATGTTCGAGTGGTCGGGCAAACGTTCGTCGAAAAAGGTTCGCCAGATTTTGCCCGAATTTTTGGACGAACCTATTCGCTCTGTGTAAATGCGCCTTTATCTATTCCCACTTTCAAAAATATATTTCCAAAAAATATTGCGAAAATTTCCTCGAATGTTCGTACCAAATGTTCGCTGCAAATGTTCGTTGCAAATGTTCGAGTGTTCGGGCAAACTTTTGTCGAAAAAGGTTCGGCCTTCATACATTTGAAATTATAAAGTAGCATTTACACAGGCGAATATTCCTTTGATCTTCGAAATACCGACAAACACTCGCGCGAATGATTTATTTAAAGATTCGCGCAAAAGGTTTGGGCCAAAAGGTTCGGGGTTCCGATAAAAAGGTTCGTGGTGTTCGGACATAATTTACTGAAAGAAATTTTTAGAATAAAATAAAAATGAGAAAAATTAGGGAGGAGCCAGAGACTATACAAGGCACCACCAAGCAAAGTGATCAAGCGTAGCAACAATTAGGTACAAACTTATTTAGTAGATATCTACCAACCTCACAACCTACCACCCAGCAAATAATAATTTTTCGCTTTCCGTCGGCTTTTACTATTTAATCAGTGATTTGAGACCAAAAATATTATCTATTCCCACTTTCAAAAATATATTTCCAAAAAATCTTGCGAAAATTTGCTCTTCAAATGGTCGCTGCAAATGTTTGTTGCAAATGTTCGAGTGGTCGGGCAAACGTTCGTCGAAAAAGGTTCGCCAGATTTTGCCCGAATTTTTGGACGAACCTATTCGCTCTGTGTAAATGCGCCTTTATCTATTCCCACTTTCAAAAATATATTTCCAAAAAATATTGCGAAAATTTCCTCGAATGTTCGTACTAAATGTTCGCTGCAAATTTTCGAGTGTTCGGGCAACCGTTTGTCGAAAAAGGTTCGGGCTTCATACATTTGAAATTATAAAGTAGCATTTACACAGGCGAATATTCCTTTGATCTTCAAAATACCGACAAACACTCGCGCGAATGATTTATTTAAAAATTCGCGCAAAAGGTTCGGCCCAAAAGGTTTGGGGTTCCGATAAAAAGGTTCGTGGTGTTCGGACAAAATTTACTGAAAGAAATTTTTGGAATAACATAAAAATGAGAAAAATTAGAGAGGAGCAAGAGACTATACAAGGCACCACCAAGCAAAGTGATAAAGCATAGCACCGATTAGGTACAAACTTATTTAGTAGATATCTACCAACCTCACAACCTACCACCCAGCAAATAATAATTTTTCGCTTTCCGATGGCTTTTACTATTTAATCGAAAAATAAAATAAAATATTTTTGGTGCTCCAATTTAATTTCAAGAATTGAGGTCAGTGATTTGAGACCAAAAAATATATTTCCAAAAAATCTTGCGAAAATTTGCCCGAAATTGCGTGTCAAATGGTCGCTGCAAATGTTTGTTGCAAATGTTCGAGTGGTCGGGCAAACGTTCGTCGAAAAAGGTTCGCCAGATTTTGCCCGAATTTTTGGACGAACCTATTCGCTCTGTGTAAATGCGCCTTTACCTATTCCCACTTTCAAAAATATATTTCCAAAAAATATCGCGAAAATTTCCTCGAATGTTCGTACCAAATGTTCGCTGCAAATGTTCTTTGCAAATGTTCGAGTGGTCGGGCAAACGTTCGTCGAAAAAGGTTCGCCAGATTTTGCCCGAATTTTTGGACGAACCTATTCGCTCTGTGTAAATGCGCCTTTATCTATTCCCACTTTCAAAAATATATTTCCAAAAAATATTGCGAAAATTTCCTCGAATGTTCGTACCAAATGTTCGCTGCAAATGTTCGTTGCAAATGTTCGAGTGTTCGGACAAACGTTTGTCGAAAAAGGTTCGCTAGATTTAGCCCGAATTTTTGGACGAACCTATTCACTCTGTGTAAATACGCCTTAAGACATTTCACTCTATGGATTTGTTCAGATTTAAACGTAATGGACACAGGTCCGCGAACGTGTTGTAATTGTGAACAGTTTTTAAGACATATTATTAATATCATTGATTGTTTATGCTAGTTTATATTAAAAAATACACTAGACAACATTTAAAAAATATCATTAATACTATGTATATATATATATATATTTTGTACCGCAAAAATATTAGTTTCGGTACGTCACGTCCGAAATCTCATGCTAATTCCAGGTTACCTCTTTCAATATTGTTCACTTTATTGATTTGGGTGTTTTCAATAATCTTTTTTTAGCTGAAGGTAATATGTATTTACGTCACTAGACCGGAAAATTGGTCTTTACAGGTTGACGCAGGAAATTTACAGGGCGAGCCGCCGGCTCGCCCTGTAAACCTGCGGAGACCTGTAAAGAAACTTTCCGGTCGTGTATCGTACGTACTTTTTTTTCAAACGAACAGTAAAAACATTTTAGTACCTTTGTTTGAAAGTTTGAGACAATGATGTGTTTGAAATTAACTCTGTGTTTCGGACTTCCATTGTCTATATTTTATTTATACACGACGTTTCGATCAGTAAGGCTCCTATATAAGCACGTAGCCTTAGGAATTGATTGTAGTTTGCACCTGAAGACGATCAGAGATTGTACTGATCGAAACGTCGTGTATAAATAAAATATAGACAATGGAAGTCCGAAACACAGAGTTAATTTTAGTACCTATCACTTTCTACAACGCCTAGCCGTGTTGCGTAATTTATGAACAGTCCCCCTGATGTTTTCTGCTTCTTGTTGGCTAGATAGTCATTGCCGCTAAGTCCGGTAGTTTTTAAGATGAAAACTAACGAAAAACAAGTAAAGTTTTGTGGTTAGAAATCATTTTTAAATTTTTAACTTGTGCAAAATTGTAGGAAAACATTAAAAAAATTATATTGTAGTGCCTATTAGCTTCACGTAGCTAATTCAGTGATGCCTGACGACCAGTTGTAGACCATGGCCAACTTATCAAGCAAAATAATGATAAAAGACCTCATCAAAGGCAGATTTCTAGGTTTGTTCTTTATTTATCTATATTTATACTATACTTACTTTGAGAATTAAAAATGTGTGGTCGATTTTTCGATGTATGTGACTCTTGAAAACAAATTCAAAAGAGCTTTGGGCGAGTTTGTAAATTCAACATTTTTTTGACAGCGGAAATGTCGTTGTTCCATCGAATACAAAGAGAACGCGTTGCGGTGTAAACAGCTGAGTGCCAACAACCACACTTATTGCCAATTGCACCAACGTTAAGTCTGTGTTTTCAGTCCGACTTAAAAGTTTTGATATACAGGGTTCCTAAGATTTTCCTTAGGGATAGGATTTCAATAAATCAAACAGAAATGGCATAGAAAGTTCTGCACACACAAAAGAAACAGGTATATTGAGCAATGGTGCCAGTTTGTTATTATCTCCGGACTGCTTTCATGAGAAAAAATTGTCGCCACTCTTTCATTGTGAGCATAACTCATAGTTGCAATAGTAACCGTTGACAAGATGTCTGCGAATTCCGTTAGATGGCGGCCACACCATGAGATGATCGAGGAAAAACTGGGATTCACAGGCATTGCATTTTTATTTCCTTTCGAGTCGCTTCAGTTTCGTAAATTTTGTGTTTTCAAAATGCCGTATACTCGAGAAGAAAAGATTTTTATTATTAAAAACTACATAAAAAGTGACAGTGCGGACGAGGTCATTGGGCTTTTTGTTTTTGCGTTTCCAGATCGACCGGTTCCTGTGGCTCAAACTGTCTACAACATTTATCATCGTTTTGAAAGGTACGGGTGCATAAATGGTTGTAGAAAGTGTTACCACAACGGCGAAATACCAGAGCATCCCGTTCTTCCACACAGGGTGGAACGAGACGAAATGGTATGCGCTTACGTTGAGGCACATGAACCATGTTCGACGAAACCGATTGCGGAGGCACTGGATATTCCCAACAGTACTTGCCAATGGATCCTAAAAAAAATACGGCTACAAGTCGTTTAAGATTGGGGAGTCGCAGGGATGGCAACCAGGTGATTATTTTCGCCGGTTAGAATATTGTGAGGTTATGAGGGATAAATGCGACAGGAACGAAAATTTCCTATCAAAAGTTTTGTTTAGTGACGAGAAGACATTTGAACTTCATAGCTCTCACAATCCACAAAATAGCCGCTATTGGTCCCGCGAAAATAAACATCTGCACGCAAGTGTTAGAACGCAACATTCTCAAAAATTAAATGTTTGGAGCGGTATTGCCGGGGATCACATTATTGGACTCTTTTTCACTGAAGGGAACTTGAATAGCCAAAAATATGTTGATCTTCTCCAACACCAGGTTTTACTACGGTTGAGGAAACTCAACATAAATTTGGACGAATTGTGGTTTCAGGAAGATGGCTGTTCATCCCACAATTCACGCCAGGCTACAAATTACCTTGGTCAGGTATTTGGTGATAGAATTATTTCCACGTATTGAAATATCCGATGGCCTCCTCGATCACCAGATCTTGCGCCAAATGACTTTTTCCTATGGGGTTTATGGCACGACAAAATTTTCCAACACCCTCACTTACGGCCTACGACTATACAGGAGTTGAGGGCGAAAATTTTGGAGGCGGGCAACTCTATCACCCCTGAAATGTTGGCTGCTACGCGCCAAGAGTTTTACAATAGATTGGGATATTGTGAGGCTCAAGAAGGGGACAGATTTGAACATCTAATCTAATTAAAAATTAGATGTTTTCACTTTCAAACCACAGCTTTTTCTTGCTTAAAGGAGGCGGCAGGGTCCATTATTTACGATACTGAGCGATAAACTCGTGAGGTTGTTAAAATATCTTCGCTTTTAATTAAATTTCTTTCCATTCTGTTCTACTAGTGACATATATCCGGAAACGGCCAAACCATGCAGCTAGCACTAGCAGCCAAAGAAATCAATAAACGGCGCTGTTTTTCCTGCAGAGCTTTTTGTTTGCTATACATTTGATATTTTCGAGGTGTTTTATGACATGATCTCGAAACATGTAGCGAACCAATTCTTCAAAACTAGCGGGAGGGTAAAAGCGAAAAATAAGGGGCTGCCAATATTTGTAACACCCAAAAAGGGATGAAAAGATTTATTTTGCTCTGTTTCTTTACAAAAAACGTTTTTTTTTACAAAAAACTTGAGCTCCGTCACTTGTTTTATTTTTTTCTTCAACTTTCTCGAAATTTTGGTCATACCGTAGAAAAAAATTATTTCGCCCATGGTCATACTCTACTTTTATTCGAAAAAATTTAGAAACAGAGACGGGATCAGTTTTCCTAAAACGGGGGATCTTGGTTTCGAGTGAGAAGATAAAGTGCGCCGCAGGCAAAAATTTTTCAATTAAATTAGCCGAACGCAAAAACAAAGCACGAAATAAAAATGGCGCCGCTTACAATTTTTTTTTTTCAAAAATTACGTTATTTCTGGAACACAAAGAAATAGGTCTAAAGAGTATAAATTTTAAGAAAAAAATATCATTTTTCTCGCCCTCCTCCACTGGGACTACAGGGGCCGTGCACAAATTACGTAATGGTCATAGGGGGGAGGGGGGTTACAAAACGTTATGTAGGGGGGGAGGGGGGTTTTCGACAGCGTTTGTATTTGTGTGAAACTAAGAAAACTTGGAATGCAAATAAGTAAAAAGTTTTTTTTTTTTGGGGGGGAGGGGTAGCGGTCTTGAAATCGTTACGTAATATTAGGCGAGTGGCGTGCCAAACCGTTACAAAACATTACATAGGGAGGGGGTCAAAAATTGGTAAAATCACCGTTACGTAATTTGTGCACGCCCCACATCTGACTGTTCATCCTTTTTGATTTCGAATCAAAGTGCAAAACCTGGGTTGGACGTTCGAAGACGTCAACCCGTCCTATTTGCTTGATAAAGTTTCTACGGAAATATCTCAGTCGATTTCTCCGGCCGTGTATGAACGCTTTAGGTTAGGCATTTGCATGTATCTCAGTCCTCAGCCTGTAAACAGTGCGTAAGGACAATGGTTACAAAATGAAAAGCCGAAAAATATTTTTTTTACGATATCTTTCATCAGTTTGGTATTCAAGTCGAGCAAAAACAACTTTTATTCCAGTCCTAAAGGTATGAAAAAGGAAAACATTAGAAAACAACAACCTGGAATGGATTTACTACGTGTAAGATGTAGTGACAACATCGCCCCATGCCCATCCTTTTCTGCCTAATGTGGTTTTCCGTTTGTCTGCGTCTTATACACGGCTGCTTGCCCCCCTAAGGATTTGCTTAGGAACCCTGTATATCTCTCAGAAGCACGCAATAAGAGAGAGAGAGAGAGAGAGAGAAAAAAAGTCAGACTTGAAACACAGACTTAAAGTTGGTGCAACTGCCAATTAAAATAATAAAATCATACCTTAACTTCGGCTCGAGAAAATCGAAAATGTGACTTATAAGGGCCGTATTCATAGTCGCTCCCAAGTCTCCCTTCTTCCTTGGGAAATGTAAGTTTTTTATGGGCGAAGGAAGGAAGAAAGGAGCCTTGAGAAACGACTATGAATACCATCTCAGCATTTATGCTATACTTCTGGACAGTTTTTTCAAAATAGTCTTCAATGCAAGTACGTTTTTTGCTGAAATTTAGTATGATGTCTAGCTCATCATCAGAGTCTTTAAGCATCCTGTACTGTACCTTGTATTAACCAAAATGCATAAAAAAAATATCTTGGTTTGAATAAGTTATAAAAAAACTGGAAACAATAAATAACCATAAAGTAGGGTTATGTTTAATCCAACGAAGATTTTCCACCGATCGTCACCGGCTTCGGGAGGCCGGTGGCGATCGGTGCCAACATTTGTTGGATTAGTGAAATCCATCGACAAATTTAGGAACTCTATTGTTGAACTGGTGAAATCCATCTAAATTTATGAACTCTTTTGTTGGCACCGGTGGACCACCGGTGCATTTACAAACTCGCACTTTTTTAGAAGTGTCAACACTGCCCAAAAAAACAAAAGCTAAAAGCTGTCAACAAGAAGTTCCAATACTCAAAGAGGTGTAACAACGAAATCAGGAATCGCCGAACATGCATATTCAAAACAACACCGAATGAAGTGGACAGAAGCAAAGGTTTTACGCAAGGATTAGGTTGCCAACTTTTAATTTTGTTTTATGTGGACATTTGCTCTAAACTATCAGGACATTTGATGCAAAATCGGGACATTTTCAAAAACGCTTAAAAAAGAAATAAAACAATAAATATTGATGGTTTTTTAATTTTAATTTAGAAGCTAGCTAAGAAATTTCAATCGAAACAAAACAAAGTAATAGTATATTACATAACAGGAAAAGAAAGTGACAAATTTCACACGAGCGTGAATATTGTGAACGAGGCGTTATCCGAGTAAAACAACACGCGAGTGTAAGAAAGTTACTTTCTATCGAGTTGTGTACGCTACTTTTCCTACGAGCACTGTTGAATTGCACTAATTTTTGTACAAATTGGTCTTTAATTTCGCACAAATCAAATGAAACTGCTTTTCCGCATATGTGCGCAAAAAATTTCATGCACACGGGTGAAATTTAACGTTTCTAAAGGCGCATTTACACAGACAAACTTTCCTTTGATGTTGAAATGCCGACAAACATTTACACGAACCTCTTGAGCAAAATGTTCAAAGAAATGTTCGAGCAAAATCGCATACAAAAAAACACACGTAAATTTTGGAGAGAACGTTGAGCAAAATTTGTTTGAAGAAATGTTGGTAATAAAAATTTAAATTTTATAGTTTTATGGGAATTCATTGAACTTAACTGAAAATAGAAAGACTAAGTTTTAAAACAAGGTATTTTTAATTAAGTGCTTTCCGACGGAAAAACGATTTGATGTCGAAATTCACGTTTTACCTCATAAGCAACTTCGATTGATATGATTTTTATAGGGGATATGCCAGTATACTTGTAACTTTTTTGGGGTTGTAAGAAAAACGAGAATCAAAAAAAATAAAAATTGGCACTTATTTATTGCTGTTGCTGGGTTAGGAAAAGGTAAAAACCGTAGACTAGCGAGAGGGAGTTTTGGTCAAATGAACATTGACACACAAAATTACAGCAGTGTTTGACAGCGCTGCGTTCCGACTGTCTAAACCTCCCTACCCCCCCCCCTCAGGGAACAACTAACTACTCTCCATAACAGTTCTCTAAAAATATCCACCTGCATTTTAAAAAGTAATTACTTCGAAGACATTTCCGTTTTCTTTTTATGATGAGAGAAAACCAAAAAAGTTAAAGAAAAGAATTAAATGTTATTACCTCCATCATTAACTATTTTAACATTGCATATGACAAAACTGATAGCCAATGATAATGTTTCGCTTGCCGTCGCCTTTTTTTCACAAAAGTTTAAAATAAAAGTTGGTGTTCCATTTTTTTATGGAATTGAGATCACTGATCAATGATGTAAAATTATATTTATTCTCATCTTTAAAAATATTTTTCCAAAATAGATAGCAATAACTTGCTCAAAAATTTACCCGAACAAAATGTTCAAAGAAAAGCTCACAAAAATGTTCGCGCAAAAAATTTCAGATCTTTTGCACGAGCTTTTATTTGAGCATGTTCGTCTGTGTAATTGCGCCTTAAGAATACCAATCGTGTGAAATCCATTGTTTTCATATGTGGTCGTAGGAAAAAATAGTTAAACGACACAAAAACCTGTGGCCCAGATGGTTTACCAGTAATTTTTATGAAAAACTGTAAATTCTTCTCCAGTATTTTGGCTAAAATTTTGAATGGATCATTTTCTACAGAAGATTTTCCGACAACTTGGAAGCTAAGTTATGTTACCCCAATATTCAAAAGCGGAGATAAGTCAAACATTAAAAACTACAGGGGTATTTCAAAAATTTAGTCACAGATAAAATTGCACTATATTTTCCAAACATAATTATAAACCAACAACACGGGTTTTCAAAAGGTAAATCATCAATTACTAATCTCGTGATATATGAAGAAACTTTGTTGAAAGCCTTGGAGAGTGGGTATCAGATAGATGTCATCTATACCGATTTCTCCAAGGCTTTCGACAGGGTCGATCATAACCAAATACTTGATAAACTTAAAGTCATGGGTATCCATGGCTCATCTTTTAACTGGTTTCGAATTAATCTAACTGAAAGACGACAGGCAATAAAAATAGAGAATGCTGTCTACGCCGAGTTTTAACGTTTTCTCAGGCGTCCCCCAGGGCGGACATTTGTCTCCATTGTTATTTAAAGCATTTATAAATGATGTATCTTCCGCTTTAGAAAACTGTAATTTTGTGCTTCTTGCTGATGATCTAAAATTCTTTAGAATTATAAGAAGTTTGCCGTATTTTGCAACAAGGGAATGGGTTTTCAGCATGGTGTGAATATAACAATTTATCCCTGAAAGTTGAGAAATGTAAAATTGTATATTTTTATAGAAAATTAAACCATATAGATTTTACTTATCGTTGGATAACTCCAATTTGGAGAAACCTTGCAATTATCATGCGTGACTTGGGTGTCTTTTTTTTATACAAAAATCAGTTTTGTTGAACACATAGATATTATTGCAAATAAAGCTATGTAATTGCTAGCATTTTTGTTTAAAACATTGAAAGACGTAAATAACATTTTTACATTGAGAAAGGCTTACTTTGTAATTGTAAGGTCAATTCTAGAATATGGTTGTTCTATTTGGTCTCCATAATATATTTTGAGATTCATAAAGAGCGTTTGGAAAAAATACAAAGAAAGTTCTTGCACTTTATATGCTATAAATTACACATACCTAATGAGTCAATTTATTATGACAAGCTAATGAGTCTGTTGAAGTTAACAAATCAATCGTAGAAAGTACTATGATCTGGTCACTCTGTTGAAAATATTTAATAATGAAATTGACTCTGTAGAGTTACTATCAATATTCAAGTTTCATGTGCCATCACCGAACACAGGAAATCATAAATTATTTGCAACTCAACATAATCGCACTAACTATGGTTTTAACTCCCCGATCAACAGACTCAGTAGGCTCGGTAATGAACTGATGTCGACTTTTTTAACACTACATTGCCAATAGCCAAATATTTCAAACGCGGCCAAGAAAAAAGAAAGGATTTATAGGAACAGACGAACAGAGATTGTGCTGATCGAAACGTCGTGTATAAATAAAATATAGACAATGGAAGTCCGAAACACAAAGTTAATTTTTAAATCGATTTTTTTTAAAGGGATTTAAGAAAGCAGTTTATCGCTTTAAAAGCGATTTTAGGGTGGGTATTATAAATACCTTCAAAAGGCTTTGGAGCATTGCTTCCAACTTAAAGAAATACTCAACACTGGTTTTACCGAAAAATATGTTTTTAGGCTGCCGGGCCAAAGCGATTTTATTTAAAACCGTCCTTATTTAAAACTGGTTTTCGGCGCTTGATTGATTGATTAATTGATTCGTTTGTGAGTGTGCCAGTATCGCACTGTCCACTGCGACCCGGCCCTCTTCCTGCAAGGTTCTGTAATGAACTCTTTGGAATGTGCCAGTCCCAAAAATTCTCTCCAATATTGGTGAAACTTGTTTTCCATCCAGTCTGATTGATTTCCCCGATGCCCAGAATGTCCCGGAATCCATACCAGCGACACAGTATTTATTCGCCCTAGGGTGTTCAGTGTATCCTGGCAGCTTTTAACGGTTCTCGATGAGCACCTATAGGATTCAAAAGCCTTAAGGGTCGCTTGACTGTCGGAGAGTATCTTTATTGATCTGTTGCGCCAGTTATGATCTATTATCCAACTAGCGCTCATTTCAACGCCTGATAGCATTTTGGATCCGTCAGTCATATCACCATACTTGCTTGACGTTGGATGCTTGTTAGTTTGGCACGATCCAGCGTTTGCCTGCCCTTCGTATACCAAACTATTGCCCCGTATGTAATCATGGGTCTAACTACCGTGATATACAGCCAGTACATTTGTTTGGGGCTAACGCCCCAAGACTTACCGCAGATTCGTTTGCACGTCCATAGAGACAGTGCTGCCTTTTGCTTTACTTTCTCCTAATGCGCATTCCATGTAAGTGTTTAATCGAGGGTAACCCCCAGATATTTTACTACAGATGCGAATGGGATTGTTTCACCGTTTAGTACCGAAGGAACAAGGAAGTCAAGCTTCCTTCTTTTGGTGAACAGTATAATGATTGTTTTGCTAGGGTTTACAGACATTTGGTCCCTGTTGCACCAGTCATTTACTGTATCTAAGACCTGTTGTGGTTTTCCGGAGATGGACCTCTCCGAAATATTTTTTACCATGACTACTATGTCGTCAGCAAAGCCTTGTGCAATTACGTCCATCAGTTGTAGACTCGCAAGGAGGTCGTCCACTAGGAGCGACCAGAGGAGGGGTGACAGAACACCCCCCTGAGGGGGCAAGAGCCTTCTTGCGGCCCTGAATCTAACAACTTCTTTGTTTATGGTCGTGTCGAGTACTCGATTTTCTAGCGTGATTCTTATGAATCCAGTATTAGTGGATTCAATCCCTAGCGGACTCTGCCTCAAAATGGGATTGTGGTAGTGCGTTGTTAAACGCTCCTTCTATGTCAGTTTTAGGCGCTTATAAATATAGGGCCTGTGCAAAAGGGGATGGTTAAGACAAATTATCCTTATAACCTGTGAGACCCTCAAGACAAGTGGCAAATTGCACTAAGATTGGTTTTCGCTATTGAGTTTTATAAGAATGATCTCACAAATTAGCATCGATCGAAATGAAAAAAATTAAAACTTTGTGCACGAAACGATAGTACACGAAACAAGAAGGATTTAAAACAATGATCATATTTCTCGTAAATTACGAACGATTTTATTCAACGAATCGTGTATGATACGGATAAGTGCGTAAATTTTACATAATTATTATACAGAGTCTAAACAAAAAACCGATTAGAGTTACGTTTCATGATTTTATCGAGGATTTTACCGCCCGCACTGATAATTATACCTATTGGGAAAAATTCGCTAGAAATCAGAATTATTTAAAAATAAAATGTGATTTTTTATAGGCTTCATTTCCCTCGCTATAAAAACACAACCCAAACGTCATACCGCGTTCGTTTATTTAATCTGTGCACCCTGTGCGCACTAAATCATAAAATTTCATTTGTTTATTCAAACTAGAGGAACCATGCGCTCTTTTTTGGGTTCGTTTATTCATCGAGCTAGCAAATTGAGTTACACTTTTCATTCCACGGTTGTTGAGCGAGAACGTCGAGCTTGTAAAAATCCGAACCTTAAATTTGTATCATCACGCGCTGCATCACATGTGTGCAAAATCACTTTTATTTGATTTGTGTAAAATTAAACACTTTTTAAAGAATTTTTACAAAAAGTAGTGCAATTCATCAGTGTTCGTAGAAAAAATAGCACACACAACTCGACAGAAAGTAACTTTCTTATACTCGCGTGTTGTTTCACTCGGCTAGCGTCTCATTCACAACATTCACGGTCGTGTGAAATTTATCACTTTCTTCTCTTGTTATGTAATACACTATTTTGGCTTCGTTTCTTCGTACACCAACTTTCCGAATTCACGGAAGGTATTGGTGGTCTTTCATTTTCGTCTTTCTCCAAACTTCTGTAAATAGTCATGGAAGGAAAGGCTTTGCTCATAACATATATGCCAAAGAAAAAAAAACAGAATTTTTTATAAAAAGGATGCATATTTGGCAAATTAAAATTAATGGCTATGTTGTAAGCTCCGTACGCTCCAAAATCCGTCCGTTTTATGTTTTAAACTCGATTGACCTCAAGCAGTGGCGAACCGAGGGCGGGGGTTTGGGGTCAACCCGCCCGAGAAGCCTGGTTATGGTCACATTTTTACTTCAAATTAGATTTTTTATTATTATTTATTCTTAACCTCCCCAACCCGAAGTCAATTCCTGGGTGCGCCACTGCCTCTCGGATTTTTCTGTCTTTTACATTTTATTGCCATGTATTTCTATCTTGCTTTCTTTGTTTCGTCCGCTCGTCTATAACACCCCCCCTCCCCCGAAAGATATTGGACTTTAGATATGCTTATAATTTCGAGCCACTGTCGAACTAATTCTGAACCACTTTTCAAAATTTTGAACCACACTCCTTCTGGTTTTTTTAAATATTTAAAATGGGGGTGGATGTCACGCTAAAAAAAAACAGGAAGAAGTGTGGTTCAAAATTTTTAAAAATGGTTCAAAATTAGTTCGAAATTGGTTCGAAATTATAAGCATATCAAAACTCGAATATCTTTCGGGGGGTGTGGCTTAACTGACCTGATCTTTACAAGCTTTTATTTAACTTGCAATGTATGATATAATAACTATGTAGATATGTTTGTTCGGGTGGGATCTTGCAACTTAATTTTGAACAACAATTCCGATCGGCTTCAAATTTGGCATGCTTATATAGTTGCGGTGACAATACAAGAATATAGTGTGATGAAATTGACAGCTTCCCCCTCGAAGGGGGTAGAGGGGAGTACAGTTGAAGTACGCCCGATTTCGTTGAAATTTGGTGTGTTGGTGCACTTGGGGATGGAGATAACGAATTTTTAATCAGATTTTGAAAATTCAATATGGCGGATTCAAGATGGACGATTTTTGGTCATCTTTTGCTAACCAATTTTTACTTTCTTAAGCTAGGAACACACGATGCAAATTTTCCATGCATCAAATTTAGTTTTCACAAGATAAAAAAACACGCAAGCAGATTGTGTCTCCTTTTGACCTGTAGAAAATTTGATGCGTGAAAAAGATGCATCGTGTGTTCCTAGCTTTATACACATCCGATTGCCTTCAAATTTAGCATGCATTGATAGTTCCGGTGACAATACTCCTCCCCCCTACGAGGGGAGTGGAGGTGGGAAAACACATAATTTTGCCAGATTTTAACCAAAATTGGTATACGGGGACTTTTAGGGATAAGGAATACGAATTTTTGATCAGATTTTTAAAATTTCAATATGGCGGATTCAAGATGGACGATTTTTGGTCATGTTTTGTCAATCAATTTTAACTGACTTCTCAGGTACCCACCTCCCTCTAACGAGGAAAGTGGAGGTGGAAAAATATTTAGTTTGTTCGATTTCAATCAAAATTGCCATACAGGGATTTTTAAGGAGGGGGATTATGAATTTTTTATCAGATTGGAAAATTTCAATGTGGCGGATTAAAAATGGAAGGGTACAAATCTAAAAATTAAAAAAATTAATATTTATAAAAACAAAAACTTTTAAAGAACAAGCTTTTATTAAATGCACTAAAAAGTAGAAAATCATTTTTTTACCTCTCTTATACTTTAATAAAAGCGATGGCCGCAAAAATTGTAACTTTACGGTGATAAAGAGAGAACTACAAAAGAAGAACTAAATTCTTCTTCTATTCGCTTTTATTATGGTATAAGTGGTGGTAATATGGTTTTTAATAAATATTTATTTGACTCCCTTCGGCAAAACTCGCTGCGTATATTATCATATCTTACTTTAGTAATATGTCACAGACGCTATACTACGTAGGTTAGCGTCATGTCTGAACGTTATACATGCTAAAGACGTAACCTTGATGAAAAAGCTCAACGATATGCCGCAGAGATTGGACTTTGATATCTGTGTTCGAGCGGAAGTCTTTGCTTTTGTACAGATAAAAGGAAGACAGAATATTGGGCTATATTTCACATTTACGCGTACGTCCTATGATCCGCTTAAAATGTCCCTTAACTCTACTCACACGTTAAAACCATCTTGATATTGCAATTATTTTTTTAAACGGTAAATTTTTTAAATCTTTCTGGTGCCGCACCGGGTACCTTCTAAGTACTAATATTGTAATTACGTATTGTTTTCTGCAGGGTACTGTATTAGTGATATACCAATAATAAATATTTTTTGAGCAATAACACATTCTATCTATAATATTATACTGTGGCATAAACAAAGGTCTTGATTTATTAAAGGTATAAATTAAACCAATCATGAATTAGTTCAGGTAAACACAATGCCCTATTTTATAATTTTTTTAAATTAAGCATTTGTAAAAAAATGACTCTTCGGATAATAATAAGTATTTTTTATTACAGATTATTGGCTTAAATATATAACACCAGTAAAATTACAACCATTCCTAATCTAGCTTTTCTTTAGATTAGGTAATGTGCCTTTGTGACGCACCCCGTCTACACTTAATGTCATTCTTCTAACTAACAAGCGAGTGGTTTAAAGTATCCTCTGTTCAGTACTTGTCCCATCCCAAGGTCACTGCGGTACGGCTAGCACGAACGACCAGTACCGTCGATATCGCACGTTTATTAGGACTCCTTGGTACAATGTTGCCATGTTTTGATAAATATTCCTTAAACTCGTCAAATTGTTTTTTTTTTCGATTGTCTACGGCATCGGCATGAGAGTAATGTTGCCCGCCTCCATAGCGCGGTGGGTAGCGTATCGGCCTGTCGCACAGAAGTTCACGGGTTCGAATCCCGGCCAGGTGCATAGATACGTGGTAATGATATATTCAGAGAGTTGACTTTCTCAGTACAACTTCAGCACGCTGCATAAAACTTTTTGGTGGCTTTTTGTGCCAAATCTGGTAGCTCCGTCGAATTTTAGAAAGTTGCTATTGACATTTTGAGTACTTCCTGTTTTTTTGCTTAAAGTCAAGAGTTGAGACTCTCAACGAAGGATTTTAAATAAGTAACGGATGCTAAAAGGTTGATGGAATTTAATAAACATTTGTTCCAAATTTTATCGCTCCACCACAATTTCTTAAAATCATACAAATTATGTTTTTTACTTTCGGGAATAGGGGTCCTCTGCAGGGGACTTTGTGGTGGCTACATATGTTAAAAATTACCTGAGGGCCCGATAAGTATGTGTGCCAAGTTCGGTGGCTTAATCATTTTTTGCAAGGTTGGCTTGATTTTTATATATACCGGTTCTCCCAATGTGAGTGGCCTATTAGATTATTTTAGAAAACTTTTCAAAATTTCTATTGTAACATAAGTCCATGTAAAGTATATTTATAATAGTACATTATAAACCTAGGACTAAAGTGCTACTTTTAGTCCCGCGGCGAAAGGTCCCTCTCTACGGTCGGGCTACAATTCGCTAAGGGATTAAAAGACGCTTTAGTCCCGAGGTTTGTATACTATATTATGCACTTTAGGAAGAGATTATATTGTGAAAATCGCGTTATTTCTACGCCAAATGGTTTGTCGACTACAAGAAAAGGTGCTAAGAATGAAATCTTGACCTTGAAAAGAGCGAATGCCTAGGCTGAGGGATTAAATTTACTTTTAATTCCTTTAGGATTATTTTTTTTTAATTCCTTAGGGATTAAAAGGGCCACTTTAGTCGCTAAAAAGAGACACCAAACGTACCTAAAGTACATAAAATACTTTCGTATTTGCAATTTTGCCATTTACAGGACATCTTGACAGCAACTTTGTTTTTATTAAATAAAACACCCCGTATATTTTGGCATTTATGGATTCTACAAAAAAACACTGGCGGAACGCAGCCCAGTGCCCTTATTCTCGAAATTTTTTCGCTACTATACTTCTCATTGGTCCAAATTTTCGGCTTAAATCAGTTTCTCTCACTTTTGCCCGATATTGGAAGAAAGTAATTACGACAATTAATTTCGATCATCGGGCAAAAATGAGAAACCCAAGATTTGAACCAATGAGATGCATAGTACCGGGAGAATTTGACTCCCTGGGAGCGGAATTTCTATCATTTGGAGAATAGGGGCACAGGCAATTTTATTTCTTAATGTGTTTAGTAGAAATACTAAATAGAGACATAAAGCTATTTGTAACTCATCGCGGTATACGTATCCGCATCCAGCGAGAACCAAGCTCATTAATTGGTCAGAAACTTGTACCACGTTCGAAAAGAGCAGATATATGCTAATCTAAGGTGTTCTTGAACACGATAGGTGTTGAAATGCGTTAGGTATCACGTATCGTTACGGCACACGTATCGTATCTCAGCACCTATTGCGTTCAGAAACACCTTAAATTAGCATATATCTCTTTTCGAACGTGCTACAAGTTTCTGACCAATCCGCGATGAGTTACAAATAGCTTTATGTCTCTAATATTTGATACAAACCCAGGTTCCTACTTATGTATGTGTTCCTATCTACGTATAATGGGTGTAGGTTGTATAAACCTTTTTTTCGTTTTGAAATCTTGGTCGGTTGCTTACATCATAAACTTGCAGACAAGAAACAAAGGAAATTTGAGCCGAGGCAATTATGGTAAATGGTACCCGATACCCTCGCATACCATTTCTTTACCTACCACAGTTCGTTCCTTGTCCTTTAGTTGGTATATTTTACAGGGTCTTTGAGAAATTAATACAACTCGATAAAACATGTGGTGTAACATATTGGTGCCCGAAATGTGATAGCAACGGGCACTGTCGCACATATTTAATAAATCGAGTAAAGATATACGCCAAAACTTCCCTTTATCAAGAAAATACATAAAAACCACTACTCGTATAGGTCGCCCAGACTTTACCAAGGTATATCTAGACTTCTCCTTGGCGTATCCAGACCTTTTCATAGTGTATTCAGACTTTTCCAGGGTGCATCCTGACTGTTCCAGGGTGTATCCAGACTTTTCCAATGTGATCTGGACTTTTCTATTACATATTATATGTGGTGCATACAGGGTGATTCACGACGAAATGCAAATATTTTAATGGTAAGTATTACAGGTCAGGGGCAACTCATATCCAATTAGTCTTTTTGGCAAATACAGTTGGATTTATGAAAATATTGCAAAAATTAAAACGGATATATCTCCGAAACCAATAAACGTATTTAAATTGAATTTGGCACACACAAGGAGCCACTTCTACCAATGTATAAAAAAGTAAAATTCCAGGTCCGGACTAGAAAAAATTTAATAATATATATTTTTGTTAAAAACAATACCCTGTATGCTGCAATTTGCAAATTTTGATTTTACCACATAAAACCTAAAAAATGATGCTATAATACCCTTAGATTGTATTTAACGCCTTAAATCTCTTTTTTATTAAAAAAAAAATAAAAATATCAAAATTCCAAGTCTGAGATATTAGGGTTACAAACAATATCACGTTTTAAATTACTATAAACGTATTTTTAGGTTAAAACTAACTTAGGCATAAATAAATCAACACCCACCCTACCCATGCCAAAAGCCGGCTGGTACAGGGCCGTATTTATATTTTTTAATTTATTTTTTATAAAATATACAAACACATACTTTTATTGGTTGGTACTTGGTCATTGCTTTGTCGTCGTAGTCAAATCATTGAAATTTCAGGCACGGACTAATATTTATTTGATTTTATTTATCATTAGTGAAAACCAACATTTTTTGTACTTCATTTGGAGATTTTGGTATCATAACATACAAACAAGGAAAAGGATTTTGCTATAGGTAGTTTTTTAAATTGATCATCATCTACAAACCGTCCAAAGATTACAACCAGGGAATAATGTACAGAGTGATCTAACATAAATGTCACCGCCACTTTTCTTTGTTATTAGACATGCTTTAAAATGTACTTGGTACAAAAGCTGTATAACTTTCTTTTTATCGAATTTTTGAATTCATCGTTTTTTTCTGATTTCAAGAACTTTTTTATAGCATGCGTAATAACGGAGAAAAATGGCGGTGGCATTTATGGTAGATCACCCTATACATTATCCCCTGGTTGTAATCTCCATAGACAATAATCAAATTAAAAAAATATTTATAGCAACATCCTTTGCCTTTTATGTTGTGATACCAAAATTTCCAAATATAGTACAAAAAAAATGTTGTTTTCGAATGAAGACAAATAAAACCAAATAAATATTAGTCCGGGCCTGAAATTTTAATGATTTGACTACGACTTCAAATTAATTTCGAAAACGGATCTGAAATTAAAATAGGGTTTATTAATAAATTAAAATTATGTGTTTGTATATTTTCTAAAAACAAATTAAAAAATATTAATCCGGCCCTGTACCTGCCCGTTTTTTGCTTGGATAGGGTGGGTGTTGACTTATTTTTGCTTAAATTAGTTTTAACCTAAAAATACGTCTTTAGTAATTTATAACATGATATTGTTTGTAACCCTAATATCTCAGGATCGGAATTTGGATATTTTATTTTTTTTATAAAAAAACTGAGACATAACGAGTTAAATACAATCTAAAGATATTACAGCACCGTTCTTTAGCTTTTATGTGATAATACCAAAATTTGCAAATTGCAGTATACAGGGTGTTTTCAACAAAATAAATATTACTATTTTTTTAAGTCCGGACCTGGAATTTTCCTTTTTTTTATACAGTAGTAGAAGTAGCTTTTGGAGCTTTTTATGTGTGCCAAATTTAAAGCAAATACGTTAAATTGATTGTCGAGATGCGTTTGTTTTTATTTTTGCAATGTTTTCATAAATCACACTGTATATTTGACAAAAAGACTCAAAAAAAAATGTAAGCATTGGATATGGGTTGCCCCTGGCCTGTAATACTTCCCATTAAAATATATGTATTTCGTCTTGAATCACCCTGTATATCTACAGGGTGATTCACGATGAATATCTGATAATAAAATTTACCTGGTGGCGTTTTTAACGGATATACAGGATCATTTATCAAAATATGCGAAAATTAATATCTCAAAAAATAAGCTTACAATGCATAAATTTTCTCAGCTTCTCCAAAAAGCGTAGAATCAGTACTAATTTCTAAAGAAAAGAAAAATAACGCGCAACTTTTTGTTTTTTAAAGAATGTGTAAATTTGCCCGGTGTCTTTGTAACATTTTTTAACACCATCCTTTTAAACACAAATCATCAAATTCACGTGAAAATTATAAAAAGAGATTCTTTTAATAAATATATTTTTACAAAAAGCACATTTCACAGCCAATACTTAATTAAATGAAATAAAATAAGCGCCATTATTTATTATTTTCTCTATTCCATCTTCTTTTTTAGCTCGATGAAAGATGGCCGTGATGAATTTATTGGAACCCAGAAAAGTAACAAAAAAACTATAAAAAACTGACCAAGCGTTCCTGAGTTACATATGCGTTAAAAATTAAGTTTCTCTATCAAATAGTTTTTCCGTCGGAAAGCACTTTATTACAAATATCTATCGATTCAAAACTTAAAAATTTATTTTCAGTTAAATTCAATGATTTCCCATAAAAATATGTTTTCAATTTTAAACAAATTTCTACACCAACTTTTTCTTTAAACAAATTTTGCCCGAGCATTCTCGCTAACATTCACGGGAGCTTTTCGGCGAGCTTTTTCACGAGCTTTTAATCAAACATTTTGACACATAGGCTCGTTTACTGTTCATTCCAAATTCTCCAGACCAATTTCAATATGGCGGCTGACACTTTTACAGAAAAAGTAAATGGAACTGTCATTGTCAGTGTGAAAAAACTGGTCGGATTGAATTTGGAATGAAGTGTAAATGTTTGTCGGCATGAACATGAAATGAAAGCTCGACTTTACACAACCAACACGAAACTAATTGCAAATTTTTGAGAGCTTACTATAGTTACTATTGTATTTTTTTCTATTCAATTCAATTCACAAGTGCTTTATTATCAAGTAAGAAAAATTACACAGATAAAGCATGCTATAACTAATAAAACAAACACACCAATCGAATAAAGAAACAAAACTAAAAAAATGCAATAGTTATGGCTATAACGTTAGCTACCAGCTCCCACTAGGAAGATTATTTGTAAGTTTTAAACACTTCGACAACTTAATACATAATAAAACAAACTATTTAAATAACAACTAAAAACTAAAAACAGCACAGTTAAGGCAATACAGGTAAAATATTTTGTCAAAAATGTATAAAAAAAACAATTTACTTTACAAAACCTAATTAAATAATTTTAAAACCGTTCCTAAGTGTTAACAGCCAATTAATCCTGTCACGGTAAAAGGTAAAACAAAAAAAAATACAAAAAAAAATTTGCACACATAAACGAGAGAAGCGAAAAATTAATAATTATTCAAGGACAAACAAATGAAAAAAATACTCGATGTTATACTAGAGGGCTGGAAAAAAATTCACTCATGTTATAGTAAGCCTTCACAAGTAATTCTTCCTTAAAATGCCTCCTGAAAAGTTTTAATGTTCATTTGGACCGAATAGCGGCAAGAAGTTTTTTAAATATTTTTCTGCCCTCAAAAATTAACGAGTTCTTAATTAGTACAGACTTAGGAATTGGTAAACAAAGTTGATTTTTTCTAGATGTATTCGGCTGAGAGAGATCCAGCATACTACAACTTACTAGGAAAATGGCTCGTCAGACCCGCTTGTACACCCTTCGACCCCGTAATCAGATAGACTTATACTGTAAGATATATTTAGCTCTTGACTGATATTATATCACATTGTGACATTCTATCTTATTCCCAAAAAGATTGAGTTAATAATAAGAATCATAAAAGCAGAGATTTTCTATAATAAATACTTTTGTTCTACTTATTTTATTCTCAAAGTCTTTTAAATATGAAATTAGTCCTTTAAATGCTGCAATAAATTAATACAGAGGTTGGCTTGAATTTAAACTCTTTTTCTATTAGTTTTTTTCTATTGGCGTTTGATAGTAATAATAATAATACTTGTCCATTTTTGTTTTTTGATTATTATTCATGTATTTTATTATTTCGTTTTTTACAAGAAAAAAAAATCTTATTAACAACTAGGTATAAATATTAAATATACCTATTTATCATATTAAAGAAAAAAGTAGGAAATTTAATTTTATTAATTTACTGGTTTTATCCTTCATCGAATATAATTATTTTTATAAAGAACAAATTCTACATTTCCATTATTAAAGTAATGTTTTGATTATTGTACTGAATTAACTCTTATTTAGAATAAAAATATTAATAATTTTAACAGATTAATCCATCTAGATGTTCAATAATTATCCTTGCCACTTTTGTCATTTTATTAAAACAAAAAATATAATATATCGACGATCTAAGCAATTTTACTGAATCAGATTTTGGAGTGCTCTATATCAAGACGTATAATAAATCTCTAGAAGGACCATTTCTGAACATTGAATATTTGTTTAAAACTCTTGGAGGCTTCTAACTAAACAATATTTTGTATAGAAATAACGAAAATACAAACTTGGATGAACATCCCACAAGGAACACACAAAGGACCAAAGCGAAAAGAGAAATGATTAAACGATGTTTCGCTCTGGGTAACCAGCATGAGCTCATCAGTGGTTTCACTGGTCACCCTCACCATACATCATTAAACACCATCATACACTTTGACTTCCAACCTTGAATCACTCACAAATAGCCGTAAAAAGAAAAGATTAAAAGATCTCGGGTAGAAATAACGAAAATTCAAACTTGAATGAGCATCCCACAAGAAACACACAAAGGACCAACGCGAAAAGAGAAATAATTAAACGATGTTTCGCTCTGGGTAACCAGCGTGAGCTAATCAGTGGTTTCACTGGTCACCCTCCCCATACATCATTAAAGACCATCATACACTTTGATTTCCAACCTTGAATCACTCACAAATAACCATCGTTCCGCACTGGTACTGATTTGGAGGTTTTTTTTAACTTCTTTTTTTTTAAACAATATTTATTACAAAAATTTTTGACTGCCTATCTGTCTGTTTGTTTCAGCATTAAGAAAAAAATTACTAAAACGATTTTAATATGACTTTCACTGCTGCATTCTTTAGATTTCTGGGAAGTACACAGGCTTTATTTCATCAAAATCGGTCCACGGAAACAAAAATTATGACCATTTAAAGCAAAAAAACTAGAAAAACCGCAAGCAAAGCGGGTATTTGAGTGGATGGAAGGGGCTGAAAGTTTGGGGCCATGAAAAGGGTAAGATGGAGGGGGGGAAATCTACAATTTTAAATACGCGAACAAAGTCGTGGGCGATCAGCTAGCCTTTTAATGAAACTCTTGTAATATTTGGTGGATTTTCCGGTGCACCATTTTTTTTACGCTATTTCTCAATAATTTTGATTTACCTTGTATATGTCCCGTCCCCATGGTGCTTTACAGACTTTTTTTCTGATTTACTGTCTCGATATTATGTTTATCCTCTCTAGTCTTGCAGTTCGCTTAACCAAGGGTCGACCATTCACCCACCCTGGTGGCACCACAGTCTAATGAAATGCCAATTTAACAGTAACATGTCAACAGAGTAGAGATTATTTTTTTTATCTGCTAGTAACCTTAGCTCAGGAACTGGCGAAGTAACGTCCAAAAAGGTCATGTAATATCCATATTTTTTGGAGTCACATAAACATCAGAATTGGGTGCAGTTTGAACGGAAGGCACATGTTGTAAAAACAAAGTCGCGGCTTTTGATTTTTTTCCGAATAACCTAAATTCAGTGGCGGTCCCAGGGGGAGGCGATCGCCCCCCTTTGCTCCAGAAAAAAGTAGACAACAAAAATGCTGATGGTAACCCTGAAGTCTTTGGAGAAAAAACGAGAAACTTAAAAGAGTAGAGAGAAGAGAAATAAAAAAGTATTTTTGACCTGAACATATTCATACCAAGTTTTATACCACGTGAAGCCAAAATCAAGGCAAAATTAACTAAATTCATTACAAAATACTATAAACTGTTTGATTGATCCAAAACACAAATTCTTGAACTTTTATTGGAAGAAGTCAGTATTTGGAAACAATATTGGTCACAAGTAGGCAAAAGCTTAAATCAAAACATACCTGATAACGTTCTCGAGGCAATGAACAAGTGTAGCGATATTTTTCCGTTGAATTCTTGGATGTTTGCCAGTAAGTACTTAATGCTCCGTCAGAAAGAAGCTTCTCATGCCTCAGAAGATTGAAAACATAAGTACTTAAAAACACTATGACCGGCTTAGCGTTGCCACATATCAACAGGGTGGTGAATGGTCGACCCTTGGTTAAGCGAACTGCAAGACTAGAGAGGATGAACATAATATCGAGACAGTAAATCAGAAAAAAAGTCTGTAAAGCACCATGGGGACGGGACATATACAAGGTAAATCAAAATTATTGAGAAATAGCGTAAAAAAAATGGTGCACCGGAAAATCCACCAAATATTACAAGAGTTTCATTAAAAGGCTAGCTGATCGCCCACGACTTTGTTCGCGTATTTAAAATTGTAGATTTCCCCCCCTCCATCTTACCCTTTTCATGGCCCCAAACTTTCAGCCCTTTCCATCCACTCAAATACCCGCTTTGCTTGCGGTTTTTCTAGTTTTTTTGCTTTAAATGGTCATAATTTTTGTTTCCTTGGACCGATTTTGATGAAATAAAGCCTGTGTACTTCCCAGAAATCTAAAGAATGCAGCAGTGAAAGTCATATTAAAATCGTTTTAGTAATTTTTTTCTTAATGCTGAAACAAGCAGACAGATAGGCAGACAAAAATTTTTGTAATTAATGTTGTTTACAAAAAAAGAAATTAAAAAAAAACCTCCAAATCAGTATCAGTGCGGAACGATAGCTATTTGTGAGTCATTCAAGGTTGGAAATCAAAGTGTATGATGATGGTCTTTAATGATGTATGGGGAGGGTGACCAGTGAAACCACTGATGAGCTCACGCTGGTTACCCAGAGCGAAAAATCGTTTAATTATTTCTCTTTTCGCTTTGGTCCTTTGTGTGTTCCTTGTGGGATGCTCATTCAAGTTTGAATTTTCGTTATTTCTACCCAAGATCTTTTAATCTTTTCTTTTTAGGTTTCTTTTCGGTTGAAGTAACTGATTTGGAGGGTTTTTAACTTCTTTTTTTGTTTTAATTGCCTTAGGACATAATTCTATTGGAAATATTGATACGCCAGGACGAATCCGTATCAGGTAACTTGGATAAGTACCAGTGCGGAACGATGCCTATTTGTGAGTGATTCAAGGTTGGAAATCAAAGTGTATGATGGTGTTTAATGATGTATGGGGAGGGTGACCAGTGAAACCACTGATGAGCTTATACTGGTTACCCAGAGCGAAAAATCGTTTAATCATTTCTCTTTTCGCTTTGGTCCTTTGTGTGTTCCTTGTGGGATGTTTCAAGTTTGAATTTTCGTTATTTCCATCCAAAATATTGTTTAGTTAGAAGCCTCCTCCAAGAGTTTTAAACAAATATTCAATGTTCAGAAATGGTCCTTCTAGAGATTTATTATACGTCTGGATATAGAGCAGCATAATTATATTCGATGAAGGATAAAACCAGTAAATTAATAAAATTAAATTTCCTACTTTTAAGCTAGTTGTTAATAAGATTTATTTTTTCTCATAAAAAACGAAGTTAATAAAATAAATGAATAATAATCAAAAAACAAAAATGGACAAGTATTATTATTACTATCAAACGCCAATAAAAAAAAACTAATAGAAAAAGAGTTTAAATTCAAGCCAACCTCTGTATTAATTTATTGCAGCATTTAAAGGACTGATTTCATATTTAAAAGACTTTGAGAATAAAATAAGTAGAACAAAAGTATTTATTATAGAAAATCTCTGCTTTTATGATTCATGTTATTAACTCAATCTTTTTGGGAATAAGATAGAATTTAAAAAGGGATTTAGTGAGGGTGAATAAATAACAAATTTCCCTCAAATTTGACAGATGGTTGTCTTTTACATGAATCCTGTGTCATATTTTTTCATCATCATTTCATCTCCTAATTCCTAGCACCGTACTGATGAGCACCACAAGTGCGAAATCCGGATCTACGGTTATCATTACCTTTTTTGAGGGAAAGCTCGCTATTCATTGATTTTGATAAGATAGAATGTCATAATGTGATGTAATATAAATCAAGAGCTAAATATATCTTACAGTATAAGTCTATCTGATTACGGGGTCGAAGGGTGTACAGGCGGGTCTGACGAGCCATTTTCCTAGTAAGTTGTAGTATGCTGGATCTCTCTCAGCCGAATACATCTAGAAAAAATCAACTTTGTTTACCAATTCCTAAGTTTGTACTAATTAAAAACTTAATTTTTTTGTGCAATTTTCTTAAAAATTTTCGCCTGCGGCGCTATGATACCGCCACTGGCTAAAACTTATTTCTAAGACGACCGATTCAAATTTAAATTTAAATTAGAGTAAATTTTGACTAATTCGGCAAAAAATTTCAGCCAATTCTGTGTTTATTTAACTCCAACTGAACGTCAATTCGAAATTTGCTGAGCTAAGGGCACTGACAAAAAAAAGAATCTCCACTCTTAAGGTCGTAGTTACAATCTGAGGAATTGTTTTTAGCAACACTGTACGGGAAATCAATTTAAGCTGATTTTTTGAAAAATTTTACATCATTGAATTTGTTTTCCAAAAATAAAAGAAAACCGTTTATTGCGGAATTACCTGCTAAAAAACGCTACCCAACTACGTATTAAAGTAAATGGGTGTAATGTCTAAAATTCCATTTACAGGTGCATTTATAATTGAATTGGAAACACTCCCGCTAGCTGATACCGACAACAGGTTAACTTAAAAGCATGCAGATTTAAAAATCGGTTACTGGCGCTAGACGAAATAATCGTATTCTATTTTAAACAGGATCGCCAAGGACTAGCAAGAGTCGTTCAAACCTCTAAATGGAGCTTTAATGACCGGTTTTATTAGTACTCAAGTATTTCACTAGTACACTTGCACATAACTATGCCGCAATAATTTAAATTTTAAAAAAAATGGTTGAATCAAAACAAAAACAAAAGTATGTGGGGTTATGGGAGCCGAATGTTTCTATGCGAATTCCTTGTAATCCCAGCGAGCCAGTAAAGTTCTCTTGATTCTTTGATAAAATCGGGGTAATGCCCGCGCAGCGCTGGGCCTTTTTTGGCGGGCGACCGCACAGGCGGAGTGGTTTCATACTTGTTTTAGAACAATGTTTTTGAAAACATATTTTTGAAAGATAAACATAACCTCGAATGGTTTTCTGTCAGAAAACGTAAAAGTACTCTTTTGTCCCACTGCGGCCCGATTTAAAGTTGGTTCACAAAACAACTGCAGTTACCAAGGAATCGTATAAATTCTGCGATCTATCGGCCAACACTTGCACTGCGTGTGTCTCCCAAATTCAATGAAGTGTGATTGATTGATCGGTTTTCTTTTCCGAAGTGCACAGGCTTTTAGAAAAAAGAAAACTTAGTTTTTATTTTCGCTAAAGCAAGGAAATATAAAAAGGAAAAATGTCATCCAGAGGAAATTGTGAGTGTTTCTCTATTTTTTTTTGTAAATCGGGTTCGTTCTAAACCGCAATTACTTGTTATTTTTGTTAAGCATTTAAAAATGATCACCCCTGCAAAATTTCAGCTAATTCTGGTGTTTAGTTTTCCCTGTGCACTCTGGCAAAGATTAAAAAATTAAAGGTCAAGGCGTTGCCAGTTGTATTTTTTTTTACTTAAAATCTGGGGAGAAACTATAGCCTTGAAGGGTCTACACACTACTGCTGTTTCAAAATGTATGTAATATTTAAATCAGTGCCATACGTAGAAAGTTTTCCCGGGGGGCGGGCTTGAGTAAGATCATTGTTTTAGATTACCATTTGACTGGGGATTTTTATGGAAAATTTTACCCTCCTGAATTGATTTTTAGTGGCTCTGGAGACCAAGGACGTAGATAAGGGAAAGGGACAAGGGGGTAATGTCCCCTCAAACCAGTGTCCATACCCGTCACCCTCACGCATGAAAAATGTGAAAACTACCTATTTTTCAACTTTTCTAATAACTATTTTCATTCTATTATAACCATGAGCTAATATTTTTATTCCTTTGCCTACTGACTATTTTTGAGAAAGATACGAAAATGCGTATACATACCTCGATATACACGCATTTTCGATGTTCTACTTTTCTTGTAACAAGATGTTTGGTAGCTTTCGAGCGTTCTGTTTTCCCCTTATTGTAGCTGACCCAACCCACATTTAATTTAATTTAAATTAAAAATTAAATTAAAAAACGACCACAAAAACCCGGACTGGTTTGTTTTAACTGCCAATTTTTTATTTATTGTCGGATTTTAAGATTTTAGGGCAAAAAATAAAAATGGCAGCTTTTTTTTAAACACTTTGTATATTTTTTTGGCAACCACAAAAATTTTCTATCTATTGTCTGTAAACTGATGTATTAGTTGATAAATTCTATTAAGAAATAAAAAAAAACTATGTGTTTATTCGTATACCTACTTTTTACATAAAGTGAGACTGAAACTGAATTTGAGTGAACCGGATTTCGTTATCTTTTCGCCAATTTTGTTGACAAGGACACTCTGCAGATGCTAACAATAAGGCTTTGTTTTCTAAATGTCAAAAAAATACAATTTTATGCATTTTGCATGCAAAAATGTGTTACACTAGAATCCAAATATTTTTGTTATTTCTTAATAGCTTTTAGCAAATGATACATGGGTTAACAGATTATAGTTGGTACTTTTCTGTTATAGCAAAAAATATACAAAGTTTTTAAAAAAAAAGCCAACGGGTTTTTTAAAATGCATAAAATTGTAATTATCACACAATTTAATTTTTTGAAATTTAGAAAAAGAACCCTTATTGGTAGCATCTGTAGAGTATCGCTGTTAACAAAATTGGCGATAGCTTTTTTTATTTCTTAATAGAATTTATCAAATCATACATCGGTTTGCAGACAATAGACATAAGGTTTTTTTAGCAAAAAAAAATCTAGACAGTGCCTCAAAAAAACTCGGTTTTTTAAGATGCATAAAACTTTTGGACTTCCGCCATTTTCAATTTTTGATAAATGTCATTTTTGGATATATTTGCGAAAAGTCTATTTCATTACCTTTCCAAAACTTTTTTTTGGGTTCACATCCGATAATAAATAAAAAATTAACAGTTAAAACAAAACAGTCCGGTTTTTTTGTGGTCCACCCTATAGTTTAGAAGCTGTGGGAAAAGTTTGCTTTGCCCGGGATATTCACTTTACCCGGTCTTACTCTATCGTGTCCAGTAACTAACTCTACTTTTATTTTTTTACAAGCACTCTGGTGGCACCATCGAGTGCAATCACACCATTACCAACGGTTGAAGGTGAAACCAATGGCGATAGTTGAAATACCTACTAGAATACCATTGACGATTGTGTTGCCAAGTATAGCCACTCACACTCAGAAATTCCCTGATTTTGCTTTCCTATCACTGTTGACAGAGTTGGTTCTAAGGAGTTGAAGTTATATTTAAAGCATGACTTTGGTCACAAATTCTCTAATTCGCCTTTTTTTAAATATCATACCCTATCCTACATTTGTACTAAACCGCTCCCTACCCCTTCAAAAAAAAGCCCCTGGGATATATTTAAACATTGCTAATGACCGACCTGGTTGGTATAGTGGTTACATACCTGATCCATAAACCAGGAGGATTGTAGCTAGAAAGCAAGCTAACATGTTTCGATACCGTCCCTCATAGAGGACGTTAAGAGGACGGTAACCTGTGATGTTAAAGATCCCTGGCCCCGTCAAAGGGGTTTATAGTGTAGGGACATATGTCGATAATTTCTATCTCGTGGGATTTTTTATGAAAGAGTTTTGTGACTATGTGGGGTTGATAGCTCTTTAGTTAAACAATCAAGTGTTACCGGGTGTTTCGTTCGCGTCCGTATATAAGGGGTTGATATGACGACATATTTCAAGATGGCTGCCAAAAATTATTAAAACTACAACTTTCGCAACCGGGGAATGATTATACTCGTTTCCATATAATTTGACGACGAGGATTCCAAAAAATTTACTTTCAAGGTCATCCGACCTTAAATGATTATGAAAATCGCAAAAAACAAAATTTTTGCAATTTTCTCTTTAAAAAAATCTCAATAATTCTGCCAGTCAGCGTGCCAAATTGAGTCCTTAGAGTTTGATGCAGTTTGAAGCTTCATGACCTTGAAAAATACTCCACCAAAATTAACAAATTGCAAAAATAACATGCTAAAGGGCGCATCATCAATTATGAAAGCCAAGGAAACCAAATTGGGTAACAAAGATAAGATAAGAAGGAACAAATTTTTTAACAAAATTCTTGGACTTGACCTTCTTATCTTTGTTGCCAAATTTGGTTCTTTCGCTTGAATAGTTGAAGAATAGCGCCCTTTAGTATGTTATTTTTGCCATTTGTTAATTTTACTGGGGTATTTTTCAAGGTCATGAAGCTTCAAACTGCATCAAACTCTAAGGATCGAATTTGGCATACGTGCCTAATAGTTTGAGGTACATTTGAAGTTGGTCTGACAAAACGTCGAATTATTAAGATTTTTTGAAGAGAAAATTGCAAAAATCTTGTTTTTGGTGATTTTCAAGGTCATTTAATGCCGGATGACCTTAAAAGTAATTTTTTTGGAATCCTCGTTCTCGAGTTATATGGAATCGAGTATAATCATGGCCTGGTTGCGAAAGTTATATTTTTTATGATTTTTGGCCGCCATCTTGAAAGATGACGTCATATCAACCCCTTCTACTCGGATTCGAACAAAACACTCGGTAACGCTTGATTGTGTGGCTAAAGAGCTATCATTCCCACACAAAACTCCTACATTAAAAATCCCACGGACTTACACATGCCCCTTCACTATTAGATCCAAATCCCTTTAGAAAAAGAAAAACTGCCTTCCTAGGGGGTGCTCATCAGACATGTCTGGCGAGCGGGGTAGGGGGCTTCATATATTTATATATATATATAGAGGGTGGATTCTTTAAATGGAACGGTTCTTCTAGCGACTTTTAAAACAGGTTTTAAAAAAAGCCAAAAGCGAATCGTTAATGATTTTTTACGGACTTTGCGTCCATGATAAAAAAAGATTTTGGGGCCTCCAACTGGGGCCCCAGGGACTACCAACTATTTTTTAAATGAGAAGGTATCACTTGTGGCACCTTTTTGGAAAGCTTGTTAAAAAAGAAATTTAACGCATTAGTTTTTTTGGACATCTGTCAACCAATGTGTCAAAAATTTTAAAAAATTAATTTTTTTGTCAATTACTTTAGCTTTAAAATAAACTACATATTTCTCGATTTACCAAGCGGAATAAAGAAAATACCTCACAAGAACATTATTGGCGGCCTATTTGGGGGCCCTCACTGAACGCCCGGAGCCTACCAACATTTTTTTCATGAGGAATTACCATTTGTGTCAACCAAATCAAGTTTTGTAGTCTGCAGGATTTTTTAGTTTCCTGGGTCTTATGTGTTTAAATTGCGATCTTTAAAATCTAAAATAAATAAATTTTTTTGACATCTGTCAACCCATGTGTTAAAAACTTTACGCCAATAATATCCTTGTGTGGTAGTTTCTTTATTCCACTTAGTAAATAAAGAAATATTCAGTTTATTTTGAAGCTAAAACAACTGACACAAAATAGGTTTCCAAAAAAGATGCTACAAGTGGTACCTACTCATGAAAAAAATGTTGGTAGGACCTGGGTCTTCACTGAGGGCCCTAAATGGTCCGCCAATAATTTCCTTGTGTGGTACTTTCTTTATTCCGCTTAGTAAATTCAACGTGTAGTTTATTTTAAAGCTAAAACAATTGACAAAAAAAATTAGTTTTTTTTACATTTTTGATACATTGGTTGACAGATGTCAAAAAAAAACTAGTGCGTTAAATTTCTTTTTTAACAAACTTTCCAAAAAAGTGCCATAAGTGGTATTTTCTTATTTAAAAAAAAAATACTTGGTAGGCTCTGGCCCTCCACTTGGGGGCCCCAATTTTTTTTTTTTCATGGGCAGAAGGTCCGTAAAAAATCATTAAAGATTTGCTTTTCGCTTTTTTTAAAACCTCTTCCCTAAAGCCTCTAGAAGCACCGTTCCATTTAAAGAATTCACCCTTTATATTTCAGGACTCAGGAGTCAGACAATCCTGAGTTTTGTACTTAATAAATATCGTTGTTTTTTTTTAACTTTTCGGAATATATTTTACCTACGGCCAATAGTGTAGGGGCATATGTCGATAATTTCTATCCCGTGGGATTTTGAATGAAGGAGTTTTGTGACTATGTGGGATTGATAGCTCTTTAGTCACACAATCAAGTGTTACCGGGTGTTTTGTTCAAATACACTTTCGCAACCGGGGCATGATTATACTCAATTCCACATAATTTCAAGATCATCCGACCTTAAATGACCTTGAAAATCGCAAAAAAACAAGATTTTTGCCATTTTCTCTTCAAAAAATCTTAATAATTCAACGTTTTGTCAGACCAACTTCAAATATACCTCAAAGTATAAGAATATATGCCAAATTCGATCCTTAGAGTTTGATGAAGTTTGAAGCTTCATGACCTTGAAAAATACTCCAGTAAAATTAAAATATTGCAAAAATAACATACTAAAGGGCGCTATTCATCAACTTTTAAAGCAAAGAGGACCAAATTTGGTAAGAAAGATAAGGAAGTCAAGTCCAATAATATTCTTTAAAAAAATTTGCTTCAGCTATGACGCGTTTCAATATGGTGACCTATAACCACATTTTATTTTATCCAGTTTCGTAAAAAAACAAAAATGACAAGGCGGCCATCAATTCTTGTTGACTTATCGCCACTTACTATAAAAAAAAAGTTTAGTTGATGCATGACCTGTTTGATCTTGAAAATACCATGTACACATGAAAAACCACCTTTTTGTAATGTTTTTTTCCAATTTACCACTACGCAAAAACTTTAAGATGAAATTAACATCTTGGTCAAAGGTAAACACTTCATTTTAAAACTCCCTACCATTTTTTTTTTTGATCTGGCGGCCTATAGATGTTGGTGTAACCAAACGTTAAATTATAGAGATTTTTTCATGATCATTTGAGGTCGGATAAACTCGAAAGTGATTTTTTTGGAATTCTCGATCTCGAGTTATATAAAATCGAGTATAATCATGCACCGGTTGCAAAAATTGTATTTTTTATAATTTTTCGACCGCCATTTTGAAAAATGGCATCTAAAACACCTGGTCCAGAATACTGCAATGCATATCTAACTTCCACTAACTCTCTTATAGGTAATTTAATATATCTAACTTCCGCTAACTCTCTTATAGGTAATTTAAATGATTTTGTTGGCTAGACAAGTGAGTAGAACATAAAATTCACAGTTCCGAAAAAAAAATATAGGTCATTATCAAATAGTCAAAAAAAAATGGTAGGGAGGTTTAAAATGAAGTGTTTGTCTAAGGCTAACATATTAATTTCATCTCCGGAAATTAAAGTTTTTGCGTAATAGTAAATTGAGATTGACACTACAAAAAGTTGGTTTTTCATGTTTACATGGAATTTTTAGGGTCAATCAAGGTCATGCATCAACTAAACTTTTTTTTTCATAGTAAGCGGTGATAAGTCAACAAGAATTGATAGCCATCTTGTCATTTTTTTATTTTGATATATCAGCCGCCCTATTGAAACGCGTCATAGCTGAACCAATTTTTTTTAAACAATATTATTGGTCTTGACCTTCTTATCTTACTTAACCAATTTGGTCCTCTTCGCTTTAACAGTTGATGAATAGCGCCTTTTGGTATGTTATTTTTGCAAAATCTTAATTTTACTGGGGTATTTTTCAAGGTCATGAAGCTTCAAACTGCATCAAAATCTAAGAATCGAATTTGGCATATATGCCTAATAGTTTGAGGTACATTTGATGTTGGTCTGACAAAATGTCGAATTATTAAGATTTTTTGAAGAGAAAATGGCAAAAATCTTGTTTTTTGCGATTTTCAAGGTTATTTAAGGTCGGATGACCTTAAAAGTGAATTTTTTGGAATCCTCGCTCTCGAGTTATATGGAAAGATGACGTCTTATCCACCCCTTGCGATGCGAACAAAACACCCGGTAACACTTGATTGTGTGACTAAAGAGCTATCAATCCCAGATAGTCACAATACTCCTTCATTCAAAATCCCACGCCAGAGGCCCCTTTACTACAACGAATAATACTAATTTTAGTACCTAACCAAAAATTAACGGGACTTATTTTTGGTTTGACATTAACGGGACTTATTTTTGGTTTGACACATAACGCATTTTTAAGAAAAAAAAACCTTGTTTTTAAAAAGATATATGAAAAGTCGCTTGGTAAACTTATTTGTTTTGACGTTTTAGTTAGAACGTCATTGAAACTTCAGGTTATGAAGGTTGTTGACTTAAGAGTGTTCGCGGTTGATATTTTTAAAAATTTCTGATATTTATAATGACATTTTCCTTGGTCGTTACATGCTCAGATAAAGTTTTAAAAAAATTTAAAAAAAAGATTCCATAAACGTTTAACGTTTTTAATTTTCAACATCAACATCAACTGCAGTTTTTGGAAAACTTTTTTTTATCCAATGCGTGTTCAAATTTGGGGAAACATTCCACTAGTTCTGTACTATTGGTACAGGCTGATTAATTATATTTGGACACCCCGCTTATAGCCGTTAATATTAGAAATAGAAAACAATTTTTAATGTAAGGTTTTAATAATTTTGTCCAAATTTTTTGAAAACTTTGACATAATCTGTCAAATGTCATTCCATACTAACACCCTGTATTTTTTTATTTTGTCAAGTTTCGTTTTCCCTTCATAATTCAAAAATATATCCATTGTGTAGGTGCGGTAAACAGTTTTCGAGATATTGCATATTTTTGGTGGATTTTTGGCGTCCCGTTAGTGCCGTTAATATTAAAGATAGAAAAAAAAATAAAAACAAAAGTTGTTGAGTTTTTTACGGACTTTATATATATTTTTCCAGAAAATGTCAAATTTCATTTTTATGTCAAATGTGTAAATAACAAACTATATTAGGACTACTCTATTTTTAAATACGAAAAACAACAACAACGACCAAAAGAAATTTACTAACACATCACCATTTACTTCAACACAAAGTTCATAACGCCTTCTTAGGCCAAAAATCGTGTTGATTATTTTATGTCTTAGGTTCCTATTAATATTAATTTCTTCATTATTTCCTCGATTTTCAATTTTTTCTAAGGTGTTCGGGCGATTTGAGTAAATAGTCTCCTTTAAATGATCCCACAACCAAATATCCGGAGGTGTTAAATCTGGGGGTTTGGTGGCCATGGTATGGTCCCATTTGAATCAAGCGATATGGGATAATTTTGATTTAGAAAATTTGTTACTGCTGCTAAATATCTTATCCCGTTAAAATTTCTTCGGTTAAAAAATTCCATCAATAACCTTCTATTGGATATCCAAGAGCACCCAATAATATAGCAGCAGGACGGGGCATCAATTCACAATACTCGAGCAATAACAAATTTCCTAAATCAAAATTATCCCATATGGCTTGGATCAAATGGGACCATATCATGGCCACCAAACTCGCCAGATTTAACACCTCCGGATATTTGGTTGTGGGAACATTTAAATGAGACTATTTACTCAAATCGCCCGAACACCTTAGAAGAAATTGAAAATCAAGGAAATAATGAAGAAATTAATATTAATAGGAACCTGAGACATAAAATAATCAACACGATTTCTGGCCTAAGAAGGCATTATTAACTTTGTGTTGAAGTAAATGGTGATGTGTTCGAGCATTTGTTAGATTAGTAAACTTTTTGTTGTCGTTGCTGTTGTCGTTCGTATTAAAAAATAGAGTATAAAAATGACATTTGACATTTTCTGGCAAAATATATATTAAGTCCATAAAAAACTGAACAACTTTTGCCTTTAAACTTTTTTTTCTATCTTTAATATTAGGAGCATTAACAGGAGTGCAAAAATTCACCAAAAACATGCAATATCTCGAAAACTGTTTACCGCACCTAGACAATTAATATATTTTTAAAATAAGAAAGGGTGTTCAATTTAAAATATGAAAGTTGATGTCAAAATTGGACATATGGAATGATATTTGACAGCATTTGTCAAAGTTTTCAAAAAATTTGGACAAATTTATTAAAATCTTACCTTAAAACATTTTTTCTATCATTAAAATAACCGCGATAATCGGGGTGTCTAAATATAATGAATCACCCTGTACGAGCTCTTTATCTTGCTGGTTTTTTATGTCAAGGCATACGATACATGACTTTTATTTATTTTGAACTAAATATCACCATTTCTTTTTGACAACTCTTCCCAAGCAGCATTTTTCTGACTTACGACCTAATCTGATTAATGCGACGTCGTTTTTAAGTTGAATTTGGGTTCCCTGGTTGAACACACCGCATTAAATCATAATACAACGTCCGGTTTGACTAAACCACACTAAACGTTGCAGTTACAAAAATGAATTGAACCAGACGTGGAGACGACGTCAACTATTGTAATATAGTTTTAAGTACAGGTTTCATTGACTCATTGACGTCGGTCAATAGCTCACCTTAGTCCAGTTCAAATATTAGTGCACGCTTAGTCGCTGGACAGACATCCTTATGTCTAACATATTTTTAAGAATTCCGCCAACTACAAATAACGTCCGGTAGAGTCCCTAATAGATAAAATATAGATACAGATGTCCCATTGTCAACAGATACGACGTAGTTTTAGGTGGATTTGCCAATAGTCATAGGTATATCGCCGACGATATACAGACCGCTTCAAGCTACTGCGAACATAGGGGGAATCAAGTCCAATTTACTCTCCGTGCCGTACGACCGAGGTGGATTCGAAGCACGCTGCAGTGTTATCTTTTGGAAATTCATTTTGTTTTTATTATTTTGTTTTATTTCTGCCTTGCTCGAGAAACAGATGGGTAAGTTCTTAATTGAAATAATACATTTTTAAAACTAAAAATGGATGTCTACGAAGTTGCCGAAAAAGTGCAGATGGTCAAATGGTCAAATCGTCATAACCCAACACACGTTCGATATTGGTCGAGGGAAAATTTGCATTTGTATTTTGACGTAAGAACACAGTATCCCCAAAAACTAAATGTTTGGGGGGGGGGGTATTATAGGGGAACACGTAATTGGGCCATTTTTTATTAACGGCAATTGCAATTTGAATGGTCCTAGATACTTGGATCTACTGCAGCAGCACATTTTTCCAACTGCTAGGCAGTTGTTAGGTGTAAGATTTGGTGAAATATGGTTTCAACAAGATGGTTGTTCCGCTCACAATGTTGGCCTTGTTAGGGAATATCTTGATAATGTATTTCCTAATCGGGTTATAAGTACACGGGGAACTATTTTATGACCAGCTCGATCTCCCGATCTTGCTCCTAATAACTTCTATCTGTTTTTGAAGAAGCTTTTCAAATTATCACCCCTAACATGCTTGGAAACGTTGGAAGGGGTTTTTATAGTAGGCTCGGATATTGTCTAGCCGAGCAAGGAGGACTTTTCGAACATTTGCTTTAATTTTTTTTTGACTAGGAGAATCTTTTTGGTTTTTAGAATGTATTATTTTATTTTGAGAACTTGCTTTTATTTTGTTTCTCCTTATTATTTTCATTGTAACACGTCGTCACTGATAAATCTGAGCAGTTGACAATAAAACACTCTTATTTATCAGTGACAAAAAATAAGAAAATTACGTTATAAAAATTTGCGTATTTATTGACCAAATTCCGGTTTCATTGACTACGCTCCACACAGCACCGTGGTTAGAGGCGTACTAAATACAAGGCGAACGGCGGCGAAGGGCAGCGAATGGCGATCGAAAGCCTGAGTGTTGGTTGCTTCACTGATAGGCGTGCGGTGTCTCTGCATGTACGTACACTGGCAAATTAGACTTCTTTCGCCCTATGTTCGCAGTAGCTTGAAGCGGTCTGTATACCGTTGGCCTGCACGACGTATTTTTTTGTATTTTTAACGTACGTATAATAACGTCCGCTAGATTTCTACTGGTGTCTTCTGGTTTCCGAAGGAAAAATGCCTAACGTTGGATGCACATCAATTTACGTCGACATTTGGCCTACCGTCTAGCCTCAAGTGGATAGTTCAAAACAGTAAGCAAGGGTTCTTTTAAAGATGCCAAAGAAAAGGTCATTCAGACATACTCACTCATTGTTTTTTTGTATTGCAAGAAATATTTGAAAAAACGGTTAGGATTATTTCGACATGGTTGCCATTTGACGTTTAAGCACAGTTACTGGATTCCGAGCCGTCGTGGGCCATCGTCATACCTACATGAAAGCCGCACCCTACGAATGAAAAAAGTTGGGCATCGGTTCCAGAGTTGTCGGCGGGACGTTGAGCCATCGTCAATCATACGTATAAGGTTTATACCATGGCCCGACGTCCAAAATGCATTCGAATAAATCAATTTATCATGGATCGAGTAAAGACCCTCTACTAAACTTGGAGAATCGGTCCGAATTGGTTATTTTTTGGGCCTCAGTGGAAATCCGCCATACTTAGGAATTAGCTGTCTTCCGCCATTAGACAAACGCAGGTTAAATTTTCCAATTACGTTGATATTGACAATCAAAAATGGTCAATATTGCAACCACTATGTCTTTAGAATATAGCTTAAACTAAGAAATGTCAAATATGTTTGCAAATTAAAAAAAAAATATATGTATATTTTTTGTTTTTATTTTTTTTTCTATAAAATCTAAGAAATTTTGAGGCGCATGTATTTTTTGGAATTATCTAATCAATGTTTATCGGTAAACTAATCTTCGTTAGAAATTTTACATCCCCATCGTGCGTTAAAGGCCTGTCTTGCTATGATTAGTGTAAACTGCTTCTAAATAATAATATTCTTTGTTCTTCATGTAGGTAGCTTGTATTCACAAACAAGTTTACCCGATGGAAGTAATAAGATATAAATAGGTATAACGAGATTACTTCTACCTACTCCACCTCGGCTAAAACTATATTTTACGTTGGCGACTACTCCATCCTGGACATTTTGTAGAAACCTAGGTAATTCCGATGGCGGTCCAACGTCGTACGATCGACCCGTGTACCTATTACCGCCAGGTCAGTGTAAGTACATCAATAGACCCTAATAATTAAAGCGTTCGACGTCGACACGACTCGCATTTGAATGTGCCATATGGGTGCAAAAAGGAGCCGGTTCGAGGTCAAACGGACGTTGGGGACCGACGTCCGATTATTACGTCAAATTGTTACTTGGGTTGGAGGCATTCGGCGAAATATTTGTTCATTTTTAAAGTTTATTTTAAATTAATCTGAAAACCGCATACTTTGTAATAAAAACATTACTTTTTAACCATTTATAAATGAAGAATCGCGGTCTTTACCACGCAAAAAACACTGCGCACGTAAATAGTGCAAGGCATCATGGCACCAGTGTTTTACAACGCCGTATGACATAACAGCGCAAGATCATCAACCAAGCAAATAATTTACCACGCAACACGTGTCCCGCGAAAATCAATTACCGCACATAACGTTTACCTTGCAAAGTACAGTTATTACAGAAACGCACAAATTAAAATCTTACCCACCAAAAAAAGGAATATGAAGCGGTAATATTATAAAATTTTGGGATTCGCGGCTTATAACCATGACATTTTCCAGAAACAACGTTCTGCACCAATACTCCGCGTTGGTAAAGATTTGTTTATTTTTTGTTTTGTTTTATTATTAATAAAATAAATAAATTCTTGATTAGCGCGGTTCTCTATTTTGGCGATGAACGTTATATATGTGCGTTTTGCGCAGTTAAAATCTCGATTCAAAGATCCTCACAAGTGCGTGTAAGATGGCTTTAAACAACTAAAGGCCGATCCATACTCTCCACCAAGAAATTTTTTCTCCTTCTCCCAAGGGGGGGCGGAGCCTCTTCTATTTTGAGAATTTATTTCAAAAATCGCCAGTTTTCCATAAAACACGCCCTATTGGGTCGAAAGTTACATTAGTTTTTAATTTTAGAAGTTTTGCAAAAAACTTTTTCTTTAATTATATAAAATTTTACCCTCACGCCCCGCCCCCCTTTTGGAAAAGCTGCGACCACCACTGCAAAAACGGATTAATATACAAAAGTAAACGGATATATTTTTTGCCTTCCTGCCTGGTTTACTCTTTTTTTGATGAGTCCGAAATAACTTTATGCAAAATAAAGGACACAAAATACAATGGAAACACAACTTAATGTAAGCCGTGGGTGCCGGGAAACACAGGGGTGGCTGGCAATGAAAAGATATCCTAGCTAGGAGAGCATCTGAAAAACAGTTCATAGGACCTGAACCTGTGTACCCTCAGTACGTGGCCTCCTAGAACGGTGGACCAGAAACGAACACAAAGGCCCTTGGATCCAGACACCAGGACAACAACACAGCAAAACAATGCTGAAATGTCGATGATCGAGAGGTCAGATCACTGCGCACTGAGCCTCTAACATCATCTTTTGAGTACCCGGCATTTAACTACTGAAGAACTCGACACCTCCTAAAAGAGGCATCTTCTCAGGCGGGAGGCTCTCAGAGGACACTTGCAAAGAGGGTGGTGAATATAGCAAAGACTTCGAACCTCTTTTAGGTGAAAGAATATACTAAGAAATACAATGAACAATTAGCTGCAGTCGGGGAATCTCTAAACCTTGCCTTGCTGTATAAAGTAAATTAATCAATCAATCAATGTAAGCAAACCTAATCGGTGCGAAACTAGTTCCTATAAGTTGAAAACGCCATAAATCCAAAAATAAAAAAGTAAAAATATGTCTATTGTTTCAATCCAACTCAAGTGTTCATTAAATCCTATATGACCCACTTTAGTAGATGCATTTTAATGGAAGTTACACAACTGGATTTACTGGATTCCCGCACATGAGATTTCATTAAGATCGGTTTAAGGAAGTAAAAGTTATGACCTTTTTAATTTAAAAAAAAAACAGGAAAAACCGCAGGGAAAACGGGTATTTAACTGAATAGAAGGTTTGGGTTGGGTTGGGTGAGTTGGAGGGGGCAATCTAAAATTTAAACACCAATAAAAACAACTATTTTTTTGTCCCGGGAGCATTGTTCTGGCACTCAATTTATATTTATAAAAAAAAAACTACAAAAGGTTTGGTCAATAAAAAACTCCATTCTGATCTCTAAAGGACTCCTTTTCCTCTCGGATTTACTTTGATATAACGTAAATAAACAGGCATTAAGGAGTTGACACTTTTTTAACGAAAAAAGTTTTTCGTCGATTAAAACGAGATCATGGGAAAAAGTTCGCAAAATAATGACGACGGTATTAAATTAACAGAAAAAATTGGTGAAAATACCGGAAAAATTTTGGGTATTTTGTTATTTTATCGCCTCTTTTGCTTTCTTGAAAATGCTTTTGATTAATGACATTTTAATGCAGGCGTCGGAGTTACACAAAAAGTCTTTTAATACTTAATATACATTATAAACCAAATAAAACGAAAAACTTATAATACTACGCAAAATTAAAATTAAAATTTTCCAAATCCTGCTCAATAATTTTTCGTAAAAGCTTTACACGATTTTTCCATTTGGGATTTTTAATAAAAAGTTGATTGCGGGCAAAAGTAAAGTGAATTAATTTCCGGTTTGTCAGTGGCATTGGTTTTAAACTAGCTGGCCACTTACGGCAACGACAAAAAATTAATGTGTCAATTTGTTGCTTGTTAGTTTGTGTAGAGTGAACCACAAAAATTTATTATTAAAAACATTTTCTAAACAACAAGCTTTTATTAAATGCACTCAAAAGTACACAATAACTTTCTATCTTTCCTATACCATAATAAAAGCGATGGGCGGAAATAAACAAATTTTAACTTTAGCTATGGTTGCTAGTTGTATTACTCTATAAGCTAAGGACATTTTCAAAGGCTTGGCAAGCACGGCAATCTCACCCGTTCTCAGCTTCTCTAGATGAAAGCATTATGTTTATAGAAGAATTTAGTTCTTCTTTTGTAGTTCTCTCTTTGTCACCGTAAAGTTAAAATTTTTAATTTGCGCCCATCGCTTTTATTATGGTATAAGAAAAATAAAAAATTATTTTCTGCTTTTGAGTGCATTTAATAAAAGCTTGTTCTTTAAAAGTTTTTTTCACTAAAAATTCATTTTTTAATTTTTACATTTGTACTCTAAATCGTCCATTTTGAATCCGCCATATTGAAATTTTCAAATCTGATCAAAAATTCATAATCTCCCTTTTTAAAAACCCCTGTATGCCAATTTTGATTGAAATCGAACAAATTAAATCTTTTGCCCCCTACCTAAGAATACCATATTATTGTATTTTCATCGGAACTTTAAACGCATACCAAATATGAACACAATCGGATGTGGATAAGTCAGTTAAAATTGGTTAGCAAAGCATGACCGGAAATCTTCCATCTTGAATCCGCCATATTGAATTTTCTAAATGTGATCAAAAATTCGTTTTCCTTATTCCCAAAAACCCTCGTATACCAATTTTGATTGAAATCGGACAAACTTAGGTGTTTTCCCCCCTCCACTCCCCTCGTAGGAGGGAAGGGTGGCTAATATAGACATATTATTGTATTGCCACCGGAACTATAAATGCTTGCCTAATTTGAAAGCAATGGGATGTTTATGAATTAGTTAGAATTGGTTATCAAAAGATGACCAAAAATCGTCCATCTTGAATCCGCCATATTGAATTTTCAAAATCTGATTAGAAATTCGTTATATCCATCCACAATTGCCCCAACACACCAAATTTCAACGAAATCGGGCCTACTTCAACTGTATCCCCCACCACCACCTTCGAGTAGGGGAGAGCTAGTTGGAGACTTCAGAACAAGGTAAAAAAATTGAAATTTTTTTCCCAATTTTTTTTTTCATACATCAGGAAATTAAGATCCCTGTTGCCAGAACACAAAAACTTTTTAAATTTTGGCAGACCTTTCATCGATTGGTGTTTCCTAAAATAATATAACTAAAACCAGAAATTAAAAATTTTAAGAATTGCTATGATACCGTCCATCCAACACCGTTCTCAACTAAAAAGCCAGTTAACTCATTTTCGTTTGAGTATCCTTTGGCCTATGATCGGTGCCAAATTGACACCAAACTGACAGAAAATCCATGTTTTACTTGTCAATTTGGTTATAAAAATGGCAGCCACAATAGGCTAAAGGGCACTGAGGCGATAGGAGTTAATAGGCTTTTTAGTTAAGAACGGTGTTGGCCTATCAATCAGGTGTTGATAGTGGTTTCTCCAGTCAATGTCAGTCAAATTATTTCTCTTAGGTTACCCAATATTATTGACATGTTCATTGGCGTTTCATGAAAAATAAGAAGTCCGTCATATAATTAAGGACACTAGACATTTGAGTATAAGTGTGCTAATCGTTTTTACATTATTTATTATTTACTGCTTACCTATAGGTACCTATGTATTATTATAAAGAAACAGTTTAAAGTAGGTACTTTCAAAATCTTTCCGTTTCAATCTAGTTATAAAGTAAGTAATAGTTTTTACCTGAATAGGTATACCTATCTATTATTGTAAAGAAATAATTTAAGTAGGGATTTTTAAAATCTTGGTCTTTTAATCTAGTTAGTAGTTATAAAGTAATTACATAAAACAAAACTGATTCTTCTATCTGATTCTTCTTAATGGTACTGATAAAACTTTCCCCGAATTCTCATCAAAACTCTTCATCGATGATATGAAGTCGCTTGCTTTGAAATGCAACTCACAGACCTATGAAAATAGAGATTAGAATTCTTGTTGTTCATAAGAGTTTGATCAGGATTTCTTCTACCTATATATTGTGATATAAAATATTAAAATAGGTAGTTACTATTGTAGGTAAATGTTAAAATTATATTATTAATTTTTGGTTCTAGTGTGTAGTGTTTTAAAATTATTTTTACTATTGGAATAAATTTTGTTGTAATATAATTTTCATTGCTAAAATAGTTATTTACCTGACAAGTGCGGAAAGTTATACTTTTCCGCACGCACCGGCGTTTGCACGAACGACGCGCCAGCGGAGTTCGGGCAAGCCGTAAGTGCGGAAAATACTTTCCGCACGCGTTAAGTACAACATTTTTCCTACGAGCGTGCGGAATATTAAAATATTTTGTCATTATTTTAGTTAAACCTAGCAGACTAAAAATGAAAAAATAGTCGAAACTACGAATTTTATGTTTTATTCAGAACTAAACTTTAACAAGCTTAAAAAATTAATATTTATGGTAACTATTAATCACGAACATTGAAAGTACCACTGCTCATGTTGCTTAATGCCATCGTCGACTTCAAGTCTTCCTGATTCATCACTGAGCAACAGCGTGCTCAACAACAAGCGTGCTCAGCAATTTTTTTTGCTCAACAGCGTGCGTGAAAAATTTTGTTTGCTCAATAGCTCAATTTCCGTGCGGAAAAGTGGCATTTTCCGCACGGAAATGAGTGCGAGAAAAGCGTTTTTCCGCACGCTCTTAGGAAAAATAATTATCTATCTATAAGTATCATATAAAAATAAAAACTTACCCTAGAAGTTTCGCTCGGCACAAAATGTGGTCGCTCTATGGCATTGATCCATTTTCCACAGATATCGGGATCATTTGGAAAGCAAACACCGAAACCTTTGGCCCGTACCTATAATTGCCTTTGCAATTAATAATACAGAAAACGTTCGGCATTCTTTAAACAAATTTTAAAAAAAGATGGACTTGACAGTGACTTTGAAAAATGAAAAAGAATTTTGTTATTTTTTATTTTTCCGACGGTTATGGTGACAGCGTCAAACGTACAGGTTAGAAACTTCTATCCACAGCTGATCTATTCTGACAACCGAGTTGGTAGGCTATAATTAGTGACCGAAGGTCACGATAATACTCGCATCAACTGCGTCTCGAGAAAAATAATTCTCTTGTTTAAGCAAAGTAAAGTAGCACACAAGGACCCCAACGCTTCCTTCAGTATCAATTTTATGTATTGAAAAAGACCAAGAAAGAAAATATTGATCTTGAAAATGTTGTAATAATAAACAGAAGAATCTAACTGCTTTAGGCTACTTGTTATGTTTGTTTATACATTGATTGTTCTCATAATCTGGCATTTTTCGTAGTTTTTTTCTTTTAATATTTTCTTTATTTTCACTTAAAGCATGGCGACAAGAACTGCAAATTGAAGTAGGAAATCTAGGGTCATTAAGGTCGTATTTAATATATCTTTGACGATTCTTTCAAGTTTAAATGAAATTTGAAAACAGTACGACTTCCTTTTTCCAAAAATAATTTTCTTACCACATGCAACACATACTTTTTTTATTTTCAGTGCGATCACATTTAAATTTTGGGTTTGTAAAGGGACTCGCGGCGATTTTATTTTAAAATTTACAAAATTGGCATAAATGTTATCTAAATTTAACTGACAGTTTCACTTAGCTTGACAGACATTTGATTGTCTTGTTTTTGTTTTTTTTTTCATAGCATACTAAGATTTTTATGCAGCTGTGCGTAATAGAGAATTAACTTAAATTAATTAAAAAAAAGGTTTTAATGATTGTGTTCCAATCCGTGAAAGATCGGTGTTTGGTTTACAGTATACGGGGAGGACAGGAGATTAGGACCGGTGGGTTCCGTGAGTGGGGGGGGGGGGGATTTGGTTCAAAATAATTTGGTATTAAATAAAAAACTGTTTTGCATGCCATCTAAATATTTTTCGACAATTAGTATCGTTGTATATACAGGGTGGATTCTTTAAACGGAACGGTGCTTCTGGCGGGTCAGAATTTGGTTGAATAAAAAAATCCAAAAACACGTCAACTGAGATTTTTAATTTCCTTTAATCGTGCTATCTTGGATTTTGTCCATGTCATTTAGTTGCATCTGGGTATTTCCACAGAAATGTACCTTATTTTCACAAAACTCAATTGTGTCGTGTCTTTATAAAATCCACCCCAATAAAGAGAAGAATACTTATAATGATAGGTTCAATCAAAACTTTGCCTATATTTTTGTACTTTCTTTAAGCATTCTACTTTAATCTTTTAAAAAAGCTTTAGCTCATAATGCAGAAAATTTTAATTTTGTTTACAATGAGTTCTAGCTTACACGTTAAGATATATCATATTGAATTATTTATTGAAAGGAACTAGTGGTTAGTGCCTAAAATATAAATATAAAATTTCATTCATGCAAGACGTCATTTAGGATCTGTAACTGTAAGAACTCATCATTATTTATATGTCACACCCGTTACAAAAAAATACAAAAAGTGTTTCTAACTAAACACGCAAATACAAAAATTATACGAAACTATATCATTACAACAAGTATGAAATACGCTTCGACAGTATAAAAAAAATGTCGCACCCGTTACAGGTAAATTAAAAAAAAATAAAACTGCTTGCAAAAATATAGTAGTCATAGCAGGCTGTTTATATTCAGTGTTTGACATAATATAAAACAATTGCTTGAGTAAGTAAATAATTTGATTGACGTTTTGATAATTCTAAAAGTATTTCACAATTTCTTCAACAGTATTTTTTGGTGTATTTTTACAAAGTAATAATAAATACTCCTAAAGAGTGCTTTGAGTTCCTCTCAGTGAATGCTGGGGGACTTTTAGTATTCTATATACCAGAGAGCCAAATAAAAGAAATCACCCCCGTTTTAGAAACAAGATGGCAAGGTCTCAGAGCCATAGATAACATACAATCTAAGCATTATTTAGAAAATGAGGGTCCCAATGTTATCTTGTCAGCAGTCACCTACAAATCTGAACTTCAAAGGACCCAAATTAAAGTATTGTAACCATTTTTTAGTACTATGTTAGTACTTACTTTTTTTTCTCGTTAATTAATACTAAAATTAATATGTTACTCCTTCCATGTAGTTATTTATTTTTTTACTACATACATAACAATGTATAAAAGTAGTTTTGGTGTATTATATAGAGCATACGTCCTCAACTGCAATTGATTTTTACCATTCTTGGCTGAAAAAGTCTTTAAAAAAAATCCAATATAAAAACGAATTTACTATATAACACTCGTTACACTCAATCATAACACCCGTCACAAATTGAGGATAAAGAAAATAAAAGAAGTAAAAATTAATAAAACTCAAAATATATTAAACCTCTTTGGTGGCCTTTTCTGCTATACACTAAGATCAAAAAATATATTAGTTTGCTATGCTAACTTTTATGAAAACTAAACCTAACCATATCAATATCGAAAAAAAGTAAAAAACAAAATAACACCCGTTACATGTATTTGATTCCCTAAAATACATTGTTCTGGTGATTCCTAGTGAGTTTTTTTGCATAAAGATTTTCATCTGCCAAGACCACATGAGTTAATTCGAGTTTTGTTGTAATAACGTATCAACATCAAACATAAAATTGGATGTCAAAAACATAAAACGTAACACCCGTTACAATGGAATTACCCATCTGCAAACAATTCTCTCTTCAGCAATACCACACAGTAGGATCTATCTTTTACGATAATTTTATTTTTTTATCTAAATCTGTATGGAAAACTTCGATATTCATTCAAATATTCCACGTAAAACAGGGCATAGACAACAATTCCATGCAAGTTTAAATGCCTCCATCTTGGAAACAATAAGAGATAGAGTATTAGTGTGTGGTATTGTCAAAAAGATAAATTTTTTTAGAATTCAAAAATTTCAAACTATACAGGGTGTCCTATTTAATAAAATATTTTTTTTTGCCGTACCTCGTAAACGAAATGACATAAAAAAAATCCAAGACAGCACGATTAAAGAAAATTAAAAATCTCAGTTGACGTGTTTTTGGATTTTTTTAAAAAACCAAATTCTAACCCGTTAGAAGCACCTGTATATAGATATGCGGTTTCTATATAATGTGAATTAGAAAATAGATTCTTGAAAACAGTGCGTAAAAAATCAGCTACGATTTTCCGTTATGCGAATAAGGCTAACGTAAAGTTTCTATTTTAAGGTACAAAAAAGTTTTTTTTGTAGCCAATCCAGTAAACCCTATATTTTCTTTAGGGACACTGTGACTTTGACCTTCGAAAAACATCAGTATTCACTGACCTACTTCAAGTTAATATAATCATTGATAAAATGTTGTCTTTTTATTCCTTCGTCAAAAACATGCCTTTCTTGCAGATGCAAAACTTTTTTTGCAAATAATTTTCAAAAAATTTGAAATTAAAATTTTGAAAATGCAGTAGGCGAAGCGGTGGAAAAGCAAATGCTCCTGTGTCCCCTAAGTGTCTAAACGTCCCAGACATTAATGGGATATCCCAAGAATGTAACTAGCAGAACATCCTTAGGACGTCCCAGACATTCATGAGATATTCCAAAAATGTACCGAGTAGAACATTTTTAGGACGTCCCATCTAGGATATTCCAGAGACATCTTATCTTAGTTCTAAAAAACAAAAAACTTATGGTTAACAAATAATAATAATAACGATGTCATTTTGGTTAAAACATATGTTAATTTACACTCTTTTATATATCTGCCTACAAGATGTTTGCAATTTAGTGAAACACACCCAGGATATTTATTAGTTACTTTTTAGGTTTTTTCATAATGGAAAGTTTAAAAAACCTAAAAAATTTAAATTTTGGGAAGAAATGCAAATTGTGTTATTAAAAGTCTTCGCTGTGCAAAATGGTTTTGACTAATGCCAATTTTTTTTTTTTGAACTGCCTTAGAAACGTTTTGTCTTTTGTTATAAAAAAACGAGAAGGTTGACTAAATAAAAAACAAAAACGGACGGTCATTTAACATATAACAAGTCATTATAACTATACATTATCATTTGAAAATCTGATAACTCATCCCAAATAATAATAAATGGAACAATGCTATCCCAAATTCGGTATTTATCAACCCGACATTTAACTTCGCCCTACGATGGGAATTAATCAGTATAACCGCATCAACCATCAACGTTGATTAGGTCCTTTTCACTCTTTCAGTATGTTCGTTGAAATCTAAAGCAGAACCTAGATAGAATTTATTATACTTTTCAAAGCTTATTTTTTTTTCTATTTTTAAAAACCACTTAGCTTTTATGTGACGCCACTCACAGTTTGCATCAGCTATATACAGTGGCGGATCCAGCAATTTCACCAGGGAGGGGGCGCAAGCAATAAAACTTATGTAGGTCGGCTCAAGCGACCACGAACATAGGACAAAAAAGTACTTTTTTATGGTCATCATTGTTTTTGGGGGTTTGGTTAGATTGGTATGGTGGTTAGTGGTAACCTGACCCTCCCCACTAATCAAACAGTTTCGACCTACATAATATATTATGTTCGTAGTTGCTTGAGCCGTTGGTGGTGACTAACAGATACTACCTGATTCAACTAATTAATTTTGGCAAAGTTATTTGTTATTCAAATCCTTAATTCTAAAAATATAATAAAATTAAGTTTTCTGTTTTGTTTCTCAAATCCATCTAATATAGATTCTAAATTCAAAAGCGCCAAGCTTTTATTATTAAGTCTCTCTTCTCCTACCGAGGACCGAAAATAAGTTTTTTTTCAAACGACCGGAAAATAGCCACTTTCCGTACGATTTTTCGTACGGAAAGTTCTACATTACAAGGCAAGTTCATTTGAAATATTTCCTCTCTCAAGAAAGAACCTTTTTGTTCAATTTTCCGGTCCCTTGATCCTTTTCCGGTCCCATTTTTGGCCAAGTTGGCTATGACTTCTTGTTGACAGCTTTTAGCTTTTTTTTTGGGCAGTTTTGACACTTCTAAAAAAGCTCTTATAAATTTGTTTCAAAAGTTTTGTTTTAATTCTCAAAGTAAGTATACTATAGTAGTAGAGAAGGGGCGGCGCGAAGCCTGGCAAGTAGGCCTCCCTGGGCCCTTTCTGCCCTACCCCGAGCCTGCCCCTAATCCACCGCCTGCACCACTAGTCTGGCAGTCTGCTCATTTGGTTTCACTGTTCTTTTTGCCAGTCCAGTATTTTGTCCCATTTGAGCATGTGCAGGTCCTCCTCATCCAGGGACGGGAAACCGAATACCTGATATCTCGTCCTCTGGTATGCCTCGCAGTTCGCTATAACGTGTCGAGATGTCTCTTCTGCCCGCCCGCAGGCCCGGCAGGTCGAGTCATTCTCCACCGTGATCCGGGTCATGTGCTTCCTTAGTCGGTTGTGACCTGTTATGATACCTGTCAGCAGACCAGCGTCCCTTCGCGATCTCCCCAGAAGCCATTTTTGTCTGGCTACATCCGGGCCCTTCACGAAGCCCTTGGTCTGTCTGCATTCTGTTCCTCCTTTCCAAGCGGTCGTCATGGCATCGTTGGCCCATTTATTGAGTCGACTTTGCAATTGCCTCTTGGTTGTTCCTAGGAGTGGTTCCGGCCCTACATACTGGGTGCTTGCCCCGATCCTGGCTAGCTCGTCGGCCATCTCGTTACCCGACACCCCCATATGTCCCGGTACCCACATAAGTGTCACTTGTTTGCCGTCTCTCGCCCTTAGTGACTTTACTTTACTTTACCCTACCGTTCTTTATTTCTTCCATGGTTGCAGCCATTATTATGGCATACACCTCTGCCTGAAAGACCGTGGCTTGCTCTCCGAGCAGGTACCTCTTTCGAACCTCCTGGTCTTCCACATAAAACCCCGATCCTGTGGTTTGCCTCTCCGACAGTTTCGACCCGTCGGTGTAGTAAATCACGGCGTTCTCCTCGAACTGTTCGCGGAGGTTTTCACTCTGCCATAGTTCCCTGTCTGGGATGACTACTTTGTACCTCTTGTTGAATCTCCAGGGGTTTTTTGGTCTTTGTGTTTTAATCGCTGCCATAGAGATTTCTCTCTCGGCGATTTGGGAAATCCTAAGATGCCCCGCAGCTTCCCCTCTTCCTCTCCATTGACCTGTATCTCTCAGCCGGAGGTGGGTCGCCATCGCTTCTTTTCTGATACAGATCGGAAGTGGCGGCAGTCCCAGAATGGTTTCGAGCGCCTGTATAGGTGCCGTCCTCATAGCGCCGGTTATCCCTCTGCATATGGTTCCCTGTAGACTCCTAAGCTTGAGGGTAGTAGTGACCTATTCCACTGCTGGCCACCAGTATACTATTAATATAGGTACATAAAGAACACCCAAACCTAGAAATCTGCCTTTTATGAGTTCTTTTATCATTATTTTGCTTGATAAGTTGACCATGGTCGGCTATAACTGGTCGTCAGTCATCACTGAATTAGCTGTGCGAAGCTAATAAGCACTGTAATTTTTGAAATGTTTTTTATAATTTTGCACAACTTAAAAATACAAAAATCATTTCTAAAAGCAAAACTTTACTTGTTTTTCTTTAGTTTTCATCTTAAAAACTAGCGGCCTTAGCGGCAATGGCTATCTAGCCAACAAGAAGCAGAAAACATCAGGGGTCTGTTCATAAATTCGCAACATGGCTAGTCGTTGACGAAAGTCATAGGTACTAAAATGTTTTTTTCTGATTGTTTGAAAAAAAAAGTACGTACGATACACGACCGGAAAGGGTCTTTACAGCCTGCGGCTCGCCCTGCAAATTTTCTGCGTCGACAGTAAAGACCAATTTTCCGGTCTAGTGACGTAAATACCTATTTCACAAGTCTTAAAGTGCAGAAACTTCTTTCGGCGGTAGCAACCGAAACAGGAAAAGAAGAACCAATTTTTAATGCGTTGTAGATATTGGGGTAATCATGTTTACTACAGTGTCAACGCTGTTAAGGCATCATCGCATTTACTCTTTAAAGTTTCTTTTAGGCAAGAGGGCAAGAGGAATACTTATTTAATCTTAAAACATATTTTCTTATGAACTCCATTAAATTAGCCAAGCCAAACCTATTTTTCTTACCTACAAATAATTGTAGCTTGAAACAGAAATTCGAAAATTATTTTTGACTGTCCCCTGTATAAAAACTAGACATCCGCCAACAATAGGGACTTATCGGTACATAAAATCGGCATAGGTTTAAAGGTTTCTGACATTTTTGTCATGTAAGCATTTCATCTAAACATGCTTATATTGTGACATTCTTAAAGTTGACAAATTAAAGTTAATGCCGTCCTTTATTAAAGGCAGGCACAAACATTATGATATATGATTATGATATAGCAAAAATGACATATTTATACAACAACAATGTCAGAATCACTTTAAACTTCGTGTGGAATTGTCCAAAATAGTGCCGTCTTTGTTAAAGACAGGCTATGCCGACAGTCCGATGTGTGAGTGACGATAAGTCCTCTTGCGTACAGCTTTTGTTCTGTTTAGCAATTTTAGCCACTTTTTTTCATTATTCACTTTGATAGCGGATATCTTCGAAACTGCTCATAGAAACGAAATAAAAATTACCCGTTTTCTAACTAGCACTAGAAACACACAAAAGACCAAAGCGAAAGGAGAAACAATTAAACGATGTTTCGCCCGGGGTGACCAGCGTGGGCTCGTCAGTGGATTCACTAGTCACCCTCAATCCAGACATCATTTAACACCATCGCACACTCTGACTTCCAACTCTGAATCACTCACAAATAGGCATCGTTCCGCATGGTACTTATTATAAGTCACCTGATACGGGTTCGTCCTGGCGTGTTAATCTTTCCAATAGGAATATGCTCCTAAGACAATTAAAACAAGAAGTTAAACTTCCAAATCAGTTACATCAACCGAAAAGAGTCTAAGAAAGAGAAGATCAAAAGATCTTGGGAGGAAAGAACGAAAATTCAAAATTGGTTGAGTGTCCCACAAGGAACACACAAAAGACCTAAGCGAAAATTCAAAATTTTGAATTTTCGTTCTTTCCTCCCAAGATCTTTTGATCTCCTTTTGCAATACTGCACATTAGTGATGGGTATAAAACATCGATGTTTCAAGAACATCGATGTTTTTTATTCAACATCGATGTTTTTAACATCGATGTCTATAAAATATCATCGATGTTAAAACATCGATACTTTTTTTTAAACATCGGAACATCGAACATCGATCCAAAAAAAATTATACGAAATAATGTGTCTGAGAAGTAAAAACAGAAGTTGCCTATTTTTGAGGTGTCGGTCGGCTTTGACGCCAATAGTGTCTCTACCTAATCTGAATGTACTACTGATATTTTTGTGTTTTTTTTAGCGTAGATATTTAACAGCTTCTGTATATCATGTAGCGATTATTTATTATTTGCATGCTTATTATAAATATTGTGTAAAACGAGGGGGTAAACACTAGTTCAAAAAGTGTGAAATGATTGCCAATGTTTTTGAATGTTCAGTGATAGCCGGAGACTGTCGCGGGATTTCCAAAGACGCCCAGAGTCTCTTAGGGTCTGCAAGCCAGGGTTTGGCGGCGTTTGTCGAAGTTTAGGCAGTTGCAGGAACTGCAAGGGACTGCGAACTGGTAAGATTTGTGACATGATTGCCAATAGTGGTTACCCCCTTGGTGTAAAATTAACAATAAATCTTAAATAAAACAGTTTCTTTGACTAACAGAATTCTCTCTAAAAAAAGCAAAATAAAACATCGATGTTCAGAAACATTTGATTCCGATGTTTTTTCACCATCGATGTTGAGTTTCGATGTTGACATCGATGTTCAACATCGATGTTTTTTATCGATGTGCCCATCACTACTGCACATGGCAACGCTGATGGTCTGTAGCTATTTTCACAGTTTACCGCGCACGGGTGAGAGGCAATGAGACATCACTTGGATTTTCGGATTGCCATTGGTTGAGTTAACGCAGTTCCGCCAATCGCGTTCCGTAACTCTGCTTATGGAGAGCCGCCTGTTAGTTCTTAAAAGATCTAATTTTCCTTAGTTTAGAATAAGTAATTGTGTCATTTCTGAGTCTTTTTGTAGTTGTGTGGTTTTATAATTGTAATCAAAGGTTTATAAATATTATTTTACAGGCATCTAAGCGCATCAGTGTTAGTTCCAGGTGGGTCGAAGTATTTGAATTTTGTTAAAAAAATAATCTTGAATTTAAGAATATTTTAGTTGAATATTCTTTGGCATAACCTGATACTAAAGCAAAGTTGGAAAGGGATTGTGGACTGACAAAAAGACCCAATTGTCAATTGAAACACTTAAAGCCATGATCCTGACCAAACACACCTGCCTCGAATTTTATATCATGGAAAATGTTAATGCGCTACGTGCTATACATGGACAAACCAAGTACAAATTTAACAATAAAAATTACTTAGGTAGTTTAGATTTAAAGGTTTATTCAGTAATGATTTGTTTAAGTTTATTATTTGATTTAGATCAGACTTAAGTAACTGTAACTAACTGTACTTCATTGTTTTTAAAAATTTACATTTTTATACAATATTGTTCTAAGCCTAGAAATTTTTGTAGCCTTAAAAAAAACCTTACAACTAAAATTAATAGCAGATAAATGTAAAGAATACTATGCTAGTTTTTAAATCCAGTAATTCAGCTAATTTATTTTGCTTCATACACAAGTATTTTTACCTACGCCCAACGAATAATACTAATTGTACGACCCTCTCAACACTATTGTAATGGCTCATTTACGGTCTTAGGATAATAATGAAGCTTAGATGTAAACCACAAGATGGCGTGACAAGCGATGAAACTTTATTTTATAAGAGCACTAATTGACGCAAAAATGTGAATTATTTTTCTATATTTTTATATACCTATATACCTAACCAAAAGTAAGTCCCGGTAAATTGACATATTACGCATTTTTAAGAAAAAACACCTTGTTTTTAAAAAGATATATGAAAAGTCCCTTAGTAGCATTATTTGTTTTGACGTTTTAGATAGAACGTCATTGAAACTTGAGGTTATGAAGGTTGTTGACTTCGAGTGTTCGCGTTTAATATTTTTAATAATTTCTGATATTTATGAAGACATTTTCAATGGTCGTAGGTAAAATATAGTACACTAACTCGCATGTTATGGTCATTACACGCTCAGATAAATTAAGACACTCGCCTGCGGCTCGCGTCTCAAACTTCATCTTCGCGTGTAATGACAATCATAACATGCTTGTTATGTAAACTACTATTACTGTCTAGTAATGACGCAACATTTTTAAGAAATAAATTTTAATAATAAAAAACAAAAGCAATTATTCTTATTGAAAATTTTTAATCTGTTAAAACTAGACAAAAATTTTTTACCGCGTTCGGTATTTTGTTGTTTGGGAGTTGGTCACCTTAACTGGTCACCAAATGGTTTGAAAATAGTAGTTTTTACAGCTAGTGGCTATTTTTTACAAGCGTGATTTTAAAAAACGAGCCCAGCGAGTGATTTAAAAACGCGATTAAAAAAAGTACAGTTTAGCCGTGAGTTGTAAACACTATTTTGTTTAATACCTTCATTACTTAATTTAAAAACTAAAAAATTCAAAAGGCGCAAAACATACAAAAAACTAGAAAACAAAAGCATTTACTTCGCCACCAGCTATTCAGTTTTTAAATTTCGCGCCATATCCTTCTGTTGGTCAGTTAATTTTTTGACATTATTTATGTGCAAAAAAATACATAATAATTATTTTGGAGCAACCTCTGAACAGCAAGAAAATTTTTTGCATCCCTGGTAAAAAAACCGCATAGAATCTCATGAAAGTTGGTGAGTTTTTATGCGGTTTTATAGGGTTTTATAAGATCTTACAATCAAGGCTGTCTTGCTCGTAAAAACTGATAGAAAAAATCTCTAATTCATGAGATTTTTCTTGGGTTTTACAAGTTTGTTTCACATACAGCATAGAAAACATATTTTTTTTCATTTCTATTCTATTCTATGAGTTTATTTATTACACCGTTAAACCAATTTATTTTACCGAAAAAACTTTTAGCCATCTTTTCCTTGTTCCTAGCAGGGTATTGCTCACTAGCATTCTCAAAATTGACCATCGGGTCTCAGGAGTCTTGAAGATTGACTATGAATGATTCTCAATAAAGAGAGTTTCTCTGGAAACTTTTTATCTGTTTGCAGATCATCAATGATTAATTTTTGTAATTAATTTTTGTAATTAAATTTAAACATTTTAGTATATATTTTCCTATTAGCATCTATTTGGACATATCTTTTAAAAAAATTAGTCTATTGAAGACAATTTTGTATTTATAACTAAAATGATCTATTAAGCATTTCTACAAATTTTTTAAAAAAGTAGAAAGTTTGATATGTTGATGCTGGGTTATATCAACAGTGAGTATCGCTTATAGGACATGAAAAAACAGAAAATTGTAAGGAGATAAATAACGAAATGAAGAAGAACAGACAAGAGAAGAAGTTTTAATACGAAAGATTGAAGATGGTTTAAAGCATAAGTAAACAAGAAGAAAAGAATGTAAAAGTAAACGTAAAAAAAAGAATGTAAAACTGCTAGAAGTCCTCAAAGAGAAAAACAGGTAAGGACCAAATGGTTTCAAAATTATCAGTTAGATTTAAGTCAAGATAAAGATCTAATTGCGTCTCTGTTAGCTAACAGTATACAAGATAACTATTTAGAAACGATAGAAATCGGTAGGGAGTGAGAAAACGTAATTTAAGATGAATTAGATGATCTTGAAAAAAAACAGACCTAGGAATTGGTTCTTAGAGATTTCTATTTCTAATTTCTCCAAACAGCAAAAAAAAATCTCAAAGTTTCAGTTAACTTAGGAATTGCTTTTAATATTAGTTGGGAAAATGGTCTTCAACCCCCCCCCCCCCCAACCCGGTATTATCAAAGCTATAAAAAGCATTTTAACTAGAATAGCAGAATACCTACTTTCTTGTGAAATAAATTAGTTATTTGCCTAACAACTCCGAAAAGTTATAAATTTCTGCACGAGTGGGATAAACAGCACGAAGCGGACTTTGGAAAACCCTTCAAAGGTGGAAAATGCACTTTTCTCAAGAGTAAGGTATAGTGATTTTTTTCGATTGTTTTTGATTGCCATCTTCATCAATAAAAAGTTCTTAATAAACGCAAATTTTGGGTAATCTATGGCTTCAATAACTAATCATTAAATATGCATTGTCACGGCGATCCATGACAAATTCACACGGAGAGATCACAGACAGACAGACTAACTAATGACAAAGGGAATACCGAAATGGGGCCTTTACTTTGTAGGTGCGTTCTACTCCATTAAATGGCACTTTGCGAGAAAACATTGTTTTAATGCAGCATCGAGGCAAGCTGAATCATTTTAACGGCTTCTAACGGAAAATTTTAATGCAGAATCTAATAGCGTTTTCGATTATCCTCCTTGCAAATCGTTTCTGAGATTGCCCGGAATCAGAGCAATAACGTCACAGATCAGTTTTAGGGCGCTCCAAAGCCGATCCCGAGCTGTCACGAGGATTGGAGGAATATTCATGTTGTAGGAATATTCTCTCAAAGTGATTTTTGGAATATTCTATTGCGAATGTGACATGAATGTTCCAGACCTATAGTTTGTGATAGTTATATTTCTTTGTTAATAAGATAATAATATTCCCATGATAATGTGATTATCAAGTTTATTATATGAATATTCCCAAAAAGAATATTTTTGTCAGAATTTTGACATGTTTGCTGAAAATATTACTATCTTGTGAAAAGAACGCGATTTACATGATTTATAATTGTAATTTAGTTTAATTTCATCTATTGTAGGTAGGTGGCACTGGAATATAACAGAGCAAAAAGTTATTTAGGTGATCTTTTGATAACTAATCTCAAGTAGTACATCAACATAATGGTGATACATTGATATACCTAGATCCATAGGCTACTCCTTAATTGCAATTTAGTGGATATATATCAACTGCATATCTTAGGATATCCATCTCGTGTAGGGATGGGCGAACCTGCGATTTTGGTGAAGCCGTGACAAGACGTGACTGCTCCAGTTGTGTCACGGTGACACAGTCATAGCAGTCAGTGATTTTTTGGAACAGTTTACCCAAAACATGCAAAAGAAAAAAATGTTATGTACCTCGCGTCTGTCGCAGCCACAGAAATTTAAATTTGATTGGTCGCAGCTTCCTACTCCCGTTTTCAGCGGGGGCAGCGGCGTGGCAAAAAGTAGTTTAAGTACTCGCGATTGTAAATTAATGCTTATGCTGCGACGCTGTCCGCAACGTGAGCATCGGGGCTGTACGACAACTATCGAGTGCCAGCCTGTGACAAACTGTCACTGCTATTTTCTGGAGCAGATCGTGACTGTGACAGACGAGTAACAGTGACAAAGTCGCAGTTCATGAAATCGCAGCACACTCCTAATCTCGTGGCCATCTGGACATGTTTTGATTCACAAATTCAGTCTCAATCATATTACTATAATTCTTTAAAAAAAAAAAACGTTCTGGTCGTGTTATAGCTTAGATTAAAAAGAGACAAGATATCTGACCCTTACGGAGACTTTGGTTATATTATTATATGGAACAATGTTTACCTTTCTGTTGTTTACAGTAAACACACCAGTGGCGTACCTACTTATATATATATATACTTATACATGGATTATATTATTAAAATTTTACTATAGTATTAAATCTGAAAATAATTTAAAAAACATGCAAAAAATAATTCTGCCAATTTAAGCTTTGGAAGCTTTCTAACAATAAATGTTTGTAGTATAATTTTATACAAAATAAATTTATTACAAAGTTTGTATATGATTTATAGCAATTTAAATTTTCAACAAAATGAACAACTCAACAATTACAACAAAAAAACACAGTTCATAGTACCTGGAACACAAGAAAAAAAATATAATATTATGTAATAAAAATTATGTTATTGTAGAATCGTAGATTTCTCCAGGCTGAAGCAGTTGAATCATAGTAGGTAGAAGGAAAGAAAGTCCTGTATGCTTCACAAATATTTTAATTCAATAAACATTCATCTTTCAAGATGGCGGCCAAAAATCATAAAAGATACAACTTTCGCAACCGGGGCATGAATATATTCGAATCCATATAATTCGAGAACCGGGATTCCAAAAAATTAACTTTGAAGGTCATCCGATCTTAAATAACCTTGAAAATCGCAAAAACAAGATTTTTGCCATTTTCTCGTTAAAAAATCTTAATAATTCGAGGTTTGTCAGTCCAACTTCAAATGTACCTCAAACTATTAGGAATATATGCCAAATTCGATCCTTAGAGTTTGATACAGTTTAAATCTTCATTACCTTAAAAAGTACCTCAGTATTTGGCATATATGCCTAATAGTTTGAGTTACATTTGAAGTCAGTATGACAAAACGTCGAGTTTTTGACGGAAAAATAAGAAAAATATTGTTTTTTGCGATTTTCAAAGTCATTTAAGCTCGGATGACCTTGAAAATGAATTTTTTGGAATCATCGTTCTCGAGTTATATTGAATCGAGTATAATCATGCCTCGATTGCGAAAGTTGAAGTTTTTATGATTTTTACCCTTATCAATCCCTACACGGATGCGAACAAAACACCCAGTAACACTCGATTATGTGACTAAAGAGCTATCAATCCCACATAGTCACAAAACTGCTGCATTCAAAATCCCACGGGATAGAAATTATCGACATATGCCCCTTCACTATATTGGGTAGATCTTAAAAAAGTGTAAGAATAAATGCTTATCTCCGGAACTACCCGGAATTTTTAAACTTTTTTTTATAGTTTTGAACAAAGCTTTAAATCGCGCCACTTTGTCCGAATTTAAATTGTTTCGTATAGTTTAGGAGATTCCCATGGTTAGCATCGAATTTGGAACACCCTGTCTACATGTATGTATACACTTTAGGCAATTAAAAAATACTTTAAATCCCTCTTTTCAGGGATTAAAGTTTAATGTCCGCGGCGTGAAAACAAAGACTCGAGCCGATAGGCGATGGATTTTACACGCTGAGGTCGTTAAACGCAATTTAAGAACGAGGAACATACAATGTTTTATGCACAACCGTGTTTTTTAGGAGAAAAAACGTATTCATGAATTATTCCACAAAAAAAATTATTGATCTAAAACTCTCTAATATTTTGACAACACAGGAATCACTGTCAGTAAGCTACGGTTTCCTAGAAAAGCGGTGCCATAATAAAGCGGCTGTAACATTGCGGTCGAAACGGCCAACGAATTTAACGGACGCTCTAGAGTTGACGACTCATGTAAAGTTAGGCTTCGCGATTGCTTCAGTCTTAAAAAAAATATTTTTAATTAGTTCATTGGTAAAAACAACATTTTCTTAAGACATTTTTTAACTGCAGAAATGAAATGGATGATTTTGATTTGGAAATGATAACACCCAGTAAACACCGTTATGTAGAAATTACCTTGTTACGTAAATTTAAGGTCACTCAGAGGTCACAATAAGGTAAAATTTAAACGAAAACACTCCATAATGCCATGCGCGGAGCCCACCTAATTCTTACATAAATGTGATGTAAATAAAAATAACCTTTTACATAAATATTGTTACGTGAGGGTTAAGTAAAAACTACGTATATTTTACATAACAGGTTTACCTTGGTATGTAAATTTAAGGTCACAATAAGTTATTAATAAGGTAAAATTTAAGTCACATTAATCTGCATGACATGCGCAAAGCGTCAACTGTCTAAGTCCGACATGAGCATGCAGCTTGAGGCAGGCCAACGTCGGTGATATACGAAGGTACGTCGGTGGTTGCTTGATGCAGTCTGACATTGGCAAACTGCAAAGTTAACCAGACAAAATTTTAATATGACGTAAATCGCGTTATAGAGCGTTTACCTAATTTAGACGATACAAATATTACATAAAATGTTTTATATAATAGTTATGTAACATTTGAAATGTAAACTTACGGTTCAATTGACTATATAATAATTATGTAAAATTTAGGACTTTAATTTGACGTAAATCATTTTCCAGAGAATTTACATAACTTAAATGACATAATTAATACATAAAACATGTTATGTAACAAATACGTACAATTGTAAATGTAAAGTTAAGGTTCAAACTGCTTTATAACATTTATGTAAATTTTAAAATTTTACGTTTACGTAATTTAGATAATATAAATCCTACGTAAAATGTTTTATATAATGGTTATGTAACATTTCAATTAAAAACTTACGATTCAATTGATTATATAATAACTATGTAAAATTTAGGACTTTAATTTGACGTAAATAATTTTAAAGAGAAATTACAAAACTTAGATGACATAATTAATACATAAAAAAATGTATGTAACAATTATGTAAAATTTTAAATGTAAACTTAAGGGGCACACTGTTTCATAATATTTATGTAAATTTCAAAATTTTAATGTGACGTAAATCATGTTATGGAGCGTTTACGTAATTTAGATAATATAAATATTACATAAAATGTTTTGTATAATAGTTATGTAACATTCTAAATGCAAACGTAATGTCTAAATTGTTACATAATAGTTATGTAAATTTTATTACCTTCATTTAAAGTAAATAATTTTATGTAACGTTTACGTAAATTAGATTACTTAAATATTACATATAATTTTTTATATAATAGGTATGTAATATTTTAAATGTAACTTAAGGGGCACACTGTTTCATAATATTTATGTAAATTTCAAAATTTTAATGTGACATAAATCATGTTATGGAGCGTTTACGTAATTTAGATAATATAAATATTACATAAAATGTTTTGTATAATAGTTATGTAACATTTTAAATGCAAACGTAATGTCTAAATTGTTACATAATAGTTATGTAAATTGTATTACCTTCATTTAAAGTAAATAATTTTATGTAACGTTTACGTAAATTAGATTACTTAAATATTACATATAATTTTTTATATAATAGGTATGTAATATTTTTTATGTAAAATTAAGGTCCCAATAGTTACATTATATATACGTAAATTTTAAGAATTTATTTATAAAATCAAATTTTTTACGTAAAATTAATATTACTTATGATGACTTACATTTACAGTCAAAGTTTTGACGTAATATTTACACAACTTTTTTTATACAAATATTTTTATGTGGGATTTACGTAAATATGATGTAACATATTTTACATAAACATATGAACCTTAGATTTATATAAATATTTGGTTAAAGTCACAAGTGTTTACTGGGCAAACAGCAATTCCCAAAATCAATCGAAATTTCATCTTCCTCCAACGTCCAGACTACATTTTTATTACCAACCGACGTTGTTTATCAATATTCGAACATTTAGGTATTATAAAAAATACAACAAATTCAGCTCTTCTCAGCGACTAAAAACGTTACACAAACAGTCTCCCACCGCTATGACGGTCGCTACCAAAATGACGGTGCCGCTTTTTTGTGTGACGGTGCTGCTTACCGTTTCCTAGAAAACCGGGCACATACAAAACTAAGGACGCCGTTTTATAACGGCCGCTCTATTACCACGGTCTCTAGAATAAACACGGTCTAGTAATTTTTTTGCTCCGCCCACCTGATAACGACACAAAAATATCAGCCTGCTTTCTTTATTGATTTTTTTTTTGGGTTATATTATTTTTGCAGAAATTTTTGTAATAAAAATTGTACCTATTTGTTCATCATTTCTTTTCTTCTTCCCTAATTAAATACCCTGTGATATTACTTACAATATTTTCGTCATAAGTAGCTGCATTTATGCGTTTTTCAGTCAGTCAGATTTATTGTACAACAAGTCTTTCCTTCTAAATAATAATCATAATCATATAATAAATAATCACTCAATCAAAGTACAAAATAAAATAGCTTCCAAAACAGGAAAAATAACAACTACCTACATACACCTAACGTCTGAACTACGAGGACGAACTAACTCCAACTCATCCGATGAGTTTCTTGACGGAATCGATTACCAAATAATGATCTTAATTTCTATTTATTTGGTGAAAGATCAACGCATGCAGGCCAAAAATAAATTATATTTACTTATGGGTTATTCTTATAATTTTGCCAAATATGACTGATGAAATTTCAAAACTTTAAATTGCTTTTAATAAGTAATTTTGATAAGGAAATTTGGTAAAACTAGGTTGTTCTCTGCAGTGTTTATAGTGGTCAAGCTAGATCATTTTTACTTGTGCTAAAATTTGTAAAAATCTATTTGAGTGGACCACGGACTTGATAACGGTACCACGGACGTGATTATTTATATACATACACTTAATAAGTTAAATAATTAAATTGAACAGAACACATAACTGATTTCTGTGCTGAGTGCAGTAAAGTTACTTTACTGCACTCAGCAAAAAATAATCTCTAAATAGTTATTTTCCTACTATCGTGCGTAAAAGTGCACTATTACGTACGCAGTGTGGGAATGGATTTTCCCTGTCTTACTTTTACGCACGCTTTTTTTTACCGATTTTTTAGGTGCAATTCGACTTTTTTGATATATTTTTCAACTCAAGTGTAAAAAAATCTAAAAAAAACAGTTTTTTGTTATTTTAATAACTAAAAATGAAAATATAATGTTGCCTAGATGGTTTTTACGCAAGTATGAAAAATTTTGTACCTCACACGTGCGAAAAGTGTCTTTTCCGTCTTTGAAGGGTTGCCCGAACTATGCTCCGCGTCGTTCGTGCAACTGCCGTCGCGTGCGGAAAAGTATGACCTTCTGCACTTGTTAGGTAATAGTTATTTACCGCACGCCATGTGGAAAAGACACAGGAAAAATCCATTTCCGCACGACGTGCGGAAAATGTAACTTCCCGCACGCAAATGCGTGCGTAATTATATTTGTAATCTACGGACGTGACGTCCACGGATGTGATGAACAATATGCTTTTAGCCGGTCAGGAATTTTGCTTTTAAGGTTATGTTAATATTCGTTTTGTAACTAAATCTAACTTACTATTTTTTGTTTATAGTGTACAAAAGTTTTTTTATTCTTATATTTTTTGGCATCCACAGACCTGATCTCAGTGCTTGACGAAATAGGTTTTCTCAAAAATGTCAGTAGTTTTCAGGAAAATGCGGTCTCTAATCAAGTAAACGACACACTCACAGTGTTAAATTGTTAAATGACTGCCGGACCATCTAAAAGATATGTGTACAATACCAGGGCGGGAACGGGTTTTTAAATTATAATTTCTGTCCACGGACGTGGATTTCAAGGCATTTAGGGCAATTTTTAACGAAAAACCAAGTTTGTAAATCCACGCAAAATATGTGAAATCTTTTCCAGATTTTTTCTAAGGGACACTAAACTTTAATAAGTATATTGGTAACCGTCCATGGACGTGATATATCACGTTCTGTGGATACGAAAACACTACAAAAATATATATTTTTCTTTAATTTAATTTTTTGATTGTTTCAAATAAAGTGTAATTATAATTAATATTATAGAAAAAATCTAAAATCCCTCATTCCCTCGCAAATAATTCCCTGTAAGCTGGTTTCTGCTACTTTTTAAAGAATAACCCTTATACATAAAAAGTTAAAATAAAAAATACAAGCAAAAAATAGGTTTTGCATCAATAATTTAAACAAAAAAAAAAGAAAAATCCGAAAAGTTTAATTTGTCAAGCCTTCATACAATTTTTAAATGGCGAACAAAAATCAGCTGCTATCCTTGTGTCGCCATCGGGTCAAAGAGTGGGGAAAAATTACTAGACCGTATCTATTCTAGGGACCGTGCCCTATTACGGTACCATTGAAATTTTTAAAAAATTCAAGATCTTCTTTTAGTCTAGCACTAAACGCACCCATTTAAACAATTCATAACTTTCTTATTTCCTACCCGTTGTAACCAGATTAAGTTCGCAAAGGTTAAGTTTAAAAATATCAATTTTTTGAAATTGTCTGCCATCTTGAATTATTACAAATTGTCAATTTTGGCATTAAAATGGTTAAAATTTGTGAAATTTGATAAAAACTTTTTAGGTAAAAGTAAGTAATGGGCAGTCAAAATAAGTCCTTTTTTTTTGGGCGACTCTATATATTATTTATTAGAGACCATAAAAGGTATTCATTTTATTCTTATTAAAAGCCGTACGTAGGTCGAGGGCCCTCAGGCCCCCCCGGAAGATATTCGAGTTTTGATATGCTTATAATTTCAAACCATCTTTAAAAAAATTTTAACCACCCTAATTTCTGTGATTTTTGAGGCAATTGAAATCCAGTCAGTTTAGAAAGCATAGAAATATAATAGAAACGACTAGAAATCACGTAAGAAAAACTATTTCCATCTCTGTTGGACTCTTGGTACCTAATATGTGCATGTGTAAACCTGATTTTTCCAACTTCTTAGCTGATGCGGACTACCTATATGAGCAGAGATCTTTATTGCGCATCCAAATCAATAGTGGATTTTTCGAAATTCTTTTTGGTGATTTAGGAATTCGAAATTAGTTCTTAATTTTGGGATAGTTGCTTTTCATTTTTCTCTATGCTTTAAATGAGGGGGTGTATATAAAAAAAAACAGGAAGGAATGTGGTTCAAAATTTTTAAAAGTGGTTCAAAATTAGTTCGGAATTGGTTCGAAATTATAAGCATATCAAAACTCGGATATCTTTCGGGGGGGGGGGGGGTGGCTTGTGTGACCTTGTTAAATGCCTACTCTTAAATAAAGAATATCTACTCTAAAGAGTGAATTTGAATCCTAAAAAGTTCGTTTAGTTAAACAGATAAACCGCACATCAAAAACTAAAAAAAAATTGCACAGCGGAGGCTTCTGGTATCCCCCACAAACCATTCGCGTGGTGTCTCAAAAAAATATACCTGTTCATGTTGTTTTTATTTAGTTTTCTAAAATACCTAATCGATCATTTTTACCGTGAATTTTAGGATACATAAAATTATGTAAAAAACTTAAAATTATGCAAAATCTCGTGAATGGTTATGGGATAATGCTTTAAACTTTCACCGTACAAAATTTGATAAACTTTAACTTAACTTTAAAAATTGAAAAATTAAATTTCCCCAAAAATCAAGAAAAAAATGATTATCTCAGACCATGCTGTTACTTAAGCCCCCTCCCCCTCCACCGAAAACTTTAAGACCCCCCTCCCAAAGAATCAATTTCTGCGTGTGTGTACCCCGCTGACTTTGTGAAAATGGTCAATGCATGTCAAAGAACTTACCCAAAACCACACGCTACACTTAACATGTATCGTACCCAAAACGAAATGATATGGTGCAAGCAGATAACGGCCATGGGATGGGTGGCTTTGATCGCGACAAAGTTCGCTGGGCTTCCTAAGCCCCTGCCTTGACTGCATCGACAGCAGCTGTAAACATAAATACGCCTATTTCTGAACATATTAATGCGACGTTGCGAGACTTCTGAAAACATTCGAAACATGGAGTGGAAATTCGATTTTCTACTTTACATCTATACGTTTAGCAACAACAACAACAACAACCCTTATTAACACATCCAGGACTGTCCTTAGATTAATTATATATACTAATAGGGAATAGATAAGTTCATAGAAGCTGTTGATGGTGAAAAAAATAATTTTTACGGAGGTAATAGTGTCATTTTAAAACGTGCAGTTTTTGTTATTAAGGGACCCAATCTGACCCGGCCAAGAGCCGAAAGTCTAAAGCCCGTTTCTCACTGTGCATTTTCCCCGTGCATCTTGCAGATGCATCTTTTGCTAAATACATGAAACCCAAAAGCGTACACACTATGCATCAAGAAATGTCATTTTAAGCCAAGGGAAAGAAAAAAAATCAGGCAACAAATAATTAAAATTTTGAAAACTAGAACCTAATCTTAGTTTAACAGCTGATAATCGATAGGCTTGCCAACATAATTTATTTTGTCGCAGCAAAATTCACTAGAAAATTCCCCAAAATGCATGTATATTTTAACAAAAATTAGAACAAGTTCTATTCCATGCATCTCGAGTCCATGCGTCTTTTTTGTAGAAAATGCATAGTGTGAACACCCACTGTGAACACCCAAAATGCATGCAACTTCTCAAGATGCATGGAGAAAAAGCATAGTGAAACGGGTTTGAAGAAAAACCTATGGGCACAAAAAATGGTCCTAGGTACTTATAAGCATGCAGTTAAGCTCGAGGCACAATTGAAAATACAAGCGACTAATTGCCAATTGCACCAACGTTAAGTCTGTGTTTTAAGTGTGACTTAAAAGTTTTGATATCTCTCAGAGGCACGCAATGAGAGAGAGAGAACTTTTAAGTCAGACTTAAAACACATACTTAAAGTTGGTGCAACTGGCAATAAATACAGATTACAGTGATTTCTAACTTCACTTTTTTGATCCATTTTCGTTAACGAGATACAAATTATAAGATAAAAAATACCAAAACTTTGGTATGTTTTTATTTTAATTTGCAGCATCGAGTTAATGGCTTTGAAACTCTGTTGCTAGTATCTATAGTAGCTTGTATTTTTAATTGTGCCTTACTATTTATTACAATCTACCGAAAACATTTTCGGCAGAAAAAAAGTTTTTGTTTCTAAAATGAAATATGTAGGGAGTTTTACGAAAAAGAATTGACAACACTGTCGGTGTTATGCTTAGTCTCCGTCCAACCAACGTCCCTTGAATTTAGTGATTTTACCGAGTGGCGCTATCTTTATGTAGTCATTTTGGCCCTATTTTTCGAATAATTATACGATTTTTTGTTGTTTTTATGCGCAAATATTAGTGTCGAAGCTCCGCATTTCAGTGAAAAAACCCGAGATGTCCAGTACAAGGTAGGAAACAGTTAAAAATTGTCTAGTTAGCATGAAATTTGATGTTTTCTTTGTGTTATTCAATTGACAATTAAAGTTACCCCGAAATAACGGCTATATGCAATTCTTAAAATAGATAAATATGTAGAAAATTGTTAGTTTTTACCAGTTTTCGGCCTAGTTGTGTAGTAAGAGCTCGCCAAAACATTTTGATACTGATAAACATAACCTATCAACGCTGAAAATAGTAGGCTGTGGTTTATAAAGGGTGGGCCGTCCCTCGAAGCCTGTCCTCTATGGGCGGGCGTCTACGCGGAGCTTGTGACTTCAAAATTTTAATTTTGCCTCACCTTTACTTCTTTTATAAAGGATACCGACGACGGACTATATATATGCATGCCGTGTGGTAAACGAAAAAAAAAACCTCCGTAAAAAGAATCCCGGAATAAAAACCCCCCGAAAAATTCATTGTGGGGGGGGGGGTCGGTCGGGGTTAAAACCCCTCTCAAAGAACAAAAAAAAAATTATTTTTAGAAAATATTTTACCCAAAAAAAAAATCGAGCAGTGTTAGTTACATATTAAAAAATACAATAAAAATACAGTGACGCACCCAGGAATTGACTTCGGGGGGGGGGGGGGGGGTCAAGATAAATAATAAAAAAAAACTTAATTTAAATTAAAAATGTGAACAATCGTGTGTGACCATAGCCACGCTTCTTGGGGGGGGGATTAACCCCAACCCCCTCGTTGGTGCGCTACTGAAAAATACATGAAAATCAAAAAATATTAAGTAGGACTACTTAGTTTGGGTTAAAATAATTTTTTTCTGGGGTTCTTTTTTCGAGTATTGCTGGATTAAAACTAACAGTGGCGCACCGAAGGGGAGGGTTTAACCTCGGGTTTAACCTCTCCCCCCCCCCCGAGAAGCCTGGTTATAATTGGCACAATCACTTTAATTTTTAACAAAAATCATAAATTGTAAAATTTCTCTTGGGGGGCATACCTAACTTCAAAAAAAATATATGAACGAAAAAAAAAACCACTTTATTGAGGCCAGAATAACTCAAATAAACATAAAAAACAAAACAAATTTTTTGATAAAACATACATTAAAAAAAAAACAAAAAAGGTTAGACCTGGGTTAGACCTACTCACTAAATTAATGATTTAGTGTGTAACGGCAAATTCGTCAACTAGTTCGTCCAGTTCAAACTCATTAACCATGTTTGATTGATTTTTTCGTGCGAATACTCAGGAGGGGGGGGGCAATTCCCCCCCCTTCCCAATTGACGCCCTGCTGCGATCTTGTGTCAAAAATGGTATTTTAAGTGTCATTTTCTAAAAAAAATTTTTCCCTCTACATTTCGTCACATCAGAATAACAAGGTTCTATCTACAACATTTTGACATTTTACCTTTTTTGAAAAAATGAATGTATAATTATGAGCTTTATCAAACAAAAAATTAATAGAAAAAAACCGGTGGGTAGTTCCAGATTTATTACGACAATTACAAAGTTCCAAGTGGATGATCTTAAATTATTTTAGAATTACAAAGTTCTATCGACCAAAATATTTTTAGTCTCGATTTTGATTATACTTTTTTCCTCTGCCAGTCCTGACTTTTAAATTATCTGTTTGCCGTTTTTAAATAAAAATGCCCCCCCCCCTTTTAAAGTACGTTTTCTTTGATGCTGCGGACGCATCAGGCGTCTGACGCAAGTAATCGTTTCCTTTGGCCTGTCTGCGTTTCGTGCCTATATTCAACCTTATGAGTCAGACGCAGTTCGTCAGCCGCATGCGTCCGCCGAATCATAGGAACCGTAACTTTAAGTAAGTATGATTTTTTGCAAACTAGTGCATTTAAAAGCCCTAAGAATTTTTTTTTATTAAACTTGTATTCATTCATTTAATTTTCTTAAATTAATGCCAATAAAATTATTTTGTTTGAAAACCAATTTTATACAAAAAAAAGTTAAATTAAATTATGTTCTTATGTTTATTTATTGCATGCGACTCGAGTTTTTTTTATCGTTAATCTCCACGAACACAAATTATTTTAAACTTTTTAGTCCGTTTTAAAAACGGAGAGCTTTATTAAAATTTATTTTTTATTTAATTAATTACTTTCTGCTTCTTAGTGTATTTTTTTTTGTTTGGGAAATACTGAGTAAATTTAAATCTAAAAACTGCAAAAGTTACGAATTTTTAAATATATCAACGACCCCTCTCAACCCTTCAACCACCCCAAACCCATCATCATAGCTTTTTTATCCATTATAGGGACATATTTTGTAAAACTTAAATCCGAAAACTGCATATTCATAGCGTTATTGGTTCACAATTTATGGATTTTTAAATATATCAACCCCGTACTACTCCCTAGAGCACACAACAATATCGTTTTTTTGTTATAAAATTAGAAAAAAAACTTAGAGAAAATTAAATCTAAAGACTGCATATCCGTAGCAGATATGATTTAAAAGTTATGATTTTTTTAATTTTTAAATAAATTAACCCCCACTCACCTTCTTAACTAACCCCCACCAACGCAGTTTTTATTATAATATTATAATGTGACTGGAATTACATAAGTTTACCAAATTTTATTAAACTCGGTTAACGAGAAGTTAAAACTTTTAAATGTACCAAAGTTCTATCTACCAGTATCTTAATATAAAAATTATTTTGAGAATTACAAAGTTCTATCCCAATTTTCCGTGTCAAATATTGACAGTTTCCTGTGGAAAAAAATAGATCAGACCAACTTTAAAATCTTCGAAATTAAGTCAAATTAAATTATTAGTTTCAAATATTTAAACAAAACAGATCGCATAGTTCTAGAGCACCACTTTTTAAAAATGCAATTGCCAAAAGTTGCAAGGCAGGTAGATAGAACCTTGTAATTCTAAGGTGACGATTTGAGCCTAGGTCCGCGCTTGTAAGCACCTGTTTTCTTCTATCAATTATGATCATATTTTTACTTTAAATTAAGTTTTTTTATTATGTATCCTTAAAAATCCCTCCCGAAGTCAGTTCCTGGGTGCGTCGCTCAAACTAACAAATAAAAATTAAAATAAAAATAAGAAATATTTTTGGTTTATACAGCCAAATAAATATAACTTTGAACCAATCAGCACACAGCTCCTGCGCATGTAAACAAAAGTGAGTGACACCAATAATTGAAATAATTAAATTTCTTTTTTAATTTTACCTGCCAAAAACAAACCAAAAAATGCAAAAAAATTAAAAACACACATTTAAATGACAACAACAAAAGAAAGTGAGGTTAGATAAAAAAAGATAAAAATAAAAGTTAAAAGTTGCCCATCTTTTTATTTTAATTTCTTATTTTTATTTCTGCTGTATAAACGCGCCTACTTTTATTTTAATTTGAATTATTATTTTTATATTAATTTTTATTTTTATTTGCCTGTATAAACCCAGCGACAAGTCACATTCTAACTGCCCGCGACCACTAAATCGGAACCAATTAGCTCGGCGTTGCCGTTGGTGCCATCGGTCATAATTCTTGTCTTAGTATAAGTACAAGGGTGCATGGTCAGTAATCAAAATTTTTGAGTCTTTGAAAAAATAACTCTCCCCTGGTAAAAAAACCGCATAGGATCTCATGAAAGTTGGTGAGTGTTTAACCTCCATTAACCTAGCGAGACCCACCCCAAGAACATCAAAATTTAGTTATGCCATAATTATGTGCTAATTCTGTGCTAATTTCGTTCCCAATTAGAAAATTTATTGTACTCCTCTGGTTTCTGAAAAAATCGGAAAAGAAAATGGGGTAGCTAGATTAATATTAACTTAGCAACACAACCAGAGAATATGGCGCCAAACTAAAAAATGTTGGACTTAAAATTATGTGCTAATTATGTGATCCACGAGTATTTAAGAAAAAAATCGAATATTTCATTTTAAATTATGTTTAAAAAAAAATATGGGGTAGCTAGGTTAATATTAACTTAGCGACTCCACATGTTTAGGTATTACGGAATTTAAAAATTTGAAATCCAGTATTATGCGCAAATTATGTGCTAATTTCGCCCACGATCAGAAAATTTTGTACTTGTCTGGTTTCCAAGAAAATCAATAAAAAGGATATTACATTACATCATTTGTAATAACCTAGCATTCGCAATCTGAAGTACGATTCCAAAGTAAAAATATATTATTACAAAATTATGTGGTCCATGAATATGTGTAAGAAAAATCCGAATTATTCGTTTTTAGTGCAGCTTTTTTACTGGAGTAAGTAGCTTAATATTAACCTAGCTAGCTCAATTTCTTTTTTGATTTTCTCGGAATCCAGATGACTACAAAATTTTCTGATGATGGACGAAATGAGCACATAATATGCAGATAATACTGGTATTTGAAATTTTTAAATTCCCTGATACCTAAACATATGGGGTCGTTAAGTTAATATTAACCTAGACCCCACACTTTAAAAAAAAAAAAAAAACATAATTTAAAATGAAAAATTAGGCTTTTGTTTATATATTCGTGGAGCACATAATTTTAAAACCAAAAATTTTTGCTTTGGCACCATATTTCTTGATCGGGTTGCTAAGTTAATATTAACCTAGCTGCCCCATTTTATTTTTCGATTTTCTCAGAAACCAGAGGAGCACAAAATTTTCTAATTGAGGACGAAATTAGCACATAATTATGCTGTGACTAAATTTTGATTTTCTTGACGTGACGTCTCTAGGTTAATGGAGGTGAGTGTTTATGCTATTTTATAGGGTTTTTAAGGTTCTATGAGCGAGCCTGTTTTTCTAGTAAAAACTGATAGTTACTTATGAGATTTGTCTTGGGTTTTAGAAGTTTGTTTCACATACAGCCTATAGAAAACATATCAAATCTGATAAAACATTATAAAATATCGTCAAATATTTGAAAGAGATTTGACGCGGTTTTTGTGGCAGGGTCTGCTCGAGAACTTTTAGCCTCAATTGTTTTTTTTATTTTATGCCCAAATACCTACTTCATACAGAATAGCTATTATACCAAAAATGCAAATAGCCAATTACAAATGTTAAATGCTGCTGATAAAAAATAGTTAAGGTAGGTATTCATAATAAATAAACAGAAAGTTCCCTCAAAATCTATTTTACGTCCTGAAATATTTAAGTCTAGTGGGAGAGGCGGGTAATTACCCCCTTAAATCCGCCCTTAACTAATCAATTTATAACAAAAATATTCGGTATACAGGGTTTTCCATATTCGATACTTACCATAGCGATCTCCTAAACGGTAGGAGATACGAAAAGGCAAATTGTATCCTGGGGTAGTTCCGCAGATAGCGAAAAAAAAACCAGCATTTTCGATTTGGTTTTTCTAGGCATTAGCTGTCAAAAACACTTACTACAGCAGTGGCGGTCCCAGTCATTTGAAAAGGGGGGGGGGGCGGTTTAGATACGAAAAAGAACTAGAATAAAATCATAGCTTTTATGAGGAACATATCAATATAACAGTAGTAACTACAAGCGGGGATTTTACCTCAAATCTTGGGAACAGGGGGCACTCAGATTTTAAGTTAATTATTGCATAGATTTTTGATTTAAAAAAATGTTTAAATGCACCGAAAATTTGAGAAAATTACATTAAAAATGAAATTTTGAGTTAAATTAAACTATAATCGTAAATATTAACGTATCGTAGCGCCGCAAGCGAAAATTTTTAAGAAAATTGTAAAATGCATTAAATTAAACTAAAATTGTAAATATATCAATGGTTTCAAAACATTTACATGCATAGCATATGTGTTAAACCTCCTTTTGAGGATGTCCTTTTGACCTTATCTTTAGCATATGCTTGGTACATACTATTTAAGTATATGCTATTAAAGATATCTATAGCAAATGCTATGAATGTACCACTTGAGCAGGTCCTTTTAAGTACATCTTTAACACATGCAAAGAATATATCAATTTTATACTATACTGGTAGTATTTCCTTAGCATATGCTAAGGAAATACCATTAAAGAAGTTAACTTTTAGAACATCTTTAGCATATGCAAAGTATATATCACTTATTGAAACATTATTTATTGGTCCTTCCTTTTTAGCGCACAAGCTATTCCGGTACCGTAAAAAAACATCAAAATAATGTTATTCTAGTATGTCTTTAGCATATATAAATGAAATACCATTAATAAAGAAGGTTAATTTTAGGACATCTTTAGCATATGCCAAGTATATACCAATTATGGTACAATATAAAGTACATCTATATGCATGATACAAATAACATCAACATCCTAAGGTGACCATAGAGGGGGCATTTTAAAGAGTAAATGCAATGAAACAAAACGTCAAAAAAAAACAAGTGCGAGAAGTGAAACATTTCCGCACGCAAAAGCAGTTAGACGAACGACGCGGAGCGGAGTTCGGATAAGCTTTAAGTGCGGGAATGACACTTCTCGCACGTGTTAGGAACAAAATTTTTTCTACTGGGGTAAAATTCTCACTTATAATCTCCCTAGAGCTTGAATTATTTCCGAAAATTTTTTCGAGGTGCGAATTTTTTGAAAATTTCCCCAGGCGTCAGCCGAGGGAAATTTTCTTATAAAAATTCGCAACAGAGAAAAAATTTACACAGATTAATTCAAGCTGGTGGGAGATTCGGTACGAAAATTTTATACCAAAAATTATTTAAAAAAAAAAATACAAATCTTGACAATTTGGCAAGCGTTTATTTTGCTTTGAGGTTTGGTGTTTTAATATAAGGTTATATTTAATTACTTTTTTGACACTTTGAATGTCTGTGTTACCTATATTACCTATATTGTGGCTATACACTTATTCATCTATTATTTTTACAATTCCCTGGTACTCTAGTAAAATAAGGTTTGCATCTTTGTATCAAGTTGATTATATTCTACTTAAATCGCACAATATTATAGTACTAGAGGATTGGGAAAAATAGGTGTATAGGCAAATGGGTCAGTCCATATCAAGTCAACCAGGGTATTTTACCACACCATCTCCGATGTTGATGATTTTTAGTATACATGTTTTTCCTACCAAAAAACTGGAAAATCCAAAATTTCAGACTTTTTTGACCAGTTGTTTATTTTGAATTAATTTTTGAAAATCGAAAAAGTCACTTATTTGTCCTTAACATGTGCGCACAAAATTAGGAATATCCAAAGAACCACTTATAATAGAAAAGTAGGTGAAGGTTCATTTTAAAGCTCTTATAAAGACCTTTCATATGAGAATATTGCATAACATATATTGAAAAAAAAAATAAAAAAAAAAATTTTTGATTTTTTTTTTGAAAAATTTCAAAAAGGCCATTTTTAATTTTTTTCAAAAAATTATATTATTTTCTTTAAAGTGCTATTAAACTATTCACAAAATTTTGAGATGGACAAATCATGGGTTCAATGTGAAAAAATTTATTAAAAATGTCACATGCATGAAAAATCGCCTATAAAATGTACTTAATATTTTTGATATTTTTTTTGACATTGAACCCATCATTTCTCCATCATAAAATTTTGTGGATAATTAAGTAACACTTTGACCAAAATTATATATTTTTTTCAAAAAAATTAAAAGTGGCCTTTTTGAATTTTTCAATTTTTTTTTTCAATTTTTTATTTCCAATTTTTTTTTTGTTAAAATTATGTTGTGATATTTCATAAAAAAGAGCTTCAAAATGACTTTAAAATGAGCCATTTATTACTTTCCTAGTGTAAGTGGTTCTCGAGATATTGCTAGTTTTGTACATTCTTGTTAAGGTCAAAATGCTGACTTTTTTATTTTGAAAAATTAAAAAAAAAAACTACGAATCAAAAAAATCTAAAAATTTGCATTTTCAACTTTTATGGTAAGAAGAAAATATATACCAAAAATCATCAAAATTGGAATTGGTCGCGTAAAATTTTTGTGATTTTTTGGTTGATTTGATATGGAATGACCCTAGGGTCAGTCCATATCAAGTCAACCAGGGTATTTTACCACACCATCTCCGATGTTGATGATTTTTAGTATACATGTTTTTCCTACCAAAAAACTGGAAAATCCAAAATTTCAGACTTTTTTGACCAGTTGTTTATTTTGAATTAATTTTTGAAAATCGAAAAAGTCACTTATTTGTCCTTAACATGTGCGCACAAAATTAGGAATATCCAAAGAACCACTTATAATAGAAAAGTAGGTGAAGGTTCATTTTAAAGCTCTTATAAAGACCTTTCATATGAGAATATTGCATAACATATATTGAAAAAAAAAATAAAAAAAAAAATTTTTGATTTTTTTTTTGAAAAATTTCAAAAAGGCCATTTTTAATTTTTTTCAAAAAATTATATTATTTTCTTTAAAGTGTTATTAAACTATTCACAAAATTTTGAGATGGACAAATCATGGGTTCAATGTGAAAAAATTTATTAAAAATGTCACATGCATGAAAAATCGCCTATAAAATGTACTTAATATTTTTGATATTTTTTTTGACATTGAACCCATCATTTCTCCATCATAAAATTTTGTGGATAATTAAGTAACACTTTGACCAAAATTATATATTTTTTTCAAAAAAATTAAAAGTGGCCTTTTTGAATTTTTCAATTTTTTTTTTTCAATTTTTTATTTCCAATTTTTTTTTTGTTAAAATTATGTTGTGATATTTCATAAAAAAGAGCTTCAAAATGACTTTAAAATGAGCCATTTATTACTTTCCTAGTGTAAGTGGTTCTCGAGATATTGCTAGTTTTGTACATTCTTGTTAAGGTCAAAATGCTGACTTTTTTATTTTGAAAAATTAAAAAAAAAAAACTACGAATCAAAAAAATCTAAAAATTTGCATTTTCAACTTTTATGGTAAGAAGAAAATATATACCAAAAATCATCAAAATTGGAATTGGTCGCGTAAAATTTTTGTGATTTTTTGGTTGATTTGATATGGAATGACCCAAATGTGTTATATTGGACGGTAGGTGTTTTGTATTTCAAATAGTTTCAATTTGTTTTTTTTTCACTTTCCCTTTGCCCGAGTAAAAAAAAAACGATTCTCAAAATCCCGGAATGAACACATTTCTTAATACTCTAATAATATTATACTACTAGATAGAAGGAAAAATTAATTATTCTCTTGCAAAGTCGATGACAATTTAACGAGGTAAGTATTTAGGTAGGAAACATAAAATCTGCCTATAGCGCATTGGTGGAATGACGTTTCACCAATATCTTTTTGTTTTGTTTCTTAATTATTATTCGTCATATTAAATTTTGTTGTCGCAAAGAAAATATCATAAAATGAATAGAAAATTATACCTACGCCTCTGTTGTTATTCTGACATCTGCATGTGACAGCTGTCAAGCCAGGTAAATTATCAATTATTAATTTTTCAAGTAGGAAAAAATTTCCGAAAAATTCGGGTTGTTGCCATAGCAACCTGTCAAAAACAAGGCATCTGATTGGCTTAAAACAACTGGTATAAAATTTTTTTTTTGACAAGGTAGTGTTTTTGACTGACACTGAAAGGCTTTTATCACTTATTAATTTTTCAAGTAGGTCACGTCAACGAAAAAATTTCCGAAAAATTCAGGTTGTTGCCATAGCAACCTGTCAAAAACAAGGCATCTGATTGGCTTAAAACAACAGGTATAAAATTTTCATTTATATTTTATTTTTAAAAAATTAAATAAAAAATGCGACATCGAAATTGGTTTTGACAAGGTAGTGTTTTTGAGTGACACTGAAAGGCTTATATCACTTATTAATTTTTCAAGTACGTCACGTCAACGAAAAAATTTCCGAAAAATTCAGGTTGTTGCCATAGCAACCTGTCAAAAACAAGGCATCTGATTGGCTTAAAACAACTGGTATAAAATTTTCATTTAAATTTTACTTTTAAAAAATTAAAGAAAAAATGCGACATCGAAATTGGTTTTGACAAGGTAGTGTTTTTGAGTGACACTGAAAGGCTTTTATCACTTATTAATTTTTCAAGTAGGTCACGTCAACGAAAAAATTTCCGAAAAATTCAGGTTGTTGCCATAGCAACCTGTCAAAAACAAGGCATCTGATTGGCTTAAAACAACTGGTATAAAATTTTCATTTAAATTTTATTTTTATAAAATTAAAGAAAAAATGCGACATCGAAATTGGTTTTGACAAGGTAGTGTTTTTTACTGACACTGAAAGGCTTTTATCACTTATTAATTTTTCAAGTAGGTCACGTCAACGAAAAAATTTCCGAAAAATTCAGGTTGTTGCCATAGCAACCTGTCAGAAACAAGGCATCTGATTGGCTTAAAACAACTGGTATAAAATTTTCATTTAAATTTTATTTGTAAGAAATTAAAGAAAAAACGCGACATCGAAATTGGTTTTGAAAAGGTAGTGTTTTTGACTGACACTGAAAGGCTTATTTTTATTTATTGTTATTATGATTCAGGCTGCCAAATAAAAAGTAAGTGCGGGAATGTCTCGGGGGGTAAATTCATTCTCTCACTCAGTGCGGGAATGAGACACTTAGCGAACTAAAATGCGTTCGAGAAGTAGGTACTTCCCGCACGGAAATAGAAAAAAAGTTTTAAGCGTTTTTTGACAGCTTTAAGAATAAAAACACGAAAAAATAAAAAACTAAAATAAAACTTTCTGGGTTTTTTCGCCTATTTTTGGAACTATAGTCCCATTTTTTGATGAGCGGACTGACGTAATTTTTGTCTCTGAAAACGTATTTCTTTGTTGTCAACAGTTCGCATGTCAAATAATTTGTTGTTGTCAATTTGAAGCAACAGTTGAAACAATCAACGACATCACTTTTTTCACATTTTTATTGTCGCTGTCTAAAACAGTATATCAAATAGAGATCCAAAAAAATTACGTCAGTCCGCTCATCAAAAAACTGGACTATACCTAGATTTTGTAAGCTTTTTTTTAGTTTTGAGCAAAGCATCAAATTGCCCTTTGCCCCAATTGAAACCTTTTGTATCTCTTACCGTTTAGGAGATCGTAAGTAGACTTTAAATTAAATAGTGTATAGGTAAAGTTGTATAGGGATTATAGATATATGGTATAACGTGTTAGGCGCAATTACACAGACGAACATGCTCAAATAAAAGCTCGTGCAAAAGGTCTAAAATTTTTTGCGCGAACATTTTTGTGAGCTTTTCTTTGAGCAAATTATTGCTATCTATTTTGGAAACATTTTGAAAGATGAGAATAAATAAAATTTCACATCAGTGATCAGTGATCTCAATTCTTTAAAAAAATGGAACACCAACTTTTATTTTAAATTTTTGTGAAAAAAGCCGACTGCAAGCGAAACATTATTATTGGCTCTACTATCAGTTTGGTCACATGGATTAGGGTTACTTATAATATTTTTTTCTTCAGGTTTTTCCCGGATTTTTGTGCCCGGGGTTGTTTTGGAGATTTTCTTGCGAGTTTTTTTTATTTCCAAGGGTTTTTTCCTAAAGTAAAAAAAAACCCAGGAAAATTTTTCTTTTCCAAAAAAATTTTGAGTTTTTCAGATATCGGCAAAAAACTCAAAAATTGCACTTTAAAGCGGTAATCCGCGCCTCACGACTATGGGGAGTGGTGGGGAGGGGGATTTTTTTAAAACATATTTTTGTAACTTTGCTTTACCCTTAGCTTTTATTGTTTTTTTAATTCCTCACACCAGATTTACCTAGTTAGTTTAAGGCCTCAAGGATTGCTTAAAGAAGCAAAAGCTTCATGAAAATGCTACTGTCAATTTAATGTAATAATCAAGGTCGATTACTGACACTGAACCAATAATATGCAAAGGGCAACATTGTGATTCAAAAGGGTGGCCGGCCTACTAACTGCGAAATCCAAAACGCGGGATGATAGATCGGCGACACAGTCTACTAAATTACTACTAAATTATATTTTTTAGACAAGAGTCGGGTTCGTAGAGTTGTAAAAGTGGGTAATAGACGGGTATTATTTAAACCGAACGGGCTTTTGTTCATATATTTGGGATTTAATAAAATGTATATAGGTTTTTTAATTTATTTGACTTAATTATTATTGTAAAAGACTAAACTAGGAAGTAAAATAAAGGGATATTCTTTAAACGTAAATTTGTATCATTACATTTTACAGGAAACAGCAATAAATAAGTGCCAATTATTATTTTTTTTATTCTCGTTTTTTTTACAATCCCAAAAAAGTTACAAGTATACTGGCATATTCCCTATAAAAATCAGATCAATCGAAGTTACTTATGAGGTAAAAAATACCTTGTTTTAAAACTTCGCTTTTCTATTTTCAGTTAAGTTCAGTTAAATATTTTGAATTTGTAAGAAATTTCTATACCAACATTTCTTCAAACAAATTTTGCTTAACATTCTCTCTAAAATTTCCGTGAGTCTTTTTGTACGAGATTTTGCTCGAGCTTTTCTTTGAACATTTTGCTCAAGAGGCTCGTGTAAATGTTTGTCGGCATTTCAACATCAAAGGAAAGTTTGTCTGTGTAAATGCGCCTTTAAAGGCGCAATTACACAGACGAACATGCTCAAATAAAAGCTCGTGCAAAAGATCTAAAATTTTTTGCGCGAACATTTTTGTGAGCTTTTCTTTGAACATTTTGTTCGGGTAAATTTTTAAGCAAATTATTGCTATCTATTTTGGAAATATATTTTTAAAGATGAGAATAAATAAAATTTCACATCAGTGATCAGTGATCTCAATCCTTTAAAAAAATGGAACACCAACTTTTATTTAAAATTTTTGTGAAAAAAAGCCGACGGCAAGCGAAACATTATTATTGGCTCTACTATCAGTTTTGTCACATGGATTAGGTTTACTTATAATATTTTTTTCTTAGGGTTTTTCCCAGATTTTTTTGCCCGGGGTTTTTTTTGGGATTTTCTTGCGAGTTTTTTTTATTTCCAAGGGTTTTTTTTCCTAAAAAAAACCAGAAAAATTTTTCATTTCCAAAAAAATTTGAGTGGTGGGGAGGGAGATTTTTTTTAAACATATTTTTGTAACTTTACTTTACCTTTAGCTTTTATTGTTGTTTTTTAATTAATCACACCAGATTTACCTAGGTCCCAAGGGTTGCTTAAATAAGCAAAAGGTCCATGAAAATGCTGAAGATATAGATATTTACTGTCAATTTAATGTGATAATCAAGGTCGATTACTGACACTGAACCAACAATATGCAAAGGGCAACATTGCGATTCAAAAGGGTGGCCGACCTACTACCTGCGAAATCCAAAACGCTGGATGATGATCGGCGACACAGTCTACTAAATTACTGCTAAATTATATTTTTTAGACAAGGGTCGGGTTCGTAGGGTTGTAGAAGTGGGTAATAAACGAGTATTATTTAAACCGAACGTGCTTTTGTTCATATATTTGAGATTTAATAAAATGTATATAGGTTTTTTAATTTGACTTAATTATTATTGTAAAAGACTAAACTAGGAAGTAAAATAAGAGATATTCTTTTAAACGTAAATTTGTATCATTATATTTTACAGGCAACAACAATAAATAAGTGCCAATTATTATTTTTTGTATTCTCGTTTTTTTTACAACTCCAAAAAAGTTACAAGTATACTGGCATATCCCCTATAAAAACAGATCACTCGAAGTTGCTTATGAGGTAAAATGTGATTTTCGGCATCAAATCGTTTTTCCGTCGGAAAGCACTTGATTAAAAATACCTTATTTGAAAACTTTGTTTTTCTATTTTCAGTTAAGTTCAATGAATTCCGATAACAATATATATTTTGAATTTGTAAAGAAATTTTTATACCCCCAATTCTTCAAACAAATTTTGCTTAACATTCTCTCCAAAATTTATGTGTGTTTTTTGGTACGAGATTTTGCTCGAACATTTCTTTGAACATTTTGCTCAAGAGGCTCGTGTAAATGTTTGTCGGCATTTCAACATCAAAGGAAAGTTTGTGTAAATGCGCCTTAAAACGTCTTTAATTTTTATAAAAAAATAAATTTACATTTATGTAATTATTAGTGGAGTGGGGCCATAAATTGTCCTTGCCTCGGAGCCCCAAGTCATGTTGCTACGTCGCTGACCTTTTTCTATTACCTGTTATGCTACCACAACCAGGTAAACTGCGATACCTCACTATCTATTACCCATATCAAAAAGGGTGACTAAATCCATACTAAATCTATACTTCTTGGAAAAGTAGAGTCCCTATATACAAGAGTCGCGTCAAGTCACTTTCGATAAAGTTTTTTGGTTATGAAAAATTAACTTCAATCCCATTGGCGTGACAAGAGCTTCTAAAATTTAGGCTTTTTGCAACAGTTAAGTTTAAATCAATTTTGTTTTTATATTTAAGAAATTAAGCTCTTCATAAGCTCTATAAAACAATTCTTAAACTCTGGTAGGTACTATATAATATATATACAGGGTGGATTCTGTAAACGGAACGGTGCTGTGGCGGGTCAAAATTTGGTTGAATAAAAAAACAAAAATATTTTTTTAAAAATAGGACACCCTTTATATTTTGCAATTTTTGAAATCTGCAAACAATCCTCTCTTCAGCAATACCACACAGTAGGATCTTAGGACCTATCTTTTACGATAATCAAGATATTTGTATCTAAACCTGTATGGAAAACATCTATATTCATTCAATATCTAAAATGTGGCGGTTTCATACAGATGTGTTGTTTACCCGTGAAAAGAGTTCCGGCGACTTTCCGGCACTTTTCACATAAGACAAACTTCATTAAATAGGATATCTCATCATGATTATAGCTTATTGTGTAGAGATTATTGGGAATAAGAGGACATCTTTGTATACATTTAATTCATATGCGACGTTTCGACAATGGTTTCTGTCTTCCTCAGGTTGCGAATTTGGTTGCATACCTAGATAAGCTGGTGATGTACAGGGTGGGGTTTCGGGTACTTTTAGAGGAGAAAGTTCGACTCCCTTTGCGAGGTCAAATTTCAAGACACTATTTTTTATTTATGAAAATATCTTCATAGTTTTAATTGCATTTTTGTAACACCCCAATTTTTTTTAATGATTTTTGAATTTCCTTCAAAACGATGTTCCTCTTACAAAAAACGGATAAATAGTTGTCGAATTATTAAATATTTTCCATAAATCATATAGGTACCCAGTAAACACTGTTATGTAGAAATTCCGTAAAATTTACATAACAGATTTACCTTGTTCCGTAAATTTAAGGTACACAATAAGGTAAAATTTAAGTCACATTAAGGTGCGAAAACTCTGCATAATGTCATGCACAAGGTCAACCTAATTGTTACATAAATATAACATCCATATTACGTAAGAGTTAAGTAAAAACCACGTATATTTTACATAATAGGTTTACTTTGTTATGTAAATTTAAGGTCACAATAAGTTATTAATAAGGTAAAATTTAAGTCACATTAATCTGCATGACATGCGCAAAGCGTCAACTATCTAAGTCATGCATGCAGCTTGAGGCGGGCCAACGTCGGTGATTTACGAAGGTCCGTCGGTGGTTGCTTGACACGGCACGGTCCGACATTGGCAAACTACAAAGTTAACCAGACCGGCTGGTTTAAGTGGCGGAAGAGGTGATTCTTATAGAGAAGTACCACCATCTTGTCAATACTTCAAAGTCCGCATTCTAATTTTTAAATATCTTTGCTCTCTATATATATAATATTGTCATCTATTGTACAGGGAACATAGTGACGTTAGCGCCATATCTACCTACTATAGGAAGAAACTATTAAGCACTGGTAATTTCTGTCATTTTCATAATATTTTTGTAAATTTTAATGTGACGTAAATCGCGAATAAATATTACATAAAATGTTTTATATAATAGTTATGTAACATATGAAATGTAAACTTACGGTTCAAGTGACTATATAATAATTATGTAAAATTTAGGACTTTAATTTGACGTAAATCATTTTACAGGGAATTTACATAACTTCAAACTGTTTCATAATATTTATGTAAATTTCAAAATTTTAATGTGACGTAAATCATGTTATAGAGCGTTTACATAATTTAAATGATGTCAGTAAAGTAGTTAAGTAAAATTCTAAATGTAAACGTAATGTCTAAATTGTTACATAATAGTTATGTAAATTTTATTACTTTTATTTATAGTAAATAATGTTATGTAACGTTTACGTAAATTAAATTACTTAAATATTACATGTATATGATAGATATGCAATATTTTGTATGTAAAATTAGGGTACTACTATTTACGTAAATTTTAAGCATTTATTTACAAAGTCATATTAATTAATTAACTTACAGTCAAAGTTTTGACATAATGTTTACATATTTTTTTTATAAAAATATTTTTATGTGAGATTTACGTAAATATGTGTGTTTACTGGGTAAGTAGGATGTGATAAAAGCGGCTCGCCAAATTATTAAAAAAATCTAGAGTGCCTTGGTTGACAATGTGAGCATAAAACATAGGTATAATAATTTATTATTGATATTATAGTAGTCCTTGAATTCAGTTAAGAAGCAAAATAATTTTTTTATTTCTTCGTAACAACTTATTTGTATAATCTCAGATTGAAAACCATGGCACACACAGTGTGTGTTTGATCTTTTTAAAAACAAAATAAAAATTACTTAAAAATGCAGCTAAATTAGTGAAGCCACATAATAACTAGAATATAATAATTAATGCCCATTTTTTTTATTACGTGTAATAGTTTAAACATGTACATCACCAGCCTACCTAATAGTATAAAACCAAATTCAAAGCCTGAGGAAGACAAAAACCATTGTCGAAACGTCGCTTATGAATTAAACGTATACAACAATAAAAATATGTCCTCTTATTCCCAATAATCTCCACACAATCTGACTAATAGGACGTTACCTACCTTTCAAAAAATAAAGCAATATTTTGTTTAACTTTTAAAGAAAACTTTAAATTTGAGTTTAACTAATATTATCAATTTATCTTTAGGACTGAAACAGCCACGCCGATTTCTCAAAAAATCGAGATTTCAGATCAAGATGAGTCCAGTTCCCCAATATTCATTTCTCCAAACACCTCTCCTCAGCAGATCCAACAAAACAACCTACACACGTTACAAAATCTTCAAAATTTGCAAAATATCCAAATTTTACAGAGTCCCCCGCCTCAAAATCAGATACTTATTAAATCTCCCGTAACGCCTACTCAACAGCAACACGTCTTGACTTCCCCTCAAACTCCTCAAAATCAAAATCCTCAACAGAATACCTCTCCTCAAACTCCAAACGCGCAGCAAAACATTCAAACCATAAATGCGCAAACGCCACAAATCGTAAACATTCCTCTTCCGGCCGGGATAACACCAGCGCAGGCTCAGCAGCTCCAGCAACAGTTGCAGAATCAGCTTTTACAGCAACAGGGTAAGTAATATGCATATAATAATAACACTGTCCAACAATGAAAATGTTTCTGGCTCACAAATAGCTAATTCTTAAGTATTTTCATCCACTGAATTCAAAAATCACCATAAAAATTAGAGATTAGCTCTTGTTTTGGAGATAAGTTGATATTTTACATTTTATATCCTCTAAAAGCATCGAAAGAGAAAATAATAGAAAGGGCGAAGGGTGGGGAGTTAGAAATAGTGGTACGCCACCATCGAAATTGACTATCGATCATATCGATAGTTTTAATTTAGCTATCGATATTTGCAATACAGCCCTACTATTCTCGATATATATATAAGCGAGGACTCCCTCTTTTCTGAAATAATTGCGAATTTGCGCGTCTTTTTATTCCGGGCGACCGATACCTTACAGTTCAGTTTCATATTTCTAATCGAACGCACAGTTAATGTAGTGTGTATGGTATTGTTATAAAACTAGATACACGGAGACACAATATATCATCGCAAACTGACTATAGTGTTTATGCTGTGAATCTAAGGTTTACATTTTACATACAATATTTCTGTTTTATTTAGTGCAAAATTTGTTGTTTTGGAGGGTTTTTAAAGTAAATCTTATTGTATTAACATGCCTCGTAAATGTGTAAATTCAGTTAACAATTTTTGTTATATTTGTGGAGAAATAACGTTTTCTTCACAGAAACGCAATTTGACGCCTCTTGTGAAGACTGCTTACCAACATTATTTTGGAATGAAGGTAGGAGACCAGGATAAGTCATGGACTCCACATATATATTGCAACTCGTGTTCAGTTCTATTACGAGAATGGCTTAAAAATAAAAAACGATCGATGACTTTTGGGGTGCCCATGGTTTGGCGGGAGCCTACAAACCACATAGATGACTGCTATCAATCCTATCAATGCAGGATTGTCAATGAAAAAAAGAGGAACAGTTCAATATCCGAATCTCCCATCTGCTATTCGACTTATACCACATTCAGACAGTTTACCAATTCCTACTCCACCTCAAAACTATGAATTGGAAGTAGAGAGTGAAGAAAATGTGGAAGGTGAGGAATTAAACATGCCTTCAATATCACACGACCCTGATTTTGAAGAAAAAGATGATCAGCCACACAGCTTGAGCCAGTCTGAGTTAAATGATCTCATTCGAGATCTTGACTTGTCACAGAAGAAGTCAGAACTTCTAGGATCAAGGTTACAGCAATGGAATCTTCTTCAACCAGATGTCAGGGTCTCTAAGTACAGACAGCGTCAGTGGAATCTGTTACCTTTTTTTAAGAAGGAGAACAATCTTGTTTTTTGCTGTGATATTAATGGTCTGATGAAAAGTTTGAAAATGGAGCATAATCCAACTGAATGGAGGCTATTCATAGACTCTTCCAAGCTTAGTTTAAAAGCTGTATTGCTTCATAATGGCAATCGTCTTCCTTCTGTTCCTGTTGGTCACGCAGTTCATATGAAGGAGACTTATGCAAATATGGCAACCCTCCTCAACTCAATCAAATATGCTGAACATAAGTGGAAAATCTGTGGCGACCTAAGTCATTGCTATACTATTAGGAATGCAATTAGGGTACACTAAATACTGTTGCTTTTTATGTATGTGGGATAGTAGAGATAGGAAATCATTCTATATCCAAGTAGATTGGCCTGCAAGGAATCTTAAACCTAGTGAGAAAAATGTCGTTGCCGAGCCTCTCCTGAATCCAAAAGATGTTCTTCTTCCACCTCTACATATCAAGCTCGGTTTAATCAAGAATTTTGTCAAAGGCTTAAACCAAAATGGTCAGGCTTTTAAATATTTGAGAGAAAAATTTCCCAAACTAAGTGGTGCAAAAGTCAAGGAAGGCATCTTCGTTGGGCCACAAATACGTGAACTCGTAAAGGATCCTGCTTTCGACCTAGTTCTGAAAGGAAAAGAAAAGGAAGCTTAAGAAGCTCTTAAGGGAGTTATGCATGGATTTTTAGGGAACAGAAGGGAGGAAAATTACACTCAATTGGTAAAAGTACTTCCAGAAAAGTACCATCAAATCGGATGTAATATATCACTAAAAATACATTTTCTCCACTCCCATCTTGATTTTTTCCCACCCAGTTGTGGAGCTGTCAGTGACGAGCATGGGAAAGATTCCACCAGAATATTTCTCTCATGGAACGGAGATATCAGGGACCCTGGAATAAAGCAATGCTCGCGGATTACTGCTGGTTTATGTATAGGGATGCTCCAGAAATTACTTACAAGAGGAAAGCCAAAAGATAGCGATCTCATGAAGTCCCCAATTAATTCTTCATATATTCAACCACCGGTGAGTGTTCTTTTGTTATTTCTAGTGTGTAACTGTCATTAAAAATAGACCTTTTAATATTGTTAGCATACATAATTAATATTTTTCGTTACCTCATAATCCTTATTAAATGAAAAACTCATTATTTTTTATCACAGAAACTAGACCTAATAAAAAATGTTCTTTGTCATATTCGTTTTTCGCAATCCAAAATTGGTAGGAATTAACTCATAAGTTGAAGGAAACAAAAAAAAAAATTGTTGGACAGTGTAAGATACATAAAGGCACAAGGACCAATGTGAGTCTGAGCGAGTTTGTAACGACGACTTCCCTCATTTCCAGCTGACGCATGTACAGGTTGTCCCATTTTCGATGGATTCAATGGGAAACTTCGTTGTTATTGAAGATAGAGATATGCGGTTTTCGCATTCATTTTTTTCAGCTTTAAAAAATGGTAGTAACAGATTTATTCCGTCCCTTGTAGTTTTTGAGCTACAGGGGAAAGTTGAAAAATGGCCGGAATCACCAATTGATGATATCCACCTTAATTTAAGACATAATTGAGTTGTGTAAAAACATGTCTGTGGCAACTTTTTTAGAAAAACACATTGTTCTTTTCGAAATTTTAATCCGACGTTTTGTTTCGTATAAACTATCATCAGGATCAAAAAGTTAAATATGGACCAAAATGTTTTATTTCATATTTTATATCGTCATCTTTTTTGGAAGTCGGTTAATAAACAGGCGACAGCTTATAGTTTTATATTTTAAGGGGCCCAACTCATCCAAGCTGCTGTAAATGGTCAAAATGTACAACAGCTACAAAATCTTCAAAATTTAGGCTACAACGTCCTTCAAGCGCCTATGCAGGTAACCATTTTCACTGTTATGAATCAACAAAATTTTGCATGATTTTAGCTTTCCTCAGTTTTTCTAAAAGTAAAACTAGTATAAGTAAATTTTTTATCCCTAAATAGCAACCCTTGCGGTTGGCTACTGTATTTTCTTAGAACGTCTTTCCAATCCTATTTGAATCAATAAATATTTTTACGTCAACATTTTTTTGTCAAGCCTCATAGTCACGCTCTTGCTGACTCACCAGTCTTTTAATAAAAAACATGTCTGAAGGAAATTTTGAGGAAGAAAAAATATACTGAATCATTTTCTTAAAATTGAGTATTCTAAATCAGAAGAAAAAAAACATTTCTTTCAGGGCATAAGTGTGGACGGACAAAATGGCGAAACAATCTTCATTCCAGCTATGAGTTTAGCTAGCGTAGGTAACGCTACTCAGCAAGCGCAGCCAATGTTTACCCAAGCTACGCAAATTCTTAGGGCACCTACAAATGTCATTCAGTCTAACTCCATCCCTACCACTCTGCAGTTACCAAATGGTAAGAATAAACTTTGGGCTACTTTAATTTTGTCCTTTATTAAAGCGAATCGAGAGATTCTAGAATAAAATCAATGGCAAGACATTTTAAAATTGTTTTTTTCCATCATAATTAACTATATTGCTATAAAATCAAGTCCCCGATTGCCCTAGTTCCTCCCTCACTTTATTATTTTTCAACATTTTCACAAATAATTTGCACTCTAAAAAAGGTTACCCTTAAGGGTTAGAGTATTAACGAGCGGCTAAAACCTATTTTCTATAGGTCAAAACATCCAAGTGAGGTCAGCCCAACCCCAACTATTCCAGATGCCAATCCAACAAACGATACCGGTCCAAGTGCCCATACAGACTAGTAACGGACAGACTATTTACCAGACGATACAGATACCAGTCCAGATGGCACCTAATATTGTTCAGGCACAACCGCAAATGATTCCACAGGTAAAAATGATGATTTCTGATCTAATTTAACAAATTTCAAAAATGGTATTACATATTATATTATTTTTTTTCTTGATTTAGTAACCAATATGTGGGTTCGAAATTACTTATTGGTATAAATAGGGCACAAGTGAAAAGTAAACTTAACAAAGGTGCTGCTGATGCACTGGAAACCTCGTAGAATAGAATAGAATAGACTTTATTACTATATTTTATAAACAATACAGATTGTGTAAATATGGTGTGTCACTATAATTAAAGTGTTTAGTAGTTGTAAAATTAAAAGTTTTAAAAATTAGATTATTTTACAAATATATGTATAAATATAAAAATACTTAATGTATATTGTAATAAAATAACAGTAAAATAAAAAAGCAAAACAAGAAAAAACAGTTAGTAAATTATAGTCAAAACACAAAAATTAAAAATGATCAAAAAATAACAAAAAATACGCATAAAATAAGGACAAATAGATTATAAATAAACATATATAATTTGGTTTTAAAATATTAATATATATATATATATATATATATATAAATAAATGGAGGCACAGAAAAAAAGGAAAAAACTCAGGAAACAAAACAGTAATTAAAAAATATTAAAATTAGAAAATATTACGAGGAATGTGACAAGAAATTAGTGGTATAGTTTAGATATTCCTCCAAAGTATAAAGCTTAATATTACAAATGTGCACCAAAGCAGCTTTTCTAAAAGCATTGTAGCTACTTGTTGTGTGCGGCAATTTGTTAAAGTATCTGATTGAGGCGTAATTGGGACCCTTTTCAGTAGGTGATAGTCTGTGTGGTGGGTAATTAAACATTTTTTTACGTTTTTTGTATATTACGTGTGCTATAAGTCTGACTGGGTCTGAGGTGGTCAAATTGCTCAATATTTCTTTTTAGGTACAGGACGCATTCAAATATGTATACTCCAATCACAGTCAAATATCTGTATTGGCGAAAGATGCCTCTGCAGCTCTCTCCAAATTTCAACCCAAACATAATCCTAACTTTTCTTTTCCGTTGAATAAAAATATTTTGCGCCGAACTACTACTACCCCACAGCAGAGTACCATACTTAATGTGAGAATAGCACTTTCCATAATAGATAGACCGAATACCATTAGAGTTTACCGGGAGTTTTGCCATAACTCTCACTGCATAAGCTACCCTACTAAGTTTTAAGGACAAATTCTTAGTATGTTCAGAGTAATTTAAATTTTTGTTAATTACAACACCCAAACACTTAGTTCTATTTACAAATTTTTCCTCTTCATTGTTGAACAGGAGATTTCCATTTAAATTTATGTTTTGTTACTTACGACAATATTTTTTTTCTCCTCATTAAGAAGAAGCTGGTTACGAGTCATCCAGTTTTTTATCGTTAAAAGTACTTCCAGATACTTGTGCTTTCAACTGGTATAACTTCATTTGTGTCGTCGGCGTAATTTGTGTTTTGAACAGGATTTTCAAGGTCGTTTAGTTAAACGACAAACAAAAACGGTCCCAGCAGGCTACCCTGTGGAACCCCAGTCGCGATCTCACCCAAGTTAGATTCAGCAGTAGAAGCATTTGAACGTCTTATGTTTTCTTTTATAAAGATACGATCTAAAAAGATCTAACGGAATTCCACAAAATCATATGCTTAAAAGTTTTTTTAGCAAAATATTGTGACTGAGTGTGTCGAATTCTTTTGATAAGTCAAGCAGGATTTCACAGGCCGTGCACCTTTCCTCTAGTGTATGTAATATTTGTTTGAGATGTAGGATAGGAGGAACACAGAAAGTTATTGGACTGCCAATAACTGACCGAACATACCTGACTCAGAAGACTCGGGAAAGTCTACTTGCAAATTTATGGTAAAATAGTTTGGTTTTTAGAATTTGTTTTTAAAACATTGTAAAAACACGGTTTCAAAACCAATTGACTCTAACATCCAAATGGCTCCCAGGAAAGCTTAATAAAAACCATATAGCCATTTAATTGTAGCTTTGTTTTAAGAAAAATTCTAATAACAAGTAAATAATCAGTGGCGGTCCCAGGGGGGGCGATCGCCCCCCCCCCTTTGCTCCAGAAAAAAGTAGACAACAAAGATGTTGGTGGTAACCTTGAAGCCTTTGGAGAAAAAACGAGAAATTATAGAACGTTCCTTTAAAGCAGGGTTGGAAAAAACCTGGGTTTTTTATATAAAACCCAACGCACTGGGCTTTTTTGGGTTTTACAAATGGGTTCTATTGGGTTTTTATGGTTTTCCTTTTAAATTATATACATATTGTAGTTCTTCTTTAAAATTAGGACTTATTCTCACGATAAAAATAGGTGGAATACAGAAATCGACAGTTTGTTTCTTTTTTAATAAATCAAAGCAGTTTTGGTTTAGTTTGACCAACGCTTTTTTTGTATACCTAACATAATTAAGAAAATTATTGTTGGAGTTTGTGTATTTACTACACTGTAAGTACCTGTTTACTTAGTATGACATGATAGTATACGATTCAAGTTTTCGTTTTTTTCGATGTTATTAACTCTAAACCATTTTTTTAAAGAGTAGCGCTAGAAAGAGTGCTTCAGAATGGACTGAGGTTTGAGAATCCAGTAATAAAAATAGAGTCTGCAAATACTGAACCAAAATCGTTTTTTTTTTTATAATTTGCATTGTTGCCCAGCTAGTGCAGCATCCGTTGAAAGACATTTTTCAACTTATGGTCTTCTTTGGAATAATAAAGTAAAAAATTGTTTGGGATTAGAAAAAGATTTGCAACTGGTTTATCGAAACTTACGATCAAACGACGACTTGTAATAATATACCTTTTTTACATTTATTTATTTTATTAATAATGAAAAAATCCACTTTTAAAAAAGCCCTACATATTTTTTTAAGTGGGTTTTACCCAAAAAAAAACCCAGTGAGCTTTTTTGGGTATCCACTAGGCAGCCAACTCTGCTTCAAAGACATTTTATAATCTCCCTACAGTATTTTGGGACAGTTTGACCTTCAAGTATTATAGAGTTTCTATTTAATTTATAAACAAGTTTTAATAAAAATAAAAAAGTATTTTTGACCTGAACATATTCATACCAAGTTTTACGAATTAATTCAAAACACAAATTCTTGAACTTTTATTGTGAGAAGTCAGTATTTGGAGACAAATACAAGTGTGGCGATATTTGTCCAAAGTAGGGCATAAATTGCGGCGCTATAAAACCTTTTTGATATTTACGGTATTAAAGTTTAATTTTGTGTTAAAAGTGGCATTTTCTTAAAAAAATTTCGCCTGCTGCGCTTTGAAACCATTGATATATTTACAATTTTAGTTTAATTTTAAATCAAAAAATGCATTTTGATGATGATACCGTTGATACTCACGATTTTATTTTAGTTTAAGTCAGAAATTGCATTTTGAATGTAATTTTCTCAAAAATTTTCGGTGCATTTAAACATCTTTTAAAATAATAAATGTATTAATTAAACAACTTAAAATCGCCCCCCTAGATTTGAGGTCAAATCCGCGCTTGTAGTTACTAAGTTTAGTTTGCATATATTGATATGTTCCTCATAAAAGATATCCTAGTTTTTTTTTCGTATAGAAACCGCCCCCTCCAATTGGTTTTACCTTTTCGGTTAAGTTCGGCTAGGGTCGTGTTATGTCAATTTCCTGAGACGCCATGACCGTTTGTAGACAGTCTACTACCAAAAACTGAAAAAATGGCAAATTTTTTAAACGGTTTTGACAAGGTAAACAGATTTCTTCTCCATGAAAAATAAATAAGAAGAAAGGTTCTTGTCATATTGGACACACATTTTGCTTTTCAATTCATAATGGATAGTCCAGAAACCTAAAGGCCTGTTTCATCCTTGTAAGGAATCATCAGTGTAACATAACATAAGCAACCACACCTAGCGAATTTAAACAAATTTCGTACTTCAAATAACGCTAAATGTTGGTATGTCTATATGCAACGTGCCGCCTGTCGGAGTAAAGCGAAAAGCAAAATGTTGAAGGATGCAAGTTAAATATCAATAATCAACTTAATCTAAGTTATAAAATGTCTTAAATTTGAAATATCTACTGCTACTAAACCTTTTCTTTCAGATGGCAAATATTCTGACTCCCAACGGCCAACTTCAGACCGTTCAAATTGCTCAACAAGCCCAAATACCAACTTCAGTTGCACAACAAGTAGATACAGGTAAGATGACACCTACCTCTACCATTGTATACTTTTTTTTCACGAATATGTTCTACTGCACAGCATATTGCACGCACACTCATCGATTTTGATAGTAATTAATCCAAAGATTTATTTTACAATGAAAGGTGTGCAATAGTTACTGTTTTTTAGGTGCTCAACTAACCATAACAGGACCAAACGGTCAGCAGTTCACAGTGGTTCCCGCCAGCAGTTTACAAAATATCCAGAATTTACAGCAGATCAAAAATCAAGTAACTAATTTAGGCAACGTTTTTCAAATACCAGGGTTGCAAAATATTCAGGGTATGCCTGTTATACAGAATATACCTGGATTAGGTAAGTTTTCAGGTTTTTCTTTCTTGATGTTTAAAAAAGTCATTGCCAGTGCCTTTAATCAATTTTCTGTTGTCCATTTGTGTATGATTTTCTCTATTGCTAGAACAATTGCTTAGTATTCTGTTTAAAAGTGAATAATTTTAAAAGTAAAAAAAATATGTTAGCTGCGTTCATTGCTTTGCCTCTTAGATAGGTGAGATGTTTAGTCACGTGACGGCTGTATTTATATTGATTCGTTCAAGTTTTAACAGGTTGTCCATTTGGGTGTTCTTTAGCCAATTGCATATGTTTACTCCTATCTCTTCAAATGTTATGGATTTAGCTACAAGTTTTTAGATGGCTAATAAATCAAAATACATAGAGATTATGATCAAATTAAAAATATTACGGCTAATTTTTCAAATAGAATTTGTCAAATTACAAAAAAAAATCCGTGCATTAAAATCCTGCAATTTGTTTTAGGCAATGTTCAAGTAATAACTCCACAGCAACAACAACAACAACCACAACAGCTGACCGTAGGCCAATACATCCAACAGGATCCCAACGATCCGACAAAGTGGCAAATCGTACCTCAAATTCTTACCGCTGCTACCGCCACTAACAATGCCACGAATATTGCGCAGACTGTAGTTAACAACACCAATAACAGCAATACCAATAATACCTCAGATCAAGGAAATGGTGGCGCCAATGATTCTACCGAGGAACGACCGGCGAAAGTACGACGAGTGGCGTGTACGTGCCCTAACTGTACCCAAGGTGAAAGACATTCGGATCGGAAAAAACAACACATTTGTCATATACCTGGTTGTAATAAAGTTTACGGAAAAACTTCTCATTTAAGAGCGCATTTACGATGGCATACCGGTGAAAGGCCTTTCGTTTGCAATTGGCCGTTCTGTCAAAAACGGTTTACTAGATCTGACGAATTGCAACGACATAAACGCACACACACTGGCGAAAAAAGATTTCAGTGCAATGACTGCAACAAAAAATTCATGAGATCTGACCACTTATCCAAACATTTAAAAACTCATCAGAAAACTCGAATTGCTCAAGATAAAATCATGGACGATGAAGAGGCCGATGAATGGGAGGATGGCGACCCTCTAGAAAGCACTGAGGATGTCCAAAGAATCGAGGAACCTCAGGTGGTACCAAAAAGCGAACCTGCCTGGATTATAGACGGCAAAAACAATCTTAAGTACGCAATTACCCATGTCAATTTCGCGCAAGAACCGACTACATCGACACAACAAAGCGTCAGCCAAGGGGATCAAAGTTCGAGCCCCAGCGAAGAAAAAATGATGATTACCATAAGTACTGGCGAGGGAGGTGACTTAATTATAGCAGATTCATTGGATACTTGAGATTTAGGTTTAACAGTTTTTAGTGAGTGAAAATGTTGATGTTGTGGTTCGGGAAATGTTATTACCAAATGAATGGAACTGTATGTTAGAAACTTGTGCAATGAAATCGTGGTATCTCAAATTGTAAAGCTAACGCGGCCGCTCTTAGTGTCAGAAGTAATGAGCAAACTGTACTTACCCAACGGTATTTCTGGTACTTGGTGTACTTCGGGGTTGTACCTACCCAAGGCGAAACCGTTAGCCTTGGGTAGCCCCACAAGCACTAGTGAGGGACGTGATTTTTATAATGAGTAAAAATTTAGGAAATGCTAATGCCATCGATTTCCAGTAGCAGATAACCAAGAAAAATTAAATAATGCGTTAAAACAGGGAGACGGAATGCACTACCTTTTTTGACTGTTAAGTACTTCAAAAAATATTGTTTAAACATTTAAAAACTAGTGAAAACTCTAAAACCAAGATATATACAGGATTCATAAGGATTTCTTTAGGGGTTTCAATAAATCACTCAGATATAGCATATAAATTTCTGCGCGCACGAAAGAAACATGTATATTGAGCAGTCGTGCCAGTTTTTTTATTCTCTCCAGACTACTTCCATGAGAAAAAGGTTGTCGCCACTCTTGCATTGTGAGCATAAGTCAAAGTTGCAATAATAACCGGGTTCAAGATATGTCTGCAAATTCTCCTAGAGGGCGGCAACGGTGAGGAAATACCCGACCTTCGACTGTGTGCTGTAGGTACAGTGGAATTTGTTTCATACACTGTTAGTAAAATTCTCTTATTTATTTATATTTACCTCCATATGGACATTGGATATTTATTTCTCATTCTGTTATTCGACTATTTGCCGAACATTTGTTCATGACTTGTTGATTTGCTCGTTCGTATTATTCGTCTATAAAAATTTATGTCGCACTGATGATCCCTAATAAGGGTGAAACACGTGTTTGCGTTTAGTCTTCAAGTCGCACCCTGTATGTATTCTCGTGGTACTCCGGTGTGTTTTGTATAATTTGTTTTTTGCTATCGATTCGTCATAGTAAAACGCCCGACTGGTGGATGGACTGTGCCTGAAATCAGTCGGTGGAGGAGGCGAAAAATCCAATAGTTTTTCTGTTGGTAAAATTCTCTTTTTTATATATAATTATCTTCTTATTCTCATTCTGTTAAAAAATTTACAAGTAAATTAGTGTGCAGAAAAGCGCCGCACGCAAAAATCTTTAAAAAAATTAAGCAAGAGATGAAAATGGCGTGCAGGCAAATAGCTCAAAGTGCGAATTCCGTCCTATTTATTCGAAAGAGTTTCTACGTAAATGCACTCACAGTCGTTTTTCCCCTGCGACCCTTCGCAACGGTCGACCCGTATAACTACGCTTTAGGTTGCGGATATGCATTTTTCTCAGTCCCCGCACTGAAAACAGTGCGTATGGCCAATGGTTACAAAATAAATAGCCAAAAAAGTCATTTTTTTTAAAATATCTTTTATCAATTTATTAATTATTAAAATTGAGCAAAAATAATTTTGATGAAAATGAAAAACATTAGAAAACAATAACCTGGAATGGATTTACTACGTATAAGATGTAGTGACAACCTCACCCTATGTCCGTCTTTCTCCGCCTAATGTGCTTTTTCGTTTGTCTGCGTCTTGTAAACGACTGCCTGGCACCCTAAGGATTTGTTTAGGAACCCTGTATAACTGTGGCACGAGGTCTGAGAAGCAGACCCTTTATAAGAATCCTGCCTAATGGGTTGAAAGAAAAGTCTCGTACAAGAAAAAACACTGTAATTTGGATCCTTTTTAGAATGAGCTAGACTTCATTTTTCATTGTGGTAGTTTAATTAAAGATACTTGTGCAACGATCTGAAATTTTAGAAAGTATACAGGATGTAATAAGTTAAGGTAAGGTAAACTTTTTTACATACATATATGTAAAGAGTGAAACACTGCCAACAGTAAACGCACGCACAGACAAAACCGGGTAGGGCTCCTTACCGGACGGTGTTATTTATAAATCTAAGGGCCGGTTTATCAATAGAGGGTTACCCCATGAGTTAGGGAAAACCCTGGGTCAAAGTTGTGATAAGTGTTTATCCATCCAGAGTCAACTGCTAACTCGAAAGTTATCCCAGGAAAAAGTTAACCCGCGCTCTCATGGCAAGTTAGCGTATTTGACCGTGGGTTAACCTCAGAATTTGTTGTTATTTTATTTATAATGTTCATAATCCATAGCACTTTTTCTCCCTAGGGAGTATTGTTTACTTTGCCTCCTGCCAGGAGTTTTATTCACTTTTCCTCCCTCTATAACCTTCAGATCTAATGAATTGTAAAGATACCGAAAGTTCCTACTGTTTTCTTAAAAATATACTAAAGTATTTTTTTAAACCTTTTAACATTTTTTTACAGGAAATGGTAGTAGCAAAAAGCCGATACACACATTCTTTTGCACTATAAAAAATTTTTGTACTTATTACAAATTTGAATTAAATTATGGTAAAATTTTGACCCCTTTTTTTTAGACATTTTTACTCTTGTCCAGCAAAATAACTAAAGATTTTTAATGTAAACGTTTTATCTACAAAATAAAAGCAAAAAAATAACAGACTCAAAAAGTAAAAAAATCGACAACAGTGAGCTGGCAAAGTTACATAATTCGAAGAACCCGAGAGTTTACCAGCCCTGAGTTAAAAAAGCTTCGATGAACACTTTTCGACTTTAGCTCAGAGTTAGAGTTAGGAGTGGACCCAGAGTCAGCAAACTTTGCGAGTTAACCCTTGATTGATAAACCGGCCCTTTTATGGCGTTAGCATTGCACCATTCGGAAGTTATTCGTCAACAGGTGTTTTATAATTTTAAATCGTTTTTAACATTCACTAAGGACTTCGTTTTCCATTATGGGTTTAAATTGAAAATGTATAAGTCAATTTGTTTTGGAAATACACTCAGGGCAAAACCAGGTGGGGCATAATCGGGTACCAGTTTTTGGTTCGCAGCACTAAAGAGCTTAGCCGCAAGCGTTTTTAATTTAAACGTATAAAGGGTCACAATTGATAATTTTTATATCGGCCGTTCGTATAAATAAGATAAATGATCATACCCATACAGTTTAAAGCACCGTTTCCGAAAGGTCTGTAACTGCTGCAATGGGTTAAGTATTTTGTGCGAAAACTGGGCACAAGGTTGTAGGTATTGGTTGGCTGGGTGCAAAACCGTATTTAGCCAATTTTTTTTAAGGCCTTTTTTAACCACAATAGGATGTTTTTTTTTAAATTTTATCGGTTTATTCTGCAGATAAGGATTTGTAGTACATAGTTGTCCAATTGTTTTTAACTCAGCTATCCGGTTTTACCCCTCTTTCCCCCATATACTAGTGCATATCCCACCGGATGCGGACAAAAATCCTTTGAAGTACCGACATCGAAGGCGTTTTCTCATATGCAACTATTTCAAAAAAGTTTCAAAACAATGACGTCACATACTACGTGATAGTTTGACGAGGCGCTTGTGGCTCGAATAAACTAATGTTTCATCGGCAAAAAAAACAAAAATATAGAAGGAATCTTTTCACAAATCTATTTATATAAAAAATCTTTGTGGAAAAACAAAAATAAAGACGCTGAGTTGACGTGAAGTTAGCCACTGTATTTGACAGTTAACTAATGCCTAGTCTACAGTCCAACGTCTTGCCACTGATTTCTATTTCTCTCTTTGTCGAAAAGAGTGAGAAGTAATAGATGGCAGCGGCACAAAATGTCAATGTGGAGTCTAGGCAAAAGACGCGTGCGCTAGTTCGAAACGAACAAAAAGCTCGTTTCGAAACCATTCAAATTGGTGGAACGTCACTTTTCCACCAATTTCATTTATAACGAGCGGGAAAAATTGATATTTAAATTGATTCTATAAATAATAAAAAAACAAAACCTTTTAATTTTTATGCGGATTTTACTAAATTGTTGGGAAGAAATACAGAATTTTCTAGGTTGTAAATGGTTTTTAAGCACTAATAACACGAGACTTCAGACTTTGTGACGTCAATAATCAATGACGTATGTATTGAAAAAGTTTTTCGAAACGGGTTCAATGTAAGAAAGCGCCTCGACAGTCGGTGGAAAACTACCGAAAACGCAAATATTGATTCACCTGCGTTTCTCGGTACACACTAGTCGAACGCATATGTGCGATTCCGACAAGGTGCCGATTCTTGAATGTCGTAGGAAAGGTCGCACGGGAACGGTCATCACCCTGATATCGACCAATAACACGCTTTAAAGCTATCACGAGTTATCCGAAACCTATCCGACCACGGCCGAACTTTCCTACACTTTCATAAACCTGCCTCTTAGTGATGTATAAGCCATTGACCAGTGAGAAGCGGATTTGACCGCGGTTATTCTTTTGGTCATTGATTTTGAGGTTAGGCTATGACGTGGTTCACAGTAACCGTAACCCAACGGACCGTTCGCTTGAATGGAACGGTCAAACTGACTGGTTGTCAAATCGATTGTTTATATACAGAATTTTCGGCTTAGGACCCACCCAACCTCTTAAGTTCAACAGTAACACAGTGTAGTCTATAATCCCGGAGTTGTTGGCTACAGATATTTTTCCGCACAAAACCTTGAACCACCTTTAAATCTGATATCTAAAGACGTAACTCACCTCCAGATCAAGATTCTTATGGAAGTTCGTGCTTGAGGCAAAGCACTAAAATAAATTTAAAAATCGCTATTTGAAATAATACCTAACCTCTAGAAAACTAATGACCGGAACCATAACTCACCTTCCGAGCACGGTCATCTTTGATCAAGACCAAAAGTAAAACAGCTGATCAATTTCCCCTATTTTGGTTAAAACCGGTGTCGCTTAGATGCATTGGTCTTGACCAAATATGATCCGTCATTAATGGTCAATGGCTTATAAATCACTCTGACCAGGAGAACGGGCGCTCTTGAAAAGCGATAATCAAGTCAGCTTTGCGCGTGGACCGTACAAGGTTGGCAGCTTTTGAGCCTTCTTATTGGTCGGAACCAAAGATGTGAACGTTCCCAGGCGAACATTCTCTCGAAATTCAAGATTCGGCACCCTGGTATGTACGCGTTTTTGTTCAATTCTTTCTAGTTTAAAAATCAATGATCTGAGAGGATTTTTTACGTCGCCCCTCGTTAATTAAAAAATCACATTTACCATATTCCTGGTTAAAATTGTTTGCTTCCATTTTTTTTGTATCTTTTAGTGCCATATTACAAAATTTTTGTTAATTATTTGTAAATATGTATTATTGTTGTTTAATATAAGGTTAGGTCTTATTATATTTATTTTGATTGTATTACTGTAAAAAAATGTAGGAAAACTAGTGACGTAGAAAAAAAAATGTGATCGAGGTAGTCATCTCTTTGAAGTAGGTGAACAAAAAAATTTGAAAATAATATGACAATTACTTTTAACTTTAAAATAATTAATATGATTCTTTTTTTTATAGACTGAATAATTTAGTTTAGGTTTTAGGATTATATTTTATTTCTTCAAGGTTTTCCTACTGTTTGTTATTTTGTAGAAAATACAGTACAAGAAATACATTTTTTGTTTTCAATTGATGTTATTTTCTTATCTATGCAGTTCTTCTAAAAAAAAGCCAAGCAATTCCAAATAATGTTGTTTGTAATATTTAAAAAAAATCCAACAAAAAATATTACTCACACCCAACAAACACAACGTGCTCTGGACAGTAGCACATCTCTTACAACTTTTCGGAAGCCAGCTGGACCTTATCTTTGTTAGCCAATTTGGTTCTCTTGGCTTTAATTATGTTATGTTATTTTTGCAATTTGTTAATTTTGCTGGGGTATTTTTCAAGGGCATGAAGCTTCAAACTGCATCAAACTCCAAGCACGGAATTTGGCATATATGCCTAATAGTTTGAGGTACATTTGAAGTTGGTCTGATAAAACGTCTAATTATTAAGATTTTTTGGAGAAAAAATGGCAAAAATCTTGTTTTTGTGATTTTCACGGTCATTTAAGGTCGGATGACCTTGAAAGTAAATTTTTTGAAATCCTCGTCCTCGATTTATATGGAATCGAGTATAATCATTCCTTGGTTGCGAAATTTGTATTTTTTATAATTTTTATAATTTTTGACCGTCATCTTGAATGATATCGTCATACACCTTCTACACGGATGCGAACAAAACACCCGGTAATACTTGATTGTGTGACTAAAGAGCTATCAATTCCGCATGGTCACAAAACTCCTTCATAAAAAATCCCACGGGATAGAAATTATTGACATATGCCCCTACACTATTGTGGGCATCCTTTGGCTACCACGAGCATACTATCTACCCATCCTATGGTGTTGTTGATATTGTGTCTTGACAGGGCAGTGTTCATAGATTTAAAGGAGGTTCGATCAAATGCTCCTTCTATGTCAAGGAATGCTACGAGAGCGACTTCTTTTTTGTTGTTTGCTATTTCTACCCTTGCCACAAGTTGGTGAAGGGCAGATTCGCAGGATTTGCCTGATTGATGATGGTTTGGGTGAAGTGGCTTTTCTTGTAGAGAAGTTTCCCTGATATGTCTATCAATCAGTTTCTCGATCGTTTTCATTACGAAAGATGAGAGTGTTATTGGTCTGAATGCCCTAGCATGGGAGTAGTATTTTCCAGGTTTTGGTATGAACACCATTCGTGCTTTCCGCCAGATTAGTAACGGTAGGAGATACGAAAAGGTTTAAATTAGGGCAAAGTTGCGCAATTTGATGCTTTGCTTAAAACTAAAAAAATGTTTACAAATTCCGGATAGTTCCGGAAATAGACGGAAAAAACTGAAATCTTCATTTTTAGATTTTATTTTTCTGCGCCCTTATTCTTAAAGCTGTCAAAAAACGTGAGAGGTCCATTTTTGAGACTTGACATTTCAGTGTAACAGGAGCACTGTCAAGTTCATTTTTTCTTATGGACACATCCTTTTTTCTCCTGCCGTTTGGTTCATAAAGGATGACAGATAACATTTTGCAAGCTTATTTTGACAAGTCACCTGACGTTTTGGGTATTGACCATCATCAGCCCAAATTTAATTTTTGCTTTTAACTTACTCAAGATATTTTGGAAACCCTGTTGCAGTACTTTTTTAACATTTTAAAAATGAAAGTTTTCTCTTTGTTTTTTAATTTTTAAATTTGGGCTGATGATGGTCAATTAACTAAAAACGTCAGGTACTTGTCAAAATGAGGTTATAAAATATCTGTCATCCTTTATGAACGAAACGGCAGGAAAAAAAAGCATGTGTCCATAAGAAAAAATAAACTTGACAGTGCTCCTGTCACACTGAAATGTCAAACCTCTCATTAGGTAGATATTAAAAAAGTGCCTTTAGAAAGTTTTAAGAGTTTTTTAACAGCTTTAAGAATAAGGACGCAGAAAAATAAAAACTAAAAATAAACATTTCGATTTTTTTCGCATATCTCCGGAACTACCCGGAATTTATAAACTTTTTTTTTGGGTTTGAGCAAATCGTAAAATTGCGCAACTTTGACATAATTTAAACCTTTTCGTATCTCCTACCGTTTAGAGGATCCCCTTGGTGAGCATCGAATTTAGAACACCCTGTATACAATGCTAAGATATGCTTAAAAAAAATCAATCAAATAAAACTAAGTATTTACTTTTTTGTGTGTGGGTGTTTGTGTGTCTGTATGTGAAGGCCTTTAATAATAAGGGATCCAAAAATTTATACAGTCTTATTGGACATGATCCCCGTATACAATAGTAATTTTAGCGCATGCTTATTAAAAAAGACTCGTTACAAGCTCTGAGTGTTCTGATTTTGCAAAGGAGTAATTTACAAAATAATATGCAAAGCGCCAACTTTCTAAATTAAAACGACTCTTGACTGAACGTGTGACGTTTTTAATTTATTTCCCCTTGGAACATCCTTGAAATAAGAGAAGCGACCGTAACATCTTTTTTTTTTCAAACGACCGGAAAATGGCCACTTTCCGTACGGTTTTTCATACGGGAAGTTCTACATTACAAGGCATGTTCTTTCGAAATATTTCCACTCTCCAGAAAGGACCTTTTTGTTCAATTTTCCGGTCCCTTGATCCTTTTCCGGTCCCATTTTTGGCCAAGTTGGCTATGACTTCTTGTTGACAGCTTTTAGCTTGTTTTTTTGATATGGGCAGTTTTGACACTTCTAAAAAAGCTGTTTTAAATTTGTTTCAAAAGTTTTGTTTACAAAAATGAGTTGAATCCGGAGGAAATAATAAAAGCTGCTTCAAGAGTCACATAAACCGAAAAATCGACCACACATTTTTAATTCTCAAATTAAGAGTATACTATAAATATAGGTAAATAAAGAACAAACCTAAAAATCTGCCTTTTATGAGCTCTTTTATCATTATTTTGCTTGATAAGTTGGTCATGGTTGGCTATAACAGGTCGTCAGTCATCACTGATTTAGCTGTGTAAAGCTACTAGTCACTACACTATAATTTTTCTAATGTTTTATAGATTTTTGCACAAGTTAAAAATACAAAAATCATTTCTAACCACAAAACTTTACTTGTTTTTCTTAGTTTTCATCTTAAAAACAACCGGCCTTAGCGGCAATGGCTATCTAGCCAACAAGAAGCAAAAAATATCACGGGACTGTTCATAAATTACGCAACACGGCTAGGCGTCGACGAAAGTGATAGTTACTAAAATGTTTTTTCTGATCGTTTGAAAAAAAAAGTACGTACGATACACGACCGGAAAGTGTCTTTACAGGTCTCCGCAGGTTAATTTCCTCCGTCGACCTGTAAAGACCAATTTTCCGGTCAAGTGACGTAAATACCTATTAACGTATTTTTGATGCTCTTATTTTTCTGACTGCCGCCTTTTTAATGTTTAGATGCAAAAATAATTAATTTTTTTTCCAGCCAATCAAAAAATGGTCACTGTTCGTACAATTTTTTCATCAGTCAAGTTGACCACTACTTGTGTTGACAGCTTTTATATTTTGTTAATTTTAAAAAAAAATTAATATGACTGCTTTTTAAATAAATAAACAAGAAACAAATAAATAAAGGCGTTATAGGTAATTTTTGGAAAAGTAAGTTTAATGTATGTAATTTTCATGAAAATGGCTGGTTTAAGAGTTATAACAAAAAAAAGTCAAAAACGTCCAAAGGCACCCCGGTACGGTATATAGGTACCACTGACCTCCAAAGAATTTTGCCAAATTGATAGAAATAGGTTCCAAAATCCCAAAATTTTTTATTTAAATTTGCCGATTCCTAGTATCGTCCATTTGGATAGCTTAAAATACCATTTTACTCAATGACATACGAATGCAGGCTCGACGCAAGGGGGACTAAGGGGTTCAACCTCCCCCCTCCCAGAGTTATTGAATATATCTAACAATTGAATTTTCCCCAAAAGTAAAAATAATATACTATGTTGTTACTCAAGCCTCCCCCCCCCTTGGGAACTTTCTTCTGCCTGCAGCACGGTGTTAAAAATGTTCAGCTAGACTCCTTCGTAGCCTCGTCTATAAAAATCTAATCTCTCTATCCTATTAATAATAAGATCTTATAAAATATCATTATTAACGCCAACGATATTAGACAGGGTATAGATTAAGCCCATGTCCATTTCACAACAATATATCCCAGCTTCAATTTGAGAAAATAGGCTTAGCAGTGGTCGACATTGTCTACTAATTTAGTTTGCGATAAATAGTGTCACCAGCCGCAGATAACTGGGTTAATTTCCAGGATTACATTTTGCTTCAACAAGTATTATTCAAGTCAATTCTGAAATTTTTTACCCATTCTGTATAACAAAAACGAACGAACTTTATTAACTACTAGCTGTTGCCCGCAGCTTCGTTCGCGTGTTTAAAATTTTAGCTACGTCTTCCCCACCAATCTCCTACTTCTACGCACGTCCCACAACCTCTCTCGGCTCTTGAAACCCGATCATCGAGTCGAATACCCACTTTTCCTGTGGTGTTTTCCCGTTTTCCTTGCCTTGTGTTCCCGTGAACCGATATGGATGAAATAAAGCTAAGGACTCCAAGGAGTCCCATCTAAATCCGTTTAGTAGTTTTTGCTTGCTGGAATAACCAAACAGACAAACATTCTATATAGTTTCGCTAGAAGCCAACACTAAATATTAAAAAAATATATTTAATGTACAGAAATGGTCTTTCTGGAGATTTATTATATATTTATATATGTATTTTCTACCTTTTAACTGCCAAACTGACGGACAGGACGGTCCAAATATTTTTTAGAATTTCGATGGGTATACTTTGTACATTTTTGGCTGGGTGGATAGCTATTAACTTTGTGCAATTTAAGTCAAACAGTTGTTGAGATATTTGCAAAACTCTCTTAAAACCCCACTTTAACGGTGGGATTTACTAAAAAGGTTTAGTCTATTTTAGAACGGTCCTAAGTTTAAGTGAAATTTTTGGTTTTAAGCATTTTATACCAACCCTCCTTGAGTTTTGAACATAGTTTAATTTATAAGAAGAATTTTAATAAATTTGTTTATTGAAGAATCATCTTAACACAATCTTTTGTTATATTTAAGAGAAAATTTTCAACTTAGAACAAAAGAAAATTAAAAAATTTAAACCCTCGCGGGGTTTAAATAGTAAACACTCTATAGAATAAATTAACATTGGGGCTATATGTCACTCTAATTAAAACTTACCTTTGTTAATTAATTTTTCCAATTAATACTTGATGTCACACAACGATTTAGATAGGAAATAATAAAAGAAGGAGTAGATTAATTTTGTATTTATTTAAAGGGTGTTTTTATTTATGAAATGTATTAAAAAACTTAAATGCAAGTTTTTTTTACATTTCTGTCACTGTCGAAATGTCAGTTTAAAATTATTAGCGCTGCGTTCAATCACAAACAGCGAGTTCGGATCTTTTACCTCCTTGCACCTTGGCATGCACCTTGGCTTGCACTAACCTCTACTGATAAACGCTGCAGCTTTGAAATGAGTGGGCTTTGATTAAGGAAAGTTTTTTTGGATGAGATTTTATATAACCTCAATGTTTTAGTTTCAGTTTGTAAATAAATTAATATAGTTGTTTTCGGGTTTTTTTGTTTGGTATATTTTTCGTGCATAATCATTGACCTTCAGTTATGTTTGTTTTGCCTCGCAGTGCCCTTATAAATATATTTTTTGTGGTTAAAACGGGTTCAAAATATGACATTTTTCTGGACAAAATAGGAGGTGTTTAATTGGGAACAACTTGGAATGTTAAATAAGGTAAATTAATCCTTGTAAAAACAATTACTTAATTTAAAGCCCGGGGCCCCCCCCCCTGAGGTGGTCTAAAAAATCACCAACTTTATAACCTCAAACACAAATAATGAAGCTATTATGTGCCAAATTTTTGGCGTAGTCACCATTTACCATTTTGAAACCTGTCAAAAAAAATTATGTTTAGGGCATTTTCTCCTAAAATATGGTGTATTTTGAGAAAAAAAGCAGTTTTTCAGTGGTATTTTGAAATAGCAATACAAAATAATCAATAACTTTGTGTCTTTTCTGTATGGGTAAGTGTTTTTTGAAAATTGGTTTTAAAATTTAGTACCCCCCACAGGTGTGAATATTTAGACCTGTAGGGGGTCCTATTTTACTATCTTAGTAAATCCCAATGTAAATGTTTATTTTTGTACCATGGAAACTTATAAAGTACTAAAAATTTTAATAAACTATTTTGTAAATATTTTAGAGAATCAGATTCAGCAACAAGTATTTTTGAGATATTTCCAATTAACTCGTAAAATACGTACAACATAATTTTGTTCTTTTCTCTCCTCATGTCACGCCACGCTAACCGTCTTTACTAGTGGTCATTTGGTGAACTTTTGATATAAAACTAATAATAAATGCCTTACTTATACTACTTTTTTAATGCACTTTTGGCTCTCGTCGCCTTGGTAAACTCTGACAACCTTCTTTTTATTACTTCTATTACCTTGTCTGTATCTAAAGTTTGTCTCTACTTTAATCAGACTCAAAAATTATTTCCCACTTGTATCAGTGGCGTAGCCAGAAATCGACTCTGGGGGGAGTTTCATCATTTAATAAAAATCAACTATGGCAAATTTTAAAAAATTAGGTAGGTGCCTATTGCTTGAGCTCTTAAACTAAAGGGAGGGGAGAGGGGCAGTTTAATAGGTGTTGAATTAGTTAGTCTCATCTAGACTTATTTGCAGATTTGTTTTAAAATTAACCCTTAAATGCGCCGCAAGCAAAAATTTTGAAAAAAATACATTAAACCCTAGTTTTTACGCGAGTAAAATGTTGTTGACAAAAAATTGCTTAAAATTAAATAAAATTGTAACAATATTTAATATTGGTATAGCGGGCCAAGCAAAAACTTTGGAAAAAAAAAATTTTGATCTCTTAGGGTTTTTGTAAAATATTTTTGGAAAAATAGATTGCGTTAGATGCCAAGAAGGGGTGGGTTGCAGTGGTACATATAGATTTCTTGCAAAATAATAAATACGCCACAGATACAAATTTTAAGAAAAATTATACTAAGAATGCCATTTATTACACGTTTTGAATACTGGTGAGAAAAATTCCGTAGAAATAAACTAAAATTGTTGTTAAAATTAATGAATGACGTCAAAGCACCGCCGGTAAAATGTTTAAAATTTAAGATATCACACCAAACACACGTCACAAACCAGAGTAAAGGGTCAAAAAAGTGGGAGAGCTATACCTCTCCCTGGGGCCCTTGATCATGATTAATTTATTGTAGATTGGGTTGGACCTCCTGGGGGGATTTTAACCCCCCCCCCTTCTACACCACTGCTTGTATAAGCGATAATCTAAAGTTGAGTTATCAGTGATAAACTCTAAAAGTCTCTCTCTCTCTCTCTCTCTCTGGACGGCCGCCAATTCTTCACACGGAACGTTTTGCCTGACCCGCAGGCGCACCATGTCAACACTTCAATGGAGCCGTGGTCTTTCTACTATCAAGGTGAAACTGGATAGCGAACCACGTCAGGAAACTCTGTCCATACCTGCAAGGATCTCGTAGAAATTAAGGTCTAGTGATAAAAAGCTTTCTAGCTCGTTCGAAAGTTCAATAAAGCGTCCATCTACAACGAAACGAAATCAGCCGGTCTCGCTACACTGCACATTGTCATATATTACATTAAATTTTAAGAAATTTAATATTAATTAAGTTTTAAGAAATGTAATATTAATTAAATTTTAAGAAATTTAATATGAGAAGTAAATTGTTACAAATAATACATACTACTTGTTTCTGCTAACTGAGTGGCTAATTTTAAGTACAAACAAATGATTAGATTAGCAATAATGTTAAAAAAATATTTCTTATAGCCTTTTCTTATGGCACAACCTTCATATCAAAAAGTTCTTTAAATCATTATATTTAAAAAAGTTGGACAAAGTAGAACGAGATTCTTACAGAGATAGAAAGTAGAAAGCCTAAGCTTTATTTTTCTGTATATATATAAGAAAGGACTTGAGAGGACTTCCTTTCTAAAACTTTAGTACAGTTTAATTTTATTAAATAAAAAAGAATAAATCGTAAAAACGTTCTCTTTTTTAATTGATAAACGCAACACGTTGAACTTATCTTAAACTGAATATATTACTTATAAAGGTTATCAACATATATTGTGAATTTTCATATCCAAAAATTGACAAGCTGAAAAAGTCTTCTGTAATTTGTACACGAACATACCCAAAAAAATGGAGATTTAGACATTAACGAAACAGAACCCCAACATTTATTGTTTTTTTTTACGTTTACTAGCCTATCAAATTAGTATTCCTTATGACTTAAGAAGCGTTTTTAGGTAGTTTGGAATGTATAGGACAAAATAAAATAATAATTTGTAAAAAATATCCCGATAAATTTTTTGAATTTTGTCATAGGGATGCACCAATGTGCACTGGCACTTTCGGCTGATACGATTTACCATAAAAACACAGTTCAAGTTTAAGTGCACGTTGCAAATATTACTAATATTTACTATAAGAAATCCGTTGCTATCTGGCCTGGATACCAGCGTAAATAGTAAAATATGTAAATTTTACTGGGAGTTTAATTTTCCAAACTACTGCTCGCTCTATTTCGCGGGCAGTCAAGCCGAGCACGTCTGCTATCGACCACACGGTGAACGCCTCCAAGGCCCTAATTCTTGAGCAGCAAAGGACATAGATTTGTGTCGAATGATCCCACGTCAAACGCAGTTCGTATTCTTGAGCGGTGATTCTGGGTGTTCGCGCTCCCCGACTCCAAAGCCAGGGATCGGTTCCATTTCTCTGGCAACCATGCGCTTAAAATATATATTTTTCAATCTAAAATTTCGAAGAGGTTTCGGGGGATGGGATCTGTCCCCGGGATTGATCCCTTCTCTTGAGGGATCGTTCCTTCTCTTGAAATTCAAGAATAAGGCCCCAGAAGTGTCATTGCGTGCGTTTGTGATCGGGGTTCGATCTGTTGTGTTCTTGTTAGTCCACCATACCAATATGCATGGTATGGGGGACTATTAAAATCGTGAAATTTTGACTTTTTTTAATTTTATCAAAAATGAGTTATTAAGTCCAAATCCGTGAGAGCTTTAGCTTCCGAGTTATTTGAAAAAACTTTAAAATATATTTTTAAAAAAAATCATAACTTAACTAAGAAGTAAAGCAGCTATTGATATGCGGTTTTCAGATTTTGGTTTTCGTAAATATTACCCAAAAATTTTGTTGTAAGGTTCAAATCTTTCAAAGCTACAGTTTTCGAGATATTTTCATTTCCTTTCATCATAAAATAATTGATTGTATGGAGGACTATCCGTGCTTTCTAGCACCAATTTTTTGTTAAATTTTTTTTTTAATTTGGGTCGTATATTTTGTGCGACGATTTTTAATTTTAATGAGGGTTTAACACTATCGATTATGAAATACTGCTCTAGTTATCGGAGAGGGCCAATGACGTAGCAAATTTCGCATTGCCCTTCATAATAGTTAAAACCCCTGTATCCAACCCTCTGTACACTTTTAGCGAAAACCAAACAATTTTTTTAATAAAAAAAAATATGAGGTTCTTAATTTTTTTTACATCAACCGAAGAATGCTTTTTCCGTTCGAGCCAAACCGCAAACACCGAGACGTTCAGGCCGTGACGTCACTACGCCCTCTTCGTACGATCGGATTTCTACGCGAACGCACTCATTATCAACAAGAAAAAGCAAAAAGGAGGCTTTTCAGGTTCAAAACTTCTTTAATAAGCATTATATTTTTAATTTGTCGGTGGAAATTTTATTTGTTGAAAGCGTCTTTGGATTTTGCATTTTAAAAATTCTACTAAAGTTGTTTTGAACCTGAAAAAGCCTCCTTTTTTTTGCTAAAATTTAGTGTTTTACGGTATCAAATGCCATTCTTATATCCATAAAAGTTCCTAGTTTCACTGCAACTTGGATTAAAGTATATAATTAAAGGGTTTGGATCTCTTAACTTCTTGTGTTTTGTATTCTCTACAACCCGAAAGTTTGCCAGAATTAACTGGCAGTGTCTGGGATCCCTTATAATATAGTTGTGGAAGCTCCAAAGTGGGTTATTTACCCCAATATATGCAAATAGGTTGCATATTACATATGCAATTTGCATCTAAACAATCCTTCCGCTGATTATGCAATTATTACGATAATATGATTAAATTTTTGCTAAAGAGGACACAATCCTCGGAGGAGAAAAAAAAACATAATGACGTCAAAAAGTGATTGCAACGTGTCTTTACCTGAAAACTGTATATCCTAGTTGCTCCTTATTTTGAAATCTATAGTAGCCAAAATAATGAACTACACCGTTGATCATACAATGTCTAAACATATAACAGAGACACTTAGAGTGGGATTTACTAAGATCTAAAATAGTACACCTCACAGGTCTAAATATTTACACCTATGGGGGTTACTAAATTTTAAAACCAATTCTCAAAAAACACTTACCCATACAGAAACTACACAAAGTTATTGATTATTTTTATTGTTATTGCAAAATACCACTGAAAAACTGCTTTTTTTCTCAAAATATTAGGAGAAAATGCCCTAAAACTAATTTTTTTTGACAGGTTCTAAAATGGCAAATGGTGATTACGCCAAAACCTTGGCACATAGTAGCTTAATTATTTGTGTTTGAAGTTATAAAGTTGGTGATATTTTAGACCACCTTAGGGGGGTGGTTTACATTTATAGCCCCCAGAAAGGATAGTTTTGTGGCATTTGGTAATAAGTTCGTTTATAACTTCCCTAAGTAACCATTTTTACAAGGATTAATTTACCTTATTTAATATCCCATATTGTTCATTCCCCAATAAAACACCTCCTATTTTGTCCAGAAAAACGCCATGTTTTGAACCCGTTTTCAGCACAAAGAATATATTTATGAGGGCACTACGAGGCAAAACAAACATAATTGAAGGTCACTGATTATGCACGAAAAATATACCAAACAAAAAAACCCAAAACAACTACATTAGTTTATTACAAACTGAAATTAAAACATTGAGGTTATCTAAAAGCTCAGTCAAAGAAACTTTCCTTACTCAAAACCCACTCATTTTAAAGCTGTAGCTTTCATCAGTGGAGGTTGATACAAGCCAAGGTGCAAGCAGAGGTAAAAGATCCAAACTCGCTGTTTGTAATTGAACGCAGCGCTAATATTTTTAAACTGACATTTCGATAGTGACAGAAAAGTAAAAAAACTTGCGTTTAAGGTTTTTAATACATTTCATAAATAAAAACACCTTTTAAATAAATACAAAATTAATCTACTCCTTATTTTATTATTAGCCATCTAAATCGTTGTGTGACATCAAGTATTAATTGGAAAAATTAATTATCAAGGGTAAGTTTTAATTAGACTGACATATAACCCCAATTTTAATTTGTTCCACAGAGTGTTTACTATTTAAACCCCGCGTGGGTTTAAATTTTTTAATTTTCATTTCTTCTAAATTGAAACTTTCTTCTGAAATTCAACAAAAGTTTGTGTTAAGATGATTATTCAATAAACAAATTTATTAAAATTCTGTTTATGAATCAAACTATGTCCAAAACTCAAGGAGGTTTGGTTTAAAATATTTAAAACCAAAAATTTCACTTAAGCCTAGGACCGTTCTAAAATAGACTAAACCATTTTAGTAAATCCCACCGTTAAAGTAAATATTTCAACGCATCGTTATCAGTATACCTAACGCGTTCGAAACAATCCAATACACTACATTTTTGACTTGCTGATGCTAGGTTTTCGAACGATGCCCGCTTTTTTGACGGGTGCGATGACACAAGAGATAATTCCACTCGTTTCGTACGGAGGGATATACGTAACGTTACGGACCCACGAACGTACGCAACGATTTCAATCAGCAGTTCTGTCATCGCACCAAACAAGTCAAAAAGGTAGTGTACCAGCAAACACGGTTCCCTCGGGCCTTCGTCGGTCTGACGTCGATTGCCGAATTTGTCGTCATCGGCACGACGTTGATTTACGACATCGGACCAGCAGTATTTTTTGTCCGCTTTGCGATGTAGGCCCAATGTATGTTTGCCGACACAGCGTTAGAGAGTAGCCCGCCGTCGGACCAATGGTAAATTTTACTTTTTGCTGACATCGGCATACCGTCGCCGTACGATTAAGGTCCGATATGGTTTAACCACATGGTACCGACCATCCGCCCATAGCTGCTTAATTTGGTCGATCTAACGTAGACAAGCTGGTCGCAGCCCGACACCGGTAAACTATTCAAGTCCGACATTGGTTTCCTAAAGCGGTCCAACGTCGGCGATTGACGGAGGTCCGTCGGTGGTAGCTTAAAGCGGCCCGACATTGGCAAACTGCAAAGTTTTGATAATGCGGGTGCTTAACCAGTCGGGCTGGTTTAAGTGGCAGAAGAGGTGATTCCTGTAGAGAAGTACCACCATCTTGTCAAGTTCGCATTCTGGTTTTGAAATATCTTTGCTCATTATATATATAATATTATCTTCCACTGTACAGGGAACATAGTGACATTAGCGCCATCTCTACATACTAGGAAGAAACTATTAAGCAGTGGTCGTCGGCATAAAGTTGACTATAGTAAGTCGGGCCATCGTCAGTTGCCGATTCTCGTCCGATTAAACAAAGTTCCAATCGGACCATCATCGGACCTAAAGCAGATAAGGTTTGCGTTGGCATAATGTCGACTATAGTAAATCGGGCCATCGTCAGTTGCCGATTCTCGTCCGATTAAACAAAGTTCCAATCGGACCATCATCAGACCTAAAGCAGATGAGGTTTGCGTTGGCATAATGTCGACTATAGTAAATCGGGCCATCGTCAGTTGCCGATTCTCGTCCGATTAAACAAAGTTCCAATCGGACCGTCGTCGGCCTTAATGCAGATAAAGTAGGCGTCGGCATAAAGTCGACTATGGTCTATCGGGCCATCGTCAGTTGCCGATTCTCGACCGATTAAAGAAAGTTCCAATCGGACCATCATCGGACCTAAAGCAGATAAGGTTTGCGTTGGCATAATGTCGACTATAGTAAATCGGGCCATCGTCAGTTGCCGATTCTCGTCCGATTAAACAAAGTTCCAATCGGACCGTCGTCGTCGGCCCTAAAGCAAATAAAGTGGGCTTCGGCATATTTCGGCAATATTTTTATGTATCTAGGATAGGTATATTAAAAGGAATGCCAACCGAAACTTTCAAATGAAATACCCAGTATATTATTGCATTTTTGCATTCTGTTTTGAAATTCTAAGCATTTTTATATAACGTACCCTATGTCGATCTTCAACTGTTTTCGAGATATTAACAGTTGAATACTGTCATACTCTGGGTCTTCTATTTGCGTAATGTCAAAATCGTAAAAAGCATAGTTTATTGACATTACGTATCAGTATTTAACATCAAACTTCAAATAGAAGACCCATAGTATGACAGTATTTAACTGTTAATATCTCGAAATCAGTTGAAGATCGACATAGGGTAGGTTATATAAAAATGCTTAGAATTTCAAAACAGAATGCAAAAATGCAATAATATACTAGGTGTTTCATTTGAAAGTTTCGGTCGGCATTCTTTTTAACATACCTATCCTATATACATAAAAATATTCTAGTATACTGTAACATTTATATATTGTGTCAATTAGTTTAAAGTAAATTTGATTGTTCTAAACTAACATTTTTAGTTTAATTTTGTAAAGTGAGCTTAAAATTAAAATATCATGTGACTTTAACTGTAACCAAAATTATCACGTGACTGGACCCTTTGAAATAGTCACGTGACCATCAGTGCTATATTCAAACTGTATTTGACATCCCAACATTTTTGGCTGGAGCCATTCAAGCTCCAATCGTCTTTCAATCTACATGTTCTTCGTAGATCCCCCCTCACACCTCCATCACAAATTTAGCTAATTAATAAATATATACCTTTTACCTCTTAAAAATGTCTTAAGATAAATGTGAAAATTCTCATGATCATCCTGTGTATCAGCTAAATAAGAATAAATTTATGTTTTTATTAAAACTAAATATTTTGTACGATTAAATTACAATGTGGAAGATTTTTTAATATCCGAGTTTTTACAAAAATCGACCACTGTGCGAGTCCTACTCTAAAAGACGGTCAAGTTTGCCGTAGCATGCGCATTAGCTGCTCTGAAATTATACGAGTGGCGTTTTTAACACGAGCTTTCCTACAACTCCCAACTACTGGGTCTAGTCGAGAGAACGGCTTCGCTCAAAAAATGTTGTTCAGGGCAGCTCTGCGCGTGTCCATAATAGTTTGGTGATTATTCGATCGTCTCGTCACTGCTTTTAAGCGCGATTATTTCTTCTCTCAGGCGAACGATCACTTCCTATGACTTCCAAAATCGGTACCCTGGTAGTTTACAGATAGACCAAGATATTTCAGAAAAAATTAAATTGTAATATTTTCTTTTAAAATTTGGTCGTATTTATCTAAAAGTTCAGGTTTTCTCCAACATGGAGAACAACGAAGTCAATAAATCATTCTTGGAATTTCGAGTGAGTTTTTCAAAATGTAAAATGATATATGAGAGTTGATTCCTTGTAGATTCTTACATAAAAGTCAATTTTTTTTGTTTAAAGCTGTGTTAAACCTTCATCTGAAAGAGGACATCCTAGAAGACAAAGATTTTTTTTCAACTAATTTAATATTTGGTGAAATTTTCTTTAAAAAATTAATTTCATTTGTAAAGTCTTTGTTATTTCCTGAAATTACTGATAATTCACATTTATTAAAGTTTATGTTAAGCCCTATTTTTCTGACTCAGAAATCAAGGATTGAAAATCTTTCAAGACGATTTTTTTCTAATTATCCGAGATCGTGCCATCATCAAGATACCACAAATTAAGTTTTGATTGAAGTTTTGATATAATAGGATGTAAGGCGAGTGAGAAAAGAATAGGACCTAGTGGATCGCCTTGTTGAGCACCCCTTTGAGAAGGAACAACTTGATTATCAAAAGATAGAAAAGAGGGTTTGCTGTAACATTTATTAATGAAAAAGTAATATTCTGGAATATTTCTTTCAACTTCGGAAAGCACATTATTCCTAGAAACCATATTAAAAGCATTAAAAAAAACCAATCCTTATTATTAATTTTTTTAAATTCTTTTTTAGTTTTAGTTTTAATTATTCCATAAACAATAGTTAAGATTTTTTCAAATGTAGAAATTTAAAATTGTAAAAATCTATGGGAATTACTTATGTACCTACCTACATGAAGGGCAAAATTGAAAATTTAAGTTTACTGATCAGAGCTACTGGCAGCTAGTTGTTGGTAGTGCTGAATTTCGACTTTTTCAGGGTTAGTCATAGGAAACAAAGAATTATTGTATTTTCTTAATTGTAAAATAAAGACATTAATTATTATTATTATTATTATTATATATATAGGACCTCATAAAAAATGGGGTAACACTTTGAGATTTTCATCATAGGTAGAGGTATGTTTAGGGATACCAAAAATGCAAAATTGCCAGCTAGAACTTGGAGCATTATAATTTTAGATAGCTTTATTTCAAAATCCTTAAGTCCTATTTAAAAAATTTTTAAAAACAATCGAAATATGTCATCCAAAAAACTCGAAGGACCATTTTTTCGTGATTTTTAGAACGACTCTTTTTAGACTTTATTTTTATTCTTTAAATTATTTAGGCAATTATTATAAACAAAAGAAAATGGCGGTGCCATCTGAGTTCCCTTTGAAAAGTAATTGACGGCCATTTTAAACTCGCGTTGTAAAAAAATCATAAACGCCACTATCTCCTATACTATAAACGCTAGGACAATATAAAACATATCTTTTATGTTTAGTTTAAAAAATTACGTTTGGGCACTGAAATATATAAAAAGCACATTTTTTTAATGTAAAAAACCAAAGAATGTAAAAAAAAGATATAATCATAAGAAAAACAGGTTTTGAGTTAAATTTTAAAAAGGCAAAGTTCTTTTTTATAGCTCAAGTGGTTGTCGAGTTATTGCACAAGGCCCGCCAGATTGGCAGAAAGGATTCATCATGGGTGCTAAAGACAACTGAACGCTATAATTTGTAACAAACACAAATTTAGGCCCCCCTTTACAAACGACTATTAAACAACTACACGTCTGGCTAACGCCTCGACAGGTATTGACTGAAAAACACACAGTTCAATCTCTGTGCGCACAGAACCCTTTTCCCTTCTATTATCTATTTTAATTCATACCTATTTGTAATTTCTTAAAGTGTGGGCAAAATATTCAAGTTTACGTTTTTTCTTCGAGATCTTTATTTACTCTGAGCAGAATATCTACGATACGTACTCTGTCCATCCAAGATATCCTGATAATTACTACGATTACACCACATCTCGAATGCCTCTAACTTCTTGCACATGACATCAGGGGCTCGATTCTGGGCGTAAAGGCGCATTTACACAGACAAACTTTCCTTTGATGTTGAAATGCCGACAAACATTTACACGAGCCTCTTGAGCAAAATGTTCAAAGAAATGTTCGAGCAAAATCGCGTACAAAAAAACACACGTAAATTTTGGAGAGAATGTTGAGCAAAATTTGTTTGAAGAAATGATGGTAATAAAAATTTCTTAAGGCGCAATTAAGGCGCGTTTACACAGACAAACATTCCTTTGATGTTGAAATGCCGACAAACATTTACACGAGCCTCTTGAGCAAAATGTTCAAAGAAATGTTCGAGCAAAATCGCGTACACAAAAACACACGTAAATTTTGGAGATAATGTTGAGCAAAATTTGTTTGAAGAAATGTTGGTAATAAAAATTTCTTACAAATTTAAATTTTATAGTTTTATGGGAATTCATTGAACTTAACTGAAAATAGAAAGACTAAGTTTTAAAACAAGGTATTTCTAATTAAGTGCTTTCCGACGGAAAAACGATTTGACGTCGAAATTCACGTTTTACCTCATAAGCAACTTCGATTGATCTAATTTTTATAGGGGATATGCCAGTATACTTGTAACTTTTTTGGGGTTGTAAAAAAAACGAGAATCAAAAAAAATAAAAATTGGCACTTATTTATTGCTGTTGCTGGGTTAGGAGAAGGTAAACACCGTAGACTAGTGAGAGGGGGTTTTGGTCAAATGAACATTGACACACAAAATTACAGCAGTGCTTGACAGCGCTGCGTTCCGACTGTCTAAACCTCCCTATCCCCCCCCCCCAGGGAACAACTAACTACTCTCCAGAACAGTTCTCTAACAATATCCACTTGCATTTTAAAAAGTTTTCTTTTTTGTAATGAAAGGAAACCAAAAAAGTTAGAGAAAAGAATTAAATGTTATTACCTCCATCATTAACTATTTTAACATTGCATATGACAAAACTGATAGCCAATAATAATGTTTCGCTTGCCGTCGCCTTTTTTTCACAAAAGTTTAAAATAAAAGTTGGTGTTCCATTTTTTTAAAGAATTGAGATCACTGATGTAAAATTATATTTATTCTCATTTTTAAAAATATGTTTCCAAAATAGATAGCAATAACTTGCTCAAAAATTTACCCGAACAAGAAAGCTCACAAAAATGTTCGCGCAAAAAATTTCAGATCTTTTGCACGAGCTTTTATTTGAGCATGTTCGTCTGTGTAATTGCGCCTTTACACAGACGAACATGCTCAAACAAAAGCTCGTGCAAAAGATTTAAAATTTTTTGCGCGAACATTTTTGTGAGCTTTTCTTTGAACATTTTGTTCGGGTAAATTTTTGAGCAAATTATTGCTATCTGTTTTGGAAACACATTTTTAAAGATGAAAATAAATAAAATTTCACATCAGTGATCAGTGATCTCAATTCTTTAAAAAAATGGAACACCAACTTTTATTTTAAATTTTTGTGAAAAAAAGCCGACGGCAAGCGAAACATTATTATTGGCTATCAGTTTTGTCACATGGATTAGGGTTACTTATAATATTTTTTTCTTAGGGTTTTTCCCGGATTTTTTTGCCCGGGAGTTTTTTTGGGACTTTCTTGCGATTTTTTTTATTTCCAAGAGTTTTTTTTCTAAATTCTAAAAACAACCCAGGAAAATTTTTCTTTTCCAAAAAATTTTTGAATTTTTCAAATATCGGCAAAAAACTCAAAAATTGCACTTTTAAGCGGTAATCCGCGCCTCACGACTATGAGGAGTGGTGGGGAGGGGCTTTTTTTTAAAACATATTTTTGTAACTTTACTTTAACCTTAGCTTTGATTGTTTTTTTTTTAATTCCTCACACCAGATTTACCTACTTAGTTTAAGGCCCCAAAGGTTGCTTAAAAACGCAAAAGGTTTATGAAAATGCTGAAGATAGATATTTACTGTCAATTTAATGTAATAATCAAGGTCGATTACTGACACTGAACAAACAATATGCAAAGGGGCAACATTCCGATTCAAAAGTCTAGTCTATTACTGCTAAATTATATTTTTTGGACAAGGGTCGGAATCGTAGGGTTGTAAAAGTGGGTTATAAACGGGTATTATTTAAATCGAACGTGCTTTTGTTCATATATTTGAGATTTAATAAAATGTAAATAGGTTTTTCATTTGACTTTATTATTATTGTAAAAGACTAAACTAGGAAGTAATATAAAGAGATATGAGTGGTAAAGCGTTTATAACTAAAGGCGCATTTACATAGACAAACTTTCCTTTGATGTGGAAATGCCGACAAACATTTACACGAGCCTCTTGAGCAAAATGCTAAAAGAAATGTTCGAGCAAAATCTCGTACAAAAAAACACAGGTAAATTTTGGAGAGAATCTTGAGCAAAATTTGTTTGAAGAATTGGGGCTATAAAAATTTCTTTACAAATTTAAATTATATATTGTTATCGGAATTCATTGAACTTAACTCAAAATAGAAAAACAAAGTTTTGAAATAAGGTACTTTTAATCAAGTGCAATCACATTTTACCTCATAAGCAACTTCGATTGATCTGATTTTTATAGGGGAAATGCCAGTATACTTGTAACTTTTTTGGGGTTGTAAAAAAAATAATAATTGGCACTTATTTATTGCTGTTGCCTGTAAAATGTAATGATAAAAATTTACGTTTAAAAGAATATCCCTTTATTTTACTTCCTAGTTTAGTCTTTTACAATAATAATTAAGTCAAATTAAAAAACCTATATACATTTTATTAAATCTCAAATATATGAACAAAAGCACGTTCGGTTTAAATAATACCCGTTTATTACCCACTTTTACAACCCTACGAACCCGACCCTTGTCTAAAAAATATAATTTAGCAGTAATTTAGTAGACTGTGTCGCCGATCTATCATCCCGAGTTTTGGATTTCGCAGGTAGTAGGCCGGACACTCTTTTGAATCGCAATGTTGCCCTTTGCATATTGTGGGTTCAGTGTCAGTAATCGACCTTGATTATTACATTAAATTGACAATAAATATCTATATCTTCAGCATTTTGCTTTTTTAAGCAACCCTTGGGACCTTAAACTAAATAAGTAAATCTGGTGGGAGGAATTAAAAAACAACAATAAAAGCTAAAGGTAAAGTAAAGTTACAAAAATCCCCCTCCCCACCACTCCTCATAGTCGTGAGGCGCGGATTACCGCTTAAAAGTGCAATTTTTAAGTTTTTTGCCGATATTTGAAAAACTCCAAATTTTTTTGGAAAAGAATAATTTTCCTGGGTTTTTTTTTGACTTTAGGAGAAAAACCCTTGGAAATAAAAAAAAACTCGCAAGAAAATCCCAAAAAAAACCACGGGCAAAAAAATCCGGGAAAAACCCTAAGAAAAAAATATTATAAGTAACCCTAATCCATGTGACAAAACTGATAGTAGAGGCAATAATAATGTTTCGCTTGCCGTCGGCTTTTTTTCATAAAAATTTTAAATAAAAGTTGGCGTTCCATTTTTTTTAAAGAATTGAGATCACTGATCATTGATGTGAAATTTTATTTATTCTCATTTTTAAAAATATGTTTCCAAAATAGATAGCAATAATTTGCTCAAAAATTTACCCGAACAAAATGTTCAAAGAAAAGCTCACAAAAATGTTCACGCAAAAAATTTTAGATATTTTGCACGAGCTTTTATTTGAGCAGGTTCGTCTGTGTAATTGCGCCTTTACGTATCAAAAAGACAATTAATACCATGAGTACAAAAAATACTCTCACCACAACTACGACGTGTAAATATAAAGAATTCTTTATCTGGTATTATAAGTTCAATTTTTTGTGAAGTAAATCCAACCCAACTCGACCCAAACTACTCTACGTTTCTCTGATATATGGATGGACATTTTTAGTTTTAGTTTGCGCCCGTCGCTTTTATTATTATGATATGAGAATGCTAAAATTTATTTTCTACTTTTTAGTGCACTTTATATTTTATAAAAGCTTCTTTTTATTTAAAATAATTTTTTAATTTTTAGACTATCATAAATACATCATTTCGATAATTCTCTTCCCTAAAAACCCCTGTATGCCAATTTTGATTGAAATCGAACAAAATAAATCTTTTTCTTCCTCCACTTCCCTCATTAGCGGGAGGGTGTGCCTAATAATACCATATTATTGTATTGTCGCCGCAACTATAAATACACACCGAAAACTGAAATTGAATACCAAATTTGAGTTGCAAGATTTGAGCCGAACAAACATACATAAATAAAAGCTTGTAAAAATCGCCAAAAATTTCAATATTTAAAAAATCGGAAACGCAAATTCTACGCGTCAATAAAATAAAACGAATTTCTTGGTTTTGCGTCGGAAAGCCCTTTCTTTATGGAAAGATTTGTTCTAAAACTTTCATAAAAAAACTGCGTTGACCCTTGTTTGTTATCATGTAATTTTGTGTGTCAATGTTCATTTGACCAAAACCCCCTCTCACTAGTCTACGGTTTTTACCTTCTCCTAACCCAGCATCAGCAACAAATAAGTGCCAATTATGGTATACTGGCATATCCTCTATAAAAATCAAGTCAATCGAAGTTGCTTATGAGGTAAAACGTGAATTTCGACATCATATCGTTTTTCCTTCGGAGAGCACTTAATTAAAAATAGCTTGTTTTAAAACTTAGTCTTTCTATTTTCAGTTAAGTTCAATGAATTCCCATAAAACTATAAAATTTAAATTTGTAAAGAAATTTTTATACCCCCAATTCTTCAAATAAATTTTAGTCAACATTCTCTCCAAAATTTACGTGTGTTTTTTTGTACGAGATTTTGCTCGAACATTTCTTTGAACATTTTGCTCAAGAGGCTCGTGTAAATGTTTGTCGGCATTTCAACATCAAAGGAAAGTTTGTCTGTGTAAATGCGCCTTTACAAATTTAAATTTTATAGTTTTATGGGAATTCATTGAACTTAACTGAAAATAGAAAGACTAAGTTTTAAAACAAGGTATTTTTAATTAAGTGCTTTCCGACGGAAAAATGATTTGATGTCGAAATTCACATTTTACCTCATAAGCAAATTCGATTGACCTGATTTTTATAGAGGATGATGATGATGATGCCAGTATACTTGTAACTTATTTGGGGTTGTAAAAAAACGAGAATAAAAAAATAATAATTGGCACTTATTTATTGCTGTTGCCTGTAAAATGTAATGATAAAAATTTACGTTTAAAAGAATATCTCTTTATTTTACTTCCTAGTTTAAAACACAATACAATAATAATTTAGTCAAATTAAAACACCTATATACATTTTATTAAATCTCAAATATATGAACAAAAGCACGTTCGGTCTAAATAATACCCGTTTATTACCCACTTTTACAACCCTACGATCCCGGCCCTTGTCTAAAAAAATATTATTTAGCAGTAATAGACTAGACTTCTGAATCGGAATTTTGCTCCTTTGCATATTGTTTGTTCAGTGTCAGTAATCGACCTTAATTATTACATTAAATTGACAGTAAATATCTATCTTCAGCATTTTCATGAACCTTTTGCTTTTTTAAGCAACCGTTGGGGCCTTAAACTAACTAGGTAAATCTAGTGTGAGGAATTAAAAAAAAAACAATCAAAGCTAAGGGTAAAGTAAAGTTTCAAAAATATGTTTAAAAAAAATCCCCTCCCCACCACTCCTCATAAACGTGAGGCGCGGATTACCGCTTAAAAGTGCAATTTTTGAGTTTTTTGCCGATATTTGAAAAACTCAACATTTTTTTCGAAAAGAAAAATTTTGCTGGTTTGTTTTTTGAATTTAGGAACAAATCCTTGGAAATAAAAAAAACTCACAAGAAAATCCCAAAAAACCCCCGGGCAAAAAAATCCGGGAAAAACCCTAAGAAAAAAAAATATTATAAGTAACCCTAATCCATGTGACAAAACTGATAGCCAAGAATAATGTTTCGCTTACCGTCGGCTTTTTTTCACAAAAATTTGAAATAAAAGTTGGTGTTCCATTTTTTTCAAGAATTGAGATTACTGATCACTGATGTGAAATTTTATTTATTCTCATCTTTAAAAATATGTTTCCAAAACAGATAGCAATAATTTGCTCAAAAATTTACCCGAACAAAATGTTCAAAGAAAAGCTCACAAAAATGTTCACGCAAAAAATTTTAGATCTTTTGCACGAGCTTTTGTTTGAGCATGTTCGTCTGTGTAATTGCGCCTTAAGAGAACGATCATACCCGAGAAGTGACCACTTCTATTAAAATCCAAAATTCCGTATTCTGGGACCGGCCAATCGCACAAAAGTCATTCGAACGACGCACGGTGGTCGATTTTCCGGAAAATGCGGACATAAAATAAATTAAAAAATTCAAAATGTATCTAAATTTGTCCCTATATGGTTGTCAAGATACTAGGCGAATAGTTGGCCAAAGAATAAACTATGCTTTTCACATTACGCACCAGTATTCAACATCAAATTTTAAATAGAAGACCCAGAGTATGACAGTATTCAACTGTTAATATCTCGAAAACAGTTGAAGATCAACATAGGGTACGCTATATAAAAATGCTTAGAATTTAAAAACAAAATGCAAAAGTGCAATAATATACTGGGTGTTTCATTTAAAAGTTTCGGTTGGCATTCTTTTTAATATATTTTCTTTTTATTTTTCTAAAGTAACATTTTTACTTTAATTTAGGTAATTAATAAATATATATCTTTTTCCTCTTAAAAATGTCTTAGGATATACAGACCGCTTCAAGCTACTACGAACATAGGGGGAATCAAGTCCAATTTACTCTCCGTGCCGTACGACCGAGGTGGATTCGAAGCACGCTGCAGTGTTATCTTTTGGAAATTCATTTTGTTTTTATTATTTTGTTTTATTTCTGCCTTGCTCGAGAAACAGATGGGTAAGTTCTTAATTGAAATAATACATTTTTAAAACTAAAAATGGATGTCTACGAAGTTGCCGAAAAAGTGCAGATGGTCAAATGGTCAAATCGTCATAACCCAACACACGTTCGATATTGGTCGAGGGAAAATTTGCATTTGTATTTTGACGTAAGAACACAGTATCCCCAAAAACTAAATGTTTGGGGGGGGGTATTGTAGGGGAACACGTAATTGGGTCATTTTTTATTAACGGCAATTGCAATTTGAATGGTCCTAGATACTTGGATCTACTGCAGCAGCACATTATTCCAACTGCTAGGCAGTTGTTAGGTGTAAGATTTGGTGAAACATGCTTTCAACAAGATGGTTGTTCCGCTCACAATGTTGGCCTTGTTAGGGAATATCTTGATAATGTATTTCCTAATCGGGTTATAAGTACACGGGGAACTATTTTATGGCCAGCTCGATCTCCCGATCTTGCTCCTAATGACTTCTATTTGTTTTTGAAGAAGCTTTTCAAATTATCACCCCTAACATGCTTGGAAACGTTAGAAGGGGTTTTTATAGTAGGCTCGGATATTGTCTAGCCGAGCAAGGAGGACTTTTCGAACATTTGCTTTAATTTTTTTTTGACTGGGAGAATCTTTTTGGTTTTTAGAATGTATTATTTTATTTTGAGAACTTGCTTTTATTTTGTTTCACCTTATTATTTTCATTGTAACACGTCGTCACTGATAAATCTAAGCAGTTGACAATAAAACGCTCTTATTTATCAGTGACAAAAAATAAGAAAATTACGTTATAAAAATTTGCGTATTTATTGACCAAATTCCGGTTTCATTGACTACGCTCCACACAGCACAGTGGTTAGAGGCGTACTAAATACAAGGCGAAAGGAGGCGAACGGCAGCGAATGGCGATCGGAAGCCTGAGTGTTGGTTGCTTCACTGATAGGCGTGCGGTGTCTCTGCATGTACGTACACTGGCAAATTAGACTTCTTCCGCCCTATGTTCGCAGTAGCTTGAAGCGGTCTGTATATGAAAATTCACACGATCATCCTAAATACTTACTAAATATTCCTACTCTAAAAGACGGTCAAGTTTGCCGTAGCATCGTCTCGTCACTGCTTTTAAGAGCGTTTATTGGTTGAATTTACTTTTCTTCTCTCAGGCGAACGATCACTTCCTATGACTTCCAGAATCGGTACCCAGGCAGTACCCGACTTCGGAGAGTTGTATTCAGGTCGTGACTACCTAAAACTGATTAAAACGGATAAAAGATACTAGGACACGAACTTCTTGCATGTTGTTCCAGTTTTCATTGAGCTGCCAACTTAAGTATTTGTATACGAATCGACACGTTCGACCTCTAGGCCATTTACTTCTAATACGCCTCTAATATTTTCTTCTTTGGCTGTAATCATCATTTTGTTTTGCCAACATTCAAGTTAAGCCCAAATTTCGGGCTTTTTACTGCAACTTGATCCACTTTTGCAGACCCTCCAGCGTGTCCGTAATTTTGTTGCCGTTTATCGTCAGACGCTCTTCGCTGTTGTGAAGTTTATTCTCAGGCAATTCTACCGAATACAAATTTCCATTTAAAAAGGGCGATATCAAGGATAAACAATTAGCTTTGTTGCGTTTATAAAAATGATGCTTTTATCCCCAGAATTTAAGATAAGGAAATGTGCAAAAAAGATTTTATGAAAACTTTATAACAATATTATCACAATACCAAACGTGAAATCGAAAATTCTCGCTGACCTTTACAAATTTTTATAATTTGTGTCTGTTTGTACCAGCATTACGGAAAAACTATTATAGGGATTCTGATGGGAACTTTACTACTAGATTTCTTGGAATCCTGGGAAGGACATAGGCTTTATTTCATTAAAGTGGGTTTACTGGAACATGAGTTATGAGTATTTTAAACAAAAAAAAATGGGAAAACCACAGGCAAAACAGGTCTGCAACTCGATGATAGGTTTAAGGCGCGGAATGGGGCGGGGGAGGGCTGTGGTGAGGTGAAGGGGAAGTAGGGGAAGAAAGGTACAATTTTAAACATACAAACGAAGGCGTGAGCAATAGCTAGCCGACCCAACCCACTAAAATCCGTTCAGGAAGTAATTTTGGTGTGTAATTACACATTTTTGTGCGTTTTTATGGTCGAATGTGTGTTTTGTAAGCGGTCTTCAAAAGTGTGCGTTTGATGATCATTTAAATAAAAATGCTAAAAACAAAGATTTCATGCACTAATAAACTATAGGTGAAATTACAGTAGATATTTTTGATTTTCGTTATTTGTATGTTTTTTAATTTTTTTCTTAAAAATTAATCCTAACAACCTTCAAATACGTTGGTTTAAAAAAGTGCAAAAGTGTGCGGTTTTGAACGGCTTGTGTGTAATTTTATAAATTTTGGTTGTCCCCATTAAAACAGACAAACAAACAATTACAAACTAGCTGAAAGTCACGCAGGTTTGCCTGCTGTTTTTCCCGTTTTTTCTTGGTTTAAATGATCATAACTCTTATTCCTGTAAAGGCTATGTCCGGCCCAGGATTCCAAGTAATTCAGTAAAATAGGTTTCGTAGTTTTTGCGTGCTGGAACAAACAAACAGACAAACAGAAAAAAATTCAAAAAATTGGATTTTTGATATCTAATATATCCCTGCCAAAAAAATCTGTGAAGTGAAACACAAATTCCGCATAGGAGTTCATCACATTTCACCCGCCAGTTGGCTTATAAAATTCCTCATAAAGGTTTAAAAGATTTTATAAGATCTACTTGTAACATTCCAAAATAAAAAATTATGGCATAAGTTTAGCAGTTGTAGTAGTAGTAATAGTAGTAGAAGTAATGTAATAGAGATTAATATACAAACTCAACTATAACCTAACCTAAACTAGAAACTACGACTACCTAACCCACTATAATATAATAACACTCCTTGTGCTTCCACAATATCAACATATCTAATAGAAAATTATTCTCGTATAAGTACTTATATTTATCGCCAGGAGCTGTGGGAGAGATGTTACTTTGATACATTTCTCTGAGATTGTTTGAGGCATTGTTTATAAAATCTTACAAGATTTCATAAGCAAAAACTATTTTTTTGATGTAAAAGTATTTACGACAGATGATGTGATTATAGTTTTTTTTATAAGATTTTATAAGTTCCGATGGGCGACGACTTAATATATTTGTTTCAGAGGGCTGTTTCACAGGTAAAATCTAATTACTTTGATAAGTTTCTGTAAGATTTTGTAGTATTTTATAGCATACACGTACGTAATGGTACGTACTATGTACGTACCGATGACTTACATTTTCCAACGGTTTGTACGTCACCGGTACGTCCTTGGGATGTAGCACAGTACGTACTATGTACGTCCTATGTACATAACTGACAGGTACGTACATTTTATTTCCCATATAGGACCCTGATTGGACGTAAAATGATCGTAAATACGTAGACTTTGTTACGTACTATGTACCGACGTAAAATGGAATTAAAATGTACTTCCCTGGTAGTATGTAAGAAGTAAGTATACTAAATATAGCTTTTTTAATTAGTTTTCAGGTGGTCGAAAAAACTGATAAAAATCAGGTGTGTTTTTTATGAGATTTAACGAGGTTTTTTTTTGGCAGGGTGGACACATAATTATCTATAAAATGTTGTAATTTTGTCTGACTATAAAATCTATTTAAAGACTTATGAAAAAATTGTTTTTACCAACTCATAGAAAATTATAAATGTTCGTAGAAATCTGTCAAATTCTATGAGTTGGTCTGATCATAAAATATCCCAAAATCTCATGAAAAAACCTTTTTTTATAAACTCTTAAAACATTATAAAATAACAAGGGTGTAATTATAAAAACCCATAAAATGTTATGAGCTGTTTTGATTATAACATTTCTCAGAAAACTCATAAAAATATCGTGTTATATAATCCCATAATACATAATAAAAGAAAAACAATGTAATTATTGAAACCCATAAAAGTTGATGTGTCGGTTTGATAATAAAATCTCTTAAAGAATGGTGCTTTTATAAAACCATAAAATAAGTAAAAAAAATATCTGCACTTATCAAATTTTATAAACATTCATGTAGAAGAATTTGTAGCTATAAGCAGTTTTTATTTTGTTACTTACCTTATAGGTATTTGTTTTCTAAGTTCCATTAGAAGTCTACAAAAGTCACAAGCTTTTCACTATCTCAAGGGCGATTATTTGGGACAATTCATAAGTCTGTCTGATTATAGGATGACATAAAAAAACACACATATGAACCCACATAAATTCTTACCAAAATCAAAGACATAAATTATTACAAACTTTTATAATCCTAAAATATTACCTCACAAAAGCTTATAAACCTTATAAAAATTGATAAAAATCAGGTGTTTTTTTATGAGGTTTAATCATAGAAATGAGACCTCTGATTTCTATGGGTTTAATGCGGTTTTTTTGGCAGGGACGGTTTGGTTTTAAAAAAAAAATCAACTTACAGGAATGGTTTTTCTAGAGATTAACTATGTGTATAGATTATAATTATAGATAAAACTGTTTCTAGGATTTCAGAAAAACACAGTTTTAGGGTAAGGAAAATGTGCAACCATTTTTTTTATGTGTTTTTTGGTATGTATCTTTGGCTTTGGGACAGATATGGTCTAAAAATTGAATTGGGTATGGACAGGGTGTAACGAAAAGAGGGAGGAGGTTAAAATGTCCAAAATTTGCGTTACGTAATTTACGAACGGCCCTTAGACGACCAGACTAAAACCCAAGAAGAGGGTGATCAAATGGGGAATAAGGAAGCTATGCTGGGGGGGAGTCACCCTTGCATTCACCCTTGCCCCGTCCCTACTACCGCCACTATTCCGTTACCCTGGCTGACGGACTGTTTGAGATAGCTGTTAGTGTACCATTGATACCGGTCGTGTGCGTCTTCCAGAGATTAGTTAAATGGAATCAACAAAATAATCAAGTACTGTTGCACTTCAAGTTCTACAGTCCCATTTCAGTATGGTGGTTTGACATTGAAACAAGGGAACTGTCAATGTCATTGTCAAAAAAGTGGGTTATTCATATTGTTTTCTGATGTTTCAGATGTCTTTATTGGGGTATTATAAGAATGTCCTCATTAGACATCCCAGGCATGTCCCTTCTGAATATTCTTTGAATGTTCTATTTTGCAGAAACAGGTCATTCCTGGAGCCCTCCCGTCGGATCAGATAGTAAATGCAAAGAACTTACTTGGTATAACTTAACCTTTATGAATGTGCTAAGTACATTTTAAGCATTTAAAATATCTTTGGCATATCGCCCCCCCCATTGCTCCAGAAAAAAGTAGACAACCCTAAAGTCTTTCGAGAAAAAAATGATAAATTGCAGAACGTTCCTTTAAAGACATTCTAGAATCCCTCCACAATATTTTGGGACAGACACAGACGTACTTACCGCAAAAACCACGATATTGGATATACAGAAGTGAAGAACAGTATTATAGAGTTTCTATTTATAAATAAGTTTTAGAGAAAATCATTTCGGGCATAAAATCAAGGTACAATAACGGGATCGAAACGTCGTGTATAAATAAAATATAGAAACCCAAGTCCGAAACACAGAGTTAATTTCAAACACATCATTGTCTCAAACTTTCAAACAAATATATGATAACGTTTTGGAGGCAATGAACAAGTGTGACGATAATTTTCCGTTGATAAAAACATTCTTGGATGCTTGCCAGTAAGTAATGCTTCGTCAGAAAGAAGCTTCTCCTGCCTCAGAACATTGAAAACATAAGTATTAAAAAATACTATGACGGAAATTCGTCTGTGGGGCTTAGCGCTGCTGCATATCAACAGACATATTGAAACTGACATTGAGCGAGTTATAGACCGATTTACTAAAAAAAAAACCGGAAACGAACTTTTTTTTGAGCATCTTATATTTGAGATATTGCAATACAAAAGGTAGTGTTTCAACTAGTAGTAGTGGGTAATTACCCCCCCACTCTGGATTTAATTTTTTTACAAAAACATTTAAAAAATCAAAAGTAGGGCCTAAATTATTTAAAATTTTCGCCTGCGGCGCTATGAAACGTTGATATTTACGATTTTACTTTAATTTGATTCAAAAATTGCATTTTTAGTGTAATTTTCTCAAAAATTTTCGGCGAATTTAAATATTTTTTTAAATAAAAATGTATGAAATAAATAACTTAAAATCTGAGTACCCCCCACACCTAGATTTGAGGCCAAATCCGCGAAGGTAATAAGTTTTGTGTGTATATATTGATATTTTATATCAAAACCGCCCCCCTCTTTTCAAATGGCTGGGACCGCCACTGCTTTCTGATGCCATAATAAACGCGATGGGCGTAAATTAAAAATTTTAACTTTACGGTGACAAGGAGAACTACAAAAGATAAACTACATTCTTCTTCTATTCCAACGATTAACATAATGCTTTTATCTAAAGAAGCTGAGAACGGGTGAGATTGCCGTGCTTGCCAACCTTTGAAAATGTCCTTAGGTTATAAAGTAATACAACTGTTTCTTAGGTGAATCGTCGATGTTAAACTTTTTATTCTTAGTAGGTTAGTCACCTTTGTTTGTTACAAATTGTGGAAATTGGTTGGGTTTGGGTCAGTGAGTTAAACAAAAACTTTCTTCAAAATTGCCAACTTTTCGATTTATTTAAAATCATCTTCAGTGCTCTTTAGAGGCGTTTTCCTTTTGTTATATTAAAACTAAAAACTAGAAAACACATAACTGACATAGATAAAACCGGAGATATTTAACAATTTAAAATTTTTAATTTGCCCCTATCGCTTTTATTATAGTATTAGAAGGACACAAAATTATTTTCTACTTTTTAGTGCGCATATAATAAAAGCTTATTCTTTCAAAATTTTTTTTTTATAAAAATTTTTATCCTCTTGCGGTTACCTTTATTTACGGTAAAGGTAACCATAAAGGTAACGAAATTTTCCATTAAGCCGTCTGTTATTAAGGTCCGATATGGTTTAACCACATAGTACCGCCCATATAGCTGCTTAATTTGGTAGGTCTAAAGTAGGCAAGCTGATCTCGGCCCGACATCGGTAAACTATTCACGTCCAACATTGGTTTCCTAAAGCGGTCCAACGTCGGCGATTGACGAAGGTCCGTCGATGGTAGCTTAAAGCGACCCGACAATGGCAAACCACAAAGGTCCGATAATTGGTGGATAATAAGGCCCCACATCGGTCTCTCAAAGCGGTCCGACGTCGGTGATTGATGATGGTCCGTCCGTCCGCTTGCGTTCTTTCTCTTCTCGTCCGATTAAACAAAGTTCCAATCGGACCGACGTCGGCCCTAAAGCAGATAAAATGAGCGTCGGCATAAAGTCGACTATAGTAAATCGGGCCGTCGTCAGTTGCCGATTTTCGACCGATTAAATAAAGTTCCAATCGGACCATTATCAGCCCTAAAGTAGATAAGGTTTGCGTTGGCATAATGTCGACTATAGTAAATCGGGCCATTCTCAGTTGCCGATTCTCGTCCGATTAAACAACGTTCCAATCGGACCATCGTCGGTCCTAAAGTGGTTGTGGTAGTAATGTTGACCTCCGTCAGTTGCCGATTATTTACCGAAAACTGAAAATCGTAATCTGTCACATCAGGCCAGCGTGTAGTCGCCGATGCCGACTCACTGCCCATGTTGTCGACATTGGCCCGATTCTATACCGACGATTTGTGTTTGCTGGGTTTCCATCCAACAAGGATCAATGCATGCCCAGGGTATTCAAAAGCTATAGCAATGTTAAATATTATTATTATTATTAAAATAGAGTAGGTAATCTATATTTTTATAAGTTATCAGACCAAACTGACATATCCCACGCATTTAGGGGTGGCTGGATCGATTTTGCCAAGTGAAATGGAACTGGCTGCTTTGAAGTCTGAAGCGGTTTATGTAGCTTTCACAAAGACGCTGGCTATAAACAGGTGTGTAGCTGAAATCTCGGCAGACCGGAAATAAGTGCTGCATAAATCGCATACTATTGGGTGCACAGCAGACAGCCAAATCAGTAAAGCAACCACCAAATGAATTATTTTAGATTCAAGTTCAAGATATGTGTTAAATTTTGCCGCATTTTCTGTGTCGCGGCTCTTTTCCAAGTTGACGACCCGCGCAAAAAGTTTTAATAAAATCGCACGCAAAACTGGGGCTACTCTACTAGTACCTATACGCAAATACTTGTTTGATCAACTGATTTTAGTAGTGCAAATACTACTGGGATCGCTTAATTTTATGAAAAATTTACATTGGATGTCGGGACCAACACCAAAATGATTCACACGGAAAAAAAAATCTACAAATGAGTATTTCAGTATGCTCAAAACTGCATCATTGAAATGAAAATCTAGAATTTTATTTTAAACAGATTATTTTAAAATAAACATATTGTTATACTTAAATACTAAATTTAATATTCTCAAATGTTTTCTTTAATCCAAGTAAAAACTATCTGTTTAAAAATTTTATAATTTTTGATTTGAAGCCTAAGATAAGAAGAAAACATTAAATTAAAACGGCACTAAGTTTATTATGAAACTCCGTTTATTTTCATTTTAAGAGCATATCTTTAAATTAGGCAAAAAAGTATTTTTTATTTTCAAACATTGCAAATTTTGACACGAGACTATTGTAATTTTAATATTAACATAAATTTTATTCTTTAGGTTCAAAATAAGTATTTAAAATACTAAAATTAAGTATAACCTTCAGATGCCTAATTGAAGAAAATTCTTGTCGTTTTATTCTTAAAATGAACATCTCAAACGCTCGGGGATTCTCGGTTCCGAGGTAGGACGTAAGAGCCTGTCAGTCTTTTATTGTATGTGCATTGCATACAGTTGAATTTCGAGGAAAAGCTCGTCAAAAGTCAGAAATTCGGAATTGAAAATTATTGGGAACACCAATTATAATTTTATTATATAGTTACCTAGGTATAATAAATCACCACCCTTTTATTAATATTCTCGTCCCTCTTAAAAATATTCTAGTTTAAAGTTGACCTTTGATGAGAATTTTGTGTGTTAAATATTTCGTGAATTGAACGTTTCGTTTTCCGCAACTTATTGAAAAAATTTCAAGATATCGTCATGGAGTCTATTGCTGCTGGTGGTAAGTAGAATCTCAAAAAATTTGTTGAATTGAAATATCCACAGAACTTTTCAAATTTTGATTTTTTAAAACTTTATAATGTCGTAAAAAATAAAAATAGGAATTTTTCGTCCTTTTCTAGACATAAAGTACATTTACCCGCATTACCCCATTTTTTAAATATGTATTTTTGGCAAGACCGCAAATTACGGGGAAATGTACTTTATGGCTAGAAAAGGAAAAAAATTCCTATTTTTATTTTTTATGAGACTATATAGTTTAAAAAAATTAAAATTAAAGAAGTTCTGTGGATATTTCAATTCAATATAGTAGTTTTTTTATACCTTCATCAAAAACCTGATTTTAATAACTGTCTGCAAATAACTAAAGCATGGCCTTTTTGGTTACCGATGCAAAAAGAAACTTTTGGTCACGAGTGCAAAAAAATATTTCTGTCCGTTTTTTACCCAAAATTAACGAGAAATAGAGGAAACTAGTAATATGGAAAAAATCCAGTTATTCTTGCCTAAAAATTAAGCCATCTCCACCAGTTTTCATTAAGTATTTACGAAAAAATTATTTAAAAATATCGTCAAAATATCAAACTTTCAAAGATTAAAATGTAGCAAGAATGAAAGGCATATCGCTATGGCAACCATTGTTATTTCATTTACCAGCCGCCTTGATTTACAGTTTAAAGATGATGTGTTGCGAGAAGTGCTCTTCTCTCGAAAAGTATTAAAAAAAATAGTGTTAACAACTCGCCGCTAAACTGTTCTTTTTTAGTTTAAATAAGCAGCGAAATATTTAGAAACGCGAGTAAAAAAAAGCACAGTTTAGTTGCGAGTTGTTAATACTATTTTTTTAATTTCTTTATCACAAAATCCAAAAAAAAAACAGGAAAATACTTTTAAAAATCTCAAACAAAGAGCACTTCTCGCAACACAGCATCTTTACACTATAAATCAATGCAGCTGGTAAATGAAATAACAATGATTTCCCTAGCGATTTGCCTTTTTACTCGGTGACGTTCATTGTTGCGACATTTTAATCTTTGATAGTTTAATATATTGACGATGTTTTTAAATGATTTTTTCGTAAAGACTCTCTCCCTTTAATTTTGGGTAAAAAACGGACAGAAATATTTTTTTGCACCCGTGATCAAAAATAGTAGTTTTAACAACTAGTGGCTAAAATAGTGCTTTTTTTACAAGCATTGGTTTAAATAACGAGCGCAGCAAGGTATTTAAATAAACTCACCTTGAAATAATCCAACCTTTAGTTCCTGGGGTAATTTGCGGTATTTCCGGTATTTCTCTTTAATTTTGGGTAAAAAATGGACAGAAATCTTTTTTTGCACCCGTGATAAAAAAAAGTCTTTTTGCATCGGTAATCTACAGACAGTTACTAAAATCATGTTTTTGATGAAGGTATAAAAAATTTTTTAAGATTCTACTTGCCACCAGCAATAGGCTCCATAACGATATCTTTAAATTTTCTCAATAACTTGCGGATAACGGAACACTCAATTCAGGAAAAATTTAACACATTTTATTAACACTTATAAAAGTCTCATCAAAGGTCAACTTTAAACTAAAATATTTTTAAGACGGACGAGAATATTAAAAAAAGGGTGGTGGTTTTAACTAGGTAATAAAATTATAAAATTGGTTTTTCCAATAATTTTGAATTCGGAATTTCTGATTTTTGACCAGCTTTTCTTCGAAATTCGCCTGTGTGCGGCGCGGCGGTTAGTGTAGTTAGTTAGATATACTATGTTTTAATCTGTGTTTTGTTTAGTTGATTCTTAGTTTATAAGTTAAAGTAAAACTTTCGTATTGATCATATGAAATTTAAAATTAAAGTTTTTTGAAAGCGAAAGATTCGCTTTATGTCAAAACTGATATTTCTTTGAAATTAAGGAGGAGGACAGTTTTGAAAAATTGAGAAGTTTGCTAAATAGCCTTATTCTCTTAACGTATCCGTTATTAAAATCGGTTAAGAAGTAAGAAAGTTCTAGAATGTTACGTTTGATGCTTTTTGTGTGGTCAAGACTGTCTCGCTATAAGTCATTTTCTTTTTGACGGGATGCAGTTTTGTCAAGAATGATCAGGATATAAAGATTTTAAGCCTTTTGGCAAGCTAAAAATGTTATGCGCCCAATGTCCAAAATGACACGTAAAATTCAAGACGTCGAATAGAAGATGACTTATAATGGGACAGTCTTAACACACAAGGAGCATCGTAACACTACAGAACTTGCTTATTTCTTAACCGATTTAAATAAAGGAAACGTGTTTATACGTTAAAAGAATAAGGCTATTTAGCTAACACCTTATTTTTTTACAGTGGCTCAAACATTTTTTTTTCAGGAAGGGTTAAAATGATCCACAACTTACCTTATGTGCCTTATAATATATATTAAGGGTGTTATATAAAAAAAAACCTTGCACACGTTGATTCTGCTTTGGATTAGCTAACTAAAAAACACCAAAAACTATTTGTAAAAATGGAAAAAACCTTTTTTAAACGGTCGCTTAAAGGGTCAAACGCAAGATTTGATATTTTTAGGTAGATATCACCTTGTTGAAAGTTTCATGTTTGAAATTAAAATAATTTTAATAAGCCTTGGGTCTTGCCCTAAAACAATTTTCAAAAATATCCCGCTCCCAAACACAATTGACGTATCCTTGAGTTTTACCGCAGTTTCTTTTTAAATAAGATTTCGTATTCTTTACTATATTTGTTTCTTTTCTAAAACGTAAGAAGTTATTGTAGAAAATGGAAGTAGACAATATATTTTGTACTTTTTATATACCTGTATATTTTTTTTACTTCGGTAATTATTATTAAATCCCACAGATAAAACACTTTGGTATCCTCAATGGGAGTTACCATTACAGGTTAGTGAAGCTGCCCCCCACTCAAAATTTAAAAAAAATATTGGACTTATTTGCGCATCTTTTGCGCAGTATCGCGCAACCACTTTTACCTTTTGCAACCATATGAACGTATATTCTTTAAAGTCATGCAGAAAACACCCCACCCACAAAAAAATACCCACATTTTCCATACGGTTGCTGCGCAAAACATAAAAGTGTTTGCGCAAAAGGTGCACAAATAAGTCCATTTTTTTTAAGTGGGAAGGCAGCTTAACTGACTTGATGTTAACTCCCTTTAAGGATACAGTGCTTTTTCTACATTTTAAAATAAGAATATGAATATTTTCAAAATAAGTATATAAAGGTATATCTTAAATATGCGAATAACAATGTTCAGTTTGAGAAAGGCATATTTTCAAATAGAAAAATAACTAGGTTTCGCTTTAGACATTTATAATACATGTATTAAAGATTAGTATTTTCAAAACAAAATTAAAAAAGATACAAAATTGAGATTTTTAATATTTCACATTAAAAATATTATTTTAGGAATAAGGTGAATATGTATACCTAAAATAAAATTATGTATTTTTAAACCGAAGAAGGTAATTTGAGAATTTCATATTCTTAGTTCAAAAAAATATCGTCTCGCGTATACAGACCGCTTCAAGCTACTACGAACATAGGGGGAATCAAGTCCAATTTACTCTCCGTGCCGTACGACCGAGGTGGATTCGAAGCACGCTGCAGTGTTATCTTTTGGAAATTCATTTTGTTTTTATTATTTTGTTTTATTTCTGCCTTGCTCGAGAAACAGATCGGTAAGTTCTTAATTGAAATAATACATTTTTAAAACTAAAAATGGATGTCTACGAAGTTGCCGAAAAAGTGCAGATGGTCAAATGGTCAAATCGTCATAACCCAACACACGTTCGATATTGGTCGAGGGAAAATTTGCATTTGTATTTTGACGTAAGAACACAGTATCCCCAAAAACTAAATGTTTGGGGGGGGGGGTATTGTAGGGGAACACGTAATTGGGCCATTTTTTTATTAACAGCAATTGCAATTTGAATTATCCTAGATACTTGGATCTACTGCAGCAGCACATTATTCCAACTGCTAGGCAGTTGTTAGGTGTAAGATTTGGTAAAACATGGTTTTTAACAAGATGGTTGTTCCGCTCACAATGTTGGCCTTGTTAGGGAATATCTTGATAATGTATTTCCTAATCAGGTTATAAGTACACGGGGAACTATTTTATGGCCAGCTCGATCTCCCGATCTTGCTCCTAATGACTTCTATCTGTTTTTGAAGAAGCTTTTCAAATTATCACCCCTAACATGCTTGGAAACGTTAGAAGGGGTTTTTATAGTAGGCTCGGATATTGTCTAGCCGAGCAAGGAGGGAGAGTCTGGGAGAATGTTTTTGGTTTTTAGAATGTATTATTTTATTTTGAGAACTTGCTTTTATTTTGTTTCTCCTTATTATTTTCATTGTAACACGTCGTCACTGATAAATCTGAGCAGTTGACAATAAAACGCTCTTATTAATCAGTGACAAAAAATAAGAAAATTATGTTATAAAAATTTGCGTATTTATTGACCAAATTCCGGTTTCATTGACTACGCTCCACACAGCACCGTGGTTAGAGGCGTACTAAATACAAGGCGAAAGGCGGCGAACGGCAGCGAATGGCGATCGGACGCCTGAGTGTTGGTTGCTTCACTGATAGGCGTGCGGTGTCTCTGCATGTACGTACACTGGCAAATTAGACTTCTTCCGCCCTATGTTCGCAGTAGCTTGAAGCGGTCTGTATATGATGCTAACATAGGCTTAGATCTAGTTTTATTGCTTTATATTGAGTATTTCTTTTTTTCCGTGCATGTTGCAATAAAAAGCAACAAGGTCGGCGAGCTAAGCGTTTTGTTTATCACAGCATGCGCGCTACAGAGATAAGAATGGTCAATCAAGTCACCCCTCCTCCCCGGTAGATATTCGAGTTTTGATATGCTTATAATTTCGAACTAATTTTGAACCACTTTTAAAAATTTTGAACCACAATCCTTCCTGGTTTTTTTTAATATTGAAAATGGGGGCTGCAGCCGGTCGTCAAGCTGCACCCCCCTCATTTATAGCGTAGAGAAAAATAAAAAGCACCTATCCCAAAATTAGGCACTAATTTCGAACTCCTAATATCAACAAAAAGAATTTCGAAAAACGAGAGAGAAACGATATTCGAGTTTTGATATTCTTATAATTTTGAACTAATTTTGAACCACTTTTAAAAATTTTGAACCTAGGGTGACCAGACGTCAGGATAAAGCCGAACATGTCCGGCTTTTTCGCTTCAATGAAAACGTCGTGTCCGGCTTTTTATCAATCGAAAATTCTAAATAAGTAGAAACGCACATTATCATTATTCCTGGTTCCGACTTTCTCAAGCTGGAAACGCCGCGCCGCACAGAGGAACGGCTTAGTATAATATCATAGACATAGACCAAAAAATGTTCATTATATTTTTAAAATTAAATTCTCACAATTATTTAGAAAGAAGCCCATTTATTGTAATTTTGGGTGATAGATATGTTAAGGCCTTAAATTTTGGCTACAAGTGTGTCTAATTACAAATTTTACCACTATTTAAATGATATGCCAATGAAAAGTAAATATAAAAAAAAATCTAGTATAAAATGTTGACTTTAGTAAATATTTTTGTTATATGATTGCCTAATACTAATTAATGGTTTTTTGAAATTTTTACACAAATCAGTCTTCCTTTTTCTCAGAAATATAATAATAAAATGAACAAATTAGGTAAAAATATATCAATATCTAAGTTTTTGTATTTACAAAATTTGATATTCGACAGGATTCGCTTTACCAGTAATCTCAATATAATTGCTGGACTATTACGATCACGAAAATATAACATTTATCTGCTACGATCTGCTACCAAGATGGCTATGGAAGTTGAGCGTATAGGCAAAGCATCATTTTTGCAGTTCATTATAAAAAGCGCATTCGAGTTGTCAAAAAATAAAAAAATATGTTTTTATAATAAAATTGAAAGCTCCTTCTTTCCAAAAAATTCAAGACGAAAAATTTAGCTGACATTTAAGCAAAGTTAGCATATAAAAAAATAGGTTTTTGTAAAACGCACTATATTTTTGGGTTGTCCTGTATATGGTTTAAATCATGTAAAGTAACTATCTTTTTTAATTTAAGACGTACTCTTTGTACAATATAACTGTGTGTATAAAACGCATTCCTAGCTTTTCCAGATTAAAAGTTTCAAGTAAAAAACCTCATGTGCCTCTGTTCCCATAAGGTCGTTCCACTGTGCGTATGTGGCGTTACATCACGGCGACGCACAGTGGATCGAGGTATAGCAAAACTTGGACATTCATTTAAAATTCAATTACTTTTTTGTTCGTTGACTTTTAAGTCTTTATTTTGGTTTGACAAAAAGGTAAAATGTTCTTTTTTTACATTTTGTACAGAAATTCCATATAGGTAAAAAATTAAATCAAATTAGAGGTATAATTTTAACATATATATTTAATAATTTTAGCAGTATCAGTAAACATTGCTTGTTCGGTGTATAGTATAGGAACAGACTATTTACCTGCCTTTGGTAGTAAGTAATGTTTAAAGGCTTTTTTACGGATATACGGGGTGAGTGTTTGTCGCCAGATCAGAAATTCATTTTTTTATTATATTTAAATAAAAACAAACAATCTTCACGTTATTCAACTAAAAATGTCAAGGTTTGTTTGATTTGCTCTGATAAATATCACAATTTAAAAGCGTTTTGGTATAGGGTGCTCGATTTAAATGATCACAACTATTGTATCTATTTATATGTTTTAAGAAGCGTTAAAAATATTTATCTAAAAAAGGCAAGTGTCATTCTAAATTTCAAAAAAACAGCAACTTCTCTATATGTAAAACCCTATGTATTTTAATGCATTGCAAAAATGTATACTTAACTAATTGAATGCCCGTGTAAAATTAGTTTTGAACAATATGGAGCTTTTTCACTTTGACTTACAACTTTATGGGTTTTAATTATGGGTCATGTTTTTCGCTTTCTTTACGAAACGGATAAAACATACTGGACTAAACTTTTTTGCATTGCATGTCTAATTAAAATGCCTTAAATTGTAAATCACAGCCACCTAAGTGAAAACACTATGTAACCCAAGGCACAAAACACCTAACTATTCAAGGGGGGAGGGTTTCCTAAAAACTATTTGTGTACAAAGTGATTGTTTAAAAATAATTGGATTTTAATATATCTTAGTGGCATAAAAAGACTGTTTATTTTAATAACATTGGTGCAGAGTAACTGAAATAATATAATTTTTGGTGAAATAATTAATTTCTTATGGAATTTCCTTGATTTAAAGGTTTTTGTTAAAAGTAATGATTTATGGCGGGTAGTTGACTGAAAAGGAGGGGGGTATATAAACCCAAAAGTAGAACATATAACTTTTTTAATATTTAATTAAAATTTAGTTAAAAAGTTAAAAAAAAAACGAATACACCAGAACATACCACGAACATATGTTTTTGATATACCACAAAGCGGGAATCATAAGCTTTGTACAAATAATTTTTTTGATAAACTGAATATTGGTAAATATTTTGTCTTATTGGACTCATATTGATTTTAACTCCTAAATATATTATTTTCGACTACAGTATAGATCACCAAAAGCGTTATATGGTGTTTTCTAAAAACAACAATATGTTTGCAATACAAAAATATAATATTGGTTAAATAAAATCATACTTTTGAAAAATCGTCAATGTCCCTCCATTTACCTACATATATATCGATACCGACCCGACACAGGATAAACCCATACCGATCGACACAACTAAAGAGCGTGCGTAAAATCGAAATCGCTTTTAGTTGTTTTGACTTTTGACTGCGGGTCTTCCCCGAGTATAAAAACCGACGTTTTACTTCACAGTTGAGTATTCATAGTTCACTGGTTCAGTTTAAGTTGAGCAGCAGCAAGTAAACATCATAGGCATTTTCTCGCGTTGAAATTGTTTATAAAAAGTTTGAAACCACCATAATAAAATGAACAAATTAGGTAAAAATATGCACACCTCTCGAATTTAAAACAAAAAGTTTCTAATCCGTGGAGACGTAGTAACTGTGTGCGCCACCTGTCGAATAAACCAAGAAACAAAAACATCAAAATTGAAAAGTGCCGAAGACCGTAAATACAGAATTCTGTACCTTTCAGAAGGTTATAAAGAAGAAAACAAGTAGGTTTTTTGCTTGCTTAAAAACGCCTGACCGTATTAAGCGTTTTGTCGCTTCGTAGGCGCCACCTCTACGCAACCTTTCTCGCGGCGGGTTCGCAACATAGAAATAAATCATATTTCTATGGTTCGCAACGGTTGAAGTTAAAAGACAGATTTTATATAGAAGGCTCGTGTCGTAGTGGTAGAATATCAGACTTTCACCCGGGACGCACAGGTTCGGATCCTGGTTGCGTCCAACACTTTTTTTTTAAATCACAGGTAAAATACTCACGCCCACCCGCCTGTCAGCCGACACGTGCCAAGCCGCCAGCTGGCTTCCGAAAAATTTGTGTTTGTTGGGTTGGTATATTGCGCGAATATTCTTGGAACATTCGAAATGTCCAAAACACATCCTGTGAATGTCCGACGGTTCGATTTTTATTATTCACTGAATATTCGGAATGGATATAATCTGAACATTATATTCCGAATATTCCAAGAATATTCACGCAATATACCAATATTCTTGCTAGGTGGGAAGGGGCTAAAGTTTAACTCTCGACAGGGATGCGTGCTACAAAGATTTCAAGAGTCCCCTCAAATAAAAAATTGACGTGTTTCAGCATTTCCTCCAATTCTTCATTTTTTGAAAAATCCAGGTGGACCCTTTTAAATGGTCAACCCTGTATAGATAATTTAATTGATTAAAATTTGCTAACCGGCTTAATTCAAGTTAAATCGAGGGATTGAAAACGTTTAATGCCAAACAGATTATGCATGCAAAATCCCGATCTATCGCGTGATTAAACTGGAATCCTGGGAAAGTGTTAATAATAATGTGAAGTTATCTGTCAAGATTTTGCTCTATGCTTTATGCTGGCATCACACTTGCACATCTTGTCAGCGTTTTTTTTTCGGTGACACTTCAGCGATACTTCGTTAACATACAAATGTTATAAAATATAATAAGTAATAAGATACTTCATTCCATCTCCCTCTTTAAAACGAGCGCAAGTGTGCCTGTACCATTAGAGCTAACAAAAACAACCTAAAATTGACAGGTAGATTTTTGTGCTTAAGAGTGTGGGCGAGTTTGTAAATTCATCGATGAAAACAATCTTCTTCTTCTTCAAGTGCCACGCTTTCTTCGAACGTTGGCTATCATCAGCGCGATCTGTACCCTGTCCACTTATTTTTGGAAAAGTGTCGTAGTACTAACATCATACCATTGTCTATGTCCCGGACCTCTTCTGCCTTCAATTTTACCTTCTGTTATCAATTTTAAAAGTTTATATTAGTCATTTTTTGGCCAAAATATTCAAAAACAAAATTATGATTGTTTTCCACAAACCAAAACTACACTTTTTTGCACTCGACGCGCGTTTCGCTAACAACGTTAGCATCATCAGGAGACGATAAACAATGAACTAAATTAATCTACGCTCTATCTTATATACAATCCTTTAGTGGGCGGAGATAAGACTAATAAATTGTGATTGATCACGATTTTTAATCCTATCTCCCCTCAACCAAACAATAAAGTGTACTAAACGGGATGGGTCCTCTATCTTTATTTAAACTATTTCTGGATTTAATGATTTCCATACTTTCATATGCATTCAAAAGTCTTTTGTTTGGTACACTTTTTAGAAGTTTTAGGTTATCTAATGTGAATCTATGATTGTTTTCAAAAGCATGCTCGGCCACACTTGACTTTTCTGTTCTTCCGTATTTTAAGTGTGCTAAGTGTTCTTTAAAACGTGTTTGAATAGAGCGTCTCGTTTGGCCAACATATTTTTTGTCACAATCCATGCAACTAATTTCGTAAATTCCAATTTTTTCTAGAACTGTAGTTTTATCCTTGGGATTTCCTAGTAAGCTTCTTATTGTGTTACCGGATTGATATACTAATTTAAGACCGGTGTTATTAAATACTTTGTGTAATCTTTTCGTATAATTAGGATTATAAGGAATTGATACAAATTTTGAGTCGCAGGTATCTTTTTGTCTGAAAAAGGTAGAATTCCGAAAGGTCTTTTGAAAAGAATGTCTATTTATCAGCTTATTTCTTAAGCCTTCGTCGTAACCGTTTTCGCCAGCTATATTCCTAATCCTATTCTTTTCTGCTTCAAATCTTTCTTTGTTTAAGGGGAAATTTACTAATCTATATGTTAAAAAGTGCAAACTTGCAAGCTTATGTTGTAAGCAATGAAAAGAGTCATTTGGAATATACCTGTTGGTGGCCGTGCCTTTTCTGTATAGGTCAAAGTCCAATTTATTTTTATTTCTTATAACTAAAGTGTCTAGAAATGGCAGTGCACCGTTGTTCTCTGTTTAATAGTGGGAAATTTGTTATTTATTTTTTCCATAAAATTTTCAACACTAGTTACTTTAGTGTTGAATACTGCAAACACATCGTCTACATACCTGAACCATACTCTGGGGAAATACTCAAATTCTTTACTTATATCTGATTCAAATTTGCTCATAAATAGGTTTGCGATAAAAGGTGATAAACTATTACCCATTGTGGTTCCTTCTAATTGCTGGTAGTAGTTATTTTTATATTGAAAGTAATTTTGATTCATGCAGAGTTTTGTTAAAAGTCTGTTTCTCTTCTTTTCATTGCTTACAACATAAGCTCGCAAGTTTGCACTTTTTAACATATAGATTAGTAAATTTCCCCTTAAACAAAGAAAGATTTGAAGCAGAAAAGAATAGGATTAGGAATATAGCTGGCGAAAACGGTAACGACGAAGGCTTAATAAATAAGCTGATAAATAGACATTATTTTCAAAAGACCTTTCGGAATTCTACCTTTTTCAGACAAAAAGATACCTGCGACTCAAAATTTGTATCAATTCCTTATAATCCTAATTATACGAAAGGATTACACAAAGTATTTAATAACACCGGTCTTAAATTAGTATATCAATCCGGTAACACAATAAGAAGCTTACTAGGAAATCCCAAGGACAAAACTACAGTTCTAGAAAAAAGTGGAATTTACGAAATTAGTTGCATGGATTGTGACAAAAAATATGTTGGCCAAACGATACGCTCTATTCAAACACGTTTTAAAGAACACTTAGCACACTTAAAATACGGAAGAACAGAAAAGTCAAGTGTGGCCGAGCATGCTTTTGAAAACAATCATAGATTCACATTAGATAACCTAAAACTTCTAAAAAGTGTACCAAACAAAAGACTTTTGAATGCATATGAAAGTATGGAAATCATTAAATCCAAAAATAGTTTAAATAAAGATAGAGGACCCATCCCGTTTAGTACACTTTATTCTTTGGTTGAGGGGAGATAGGATTAAAAATCGTGATCAATCACAATTTATTAGTCTTATCTCCGCCCACTAAAGGATTGTATATAAGATACAGCGTAGATTAATTTAGTTTATCGTCTCCTGATGATGCTAACGTTGTTAGCGAAACGGGCGTCGAGCGCAAAAAAGTGTAGTTTTGGTTTGTGGAAAAAAAAACATAATTTTGTTTTAGTGCAACCAAAGGTTCCAAATTCCCAACATAGTCAAAATATTCAAGTTTTCGGTTTTTGATGGTAAATGAAACTTTAAGATCTTTTTTATTCTAAGCAAAACAGCCACATTAGTTATTCTGTCCATCCAAGATGTCCTTAGTATTCTACGATAATACCACATCTCGAATGCCTCTAACTTTTTGTACATGGCCTCAGTCAGTGTCCATGCTTCCATGCCATAATATAAGATGCTAAAAACATAACACCGAAGCACACGAATTTGAAAAATGATATTAAGATCGCGACTACACAACACTGATTTCATTTTGATAAAAGACGATCTGGCCTGTTTCTTTTGCACGAACTTCTTGCATGTTGTCCCAATTCTCATTGAGGAGGCGACCCAAGTATTTGTATGAATCCACGCGTTCAACTTGCTGCCCATTTACTTCTGACATGTCTCTGATGTTCTTTTCCTTGGATATGACCATCCATTTTGTTTTCCCAACGTTTAAGTTAAGCCCGAATTGCGAACTTTTGGCAGCAATTTGATTCAACAACTCTTGCAGGCCTTCCAACGTGTCTACTATTATGACAGTGTCGTGGGCATATCGTAGGTTGTTGATTTTTATGCCGTTTATGGTCAGAACCTCTTCGCAGTTATGAAGTGCATTCTCTATGATTTTGTTACTATAGATATTAAACAACAGCAGAGACAATATAGAACCTTGGCGCACACCTCTTCTTATTTGGACCTCTTCGGACAGTTGGCCATCAACCTTTATTTGAGCGGTCTGGTTCCAGTATACGATTATCTTTAGATCTCGGTCATCTAGACTAACTTCTTCTAGCGATCCTGTGAGCTTTTCGTGTTGGACTCGATCAAGCGCTTTCTCATAATCTATGAAACAGGCACATACTGGCAACGACACGATCGCTGAACTAAGACTTGAATGCCAAACATGGCCTCTCTTGTCCCGAACCCATCACGAAATCCAAACTGCGTGTCGCCCATAAAGGATTCGCATTTTCCATAAATTCTTTTATGGATAATCTTTAGAAATGTTTTAAACATATGGTTCATTATGTTGATTAGGCGGTAATCACTACACTTATTTGCTGAATGTTTTTTAGGCAGTGTAACAAAGGTTGATTTTAGCCAGTCATTAGGGATTTTACCGCTGCGATTATGTTAAAAAGTTTGACCAACGTATTTACCGAAACTTCGTTTTTTATTAGCTTTAAAACCTGAGTGTATACTTCGTCTTGCCCCACCGCTTTTCTGTTTTTAGCTGAAGATATTGCGCATTGTACTTCCTTTGGTATATCTATGCCTTTCTTTTAGTTTTTCTTTGGTATACTGTATGATTTTGCTCTGATTATCCACAAGGATTCCAGCTTGTCTTCTATTAAATAAACCGGCTGCTTTCTTCATCCGTTTGTGTAAATTGAAAGTGTCATGTTTAGCATCTAGACCTTTTAGATATTCATCGGGTTCTTAAATTACTCGATTGATTTCACCAATTCACCAATTGATGACTTCGATACTTACCGACTCTGCGGGCCGGTGAGCCTTTCTGATCAGCTGTTTTTGTTGTTATTATTTTGTTGTCAATTTTTTTTTTAATAAAGATTGCGGACTTGATAAGAAGTCACTTTAAAACTATTTGAAAGACAGTTTTCGAGGACTAATGCTGAGTTTATACACCAAAATAAAATAATATAATGATAAGAACACCCAATAAAAAACCATATTTGACCCATTCGCAGGGCTAATAATTCTTATATCTTGGTTTATTGTATTTGCTGTATAAGCTCAGCATAAGGAGATAAATAAATCTTTAATTTGGGCGGGTATATATAAGATGGGCATAAGTTTTATCCTCGCCGTATCGTCTTGAAGCCCTACGAGGATTTCTCGTTCGTCTTTATTGTAATACATGGGATTTTTTCGAAAAAACACAAATTTGTTAATTGGAAAAATAATAAAAAAATAGGCTATAGCTAAATTGTGACTGATTTTTATCGCGTTTTTTTAATTTTAATTTTTTTAATTTCGATGGTTCATCGAACTCAACGATATGGAAATTTTGCTTGAGTAAGACAAGGAAAGCTGTCACCGAAGACTATACTCTATTATTATTATTATTTTCAATAATCATAAATATATAGCTATAAAATTGTAAAAGTTGGTTTAAAACTAAAAAAAAATCAAAATTAAAATTAATCATAAAAAAAACTATAAATAAAAAACTTCTCCCAATCCTTGTTCTTCGGGTAAGGTCTCCAGCACTGAGACCGCATTCCCCCTTTGAATGGCGATACTGATCCGCTGGGTGATGAAACTTCTAGCATTTTTTGTTTCCAGTTTTTTGCTATTTCAGAAATTATTTTTTTAGCTTCATCACCCCATGGACCTAGGGTTTCCACTGCAAAAGTGTAAAACAAAAATCCTCTGTCTTCTCGCTCTTTATATTTTGTCCTTTTTTGTATTTCTCCTATCTCAAAGCGTGTCCCTGCAGGTGGCATCTCAAACTAAAGTTTTTCCCACCTTCCAAGGAATCAAAGTGATCCCGTCTGCCCGTTTTCCGTCACTCCTACAAATACCGGACGGTTCTAGTTTCGCTGGAAATCCTGGTTAAACCAGAGACCGCTTTATAATGTCGTTGATCAAACTGTGACTATATACAGACCGCTTCAAGCTACTGCGAACATAGGGGGAATCAAGTCCAATTTACTCTCCGTGCCTACGACCGAGGTGGATTCGAAGCACGCTGCAGTGTTATCTTTTGAAAATTCATTTTGTTTTTATTATTTTGTTTTATTTCTGCCTTGTTGAAACAGATGGGTAAGTTCTTAATTGAAATAATACATTTTTAAAACCAAAAATGGATGTCTACGAAGTTGCCGAAAAAGTGCAGATGGTCAAATGGTCAAATCGTCATAACCCAATTTCGTTCGATATTGGTCGAGGGAAAATTTGCATTTATATTTTGACGTAAGAACACAGTATCCCCAAAAACTAAATGTTTGGGGGGGGGTATTATAGGGGAACACGTAATTGGGCCATTTTTTATTAACGGCAATTGCAATTTGAATGGTCCTAGATACTTGGATCTACTGCAGCAGCACATTATTCCAACTGCTAGGCAGTTGTTAGGTGTAAGATTTGGTGAAACATGGTTTCAACAAGATGGTTATTCCGCTCACAATGTTGGCCTTGTTAGGGAATATCTTGATAATGTATTTCCTAATCGGGTTATAAGTACACGGGGAACTATTTTATGGCCAGCTCGATCTCCCGATCTTGCTCCTAATGACTTCTATCTGTTTTTGAAGAAGCTTTTCAAATTATCACCCCTAACATGCTTGGAAACGTTAGAAGGGGTTTTTATAGTAGGCTCGGATGTTGTCTAGTCGAGCAAGGAGGACTTTTCCAACATTTGCTTTAATTTTTTTTTGACTGGGAGAATCTTTTTGGTTTTTAGAATGTATTATTTTATTTTGAGAACTTGCTTTTATTTTGTTTCTCCTTATTATTTTCATTGTAACACGTCGTCACTGATAAATCTGAGCAGTTGACAATAAAACGCTCTTATTTATCAGTGACAAAAAATAAGAAAATTACGTTATAAAAATTTGCGTATTTATTGACCAAATTCCGGTTTCATTGACTACGCTCCACACAGCACCGTGATTAGAGGCGTACTAAATACCAAAGGAAAGTCATGCAAGTGGTGATCGCAAGCCTGAGTATTGGTTGCTTCACTGATAGGCGTGCGGTGTCTCTGCATGTACGTACACTGGCAAATTAGACTTCTTCCGCCCTATGTTCGCAGTAGCTTGAAGCGGTCTGTATATCAAACTATACTCTTATACTCACTTTCAGTTTGTTTCGTTTCGAAAATTAAAAACACAAAAAAGTAGGTTATAATGTCGAATATCAGTGTTCCCAATAGTTAAACAGACAATTAAACACAAAAATCTTCTTCTTAACTTCAACCTTTTTTTGTGGCCCTGTTACAACTCTACCAAGTGACTTTATACTTGCTCTTCATTTTTTTATGTGAAACTGTACCCAAGCATTTTATATCGACAAGAATTAATGATGACTCTACTTAGACCTTTCAGCGTGAATGGACCGTTTGTTATTTTAATATTATACCATACAAATTTTACGTCTATGTAGAAGAACCAAATAAAAATCATTTTGAAAGCGAACAATTTAGTTGTTGATTATTTAATCAGCTCCAGTCTATACTGAGCTATCCAGGCCCAAAACTAAAAATTTTGTTCTGGTTCCGTGGCAACCTTCTCGCCCCCCAGCCTGCCAAAATTTGAAAACTAGTCGAAAAAATAATGGAGCCGTGTTTTTCCGTTTTGCGGAAAAAGTTAAAAATTAGTTGAGAAGATGAGGTTTAAAATTGAACACAGTGGCGACCGACGGGGGTTGGGGGTTAACCCCCAAGAAGCCTGTTTATGGTCACAATTTTACTTGAAATTAAGTTTTTCTTATTATATATATCCTTAACCCCCCCCCCTCCGAAGTCAATTTCTGGGTGCGCCACTGTTGAACACGATATCTGTATTAGTCAGTTATTCTGATCCTAAAATCATCAGCGAATTCTAAGCTCAGATTAGAGTTAAGAAATGTTAATAAATTCTTTGTATACTTATGCTGACGGAGCTAAAACTGTATAGAAATGACAATAATTCTAAAATCCACAGAAATGTATCCGATTCAACCCCATTGTTATATTATATTATTAATATTTGCTGAATACTCTAATCGTCTTCTACGAACGCAAAATGGAGATACCCTTAATAACCCATAAATTAGTTCTCCGTTTATTCTAAATCACCGATCCAGGACATATCTCTTGAGAGGATATAAATCAAACACCACCCTTGTTTCTAATAAACGCAGTCTTAGTATTTTACATGACACAGATAATAATTAAGTGCTTCTCCTTTTTGAGATTACCGTTTCCGTGTAAAAAATTTGCTCCAGTTCCACCTTTTTTTAAATTCCAAAAAAAAACGTGAATTTTAATTTTTTTTTTTAATTAGGTATTGTTGATGTTAAGCAATTTTTTGTCAACAACATTTAAGAACTGTAAAACATGAGATTTTTAGTGTAAAAAAAGAAAACAGACCGTTTTTGCACATGGCATCAGAAAGTGCCTCCACTCCGTAATTAATATATATACAATGCTTTTAACAAGCACACAAATTGGAAGACTAGTATTAAGATAGCGACTGACACCACACGATTTCATTTTGATAAAAGACCATCTTATTCTGGACTGTTCAATTTGCTCGGAATTGTTGCCTTTTACTTCTTTATAAGCCTCTAATGTTTTTTTCCTTGGCCCCACCTAATTTCTAGGTAAGTGCTTTTGCCAACTTTTGACTAGAATTTAATTCTACAACTTTGGCAGACCTTCCAGCGTGTCCTTTATTTCGTTACTTTGGGTTTTATTCTACTGACACTGTGTTACGTAACTTTTGTTTTTTTTTTAACAACGTTTGGTTACGGGGCTCTAACTAGTCTCGAGTGGGAGTCGGTCATGGGTTATTATACATAAATATTTATTGACCTTTAAATCAAGGTGATAATAAAAAAAATATGGCGCTAAGTGGTTTGTAACCACGTAACCATATCTAAATAAAGCTGGTAGCCATATTCTAGGCAGAAATCCTAAACCACTAAATATTTCCACTATCTATCCATAAGTACGCTCCACAGTATAATAATTAATTTTAAAACCTAAATGATTGAAAGAAAAAATGCCAAAAGTTAATTTAACACCATTTTATATTGAAGTAAGGATGTTATAATTCTGAAAATTTGGTTCAAGTCAAAATAATACGGATTCTAACTCAAAACTAGTAAACCGTTTTAAATGCACCTAAGACTCTCGAGAGCATAGAATCAGGGATAAAGGTACTAAAAGATTCTACGTAAGTAGTTTGTAAGTAAGGTAAAACGCGTACCAAGCAGCTTTATTCCTGATATATTACAGCAGTATATATACATATCTTAAAACTAAGCACTTTAAAATCGGTGTTTAAAATATTTGCATTAGCCACAAAGGCAATCATTTAATTAATCGCGAATAAATAAATAAAGAAATAATGCCCCTAAGGTGTACTTATCCTTGACCGCTGAGGATGTAAGAGCAGTTTCACAACCAGTTGCATTTCTTTACATCCAGCTACAGGAGGAGACGGTGTAGAATTAATATTTACAGGAAAGGAACCATGTAAACTCTTAGTTTGCGGGGCGAGCGAACTGTAAAATTCCATAAAAGTTCCATAGCCAGAATTAAACCATATTTATTTCATAGCAGGCTTTATATTTTCCAACTAGTATTTTCTAGCAAAACTTCTTCGACTTATCGATAAACCATAAAATCCATAAAAACGTCTAAAATAGACAAAAGAAAAGTATTCGTTCACTTGCTAACATGCGATTTGACAGAGACAGAACACATATGAACAATAAGGTGACAGAAAAGAATAGAAATATGCTTACCACTATAGCCAGTATCACAAAACTATTTGAGATGTTTTAGCACTATTATGATCAACAGCACACAAAAACTATTATGCTAGCAACTCAGCAAGATCTGAAAAACCAAAGTAGATCAAAAACCATAAGATCTATGCCAAAATAGAGAACTTGGTGTGAATCCAAATTAATGGTGATTCGTACAAACGACACACACGTTTCTTTTAGTGCTGCAAAACCATACTGACCTCTAAAACTTAGAAGTTAAGTACACCTGTTCATTGACCTTCATTGAAGTTTAGAGCGAGATAGACTTACAAAAACGATGGTTATACCGTGGACCAAATACATCTCCCAATTAACTTAAAGAATATTAAAACTAACTATGTACAATCAACTTAAAATGTTGGTAATGTGCCAACCCAGTAATAATTTAGTAGTATTTGGTTACCTACCAATTATGATCCAAAAAGAACTGCTTTTTTTCAGTTATATTTTGGATATCCAATGAATACCGATTTTTCTTAGTCCATTGAACCAAAAATATGCTATATCCGGTGGACGTCCATTTTGTGTCCAGCAAAAGTGATGTACTGTACTACTTAGTCCATTGGACCTCAAATAACCTGTATCTTAATAAATTAAAATTAATAAATGTCTTTTAGCAGACTGATTTTGACCACATACTTCACCTAAATGGACGTTAATTTTGGTGTATAAATTAGTGATCTTCAGACGGTCTTGCATATTACGACAAAATTCCGTTGCTTTAACGTTAGATAATACTGCAGTTACATTGTTACCGACTACCCAACGTTTAGCCGACCTGTCACGCGTTAGTGCATTTTCTAGTAAACCAACGACGTCGTGTGGAGTTTTTATGAGACTCTAGTTACGTTCTGCCGACGTATCAACGTCTAAACAACTTTCACATTACGTGAACTTGCGACGTATCTGGCCGGTCTTGCGACGTTTTCCGGCCGGAGTTTTGACGAACTTAATTGCCCTTTTCTTGTGAAGAAGAAAAGTTTCCAAAGGAACTAATGGCATTATATTCTCCTTCTCTGCCGTACTTATGTACGGCAGATCGCTCTATCTCTCTCTAGATTTTAAATAACTGACTGAACTGGTCAGGGGCCTAATTCTTGAATTTCGAGAGAAGGATCGATCCCTCAAGAGAAGGGATCAATCCCGGGGCATGCTTGTCTGAGAAATGGGACCGATCCCTGGCTTTGGAGTCGGGGAGCGGGAACACTCAATTTTTTATAGAATGGAGCGATCACCGCTCAAGAATACGAAAGGCATTCGACGTGGGATCATTCGACACAAATCTATGTCGTTCCCTGCTCAAGAATTGGGGTCCTGAAAGAGAGATGACATTATCCTACAAGTATATGGGCGAAAGAGAAAGACTGATGCTCTTTAAACAGTAATGTCTGATCCACAGCTTCACTTCTTGCCGCTCACTAAAATACTTTTTATAAAATTATCAAATGATAATTTTTTGTTTGCCATTTTCTAAAGCGTATAAAAATAAGTTCATTTTAGTAACCGAAAATCCCAAAGTTTCAGATGTGCAACATTTTGGGTAGTGAAACACCACCAAAAAACCAATAACAAAGAGGGCGCTAGTATAGTCATTTTGGGTCGTATCTTACGACGTAACAAGAACTATTACTATTCCGACTCCATTCACTGCACAACGACGTAAGGACTCAAAAATCATCACCATTTTGGTGTAAATCTGGGTCGGCATGTTGGCTAAAACGACGTCGCATCATAACGTCGGGTCGCATTTAACACGTCGTTACGCCGTTAAATTGCTGCTTGGGTGTCTATTGGACAAAATTTTAACTGGATAGAGCGAATGACAACAAAAACCAAGTCTAAAGGATTTACATTTTTAGTTCAAAACAAACCGTTTTTTTTTTAGTAATGTTTTATATTCAATGGGATTTTTGTTTATTTTCCTATTAATTAATTATTTTTCCTGTTCCATTAGACCAGAAATAAACTATATCCTGTGGAACCTGCCTGGTTGGCGTCGGGATTCATTCCGCGACTTTCAAGCAGGAGATGTCGGGTTCAAGCCCCGGGTCTTGCAGGTAGTCTACTTGAACTGTTTCTTATAAAATTACAGTATTTTGTAAGATTAAGGTAAAACGCAGTATGAAGCGGAGTAGACCGTGTTAGCTAGAAGGCAGGCTAATTCGATTCCATACCGTCCTTCGGAGAGGACGGTCCCGTGTGGTCCATATATTGATATTTGAGCACGTTAAAGATCCCTAGCCCTGACAAAGGGGTTTAGGCTAAAATTAAATCCTTCTAGGAAAAGAAAACTGCCTTCCTAGGGGGTGCTCATCAGACCGGTCTGGTGAGTTGCGTAGGGGTCATACAATAAGTATCAGTCTAAAAATTATTCCCTGTTGGCAAATTCTTAACAAATAGCCCTGGTAGCTGCGGTCAATAAAAGGTAAATTCTCTCTCTATATCCTGTGGACATGCATGTAATTCCATTTTTGAGATTATTTAAGTATTCTAGTCTATTTTTTACTCCATTGGACATAAAAAAACTTGGACATTGGAACTATTTTTTTGGTCCAACCAACAGCTGTTGGATAATTTTTGTTAGTGCACAGAACCATAAAAAGACGCTTTTTGGATTTCCCATGGGTATCTGTTGGACAAAGTGTTAGTTCACTGGAAAGCCATTGGATTAATTATAGTAACCCAAAGGTATAATAAATTAAAATTATTGGTACTTTTGGACCTTTTTAGAAGGGTCCAACGTTTTGACATTTGCTATATACATCAGTCGTGGACAATATTTCTTTCCGATTTAGTTGTCCAGTTGTGCTGTATGGGCTTATAGCCGCTGACTTAAATTCAGTTACATATGACAGTAACAATATTCCGTATTTAGACGAAACACTATTTTTATGAATAAGCCAGTAATTTTCCATTTATTCCCTCTACATGGTTAATAAAGAGGGTATAGTTGGTAATCAGCGTTGATCGAAAGGGGGACGAAAAATCCATCAAAATATGAGGCAGTGGACCGCGTCAAAATTACAATTGTGCGAAAATTATTCGGTTTTGTAATCAAAATGGCGGCTACAAGGGCAAATTTGCCCTTAAAAGGTACAGTAGTATAGAGTCATCACAAAGTATTGTATTTCCAATATCGTGTGTACAGCAATATAATAAGAGGAGTGCCTCTCCGACCGATAACCAGTTCTGGTAATTCTCCGACTTATAATCTTGCAAAATATCTTTTACTAATCATCCATCCTCTTCAAGGAAAGTCACCATCATTCGTCAAAAATTCAAAGCACTTCGTGGACCTCCTTAGAGACATCACCGTACAACTTGATTGCTGACAACCTGTTAGTTAGTTTTAACGTCGAAAGTTTGTACACGAACGTACCACTAGAAGAATCACCTCAAATTATTGAACAGAAGCTACTCAATGACAGCTACCTCTAGACTTTCGCCGGTAGTGGTCGATATCTTTATGAAATCTTTTGAAGAAGAAGCTCTGCAAGCATCATGTCAGAAACCCATACTATCCCAGCAAACACAAATCGTCGGCATTAAATTGGGCCAACGCCGACAACGTCGGCAGTGTATCGGCATCAGCGACTACACGCTGGCGCGATGTTGGACAGATTGCGATTTTCAGTTTTCGGTCAATAATCCCAACCAGCAATTTTTAGTTGTACAAGTTGTAAAAATTAGAATTGCACTAATTTTAAACGTTGTTTTACAGATAAAGAATAGTTATCATGGCGACGGTCGACAACGTCGACTATTATACGACGCCTAAACGTTTATCACAACTTCAGTCGCCATCACAACTATTTATGACCGTCTATTGTACTAACAGTAATTCCTTAGTTGTGTAGGCGCCGACTACAAACCGGTGTGTGCTAAACGAAAAATTGATCAATTTACTCCACGTTTTCTGGCCGGTTTGTTGGAGACGCGGGCGCGCCTGTTTTCATCTAACCAATTTTTCTGTTATGTTTGCAACAAACCAATTTCGGAGCACTGCTGTCTGTCATACAAACGTCAATTAATTCAGTAAAAGTAACTAACAAGTGGTTTGTAAAGTTTCTATTAGTTTTGTTTGAACATTTTTCACTATGAAAAGGAACAAATGGTATAAATATTCTTCGATATTTTGACATGTGACAGCTGTCATTGAAGGTGATTCCCCAGTGTGGCGGAAAAAAAGAGGAAGGTCCTGTGTAAACAACAAGGACGGAAATTAAGTGAGCAGCAGAAAGCCAAACTGTGGAGCAATTTCGATTGGTTAAAAATTGAGGCGTGTTCGCGTCTTTTAAGTTAGGGCATCCGTTCAAAACACAGTTAAGTAGTTAAAGCAGTCGAGACACTGGACTCCTTTGGTTGTCATAGAAACTAATAAGTGCCGCCATGATTGATTGTTAAAACCATTGTATGCTAATTTGTAAACAAACATTAAAAACTATTTTTTTGCTTTTTTCTACAATAAACTACGATCTTTTTGCATATAAAAATCCGTATTTTATTCTTAGGAATCCTAAGCAACATCTTTAGAGGATTTTCGAAGCGATTTTTAAATCATGATTTTTTTTTTAATTTCATAAAATCATCTGAATCGAGGGGCGCGCTTGTTTTTTAGAGCTACGAACTGTACATTTGACAGTAAACTACCGTCTGTTTATATATTTTGGCATTGGTTCGCATGTTATGATTATGCAAAACATGATATATGACATAGAATTTTATTTTAATAATATGATGGTGTTAGAAATAGTTTAATTTGTAGTCAAATAGTGTATTTATCATTTTACGCAATGAATAATATTTTGAACAAATAATTGTACTCCAAAACCCATTGAACTATTACTTCAACTGTAGTCGCGATGGCGACGTTGACTCAACCAAAAAATCATCCACCAAATTGGTGCAAAAGTGGGTGGTGTTTGAGTAAAAGTAAACGTTGCGACGCAACGTCGGCACGCGGTGCACAACGTTGAGAAGTCGACAAATTGCTAGTTGGGATCGAAAACTGACGGAGGTCCACATTACTACAGTCGACTTTATGCCGACACAACTTTATCTGCTTTAGGGCGGACGATGGTCCAGTTGGAACTTTGTTTGATTTGTCGAGAATCGGAAACAGACGATGGTATGTCACATTAAAATTTTTAAACTGCTTAATAGTTTCTTCCTAGTATGTAGAGATGGCGCTAATGTCACTATGTTCCCTGTACAGTAGAAGATAATATTATCTATATAATGAGCAAAGATATTTCAAAACTAGAATGCGGACTTGACAAGATGGTGGTACTTCTCTACAAGAATCGATACTCTTGAGAGAATACAACATAAATTTTTAAAGCATTGTGCTTTCCGAACTGGTATTCTTATTGAAGACCATGATTACACGGTTCTTAAAGAACAGACGTCATTACCTCCACTCAAGATTCTTCGAGATGTTTCTGGTGCTGTTTTTATATTTAAAATCATACATGGACTGATAGACTGCACTGACCTGTTGAAACAGATAAAATTTAATATCCCATATCAAGGTCTCCGGCATTATGCGACTTTTAACATCTCTTTTCACAGAACATCTTACGGTGTGTATAATCCATTCGATAGATATATGTGCCTTTTAAATAATTGCGATAATATTGATTTATTTAATATAAAACTAGGCCAATTAAAAAGATGGATTACTTTACATTAAAATAAAACCATTTAGCTTTAATAACTATTATATTCTTCTTTATATTTATATTTTATATTTTTCTTTATAATTTGTTAATTTTTCTTTTAACTTTAGTAGTTGCTAATAGCTACTTATTTTTGAATTGTATTTTGGTTTACACTTTCATAGTTTATTTTTAGTTTTTGGTATATTTATTATTTTATCACTTAAATTTTCTTGAGTTATGAGTTACTTGGAACCTAACTATATATTAAATAAATAAATAAATAAATCACATCTTCTGCCACTTAAATCACCCCGACTGGTTAAGCCATTGAAACTTTGTAGTTTGCCAATGTCGGATCGTGTCAAGCACGCACCGACATCGGGCCACTTTGAGAGGCTGATGTGGGACCTTATTATCTACCCATTATCGGACCTTTGTGCCGATGACGGCAAAACTAGATTCACTCCGGAAAAAGAAGAAAGTTGTCATCTCCCTTTTCTCGATGTTTTGACCAAACTGGGAATTGCAAAATTTCTCATAGATCGAGCCACCTACATCTGCAATACAGAAAAAGCTTTAAATAAAGAAAAGTCAGAAATTCGATCCGACCTTCAGACCACACCAACACCAAAGCCTACAGACGTAAATATTGAGAGAAAGACACTTACAATTCCATACGTCAAAGGAATCTCGGAAAAGATAAGAAGAATAGGCAACCAATACCATTTGCGGACTGTCTCCAAAACGACCACAACAATAAGAAGTAAATTGATAAAAGCTAAACGACAACGCCACGACATACACCAGGAACTGCATCTACCAAGTACTAGAGGCCCTGTATACGATTTTTGGCATTATTGTTTTACCAGAGGTGAGCAACTGGATTTGACAGTTGCTAGGGAAATGTTTGAAATTGTGTGTTGGCAATGATAATTGGTAACCCCTGACAATAAATAACTTTGTTACTGTCAGTTATTTGATTAAGAAACGTCAGGTTTAAAAATTGAATTTTGCTGTATCAAAAACTGTAAAAATATGTGCCTCGACGAATTTGTATTGTTTCGTTGTTCAACGGAGAAAGAAACTCAGGAAAAGTGAAAAGAAAACATACATTTACCAAGCTAGAAAATTAATAAAAATAGCCGAATTTGCGAGGTAAGTGAGCTACAAGCAGTAGTTAGAAACATACGCATTTAGCATGTACTTCGTTAATAAATAACACATTATGTTTCCATGTTTTATTGTAAGAAAAAGAGTAACAAAAATATAGATCATAGGTATCTTTATATTATACCAATTATACCGTATGTATTCACCGTTTGTTTTCGTCTTTTTTTGTCAAAGCTTGACATATTTTGCTAACCAAAAAAAGTCAATCTTTCAAAAACTGTCTGGGGAAATTATAAAAAGTGACAACAAAACATTAGTCCGTTTTATAAAATCCATTTTACATGCAAATATGAAAAAAACTAGAAAGAGAGGGCAATATGAGTTGCCCACCTCTGGTAAAACAACAACTGTCAAATGTATACAGACCGCTTCAAGCTACTGCGAACATAGGGGGAATCAAGTCCAATTTACTCTCCGTGTCGTACGACCGAGGTGGATTCGAAGAACGCTGCAGTGTTATCTTTTGGAAATTCATTTTGTTTTTATTATTTTGTTTTATTTCTGCCTTGCTCGAGAAACAGATGGGTAAGTTCTTAATTGAAATAATACATTTTTAAAACTAAAAATGGATGTCTACGAAGTTGCCGAAAAAGTGCAGATGGTCAAATGGTCAAATCGTCATAACCCAACACACGTTCGATATTGGTCGAGGGAAAATTTGCATTTGTATTTTGACGTAAGAACACAGTATCCCCAAAAACTAAATGTTTGGGGGGGGTATTGTAGGGGAACACGTAATTGGGCCATTTTTTATTAACGGCAATTGCAATTTGAATGGTTCTAGATACTTGGATCTACTGCAGCAGCACATTATTCCAACTGCTAGGCAGTTGTTAGGTGTAAGATTTGGTGAAACATGGTTTCAACAAGATGGTTGTTCCGCTCACAATGTTGGCCTTGTTAGGGAATATCTTGATAATGTATTTCCTAATCGGGTTATAAGTACACGGGGAACTATTTTATGGCCAGCTCGATCTCCCGATCTTGCTCCTAATGACTTCTATCTGTTTTTGAAGAAGCTTTTCAAATTATCACCCCTAACAAGCTTGGAAACGTTGGAAGGGGATTTTATAGTAGGCTCGGATATTGTCTAGCCGAGCAAGGAGGACTTTTCGAACATTTGCTTTAATTTTTTTTTGACTGGGAGAATCTTTTTGGTTTTTAGAATGTATTATTTTATTTTGAGAACTTGCTTTTATTTTGTTTCTCCTTATTATTTTCATTGTAACACGTCGTCACTGATAAATCTGAGCAGTTGACAATAAAACGCTCTTATTTATCAGTGACAAAAAATAAGAAAATTACGTTATAAAAATTTGCGTATTTATTGACCAAATTCCGGTTTCATTGACTACGCTCCACACAGCACCGTGGTTAGAGGCGTACTAAATACAAGGCGAACGGCGGCGAACGGCAGCGAATGGCGATCGGAAGCCTGAGTGTTGGTTGCTTCACTGATAGGCGTGCGGTGTCTCTGCATGTACGTACACTGGCAAATTAGACTTCTTTCGCCCTATGTTCGCAGTAGCTTGAAGCGGTCTGTAGAGGGCCTCTACCAGGTACACTATCGGCATCATAAAAGTGGTACGTGAAAAACATAGGTATTTTTTTAATTGCATGGTTAACTACCGAATTATATTTTGACACTGATTTTTATACTATGCTGGACTAAAATCTTAAAATATTAAGATCAAAAGATTGTGTTTAAAAATAATGTTTATAATACAATAATACTAACTTATGCATAAAACGACTGTAACGAAAATTTAAAAACACAACTGTATGGTCTTGGTCTTGTTCCTCAGTTGAAACTTTCAATAAACCAGTCCTTGCTTTCTTTCTATTGTGTGATCTTTTTCTCATCGTTTTTTAATTTTCATAATCGTGATTTTATTGCGTCCAGAATGTCTAGCCACGCCTCTAATTGACCAACCTAGTTGCAGTTTTTCCAGAAATTGGGCTTTATCAAATAAAGAAATTTGAAAAAGCATTTTTTTATTTACTTGTCAGAATGAAATCCAGAATGACATGAGTGACTTTGTTTGTAAAAACAGTCCAAGTTATTACAACAAAAAAATTATGATGCCGGAAGTGTACCATGCGAATGCGGGGATATCTACATCGGAGAGTTCGGAAGTTCGACTTACTGAACTAGGGTTGCCAGCCCTCCCGATTTAGGCGGGAGTTCCCGCTTTTTTGAATTGCCTCCCGCCTCCCGCCTGATGCAAAAAAGTTCCCTATTTTTAAATTATTTGAGAGCATTCTTGAATTATAAGTTTGGAACGTAGTCTTTTACACTTTGGTTGATCTCCGAGTTGTTTTCAGAATTTAATAATACTCTCATGTCCATATCTACTAACTCGAAAATTTTCCGACTAAGATTTGATCATAATTAACACTAATCGGAGTTTAGAATGAGTCTTACCAAATAACTTTTCAACCAAATACATCACGTTCCAAACTCCGATAAATAATGGTGAATGCCCAAGCTATTTTAACGAGATATTTTTTTAAATGGTGAAGAAGAATGTTTTCAATACTTTGCGTTTGGTCGGGGCTCAGTTTTTTTATTGTGGGTTAAAACCATAAAAATTTCCATGGTTTAAACTGCAGAACACGTAGTGTAAAACGGTAAAAAAGCAAGTTGCGCTATTGGTTCTTCTGAATATCATAATTAAGTAAAATATAAATTTTCAAAACTCCCGCTTTTTGAAAATAAAAATATGGCAACCCTATTATACCGAACACAAACGCAAAACTCGTCAAGGAGACACAACTGGATCAAAAATAGCTCAACATTGCTGGGAAAATCAACATCGTATGGATAGAAAGGGGCAAAGATCGTCGCCAAGGAGGAAAACTTATTCAAGCGAAAATTCAAAGAAACAGTATTCATCCTGAGGAACCAGAATGTATTTTCTCAAACAAGTGTCACCATCAAGGATATTTGGAAACCCACACTTTTCGGAGGTAACAGATTTCAACATTTGAAAGGGCGGAGCCAACTTCATGGTTCCTTGAACACATGCTAGTATTATAAAGGGTGGGTCAAAAAAGCTTGCACACTTTTGACTTTGCTATAACTTTTGATCGAATCGGTCGATTTTAGAACGTTTTGACTTTTTGGAAACACAAGACATCAGAATTTTCCGATCCGGTCCAAAACTTGACATTTCCTTAAAATCCAAGATGGCGGACCATTTTAAATAACGGGAAATTTTCTCCCTCCCTGCAAAAAAAATATGTGCGGCACTGGAGAAAATCATTGTGACAAAAGCCTTATGTATTCTCTCTATACCAAGGCATTACTTAATTAAATCGTTTAAGAAATAAAAAAATACGGGCTTTTATATTGAGTGGAGCTGTTTGCTGTAACTTTAGATAGAAGTACAAGACTTAAGACTTTTATGTTGTGGTTCAAAATTTAACAATTCTCAAAAATGCCGCATATATGAAGGTATCACTAAATTAAATCGGTTAAGAAATTAAAAATTGATCATCAAGTATGGTGACATAAACTAAATGCCCCTTTGCTTAAAATTTGCCTGTTTCTGCATATAGGAAAATATAGCAGATTTTATTAGGCCGATTGAGTGGCCTGCTAACAGCCCCGATTTGAATCTGGTAGGCAGCCATTATTGGGGAGATTTAGAAAAAGAAGTGTACAGAAATGACCGCAGCTACAGCGACATTAACGAACTATGTCAAGGCATCACAGAGGCCCATCGAAGTTTGCCCCAAAGAAACATTAGCAATTTTTAATAAAACGCGTAACGATTTGGAGATCAGCTTAGAAAATCTCGATTATTATACGTTAACTAATGGAGATGGGAGGTAGAATGGCCTTGATTTTGTTTGGTTACTTTTTTAGGGGAGTGAAATTACCCAATGGTTAAGCTTGGATACTCGAAAAATTTCAAAGCAAGCTTTGTCCACCCAAAAATGTAAAAATGTTTAAAGTCAAGTAATCCGATCAAAAGTTAAAGCAAATGCAAAAACTGCGATTTTTTTGCAAATGACAATGTCGAGTCAAAAACCACTTATTTCAGAGGTTTATAGTTTTCTTATCTCTTAACCGATTTAATTAAGTAATGCCTTGGTATAGAAAGCATACATAAGGCTTTTGTCGCAATGACTTAGATTTTCTCCAGAGCCGCACGTTTTTTTTTGCAGGAGAAGTGAAAATTACCCGATATTCCAAACGGTCCGCCATCTTGGATTTTTGTGAAATGTCTAATTTTGAACCACTCTTGTCTTTCAAAAAAGTTAAAAAAAATTGAGCTATTAAATCAAAAGTTATAGCAAATTAAAAATTGTGCAAGATTTTTTGGCCCACCCTATATAAGATTCGGTAGTCTTAGTTTTTGTTAGTATTCACCTGATGACGATTGCAGATACATAAGCATTCGAAACGTTGTGAAAAAGTAAAAATAAAGACACTGGAATTTCGAAACTCCAGTTTACTCTCAATATTCAACATGATATTTACAGGAAACGAAACAACAATCATTTAACTCTAAAGCCAGCAGTAGCTACAAACAAATTTGTTTATAGTTTTTTCTATGTAAAGCAAATTTTGAGTTTTAAAAGCCAAAAACATTTGCTCATACAATCCCCCGTTTTCTCCGTAAAATATCACGATACCGCCCTCGTTCAACGGTATTACGTAACCCCATTTTTGGGGGTGTTTTCGACCGTAAAATATCCGCTTTTCGATTGACAGTCTGATCCGAATGAAATTAAACTCGGCGAGTGTATGCCCTTGAATTTTATCGTATTCCGCACCCCCTCATTTCGGCTCTTCATTATTATTTTTCAAGACCAATGTCCCAGGGTTAATAATAATGCATGAAAGTTACAAGGGAGAATACTTTTACAATCTTAACAATTTATCTGAATAAATAATTGTACAAAAATTTGGTTTGGATGACTGCCGAATTATTAATTTTAGAAAAATAAGGTTTACACGACGTAAAAAAAAGCACAGTTTAGCCGCGAGTTGTTAACACTATTTTGTTTAATACCTTTATCAAAAAATCCAAGAAAAACAGGAAAATACTTTTTTTATACCTTCATCATAAACATGATTTTAATAACTGTCTGCAGATAATTAAAGCAAGGCTTTTTTGGTAACCGATGCAAAAAAACTTTTTTTTTGATCACGGGTGCAAAAAAAGATTTCTGTCCGTTTTTTACCCAAAATTAAAGAGAAATAGCGGAAAATAGTAATATTGAAAAAATCTAATTATTCTTGCCTAAAAATTAAGCCATTTCCGCCAGTTTTCACCAAGTATTTCCGAAAAAATCATTTAAAAAAATCGTCGAAATATCAAACTGTCAAATATTAAAATGTCGCAACAATGAACGTCACCGAGTAAAAAGGCACATTGATATGGAAACCATAGTTATCTCATTTACCAGCCGCCTTGATTTATAGTGTAAAGATGGTGTGTTGCGAGAAGTGCTCTTCGTTCGGGATTTTTAAAAGTATTTTTCTGTTTTTCTTGGATTTCTTGATAAAGGTATTAAAGAAAATAGTGTTAACAACTCGCGGCTAAACTGTGCTTTTTTTTTATTCGCTGCGCTCGTTATTTAAACCAACTCTTGTAAAAGAAAGCACTATTTTAGCCAGTAGTTGTTAAAACTACTATTAAAAATCTCGAACGAAGAGTACTTCTCGCAACACACCATCTTTATACTATAAATCAAGGCGGCTGGTAAATGAAATAACTATGGTTTCCATAGCACATACACGGTGACGTTCATTGTTGCGACATTTTAATCTTTGACAATTTGATATTTCGACGATTTTTTTAAATGATTTTTTCGTAAATACTTGGTGAAAACTGGCGGAAATGGCTTAATTTGGATTATTTCAATATTACTATTTTCCACCGTTTTTTAATTATGGGTAAAAAACATACAGAATTTTTTTTTTTGCACCCGTGATCAAAAAAAAAGTTTTTTTGCATCAGTAATCAAAAAAGCCATGCTTTAATTATCTGCACACAGTTACCAAAATCATGTTTTTATTGAAGGTATAAAATAGTACGTTATAAATCTAGGGACTAAAGTACCACATTTAATCCCGCGGCGAAAGGTTTGTAGCCCGACCATAGGGAGAATATTTGGAAAATTTCCGGGATGTATCTGAATTAATCGTTTTACAAAAATAGGACGACTGCAGCTAGAAGACTGACCTCTCAAAATGGAAACAAAATATTTTTGAACGGTTTATGTTCTTGAACTTTATCATATTCCCCATCCCGTCATTTCGGCTCTTCATTATTATCTTTCAAGACCAATTTCCTGGGATTAATAATAATGTCTGAAAGTTACAAGGGAGAATATTTGCACAATTTCCAGGATGTATATATCTGAATTAATGATTCTACAAAAATGGGGTTTCGACGTCTGCAGTTTGGAAAAAAACGAGGAAAAAAAAAGGGCCTCAAAAAATAGACACAAGAGATTTTTTAACGGTTTTGGCATGGTTTTTTACAATTTCAACAATTTATCTGAATAAATAATTCTACAAAAATTGAGTTTAGATGGCTGCCGTTATATACATATGAAGATTTTTAAACAGTTTAGGCCTTTGATTCTTATCATATTCTGCACCCCTCATTATTTCAGCTCTTCATTATTATTTTTTAAGGCCAATTTCTTGGCACACATGGGACAATATTTGGACAATTTCCAGGATGTATCTAAATTAATCGTTTTACAAAAATAGGACGACTGCAGCTATAAGGCTGACCTCTCAAAATGGAAACAAAATATTTTTGAACGGTTTATGTTCTTGAATTGTATCATATTCCGCATCCCGTCACTTCGGCTCTTCATTATTATCTTTTAGGACCAATTTCCTGGGATTAATAATAATGCCTGAAAGTTACAAGGGAGAATATTTGCTCAATTTCCAGGATGTATATATCTGAATTAATAATTCTACAAAAATGGAGTTTCAAAGGACATCAAAAAATAGACACAAGAGATTTTTTAACGGTTTTGACATGGTTTTTCACCTTAATTTTTATCATATTCCGCACCCTCTCATTTTGGCTCTTCATTATTATTTTTCAAGTCCTGGGGTTAATAATAATGCATGAAATTTACAAGGGAGAATATATTAACAATTTTTAGAATGTATCTTACTTATTAATTCTAGAAAAACAACTGATATAGTAACAAAAAAGGGCCTAACCCACAGGCCACGTAGATAAAAACCTTGTAGAAGTTATACCCATGGAATGAATCACTGCAACATTCGTCCGCAATATTGACACACAAAGGCATGTGAGAGTGTTCAGTGAACCATGTATGTTGAGAAAATGCATAATGGTTCCTCTATAATAATGCTGTTCTTTGAACTTCCGCTTGAATAGATTTTCCTCCTTGGCCACGATCTTTGCCTCTTTCCATTCCATATGATGTTGATTATCCCACAAGGGCGGATTCAGCTTTTTAGTAAGGGGGGGTCACATCAGTGCCGTAATTTGCCCCCTCCAAGACGAAAAAAAAAGACGCAAAAGGGTCGTTCTTGAAAAAATGTAACATTTCAAGTGGTAATTAAAAAAAAAACAAATTAGTGTTCTTTGAATTTTGGTAATTATTAAATGTTGCTGTAGTTGGTTGGATTAAAATGTGCTATATGGCCGAGATAACAATTCACTAGTTCTTGAGTTATTTTTGAGTATGTGAATTCATCTGCTAACACAGGTTTTATAGCTGGGTTGTTCTTGAAAAATGGTAATGGTGTAATAGTTTTTAAAAAAACAAAAATTGATTTACTACTTTTTAAGTAAATATAATATGTTGCTACGTATATAATATGCCCTTACTTGATTTCTTCTTTTCTCTCTTTTGTCTATTTCCTTTTTCGTTTCTGGTGCTCTTGCCAAAGACTTTCTAGTTTTTGCCGTTTTTTTTAATTACAAGCGAAAAATTTCACAGGTGTTATCAATAAAATATTCTGAAAGATCACAACAGTGACGTTCACACTAGTGACATATTTTACTGTACAAGTTACTACTTTTGTATTTTAATGCAACACCGTTCTCAACTAAAAAGTCGGTTATCGTCGGTATCCTTTGGCCTATGATCGCTGACATATTGACACCAAACTGACAGAAAATCCATTTTTTACTTGTCAATTTGGTTATAAAAATGGCAGCCACAATAGGCTAAAGGGCACTGAGGCGGTAGGAGTTAACGGGCTTTTTAGTTGAGAACGGTGTTGTTTAATGTTAGTAAAATGCCTACTTTTCATACTTAAATCACATTTTTGAAAGTAAATATCTTACCATTTACTCCTTATATATATAGAAACACGTGTGACATTTATCTCGGCCAAACTGTTAATACTGTTTTAAAACCACCAAAATTTCACAAAAACTGAATTCTGTAACACATTTCAGGTTACACTCCTAAACTGTGTCTTCCGTACTTCTCCATTTTCAGGTAAATGAGTTGGGTGTTGTATGCAGTGATGTCAGATTTAAACAAAAATCTGTGACTATCAAAGTATTTTTTTAGGATTTAAATTTTTCAGTTTTTACCTATCTAAATCATTATCTAAATAAATTTTATGATCCTAAAGTGTTTTTTTGTTATACCTGAATCTATTAACTTTGAAAATTACAGATCACACCTCGTGACATGTCACATGGTGTGAACAACTTTTCTTCCATGGCGACATTTCTTGGAGAGTTCATTACTGCTGGATAATAGTACACTAACTATCCTCCTACTACTATCGGCATCATAAAAGTAGTATACAATACTTTTTGCTGTGATGCCTTGGTCTATTTTTACAAACAAAGTCATCCATTATTGTATTTCTCTTACCTCCACAAATTTCTTTATTTGATAAAGCCCAAGTCCTGGCAAAACTACAACTAGGATGGTCAATGAGGGACGTGGCTAGACATTATGGACGCAGTAAAATCACGATTATAAAAATTAAAAAACGATGGGAAGAAGATCAGAGAATAGAGAGAAAACAAGGGACTGGTTTATTGAAAGTTTCAACTGATGAACAAGGTTATGACATTATCGCTTTTATGGAAGAAAACCTTTTTGCATCTGTTACCCAGGCAAAGACATCAACCCAATTTCCAAGATGTGTAAGAGTGGCACGAAATCTCGTAAGAAAAGGCTCTAATTTAAGATGTCTTGTAGCTGCTAAAGAAATTAACAAAATTAAAAAAAAAACAGGCCAGGTTACTTTTTACCCTTAATTACTCTCTAAAGGCGAAAGGTAATACTTTCCGATGAAAAAGTTTTCCAGTCCTGTAGTGACAGAAAACAAATTCGGGTGTATCGTCCACCAAGGACCAAGGACGCGCTATGAGGAAAGATATATTGCTGGTAACAACGATCGCGCTGGAAGATTTTCGGTAAATATGCGGGGTTGGATTCCTGCTAAAGGTCATGGTGCTCTATTTCGAATCAATGAAAGGCTCACAGCACAGGTTTGCGTGGACATTTTAGAGAACACCATGCTTCCAGCCATCACAGAACTTTACCAAGACTAGTTTATTTTTCAACAAGACAACTGCCCTGCTCATACGGCCAGAATTTTCCAAACTTGATTTCGGGAGCAAAATATTGAAGTTCTGTATTGGCCTGCGAAAACCCCAGACGCCAATCCTATGGAAAATATCTGGGGTTTAATTTCAAAAAAGCTGGAGAGCTTTAATGTTGTGCGGGAAAATCAACATCACTTGGTCCAGTTAATAGTCAATGCTTATGAAGAAGTGATCGGTGAAAATGAAAACTTTTTTGAAATTTTGGCTGATTCTCTACCAATAAGGTTAAATGGTATAATTGAGATGAATGGCGCAATGACTAGATATTAAAATTTATATGTTTCTATTGTTTTATACTTTTCGTTACAGTTGTGTTTTTTAATTTTTGTTACAGTTGTTTTATGCGTAAGCGTATTATTGTAATATAAAAATTATTTTTGAAAGCAATCTTTGATATCAATATTTTGACATTTTAGTACAAGTCTGTCATAAAATATAATCCGGTAGTTAACCATACAATTTAAAAAATACCTATGTTCACCACGTACCACTTTTAAGATGCCGATAGTGTACCTTCAAAAATATTGACCTGTTAATGGTTTTTGTGCCCTATTTTTTGTATGTTTTTCCCGTTTTTTATATTTTATAATGAAGATATTTAAATAAATGGTATTTACATCCCTCGCTGTGCGCCACAAAACCCACGGTTATAAAAAAAAGTACAATTTCAAGTACTAGTTGTAAAAATATTACTACTAATAAATAAAATCGTTTTACTTGTAAAACAATATTTTATATTTATTCATTTTAGTACGAAATTGTCTACGAAATGGTATCAATTTATTCGATAATCCAAAGGACCCTTAAAAACGAACAGTTTCACAATGGGTGATAAAGAGGACTGTTACACTGAATGGGGTCCATGCACGATTTCCAGCAGCAGCGGATTCGCATTCTAGGACACAAAATATTTTAGCCGAAAAAACGCATTTTACCCAAGAAAATCGCAAGTTTAGTACCCTGAAAAACACTCTGCAGCACAATTCTGGAAATTGGCGATTTCTACGTATTTCCTCATTTAAAATAAAAACATGCCTCCCTAATATTTATCCTAACGTTTTTATTCTTTCTTAGATATTCTATAAGACAAGTTTTTCTGCGGAGCTAAATTGCTGCAGTCCATTCCATTTTTATTTAGACAAAACATAACCTCACTTTCCCCAGAACAAAAATCAGATTTTTAAGTTGCCAAAATCAAACGCCCTAGGTTTTGATAATCGGCCTTATAATTACACTGCTAACTTTAAATCACTCCGAATAACCAGAGATGCCAGAGATACATGGATGAAAAATATATTATTATGTAATATGGCTTTTAAGGCGGCCATGATATTCGTTTTTATTTTTACACCGAACATAACAAAGAAAACGCAATGCAGACCCAATATGCCTGAAAGAGACCCAGACTGGTGAGCGAAGTCACCCAAAAAATAAACAATTCAAGTCTTTAAATTTTGCGTATTTTTATTACAAGTTTAAAACCGCATTAAACCTCATAAAAAACACACCTATTTTTTATCAGTTTTTATAAGGTTTATAAGCTTTTGTCAGGCAAAATTTAAGGATTATAAAAGTTTGTAATAATTTATTAGATATGTATTTGATTTTGGTAAGAATTTATGTGGTTTCATGTGTGTGTTTTTTATCTGATCCTATAATCAGACAGACTTATGAATGTTTATAAAATTTGATAAGCGTAGATATTTTTTTAAACATATTTTATGGTTTTATAGAAGCACCAGATTTTATAATCAAACCGACATACGAGACATCAACTTTTATGGGTTTCTATAATTAGATTATTTATCTTGTATTATGGGACTATATAAACCGATGTTTTTATGAGTTTTCTGAGAGATTTTGTAGTCAAAACAACTCATAACATTTTATGGGTTTCTATGATTATCTTGTTCTTTTATAATGTTTTAAGTGTTTGTAAAAAAACGTTTTTTCATGAAACTTTGGGATATTTTATGATCAGACCAACTCATAGAATTTGACAAATTTTTATGAACATTTATTATTTTCTATGACTTGCTAAAAATATTTTTTTTATAAGTTTTTATAATCAGACAAACTTACGACATTTTATAGATTTTTATGTGTCCACCCTGCCAAAAAAACCTCATAAAAAACAAACCTGATTTTTGTCAGTTTTTTCGACAACCTGAAAACTAATTAAAGAAGCTATACTTAGTATACTACTTAATTCTACAAAAAATATTTTTTGACTCATGATCTCATGCAGCACTCTTCGTCCCAGTCCCATTTTCCCTCCATTTTAAGTCGGTATGTCCCGGGACCAATTAGGAACGTACTATGTACGTACAAAAATGTGCATAAATAGTACCTAACAAAGTGTACGTACCTATGATCATTTTACGTCCAATTTTGGTCCTACATGGGAAATAAAATGTATGTACTGTGCCACATCCTAAGGACGTACCATTAAGTATACGTGTACGTACCGTGACCGTATGGGGAAATCTAATAAAATATTACAAAATCTCACAGAAACTTATCAAAGTTTTAAGATTTTACCTGCCCTAACTTATATGCCCTTTGAAACAAATATAATAAGTCGACGCCCACCGGAACTTGTAAAATCTTATAAAAAAACTATAATCACATCATCTGTCGTAAATACGTTTGCAACAAAAATTAGTTTTTAGATTATGAAATTTTGTAAGATTTTATAAACGATGCCTCAAACAATCTCATAGAAATTTATCAAAACAACATCTCTCCCAAGCTCCTGGTGATAAATAAGTACTTATACGAGCACAATTTTCTATTGTTGTGCAACCAAAAGGAGTGTTATTGTATTATAGTGGCTTAGATCGTCGTAGCTTATAGTTTAGGTTAGGTTATAGTTTAGTTTGACTGTATATGAATCTCTATTACATTACTTCTACTACAACTGCTAAAGTTGTGCCGTAATTTTTTCTTTTAGAGTGTTACAGGTAAATCTTATAAAATCATACAACATTTTTTAAACCTTTATGTTGTCATGAATGTGAATTGTCATATTAAAAATCACAAAATATGGTAAACTTTTATAACCCAACTGCTGATAAAATATGATGAGCTCCTATACGAGATTTGCGTTTCACTTTCACTAGTCAAAAATTATAAAATATCATAAGTTTATATGAGCATAGATTATGAAAACTTATGATGTTTTATCTGTTATTTTCTATGATCTTTTATGAGGTTTTTTTTTGCAGGGGGGGGGGTAGGGTAAAAAAAAGAAAAACGCTTTAACAATCTACTGGTTTTTGTTAAAAATCTTGAAATAACTCCAAATCCAGTGGCGGTCCCAAGGGGGGGGAATCGCCCCCCCTTTTCTCCAGAAAAAAGTAGATAACAAAGATGCTGGTGGTAACCCTGAAGTCTTTGGAGAAAAAACAAGAACGCAAACGCAATTGCAGAACGTTCGTTTAAAAGCAGGGTTGGAAAAAAATTCGGGTTTTTTTTATATAAAAACCCACCCCGCTCGGCTTTTTTGGGTTTTATAAATGGGTTTTATTGCGTTTTTTATGGTTTTCTTTTTAAATTATATACAAATTGTAGTTCTTTAAAATTAAGACTTATTCTCGCGATCGTTTATCAAATATAAAATACGACATACAAATAGGTAGAATAGGTAGAAACCTAAGGAAAATTATTTTTGGAGTTTGTGTATTTACTACACTTTAAGTACCTGCTTACTTAGTATGATATGATACTATACGATTCAAGTTTTCGTTTTTTTTCAAGGTTATTAACTCTAAACCATTTTTTTAACAGGAAAAAGCCTAAGAGTAGCGGTGGAAAGAGTGCTTCAGAATGGACTGAGGTTTTAGAATCCATCAGTAATAAATGTAAAGTTTGCAAATATTGAACCAGAATCGTTTTATTTTATAATTTGCATTGTTGCCCAGCTAGTGCAGCATCCATTGAAAGACATTTTTCAACTTACGGTCTTATTTGGAATAATAAAATAAGAAATTGTTTGGGATTAGAAAACGCTATGCTACTGGTCAAAGTTTATTACGTTTATTTATTTTATTAATAATGAAAAAACCCACTGTTAAAAAAGTCCCACGGGTTTTTTATGTGGGTGGGTTACTCACTGGGAGGCCAACCCCCCTTTAAAGAAGAATCCCTCCAAAGTATTTTGGGACAGTTTGGCCTTCAATTCGTCATACCAAGAATAAACAAACGCATGAAGTACTTACCGCCAAAAACCACGAGATTGGAAATACAGAACAGATTACAGAATTTCTTTATTTATATACATGTTTTAGACAAAATAGTTTCGGACATAAAATAGTAGTTTTAACAACTAGTGGCTAAAATAGTGATTTTTTACAAGCCTTGGTTCAAATAACGAGCGCAGCGAGGTATTTAAAAACGCGAGTAAAAAAAAGCACAGTTTAGCAGCGAATTGTTAACACTATTTTTTTTAATACCTTTATCAAAAAATCATATATAATAAATAACATAGCGAGGTGCCATTTTACTCGATGACGTTCATTGTTGGGACATTTTAATATTTGACAGTTTGATATTTTGACGATGTTTTTACATAATGTTTTCGTAAATTCTTGGTGGAAACTGGCGAAAATGACTTAATTTTTAGGCAAGAATGATTAGATTTTTTCAATATTACTATATTCCGCTATTTCTCTTTCATTTTGGGTAAAAAATGGACGGACAGAAATCTTTTTTTGCACCATTAATAAAAAAAAAGTTTCTTTACATCGGTAACCAAAAAAGCCATGCTTTAGTTATCTGCAGACAGCTATTAAAATCATATTTTTGATGAAAGTAAAAAAAAAGTATTTTTTTATTAATTACAAATACTATAAACTGTTTGATTAATCCAAAACACAAATTCTTAAACTTTTATTTGGAGAAGTCAGTAAAAATGCTTAAATCAAAACATACCTGATAACATTTTCGACGCAATGAACAATTGTGGCGTTATTTTTCAAAAGTAGGACATAAATTGCGGCGCTATAACACCTTTGATATTTACGTTAATAGTTTAATTTGTGTTAAAAGTGGCATTTGTAGTATCATTTTCTTAAAAAATTTTCGCCTGCTGCGCTTTGAAACCATTGACAAAATTTTAGTTTAATTTTAAATCAAGAAATGAATTTTTAGTGCAATTTTCAAAAAATTATGATACCTTAAAAAATACGATTATGATATTATTCACGATTTTAGTTAAATTTAACTCAAAAATTGCATTTTTAATGTAGTTTTCTCAAAAATTTTTGACACATTTAAAATAAAAAATGTATAAAATACACAACTTAAAATCTGAGTAACCCCCCCCCCCTTAGTTTTGTTTGCATATATTGATATGTTCCTCATAAAAGCTATGCTTCTATCCTAGTTCTTTTTTCGTATCGAAACCGCCCCCCCCCCCCTCTTACAAATGGCTGGGACCGCCACTGAAATCACAAAACCACTATAACACTTTTTCTTGGTATGTAAAAAAGCCGAAATATACAAACAGTTTCGGACCTAAAGCAAATCACATTTTTTCAATTATTTTATTTTTTGTTCCGTCCAACCCAAAAGAAAAGCTTTACTGGTTCATGGTTCACAATAATGTTTAACATAAATGTCAACAACATACTTTCTCCGTTAATTTCAATGCATTTTCTTTAGTTTGGAAAAGCCTTGATAAAGCATTTTTCAAAAAAATTGAAATATATAAATGTAAGAATTTACTAAAATTAAGTTTTGGTTTTTCTTGTCCCGTCCAACCCAAGTTTAAAGATTCGCCCTATAAGCTCTGGTAGCAACTTATTGGTTTAAACTATTTTATTGCAGAGCCTATGGTTTTAGGAAATTACTTTATAGAAAATATAGTCATAATTTTAATCACATAGAAGTCACAGCTGGTTTTTCTAGTAATGGGTTACTTTTTTGTCCCGTCCGACCGCTTGAAATGGACGAAAAGCAAAAAAAGTTCATTTTAGGTTTTCTGCATAAACCCCATCATTGGTGATTAAGAGGGCCGTTATATTGAATCCTACGCATCCCGGCGTGACGCGGGCTGTGCGTTGGGGAGGACAAAGGTGACGTGCGGGATCAAAAAACGGGAAAAGGGGCACGTGCACACCGGCTCCCGACTAAATACGTGCATCTGCCCATTTTCGAGCACCATCATGCTGTTATAGCCAGTAGAACGGTGATATCAGCGGCGTTCGTGTTAACATTTTTGTTGTTTAAATGACTCAAAAAATCTAAAGAATTCGATACTAAAATTTCAAAAAAGTTCACTAAAAATGTTGATAATTAGATAAAGATTTTAATTATACCAGAACAAAAAACAATTTTAAATTATTTTGCCAATTATAATAAAAAAACAAACAAGATTTTTTTCGTATACTACAGGAGTAAGGTAATTTTGCGACATCAAAAGGCGCGTTTTTGCGATATCAAAAGGCGCGTTTTTGCGATATACGACACCATCATTATCTTGTTTTAATTACATTAATCTGAGAGAGATAAGAGATCCAAATCTTCTTGAGATAGTTGCCGATGACAGATATCGGGGTCGAATGCATTTTACATCCGATTCCCACCAAAAAAAAACTCATCACGTGGTCCGACATGAACTTGTATAGACAAATCCCGCTTAGACCACGTGTGAGTGTGACCCACGAATGAGAAACGCATAGATGAGAACCGTGTTTTAGAAAAAGAGAACAATATAGTAACCGTGTTAAGTTCGCAGAAACGCACCGTGAAACGTCGAGCGCATACGCTGATACTGCTGGACGTGTATTCTTGAAAGGCATACGATCCGGTCTTTCTCTCGAGCGATGGGATCTATCGCATGGGATCTATCACCTCCGATGAATGAAAAGTAGTTTTAGGAAAGAAAACATTTAAAAAAAAAAATGGTTATGGTCAGCTTTACCTCAAATTAAGTTTTGTTTTTTATTTATCCTTAACACCCCTCCTCCCCGAAGTCAATTCCTGGGTGCGCTACTCTTTTACTTGTTTTATAATATTAATTAACAATCTGTCTTGTAAAAGTCTCAGTTAGCTCTGTTTTTATAAATCCATGCTAATTATGATAATTTACCTATGTGCCCTGTCCATGGAATTCGACCAATAAATGGGAAATATCTGGTTATTATTACAATTATTACTAAACCAATTGTACTTTATAAGATGTTTAAATACTTATAACATTAATCCCAAATTGTTATAATTACATTTTTATAAAATATCGTAAGGAATTAGTCTATAGCCTCCACGAGAGTCTTTTGAGCCAGGAAAAAAAATGTAACCAGCGCGCCATTAGTGCATGCTCCAGAATAGAGGTTTTCACAACTAGTGGCTAAAATAGTGCTTTTTTTACTAGCGTTGGTTTAAATAATGAGCGCATCGAGGTATTTAAAAACGCGAGTAAAAAAACGCAGTGGCTAAGAAAGTGCTTTTTTACAAGCGTTTGTTTAAATAACGATCGCAGCGAGGTATTTAAAAACGCGAATAAAAAAAGCACAGTTGAGCCGCGAGTTGCTAGAACTATTTTTTTTAATACCTTTATCAACAAATCCAAGAAAAACAGGAAAATACTTTTAAAACTCTCGAACGAAGAGCACTTCTCGTAACACACCATCTTTACACTATAAATCAAGGCGGCTGGTAAATGAAATAACAATGGTTTCCACAGCATTATTGCGACATTTTATTCTTTGACAGTTTGATATTTTGACAATGTGTTTAAATGATTTTTTCGTAAATACTTGTTGAAAACTGGCGAAAATGGCTTAATTTTTAGGCAAGAATAATTAGATTTTTTCAATATTACTATTTTTCGCTATTTTTCTCTAATTTTGGGTAAAAAACGGACAGAAATCTTTTTTTGCATCCGTGATCGAAAAAAGTTTTTTTGCAGCGGTAACCAAAAAAGCCACCCAATAACGTGGTCTGGACGCTAGCGCATCTCTTACAATTTTTCGGAAGCCAGCTGGCGATGGCCGCTCGACTGCTTGGGGCGCCGCGGGATGTATACCACCCTGACCGCTTGGGCACGTATCGGCCGACAGGCGGGTGGGCGCGAGTATTTTACCTGTCATTAAAAAAAAAAGGGATGGACTGATACACTACCACTACGCCAGCAGCCTCTATCTTTTAACTTCAACCGTTGTGAACCATAGAAATGGAGACCTTTTGGACTTAGTAACCGATAAAGTTTGACTTTACCTGCGGGAGAATACCGTATCCCTTATAATTGACATGGTTGCCGATCGTAAAACGTTAAGTGGGAAAACAAAAAATTTAAATTGATTTTTGAATGCAAATATGTTCTGTATTCTTTTCAATTGTAAGGAAATATGCCATTTTTTGTTTAATCATTTTCTTTGGCTACAATTTCGTAAGATATCTAAAACATTGATTTGCACTGGCTATGACAAGTGATTCCGATCTGCTTATCATAACCTCCCTTTTCTCTGTTGTGTTATTGTGTTTTTAAAGATTAATAATAATTAAAGGTCACCCTAAAAACACAAGATTAAGATATTCTAAATGAAAAATATGATTGGACAAATTCTTTTAATAATAAATACCGTATAAAGTCGGCCATAAACAAATCAATGGCGGTGCAAAAACTAAAAATGCTTTCTTGAAAATAAGGTCACGTGAGCTACGTCACAACGCGTTATTAAGCGATATAGTCACCTAACGGGGATTTTTTGTAAGAGGTGCAAAAGGTCTCTATTATGATTCTCCGCGGGAAAGATTGCGTAGAGTTGGCGCCTACGAAGCGACAAAACGCTTAATACGATTAGGCGTTTTTCAGCAAGCAAAGAACCTACTCGTTAAGGCGCAATTACACAGACGAACATGCTCAAACAAAAGTTCGTGGAAAAGATCTAAAAATTTTTTTTGTGAGCTTTTCTTTGAACATTTTGTTCGGGTAAATTTTTGAGCAAATTATTGCTATCTATTTTGGAAACATATTTTTAAAGATGAGAATAAATAAAATTTCACATCAATGATCAGTGATCTCAATTCTTTAAAAAAATGGAACACCAACTTTTATTTAAAATTTTTGTGAAAAAAAGCCGACGGCAAGCGAAACATTATTCTTGGCTATCAGTTTTGTCACATGGATTAGGGTTACTTATAATATTTTTTTTCTTAGGGTTTTTCCCGTATTTTTTTGCCCGGGGGTTTTTTGGGATTTTCTTGTGATTTTTTTTTATTTCCAAGGATTTGTTCCTAAATTCAAAAAACAACCCAGCAAAATTTTTCTTTTCGAAAAAAATTTTGAGTTTTTCAAATATCGGCAAAAAACTCAAAAATTGCACTTTTAAGCGGTAATCCGCGCCTCACGTTTATGATGAGTGGTGGGGAGGGGATTTTTTTTAAACATATTTTTGTAACTTTACTTTACCCTTAGCTTTGATTGGTTTTTTTTTATTCCTCACACCAGATTTACCTAGTTAGTTTAAGGCCCCAACGGTAGCTTAAAAAAGCAAAAGGTTCATGAAAATGCTGAAGATAGATATTTACTGTCAATTTAATGTAATAATTAAGGTCGATTACTGACACTGAACAAACAATATGCAAAGGAGCAAAATTCCGATTCAGAAGTCTAGTCTATTACTGCTAAATAATATTTTTTTAGACAAGGGCCGGGATCGTAGGGTTGTAAAAGTGGGTAATAAACGAGTATTATTTAGACCGAACGTGCTTTTGTTCACATATTTGAGATTTAATAAAATGTATATAGGTTTTTTAATTTGACTTAATTATTATTGTATTGTGTTTTAAACTAGAAAGTAAAATAAAGAGATATTCTTTTAAACGTAAATTTTTATCATTACATTTTACAGGCAACAGCAATAAATAAGTGCCAATTATTATTTTTTTAATCTCGTTTTTTTACAACCCCAAAAAAGTTGCAAGTATACTGGCATATCCCCTATAAAAATCAGGTCAATCGAAGTTGCTTATGAGGTAAAATGTGAATTTCGACATCAAATCGTTTTTCCGTCGGAAAGCACTTAATTAAAAATACCTTGTTTTAAAACTTAGTTTTTCTATTTTCAGTTAAGTTCAATGAATTCCCATAAAACTATAAAATTTAAATTTGTAAGAAATTTGTATTACCATCATCTTTTTGTACGCGATTTTGCTCGAACATTTCTTTGAACATTTTGCTCAAGAGGCTCGTGTAAATGTTTGTCGGCATTTCAACATCAAAGGAAAGTTTGTCTGTGTAAATGCGCCTTTAGAAAGCGCATTTTGGTGGCGTTTAACCAACCTCGGAATGAATTCGAATTATTATACAGGACGATTTTAGCGGCTGCATTGCAAGTGCCTATACGTCCCGTCAAAAATCCGCCGGTATCACTTAGCGGCCGACTGTTTACCGCCACCTCCTGGTTTGCAGGCATGCTTTAGTTATCTGCAGACAGTTACTCAAATCACGTTTTTGATGAAGGTATAAAAAGTATAAAAAAAAGATTTGACTACCGCCACTTCATTTAAAAGATAAGTTGAGAGACTCCAGAGGCTACATTCAAAAAGCAGGTTAAGGAGCGCAAAGTGAGTATCTAAAATCTAGATTCAATAATAAAAGTGTGTTGGTTAATTGCTTTTGTTAAATTAAACATATATAGTTATGGTTAATTGCTTTTGTTAAATTAAACATATATAGTTATATGTACTTTGTATATTCATTGTATATCTATAAATTTTGTAGCAAATAATATAGTTTGTTTTGCGAGCCAACTTAAATATTTTTTTTGTATTTTTTCGTTACCTGGGTGTAGTTAAACCCAAAAAAATTTTGTTCAGGAAACAAAAAATTGTTTACTTATTTTTAGGAGCCAAAGTAAGTAAAATAAAGTATCTAGTGGTTAAATCATGTTTTAGCATCGTATTTCAGGGTCTAAAATGGTCCTACATTTATTCTTTTGGAACTAAAGCAAATTTCAGGGAGTATAATAAAATAAAGTGAGTAAAATTGCAAATTTCAAGAAACATCTATTGTTTAAAAGAATTATGCTTCTAGGTATCCTAATTTAAATTCTATCTCTCTATATTCGTTTGTCTGTTTGTTTGTTCCAGCATCACGCAAAAACTATTGAACGCTTTCCTTCATTAAAATCGGTTAAAATAAAAAAATAAATCGCTCCAGACTTTTCCAGGCTTTCCCTGGTATATCCAGACTTTTCCACGGTGTATCCAGACTTTTACAGGAGGTATACAGATTTTTCCTGGGTGTATCGAGACTTTTTCGAGGTGTATCCAGACTTATCCAGGGTGTATCTGAACTTTTCTATTACATTTTATATGTGCTATATCTATGTATATGCAGGGTGTTCCAAATTTGATGCTAACCATGGGGTTCTCCTAAACGGTAGAAGGTTTAAATTAGGAAAAAGTTGCGCAATTTGATGCTTTGATTAAAACTATCATTTTTTATTTTTATTTTTGTCCGCCCTTATTCTTAAAGCTGTCAGAAAACGCTTAAAACTTTCTACAGCACTTTTTTAAAATCTACCTAATGACGGGTTCGTTTATGAAATTTGACATTTCAGTGTGACAGGAGCACTGTCAAGTTCATTTTTTTCTTATGGACACGTCCTTTTTTCCCCCTGACGATGACGTTTGCTTCATGAACGATAATCATCTGTATCGTCGCTATCTGTTGTGCGTTTTTTGATGGCTAAGTAAGCCAATTCTCGAGCCGCACACCCTTCCACAGTCCTGGCACACTCAGTCTCCGGCAGCAGCCGGGTGTTGTTGGTCGTGCATTTTTCCATTTTGTCGCTCCTTTCTACGTTCACTCTTTTCCGTCTCTAGTCTACGTCGTTGCTCTTCAAAAGTTTGTGCTCCTTCATGGACTGTTCGGCGCCATGAAGCCCTATCGTTTGTCGTGGTCTCGAAGTTGTTTATATCGATGTGACCCTTCATCATATTGCCTTTGAGAACGTCCTTTTTTGTTGACCTTCTTCATTTCTCTTTTCCTCTTTCAGTTGTCCATAAAATATCTGCTTTGGGAGACACGGGCATGCGGATAACGTGATCAGTCCAACGGAGCTGGTGCTTGAAAATAAGGGCTTCTATACTAGTTGTTCTGGCTTCTTCTAAAACACTTATGTTTGTTCGTCGGTCTTGTCATTTGATTCTCAGGATTGGTCTTAAACAACTTTGGTGAAATTTTTCTAGTCGTTTTTGTAGGTGGTCCACGTTTCGCATCCGTATGTTAGAGTTGGTATTATAACTGTGTTGTACACACGATGCTTGGTCTCGGCATTGACGTCGTGATTGTTGAAGACTCTCTCCGAAAGCCGTCCGAACGCTGCACTAGCACATTTTAGGCGATGCTGTATTTCTGCGTCAATAGTTGCATTTGATGATAGATGGCTCCCAAGGTATGGGTAATGTTCCACGTTCTACAGCGGATGGCCATTTATGGAAGTGTTTGGAGCTTGGAGATTCGTACCTGGTTCTGGTTGGTGAAGAATTTGCGTTTTGGCAAGATTGACCTCTAGGCCAATGCTTTTGTAGGCTTGGTTAAATGATTTGATTACCAGCTGTAGACCTTCCTCTGTATCGGCCATAACGACGTTGTCATCGGCGTACTGCAGTTCGATTACCGAGGTCGCCGAGACCTTAGTTTTTGCTCGCAGTCTGCCTAGGTTAAGTAGGCCACCGTCAATAGAGCATTAATAGACCAATGATACCGTAGGCAAAATCGGTTATTTTTCTCCCGCATCCAAAAACCGAAATACGTTACTTACGGAGGCTTAACGGGACCCTCTCGGTTATTTTTTGCAACTAACCAGATTTATTTCTATGCAAAAGCTGCAGCTGGTAGTTGATAATTCGTTTTTGTGTTTAGTTAGGTTTTTAATTTTTTTGTAAAAGTGAATTCGCAAAAACAGGAACTGTTGTTTTCTTTTCTATTATATTTACATGGGTAGTTTATATGTGTGAAAAAGAACAAGGTTACGGTAATTTGTGTTTGTGGTTTAAAAACTCTTTAGCATCTCAATTACGGTAATACGGTAAGCAAATAAGGTGACGATAAATTAGTGGTTTATTAACTCTCTCTGACGTTTTGGGTTAATTGACCATCATCAGCACAAATTAATTTTTTTTTAACTTAGTAGAGATATTTTAGAAACAGGCTTGCACTACCCTTTGTGACAGCTTTTTTTACGTTTTGTTTTAAGAAAAGATTAAAATGTAAAAATGTTATTTAAACTAGTAAAATTTTAATAAGATAAGTTATAAAATTTACGAATTAAAAACAAAGAAAACACGTATTTTCAAAATATTAAGCAAAAATATTTTGGTTAATAAAACATAAAAAAAAAACTGTAATTTTAAAAAAGTCAAGAAATTACTGCAATCGAGTTTCCAGAATATCTTGAATAATTCGTCGATTTATTTTAAATAAAGATATGAGGTTCCCTGAAAAATATGTATGAGAAGAATGATTGAGAATTTCGGTAAAAAATCTATGCTACGTCACACGAATTTGACGTGTTTTTTGGGATTAACATTTGACGGCTCAGGCAACCAGAGATATACAAGTAACATTTCTCTTACATCTGACGCAATAATTGTTATTTTATTTTATGGAAACCCATATCTCCGTCAGGAGCTCGCTCACTAGGCATCGGCCACGGGGGTACCTAATGAAAATATTTGAAGTATAACTGTTTGGTTCGAAGTCGACCAAAGAGCGTAAAAGTATCATTTTACGCCTTGATTTGCGGTAATTAATATATTTTAAAACGCCTGTTTAGTCATTAATGTTACGTCAAATTAACGTCAAATTCACGTGACTAAAGTCACGTCAAAAAGCGGGTCAAACCCACGTGATACAGACGTCGCAAAAATGACGTGATTGGTCGAATTTTTGACGTCTTCTCGACTTGATATAGACGTTTTTTGGTCGTCTGAGTTTACTGGTTTGGTGTAAAAAACAAAAAGTGACCATACGAACATATAATTTTTTCCAATCAAGAAAACACCAAAGGGTAATTTAAAAGTTACGTATGTAATGCTTCAGGGGTGAGTGGTCATAGCGTTATTCGCGTTGAAAAGGGGTGGGAGGTGTCAAATTTCATTACAAATATGATATGATAAATAATGTATTTTTTTTCTACTTTTACCTGATATACCGATTTAACTAGTAGTTAAAGTAATGCAGGTGAGGGATAATACAGCGTTATGAGGAGGATTCTAAAATTTAGTTGCAGGTTCGCGTTAGGAAGGGCTAAAATATCCAAATTTTTGCGTTACGTAATTTAGGAACTAAACTTTATAATTTAACTCTCCTCACGTTTTTAGTATCGTCCTAGAAGAAGATTATAGTTTTAGTCTTCTCCTGAAGTGTTTAAATTTAATTTTCTATTATTCAAACCATGGATCAAGAAACTAGTTTTATGTGTACGCCTCTGCCTAGAAAGCCAGATGCGCGCACGCGACACACTGCCCCGCAAAAGGGTGTGCGAACCCAAGCATGTTTTTGATTATTTTCGACGCCCCACCGAATAATCAACCGGTTTTTGGGGTGCTCTTTTGTGTAGTTACTGTTGATTTTGATAATAAAATCTGCCCTTGGGTTGTTAAAAAAATTGGAACGCGTTATACTTGATATGAATGCAGCTTTGCTTTTTTTATCGATCAATATAGTAGGCAGATGCAGTCTAAAATGATTATCCAGCTTAGAAATTCATATTTGAGGGTAGGGTGCAGAAAAGCACACTTTATTTTTCTGGTTGCACGTGCATATCTTTTAAATGAGACGCTTCGTGAATTATTTGGGTCAAAGTTTTAGGTCTAGGTCATCTTTATCATCATTCAATATCAAAAAGTAAAGTCCAAATTTAGTATGGACGGGACGCCCGGGGCCGCGTTAGAGCTAGGGCAGTAACGCTCTTGTTAGGCAAGGACGCAACCCCATCCAATGAAGGAGGCCTAGGGTTGCCAGGTCTAAAAATCTATTTTGCTTGACATTGGTACCAAATTTCCAGGACAATTGCTTGAAAAACCGGATATTCTCATTATACAATTATTTTTTATTTGTACATAAAAACCTACATATTTGAGGACGGGAAACAAATTTTTTCTTAAATGCTACTTTTTATATTTATATAAACCACAATTTTAACTACTAAACGTAATAAATAAAATAAATCTAATAAATTCGCTTAAACCATTTAGAACGATAAGTACTAGTTCCAAAATCATAAAAACATTTGCAAAAACTTTATTTTTATAATTGGAAAATATATACAGGTTTTAAAACTGGTACTTAAGGCGATTTTCAGCCTGGAATGATTTATCTTTGGTATATACCGCGGTTATTATTTCTGTTGACAACTTTGACATTAACTTTGACGACATATCCCCCCACCACTCAATAATCATAAATGAGTTAAATGGCTCGCTGAAATGCATTGGTTAAAAAGTAAAGGAATGTAGAGTTATGTTTTTGTTCTTTCAGACTAGCAATAAATATTAAAACATGGAATAGTGCTCATTCTAAAGTTTTTTGCCCATAAGACTGCTAAAAAGGTCAATTTATAGGCTCGTATTACAAATACATACCATTAAGCAGAAGACTTGCTGTTTCAAGGTCGTTGACCTTGATCAACATTCCTTATCCTTTAAAGTTTACCACTTACTTTTCTTTAATTTGCTAAACCCAAAAAAACTTCTCGGAAAACACATACCCTTAACAATAACCAAAAGATTAACCCAAGTCCAGAATGTGGTTATAAATGGTAAATACCAAAAGTAAATCAGCTGATTCGTTACGTCACAATTTCCCCTACTTTGGTTAAAATCAAAATCGCGGAAATGCATTGGTAAATACCAATTTAGAATCATTCCACGCTGAAAATCGCCTTTAGCGTTAGATTTTGCTGCGCACTCTCAATAATTTTAAATTGTTTTTAGCATAAACATAAAAATCTTTCCAAGAAAATGTGTAGTTTACTTTGATCTGCAGTTCAGATTTTACATTTTCTATTGTCAGACTATTGCGATCTTCTATAAATAAAACAACAGGCGATTTTCAGCGTGGAATGATTCTTAATTGGTTTTACCAATGCATTTCCGCGATTTTGGTTTTAACCAAAGTAGGGGAAATTGTGACGTAACGGATCAGCTGATTTGCTTTTGGTATTTACCATTTATAACCACATTCTTGGATTCATCTTTTGGTTATTGCCAAGAGTATGTTTTTTTGTGAGAAGTTTTTTGGATTTCGAAAATGGAAGAAAAGTGGTTAACTATGAAGGATAAGGAATGTTGATCAAGGTCAACGACCTCGAAACAGCAGGTCTTAATGGCTTAATGATATGTATTTATAATAGGAGCCCACAAATTGACCGCTTGTTTGTTTCGCCAGCATTCTCCAGATCTTTATCAGTGAATGATGATTGAAAAGATTCCATTATGATTATTTATAGATACGATTTTGACTGTGAAACTTCTTTTCGCAGAATAAAATCTGGTTTGAAAAAAAAACGAAAACATAACCTCCGCGAATTGAAACCTATGAGACGCACGTTTCGGTCGGAACAACAGCATATGTAAAGGGGTCCCATAAAATAAAAAAGTTAAATGCAGGAATCGTTATTTTTATATGTAGAAACAAACTTTGGCAAAATCGTATTTTGTAGAAATCGAACTTTGGAGAAATATACATCAAAGACATCCAGCCATTTGCACCAACATATTTAGGGGTAACCTAGCATTAGGTGGCACCACAAACCTTATAAACAAAAAAATAGACTGCTAATGCTTATGGGTTTTCTCCCAATAAATGACTGCCTCATGGAAGTGACAGTTTGGTGTTATTGGAACCAGAGTAAACCGACTTGAGTAAAATTTGTTGTGGTTGCAAACTCAATATTTTAGTATTTGATGAATATATAACAAGCACTGCTTGACGAAATTTAAGAAAAAATATAAAACCACGGTTTCTTGAGTATTTAAAAAAATTTATTTAGAAAACTGTTCGAATTAACTAGATTTCAAAGGGGCAGTGTAAACAGTGTCATGACGTGACAACTTATTTTCTCTTTATCCACGTTTTTGGTTGGTAGCACTGCGTTTGACGGTCTTGACGTTAGTAGATTCGCCACTTTCTTTATTTTCGTTTCTTGGTTTTCGAAGATTTTGCTTTGGATAGACGTCTGTAAAGACGCGAATCCATAGTAACCGAGAAGAAGATGTTTTTGCTTAACGTGTTGTGTTTTTAATATACTTTTTCTGTGCCCTTTTGCATCATGAAGTGCTTTGTTGTCGGCTGCAACAACTTCGAGTGGAAATACGTTTTCCTATCACAGGTAAGGGTAAATAATTCCTATTTTTGCCAATTTTCTTTAATACTTCTGCGATCATTGCCTGTATTCTGAAAGGCCCATGAGGTGGTTACAGCTCACCAGTGTGGGGAATCAACATTGTTGACAGGAGAAAGAAATAAACATAAATTCTTTAAAAGAGATTTGTCAAAAAATTGCAATACTTAAAACTATGAGCTTAAAAACTTATTTAATCTTAATAAATTTAACCTTATAGTTCTTATAACTACTGAGATAGCAATAGTGTCCCATGTTAATTAGGACACCCTGTATTAGCAGTATGCCTTATGAAAAAGGGTTTATTTTTCCTAAGGCAACCATGTTGAATCGCTCATCAGCTGATGGCAGTATTATTAAGTATCGTAATAATGAAAAAGTCTAATTATTGTTTTTCTATTTCTTTCAATAGGTTTCCACCAGATGCTGCTATTAGTAGAAAGTGGTTACTGAGCATTTGAAGAGACCTAAAGACTGTTATTAAATACCAAAGACTCTGTTTTGACCAGCTTTTAGTTGAAGCAATCATTAAAACATACAGCACTTTGAGGAGTCATAGCTCTGCAAATAAAATTAGTGAAAGTATATCTGGAGAAAAGGTCCGAAAAGTTTTAACAAAACTTGTATTGTTTAAACAACATGTTTTATATATTATCTTTAATTAAAAATAAGTAGTTTCTGTTTGTAAATAAGTTACTTTTAAGTATTTTTTGTATTGTAACTTTTTTGATGGTATTTTGTAAATAATTATTTTCTATAAATAAAATTTAAGGCTGGGTTTATACAAGCAAATAAAAATGAAAGTAACAAAAATTAAAATAAAAATAAATAATTTTGGTTTATACAGCTGAATAAAAATAACTTGGCAAAATTTTTTAACGATCCTATTTTTAATTTTCTTGTAGCTGTATGTTTATTGGTTGAGGGATCTTGTTAATGAAATGACCTTTTTTTGAAGTGCCAATGTTTCACAAAATTTATATAAAAATAAATTTTGCAAAACGTCGGCATTTCAATATATAAAAATAAATTTTGCGAAACTTTGGCATTCCAAAAAAAGGACGTTTTATTAAACAAATCCCTTGACCCATACACATACACCTTCTAGAAAATAAAAATAACTGAACCAATCAGCACACAGCTTCAATAATTGAAATAATTAAACTAAACTCAATCATACTGTTTTCTTAAATAATAGGTATCTGCCTAAACCAAACCAAAAAATGAGTGAGGTTATGCGCAAATTTTTTTCAGATAATAAAAGTTGCCCATCTTCGCCTACACTATTTCCCATAAGCTCAACTTTTATTTGAATTATTATTTTTATTTGCCTGCATAAATAAAGAGTACCGAACAGACAGGGTGATTTTTTTTTTAAGGGGTCATTCATAAACTGGTGTAGATACTTAAAGAAGGGGAACTTTTTTTCCTAAAGATAAAATGTACTTTACCCATTTAAAAAATTCATATTTTAAGGGAAGGGGGGGGGGCTATTATTTAAGATTATCGTTAAAAAAATTGCAAATTTATTATGCCAGAGCCTTTTTTACAATTAGCCGCGTCTAGTGTTATTTGTGCTTCTCAGTTGGTAGTTATAGGGATTTTGGTGCATTGCCAACTGCTTTTGGCACCAAACTGTCAAATACATGAAGCAGTCATTTCTTAAAGCAACATCATCAGTCTATTTTTTTGGTTATAAGGTTTGTGGGTGGCACCTAAATCTAGTTTAGTTTTAGGTTAGTGGAACGCTAGGGGACCAAAAACGGGCCTCTAGATTTAGGGATCACCTAAGGTAGTTTAGGGGAGTTCTAAATACAAACGAAACTCTTCTCTAACCTAGGCCACTTTATTCTAGGTGACCCCTAAATAAGTAAATATGTTGGTGCAAATGGCTGATCGTAAAATAGAGAAACCGTACACCGTAGAAATTGGTAAGGCGAAAATCTGTTCTCTGCCTGACAGGTGTTTGCATGCGAGCTTAGAATAAGGAAGGGCGTAGAAAAGACATTTTTAAATTTAAAGGAGTGGCGGGTTGGTTTTTTAAGTGTTTTGGATTGATATGGGTTGGTTTGGGTTGGTTTAAGTTTTGGTGGGACAAGTCGGGTTGGTTTAGAAAAAACTTGAACTATGCCCTTTCTTATTCTAAGGGCACATACAAACAGCCGTCAGGCACAGAACAGATTTTCGTTTTGCCTTAAAATCACCAATTTCTACGTTGTACGGTTTCTCAGTTTTATGATTCCTTCGATTTACATTTCTCCAAAGTTCGATTTCTACAAAGTACAGTTTCTCCATTGTTCATTTCTATGAAATACGTTTCTCTTTTAATGTATTTTTTCTACATACTATAAGGACTCTATGTAAAGAGTCGCGGCCATGTAAAATGAGAGTGGCGTCATAAAGAACAAAAAGTGGCGGCTGTAAAAAACGTATTTTCTTAGTTGAGACTTTTGTGGGACATTTGGCGTCCTGGAGAGGGTCTTTCCAGGACGCAGGACACAGGGGTCCGAAAACGGGACAGTCCTGACAATCCTAAGTAGGCCTTTTACATTCGAATTAACGTATTTAAATCAAAAATTGGTGGTAGAAAGCACGGATAGTCCACCATCCTATCAATTATTTTATGTTGAAATGAAATGAAAATATCTCGAAAATTGTAGCTTTGAAAGATTTGAACCTTATAACAAAATTTTTGGGTAATATTTACGAAAACCAAAAGTCTAAAAACCGCAATAGCTGCTTCACTTCTAAAGTTATTATTTTTTTTTATATTTTAATTTTTTACAAATAACTCGAAAACTAAAGCTCCCACGAATTTGGACTTAATAACAAAATTTGTAGTCCATATTCATGGAAACTTAAATCTGTAAACGTTATATCGCTACCTACTTTTATTCCAAAGTTACAATTTTTTTTCCCCCTTTCAACCCCCCACTACCCTACCCAAAAGTTAATCAGTTCATATTCAGCTGATAGAGGACATTTGTACTAAATTTCGTTGAAATCTATTAAGGCGTTCTTGAGTTATCGTGTATACAGACAGACAACAGACCGACAGACAACATTTTTTTTTCGTCGATTCAGGTGTTTTGGAACCTTAGTAACTCATTTTTGATAAAATTAAGAAAAGAATATACGAAATAAGAAAAAATTTTACGATTTTAGTAGTCCCCCATACCATACTGGTATGGCTCGGAGCAGCGATCAATAATAATAATAAATCGAAAACGCTATTAGTTTAAACGGTTATCCAGCTTAGTGATATTTGAGTGTAGGGTATATAGATAGGAGAGCACGCACTTTTTGTTTGGGCCTCAGTTTTAGGTTTAGGTCATCTTTAGCAGGATTTCTACAAAGGGTTCTCACAAACTCTTATGGCCTCTTATAAATTTAATCTATAATTTCAGAAAACTAATCAGTGCTTTAGGCGACCAAAAAGTAAAATGAAGAGATTTCGCCTTAATGCCGTTTTGGCGGAAATTCTTGTCTGTCTACTTGTTCTAGCATCGTGCAAAAACTACTAAACTAATTTTGATGTTTCACTTCTGTATTCCTGGACAGTACAGGCTTTACTTTATCGAAATCATTTTTAAAGCATAAAACAGGAAAAATCCTCAGGGGTAGCTGCGGATATTCTTACCTATGGTTCGAAATAAAATACTTAAGAGACTTTAAATAGATAGGTATCTATCTAAAAAATTGTATATTCGAGATTTTGAAAACTGAACCGCTAGCCCCACAATTAGTTATTTGGTGACCTTATTCAAACTTCATAACTTCAGAAAAGCTCCAGCTGGCCAAGTCAAAGTCAAGATTCCTGGATTATCCACCAAATATGCATTAGTCTAGTGATGGGCACAAAACATCGATGTTTTTTGTTCAACATCGATGTTTTTAACATTGATGTCTATAAAATATCATCGATGTTAAAACATCGATACTTTTTTAAACATCGGAACATCGAAAAAAAATATATAGTAAATAAGTTTGCACTTGTACTATATACTCACTGCGGCCCAAAAAACAGGAATTGCCTATTTTTGAAATGTCGGTCGGCTTTGCCGCCAAATAACCCCTAAATGCATCGTAGGCACTTAATCGCGATTGGCTATCTAATCGATTCTTTTTCTCTCTTAATCTCACATAAATGAACAAAGAGGAAACATGGATTAACTAAACTAATCCGAATATTTTTACGGTGCATCTGGGTTTAGGTGTCACTACCTAATCTGTACTACTTATATTTTTTGTGTTTTGTGTATATCATGTACCTATTATTATTATAAATCTCGTATTTGCAAGCTTATTATAAGTATTGTCTGTAAAATTAACAATAAGTCTTAAATAAAAGAGTTTCTTTGAATAACGGAATACTCTCTAAAAAGGGCAAAAATAAACATCGATGTTCGGAAACATCGATGTTTTCATGCCGATGTTTTTTCACCATCGATGTTGAGTTTCGATGTTGACATCGATATTTTTTTTCGATGTGGCCATCACTACATTGGTCTCCACTAAAGTGCAGCTTATGCATATAGGTATATCAATATATCACCATTATGTTGATGTACTTTTTGAGATTAGTTATCAAAAGATTACCTAAATAACTTTTTGCTGTCTTATGTGTATAATAATATTACTTGCTACATAGAGAACATATTGATTCCAGTGCCACCTACCCACAACCCACATAACATTGGAGGAATATTCATGTTGTAGGAATATTCCCTTAAAGTGAATGAATGATTATGAATGAATATGACAGACCTATTTTTTGTAATAAGTTAATAATATGCCCATGATAACCTGATAATCAATTTATTTTTATGAATATATAGAAAAGAATGTTTTTTATATTATAATTATAATTTAGTTTAATGTCATCTATTATAAGCAGGTAATAATATTATATATATAAGACAGCAAAAAGTTATTTAGGTAATCTTTGGATAACTAATCTCAAGTAGTACATCAACATAATAGGCTACTCCGTAATTGCACTTTAGTGGAAGACTAATGCATATTTAGTGGATATTCATGTGGATATATATCTATGTTTTGAATCACAAAATCATAATCATGCAATATTCAATAGGGATATGTATTTGCTATGTGGGATATTATAGTCTGTGTCCAGGTATATTACTATAAATCTTTTATCAAATTTATATCACCTGTATAAGCTAGAACGTAACTTATTGCCGTCATATGTTAGTAATATTCCCAATAGTAAAATGTAACATTTCTATCACATTCTTTGTTCTCCAACAGGAATATTTAATTTTTATGTGGGAATAAATGACATATATTAAACCAAATTATAATTATAAATCATTCTTTTCACAAGATAGTAATATTTCCTGCAATAATGCCATAATCCTGACAAAAATATTCTTTTTGGGAATACATATTCATAAAAATAAGTTGATTATCACGTTATCATGGGAATACTATTATCTTAGTACCAAAAATAGGTCTGGAACATATTCACAATAGAATATTCCAAAAATCACTTTGAGGAAATATTCCTACAACATAAATATTCCTCCAATGTTATGTGGGTACATTTTAAAAACTTGGGCTTTTTGGCTATAATTTCAGAAAACTAATTAAAGTCCTCCAGCTGGCCAAAAAGTAAGTGGAAGGGTTTTCGCCTTAATGCGTTTTGGCGGGTAAATTGCCCTCGTCCCTTATCTAGGACGGCCATTAGCTTCACGTGCCACTCCAACTTTTTCCCAATTTTCACCTTTATTTACGATTACGACGAGAGGTGAGAAATGCTATTTTCATCCGAGCTATACTGCCTAACTATAGAGAAAGGCATCGGTAACTAGCAAAAAAATTAAAAGGCGTTTTTGGGTACAATATTTTAAATTATTTTGTGCTCAAATTCAAGACGAAAAAGCAGTAGGTACCTAGTTAATGTTATTCTCCATAGTTGGGCAGTAGGTATATTTGAAAACATGGTCGCGATTCTTCAGAACGACCGGAAATCTTACAAGTCACAATACTGAAAAGTGACGATTTTTACTTATTAACTTAACTGCGGTAAGTCTTGGGGCGTTAGCCCATGATTACATACGGGGCAATAGTTTGGTACACGAAGGGCAGGCAAACGCTGGCTCGTGCCAAACTAACAAGCATCCAACGTCAAGCAAATATGGTGATATGTAGTGCTATGAGCACCACACCATCAGCAGCGCTTGAATGCCTCCTAAACCTTTCTCCTCTACACCGTGTCTTGGAGAAAGAGGCTATGAAGGCAACCTACAGAATCATAGCCAAACAATGGGGTTGTAATACCAAACCCTTTAACGCGGGCAATTGAGAGCCACTGCATTCTAGGGCTGCTACCGGATCTAATGCCTAAAGCTATACAACACTATTCTCCCAGATAGGGAGGACTGAAGTTTCTCAAGTGAAGATAACTGCTGGTACACTGACGGATCCAAAATGTATTCGGGCGTTGGATCCGGAGCTTATTGCAGCCGTGAAAATATCAGGAGTATACATAGCCTTGGACGAATGGCTGCAATTCTCCAGGCGGAACTCTTCGCCATTGAAATGAGCGCACGTTGGATGATAGATCATAACTGGTGCAACCCAATGAGCATTTTTGTCTATATAGAAGTTACAGCAAATAATATAAAACCTTCATAAAATAATCAAAAGTAATATTATTTAGTGTTGGTGATAATTTTATAACTCTAATATATCTCTTAAATGAGTAAAAAAGACTTGAAAAACAACTGACCAACACCAGCTTATAAAAATTTATGGTACATAGTATTGGATAGAAAAGCAACACATAGATTTTATAAAACTTCCTTATGAACCCTCAAGTCTAGATATTATTATAAAAAGGTTTTACAACTGTTCTAACAATACTACATAACAAATTAAAGGTTTCTTTCCATCTTTCTTTCCTTTGCTTGTTATGTATTATTCTTTTTCTTTTTAAAATTAAAAATTTATAAAATGGTGTTTACCAATCTTCTAAAATAAATTAAAATGGAAGTAAGATAAGTTGAAGCAGGAATATGAATATTTATATACTATAGGTTAAATAAGCTGCGGTCCCGTGTGTACTGTATAGTTTTCGAATACACTCACAAAATTTTCATGGGCTCCAAAAATACTTGACAAAACGGGGAAAAAATATTCATTTAAATAATACTTTTTTTTCACATTTGTTTTTTGCTTTCTGGGAGAAATATTGAATTTTGTATTTTATTCTTAACCCTAAACAAGCAATATTTCGATTAAAGCACATGTTGAAACCCCACAAATAACGTTTTTATTTTGGTCAAAAACCTATTGTTGGAATCCAAAATGGCGAAAATTTACGACAATTCTATAAAAAAAACGATACAATTATACCACTGCTTACCTCTTTCAACACTATTTCATTAACGTTTTAAAACATGACACTGAAGGTCCGTTTCTGCGAGCTTAACATAGTTACCATTGTTGTATGTATTCATCTGAGAGAGATCCAGCATACTACACATACCAGGAAAAATATCCGCCTGCACACCCTTCAACCCCGCATAACTGTCAGAGGTAACTATCTCAAGAAGATAGTTAGATTGAGGGGTTGAAGGGTGTACAGGCAGGTATTTCTCTGATATGCTGGATCTCTCTCAGACGAATGCATTTAAAAAAAGAGGATAATACTAACTACTCGCAGAAACGGACCTTGAGGCTGCGTTCCGTCGCGACGTAAGGTGATGTGTTCACAATTGCCGCCGACCAGCCGTGCGCACTGTATGCACTCGAAGTTTCACGGTGCATTTTTGGGAACTTAACACGGTTACTGTATTGTTCTCTTTTTCTAAAACCCGGTTCCCATCTATGGGTTTCTTATGCGTGGGCTCCCCGAACCAAAACACGGATCACGTAGTCTAAGCGAGATTTGCCTATACAAGTTCATGTCGGTCCACGTGATGAGTTTTTTGAGTCAGGGTGGCCGCGCATGGGAAACGCTGGTCGGAATCGGGTGTAGAATGCATTCGATCCCGATATCTGTCATCAAAAACTATCTCAAGAAGATTTGGATCTCTTATGTCTCTCCTCAGATTGATGTAATTAAAACCAGATAATGATAGTATGGTATCTCGCAAAAACGCGCCTTTTGATGTCGCAAAACGCACCTTTTGATGTCACAAAATTAACCTAAAAAATCTTGTTTGTTTTGTTATAAATTAAAATTGTTTTTTGTTGTAAAAACAGTGATATTATAACCACTATACAAAGAAATTAATAAAAAAATTATAGAAAGAATGGGCAAAAAAGGTTTATGAATGAGTTCATAAGAATATTACAGGCACCAATTTATATAAAAGTGTCTCTTTGTTGTTGGTTAATTAAGTTTTTATAAGTGAGTTGATAACAACATTTTAAAAACCAATCTATATATCTTTAATTGATAGTTACTTACGGTTTTATAGATGGGTTAACAGAAAGATTTCAAAAACCAATTTATATAACTTTTGTCACTGATGACTTTAATTTTTATAAAGATGTCCGTGGAAATATTGTTAACACCAGTTTTATGTTACCTTAGGGTACCATCAATTTAGAACCTTTAATAAAACAAATATACAAACTTAATTCCTGTAGGAAACCCCTAAATACCCTAGGGCGTTAATGGAACCCTCTTTATAATAATTATATAAATTTTTGTCACCAGAGGTTTCTGAAAATGCTCATTGGGAACAGATCAATAAAAATACTCTCCCATAGTCAAGCGGCCTTAAGGCTCTTGAATCCTATAAGTGCTCATCGAGAACCGTTAGGAGCCGCCAGGGCACACTGAATACCCAAGGGCGAATAAACACTGTGTGGCTGGTATGGATTCCGGGACATTCTGGGCATCGGGAAATAGAGACTGCCGCTGGCGCGCGAAGCGGGCTCTGCCGTCTTTGTTGGCCCCGAACCAGCCCTTGGAATAGCATACAACACAATTAACACTGCTCTCTCAGGCTGGATGGAGAATAAGTTCCACCAATACTGGAGAGACTTGCCGGGACTGGCATATTCCAAAGATTTCATTACAGAATCTTGCAGTAAGAGGGCAGGGACACTCATTCAGCTCACCAGGCAGGACATCTGGACAATGGTTGATTTATAAACCGAACACTGCAGGCTGAAAGTACCATTACACAGAATGGGTCTAAGTGAGGACACCGAATGTATAATAACCTCTGTATGGAGTATGATAAGACGGCCAGACATGTACTGTGTGAATGTTCGGACATTGCACGTCAGCGTCAACGTATCTTTGGTAACCCACAGATCGACGGACTGGATCTGAATGATGCTTCACCAAAGCAAGTTGCGAGCCTCTTTAAGGGCCTGAATATTCTGTAGCACCAAAAAAAAAATTTAAAAGTGAGCCACAATAGACCCAATAGTGGTCGCAGTGGACAGTGCCATACTAGCACACTCACAAATGAATCAATCAATCAAAAATATTAACAAAAACACAGCGTCCTTAATTAATATATTTATCATAACGTTGTAAGTGAAACTGCGTTATTTTTGTAATAAAATTTTGTAAATTTAATATTTTAAAGATAGACGATAGAGATATTCTGCAGGACTACCCAAGGAACAATTTGTCGAACTTTTAACGTTGCCAAAGGCGACTTTGAACTAAAACGTTGCGTTTTAGTTTTTTTTTGAATACTACTGTTTAAAGGAATAAAAAAATGTGGAGGCCTAACTGTATTTTTCTTAAATCTTTATGCTGACATTATTTGGGATTAGTCCTCATTGCTTTCCTGTTTTTGTCGCCCTCTATTTCAACTTTAATTCCTCTTCGTCGCCCTTTAATTCAACTTCCATAAAATTAATTAAGTTTTATTTATTTTACGTGATCTTTCCAGATCAGTTTTTTTCTAATTTTTGAAACAGCGCTGTTTTTACCTGTTTTTTTCCCTACCTTTCAATAATAACATTGAAAATTGAAACTAATGACGTTTATCTACTCGCGTGCCAAAAAGTTTACTTTACTGCACTCATTCGGTTCGGAAAAGTGTACTTTACTGTACTCGGTGCGTTTATTCTAAAAAATTAAAATACAGATATTTATATTCGTTTTTTGGGATTTTTTTGGCTTATAGGTAAAAGTAAGTAAAGTGTCTTCATCGCCCTTGCCGGCTTGGCCGAACTCGCCTCACCTCGTTCGGTCAACTGCCATCGCGTGCGGCAAAATATCACTTACCGCACTTGTTAGGTAAATAAGTAAATAACTATTATTAACTAAAAAGATTAGCAGAAAATACAAAATATAAGCCGGAACTCTGCGTCATGCACCAGCATAACAACTTATCTTCAAATCAGACAGACATCCTATATGTTCCTAACGAAATTCTATGCCTACCCTTTGCTTTTTCAAAACGCAAATTAGCACCCCTGTATGATTTTATTCTGCAGAATATTTTCAATAAAAGCAATTGAAAAGTAGAATCTTGACGCGTGCATATGCGGGGTAGTTGCAACCCTCTTGTATCGCCCATCTGTTCACACAGAATAGAGAGATTTGTACAACTATGACCTACACGCGATATCCAAAAATAATGTTATTTGACAGCTGTCATTGCGCAAAATGTCAAATAAAAAGAAGAATATGTTATAATCCAGGTCACCCCCTATCTTCTTACCAAATTTCATCCAAATCGGTTCAGCCGTTTTTACGTGATTAAGACACAGAGTACCGAACAGTTAAGAGCCAGGAACCCCAGAGAAAATCGTATTCTGGAAATCCTGGCCAAAAAAAAGTGCTAGAGCGCTGAAATTTTGCACACATACGAATTATGTGACTTCCAATTGCGCTACAGAGCCAAATGTGCGAAATCTTAATTTTGGAATTTATTTTTTAAAAATAATCTGTAGCGCATTTGGAAGTGAAATTTTATGCTTGTATGCAAAATCTCATTTCTCTAGGATTCTTCATTTGGCTATGATTTCCATAAAACTAAAATTGATATTTTGCACAATATGGCAATCACTGTTTAAGGTATCTGAAACACTGAATTTTGTTTTTATTTTCTAGACATAAAACTTTAATTTTTAAGATCGTAGTTACCATCTGGGGAATTTTTTTAGCAACACTGTACGGGAAATCAATTTAACTATGTCGACATGATTTTTTTGCAAAATTTTACGTCATTGCATTTGTTTTCCATGGCAACGCGGAGTCTTTACTTATGTTTATCCACAGTGGGACACCAGAGATTTTTTTAGCACCGGGTCAAAAATTTGGGGTTAGGTTTTGACTTTTCGCGTTCTGCGCCGCTAAAGCACATAAGTATAAAATGTTTAAGGTTGCATTTACAGGTGCATTTATAATGGAATTGGAAACACTCCCGTTACCTGATACTGACAACAGGTTAACTTAAAAGCATGCAGATTTAAAAATCGACCTGTTTTGTTACTCTCTATCTATCTATCCTTTGCACTCCAAGATTTAACTAGTACACTTGCAGATAACTATGCCGCAATAATTTAAGTTAAAAAAAATGCTTGAATCCTAATTCCTAATAATCCCAGCGAGCCAGTAAAGTTCTCTTAGTTCTTTGATAGACTCGGGGTAATGCCCGCGCAGCGCTAAGCCTTTTTCGGCGGGCGGGTGAGAAAACGTAAAAATACTCTTCTTTTCCACTGCGGCCCAATTTAAAGTTTGTTGACAAAATACCAGCAGTCACCATGGAATCGTATAAATTCTGCAATCTATCGGCCAACACTTGAACTGCGTGTGTCTCCCAAATTCAATGAAATGTAAACGTTTATGATTGATTGATCGGTTTTTTTTTTCGGAGTGCACAGGCTTTTGGAAGGGCTTTTGGAAGAAAGGAAACTTAGTTTTTATTATGCTAAAGCAAGGGAATATAAAAAGAAAAAATGTAATCCAGAGGAAATTGTGAGTATTTCTCTATCTTTTTTGTAAATCGGGTTTGTTCTAAACCGCAATTATTTTGTGGCTTTTGAGATAGATGACAGCACCAGAGCTTTTATTTTGAAGAAAAAATAATTGAGAATTTTGAAAAATCCTTCAGATATTTTTGTTAAGCATTTAAAAATGATCACCCCTGCAAAATATCAGCTAATTCTGATGTTTAGCTTTCCCTGTCCACTCTGGCAAAAGATCAAAAAAATACAGAACAAAGCGTTGCCAGTTGTACTTTTTTTACTTAAAATCTGGGGAGAAAAGCGAATTTCTTATTTCAAATTCACTTGGATTGTCTACACTTTTATTTCAACCATAAACAAAAAAAACTAAAACCCAGATTATCAGTTTAATTAACATGATAGTGGCTGGAAACTTTGTGAATAAAGTATCCTTATTTCTGAAGGTGTCACCAATGTGGCAGACATTTTCAGTGCGACTTTATCAGTGATCGACCGGAATCGAAATATTACCCCAAAACGCATTTATTCGTCTTTAAAAAAGAGAGTAAGGCTCCGGTGCAAAAGAGCAAGGTAAGTTCTAAATAACAGCTAAAAAAATATGTAGAATAATTATACACATGACTTTTTCTTAGTACTGAGATGTACCTATCCCGGGTGGTTTTAAATAAAATAATAGGAGGCGATCAAAGGTTTTCATCTCGACATGTATCATTTAATATAGGTAAACTACTTCTATATCTTTAGTTTAAAAGTTCCTATTACTATAAACGCCTAAAAGTTAAAACTTCTCTTATATTAATAGGAGAAACCGAGTATCATTATGTATAGCCACGGTTGTTGAAGTGTGTAGGAAGTGGTGAAAGCACCTATTGTTTGGCACGGTCTTGACCGCCTGTTTTGCAAGCGCGCTTCAAAGCGTGCTGTCGCGAGACTCGGTTTGAAACATATTGTCCTAACATCTCGCTGGCGGCTTGCGGAAGCTTTCAGATATATGCGTGAGCCCACAGAAAGTCGTCACTGGAACTGATACCACATATTCCGCTTGCGGAAATGTGAGTCTTTTCAATTACGATCCGATAGTCGTTTTGATTTGGTTCCGCTATGTAACTGAATCAGCCTGATTTTTGGAAGGGGTGGGGAGTAAGCTCCGGAATGATATCTTATTGCTCGTGTCGGGCGCAAGCTATCGTTACGGCAGTACAACATTGAGAAGAGTTGTTTTGCATGTAACGGGCTTAGGCTATGTTATGGTAAAATAACATTATAAAGAGTAAGTTCCAATGATGTCTTATTGGACGTGTCGTCGGGCGTTATGGTAATATGACATTGAGAAAAGGGATATTTTGTGACGGGCGTAGGCTTCGTTATAGTAAAATAACACATAAGGATCAAATTATGTTCTTTCAACATTAATGTTGTGATACATTAACGCGACCCCAGATTTCTGTCCATGTATGGTTATATTATTGAAGAATATGTTCGGTAATCGTTTTGGTGTAGGCATGACAGATTTAGAATCGAAATTTTATCTATATTTGTTGACAAGTAGTTAAAAGTAGGAACTGAAATTATTAGAAATTCATTAGTTTAAGGCTAAAGGTAAATGGTTCTTTTATAGTAACAACTTAACCAAGAAATGGACAAGAAAGAAACTAGTGTTGTACAAGTCAGAGGGGTCTGTAGATAGGTGCGTTTCAATCCACAATGTCTCCTCAGCATAATCTGAACACACAAATATTAAACTAGTGTTGTACAAGTCAGGAAGCAACTGTTTCGGAGCATTTATTTTCTCTATGAGATTGGTTCCTCTACTAACATATGTCATACTGATTTCCCGGAACTTGTATTCTAAACCGAGCGTCTACTACTACTAATTTATACCGTAACTTTCTTCAGGTGTTAGTTTTGGTAACTTCAATAAATTCTATCAATTTACTCTTAAGATGATTTGTAAGTGTTTTGTAACCTGATAAAGAATTTTAGAAATAAATCGTTGAAACCTATATATGCGATGTTTTCTTTATACTGTCCGACCGTTCATACCTCAAAGAGTTTAGGTTTACTACACACAACACAACTAGGGACATGGCCAGGTTTCTTATGGTTCGAAAGAGAATTCCAAAGGTTTCGTTGTCGTTGCAGAGTAATTCCGTCGATGGATCTGGAGTTGGCTGATGAATACACGGACGTCTACGAAGGGTCAGTAGTGTGTCAGAGTATGTGTTTAAAAAAAAAATATATATATATATATAAAGGAAAAGAAAATATAAAAATAAAAAAATTATAAATAATAAAAAATATAAAAAAAGAGAAAAAAAAACAAAAAAAAAAGAAAAACAAAGAAAAAAAAATATAAAAAAAGAATAGGAAAAAAAATAATAAAACAAAATAGAAAAAAAAAACAAAAAAAAGAAAAAAAAAATAATAATAATAAAAAAAAGAATAATAATTAACAGGAAAAAATATTGATGAAAAAGAACGTGCGAGTGTATGTGGCTGCATGCTACTGACTTCTTCTCAACAAAAACAGGCAGGGGTGCGATTCGCTTCAGAAGCAAATTTTTTTCCGTGATTAAAAGTGAAAACCAAGTGGAATCTTCCCGAAACGATGGCGCTCTTTGCCTAAATAATACTTATATACAATGCAAGGGTTGCAAGAAAAGTCGATACGATTGACTGCTTCAAATTTTGGTAAAATACGCAAGTTAACATCAAAAACACTAAACAACCCTGAAAAGACGACTAAAAACCTGCTATAAAATATGGAAATGATTCTGAGTCAAAGGCTATTCAAGAATAATTTGAAACTTTATCTGGAGACAATTTATATTTCTTGGGAGCCAGTCCAGATGGATTGGTAGGTGATCGAGGGATCATAGAAGTGAAATGTCCTTTTAAAATTTTAAACAAAAGTACCATTGAAGGAATTCGGGACGGATATATCAAGTTTGCAAAAGTAATAAATGACAGTCAAATGGAGTTCAAACGAAACGACACAATTACTACTACCAAGTGCAAGGGTAACTGGCTCTCAGTAATAGGGAGTTGTGTTACTTTTTACTTTGAAGTAGTCACGGGATTTTAATAAAAAAGGTACAATAGTACCATTTAAAAAAAAAATACGATTTCTGTATTTTTATTATTATTTTACAGATTTCCAGGGACAGGGAGTTTTAGGCCAGGCGTGTGGAAAAACTGATGTCATTTTTTGTGTGCCATTTACTGCCTGAACCCACTACATCCCAAAGGCCTTGATATAAGGAAAAACTGTGGAAATAAATACGAATTATTAGAGTTGCTATAATTTAAATTTGGAAAAATTTTGATTGGAAAAGTTAATTAAAACAATTAGAGAAAGTATCCCTAAAAAAATTGAGAGAGGTCCAAAGACAGCCCTGGTTAACTTAACAGAATATGGTTATAAATAAAATAACCTAAATGTTAATTTTTCAAACAAACGTTGCCATATTGTGGTTGTACTATATAGTGGAGTTCCCGTCTCTTAAGGAACATACACACTTTAGCGTAGTTACTAGGAATTGCCCACGACTTCGTTCGCGAGTTTAAAATTGTAGCTTCCTCCTTCCCGTAGCTCTCCCCTCCCCTTCCACCCCTTCGTCAACCTCTCCCCCACCCACTCCCGCGCCTTAAACCCTCATCAAGTCGAATAGTCACTTTGCCTGTGGTTTTCTCCCGTTTCTTTTTTTGCTTTAAATGATCATAACTTTTGTTTCCGTGAACCGATTTTAGTTTTTTATTAATTTTTTACAGGCGTTAAGGTCGTAGTTACAATCTGGGGAATTGTTTTTAGCAACACTGTACGAGAAATCAATTTAACTATGTCGACCTGATTTTTTTGCAAAATTTTACGTCATTGAATTTGTTTTCCATAGCAACGCGGAGATTTTATTTATGTTTATCCACAGTGGGACACCAGGGATTTTTTAGCACCGGTTCAAAAATTTGCGGTTAGGTTACTTATTTTGATTTTTCGCGTTCTACGCCGCTAAAAAAAAAACCATTTATTGCAGAATTACCTGCTAAAAAAAGACTACTTACACTACGTATTAAAGTAACTGGGTGATTGAATTGGAAACACTCCCGCTAGCTGATACCGACAACGATAATTTAAAAGCATGCAGATTTAAAAATCGGTTACTGGCGCTAGCCGAAATAATCGTATTCTATTTTAAACAGGAGCGTCAACGACTAGCAAGAGTCTTTCCAACCTCTAAATGGAGCTTTACTGACCTGTTTTGTTAGTACTCAAGTATCCGTGTGTTTTTGAAACTGAGGTTCTAAATTCTATCCTTTACACTCCAAGACTTCACTAGTACACTTGCACATAACTATGCCGTAATAATTTAAATTTAAAAAAATGGTCTAATCAAAATAAAAACAAAATTACATGGGGTTATGGGCGCCGAATGTTTCTATGCGAATTCCTAGTAATCCCAGCGAGCCAGTAAAGTTCTCTTGGTTCTTTGATAGACTCGGGGTAATGCCCGCGCAGCGCTAGGCCTTTTTCGGAGGTCGACCGCACACCAAAGAATTTCTCTTGCTCTAAACCAAAGAATTTACTAAACCAAGGGTTACCGGGTTCGTTTCCGGTCATAAATTTTTTTTTAACTTCATCATGATCTCCCCATAAATAAAACAATGATCGTTGCAAATGAGATTGTCGAATTCTTATGATCGCAATACGTTGACAAATCATTAAGGAAAAGTTAAGTGACTTGTCGCATATAAGTAGATAAATCACTAAGGGTTAACAAAGTCGGATCTTCACTTGGGGCTAATAGAAACTTCACTTACCACTAACAAAAAAAGCTAAGTAGACAGTTCACTTGGGATGGTTTTCTAAGTGTACGTAACTAGACCGGAAAAGGATCTTTACAGGTCGACAAAAAAAGTTTAAAGACCGAGCCGTAGACGCGACCTGTAAATCTGTGGAGACCTGTAAAGTGAGTTTCCGGTCATGTATCCTACATTATTTTTTTCAACCAACTAATATTCGCCTATTTTTACACCTAGAGGTCTTTAATAAACTTTTCAGTTTAAAAATAAAAAAATTATTGAAAAAAAAATAGTGAGAATTTTTTTTTTTATTTAAAAATAGGAATAGAAATTTCAAAACAAATAAAAAAATTCAAAAAATTTTTGAAACTTGACTAAAAATGGACCGGAAAATAAAACATTTTTCCTTTTCCGGTCTATGTTTTATCTTCCGGTGCCATCTTTGTACCCATCTTTGTAAAGTTACACTTTCCGTACAAAAAAATTGTACGGAAAGTGTGTATTTTCCGGTCTGTTGAAAAAAAGACGCTATTTTCCTAGATCATAACTATGACCTTAACAAAATTATTAAACAGCAACGAATAAATTAAAAAGGCGAGTAAAACAGAGCTCGGATTAGCGGCGAGACACATTTTTTCTTCATTAAAAACCAAAAAAACGCGAATAAAATGTTTGCACTCGTACCGTTATTATCATTCCCAATACAACATGATAAACGTTTATCGTTCACTCACCGAAAATCCCTAAATCTCTCTAATAACGGCAACAGTAGACACCCCATTACGGTTTAACGTTACCAAAAGTGAAGAACAATGGACCCGGATATTAATTTTGTACAGAAGGGCGAATACCATGGGTGCATAATATTCACAGTATGTCCCAGACACTAACTTTGTATAACAAAGGACATCATTTTTGGCCACTAGTCGAGTACAAGATTATACAGGGTGTTCCAAATTCGGTATACCCCGCCAAAAAAACCGCATAAAACCTCATAAAAAACACACCTGAATTTTATCAGTTTTTATAAGGTCTATGAGCTTTTGTGAGGCAAAATTTTAGGATTATAAAAGTTTGTAGGAATTTATGAGGTATGCCATATGTGTTTTTTATCTGATCCTATAATCAGTCAGACTTATAAATGTTTATAAAATTTGATAAGTGCAGACATTTTTTTTAACATATTTTATGGTTTTATAAAAGCACGATTTTCTAAGAGATTTTATATATTTTGGGATTATACAAACCGATGTTTTTATAGTTTTCTAAGAGATTTTATAGTCAAACCAACTCATTACATTTTATGGGTTTCTATGATTACACCCGTGCTTTTTTATAATGTTTCAAGAGTTTGCAAAAAAACGTTTTTTCATGAGATTTTGGGATATTTTATAATGAGACCAACTCATAGAATTTGACAGCTTTCTATGAACATTTATAGTTTTCTAGAAGTTGCTAAAAACAGTAAGTCTCTAAATAGATTTTGTAGTCAGACAAACTTACATTTTATAAATTTTTATGTGCTAAAAAAAAACCTCATTAATCTCATAAAAAAACACACCTGATTTTTATTAGTTTTTCCGACCACCTGAAAACTAATTAAAAAAAGCTATACTTAGTATACTTACTTAATTGTACAAAATAATATTTTTTGCCTCATGATCCCATCTGATCAAAAATTAATAATCGCCCTCCTTAAAAATCTCTGCATGCCAATTTTGATTGAAATCGAACAAACTAAATCTTTTTCCTCCTCCATATTATTGTATTTTCACCGGAACTATAAACGCATACCAAATTTGAACACAATCGGATGTGGATAAGCCAGTTAAAATTGGTTAGCAAAACATGACCGAAAATCGTTCATCTTGAATCCGCCATATTAAATTTTCAAAATCTGATTAGAAATTCGTTGTCTCCATCCCCACGTGCCCCGAAACACCAAATTTCAACGAAATCGGGCGTACTTTAACTGTACCCCCACCACCCCCTTCGAGTAGGGGGAGCTGTCAATTTCATCACACTATAGTCTTGTGTTGTTACCGCATAAGCTGTTCATACAACGCAACAACTAAATAAGCATGCCAAATTTGAAGCCGATCGGATGTCGCGAAGTTGGTTAAAATTAAGTTGCAAGATTCCACCCGAACAAACATATCTTGTTCGTTACATAGATAGATACATTGCAAGTTAAATAAAAGCTTTTTTGGTTTTTTGGTAAAAGTTTTTGGCTTATGAAATCTCAAATTTATCAAAGTAACATCTCTCCCACAGCTCCTGACGATAAATAAGTACGTTTACGAGAACAAATTTCTATTAGATATGTAGATATTGTGCAAGCACAAGGACTGTTATTGTATTATAGGGGGTTAGGTTGTGGTAGTTTATAGTTTAGGTTAGGTGGTTATAGTTTAGTTTGACTGTATATTAATCTCTTACATTACTACTACTACAACTGCTAAAGTTGACCTGTAATTTTTTATTTTCGAATGTTACAGGTAGATTTTATAAAATCTTATAAACCCTTATGAGGAATTGTCATATTAAAAATCATAAAATATTGTAAACTTTTATAAGCCAACTGGCTGATAAAATATGATGAACTCCTATGCGGGATTTGTGTTTTACTTTCACTAATGAAAAATGATAAAATATCATAAGTTTATATGAGCATAGATTATAAAAACTTAAGATCTGTTATTTGCTATGATCTTTTATGAGGTTTTTTTGGCAGGGTAGTGTGATAATAATAATACCTAAGCAATAGCAAGGAAATTGGGGTGGAGATGGAAAATGATGCCGAAAACAATGAAAATGTCAACATGCATATGCATAAAAACGAGTGTCTTATAATGTATCTATGCTATGCTATGCCTCATCATGGCGCCATGCTATATGGACTATGCAAGTTTGTGTGTGAAGGCCATAACCAGTTTTATTTTTTTTTAAATATATAAAGAGTGTCCCATTTAAAATGTACGCCCAGGCTTTTCGAGAACTATAAGGTACCTACCCAGACAGCACAAATTGTCCATCGGACAGCCATTTTTTGTCCAAAACCGCCCGCATTGTCCATGGACCATTTATGGACATCCATTGAACAAATGTTTTTCCTGATACAGTGGATGACAAAAAAACTGAGTCCAAAGGACTTCCAATTTTGATCCATAAAGAACTGCTTTTTTCAGTTAGTTTTTGGATATCCAATGGATAACGATTTTTCTTGGTCCATTGGACCGAAAATAAACTCTATCCGGCGGACGTTCATTTCGTGTCCAGCCAAAGTGATGTACTTTATATTCATTGACTTAGCATTGAATACTAGTTGGCACATTAATAAATATAGTCATTTATCCGAACTGTTTTTGATATCCAATGGATCATGTTTTTTCTTATTTATTACTAACAATAACATTTCTCTCATATCTAGCCGAATCATTTAAGTAAGTACTTTTCATTATTTTGGATTAATTGGTATTTTATTATATTAATACCCATCCTTTACTATAGGAACTCCATCCGTAAGGATCGATAATCAGACGTATGATGTTGGAGTGATCCAAATATATAGGTACTTAGATACTTAAATATTGAAAATATCGCCGCTTTTGACAAAACTGTCCGCTGGATATCCATTGGAACAAACAAGTATATCCAGTGTACTAAGAAAATTAGACCAACGGATATACATTGTAATTATTGTAATTATTAATTTTTTCCAACAGTAAACCATAAAGATACTTTTTGGATAGCCAATGGATAACTTTTGGACAGAATGTCGTTCCACTGGATAACCAATAGATTTAGTATAGTGGTACCATAGTCAAAATATGAAACTTTTGGACTTTTTTGCGATGTCCAAGAGCCGTTCAACGTTTTGACAATTGTATTATCCGATGGATATGCCTTGGACTAGATTTCCTACAGATTTGGTTGTCCAATGGACTGCTGCATTGTCCAGAAAACTCGCTCCACTTGACATCCTTGGGATAGAGTTGTGCTGTCTGGGTAAGTATCGTTCATACAAGGCATAGGCTTCGTCTTTGGTTTAATTTTTGTTACAATCTTGATCACACAATAGTTAAAACCACTGTTTCTTATGAAAGTGTTCATGCAATGTTTTTGATTACGCTTTGGTATACGTTTAGTCACAGTTCTAAGGAAAAGTTGGAAACTTTCAACTTTTATAACTGAAATTACGACTATTACTTTAAGAAATATAAGTGAGCATGCGCGAGTTTCAAATTTTAAGCATGGCGCCCAACTATGTTGACAGGAATGATATCAACAATTTTATACAGTCAAATTAAAATCAAAAAACAAGTTGCTAAGTGTTTTGTAGGTTCCAAAAGAAAAATTGTTTATATTAAATCTTATTTCACTTAAAAACAAGCTACAAAAAATAAAAGTAAATAAAACAAAACATCAAAAAAGTGATTGTTATGACTATAATAAAGACAAGTATGAACAGTGAGCAATTTTTAAGACTAAAACTATAACTAACACTAAAACAAAGCCTATGCCTTGTATGACCAATCCTTTACTGAAAATAAAAAAGACATTTTTTTGGTTATATTGGAATTTCAGTAATTTCTTCAAGGGATCAAAGCATCACCCCTGAAATTTCAATTAAGTAGGTTAAATAATACCATATTTCATTACTATTTACTTTTTGGGTTCAACTTATATTCAAGTTGTCCAGCAAAAATTCAATAACAAATTCTCGATTTTTTCTGGGTCATTTTATACTATTCCCCGTCCTTTCAGACTTTTTCCCAGCATTTTATTTTGTTGATTTACCTTAAGTTTTTTGCCAATAAACTTTAAAAGCGCCGCAAGCGAAATAATATAGAAATAAAAAAAACCAGGAGCCGTCGCCATCGCAACTTTTTTTGAAGAGGGGGGGGGGGCGCGATTTAGTATTTAGGTGTTGGATTGAGTTGGTGTGTATGACAAAGAAAATACTTTTTTTTATTTTCAAAAGCAAAGGTGGATCCTGGGCCGGATCTATTGCTGACAAAAATTGTTGTAACAATCAATGATGTCATAGTGTGCAGGCAAATTTCTTTAAGCACAAAATTCTTTAAACGGTTTAATCTTTTTCACGTTTTTTTGTAAAATATTTTTAAAAAAAAGTGGATAGCTGCCAAGGAGTGTTGGACTGGGGTGAATAATAGATTTTAAAATCATGCCGTAAATGCGAAAATTTTGAGAAAATTAAAGTAAAAGTTGCATTTTTTTACATCCCCCTTCCTTTAAAACCGCTAAATACAAATAAACATTTATAAGTTTCTCTATCGTTTCGATTTTTTAGTTTGCGTTTTCTTTTCGAGAAAGATTCTTAATATTAATTTAATGGCCAAGCTACATACAAACAAAAAATCGTTTAGTAAATGGTGCATGCAACAAAGAGAATAACCCAAAAACTAATTGCTGGATTTTTAAAATTTTAACATCTTTGTAAAGGCATTTAAAACAGCCTCAACATAAGGCATTACTTAACCCACTTCTCTTACTTAAATTGTTTTTTTTAAATATTGGAACAACCATTGTCGGCAACTTTTGGTAGAACTTAATAAAAAACTTAATTGAACTCTATTTTAAATCTGACCTATCGCCCGATAAAAACCCCTGAAAATTGGCAAATTTACAGTACGCAAAAAATATTTAATTGGCTCAATTAAATCTAATCCAAATAAATCTTGATTGACATCTCTTTGATTCAAAAATAAATACTTGTTAGGACCATGGGAACAAATATTTATTTGGCGCAATTAAACGTTTTTTCTGTGTGGCTACAATCTTCTCATAACATTTTTTGGATTGTCTATATTAAAAACTGTTGATAAAGCCATTTAAAATTTAATGCGTAGTGTCTGCCACATCATACATAATAAACAATTATAATGTACGTTATCCCGAAGGACCACAATTGATGAGTATTCAGAGCGTCCCATATGTGTAACTTTTGATGTTGTTAATCCCGTTTCCCACGCACGCTGATCAAGAGGGTGGCTTATTTTAAAATTAACATTAGGGGAGAATCCTTCTTTGTTGTTCCATTTCTGAATCTATTAATCATTTTTCAATAAGCCTGTTGTTCAAGGTTTATGAAAATTCATCAATGCTATTGTACAATTAAGAGGGTATCAAAGTGACCATAACAGATGTTAAAAAATTCAAAAGTTATGTTCCAAATATCTTATTTTGAAAAAAGTAATTTGTTGCCGTGAAAAATAAATTAAAAGGTTCGTGGCATATCGGACACACATTGTCCTTTTCAATTAATTACGAGCAGGCCTCCAACTAATATAGGTACCCAATGAGCATTTTTGTCTATATAAAAGTTACAGCAAATAATATAAAACCTTCATAAAATAACCAAAAGTTATATTATTTAGTGTTGGTGATAATTTTATAACTCTAATATATCTCTTAAATGAGTAAAAAAGACTTGAAAAACAACTGTTCAACACCAGCTTATAAAAATTTATGTTACATAGTAATGGATAGAAAAACAACATATAGATTTTATAAAACTTCCTTATGAGCCCTCAAGTATAGAGATTATTATAAAAAGGTTTTACAACTGTTCTAACAACACTACATAACAAATGAAAGGTTTTTATGGATTTAGAAATATAGATTTTCCATCTTTCTTCCCTTTGCTGGTTATGTATTATTCTTTTTCTTTTTACAATAAAAAAATTTATAAAATGGTGTTTAGCAATCTTCTAAAATAAATAAAAATGAAAGTGAGATAAGCTGAAGCAGGAATATGAATATTTATATACTAGTCAAATAAAAGCTGTTTTTCACGTCATCCTTCTCTGAAAATCAGCTGCGGTCCCGTGTGTACTGTATAGTTTTCGAATACACTCACGTAAATTTCATAGGCTCCAAAAATACTTGAGAAAACGTGAAAAAAAATATTCATTTAACTATCAGTTTTTTTTTTTTCATACGCGTTTTTTTCTTTCTTGGACAAATATTGAATTTCATATGTTGTTCTTAACCCTAACAAGCAATATTTCGATTGAAACACATGTTGAAACCCCATAAATAACGTTTTTAATTAGGCCAAAAACCTATTTTTGTAATCCAAAATGGCGAAAATTTCCGACAATTCTATAAAAAAAAACAATACAACTATACCACTGTTTACCTCGTCAACACTATTTTATAACCCTTTTAAAAAATGATGCTACTTGGAACAAAGGGCTACAGATGGCGCAGTGTTGAACACTGATGGTCTGTTTCTGCGAGCTTAACATAGTTACCATTGTTCTCTTTTCCTAAATGCATTCCTCGAGAGATCCAGCATACTACACATACCAGGAAAAATACCCGCCTCCACACACTTCAAGCCCGCATAACTATCAGAGGTAACTATCTCAAGAATATAGTTAGATTGCGGGGTCGAAGGGTGTACAGGCGAGTATTTTCCGGGGTGTTCACATTTGCCGCCGACCAGCAGTATCAGCGTATGCGCTCGACGTTTCACGGTGCGTTTTTGCGACCTTTACACGGTTACTATATTGTTCTCTTTTTCTAAAACACGGTTCCCATCTATGCGTTTCTCATTCGTGGGTCCCCCGAATCAAAACACGTATCATGTGGTCTAAGCGAGATTTGCCTATACAAGTTCATCTCGAACCACGTGATGAGTTTTTTGAGTCAGGGTGACTGCGCATCGGAAACGCTGGTGGGAATCGGGTGTAAAATGCATTCGATCCCGATATCTGTCATCGGCAACTATCTCAAGAAGATTTGGATCTCTTGTCTCTCTCAGATTGATGTAATTAAAACAAGATAATAATGGTATGGTATCTCGCAAAAACGCGCCTTTTGATATCGCAAAAACGCTCCTTTTGATTTCGCAAAAACGCGCCTTTTGATGTCACAAAATTAACCTTAAAAAATCTTGTTTGTTTTGTTATTATAATTGCCAAAATAAATTAAAATTGTTTTTTTGTTCTAAAAATAGTTGTATTATAATCACTGTATAAAGAAATTAATAACAACATTATAGAAAAAACCTTATGGGCAAAAAAGGTTTATGAATGAGTTCATAAGAATATTACAGACACCAATTTATATAACTATTGTGTGTGAGTTCCCAAGTTTTTATAAGTGTCTCTCGAAATATTTTCAATCTTATCTTATATAAATTTGTTGTTGGTTAATTAAGTTTTATAAGTTTAATTGATAGTTACTTACGGTTTTATAGGTGGGTTGACAGAAAGATTTCAAACACCAATTTATATAACTTTTGTCACTGATGACTTATATTTTTATAAAGATGTCCGTGGAAATATTGTTAACGCCAGTTTTATGTTACTTTAGGGTACCATCAATTTAGAGCCTTTAATAAAACAAATATACAAACTCAATTCTTGTAGGAAACTTCTAAATACCCTAGGGTATCAATGGAACCCTCTTTATAATAATTATATAAATATCTGTCACCAGAAGTTTCTGAAAATGCTCATTGGGTAGTAACATAGGACTGTACTTGGCGTATGAAGCATAACATCTAAAGTTATGATTTTTTATATATTTTTTTCATGGTAACTTAAATCTGAAAACCGTATATCGCTACTTGCTTTTATTCCAAAGTTACAATTTTTTTAAAATATTTTATCCCCCTTTTCCCCCCTTCAACCTCCCACCTTCCTGCCCAAAAGTTAATCAGTTCATGGTCAGCCGATAGAGGATTTTTGTACCAAATTTCGTTAAAATCGATTAAGCCGTTCTTGAGTTATCGTGTATATAGACAGACCGACAGAGAACTTTTTTTTTGTCGATTAATCTGTTTTTGAACCTTAGTAACTCATTTTTGATAAAATTAAGAAAAGTCAAAATTTTACGATTAGTACAGGAAATAAAGCTATTTATTTTAACCAAAAAGAAATTAATTTGTAACAGCGATTTTTTTGGGCCAATATGTTCAGAAGATTTTGTATTTTAAGAAAGTATATAATACATGTGGTAAGGTTTTTACCGCCTTTAAGTGATTACAAAACTTGCCTACGGAAGCTTGTTTTGCAACCTTCATTTGCGTTCGGTAAAAAACCTAATTACAACACTTATTATATAATATGTGTACTATTAGAATTGAAGCACACATTTTGCATCAACATATTTTGGAAGCCTTTAAGTAAATTCTTGATTGGATCTTATTATATAACTTTTAAAAGACCCCAACACAAAGTCGCCGGAAATAAGAAAAAAACTTTAGTATGATGTTTTGGCAAAAAGAAAAGGCTTAAGAAAACGATAATTATATGATATATTAAACAATTTAAATTCAACAATCCGCTTCAAGAGGCATTATAACGATATTTTCTCCTAAAGGACAAGATACAATTTCAACATTTTCACAACTAACAAAGTTTTGAATACTTACAGTATCCATTCGAACAATCTGCACACCTTCGCTACTATTTGAACTACTAGAAACTTGACTTTCAAATTTACCAGCATTGACTAAACTATTAAACTGTCCCTTATTTATCTCGGATTCTTTACTTTGGTTGATTTCCAAAATCTTCTTGATTTTTTCTAGAGCATTTTCAACTTTCACTTGATCTGAAGACAAATCCTTTAAGATATCCTTTATTTTTTCTAAAGTCTGACCATTTTCACTTTTAAGTTTCTTAGGTTGTGAATCTGAATCAAATGTTTCCTTATTACTACTTGTTGCCATGCTAGTTTCAAAGAGATCCTGATGGACATCAGTATTTGTGTCAGAAATTATTTTAGGAGAGCTAAAACTCTCATCACAAACTATTTTTGCTTTATTGTAGCTATTTTCTTCTACAAACGCACTCATAGAAATATCGTTTGCTTTAGCAGTTTCTAAAACTTCTCCAAGATCATTTTTAGTAAAAGACTCATCCTTACTACTTGTTGCCGTTACAGTTTCAAAGAGTTCCTGATGCACATCAGTATTCGTGTCAGAAATTGTTGCAGAAGGAGAGCTGGTACTCTTATCACTAATCATTATTGTTGCATTGTAGCTACTCTCATCACAAACTATTTTGGCTTTATTGTAGCTATTTTCTTTTACAAAAGTACTCATCATATCTTCTACAAATTGTTTCTTAGAAATATCGTTTACTTTAGCAGTTTCTAAAATTTGTCCAAGAGCATTTTCAGTGAAAAACTCATCCTTACCACTACTTGTTTCCGTGCTAGTGTCAAGAAGGCTCTGATGAACATCAGTATTTGTGTCAGAAATAATTTTAAAAGGAGAGCTAGTACTCTCATCACTAATTATTTTAGCTTTATTGTAGCTATTTTCTTGGGCAAACGTACTCATCATATTTTCCACAAATTGTTTCTTAAAAATATTTCTTGGCTCAGCAGATTCTAAAAGTTCAACTTTTCCAAGGTTATTTTGACTTAAACAATTGTCTTCATTATTAATTTTTGCTTTGCCTGTTTCAAAGAGGTTCTGATGGACATCAGCATTTTTGTCAGAAGTGGTTTTAAAAGGGGAGCTAGTAATTTCTGCATCGTTGTAGCTATTTTCTTGGGCAAATGTACTCATCATATTTTCTACAAATCGTTTCCTAAAAATATCTCTTGCCTCAGTAGATTCTAAAGGTTGACGTAATACTCCAAGGCTCTGAGTTGAAAGAATATCTCCATTATTATTATTTGCTTTGCTTTCAGAAGTGATTTTAGAAGGAGAGCTAGAACCCTCAATACTAATTATTTTCGCTTTATTGTCACAATTTTGCACAAATTGCTTCTTAAAAATATCTCTTGCCTCATCAGATTCTTGAACTACGCCAAGGTTTTGAGTTAGATCTTCATTATTACTTTTTGTTTTGACAGTTTTAAAAAGGTTTTGATGGACGTTTTGATGGACATTAGCATTTTTCTCCGAAATGATTTCACTTACCATTTTTGCTTGTTTAGAAATATTTTCTTGGGATGTCATTTTATTATTTCTTACCGTGGTTTCTTTTGCCTCTGCCGATTCTGAAAATTGAACCATTTTACGCTCATTTTGAGTTAAAAATTCATCTTCATTGATACTTGTTGCTGTGCACCCTGTGACGTAATTTTGATGGGCATCGGCATTTTTTTCAGAAATACTTTCAAAGGGAGAGGTAGTTCTCTCATCACTTACCATTTTTGCTTGATCAGAACTATTTTCCTGTGATGCCAAATTACTAATATGATTTTTTACCGTTTTTTCATTTACCATAGGCAATTCTGAAACTTGAACCATTTCAAGATTATTTTGATATAAAAATTCATCTTCAATGATACTTGTTGCGGTGCTCGCTTCGAAGTAATCTTGATGGGTGTCAGCATTTTTTTCAAAAATGGATTTAGAAGGACTTTTTATTGTTACATTACTAATTATTTTAACTCGACAATCGTTCTTTATTTGTGATTCTAAAGTCTTCAAATTGTTTCCAAAAAATTTATTTACAATATCTTTATTACCATGTTCTATAACATGTTCCCTATTTAGAATTTCGTTCGTTACCATACCAGCTTCAAAAGAAGGGTTTGCCTTATGATCGTCATTTTCTTGGGGTTTAAAGAAAGTCATGTTATTTCCAAAATATTTTTCACAATCATTCTTAGTGGCCAATTCAATATTATCAATGTGGTTAATCTTTAAATTTATTTCGGGGTTTTTATTTATATTTATGTTACTACTGTTATCAATTCCCTTCTCTATTGTTAAGTCCATTTTGTAGAGTACAATTTTTAGCTGTTTTATTTTAAAGGTATTAGCCAAAATTTCACCTTTTATTTTATTTAAATTTAACTTTTCAATTGTAATTTTAAGTGGTTTAAGATTCATTTTCAGCTTATTGCTTTTTTCTATGCTATTTTCTTCTGCTATCGCTATATGCTCTATCTCTTTATTTGCACAGGTAAAGTTATCGGTTATCATCTCAGCTAATTCTTTTTGGCAAGTAACGTTATGTTCAATTTCTAACGTACTTTTTAACCTATCTAAAGTTTGGTCGGCTTCGGGTGAACGTTCTTTGATTGGAGCATGACTTTCAATGGCACTTGCAAGAACAAATAATTTTTTAGAATTTTCTGTAGAATCACCAACTTTGCATTCGTCATCACCTGCTTTTCTTTTCCTGGAGAATACCCTTGAACCCAGTGGAGCTATTATTCTTTTTGATTCTGGTTTTTCAGGTCGTTTTAGGTTAAAATTGAAACTTTTATAATATAAAGACTTAGCTTTATTGGACGATTTGTCAACTTCACTTTTTGTATTTGTTTCATCATTTGATACAATAGATCTGTCGTCCTCAATTATTTCTAAATAATTTTCAGTTGAAACATTACGTTCAGTCTTTTTTCCAGATTCAATTTCAGATAGTTTTAATACCCATTCTACTGTAGGTTTTTTCTTTTTCCCTTTGTCTTTTCTGGTTCTTTTCTTTGCTGGTAGATTCAAGTGAACTAAGCGTCTGTGCTTATTGAGATTTTTCTGAAAATAAAATAACTATTATTTTTAATTGTCACATGGTGGGGCCATGTACACCAAAATATGAGACAATTACCATAGTGTTTTAATGTATAGCCGTTTCAATTTTAAAATGGTTTGTATTTAAAGTCAAAATAAACCTCACAAGTTTTTAATGCGAAAATAGTATCTAATAGTTATTTATGTATCTAGGTCTTAAAGACAGCATTTAACTCCCGCGACGTGAAAATAAAGACCTGAGCCGATACACGCTGAGATCGTTAAACGCAATTTAAGAACGAGATACATACAATGTTTTATACACAACCGTGTTTTTATGAGAAAAAAGACTTCATATATTCCACCAAAAAAATTGTTGGTCTAAAGTTCTTTAATATTTTGACCACACACGAATCACTGTCACTAAGCGGGCGGACAGTCTACTCATGTCACTTTTTAATCAAGCAATCTGACTAAAACATTGAATAATAAACCGCAACACGTAGCAACCAAATACACAAACTGAGCGTCACTTGAGAAGTTCTTCTAAATTTTCATACAAACTAAATTGTTTTCGCGATTTCAATGGATATCGAGAACAGACTTCACCAAGTCTCCCCAGGGAAATCCTGGATGCCACCGAAGAGACAAAGAAAAAGAAAGCAGGCGTACACTATCGGCATCATAAAAGTGGTACACAATACTTTTTGTTGTAATACCTTGGTCTACTTTTACAAACAAAGTCACCCATTATTGTATTTTTCTTAAACTGTCTAAGTATGTCATTCTGTATTTCAGTCTGACAAATAAATAAAAAATGCCTCTACAAATTTGTTTATTTGATAAAGCCCAACTCCTGGCAAAACTATAACTAGGACGTGGCTAGACATTATGGACGCAGTAAAACCACGATTATAAAAATTAAAAAACGATGGGAACAAGATCAGACAATATAGAGAAAACAAGGGACTGGTTTATTGAAAGTTTCAACTGATGAACAAGATTATGACCTTATCGCTTTTATGGAAGCCAACCCTTTTGCATCTATTGCCCAGGCAAAGAGATTAACCCAATTTCCAGGATGTGTAAGAGTGGCACGAAATCGCGTAAGGAAAAGCTCTAATTTAAGATGTGGTGTAGCTGCTAAAAAAATTAAACTTCCGAATGAAAAAAAAAATGGCCAGGTTACTTTTTGCCCTTAATTACTCTCTAAACTTTTGTCGAAAGGTAATATTTTCCGATGAAAAAGTTTTCCAGTCCTGTAGTGACGGCAAACAAATTCGGGTGTATCGTCCACCAAGAACGCGCTATGAGATCGCGCTGGAAGATTTTCGGTAAATATGTGGTGTTGGATTTCTGCTAGAGGTCATGGTGCTCTATTTCGAATCAATGGAAGGCTCACAGCACAGCTTTACGTGGACATTTTAGAGAACACCATGCTTCCAGGCCGTCACAGAACTTTATCAAGATCAGTTTATTTTTCAACAAGACAACTGCCCTGCTCATACGGCCAGAATTTGCCAAACTTGGTTTCGGGAGCAAAATATTCTTCCTTGGGTTGCGAAAACCCCAGACGCCAATCCTATGGAAAATATCTGGGGTTTAATTTCACTTTAATATTGTGCCGGGAAATCAACATCACTTGGTCCAGTTAATAGTCTATGCTTATGATGAATTGATTGGTTGAAATGAAAACCTTTTTGAAATTTTGGCTGATTGTCTACCAAGAAGGTTAAACGGGATAATTGAGGTGAATGGCGCAATGACTAGATATTAAAATTTATACACCTAATAATTTGTTTTTATTGTTTTATAATTATCGTTACAACTGTGTTTTTTAATTTTTGTTACAGTTGTTTTATGCGTTAGCGTATTATTGTAATATAAAACTTATTTTTGAAAGCAGCCTGTCACAAAATATAATCCGGTAGTTAACCATACAATGTTTATCACGTACCACTTTTACAGGGTTCCTAAGCAAATCCTTAGGGGGCCAAGCAGCCGTGTATAAGACGCAGACAAACGGAAAAGCACATTAGGCAGAAAAGGATGGGCATGGGCCGATGTTGTCACTACATCTTACACGTAGTAAATCCATTCCAGGTTGTTGTTTTCTAATGTTTTCCATTTGCATACCTTTAGGACTGGAATAAAAATTGTTTTTGCTTGACTTTAATACCAAACTGATGAAAGATATCATAAAAAAAATATTTTTCGGCTTTTCATTTTGTAATGTTTTCTAACGGTTTGGCACGCCACTCCCCTAATATTACGTAACGATTTCAAGACCACTACCCCCCCCCCAAAAAAAAAAAGCTTTTCACTTATTTTCGTTCCAAATTTTCTTAGTTTCACACAAATTCTTTGCGTTCCCGAAATTACGTAATTTTTGAAAAAAAATTGTAAGCGGCGCCATTTTTATTTCGTGCTTTGTTTTTCTAACATTTTTGCGTTCGGCTAATTTAATTGAAAAATTTTTGCCTGCGGCGCCCTTTATCTTCTCACTCAAAACCAAGATCCCCAATTTTAGGAAAACTGATCCCGTCTCTGTTTCTAAATTTTTTCAAATAAAAGAAGAGTATGATCATGGGGGAAATAATTTTTTTTTTACGGTATGACGAAATTTCGAGAAAGCTGAAGAAAAAAATAAAAAAAGTGGCAGAGCTCAAGTTTTTCGTAAAAAAAAATTTGAAAAGAAACAGAGCAAAATAAATCTTTTCACCCCTTTTTGGGTGTTGCAAATATTGGCAGCCCCTTATTTTTCGCTTTTACCCTCCCGCTAGTTTTGAAGAATTGGTTTGCTACATGTTTCGAGATCATGTCATAAAACACCTCGAAAATATCAAATGTAGTGTAGGGCCAGCTTTATTTAAAATCAATAATATCGCAAGCAAAAAGCTCTGCAGGAAAAACAGCGCCGTTTATTGATTTCTTTGGCTGCTAGTGCTAGCTGCATGGTTTGGCCGTTTCCGAATAGATGTCACTAGTAGAACAGAATGGAAAGAAATTTAATTAAAAGCGAAGATATTTCTTTCTAATGTTAACAACCTCACAAGTTTATCGCTCAGTATCGTAAATAATGGACCCTGCCGCCTCCTTTAAGCAAGAAAAAGCTGTGGTTTGGACCTGAAAACATCTAATTTTTTACTCGATCATCTCATGGTGTGGCCGCCATCTAGCGGAATGTGCAGACATCTTGTCAACAGTTATTATTGTAACTATGATTTATGCTCACAATGAAAGAGTGGCGACAATTTTTTCTCATGAAAGCAGTCCGGAGATAATAACAAACTGGCACCATTGCTCAATATACCTGATTCTTTTGTGCGCGCAGAACTTTCTATGCCATTTCTGTTTGATTTATTGAAATCCTATCCCTAAGGAAAATCTTAGGAACCCTGTTATGATGCCGATAGTGTACGTCAGTCAAAAAGCGAAACGAAACAAGAAACTTTAATTATGTAATTTGTTTGCATGCTTTTCATTGCTGTTACAGCTATGAAAAAAACTAAAAAAAAAACACATCTAGGTAAAAAATCTCTTTGTTCTGAACGAACAAAATCCAAGCCAAACAGAAAAAGCAAAATTACTATCAAATTTCAGCAAAAATCACTTTAATGCCAGCGGGCGTTCAGTGACCTTTAGGGCGTTGAAGTGTCACTTATCGCTCTAAAACGCGGGGGGTAAAAGGCATTTTAACGGCCGGTTGTGCATAAAGTTATTTTTGTGCGATTTCCTCCCACCACTCAACTTAATTATTAATGCAGTTAGCCGTGACTACTAACGTAAAATTTTTAAGGTAGGTTTTAAATGCAATCAATTTAAATTGTTGGTTTGAAAGTTATAAAAGATAACACTACTTCTTTCTTCTCCTATAATAATCAAGGTAAGAGCACTGCCAAAATTTTTTGTATAGATATCGGATATCTAGTTTTAGTTTGCAGGACGGCCACAGGTTAAAGTCATTTGGAAATGTCAAATTACTATAAGTACGCAACGTAAAATTAAAGAAAAAAGATAAAACCTTTCTTTCTTGATGTTGTGAGATTGGTTAAAATAAACAACATTTTAATTACCTATTTTTTGTTTTTATTAAAATGCATAATCTTAACAAGCGGGCGCAAAAAAATGCACGCGTATAGGTACTTTAGCTTGTATATCTGGTTGCATAAGCCACTTTTCTTTCATTTTAATTCATGACAGCCAGTGGCCGTCCTAAATTCGAAACCCTTGCAAAAATATATGATTATTTTTTGTTTTAAAATTAAAATTATGCCTTTTATAGCAATATGCTAAATAAAAACTAACTAATGTTTGAGTTTGACCCGAGGTTTGTCGTTTATATAACTTCAAATTCATATTTTGGTGTTCTTTGCCCCACTCTAATAAAAATCGCTGGAAGTGCCGAAACTAATGCAACTTACAGAAATCGGACATTCACAAACGCCCAGCCACCACTGGCCGGGAATCGAACCCGGACCGTCTGCATACCAGCCAGCTGCGCTAACGACGGCACTGCTATAAAATATACAGCAGACGCGCTCAAATTATGCGCAAAGCATAGAAAACAAGATTTTTTCCCATGGATTTTTAGCCCCTCGTCACATTGAATGGTAGGCGAGCAGGTAGAGCGTGTTTCAGAATTATTTCTAGATAACTTCAATCATTGTACAGGGTGGTCCAAATTCGAGGGGCCTTTATAGCTTTGGGCTTTTGCAGCATAGTTAGCCCAAAACTAATATACATGTTACGGGCTCGATTTCCAAGAGGTGTCGAAAACTAAAAACCGCATTGCGATATGTAAAAGCGTTTCTGAGCTACAGGGTGATTTTCAAAAATGTGCGTTTCTAAAAACCCTCTATAACTTTTTTATTTGTAAAGACAGAGATTTTCATTAAAAACATTTTTTGAAGATTTTTTAAGGACAAATCTAACTGTTTCACCGATTTTGTCTTAAAGCCTTTAGTTCACGAGATATAATACAAAGTTTTTTTTAAAAAAAAAATAGTTTTTTAATAAAATTTCCTGTTAAACGATGTGTCATACACCTATTTTTATTAAGTAGTTAAACAGATATCTGCAATTTTTAATAATTACCATAGTAGGCTGTGTTTAACTCTGACCTATGCAGTTTTAGGGTATCTATCTAGGTAGTTGCCATGATAAACGAGCCCAAGTGTCAAAAGTGGCGTCTTCGTCAAGATATAAAAATGTTTGATAAGTTTGAAAAGTACGACATGATAAAATGTTATATTGAAAGTAACGAAAATCGACAGACGGCGTTAAATCTATATTTCCAGAGATATCCGGAAAGAAGGCAATCTAGCTCAAAAATATTTTTGAAGTTAAAACGTCATCTACAAGAATACGGATGCTTTACAAAACCGCGGCCTAGGACGTATAGAAGCCTAGCCAGAGATAGAGAGTTGAAAGAACTAACGGTTCTAGGGAAATAGAAATTAACCCGAATACTTCCACCAGGGCTATGGAGAGAAATACTGTAATTCCACGCAGCAATGCCGTTCGGGTGCTTAAAAAACACAAGTTTAGGCCCTATCGACCCCGACGGGTGCCCCAATAACGGCAACAAGATTTTGCTCCAAAAAGTGCATTTTGCAGGGGTTACCTAAATAAAAGCCAATTTATTTGGACGGATGAGGCAACGATTTCTAGTGATGGAATATTCACCAGATATAACTGCTATTAACAAGCGAATCAGGGAAGGTTCAGTTTTAAGGTATGGGTAGGCATCTACAGAGGACAAATTATGCCGAAAGATACCAACAAATTTTAGAAGTGCAGGTTATTCCATTCATCGACAATTTGCCACTTCAGCAAAATAATGAGCTATACTTTCAACATGACGGTGCACCTCCTCACAATGCACGAGACATTACTAATTTGCTAAATATTGTGTTTGCCGAAAACTCGATCGGAAATAAAGGTCCTATATATTGGCCCCCCAGGTCTCCAGACCTGACCCCTTTCGACTTCTTTTTGTGGGGGAGAGTCAAAGACCTTGTATTTCGAAATCGCCCAACTGCTAGAAGGGAATTGCAAGAGGCACTTCGTACTGCATTCAGGCAGCTTCGTGCGGTAGAACTTCTTAATGCAGAAAATAGCGTCAAGAAAAGATGTAGGATATGTTTACAAGAAAACGGCCGTCAATTTGAGCATTTGTTTTAGAATTAAAGAAAATTGTTAGATGTAGATTTTAGGTGTTACATAGTTTAATTAATAAAAATTTTAAATAAAAACTTTTAATAGTTTTATTTTTGTTTATTATTTTAGGGTTGGTAATTATAGTAAACTAGAAGTTAAAGTTCGAGGTTGCTGTGTCCCCTCGTGTCGTAGCCAACTTGATTTTGTATGAATAAAAAAAAATAAAATTTTATTTACACATTTAGGGCGCGCACAGCGCCTACTATAGTAAATATCAAAATATGCAAATATCTTTTAAACTATTTAATAAAAATAGGTGTATGGCACATCGTTCGACAGGAAATTTTATTAGAAAACTGATTTTTTAGAAAAATTGGGGGTATCCCATTTAAAGAAATATAACTTTGTGTGATATCTCGGTAACTAAAGGCTTTAAGAGAAAATCGGTGAAACAGGTAGATTTGTCTTTAAAAAATCTTCAAAAAATGTTTTTAATGAAAATCTCTAGTAGAAGGCCTTTAAAATCGTACATTTTTTAGAATCACCCTGTAGCTCAGAAACGCTTTGACATATCGCAATGCGGTTTTTAGTTTTCGACTTCTCTTGAAAATCGACCCCCGTAACATGTATATTAGTTTTGGGCTAACTATGCTGCAAAAGCCCAAATCTATAGAGGCCCCTCGAATTTGGACCACCCTGTACAATAGACAAGATTTACAAATTCCAAGTTATCTCTGTAAGTATTTGTTAAATATAGGGTGGGCCAAAAAAAATGGGACTTTAAAAATTTTGGTCATTTTGAAAAGCTAGGAGACCAGAATTTTGGAATCGATGTTAAAATTGACAATTCATAAAAATCCAATATGGCGGATCCCCTGCAAATTTTTGGTGTGCATCACTGGTGCAAAAGTAACAATATATTACTGATGTATCGCTCGTTAAAATCGGGCAAGAAATAGGAAAGTTTGATAAGCTTAATTTAGTCAAATAAAAAAAATATAATTTTTGCTTGGCTATGCTTTTTGATTGCATTTTTCCGATTTTAATAGTGCTAACCATTTCGAAAAGCCGAGGCTTCAAAATTTATTACTTTTTTGGCAAAATTGACATTTCGCAAAAAACCACGATGGCGGAGTTACTTTTCAAAATGTACGTCGTTTAGACCCTCCTGCAAATTTTTTGTGTGCGCCACTGCTGGGGCAAAAGTTAAATTTTGCGTGTAGAGCCTCATCATTCCCGAGTCTACCAATGTGTCGCTTATAAAGATCAGGTAAGAAGTAAGAAAGTTACAATTTGTTCAAACAAGTACCTTTGGCAACTAAATTCAGTCAGGCCAAAAAAAACATCATTTTCCAATCCGATTTTAATGCTGTTGACTATTTTTAAAATCAGTAAGTTTAAATTTATTAATTTAGTGTCAAAGTTGGAATTTTATAAGCTCAAGACGTCGCAGAGTGCAGTTTTAAAAATTCGTTGCTTTAACTCTTACCCGATTTTTACAAACGATATATCATTAGACCCAGGAATGATGAGGCGTCAAATTTAACTTTTGCCCTAGGGGCGCCACAAAAAATTTGCACGGGCTTCAAAACAAGTTTTTTTAAAAACTGTCCACCATCTTGGATTTTTTTGAAATGTCAATTTTGCCAAAAAAGTAATAAATTTTAAAACCTGACCAAACGCACTTATTTCAAAAATGTATAACTTTCTTATTTCTCAACCGATTTTAACAAGCGATACATCAGTAAACTAAGGAAGAAACTGGCTTTCGAAATATATTTTTACTTTTGCACCAGTGAAGCATACAAAAATTTGCAGCGGAGGGTCAAAAATACCTACTTTTTAAATTGTCCGCCATCTTGGACAGTTAGTTTTTAAGTAATAGACAATCAAAAAAGTCTCGTTTTTTCTGGCCCACTCTTTAAAAACACGAGAACAAATAAAATTTATTGTAGAATACTGAACTTTTGTTTTTCTGTAATTTTAAAAAGCTCCACTGTAAGAAATTGTTTTAACATAATTTTAAAACTAAAAGATACCAATACCTATTCAATTAAGTTTCCCACCCAACAAGCTGTTTTTTTATCTTTTGGAGAATGACAATGATTTAAGTAAATAATCTCCAGAACGAAAAAAAGGCTTTCCCAGTTTTTCCGTGACCAAAACAAACTTAGGTTACTAGAATTTAGCCACCCCTCTTTGACGGAACTTTTCAGCCATTTTTTACAAATAAATACAGACCGTAAATTACTTTAATATATTTTTTTTCCAAAATAACAATTTTTTTCACAAATAACCCAATGTTAGGACATATACAGGGTGTCCCAAGAGTCTAATTTGATTAGTCAAGTCATCCATGATTTACGTATAATTTGAGAGCACCGACTTTAGTTATGATAAAGTGTTTTATTCTTTAAGCTAATCTTTAAACACGATATATTGACATGTTTGAAACGAGGCCCAATTTTATAGTGGATGCTATGACAACAGCTGACTGCAGTCATTGCGTAGTTATATACAGGGTGTCCTAAAAAGCCGAGTTCACCCTAACATCTCCAGAACCAAAAAAGACAGAAGTAAAATTTGTTTTCAAGACAAAGGTCGAAGTGTCCCGGTCCCGGTCAGGGTCGCGTACAGGTCATACAGGGTGTCCCAAAAGTTCGAGTCTACCCTAATATCTCCGAAACTAAAAGAAGCAGAGAAGTAAAATTTTATATAATTAGATGGTTTACAAAAAAGTATCTTTTTGGATGCTAAATCTGCCACCACTCATTAAGGGGGCGGAGCTAAGGAGGAGACAATACTTTTTTTAAATGAGCTTTTCATTGTTTCCCAAAATACCTAATGTTACCTTTTTCTCTAACGTTCTTTAAATAAAAAGGATTTTCGATTTAAGAATTGGTGCTGGTTCTGGTTGACATTATTTTGACATAAATTTTGACAGCGGTTCTAAAATAATGACGTCATTTAAAATATTATTAAGATATCTTTGATTTTACTCAAAAAAAGATCATCTATAATTTTGCAAAATTTTAGGGGTTATGTTTAGAACCAAAGGGCCGAACCAACCTCCCAGGCTGGTTCTAAAATTTCATAACCGGGTTGCAACTGTGACGTCATTGTTTTAAAACGAAAGGATCGGTTGCAGTTCTGGTTCAACCAGAACCACGACCAATTGTAAAACGAAAATCCTTAAAATGACAAAATCTTTTAAATAAGATCAATGATTTAGACAAAGAATCACCGAATATCTGTTTTCTTCTTCAACTCATTGGTCTTAAGGACAAAAGTAACATATTAGATGTTTTTGAAAACAAAAGGAAAACTTCTACTTACATTTTCCAAAATATACAGGGTATCTCATTAAAAAAAAGTATCGTCGCCGCTCTAGCTCCCCTCCTTAATGACGTGTGCGATGATCAGCATCCAAAGATACTTTTTTGTAAACCATCTAATCATGTGAAATTTTACTTATCTGCCTCTTTTGGTTTTGGAGATATTAGGGTGGACTCGAACTTTTAGGACACCCTGTATGACCTGTACGCGGCCCTGAGAGGGACCGAGAAACCTCGACCTTTCTCATGAAAACAATCTTAAAAAATGTAAACAAAATTAACATGATAAATAAATTTTTACGTCACAACCAAATCAAAATATAGATTAAAAAAGAAGTAAAAACATAAAAAATAAATTGTCACGCATTGGCGCACATTATCATCTTGAAAAAGAAAAACAAACAAAAAAAAATATTAAAAGGGAGAAAGAAAAGAATGACTAATTTAGAGAAAAAAAATTAATAATAATAAAAGAGTGGGAGAAAAGAATGAACTATTTTAAATTCTTTCATGTTCTGTTTTTCAGTGTTACAGAAGATATGAAAGATCCAATCCTCTTCTCACTCTAAAAATAGAATATAAAAGATGAAAAAACATAATTCTGAGATATTTCACGAATATTTTTTACTTTTATTTAAGGTTGAGCTTATATAAAGCTAGCGAGCCCACCTTTTTTTTGAATATTGTCGAAAACTCAAAGAGCACAAATTTTTTTTAAAGGGGACGAAATTAGCACATAAAAAGCACATAATTCTGGAATTACTAAATGAGGTTTATGGAGGTCACAGGAATATATAAGAGTTTTGCCGCGCTTTATGGAGGTATTCCTGTGCTAATTTACCAGGTAGGTGTGATTGAAAATTTGTTTACAGTAAACTTAAAATATTCAGGTTTTTGTGCAAAGGAGGACGCACACCATACATGGGAAATTTCGCATCAGTGAAAGTGCTTGACATTTTTATGTGTTGTAGATATTGAAATTCCCAACAATGTTTAAATTACCCTAAATCTAAGTCTTAAAGTTTTCGAGATATGATGACATAACAAATAACTGCTAACGTAGGACCCAACGACCAAAACATTCATTTTGGAAACTAAATAAATGGGATAAATAGAAGTTCTGCGTTGAGTACATAAGTGGTAAGGCTATACACAATTGCATAAATAAAACACAAAACATACTTTTTATTTGGACCTCTTTTTCGAGACTGGCATGATTTATCATACTTTGGACTTTGGTATACGAGTTGACTCGGGATAATTAAGCTCACCTAAAGTGAGTGCGACCGTGGGGCCGATTCTTGAATTTTGTGGGAAAAGTTGCACGGGAACGGGCTTTAATGCTATCACGAGTTATCCGAAACCTATCCGACCACGGCCAAACTTCACCCGATTGCCGTGTATCGAAGGAACCTTCCTTAACTTTCATACACCTGCCTTTGTGCAGGAAAACGGGCGCTCTTGAAAAACGATAATCGAGTTAGTCGAGTTATTGGCCGAAACGAAGGATGTGAACGTTCCCAGGCGACCATTCTTTCGAAATTCAAGAATCGGCACCCGTGGAGCCCTAGGAGCACGGAATTTTAAAACGATTGGTGAGGTTTGTTGAGCTAAATGGGGCGCGGGACGATTGAATACAAGACTATTGCGTTAAAGCGAAATTTATAAGATCTAAAACAATCAAAACATTACTACTTAATAACCTTAGAAACTAAGAAAATGATCAAATGGGTAACTGTTTTATTATTACTTGAGTCTTATAATTTAATATTGAGAGTATCTTATTCTTGATTCAAGTTAAGTAACTAATTTTCTTTTTATGTGCTGCATATAGACTGAGATTAAAATAAAGTAAAAATCTGTCAAGCTTCTATACTTTCATCATAATATCCATCTATAAGATGATCCTGGCAACATCTCGAATTTTCAGAAAGAAACAAGTTTTTCTTTATGAAAAATGGAACTTTCGCATCAAAGCGAGGAATAATTAAGACTCGATTATATCGGTGGCATAAAAAACAGTCGTTGCTATTACAAACTACAACTTCAAAAGGAATACCCCGGCCGTTGTCCTCCATTTCATGACATTATTTAGTCTCAAGTCACATCCTAAAAAAATTCTATGATGGTCTTTTAACTGTACTTGTTCGAATAGAAAATCTACGTGGATGTAGCAAGCCGCAGGCGAGTGTCTTAATTTATCTGAGCTTGTAATGACCATAACATGGGAGCTAGTGTATTATGCTTTACCTACGACCAATCAAAAATATCACAAATTATTAAAAATATCAAACACCTTCATAAGTTGAAGTTTCAATGACGATCTATCTAAAACATCAAAACAAATAAGGTAAATCTTTTTAAAAATAAGGTTTTTTTTTCTTAAAAATGCGTAATGTCAATTTAACGGGACTTATTTTTGGTTAGGTACTAAAATTATATTGGATTTATTTACGTTTAATAAATATTTAGTGTCTTAAAAATATAGAAAAATAATTCACAAATAATTCACATTTTTGCGTCATTAGTGCTCCTATAAAATAAAGTTTCATCACTTGTCACGCCATCTTGTGGTTTACGTCTAAGCTTTATTATTATTCCAGGATCTTAAATGAGCCATTAAAATCGTGTTGAGATGGTCGTAAAATTACTATTATTCGTTGGTTGTAGGAAAAATACAGAGTGAGGCATATAAACAAAGCAAATTACGTGAATTAAAAACTCCTTTACCTTTTTGTTAGGACACGGTATAGAGGATAAATGAATACCTCCAGAATTTTAGGTAGAGTAACCGTTATATTAAACGAATCAATATCATGGATTCACTTATTTGAACGCCCTATCTCATATAGCCTCATCAGGTCGCGCTAAATGTAAAATAATGAACCGATTTTTGGAATAGTTTAGTTTATCATAAAAGCTACTTCACCAATTTAATTAAAACATTCGGTACAGCATACTTACCTTTTATGGAGACATTTCGCCGCGCACCGCTTTGCTGGGAAGACGTTCTCGCAAACGATAAAAAATTATAAATCCAAAAAAAACGGCATTTAAAACTAACCCCAAAAAAAACAACATTAACCTCACCAAACCTCCCTTACCGGTGCGAAACGGCCAAACGGTTGCTAACATATAAATCGGTCAATTGGTTTTGGAGATATAAGTATACAATGAGCTTCAGGTTACTGCGAACATAGGGGGAATCAAGTCCAATTTACTCTCCGTGCCGTACGACCGAGGTGGATTCAAAGCACGCTGCAGTGTTATCTTTTGGAAATTTATTTTGTTTTATTTCTGCCTTGCTCGAGAAACAGCTTTCTTAAGTTCTTAAGTGAAATAATACATTTTTAAAACTAAAAATGGATGTCTACGAAGTTGCCGAAAAAGTGCAGATGGTCAAATGGTACTATCAAGGCAGACCATTGAGACTTATTCAAGAACTTTTTTTGGAGAATTTTGTAAATCGCCCAGAACCTAGTTTATCAACGATTTATAGGTTTGTGCAGAATTTTAAAAAGTTTGGCTGTGTAGCGCCAAGAAACCATAAAAAAACCCACTATTTTGAATGACGAGCAGGAAGTACGAGATGTGATGATTTGCGCAGCAGTGGAGGAAAATCGAAAGTTAGCCACTGTCTTACGTGTTCTCAAAAAAAATGGTTATCATTCTTACAAAGCGTCAAAAACGCATCGAATTTTTCCGGAGCACACCTATCGTCATATGGAATTTTGCGAAACAATGATGCAAAGGGCTAATCGTCATGAAAACTTTCTGAGATCTATTCTTTTCACAGATATTGGTCAAGGGAAAATTTGCATTTGTATTTTGACGTAAGAACAGAGTATCCCCAAAAACTAAATGTTTGGGGGGGTATTGTAGGGGAACAAGTAATTGGGCCATTTTTTGTTAACGGCAATTTGAATGCTCCTAGATACTTGGATCTACTGCAGCAACATATTATTCAAACTGCTAGGCAGTTGTTAGGTGTGAGATTTGCTGAAACATGGTTTCAACAAGATGGTTGTCCCGCTCACAATGTTGGCCTTGTTAGGGAATATCTTGATAATGTATTTCCTAATCGGGTTATAAGTACACGGGGAACTATTTTATGGCCAGTTCAATCACCCGATCTTGATCCTAATGATTTCTATTTGTGGAGTTATATCAAAAATAAAGTTTACGGGCATGAAATGGCTAATAATTTGGAAGAACTTCGGATTAAAATTGAAGAAGCTTTTCAAACTATCACCTCTAACATACTTGGAAACGTTAGGAGTTTTTATTATAGGCTCGGATATTGTCTAGCCGAGCAAGGATGACTTTTCGAACATTTGCTCTAATTTTTTTTGACTGGGAGAATCTTTTTGGTTTTTAGAATGTATTATTTTATTTTGAAAACTTGCTTTTATTTTGTTTCTCCTTATTATTTTCATTGTAACACGTTGTCAGTGATAAATCTGAGCAGTTGACAATAAAACGCTCTTATTTATCAGTGACAAAAATAAAAGAATTACGTTATAAAAATTTGTGTATTTATTGACCAAATACCGGTTTCATTGACTACACTCCACAGAGCACCATGGTTAGAGGCTTACTAAATACTAAACGCAAGTGGTGATCGCAAGTGTGCGGTGTCCCTGCATGTACGTACACTGGCAAATTGGACTTCTTCCGGCCTATGTTCGCAGTAGGCTGAAGCGGTCTGTATAAGTTTCTTTTATGGTTTCGTAAAAAAGAGATGAATATATCAGACTTTCTTGAATATTTTCTTTTTTTAGGACCATTTATGTGTCGTATACAAAAAAGGTAAATAAAACAAAGATTCAGTTTTAAACTTTATAAAAATGTTTATGTATCATATAATTCCCAAATTCTCGTTTCGGATAACGTACACTTAGTACCCCTACTAAATATTGTGTCGTCGTAATCCAAACGACGATGTCAATTTATTTGTCAAAATTCTAAATATGGATTATTTCGTAGTAAAAATCCATTCAAAAACCGCAACTTTAAAAAATCATATCTCGAAAACCTTAAGACCTACAAGATTTAGGGTAATTTAAACATTTCAATATCTACAACATATAAAAATTTCAAGCACTTTCACTGCTGCAAAATTTCCCATGTATCGTGTGCGTCCTCCTTTTATGAATTTTATGACAATTTTGTTGAAATTTTATTATGACAAGTGGCCAGCCTGCTTTTTAGGAGATACAAAATTAATAAACGTCAGATCGAAAATTCTCACTGACAGTTGACGTTAATTAAATCTGCATTAACTTTGGGCGGAAAAAACTGTAGATAGATAGATAACATTGAGGCCATAGCATCCACCATGGGGCCTCGTTCAAAACATAGCATAAACAAGTCAAAAATGTACGGTCTTTTGGCTTTTTATTGAACGCATTAGGAATACGTTCACCGATAGGCACGTGTAATTAAAATATCTGTCAAAAGATTGCGCAGTTAATACAAAAAATTGTGACTTATTGTATGCTGTTAGAAATGTCTTTGTTATGTATATGAAATTGAATAAAATGATTAATAAATTAATGAAGTCACATTTTATTTTACAAAAATAACATAATCATATGGATATTATCTAACCAAGAGAGTTTGAGAATTGATTTGCTTTGTACCCCGTTTTCGACTTCAGAACGAAACAAACAGAAGCGTGTCAGATTTTTCTGAGGCGCCCCTGCAAAATTTTTTAGGGTGCCTCCTGTTCTACTCGATATTTTTTTTTAACAGCAAGAAAGTTAATGAATTAATGCGGATGCCATCTTTAATGTAAAATCCTGATATTTTAGCATATATTTTATTATTACAAATATTTATAATATGTAATAAAACTAACTATAAAGAAAACCAACAAACTATTGGGTCTCATGTCCCTACCAAAAAAACCGCATTAAACCTCATAAAAACACCTGATTTTTATCAGTTTTTATAAGGTTTATAAGCTTTTGTGAGACAAAATTTTAGGATTATAAAAGTTTGTAATAATTTATGAGGTATGTCTTTGATTTTGGTAAGAATTTATGTGGTTTCATATCTGTGTTTTTTATCTGATCCTATAATCAGACTTATGAATGTTTATAAAATTTGATAAGTGCAGATATAACATATTTTATGGTTTTATAAAAGCACCATTTTATAAGAGATTTTATAATCAAACCGACACATCAACTTTTATGGGTTTCTATAATGACATATTACAAAATCTCATAGAAACTTATCAAAGTAATCAGATTTTACCTGCCCTAATCTATATGCCTTTTGAAACAAATATATTAAGTCGTCGCCCACCGGAACTTATAAAATCTATAAAAAAAACTATAATCCGTAAATACTTTTACAACAAAAAAATAGTTTTTGGCTGATGAAATCATATTGTAAGATTTTATAAACAATGCCTCAAACAACCTCATAGAAATTTATCAAAGCAACATCTCTCCCACAGCTCCTGGCGATAAATAAGTACTTATACGAGAATAATTTTCTATTACAGGGTTGCCACAAGATTCCATAGATAAGATTCCCGACTTTTTCCCGGTTTTTCCCGAATTATTTTTTAAAAATCCCGATGTCATAGTACAGCAGGCAAATTTTTGCAGTATCTACCTATAAGATGTCTTACAAGTTTTTCGTAATTATTTTTAAAAATTTGAGTTAAGAGACGCTGAGTTGGGGTGGGATCTATATGTTGGTGAAATGTCATAAATGCTAGCAGCAAAAATTTTGAAAAAGTTATACTAAAAAAGCTATTTTTTACATATGTTTTGAATGCTGTTGATAAAAACTGTTAACTAAAATCAAATTTTGTTGAAACTTTTGGGTTTATTAAGGTGCAAAGAGAGGAGGGGCGAAACACATACCGTGTAAAATTTTACAAAAAGTAGTGTGTATTATTGTATATTTAAAATTAAAAAAACATTAAAAATATATTTTCTATTATTGACTTTTCCAGGTTTTCCCTGACCAATTTTCTCAAACTTACAGGTTTGTTCCATAGATTTTTAAAGTAAATAACATAAATTCAACAAACTTTTTGTTCCTTAACCGATTTTTATTCATTCAGAGTTAAAAGAAAAAAAATTACTATTTTTTACAAAACACGTTAAAATTCCAAGATTAATTAAAAAAAAAACTATGTTTTATATTTTATTTCGACTACCTGTAATTTTTTGTTATTAAACTAGGAAAGCCCATATCAGTTCACGTTTGACGAGGTACCACTCATAAAACTCGGCTTATTTATATGATAGTTAGCTCAAAGTTCCTGCAACCAAAGTTTTATAATTTTTAAAATTTGGTTAAGGAACATAAAAGTTATTAGAAAATCAAAATACTCCAATTTAAGATTTTAAATATCTATACAAAAAAAATAATCAGAAACATCGGAGTGGAACCAAACTCACCCCTACCTACTAATAATTCCAAAATGGTGGCGAACCCACAAGGAATTTTTTGACATGAACTTTTTCCTGCTGTACAAAATTTGGCTGTTCATTCAGTTTTGTAAAAAAAAATCGCCATTTTCTGACTATTTTATTGGGGCAATAGGTATAGGATTATGAAATTTACCTTTAAATTGTTTTTTCACTCCTGTGGCACTAAACCATCAATAATTATATAAATCCACTCACATTGACTATTTTCTATCAAGAAAAAAACAAACTTCTCTGAGCTTTATCCAAAATTTTTAATAATTTCTGTGGAAAACACGTGGAGTACGTTATGCGAAACTAAGCCTTATGTACCTACTGCATAAAGAAATCCTATTCTGATTATTTATTTGCACTTTATAAAAACAAACAACAATAAAAACAACAATTCGATAGATCTTTAGTATTTCTATTGTTGTCCAGGTTCCCATATCCTTTTCCAAGTTTTTGTAGATTTTCATAAAATTCCCTGACTTTTCCAGGTTTTTTTTAGGACATTTTTATTCCCTGAATTTTCCCGGTTTTCCAGGTCGCTACGAACGCTGATTATATGTTTTTTTATACTGGGACTTTTCATCCATAGTAGGATGAATGCCCAATGTAGCAAAGTATTTTTGCAGAGTTAAAAACAAACACAAAATATCCATCCTATCCGGAATTCGAACCCGGAGCTTTCTGTGCGGCAGGCAAATACGCTTCCCAATTCGCTACGAAGGCAGGCAAAAAATTTATATGTAAATTTTATATAGGTACAAGGGAATCTCAACCATGTCAAAAATATCTGAAAAATTCAAGGATTCTTAGCAAATTTCCGACTTTTTCCCGGATATTTCCCGACCCCACCGAATTCCCGACTTTTTTCCGGATTTCCCGGTTTTCAAGGATTGTGGCAACCCTGTATTAGATATGTAGATATTGTGCAAGCAGAAGGAGTATTATTATGTTATAGTGGGGTAGGTCTTTATAGTTTAGAATAGGTTATAGTTTAGTTTACCTGTATATTAATCTCTATTACATTATTTCTACTACTATTACTACTAGTACAACTGCTAAAGTTGTGCCGTAATTTTTTATTTTAGAATGTTACAGGTAGATCTTACAAAATCTTTTAAACCTTTATGAGGAATTGTCATATTAAAAATCATAAAATATTGTAAACTTTTATAAGCTAATTGGCTGATGAAAAATGATAATATGCGAGATTTGTGTTCCTCACTAGTCATAGATTATGAAAACTTCTGATGTTTTATCTGTTATTTGCTATGATCTTTTATGAGGTTTTTTTGGCAGGGGTACCCTTTGTGTATTAGTATTCAAAATGTATGCAATTTTAAAGAAGCCGAAAAATATTTGTGTGCGTAGCTTTTTTAAGGCAAGGCGGCTAAGAGACCACCAATATGCCTTGGCCCCCCCTCCTTGCGGGGGCGTTTGACACGCCCCTGGAAACACAAAAAAATCGACGATCGACATTTAACACGTGCTTCGAATGCCTGACTTATTTGTACAGGGTTAGTCAGCGAAAGTTTGAATATAGGAATAGCCTGCGTTGCGATGTTGTAAAGTGGACAATTTAGGAAAAGTGATTCAATCTTTACAAATTATTGACGACACTCTCACATACCAACAACTGATTAATAATAAAAAGTAGGACTTAAATTTGTACCTTTATTTAAACGCTTCTCAGGGTTTACGTGTGGTTGATTTTTGAAACTCCAGATTTTCGTGACTGGAAAATGATACTCTTTAACGCCCGGTTCCCACCTACAACTTTTTCGAGGGTGCCCACTCACGCGTCACATGATGTCAATATGAAAAGTTATAACAGACAAATTACAATTTTACGTTTATGATGCGCTTCTTTTCGCAAGTTTTGACGTTCGTATGTCATATTCGCTCGGATTGGCACCGATTGCTTCTGCCCACTCGATGTAAATTCGAGCGGAAACGAAATCTAAGCACAGAGTACCGAACAGAGGTGATCCCTGATTTAAGTGTCAAACAACGTTCTATTTTTCCCGCCAAAAACGCAATATTTAAATTTTGGGCCTATTTTAATTAAATATTGTGCATTGTGCATACGAATTAGAATTTGTGGCCATATTTGGTATCTGAATTAGTAAAAATTGACTCTATGGTCGCGATTCTTCAAAAACCGTCAGAAAATCTCGCCCTTACAAAAATCCTGACAACATTTAAACACAAGTTTTCACTAACTGCTTTTTTGTCAGGACTAATTTGCTAATATTCCTTAAAATTTAGTTTCTTAATATTCCAGTAAATAAAAAATATGTCGATTTTAATTTTTGTAGGCAAACCCTTTTTTTATTTAAAACTGCATGACATTATTAAGCTTATTTTTGTGTGTAAACAAACTTTCAAAACTTTTAACAGCATACAAAACCATAGAGTCATGGAATGTCGGTGTCAATGTTCAGAAAAGGCACAAAAATTCTGTCTTTCCTTTTTAATCGGGCAGTCAATTTTAATTTTTTTAATTTTTGGGTGATTTTCATATTACTTGGCACGGTGCCTGAGGACACGATATTACGTTAGAAATATATATTGTTTTGACCGGCGTCACTTTATAAGTGGCGTCACGGCGGCGCCTCAAAGTTAAAGACTGACAATAATCTAGTTTTGGTCAAATATCTCAAAAAAAAAATTAGTAGAAAAATTTTGTTTTCACTTTTAGGCAGCCAGTATACATCCCTTCTTTAATTAAAATGTTGAGGTTTTTTTATGAATTATAGAAACTAGAATTTTGCTCAAATATAAAAGAGAGAAAATTATTAAAATTTGGATTTTTTTGCTCCCCATAAAACACTTTGGGGTGATTTTGAATTCTTATGAAAATTTTTTTTTTTTTTTAGTTGAGCTACCATAGTATATTAAAATTACTATTATATTTTTACATGGAAATATGCAAAAAAATCGTAAAGTTGGTACAAAAATGTAAGTTACATTAAAATAATTTTTTTTAACCTAACTATATTGACTATTTGACAAGTTATTATTAAGAACTAAACAGGAATATCAAATATATATATAGATATTGCAGTCAATGAAAATAGTGGGAGGTATCTAATTAATTAATTTAAACGCGAGAAATGTTATGTAAAAAAAATGGATTTAAGGTGCAATTTGTCATCTCTTCTTTTGCGAATTTGAGACTTATGTACAGCTGGGTCCTTTAAATTTTAGGACGACTCTTAAAGCAGTTTTTTCTTGAATATGAGCAGTATAATTTATTTAATTAATAAACTGCTCACAATAATCAAACACTTTCCTCATCCTAAAATTTAAAGGACCCAGCTGTACTTTTTGAGGGATTTTGATCCTCCACTAGAATTAATTATAATAATAAACAAGCTTTCAAAAAATGTACCGTTTTAAAAAATCTATTTTGCGGTTGATCTTAAACATAGCACTTTTTGAAAACCTTTAAAATTTACAAAATTATCGTAAAGAGAGTTATAAAAATGTCATTTTACTAGAAAAATTTTTTATTTTTATACGCGGTGCAAAAAAGTTTAATTTTTATTATAAAGTAGGGGAGCTGACTACAAAGAATTATACCTATATCACCCAGAAAATATGGTAATCCCAAAATTGACTTAAAATTCAGAGCTTTTTTAAGCGTCATTTTTAGCGTTTGGAGCTTAATTTTTTTTTATTTTCTATTTAATTCTAAAGAAATATTATAAAAAATATAAAACAAATCGTTTAAAACTAACGAATGGGAGAGCAATGTTCCTATTTTAAACGAAGATACCATATTTTATCAAAAAAGCCAATTCTACCCAGTTCAATACCTTTGTACAACATAACCTGCAAAGTAATTGTTTATATCTTAACAAATTCTTGTAGATACACTCAAAAGGAACCTTATTTTCTAGAAAAAACCAAAATCAACTTAAAACAATTTAACTGCATGAAATTAACCAAAATTAAGGAAAATAAAAATTTGTTCATTTCAACAAGTATCATTTTAAAGACTTAAAATATTTTTTTTCAGTGTGATAACTCGTTATAAAGGGACACTCATCGCCTACCTAAAACTGTAATAAAATATTTTGTAGCTAGTATGGTTATTTTAATATTTTACAAAAACTAAATGAAAGCCACATATTCTAAAGCATCACGACGCCGACCACAATTCCACGCCGAAAAAAAAATAGCTTTTTGTGAATAGCTTCTTAGGTTTATCGATTATAACAATTTATATCAAAATCAACGCAACTTTGGAAATTCTGTCCAACTATTTATATGGTGACGTTTATTGGTACGCGTAGTAGCAATTTAGCTCCGCCGTTAAACTAGTCCTGCAGAATATCTTTAAAATATCAAAGAACCACGCACTAAATACATTGAAAACCGGTCACGGTCAAATTGCTTTATATTGTAGTATGTTGTAGCCCTATGAATGTTCTTCAAATAAAAGCAAAAAAAAATGGGGGTCAGTCGGGCCGTTTGGGAGCTACGGCCTTTTAAAGTCACCACTGCAGGGCCCCTTTAACAATCACAGGAAGTCAATATGGGCATATGTAGGAATGTGATATATCAAATCAGGGGTTTTAAGGAATATCTAATCGAATATTGATATTTTCCTTTAAATATTTTGACGTTTAAGTGACAGAATTCAATATGGCCGCTATAGTTTAAGTCATTTTATTGAAATATTGTCGACTTAAGGGGTGTGATATAGCTGAGGGATTTTAATGGACGCCAAACCGGAAAATTGCATTGTCATTTAGTTATTTTGACGTATAAGTGTAACAATTTAAGATGCCAGATAATTCACATTATTGCTATTATTACAAGTTTTAACTATGTTGGGAATTTGGAACCTTTGGTTGCACTAAAACAAAATTATGATTGTTTTCCACAAACCAAAACTACACTTTTTTGCACTCGACGCGCGTTTCGCTAACAACGTTAGCATCATCAGGAGACGATAAACAATGAACTAAATTAATCTACGCTCTATCTTATATACAATCCTTTAGTGGGCGGAGATAAGACTAATAAATTGTGATTGATCACGATCTTTAATCCTACCTCCCCTCAACCAAAGAATAAAGTGTACTAAACGGAATAGGTCCTCTATCTTTATTTAAACTATTTCTGGATTTAATGATTTCCATACTTTCATATGCATTCAAAAGTCTTTTGTTTGGTACACTTTTTAGAAGTTTAAGGATTATACGGAATTGATACAAATTTTGAGTCGCAGGTATCTTTTTGTCTGAAAAAGGTAGAATTCCGAAAGGTCTTTTGAAAAGAATGTCTATTTATCAGCTTATTTATTAAGCCTTCGTCGTAACCGTTTTCGCCAGCTATATTCCTAATCCTATTCTTTTCTGCTTCAAATCTTTCTTTGTTTAAGGGGAAATTTACTAATCTATATGTTAAAAAGTGCAAACTTGCAAGCTTATGTTGTAAGCAATGAAAAGAGTCATTTGGAATATACCTGTTGGTGGCCGTGCATTTTCTGTATAGGTCAAATTAATGCACGGCCACCAACAGATATATTCCAAATGACTCTTTTCATTGCTTACAACATAAGCTTGCAAGTTTGCACTTTTTAACATATAGATTAGTAAATTTCCCCTTAAACAAAGAAAGATTTGAAGCAGAAAAGAATAGGATTAGGAATATAGCTGGCGAAAACGGTTACGACGAAGGCTTAATAAATAAGCTGATAAATAGACATTCTTTTCAAAAGACCTTTCGGAATTCTACCTTTTTCAGACAAAAAGATACCTGCGACTCAAAATTTGTATCAATTCCGTATAATCCTAATTATACGAAAGGATTACAGAAAGTATTTAATAACACCGGTCTTAAATTAGTATATCAATCCGGTAACACAATAAGAAGCTTACTAGGAAATCCCAAGGATAAAACTACAGTTCTAGAAAAAAGTGGAATTTACGAAATTAGTTGCATGGATTGTGATAAAAAATATGTTGGCCAAACGAGACGCTCTATTCAAACACGTTTTAAAGAACACTTAGCACACTTAAAATACGGTAGAACAGAAAAGTCAAGTGTGGCCGAGCATGCTTTTGAAAACAATCATAGATTCACATTAGATAACCTAAAACTTCTAAAAAGTGTACCAAACAAAAGACTTTTGAATGCATATGAAAGTATGGAAATCATTAAATCCAGAAATAGTTTAAATAAAGATAGAGGACCTATCCCGTTTAGTACACTTTATTCTTTGGTTGAGGGGAGGTAGGATTAAAGATCGTGATCAATCACAATTTATTAGTCTTATCTCCGCCCACTAAAGGATTGTATATAAGATAGAGCGTAGATTAATTTAGTTCATTGTTTATCGTCTCCTGATGATGCTAACGTTGTTAGCGAAACGCGCGTCGAGTGCAAAAAAGTGTAGTTTTGGTTTGTGGAAAACAATCATAATTTTGTATTACAAGTTTTAACTGGCAGTATGATGCGTTTGGAGAATTATATTTTTATTTTAAGCATATTAAGTATTCAACTAATTCAAATATGAAGGACCTCTGGGTTATTGCCAAAAAGTGGTCGCTTAATAGTTATTTCCCTAACAAGTTCAGAAAACGGCACTTTTCCGCACGCGACGGCAGTTGCAGGAACCACACGCAAGCCATCGAGAGGGAAAAGGCACTTTACGCATATTCAACATAACTTGCGACCCATTAGTATACTACCCTGTCTATCAAAAATACTTGAGAAGGTTATGGACAAGCAAATAAGAGAGCATCTTGAGAAATATCAGATTCTGCCACCACAGCAATCTGGTTTTAGACCAGGGTTTAGTTGTGCTACTGCTTTAGCTAATGTGACAGATGACATATTTCAGCAGAATGACATTGGGAAAACAACAGCGCTTATCTTACTTGATTACTCGAAAGCATTTGATATGGTTAATCATGAACTACTTCTTGCGATATTATGTTTTATAGGGTTTTCACCCGAATCAAGTGCTTTAATGGGTGGTTATTTAGGGGAAAGGTATCAATTTGTTGAGACATCGGAAGGAATTTCAGACAAAAACCAGATTAAAAGTGGAATTCCGCAAGGCTCAATTCTGGCTCCATTGTTGTTCTCTATATATATATGTAATCTGTCAACCTGTTTACGTCACACGAAGGATCATCAATATGCAGATGACTACCAATTATATTTTTCCTTTGACCCAAAAGAGTGGCGTCATGCAAAACAACTAATAGAAGAAGATCTTCAACGACTTACCACTTTTTCAGAAAAACATAATTTAAAGATCAATCCAAGTAAATCCATAATACTCTACTTTGGTAAAGAAAAATCCAACATACAAAAGCAAATGAATATAACAATTACTGCTGGAGACCGACTTTCTACTACAGATGTTGCCAGAAATCTAGGACTAAGTATCGACACAGATTTAAGATTTAGACAGCATGTGAACAACAATATTAAAAAGGCTTATATGTCCCTTAAATTATTATATCCTCATCGGAATTTACTGTCCACAAAACAAAAAGTTCAACTAACGGATACGCTTGTATTGAGCCACTTTAATTTTGGTGATGTGGTTTATGGACCTTGCTTGGATCAGAATGATCAAAACAGGATACAAAAGGTACAAAAGTCTTGCCTCAGATTCATTTATGGCATTAGGAAGTATTTGCCGGTGTCACATAAACTTAAAGATGCGAAATGGCTTAATATGTGTCAGAGAAGACAACTTCATTCGTTAGTTTTTTTTCACAAGATTATTGTAACAAAAACTCCTCAATACTTAGCTAACAAAATAAAATATCGAACAGATGTTCACAATTTAAATTTAAGATTTAAGGGTTTGATAACTCCACCCCCACACTCCACAGTTATGTTTCAGAGGAGTTTTTCATATAATGTTTTTAGCATGTACAATGGTCTACCCGAACATTTTAAAAGTCTAACCATTCAAAGTTTTAAAAAGAGAGTTAAAGAATTATTGATGAATACTGGTTAAACAATGTTTCTAACTTACTTTCGGTTTAAAAAAAGAAAAAATAATTAAATCGCTTCTTTAAAATTCATCGTTTTAGATATTTTTTTTCTGTATATTTTCTGTTTTTTAACTTAATCTGCAAAATGAAAATACGTAGCGAATTAGCATAAAATGTGCTTCTGTTTTGTAGGAATTAGATTTAGGCATTTTGAAAATCTGTTTTTATATTGTTTTTGATGTTTTTTAAGAAAATTTCTAAGCCAAAAACCAACCATTAGCTCAAGGTTAATTTTAGTTACTAACTTTTACTTATGTTTTTTTCCTTTTTTGATAATTTTGTTTTCAATTTTTTAGTTGATTTTTGTTTTCTTTGTTATTGTTACTTATAGTACTTAGTGTTTTAAGTCTTTAAATACGGACTGGACTAGATCAATTTATTGCCTTCCAGATCCATTTTGCATCTATATGTCTAATTATGTTTTTTCATGTAAAAATGTATGCAAATAAACGTATTATTATTATTATTATTATTATTATTATAATTCGCTTTGGGTAGAATTTAATAATGCAGCAGTGGTCGGATATAGTCCAATTTTTTGATCAGCGGACTGACGTCATTTTTTTGGATCTCTATTTGATACATTGTTTTCGACAGCGACAATAAATATGTAAAAAAGTCATGTCGTTGATTGTTTCAACTGTTACTTCAAATTGACAACAACAAATTATTTGACATGCGAACTGTTGACTACAAATTTTCAGAGGCAAAAATGACGTCAGGAAATATTAAATATCCCACGACGCGTATTCTAGAAAGCATAATGAATGCCCAGAATAGGCATATAGTTTAACCCATTAAAAATTAGGTTAAAATACTTATTTATTTAATTATGTTTTAGTGCATTTCGTTATTTTAGAGATATGTAAATAAACTTCATTTTAGGTGCATCCAAATTGTCATTTTACAGTTTCTTTACGACTAATGCATTAAAATAGTTAAATAGTATGCTTTAAAATAATAATATAATCTCCGAATGCATCATACTGCCAGTTAAAACTTATAATAACAGCAATAATGTGAATTGTCCGATATCTTAAATTATTACACTTAAACGTCAAAATAATTACATGACAATGCAATTTTCCGATTTGGCGTACATTAAAATCCCTTAGCTATATCACACCCCTTAAACAAAAATGACCTAAACTATAGCGACCATATTGGATTCTGTCACTTAAACGTCAAAATATTTAAACGAAAATATCATTATTCGATTAGACATCCCTAAAACCCCCTAAAATAATATATCATATTCCTACATACGTCCCTATTGACTTTCTGTGAATTTTAAAGGGGCCCTGCAGTGGCGACTTTAAAGGGCCGTAGCTCCCAAACGGCCGGACTGACCCCCATTTTTTTTTCTTTTATTTGAAGAGGATTCATAGAGCTACAACATATTACAATATAAAGCAATTTGATCGTGACCGGTTTTCAATGTATTTAGTGCGTGGTTCTTTACAAAATTTTATTAAAAAATTACGCAGTTTCTTTTACAACATTAGTGTTGTCGCCACTTTCTAGAATTGTGACTGGAGATTTTCTGTCGTTTCTGAAGAATCGCGACCTATTTTCAACAATTATTTGCTGAAATTTGATTCGTATACTATTAAAAGTCGAGTTATTCAAGAACTGGGCACCAGGAAACCTGAAGAAGAATGAAAAACAGTAATTAACCCGAAACATAATTTTTTGGTAGCGCCTCAGTCATTTTTGTTTAAACTGTTAAAGTCCCATTCTTGGTCAAAAAATTTAATACAATTTTAGTTTGCTACTTAATAATGCTGAAGTGGGATAATTGCCCCTATTGCTTTCCTGAATACGCACCCGCTTCAATTCATTACAGCCTTTGCAAGTACCTCGAGACAAGTCTTGTAGTGTGTGGCGACTTTAAGCTCCCCAAGTAACATTTTTGGTTAAAAGTAATAATTATGTCCATGGCCTACACCAACTTTGGAAATAAAAAATGGTGATGAAAAATCACAGCTACATTTTAATCATAGGGGTTAAACTACTATTTTAAACTATTAATGTGAGGAAACCGACATGCGCTGAAAATTTTTTTTGTTGAATTGTTTACTTTTACTTCCATAAAATTTACGCGCCAAGCGAAACATGCAGTTTTAACAAAAAAATCGGCAAAATTATGCTTCGGGAAAACACAAATTAAATATTAGTTCCAATTTGTAATCATAATTTAATATTTGGGTATGAAACAAGTGTAAGCAAATCATTTCCATAAAGATTTTGTAGTTTTTTTTTTTAATAAAAATAATAAAAAGTCGTGTTAACCATGTTTTTTTTTCCTCAAATACAAAATTTCCAATGTTGAAGCCAAAATTTCTTATCAATTTTGCATCAAGGACGATTTATCCATTTTTAGAATTCATTGCCAATTGTTCCTCGCACACCCCCTGCCCATTGTTCGGTTGTCAGTTGTCATGTTGATTGTTGACATAAAGGCGTATTTACGCTGGTGAGCAATTAGGCAAGCAAACAATTCGAACAAGTTCCGTCATGGCAAATTTGCCAGCGTAAACGATTGTGTGTATGCCCATTGGTTGTGTTCGGCACTTGTAGAGATCCACTAGGACTTGTTGGGTCCCCACTATCACTTTTAATTTCTTTAACTTTTCTGTAAAAACTGCTTGATGCTGTAAAAGCTTTGTTTCTTTTGGCATGTTAAAACACAAAACTGTCAGGATCATCACTACTAGGTAGGTACTTTAACACAGAGTATCCTCTTCCTTAAACCCAAATTTTACGTAAACATCTACTTTCTTTGTTTGAATTTTGAGCTTCCATCTGGTTTTTCCTATCCCTTTTTATGATAGGAGGTCTAATAGCCCAAAATACAAACAAAGCTGGAAGATACACTGACACTAGTAATTAAGGAAATATCTTATAATTTGGAAATACCGAGAAGGAACATGAAAGTTATGATTATTAATTAATCTCAACATCTGATCATGACAGTTTGTTAGAGGACACGTGACGCAAAGGAGTTCTCTTGTTTTCTACCAGAACTACTTTCTTCCCATCAAGAAAAACAAAACTGAAGTTTTAACCTAACCAAATCTTAATATTTCATATGGTTAAATAAAATAGAATAATTTTCCATAAAGTTCGAACATATTTTTAGGTTGTACTTATTTGGTCAAAAAGCCAAATTTTTGTCTTAAAACTTATTCTAAAAAAACCCTAACTTTGAGAAATAACTGTAGGTCAAAAATAAGTAACTTCGAGTTCAGTTTTAAACCAGAAAATTTCTTAACATTGAGGGATTTCTTCAAGACATTATTAAAAACTTTTGACAAGCAATGTTGACCAAGAAATGCCCAAACAAGGCGGGGACCTCAGAGTAGAATCTCAAGTCAAGTTTACCATCAATTTACCTTCCCTTTTATCTTTATATTCAAAACAACTTTGAAGACATGATACGAGGAAAATAATTCGAAAAATATCCTAAAAGAAAACCTTTAAAATGTCATGTATATAATGAACGTTTTTTAAGGTTATTTGTTCCAATTTAAAACTTATTTTCAAACCTCAAACTACAAAGTAATTTTCTGAAGGAAAACAGGGTATGTCTTGACGTATGATTGGTTATCTTAACCTTCCAACTTCCCAATATACCCTAAAATGTTACTTGGGACGCCTTTCAAACGGCACGATCGATTCGCCAAACCATTTTTTTCATTTGTCATTTTCTAATTTTGGACTAAAATGACAAAAATTGAAAGAAGGGACAAGTTCAAGTATTTTGCAGAAACAGTAATCGTTTACATTGTACGGATCCTAAATTGGAAAGTTTCAATTATTATTAAATCGCGGCGGCACCAAGCATCCATTTTATGTGCTTTTTGTCACTGTCGCTCTTACTCGATGCCCATATATCGGTCCTTCTTTATACACATTTTGCGATATCCAGACTTTCGCTGTCTTACCCTGTATATCTGTCCCTGCTTAAACGGAAAACAATTGGTCACGAGAGAAAATGTCCAATTAACGCACACACAGTCAGTCTGTTACCTTTGATGTAAAGAACGATTCACACTCCTCTTCTTTGCATCGAAAATTAGGCTCTTTTTTGATAACAAAGGGCGATTCGCACCGTTCCTCTTTGATTTTAAAATCCGTCAGTGGCTCTTCTTTGATATCTATAGACACTTTGCACTCCACGTCTTGATCTTCTATGTCTATAACTGGCTCTGGTTTGATAGTTTTAGGTTTAATTTTCTCGTGAAAAAAACTTATGTGATAGCTCAAATTCTTCTTGTATTTGTAACATCGATTGCATCGCCGATAAGGACATCTAAACACATCGATCTGGCTTTCTTCGACGTGAGTCATAGAGTGTACCCGAAGGTTGGTGTTCGTAACGAATACTTTGTCACAGATGGCACATTTGTGCTCTAAAAAAAATTATGCATACGTAAATTTTTTTATTTTTTAACGAAAGTTTTTTGCTTCACAATTTTGCAAGTGGAATTTATGGTATACAGAGTGTTCTGAATTCGATGCTCAAAACCAAAAAAAAAGTTTACAAATTCCGGGTAATTCCGGAAAAAACCGAAATCTTTATTTTTAGTTTTTATTTTTCTGCGCCCTTATTCTTAAAGCTGTCAAAAAACGCCTAAAACTTGCTACAGGCACTTTTTTAAGGTCAACCTAATGAGAGATCCATTTTCGAAATTTGACATTTCAGTGTGACAGGAGCACTGTCAGTTTATTTTTTCTTATGGACATTAACATTAATTATAACAAAATATCTTGAGTAAGTTAAAAGCAAAAATTAAATTTGTGGTGATGATGGTCAATAAACCCAAAACGTCAGGTGATTTTTCAAAATAAGGTTGCAAAATGTTATCTGTCATCTTTTATGAACCAAACGGCATGAGAAGAGGATGTGTCCATAAGAAAAAATGAACTTGATAGTGCTCCTGCCACAATGAAATATCAAGTCTCAAAAACGGACCTCTCACTAGGTAGATCTTAAAAAAGTGCCTGTAGAAAGTTTTAAGCGTTTTTTGACAGCTTTAAGAATAGAGCGCAGAAAAATACAAAACTAAAAATAGAGAATTCGATTTTTTCCGCCTATCTCTGGAACTATCCGGAATTTGTAAACTTTTTTTTTAGTTTTAAGCAAAGCATCAAATTGCTCAACAAATGGGCGAACAATGAACTGCTGCAAGCTATTCGTGATCCCGTGTGTCCCGCTTGCGGGCTCGAAAAGGAATCGGCGCAGCACTTAATAGCAGAGTGCGATGCATTTGCCAGATCAAGGCAGCTGAAGTGGATATTTCCCACGATAGAGGAAGAAAACCTGCACTCGCTTAAATGAGCCGACATACTGAACTTAAAGAAGACAGGGAAGCCCGTATAGAGAGTTGCCAATGGAAACTTTTCAAACTTTCTATTCTAACATAAGTCCATGTAAGCTATCTTATGAAATACTCTCATATTTCCAGTGTTGCCATTTGCAGGAAAACTTGGCAACAACTTTCTTATTTTATCTTATCTTAGTTGGTTAGCGACCCAATAATTTTTATTTGGAGGGATAGGTTGGATGGGGTAAAAAAAACACCAGATAGTCCTTGTTTCCAATGCCGACGTTTCGACTTTGTATAGAGTCATCATCAGGGTACTACAAAATGGATACAAAAAATGGTTAAAATTTAAGAAACAAAACAAACACGTTTTACTTTTTAAAAATATAAAATATAAAAATATTTTTTTTAAACACAGGTAAGATCAACCACAATTAAAAACACAATTTTTCTTTTATTCTATACTAAAACAAAAATTATATAAATCAAACTGTAGATGAAAACCATTTAACAGACACCTTTTCTTTTTCTTTTAATTTTTTAAGTTTAATAAAAACAGTAATAAACACCAAATGTGTTAAAAAATAATACAAAAAATTAACAACGAACAAAAATTAACATACCGCAATTTGAGAAAAAAAAAATTCCTTTTTTTCAGAAAGACGCTATTACAACTCAGGTACTCACCGGAAAATTAAATTTCTTTAGTCATCATGTAAATGTAACGATGGGATTGGTTTGAAGATGCTATTTTATATGTATTTGTTCTATTATTCAACTTATTCAACTTAGTCAAGATGCCTATTAGTACCATTATTTTTTTATTAATTAATTTCTCAAAAAAATACAATAACAACTGGTACATGGTAAAATCAAGTAATAAAAGAATTTTTACAGTCGTTCCAGTGAGCAATACCTTAATCTTAAATGTATAGAATTTGTTTTTTTACATAAAACTTATTATTGATATTTTTTTTTAAATATACGAGGCCGCATAATAGTCCTTATACAAGGCCCTTCAAAATTATAGGTTATAATTTTAGTTCAGGGAAAAACAAAAATGAAAAGCTAACAAAATAGGAATAGAAGTGGCTTGATTTTACAATGGCGCAAGTCTGTTTTTCCATCCAATTAACGAGCTTGTGAAAAACCAAGATAGGAATGTAAAAACCGTTTTGCTCTATCCTTAACCGTTTTGAAGTTACGGGCCGTCAAAGTTAAAAAAATGTCCATTTTCACCTGTCAATATTTTAAAAACAGTTGAACATGGGTACATGACATTATACATGAAATGTACCTAAAATATTTTGTAGAATCCAAAAATGCAAAAATATACAGGGTGTTCAATTTAAAATAAGAAAGTTGTTGCCAAGTTTTTCTGCAAATGGCAACGCTGCAAATATGAAAGTATTTCATAAAGATGGACTTATGTGAGAATAGAAAGTTTGAAAAGTTTCCATTGAATAGTTTCCAAAATATTCTAATAGGTTACTCACCTTGGGACAACCGGTATATGGAATCAAACAAACGATCTTAATTTTTGGATGTGAGAAAATCGCAAAAATGCCCAAAAGTCAAAAAGCCCCACATATAAGATTTTATTTGGTTGCTAGGTTAAGAGCTATAAACATGTAGATTTAAAAAATATATGACCCAGAAAATAATTTTTTTTTCTTAAAAGGTATGAAAACCCACTGAGACAACACATTTTCAACATGCGCAGCAAAATTTTAGCGCTTTTTTGCCTTTTGTTAATTCTAAACTAAAATCTGTCAAAACTGATCAAACTAAGATTCTTATAAGCTGTTCAAAAACGTTAGACATTGTTTTAAGGGTGGAATTTTTTGGGGGTCGCTTCTAAAAAAATAGTTCGGGAATGTCTAAAAAACATAGGCTTTTTATGTCCTGCTCTCAAATTTCATTCTCATTGACATTTGCATTTTACTTTTCACTTTATTCCGACAGGCGGCGCGCTGCAATTAGCCATGCCAAGTACCCGCGTTATTTGACGAATTATGCTTCATACGCCAGGTGCAGTCCTATGTTACCCTGATGATTCATACCCAAGTAGCATTTGGACGTCAAACTACGTCCTCTACTCGTTGTCTTATAAGCTCCGCAAGCGGACTACAAATCTCAGTCCATACGACCCCAATCCGACCTAAATGGGGAATACAAATTCGGGTCGGCTCGACGTCGCTAATTGTACTTCAGTGGTATAGCAGTTTACCTATGAAGACGTGATAATACGTAATTTTATATTATTTAATTGATTACCTGATATGGTACTCGCTTAGTAAATTTTAGCTGAAATATATATTACCGAATTATAACTCACAAAAAATAAATGGCCACCTTTTTATTTCATTAACAATAAAAGTTATGTTATTAAAAAGGGCACTTTACCGAGTAATCTAAAGCGAAATATTTCTGCGAGGGCCACTTTAGCCACAAATAGCCAAAAGAAAAAATATCTAAAAAAATATATTTTTTTAAGCACTATTTCGGTTGTAATAAATACTAAAATCACTCAAGAATAATGCTAAACGCATCTTTAAGGCATTATTAAGTCTCTTTTATTTTTTTTTTCAAGAAAAACATTATTATCAATAATGGCTACCCAAGCTTGCAACTCCAAAATGGCCGAATTTGGGCTGCTATAGTACTTTTACCGATTTATCACCTATTTGGACAAGGACACCGATTTGCAGCCCTAATTTTATCCAAATCTAACTGGCCAACGTTAAACTACGTAATATGTGCAAACATTCGGAATCCGCCTCCATTCTTCGTTGGCCATGTAACCAAAATTGACTTAAAACAAGAGTGACAGTTCAGCTGAACCAAACCAAACATAAAATATTTTCCGTTTTTGCTTAAAAACATTATTTAAAAATTGTATTAATTAAAGCACTGAATGAGCTCGAACTTGTCTCGCAGATGTGGGAGAAGGATAACAATTATTGGTTCCCCATCAAAAAAAGCGACATTAAACAATATCAGTGTGACCCCACTAATGCTCCAGATAAAGTGGACTGGAAGACATATAAGTGCGAGCTGAAGGTCCATCAGATTTTTGGTTGGCAGCAAGCCAACAAATTGTGCAATTTGTGTCCCAGATGCAAAATTGTAGGTTAAGTGTCCTTCTTTTTCTTCGTTCCTTTTTTGGTAGGTATCCAAATAAGGGCCCTGAAATGCGACGTCGATTAAGGTAACAAGCCCGACGACGTTTCGTGGTCGATTTAGGTATAAGCGTTAAAACAGTCGGCTTTGAACCGTAAACTGACGTGAATCCGGGCAAATATTTGTACAAATTAGGTTGCCTATTTTGACGTCGTTTAAGGTTCGCATATGCGTACCTGACTACGTAAACGTCGGAGTTTATTACAAAAGACGTTTGTCATTTGACTTACTAGTAGACAACTTTATTTTGTACCTAATATGACGTCACTTTATGACAGATTAGGTTGGAAGACGGATAAATGCTACTTGGGTAATAAGGAAGAAACGGGCCTGCAGTTTTCTGGACTATCCATTAGATCTTGGAGGCCTGGTCGTAATGAATTAAAAAGCAAAATCTTTCTCTTTATTTATTTATTTTTCACGGACAAGATATCTACTTTTTTAGGGCCCCACGTTTCCAAACATTTCCAAACAATTAATCAAATATATAAAATTTCAGTGAAATTGGTGCAGGCGTTTTCGAGCTAGACGCGGTAAAATCGGTTTTTGAATTCTGAAACGTCGAATTCGTAAAGATCTGCAAAATCTTGAAAGTAAAAACCTCGGTTTCCTTAGCATTTTCTTGAAATGAGGCAAAAAGTACTCAAATTTAAGTTTCGTCAGGGGCAAGAGGGAGGTAGGCAGAACACTTCGCAGAACGACAGTGGGCGATCATTATACCTTTTTTTTCTGTGCAACTGGTCCTTCTATGTCTACATATTTCAGTCCATCTTTCAAAAGTTTTTGAACAATCGCATACGTAAGTCTTGTGATTTCTCAGGTGTTTTGAAAGTTTAACTTGTGTGGGGAATGTAACGGTACATCGCGTACATCTAAAAAGAAATGGTTATTCGTTTCAAACTACGAAAAAACCAGCCATGTCAAAGTGTAGCATCTAAATTCATAGTGATGTGCATGTATACAGAGCGCTTCAGGCTACTGCGAACATAGGACGGAAGAAGTCCAATTTACCAGTGTACGTACATGCAGGGACATCGGTGGAGCAACCAACACTCAGGCTTGCTTAGTACGCCTCTAACCACAGTGCCATGTGGAGCGTAGTCAATGAAACCGGAATTTGGTCAATAAATACGCAAATTTTTATAACGAAATTTTCTTGTTTTTTGTCACTAATAAATTAGAGCGTTTTATTTTCAACTGCTCAGATTTATCACTAACAACGTGTTACAATGAAAATAATGAGGAGAAACAAAATTAAAGCAAGTTCTCAAAATAAAATAATACATTCTAAAAACCAAAAAGATTCTCCCAATCAAAAAAAAATTAGAGTAAATGTTCGAAAACTATTCCTTGCTCGGCTAAGCAATATCCGAGCCTATTATAAAAACCCCTTCTAACGTTTCCAAGCATGTTAGGGGTGATAGTTTGAAAAGCTTCTTCAATTTTAATCCGAAGTTCTTCCAAATTATTAGCCCTTTCATGCCCGTTAACTTTATTTTTGATATAACTCCACAGACAGAAGTCATTAGGAACAAGATCGGGTGATCGAGCGGGCCACAAAATAGTTCCCCGTGTACTTATAACCCGATTAGGAAATACATTATCAAGGTATTCCCTAACAAGACCAACATTGTGAGCGGGACAACCATCTTGCTGAAACCATGTTTCACCAAATCTCACACCTAACAACTGCCTAGCAGTTGGAATAATATGCTGCTGCAGTAGATCCAACTATCTAGGACCATTCAAATTGCCGTCAATAAAAAATGGCCCAATTACGTGTTCCCCTACAATACCCCCCCAAACATTTAGTTTTTGGGGATACTGTATTCTTACGTCAAAATACAAATGCAAATTTTCGCTCGACCAATATCGAACGTGTGTTGGGTTATGACGATTCAATAATGGAAAAGTGCTTTCATCTGTGAAAAGAATAGATCTCAGAAAGTTTTCATCACGATTAGCCCTTTCCATCATTATTTCGCAACATTCCATACGACGATAGTTGTCCTCCGGAAAAATTTGATACCATTTGACCATCTGCACTTTTTCGGAAACTTCGTATACTTTCATTTTTAGTTTTAAAAATATATTATTTCACTTAAGAACTTACCAATCTGTTTCTCGAGCAAGGCAGAAATAAAACAAAATAATAAAAACAAAATAAATTTCTAAAAGATAACACTGCAGCGTGCTTCGAATCCACCTCGGTCGTACGGCACGGAGAGTAAATTGGACTTGATTCCTCCTATGTTCGCAGTAGCCTGAAGCTCATTGCTTAAATAGATTATATACTTTTGACAGAAAGCATATAATCATTTTGTCATATCTAAAAACTTGAAGGCATTCAAAATAGGTTTGTGTCATCCATATGTCATAATGACAACGAGCATTTTTCGTTTGACGGTAGTGCAAAAGCCTACCGAAACCAACGGCTTTAAAGAAATTTTTTAAATACGGAAGATACTAATAGCTGAAGGTTTCATTTGCATTTTTCTATACTTCAAGACGAATAAAAACCCTTTGATGCACCAACTTTTTCTGAAACTACATTATCTTACATATTTACTGAAATACAGTAGAAATCGCTTATAACGACACTGGTTATAACGACATATTGTATATTACGACCAAATCCTGATGTCCCGGCCCAATTTCACTGTGTATACTAAGTTCTAAATATTTACACCTGTGGGGGGGTATTAAATTTTAAAAACAATTTTCAAAAAACATTTACCCATACAGAAAAGATACAAAGTTATTAATTATTTTGTATTGCAAAATACCAGTGAAAAACTGCTTTTTTTCTCAAAATACACCATATTTTAGGAGAAAAAGCCCTAAAACTAATTTTTTTTGACACGTTTCAAAATGGCAAATGGTGAATATGAATATGGGGGTGGTTTAAATTTATAACCCCGAGAAAGGATTGTTTGTCTGCATTTGGTAAGTTCGTTCATAATTTCCCTAAGTAACCGTTTTTACAAGGATTAATTTACCTTATTTAATATCCCAAGTTGTTCATTACCCAATAAAACACCAGAAAAATGTCATATTTTGAACCCGTTTTCAGCACAAAAAAAACATATTTATGAGGGCACTACGAGGCAAAACCAACATAGAAAATTTTGAAAAGAATAAACTCCTTTGATAACGGCAGTAGAATTTCTGTCGAAACGTCAGATAAGTACGAACACATTTTTTTTCTTTAGGAATTTACGCAGTGGGTTTTAACATATTTTTTAAAAAAATATCCTTAACTTAGTGGCGAAAAATCAAAAAAAAGTAGTTTCGACAAACATAAGTGAAGGTCACTGATTATTTATGCACGAAAAATATACTTAGCTGTAGCTTCCATCAAGTTGTTCATTACCCAATAAAACACCAGAAAAATGCCATATTTTGAACCCGTTTTCAGCACAAAAAAAACATATTTATGAGGGCACTACGAGGCAAAACCAACATAGAAAATTTTGAAAAGAATAAACTCTTTTGATAACGGCAGTAGAAATTCTGGCGAAACGTCAGATAAGTACGAACACATTTTTTTTCTTTAGAAATTTACGCAGTGGGTTTTAACATAAAATATCCTTAACTTAGTGGCGAAAAACCCAAAAAAAGTAGTTTCGACAAACATAAGTGAAGGTCACTGATTATTTATGCACGAAAAATATACTTATCTGTAGCTTTCATCAGTAAAGGTTGGTGCAAGCCAAGGGGCCAGCAGAGGTAAAAGATCCGAACTCGCTGTTTATGATTGAACGCAGCGCTAATATTTTTAAACTGATAGCGTACTCCATTGAAACTTTCAGTGCAGCACTTGGATATTTCTGTTCTTTGCGGTTTTAGGTAAAAACAAGAGACAGAGATATCTCAGTGTTGCACTAACTGTCTCAAAGGAATACGCTATGACATTTCGACAGTGGCAGAAATGTAAAAAAAAACTTGCATTTAAGTTTTTTAATAAATTTCATAAATAAATACACCTTTTAAATAAATACAAAATTAGTCTACTCCTTATGTTATTATTACCCATCTAAATCGTTGTGTGACATCAAGTATTAATTGGAGAAATTAATTAACAAGGGTAAGTTTTAATTATAGTGACATATGGGCCCCAATATTAATTTATTCTACAGAGTGTTTACTATTTAAACCCCGCGTGGGTTTAAATTTTTTAATTTTCTTTTCTTCTAAATTGAAAATTTCCTCTTAAATCCAACAAAAGATTGTATTAAGATGATTATTCAATAAACAAATTTCACATTTTCTAAAAATCTGTAATGGTGCACGCTTTTGAAACTTAGATATTTTTCACTCCTTCCCGCCGTACTTTTTTGTAAACCAATGTGCCTGATTTTAATTATCCGGAAAGCCAAGTCCTTTCAGTTTACAAAGAGGATCATTCGTAAAAATCGGACAAGAACTAAAAAAGCTTTGCTTAACGAAAGAAGTGCTGTTTTTAAACCTGTGTAAAATAGACAAAATGCAGAAAAATTTTATTTTGCTGATTTTTTTAAACTGCTCCGTGCTAAACGTGAAACTACGTCCTCTACTCGTTGGCTTAAAATCCCCGAGGTTGGCATGCGCACTACAAATCTCAGTCCATACGACCCTAATCCGACCTAAATGGGGAATACAAATTCGGGTCGGTTCGACGTCGCTAATTGTACTTCAATGGTATAGCAGTTTACCTATGACGACGTGATAATATATATTAGGTGAAATATATATTAAGGAATTATAACTCACAAAAAATAAATGGCCACCTTTTTATTTCATTAACAATAAAAGTTATCTTATTAAAAAGAGCAGTTTATCGAGTAATCTAGAGCGAAATCTTTCTGCGAGGGCCACTTTACTGAAAAAGTTGGTCAAGATAGGGCGAAAAATAAGTCCCCCCCCCCCTTCCAAATTAGCACAAAATAGCAAAAAGAAAAAAATATTTAAAAAAATATATTTTCTTAAAGCACTATTTCGGTTGTAATAAATACTAAAATCGCTCAAAAATAATACTAAACGCATCTTTAAGGCATTATTAAGTATCTTCTATTGTTTTTTTTTTCAAGAAAAACAAGAAAAAAATTGTTGCCAATAATGGCTGCCCAAGCTTGCAACTTCAAAATGACCGAATTTGGGCTGGTATAGTACTTTTACCAATTTATCACCAATTTGGACAAGGACACCGATTTGCAGCCCTAATTTTATCCAAATCTAACCAGCCAACGTTAAACTACGTAATATGTGCAAACGTTCGGAATCCGCCTCCATTCTTCGTATGTAACCAAAACTGACTTAAAAGAAGAATGACAGTTCAGCTGAACATAAAAAATATTTTCCGTTTTTCCTTGTTTTTTCTTTAAAAACATGGATTATTTTAAAATTGCAAATATCAAAACACTGAATGAACTCGAACCTGTCCCGCATATATGGGAGGAGGACAACAATTGTTGGTTCCCCATAAAAAAAAAAAACGTCATTAAACAATATCAGTGTGACCCCAGTAAACAATATCAGTGTGACCCCAGTAATGTTCCAGATAAAGTGGACTGGAAGAAATATAAGAGCGAGCTGAAGGTCCATCAGATTTTTGGTTGGCAGCAAGCCAACAAATTGTGCAATTTCATGCCCCAGATGCAAAATTGTAGGTTAAGTATCCTTCTCTTTCTTCGTTCTCTTTTTGGTAGGTATCCAAATAAGGCCCCTGAAATGCGACGTCGATTAAGGTAACAAGGCCGACGAAATTTCGTAGTCGATTTAGGTATAGGCGTTAAAACAGTCGGCTTTGAAACGTAAACTGACGTGAATCAGTCGGGGCAAATATTTGTACAAATTACGTTGCGTATTTTGACGTCGTTTAAGGTTCGCATATGCGTACCTGACTACGTAAACGTCGGATTTTATTACAAAAGACGTTTGTCGTTTGACTTACTACAGTGGCGGTCCCAGGGGGGGGGGGTGGCGATCGCCCCCCCCTTTGCTCCAGAAAAAAGTAGACAACAACAACAACAAAGATGCTGGTGGTAATAACCCTGAAGAAGAAAAAACGAGAAATTGCAGAAAGTTCCTTTAAATACATTCTAGAATCTCTCCACAATATTTTGGTACAGTTCTAACTTTAATCCTTCAGACCAAGAATATACAAACGCATGACGAACTTACCGCGAAAACCATTGAAAATACAGACCAGTATTATAGAGTTTCTATTTATAAAGTTTTAGACTTATTTTTGACCTGAACATATTTATACCAAGTTTAACATAAAGCCAAAATCAAGACAAAATTAAGTAAAGTCGTTTCTAAATACTATAAACTGTTTTATTAATCCAAAACATAAACTCTTGAACTTTTATTGGGAGAAGTCAGTATTTGGAAACAATATTGGTCAGAAGTAGGCAAAAGCTTAAATGAAAACATACCTGATAACGTTTTCGAGGCAATGAAGAAGTGTGGCAATATTTTTCCGTTGATTAGAACATTCTTGGATGTTTGCCAGTAAGTAATGCGTCGTCAGAAAGAAGCTTCTCATGCCTCAGAAGATTGAAAACATATATAAGTACTTAAAAACACTATAACAGAAATTCGTCTGACGGGCTTAGCGTTGCTGCATATCAACAGACATATTGTAATTGACAGTGAGCGAGTCATTGATCGGTTTGCCCAAAAAACTAAAAATGATTTTTTTTTTTTTTGAGATGGGCATTTTATGTTTGAGATATGCGATATAAAAGGTAATGTTTCATCAAGAAGCTTTTTAGAACTAAAAAAAAGTATTTAGCTATTAGGTTTGGTTTTTTATCTATGATTTTATAACTGAAAAAATTATACGTAGTTACTCAAGCGCGGATTTCAGGAGGATAGGGGGGTATTTAACCCCCCCCCCTACCCTGGCTTTAAATTTTTTATGAAAACATTTAGAAAATCAAAAGTAGGGCATAAATTACTACGGCGCTATAACACCTTTGATATTTACGGTGATATATTTCTTATCGAAACCGCCCCCCCCCTTTTCAAATGGCTGGGACCGCCACTGTACTAGTAGACAACTTTATTTTGCAGGCCCAACCCAGAGCCTAACCCTTTTTGCAATCCAACCAAATACATCCTGCTGGGCTGCGTTTGAAAATAAAAGATAAAAGGTGATGGTGAGAAAGATTTAAACACAAAAGCCCTAACCTCACAAACATGTAACCTTGAGTCGGACAATGAAATCGTGGAACGCAAAGTGGGTTTTAGTCGCATCTAGAAAACGAGACTGTGACAATCTAAATTTGTCAATCTAGCCTTTCTGTATGACAGTGGCGTGCTGTCTACTAATTAAAAATTAAATTAGTTTAAATGTTCTACATTTCGTAACTCAAGTAATTCTTATCATAACTTAAATCGGAAAACTCCACCTGGTATGTAAGAAAATGTAATTTAAAAACAAGTTGGTGTACCAAAGGGTTTTCATTCATCTTAAAGTAGAAGAATGCAAATGAAACCTTTAGCTATTAGTATCTCCGTTATAGAGATCTTTTAAGCCTGCAAAGAAACGTCAACGTTGCGTTGGTGAAACAAAAAACTGTTCATGCTGCATGTTTTTGTTGGAATGGCGTTTTTTTATTTGGAAAGCTATGGGAAGAAAAAATACACTTACAAAATGTTCTTTCTCGGAATAATATGAAAATATTAAATATTTCACCTTCAATCTAGCAAACTGTAAAATAGGTAACATCTATGAAAAATAATATTTACCTATGGGAAGACCAGACAAAGCTGCGAAAAACCGACGCAACCAGGAAGTCACAAAGGCTCTTCCCTGGCGCTCTCGATGTTTAGTTGTTAGCGTACCCTGTGCTAATAATGGAGGGAAAAATCGGGACGGCTCGGTACGGCATGTATCGCTTTGCGCTGCCTGCCCCACCCAAATCAACGTTTATACCGGGAGAGAACTAGAAAAGATCGCAGAATTATTTTAAGACGGCGCGAAAAGTTATTCAGATAAATACTAAATAAATATAAAATCATAATAATCAATATCCTTATTTTGCTATAAGCTGTAGGTTTTGGTAGACTTTTATTGCACTGCCGTTAATCAAAAAATATTTTTTTTAAACTTGTCAAAATGACATATGGATGACACAAACGTATTTAGAACGCCTTCAGATATGATGAAATATACAGTCGCTTTCCACGAACGTGGAAAAAAATAAACAAATCAAAAGTTGAAAAAATTTTTAACAAAAATTTTATGTTTTACATTTATCAATTGTAAATTTGCAATTATTTCCATTGCTGAAATTTATAGCAAAGAAAAAGAGACTAACAAAATATTTCTCACAAAAAAATGAAATATCAGTGCGGAAAAGTTGATTTTCTACTCAAACATCTTTTTTTACATACCTATATTCTTCCATTTGATTCGGACCATGTAATCCCATATGAGCTTGTAACTTATTTCTTTTGGTAAACCGCATGCCACACTCTTCACAAGCGTAGGGTTTGGAGTCTACTTTGTGGTTCCGACTAACATGTCGTTTTAAACCAAATTTGGTAATGAAGACTTTTCCACAGTTCGGCTCGCCACACATAAACTCTTCGGAATGGGGGACTGGATTTTCTTCGTGAGAGAGTTTTATGTGTCTTTTGAGGTGAGATGAGTTCGTGTAGCTTTTTGAACATCTCCCTATATTACATGCAAATGGACGCTAAAAAAATTAAACAGGGATTTTACGAATTTTTCTCAAAATAATTTTTAATTTAATTTTATTTATTACAAACTTTTTCGTGCAGGTCTATTTAACATTAAACACAGCCGGTTTTTTTATTCTATTTTGCAGAGTAAATAAATGAATCTTGTGTGCTTTTCAAAAAAAACCTTTTATGAAATTTGATAAACTCAAAAAAATATATAAATTAACAAACAATAACAATAAGTCGGAAATATTAATGAATTTAAAGTTTTAGAAAGTTATATAATAATAATCTGGTAAAGATATTATTGTTTGAGAATAATGTATCTGTGCATGCTGTGCTTGCGGATTACGCTTGCGACTCGGCTTGGTTGAGCAGCGGGACAAACTGTATTGTTAAATCTGAAGGCACAATTGAAAATACAAGGGACTAAATACAAATTACAGTGATTTCTAACCTCACTTTTTTGAGCAATTTTCGTTAATGAGATGCAAATTACAAGATACAAAATACCAAAACTTTGGTATTAGTCACTAGTAGCTTGTATTTAGTATTTTTATTTTAACTTCCAGTATTGATTTAACGGCTTTAAGTCAGAGAGCAGCCTCACTCACTGCTATGGCCAAGTAGGCTTGGGCACATTAAACGTTTTGAGTAATACAACTTTAAAACCTACATTAACCTAGCGACCCCACCCCAATTTCGTCTCCAATCAAAAAATTTTGTGCTCCTTTGGTTTCTGAGATAATCGGAAAAGAAAATGGGGTAGCTAGGTTAATATTAACTTAGCAACCCCATATATAGCATATATAAGAAAAAAATCAAATTTTTCATTTTCAATTACTTATGTTTTTAAAAAAAAAGGGTGGGGTAGCTAGGTTAATTTTAACTTAACGACCCCACATACGGAATTTCAAAATTTCAAAAACCAGTATTATCTGCAAATTATGTGCTAATTTCATTTGTAATAACCTAGCATTCGCAATCTGAAGTACGATTCCAAAGTAAAAATATATTATTACAAAATTATGTGCTCCATGAATATGTATAAGAATTATCATTTAATTTTAAAACCAATAATTTTTAGTTTGACTCCATATTTCCTGGTGGGGTTGCTAAGTTAATATTAACCTAGCTACCCCATTTTCTTTTCCGATTATCTCAGAAACCAAAGGAGCACAAAATTTTTTTATTGGGGACGAAATTACATTTATTTTTATATCAATTTCTTTCAAACTAATCGTGACAAAAACTTAGTATATAAAACAATGCAAACGTGGTTACTTTGATATTTCCATAATAAATCATTATTAAAGCTCAAATTTTATAAAACATATTAACGTGATAAATTAATAAAATACTTAAAAACGTAAACTTATAATCAATCATTTAATTGTTCTAATTAAACAGTATCTTTTATTACATTAAGGAAATCAATTCCGAATATAGTCTAACTTTTTGAATTTATAAATGGAATATGAAAATGTACTTTTTTATTTTAGCTTAGTTTATACAATAGCATTATTTGGAAAAAAATCCTTTATTTTCCTTTTAAATAGGTTATATGGTAATTGATTTAATGAGTCTGGAATAATATTAATAATTTTGGGTAACAATTAATAGTTTTTGGTTGCATGTTTTTATATTATAAAATATCCCGGAATAAGGGACAAATTGTTGGTTTGTGTCAGTCTTCTAACACAACGTGTTTTCATCCTCCTACTCTCATTTGTACTTCTTCGTATTTATTTGAAATACATAATTAAATCACCAGGGCCTCCCAAACTATGGCATATTACCTGGAAAAACCTTAATTTGATGAAAGATCTAACATCTTTGGATTTGATAGACTTACTTTAACATTCATAAGGAAACATGAGGGTTTCAATTATATACTCTAGAAATAAATATTTCGGTTTTGTAATTCCCTCGGCGATTCTAATGCCTTAATGTGATGCTTTTTAAGTAAAATTTTACCCTGCACCTAAGCATGCATATTTTCTCTTAAGATGTAGCACAATTAGTACTAACAATATAAATGTAAAAATTAACTTATTAATTACGACTTACATTAATCTAAATGAATAAATCCATGTCTTTCTTGAAATACTAGTGTTCATATAAATTTCCCTCTTTATTTTTTTTAAACATAGTCGGTCAAATACAAAGGCTTTCTTCATACTCTTTGGGCCCTTCTGAGAGTTGTAGTAGATTCTGTTTCAGGTTTCAGCAGTAGTATAGTGTTGAATTGTTGTAGGGTCTGTTTCTGTGGTAGGATGATCTCGAGGATGTTCTTGAATGAGTAAAAGCTTTCGGTGTAAGAACGATTCAAAATTGACGTCATCGGACTCATCTTGAATCTCTGAATTTGATTGAGATGAGAGTTTTCCTTGAGGCACATTAAACTCTTCCAAAAGAATGCGAAGCAGAATCTGAAACTCTTGGGCGAAGTCTTTGTTGTATCTCTTTTTAATCTGGTTGTGATGAAATCTTAATAGTTGTTGATGATTGGGGTAACACGCTATACATACATCATATTATCAATATATCCTGAAATTTTCCCTGGAGTCCAATAAAATCTATTATAATTTTAATATTTGTCGAATATCTTATTAACTTGAACAACATTCACTTTTCGTGGAAGAAGTAAATCAAATGGTGAACTTTTGTTTGGATTGGATCTGTATGCTCTTAAAAAGGCGTTTATATCTTCTTCTCGACAGCGTCTTCTCTCTCGAGTCTTCAAAAAGGTTCTCTTGCAAGTGTCGACCATATAACATGAAAAGCTCAGAGGAAGAATATACGAAGATAGAAGGATACACACTTTTATCTAGCTTCTCAAGAAAAAAAGGTGCTTTTACAGGTTAAGTTTTCATTTTATAATATTGCTAAGAATAACAAATGCATGAATTTTATACAACTTTTACTGACTTTTAACTTTTTATCTACTATAACAGAAGCCACAAGAGTTACTTCTGAAACAGCAACACTGATTGACAACATTTGGGTGAATTATGAATACAGCCAGGCTGGAAATTTGCAGATGCATTTCTCTGACCAGTACACTCAGCTTCTAAGTTTCAATACAACTAAAAACATTGCTTCCAACAGCTATAAACTCAAGAGAATATTCTCCAAAAACAAACTCACTCAATAGATTGCAATTGCAGGATTTAAATTGGAAGACCGTTGTCTCAATGTTGATAGTGCCTACAATGCTTTTATGAAAATTTTGCTAGATAACATGAACAAAGTTATTCCTAAAAAATGAGCCAAATCTAAAACAAAAAATAATTCGAATTGGATGACTACTGGCATTAGAATATCTACTGACAAAAAAAAAGCACTCTTACACCACGTCAGGATGGGACGAGTATATAGTTTGTATTACAAAAAATATACAAAAAAAAGTAGTACAAGCAGCCAAACGTAAACACAATCAAAGCCACATTTATAAGTCTCAAAACAAACGTAATGCTACTTGGGAAGTAATATCCTCCCTCTCAAATACACAAAGCCACGCAAGAAAATCCATTTTTAAAAATTTTAAAGTTAACAATAAATCAAAAACAGTTTTTAAATAATGTTAATACATACTTAATAAACTCTTGTCCGTATACTGATACTGCAACAAACCTCCAGATCACTGAAACACCAACTGTAGAAGCTACCCTAACTTTTAATATCATAACGCCAGAAAAGGTATTGCAGGTCATACTTTCTTTAAAAAACAAAATCTCCATGGGGTATGATGAAATTCCGGTGGCACTTCTCAAGGAGGTCGCCGAGATCATCGCTTACCCTCTGGCGCATATAGCTAATCAGATGTTCATAACAGGAACATATCCTACCGCCCTGAAAGTGTCGAATGTTAGTCATATATAAAAACAAAGGCACTAAGAACGAACTTAAAAACTATAGACCAGTTTCTTTGCTTTCGAACGTGGGGAAAATCTTTGAAAAACTAATTAACAAAAGAATATCTGACTTAGCGAAAAAACACCAGATTATAAGGAACAATCAATATGGGTTCCAAAAAGGAAAGTCCACAATCGAAGTAATATATGCAAAATATTCTCGACTCTCTTAACAACAAGAAACATACAATGGCAATTTGCCTGGACTAATAGATAGATTATCAAGGAATAAGAGGTGTCGCGGGAAAACTGATGAGTCATACCTGGATTGTAGAATACAATATGTTGCTGAGTGTGGTGAGGAGGGAAAGGAGGTCAGATCGGAGCCTTTAACTGTAAAAAAAAGGGGGTGCCACAAGGGTCAACTTTAGCACCAACATTATATATTCTATATACTAATGAAATAACCACAAACATTTGTTCTGAGGCGGCTGAAGAAACAATAAATAAACTAAAGAGTTGGCTCTTTACCTTGACCAAAAGGCCGTTTCTCAGGTAACATTGGACTTGGAGGGAGTGAGTGTCTGGTCAGCAGAATATGTTACACTTTTGGGAATAGACATCGATCAGCGTATGGACTGGAAGAGGCACATAGAGACCATGTCACAGAGAATCAATACACAAGCAGCCCTTACAGCATATCATCGATATGTGGTTTCCAAGTCGATATGGTATAATTATCTGGGGAAATTCGACTGATGTTGGGAGAGTGTTGCTGTTTCAGAAAAGATGCCTCAGGAGTATTTTTAATTTAAGGTCTCTTGATAGCTGCAGGCCCATTTTTAAGAAACATAGTCTACTTACAGTGATAGATATTTATATTTACGAATCAATATTGTTTTTTATTAAGAATAAAACTCTTTCCAATAATTATTTAAAAAAACACATACTCATAATACCCAACATAAAACAGACCTACTAACTGAAAAAACTGACCTACCTTACAATAAAAATTTGGAATCATTTGCCAGAAAATTTAAAACTTACTCCCCAAAAGAGACTCCTAAAATGCTTAAAGCAATTATTATTACAACATAACTTTTACTCGATCAAGGATTTTTTTAATGTGAAACTTTAATGTGAATGTCTTTCTTGGGACGTATCTGGCTCTGTTTTTTACTTTGTTTGTTTTTCTCAATATTGTGTCCTAATTTACTGTTGGCATTTTGTTGTTCTTAATTTTTTTATCTTGTTTTAAATATATTGTTTTACCTTGTTTTATATTTATTTTTTTATTTTTTTTATACCTCTGTGATAGTATCTTTAAATTTTTCTTTTTTATTATTTAAATTGTCATTATTTTATATTTTTATTTTTTGGATTTTACTGTTTTGTGTTTTACTATATATTTATACTGTTTATTACAAGTTCAACACCCAATAGGGTACACAATTGTATTTACAATTGAACATGTAATATATATTATATTTTATTCTATTCTAACTATGAGATACTATAACGGCCCTGCTCTTGCGAAAAAATGCAGAGAAAAACTTTTCTAGGCTCGAGCAGACTGCATCACGCATGCACAGTAGATTTTTCGCGTATGGCCTTACCCAGGGCTGACCCAGATTTTTACATTATTTTCAAAGTTATTATTGTTACACATTTTGAGGCACTTGGGCCATTATAGTATCTCATAGTTATATGGGTTAGGCACTCATAAATATAAAATGTACTCTCTAATCCCCTGAAACCTACCCCAGTAAAATATTTTTACATAAGTTGTGTTTTACATTGATTGATTTCCGTGAACAAAATAAAATTATAAAATAAACTAATAAAATCTTTCACAATCTGATAATTACCACCCTTCAAGATTAAACTTCACATGTTACCAGAAAAGCTAAAAAAAAATCCAGGACCCTTCACAAAATTCCAGGAAAATTATTTGTTCTGGCATTCCCGGTAAATTCAAGGCCCTCAAATTGGTGTTATGGAATTCCTGGTATTCTAGGTTTTCCAGGACGTGTGGGAACCCTGAAAGTATGCATTTCTTTGATGAATTTGTGGTGGTGGCAGGTCTCTGACAGCTTCTATTTTTGCAGGTTCTGGTTCGGATCCATTTTCTCTTAAGATTTAGCCCAAGAACTTAGTTTCCTTAACCCCAAAATTGCATTTTTTAATTTTTAAGTGAAATTCAAATTCTGGTATTTGTTGTAGAGAATGGTTGAGAATGTGTTCACTTTCTAATTTTCGTGAAATTACTATATCATCTTTGTATGCTGTGGTTCCTAGTAAACCTGACAACATTGTATTCAAGACTTGTTGAAAATTGATATAGAATTAGTAATATCAATATAAATGTAAAAACGAACTCTATTAATTACGACTTAGGTATATTAATCTGAATGAATAAATCAATGACTTTCTTGAAATACTAGTGTTGGTTATAGTTTCTCTCTTTATTTTTTTTAAACATAGTCGCCCCGATACAAAGGTGTTTTTCATGCTCTTTGGGTCCTTTCGGGAGTTGTAGTAGATTCTGTTTCGACAGTAGTATGGTGTTGAAGTCCATGTCTACAATCCATGTTGATGGGTATGCAAAATGTCCCACTCTTGCAAAATTTCGCTTGCAAGGGTATTTTTAGCCCCACATTTTTCTACCCAAACACAAAAATTTTAGATCATTTTAAAAGATAGAGGCTTAAATCTAGGGTTCTATAGTGGTGCTTTTTGCAATTTTTATCTAGTCTTGCTAATATGAGCAGGCAAAATACGCCATATTTGGATCCATATTTCGCAAAAATAAAAGTCAAAATTCAAAAACTATTACTGCCTATTAAGCCCTATCACGAGGGGTGGTCAACAGCTGACCAAAAATTTGTCCACCTACTGTCAAGAACTGAAATATTGTCAAGTAGTGTCCAGGATTGTTAAGTATTGTCCAGTATTATTAAGTATTGTCTAGTATTGTCCAGTACTGTTAAGTATTGTCCAGTATTATTAAGTATTGTCTCCAGTATTCTCCATTATTTTCCTATATTGTCCAGTATTTTCCTGTATTTTCAAGTATTGAAAAGTTTCTGCTCCTTGATCTATGATATAACATCGCTAAAGATAAAAAACGGTAGGATCTAACAAACCACAATTCGCCCATTTCTATCTAGTAAATACAGACGACTTTGATGCAAAGGAGTAATTGTTTAAACTCTATTATCAAAAAAAATAATCCAAAAATATCTTATGTCACATATAAATATAAAATAAACAAAACTTGACCATAATAACAAAATATTGGCGGAAAACTGGACTATATTCTGTTGCATGCTAAATAAAGAGTGCATTTGAGTTGACACCCCAAGCACTCTCTCTCTCTCTCCCTCTGTTTACAATGCAACGTCATTGTAAACAAAGATAGAGAGTATCTCTGGGCTTGGGGTGTCAACTCAAACTAACCTCGACCATAACAAATATTGGCGGGAACCTAGATCGGTTCGGATTGGTCATATTCGACTTTATAGCGTCAGTCAGGGCAGCCCTCGAATATTTCGATTTTTGACAAAAACCGAGGTAAATACAAGAAACAGAGAAATATCTCAGTGTTGCAGAAACTGTCTTGATAGAATACACTATTAATTTCCTTCGTTTGCATTGGCTTCCAAATTTTTGTTCATATTTTTATTTTTTTTTAAAGTATTGTCTCGACTATTGACACGTACTGTTAAGTATTGTCCAGTATTGTCTCCAGTATTGTCCAGTATTGTCTTAAGTATTGTCCGGTATTGTCCAGAATTGTCCAATATTGTCAAGTATTTTTAAAGTATTGTCAAAGATTTTTACACCTACAGTCTGCAGCTGATGACCCCTCGCCTTATCATTAAAATGGGATTAAAATTTTTGAAAAATTTCTGTATTTGGATAGAATGAAATGTAGTTTTCACAACTAGTGACTAAAATAGTATCTTTATCAAAAAATTCACGAAAAACAAGAAAATACTCTTAAAAATATCGAACGAAGAGCACTTCTCGCAACACACCATCTTTACGATATAAATCAAGGCGGCTGGTAAATGAAATAACCTGCCTTTTTACTCGGTGACGTTCATTGTTGCGACATTTTAATCTTTGACAGTTTAATATTTTGACGATTTTTAAATGATTTTTTCGTAAATACTTGGTGAAAACTGGCGGAAATGGCTTAATTTTTAGGCAAGAATAAATAGATTTTTTCACTATTACTATTTTCCGTTATTTCTCTTTAATTTTGGGTAAAAAACGGACCGAAATCTTTTTTTGTTTGTTTTTTTGCATCGGTAACCAAAAAAGCCATACTTTAGTTATCAGCAGACAGTTACTAAAATAAATAAAAGTGTAGCATTAAGCAATCAAGAAATTCTAAAAAATTGTCCCTATGCTCCGTCAAACTCTTTTATAACAGGACCAACAGTCTAGAAACGGTTGTCAGTCTCAATGTCAACTATTGAGATCTAAAACTGCTAACATTAAATTACCTCTCCATTATGACTCCTTAAGTGACTTTCTAACCTATTTGGTCGGTTAAAAACTGCTCCGCATAGATGACATTTGTGCTCTGGTGCTTGTGCTTTCTGGAAGGCCTGTGTATGGGATCTCTTATGTTGTGTAAAGGGCAGAGTTTGATTAAAAACTGAGTTGCAGCCTGTAAAAAAATATGTGTGTTTACTAGTCTCATACTTATGATGTGAGGGTAACTTTCTATAAATGTACATATAAATGTACGAACACCTTAACTTTTTTACTGTATCTGTGCCCATGGTGCCATCATAATAAATGCTAAATATATATTTACTTGAGAATTAAAAAACTCTATATTTGTTTTTTTAGTAGTAGCATAGGGGCGGCCCGTGGGCCTGGCAATTAGGCCCCTTTATGGACCCTTTCTGCCATACCTTGTTACTTACCCCTATGCCCCTACTTCCGCTGCACCTCCCTCTCCGGGCCTACCTGTCTTCTTTACGAAGTTTAGTATGTCGGCCCATTTAAGCGAGTGCAGCTCTTCTTCCTCTATCGTGGGAAATCCCAACTTCAGCTGCCTTGATCTGACATATACATCACACTCTGCTATCAAGTGCTGCGCCGATTCCTCTTCGAGCCCGCAAGCGGGACACACGGGATCTCCTGCTACTCTTATTTGCGTCAGATGTTTGTTCAGCCGATTGTGCCCAATCAGCATCCCTGACAGCAGTCCAATGTCCTTTCGGACCATCCACGAATAGCTTGTGCTGTCTGCACTTTGACTCTTGCCTCCAGGACGTCTTCAACCCACATCAGTGTCACCCTTTTGTCTTGAGCCAGTGTTTGCAGTGCTTCAGCGCACTCCTCCACCAGACTACTGACAATTTTGGGTGCACTTAGAGCCTTGTATATGTATGTATATGTCCCTCCTGCCATTTCTGACCTCGAGTAGGGTTGCTGCCATGATAATGGCATACACCTCCGCCTGAAATACCGTAGCCTGTTCTCTAGTTTCCTCTTTCTGGTGAATAGGATCATCTCGGTCTTTTCAGGATTCACTGAAAGACCATTCTGCCTGCACCAGTCTATGATTCTTTGTTTTTTTTTAGTAACTATTTTATTTGTAAAACTATATAAAATACAGTAAAAAATACAGTAAAAAGTAAAATAATAATTAACCTATATTAAATGTTAAAAGTTTCGTCCAATCCGAAGTGCTACAAAAAAACTCAAAAATACAACATTTTAGAGCTTTGGGACCATTAGTTTTTGTTTCGTAGATTTTTGAAAATCCCAAAATTGTTAATTCTGGTCCTTACAAACCCCAACAAAAAACTTATATTTTGAAAACTATGATAGCTACGAGATTGAGTAATAGCTTGTTTTAAAGGTATTTAAAAGACCTATTGAATGATGTGCCACATGATATACTTTTTTGAAATTGATTGTTTGACATTTTTTCAAAAAACTAAATTTTGAAAAATTCCCAAAAAAATATTTTTAATTTAAAAAAAAAATATATATATATTTTGTTGGGTCCATCTCGAAAAAAATAACCAAAAATGCCTTTATGAGTTTTGGTTCATATTGGTATTTACAAAAAGGGTGATATCTGGAAAACTATCATATTGAGTGATAGCTTGTTTTAAAGGTCTTTTAAAGTCTAAGAAATTTAGACTGAAAACAAAGCATTACTTAGCCACCAAAGCATACTATACACTTGACGAATAATTTTGACTTTTGAATTTAGCCCCTTTTTAATTTTTTGTGTGAGTTTTTAAACTTTGTCCTATTTACTTCATTTTATACCAATTTTTTTTAGACTGTTTGTAGGATTAGTTTTAATTCTTGTTTTAATAATAATTAAGTTTTAAATGTTCATGAACTTTAATGTTATTTATATTGAATGCCTAAAATAATAAGTAAATTGTTTTAAACTCGATTACTTTTAAGTTATGTGTAATTATAACTGTTTATATGAGCATGACTTTGTCAAAGACTACATAAGTATTCAGACAATAAAAGCTACTTTCGATTCTGATTCTGAACTATTGAATGATACATAATTTTCGAATTTGATTTGAAAATCCCGAAATTAGCAGATAATTTGCAGATACTACTGGATTTTGAAATTTTTTAATTCCGTGATACCCAAATATGTGGGGTCGCTAAGTTAATATTAACCACCTTCTTTTTAAAAAAACATAATTTAAAATGAAAAATTCAATTTTTAAAATCAAAAATTTTTAGTTTGCCACCAGATTTCTTGGTGAGGTTGCTAAGTTAATATTAACTTAGCTACCCCATTTTCTTTTTCGATTTTCTCAGAAACCAGAGGAGCACAACATTTTTTGATTGGGGACGAAATTAGCACATCATTAGCACATAATTATGGTGTGACTAAATTTTGATTTTCTTGAAGTGGGGTCGCTAGGTTAATGGAGGTGAAAAAAAGAAAATATCATACTTTGCACTTAAATTTGATAATATATTACCAAATAGAATAAAAAAATCTAAAATATTTCTAATTAATAAAAGAAGTAACTGTAACAAAAGAAAAATATGTAAATATGTAAAACTCTATTGATGAAGTAGGTATTTATTATTTATATAAATGTTTACCAGATTCATTATGATACGGCCATGATGAATTCTAAAATATTTTTGTTAAATAACTATTATAATATTTTTAGATAAGCTAAAATACTTTAAAGTAGGGCACTTTTTTTGGTAATTTTGAAGACTAAAGAAAATTATGGCTTAGAAATGTGAAAAAACTACAAAAATATCTGACAAAACAATTTTAATTTTCAATTTATTTATTTCCTACAAATTCTCTAATAAAAAGGTTACATTTTGCAGGAACATTCTCCCTGAGTTATGGAGTGACTTGTCAGAAGGACATTCCGAGTCAAAACCTTTGTTCCAAAATGAAAAAATCCTAAAATTAACTTCCATCTTTATTTTAGAGACAGTATACCTTATCCATAAAAAGTCCAAAATCCATACCCACACACACCCATATCAAACTAGAAACCGCAACAATAACACAAATGATTGATGACTGTAGGTTGTTTAGAAAAAAAGTTAAGTCTATACTAACAGAAAAAGCTTATTACAGCCTGGATGAGTATTTAAATGATAGGTTTTAGTCTCGGTTTTTGTTTTATATTTTAACTTGCAATAGCATTTTTTTTTTGTTTGGTGTGTTCATTTAAAAATAACCTCTACTTGTTGATTTTAATCCATTAATCTATTATTTCACTCTACTGGTATTTTATTATTACCTGTCTTCAGAACTTTATCTTTTGTGTGTTAACAATTATTTATTATGTTGGGAATTTGGAACCTTTGGTTGCACTATAACAAAGTTGTGATTGTTTTCCACAAACCAAAACTACACACTCAACGCATGTTTTGCTAACAATGTTAGCATCATCAGACGATAAACAATAAACAAAATTAACCTAGGCTCTATCTTACATACTATCTTTTACTGGGCGGAGATAAGACTAATAATTTGTGATTGATCATGCTTTATAATCCTATCTCCCCTCAACTAAAGAATAAAGTGTACTAAACGGGATGGGTCCTCTATCTTTATTTAAACTATTTCTGGATTTAGTGATTTCCATACTTTCATATGTATTCAAAAGTCTTTTGTTTAGTACACTTTTTAGAAGTTTTAGGTTATCTAATGTGAATCTATGATTGTTTTCAAAAGCATGCTCGGCCACACTTGACTTTTCTGTTCTTCCGTATTTTAAGTGTGCTAAGTGTTCTTTGAATGGTGTTTAAATAGAGCATCTCATTTGGCCAATCACAATCCATGCAACTAATTTCATAAATTCCACTTTTTTCTACAACTGTAGTTTTATCCTTGGGATTTCCTAGTAAACTTCTTATTGTGTTTCCGGATTGATATACTAATTTAAGACCGCTGTTATTAAATACTTTTTGTAATCCTTTCATATAATTAGGATTATAAGGAATTGATACAATTTTGAGTCGGAGGTATCTTTTTGTATGAAGAATGTGGAATTTCAAAAGGTCCTTTGAAAATAATGTCTATTTATCAGCTTATTTATTAAGCCTTCGTCGTAACCGTTTTTGCCCGCTATATTCCTAATCCTATTCTTTTCTGCTTCAAATCTTTCTTTGTTTACGGAGAAATTTACTAATCTATATGTTAAAAAGTGCAAATTTGCAAGCTTATATTGTAAGCAATGAAAAGACTCATTTGGAATATACCTGTAGGTGGTTGTTCCTTTTCTGTATAGGTCAAAGTCCAATTTATTTTTATTTCTTAAAACTAAAGTGTCTAGAAATGGCAGTGTACCATTGTTCTCTAGAAAACTGCCCTTTATGGGGGCATCTATTAGGGTTGGTTTTTTTTTTTAATTTTTTTTTCACTAAAACAACCCAATCCAACACAGTACAACCCAATCTAATCCAACCCAAAACAATAAAAAAAACACCTAACCTTCTCTTAAAAAAAAAAGGTAATTATGCAGTATTCGGTTTTCTGCCATTTTTGATTTTTTTTTTTTAATTTCTTTATGGGGGCCCCTACTAGGGTCCCTAGAACCCCAAATCCGCCTGCGCTCGATTTTTTTTAAGAGAAAAAAGGATGCCGGGGGGGGGGGGGTTGTAATGCGTGTTTTTGATTGTTTTGGGTTGGGTTGGAATAGGTTGGGTAGGACTGTGTTGGATAGTGGAAAAAAATTAAAACACTCCTAGCGACCCGTGCCCCCATAAAGAATTATTCAAAAATGGCTGAAAACCGTATACTGCATAATTACAAAAAAAAAATCAGGCGCAGGCGGATTTGGGGTCCTAGGGACCCTAGTAGGTGCCCCCATAATTTTTCATAAAAAATCAAAAATGGCAGAAAACCCTAGGTAATTATGCAGTATATGGTTTTCTGCCATTTTTAATTTTTTTTGAAAAACTCTTTATGGGGGCACCTTCTAGGGTCCCTAGGACCCCAAATCCGTCTGCGCCGGTTGTTTTTTTTTTTGATTTTTTTTTAATTTTTTTTCACTAAAACAAACCAAACCAACACAGTCCAACCCAACCTAATCCAAACCAACCCAAAACAATTAAAAAAACACTTGACAACCCCCCCTGGGCACCCTTTTTTCTCGTTAAAAAAAAAATCGGGCGCAGGCGGATTTGGGGCCCTAGGGACCCCAGAAGGTGCCCCCATAAAGAATTTTTCAAAAAAAATCAAAAATGGCAGAAAACCGTATACTGCATAATTACCAAACTCTATACTGCATAATTACCAAAAACTCACTTTTTACAAGTTTTTACTGTATTTTTAGAGTTTAAAAAAAGTACTGGCAAAAAATAGACTACGCCTTTTATGAACCATACTGAAGACACATTAAAGCATTTATATTGAATTGAAAAACTCACCTTCAAAAGGGCACACAAATTTGGCATTTAGTTCCTCTTCTGAAGTCATTTTTAATTTAACAGAGAGTCAAAAAACTAGAAAAGAATTTCCATAATATTTTTATTGTTTAGTATGACTTTGACAACTAAAAGTGGGGTTATGGAAAATGCGTGGAGGCAGAGATCTCATTGGTTGGTTGGGGTAAGACTTGGATGCGTTCAAAAACTGTACGAACCGTGTAAAGTTTTCTTACTATCTGAAATGGCGGTAGTTTGAAAAAAGTGAGGTTGTTTTCAAAACAAAAGTGAAACATGTAAAAAAACGTAAAGACAACTTCGAAAACGGTTCTTTTAGATATATTGGGAGTCCCTGTGGACTTTCCATTTGAGCCGTATTAAATTCAAAAGTGGTAAAATATCTGCAAGAAGGATGTGTAGCTGTCTTGGAGTCGCCTACAGGTGAGTTTTCAAGGCCTTTGTTAAATTTATAAATTATTCGTTTCCGTTCTGTTGTAAGTACACTCCGTGAACGCCGTCCTCAGTCGAGAGATGAACCCATATAACTATTAGGTTTATATAAAAGCCCAAGATGTGAGACATGGCCAATGGGATAATGAAGGCAATAATGCTTGCCGTAGAAGACCTGCCAGAAGAGGGGCCCAGGTACGATTCCAGGCCTCTGCAAATAGACCCGGCTGGCTACTTTTGACCTGCGCGGACGCACCATCCCGGTTAGGGCTGCAGGCACTGATAAAAAACCTAAAGCCGTGGGAGTGCGCCCCACTTAGGCTGGTTGAGGGCAAGACATGCCGAGGTCACGCATTTGCGTGGCATACATTCCGGACGACAACAAGAATGTCCAGCTTAACCAGGAACGAGTGCTAAACAGGCTGAGGAAAATGAACCACGGCCTGCACACTCAGAACTGGAAGCTTCTAAAGATGGAACCATCGGGACCAGGCCAAACATGGACATTCTCGATGGATGACGTCTCTTGGAACACACTTAAAGGGATGGACTTTAAAGCCTACTGCGGTTTTGGGCAGGTTAAATTCCGATCAAAACGAGTGGGTCCGGGTGCCGGCGCAGAGGAGGAATCTGGATGAGAGGGACCAACAGATCCTATGTCAGAAGCGAACGCTAACCCGGTTGTAGCAGAGGAGCAAAAGGGAGAATCCGGAGGAAAACAACGTAAGAATTCCACCTTGGGAGGGCAAGCCCCCTTCCTGAATCCAGCTCGGGAGGTGGCGCCATCTGAGCCAATGGACTTGGGGGACAGTACCAAACCTGGAGGAACAACCACCACGATCAGCTCAGTTAAATGAATTCCGATCAACCTCCACCATGCCAAGGCGGCGACCTACATATTAAACGATCACAGAAGCCAATCTGGATTTGGCCCTATTTCAAGAACCAAGGCTGATCGGCAAACAGGTGTGTGACTTAGGCTGACCAACGCTAATGTAGTATGATTGATCGGGTCTGAGATCTCCTCGAGCTGGTATAATTATAAAAAATTATATTAACTACTTTCTGTTGACAGGTTTTTGCAACGCAGATCTTGTAGCGGTTCAAATTGACACCGTGACCAACAACGGACATCAAACCTTGGTGGACTGCTCAGCATACTTTCCGGGTGATGCGAACATCCCATCAGCAGGCTTGGCTAAATTAATCAGCCACTGTAGAAGGAACAATCTACAAATCCTTCTAGGCTGTGACGCAAACGCTCATCACACAGTTTGGGGAAGCACAGACATTAATGAAAGGGGTGAGGTACTATTTGACTATATTTAAGGGGAGGGGCTCGTGGTCAATTACACCGGCAATGAACCTACCTTTCTGGTGGCAAACAGACGCGAGGTCCTTGACCTGACAATAACAATGGCGCACTTAAGCAACAATGTTGTCAATCGGAATGTTTCCCTCGAGCCCTCGGGTTCCAATCACAGTCACATTCAATTTGTCATTAAATCGAGGGCAAGAACGGTACTTATCCATCGTAACCCCAAATTCTCAGACTGTGAGGCCTTTAACCACATCTTGACTAAGCGCATTCAAAATGGGGTTCCAACAGTTATAAAAAGCATAACACAGATAGAGGAGGTAGAAGGATCAATCCAGTTATCTGCATACGAAGAAAATTGACCTCTAAAAACAAAAAAAAGACTCTAGGACCACATCTTGGTGGAACAGAAACCTAGACAAACTAAGAAAAACCGTTAGGCAACTATTCAATAGGGCGAAGGAGGCAGACTCCTGGGACCAGTATAGATCAGCGTTGACTTCCTATAACAAGGAAATACGCAAAGCCAAAAAAGAATCGTGGAGGAAATTCAGCCAAGGAATCTACAAAATTCTCTTGAGGGATCCGAACCAAACTGTGTGTGTAGGGGCGATAAAACGACCAGACGGAATGTACACAGAATCTAGACAAGAAACTCTTGAATTATTAAGAAATAGCCACAAGCGAACAGACTCTGGCTCAGCCAGAATCCAGGTCTGCTATAAACAGACAGGATCGGCAAAGCTGGAGATTAGGTGGGCGGTTGATATATTCCAACCATTTATATCCCCAGGTGAGGACGGGATATTTCCGACTCTTCTACAGAAGGGACTGGAGCCACTTCATCCACACAGATAAAACTTTTCAGAGCTAGCATAGCATGGAGCTACATACCTAAGAACTGGAGGTCGGTGAAGGTTATTTACCTTCTAAAGGTAGAGCAGTCAGTATCCAACATACCTAAAGCATACCGACCAATCAGTCTTACCTCATTTCTGTTAAAAACAATGGAAAAATTAGGGATAGGGCGCTACTACGTCACCCACTGAATAAAAACCAGTATGCCTATCATCCAGGCAAATCTACGGATCTGGCGATAAATAATCTCGTCAGCAAACTATCTCAGTCACTTGAATCACTTGGAATAAAAAAACTGCAGTGGCAGCCTTTTTAGACATTGAAGGTTCATTTAACAATGCCAAAACCGAGCCTCTCGCCAACAGTTGTAGGAGGAGAGGTGTTCAGTCACTCGTCAGCAATTGGATCAAAATGATGATACAAAGAGCATTGTTAAAACCACCCTGGGGGAAGAAGAGTTTAGTGTAAATACCAACAGAGGCTATCCGCAGGGCGGTGTCCTATCCCCCCTACTATGGTCACTTCTGGTGGACGAACTGCTCGACCTCCTTCAGACGGATGGAATAGATGAGCAAGCGTATTCTGACGATGTTGTAGTACAAAGAAGAGGCAAATTTGGTGGCATGATATCTAACATCCTTCAGAGAAGACTATACCTAATAAACTGTTGGTGCAAACCATCATTATACCTTTCACAACAAGGATAATACTGAATCTTATCGAACCTAGGATTAGCGGGGAACGTATTCCTTTCCTAAAAGAAGGAAAATACCTGGGACTGATACTGGACCAGAGACTTACATGGAATGCCCACCTGAAAAAAGTTATCCAGAAGGAACAAATGGCTCTCTGGACTTGTAACAGAATATGTTGAAAGTCGTGGGGGATGAAACCAAAACAAACCTACTGGCTGTATCTATTTGTAGTAAGACCGATGATCACTTATGGCTCTATAGCTTGGTGGTCCAAAACCACGCAGGTCACTGCTCGGCAAAAACTGGCGGACGTGCAACGAAGAGCATGCAAGAAGCAATGGAAGTAATTCTTAAGGCAAGAGCAACTTTAGCAAGATTCAATAGCTTAAATTAGGAGCATCCTGGTCAAGCATTGGGAAACTGTGCAGGGCTAACCAAGGCATTTTGTAATAACCGAATCCCTAGTATGCCAACAGACCACAGGCTACCAAAATACAACTTTGAAAAACCGTTTCAGGTTGTTTCCAACGAGGAAAGAATGAGAGGAGAATATAAATCAACTTACCAAAGCTGACCACGTTTGGTACACAGACGGATCAAAAACCAAGGACGGTGTGGGAGCGGGTGTATCGAGTTCAAAAGCTGCAATTTCAGTTGGACTCGGTAACCTTGCTACCATCTTCCATGCCGAAGTTTACGCCATAGAGCTCTGTGCAAGAGACACAAAGGCATCTCTAACAGAAGCATCAAAATCATATCAGATAGTCAAGCTGCTCTGAAAGCAATAAGCTCAAATAAGATCCAATCACTTTTAGTTTGGAACTGCCTTCAAACTCTGTTAAAGATCTGGAACCAACAAAATCACTCTTGGATGGGTCTGGGCCACACAGGAATTGAAGAAAACGAAAAAGCTCTTGCTAAGGCAGGAGCAGAATCTGCGTTCTTAGGGCATGCTTTGGACTAACTAAAGCCACGGTCAATAGGGAATTATCCGAGTGGGTTGAAAGAAAAGGGATGCAGCACTGGCGCTCAACTCCGGAACAACAGCATTCCAAAGCCTTTAATCCAGACAAACGTAGAGTCAAGCAGCTCCTGCAACTATCAAGGAACAGCCTGAGAATAATCACAGGTCTGTATACAGGCCAGTGCCGACTCAACCAACATATAAATAGAATTGGAGTGAGCAAAACACCGATTTGTACAGGAGAGAGGGAAACGCCGGTACATATTTTATGCCACTGCGTGGGACTAATGAGAACAAGGGCGAAAATATTTGGCCCTGGGTTGAAAGTGCCCCAAGATTTCGAGGAATTCTCACCAAATAGACTGCTTTCCTTTATCAGGGAAGTTGGGATGAGTGACTTGTAAAACAGGTACGAGCTACAATAGACATTTTAGGTCGCAGTGGAGGGTACAGCATTGCACTACCCATAACAAATTTTTTACATCACAAACAAATCAAAATATAGATTAAAAAAGAACTAAAAATATAAAAAAATTATTTGTCCTTGAAAAAAAACAAACAAAAAAAAATAATTACCAAAAAAATTTAAAAGGGAGAAAAAATTGAGGAATTTAGAGAAAAAAAATATAATAAAAAGTGGGAGAAAAGACTGAAGTATTTAAAATCCTTAATAATAATTATTTTAACTTAAAAAAGAACTAAAATAAATAATTTAGTATTTAATAGGATTACCATTTTTCTCCATTAGCTGCAAACGTCTGGGCATTGAAAAGGTTAAATTTTGAAAATACTGATTGAGAGCTGATCCAATACGCGATAAAGAGCATCGCTTAACTCTTCAGCATTTCGTGGTCTCCAATTTCTTTGGTATATTATTTTAACGATTCGACCCCATATATTTTCCATTGGGTTAAGGTTAGGGCTGTTGGCTGGCCAAGGAAGTGTTTCTATATTATTCTGAAACCATTGGCGAACAAAATTAGCCGTCTGTACTAGACAGTTGTCCTGCTGATAAACGAAGTCATTATTTTCATATAATGCCTGTACAGATGGCAGCATAACGTTTTCAAGAATTTCAATATATCGTTCACTATTGAATATTCTTTCGATTCTCCAAAAAAACCCAAACCTCTAGCACTAAACCAGCCCCACATGTTTACAGAAAAATGTCCAGCTTTTTTAATTTGGTTTGTATATTCGGGTTCAAATCTAGAATTTGGTGGACGATAAACTAAAATTCTCCTGCTTGAAGATGATTGAAAAATTTTTTCGTCAGTGAAAACCACCATCTCCCAGAAGTCATTATCACGAAGTGCAAAAATTACTCTGGCCTGTTTTTGTTCTTCTGTTAGAAAAGGCTTCTTTAGAGCAACTCGACAAGAGACTTCTGATTTCGTTACTCTTCTATTTACTGTTGCTAAAGAACCGGAAAATAATGTTACATTAGCTGCTTCAACCGACGTTTCTTTCTGTTAACCCATCTACAAAACCGTAAGTAACTATCAACTAAAGATATATAGATTGGTTTTTAAAATGTTGCTATCAACTCTCTTATAAAAACTTAATTAACCAACAACAAAGAGACACTTATAAAAACTTGGAAACTCACACACAATAATTATATAAATTGGTGCCCGTAATATTCTTATGAGCTTATTCATAAACGTTTTTCGCCCATTCTTTCTATAATGTTTTTATTAATTTCTTTGTATAGTGGTTATAATACCACTGTTTTTACAACAAAAAAACAATTTTAATTTATAACAAAACGTTGATAAAATAGTGTTGAGGTAAACAGTGGTATAATTGGTATGTGGTTGGTGGTATAATTTTTTTTTATAGAATTGTCATAAATTTTCGCCATTTGGATTCCAACAATAGGTTTTTGACCAAAATAAAAACGTTATTTATGGGGTTTCAACATGTGTTTTAATCGAAATATTGTTTGTTTAGGGTTAAGAACAAAATACAAAATTCAATATTTCTCCCAGAAAGCAAAAAACATATGTGGAAAAAAAGTATTATTTAAATAAATATTTTGTATTTTTGGAGCCCATGAAATTTTTGTGAGTGTATTCGAAAACTATACAGTACACACGGGACCGCAGCTGATTATCAGAATAGGATGACTGGGAAAACAGCTTTTATTTAACCTATAGTCTATAAATATTCATATTCCTACTTCAATTGGTAGACACCATTTTATAATTTTTTTATTTTAAAAAGAAAAAGAATAATACATAACAAGCAAAGGAAAGATTTATATTTCTAAATCGATAAAAACTTTTGTTATGTAGTGTTGTTAGAACAGTTGTAAAACCTTTTTATAATAATATGTAGACTTGAGGGTTCATAAGGAATTTTTATAAAATCTATATGTTGTTTTTCTATCCATTACTATGTACCATACATTTTTATAAGCTGGTGTTGGTCAGGTGTTTTTCAAGTCTTTTTTACTCATTTAAGAGATATATTAGAGTTATAAAATCATCACCAACACTAAATAATATAACATTTGGTTATTTTATGAAGGTTCTATATTATTTGCTGTAATTTCTATATAGACAAAAATGCTCATTGGGAAGCTGGTGGTGCCTTATAATAGTATACACTAATGGAAAACTAAATTTTGTGGCATAGGAAAAAATACATGTATGAGTTTTTTTTAAAATCAAGTGTACACCTCATTCCAAATTATGGCGGCTGACATTTAAACACAGAAGCTAAATGACAAAGATAGCATAAACCAGTCAAGAAAATGCAGAGTCTTTTGACTTTGTATTGAACGCATTAGGTATACGTTTACCGATAGGCACGTGTAATTAATAGAGACTAGGGGTTATAAGCCACAGCACGTAACTTGACGTAGCGTAAGTTTTGATCAAGTGCGCATGTGCAGTAAATTCAAAACGTACGATACGCTTTACGCGCGGTGTATCGTTACACCGCGTGTCGTACGTAAATGCGTAACTCCAGATCAAAAGAAAGTTACTTTTACTATAAGCATGTCTGGTATTCCCAGACATATAGCGAGGCGCTGATGTACGTGGTGTTTTTCAAACCTAAATAGTGTCAAACAGTCAGGTTTCGCCAGCTCGTCAAAGTTGAATCTTCCATAACGGGCTCTATTCTCGAGAGCAGCCTCTTCACGGAGAATTTCGATGTTGATGGCATCATCGATGTCATCATTTTCTTCATCGTCATCATCAAAAATAAAGACATTAAGAGTGTCTTTCATTTTTGAAATTAAAAAAAAATAAAATAACACGACAATTTTTAGCTTATCTTATAAAAAACAAAGCAAATGAGAGCACCCTCTGCTCAACTACTTAACCAATTTACAAGATACGCAAGAAGCGTTGCTTTAAGCCTTTTTTAGCTTGTCGTAACGAAGGCGACGTATTCTCTCCGCGTAACGTACGTTGCGTGTACGCCATACCCCTACTAAAAACCAAACCACCGCGTAAACGTAACGTAGCTCTGAAATCAAACGCTCTCAGAGGTGGGCGTTTCCACCTCGACTAACGCGATTTCAGCTATCGGGTCAGGCGACGCGACGTAACGATACCACCCTGGCGCGCGCTAGCGCCCGCATCTCATGAAAATTAGTCTTATTGTGGGAAGGAGGGTGGGTTAATATGAAATTGAACAAAATGATTGATGAAGTCATGTTTTATTTTACAAAAATAACAATAATTTAGATATTATCTAACCAAGAGTTTGTGACCAGGGAGTCGATTTCATGCACAATTGATCGAGGATCATGTCAGAGATTGCCGATAGACAATCTCTACTTTTTGAGGGCTTCAACTTTTGAAGTTCAAATTAATCGCTTTTTGCTGTTTTTAATTTTTTTCATCTTTATATTTGCGTCATCAAATGCCCAATCACTTCTCGGTACAGTCAGTGTGTAAACCTGATGCAAATTTCGAAAACCTTGTAAATGGAATAAATGGTTTTATATCAGACTTTACTAATTCTGACTTTGCTGTACTAATTGTTGGTCCTAGATGTAAGAATGTTAAGCCTTTAAATATTACTAAGTTGGCTAACAGATGCTTTTTCACCAATTTACTTGTCTGTTCAACTCCATCAAAATACACACTATCTCAAAGTTTAGTCCAAACATCAAGCTATTATCAACAAACTCTAGTCCATTTCTAGGAATAGCAGCCAAGTATTTTGGTGCTGAATCTAATTACCTAAATAAAGATGGGCTAAACAGGTTGGCTGAGTGTATCAAAATATCTATTGACAGCTTTTTTTTTAAATAGTAATAGTAACTCAAACCTGATTCATATCACGCTCGATACCAGTGTGAACACGTCTTCCACTGGAATAGCGAGTAAATCCGCTGGTTTTTTGTCGAATAACTCCACTTTATTTGATCTCACTCACATTGTAGACAATTCAATTTTGGAAGAAACTGGCGATTTTGCTTGTCTGTTCGAGGGTAGTAACGTTGTGGATAATAGTGTGAATAATAATAATATTAAAAACCTGAAAAGGCCAGTGGATGAAAATTTTCTAAACAACAGCTCATTACTAATAGAATTATAACCGGCGATTCGGCGCTGAATGGTGAGTTTTCCACTCTACATTTAAATATTCAGTGTCTCAGTAATAAAATTAATCTTGTTGAATTGCTTTTGGGAAAACTTTCACCTAGCCTATTGTGCCTCTTCGAACATTGGTATCTGTGTGATGAGTTAGATCTCGTAAAACTGTATGGATATTCTAAAATTGTTAACTTTAGTAGAACCAACCAGTTGGCTTGGTTTCGATTGTAAACGAACCAACGAGAATTTTTTACTAATAAAAATAACCAAATATCATTATCTAGCATTGATTATGTTTTAACAAATAAATCAACTCTGTTTCAGTGCTTAAATTTTGACCCGGGCTACTCCGATCATCATGCTCAAATGATATTCTATCGTGGTACCAATATTGACACATTTTCAAGTACGAAGCGAACCAGTGGGCGCTATCGCTCGTTCACTGAGTGGAAAATAAATGAATTTAACTTCTATTTATCAAAACATTACGAACCAGTAACATCGAGAGATATTGACACAGCTTTTGAAACTTTTTTCGAATATTTTTATGGTTTTTCAATACAAGTTTTCCGATGGTGGAGATACAACAAAAAAACAAACATTTTAAAGTGCCTTTCTCTAGTGAATTAAAACGGGGGTTAAGCCACCTTAAAGACTTAAACTGGCTAAGAAAAAATACTTCTGATCGCGCGACTCACCTTAGCTATAAACAATTAAAAAGGGACCTGAATATACAAATTAAATATGAAAAAGACAATTTTTTGTCTAAAACAATCTCCTTCTCGCGCAACAAAAGCAAAAAAACATGGGAAATAATTAATTTGCTTAGCGGAAAGAATAAAAATCCCTCTGAAATTAAATCGCTGGTAGTGACTGATTCAGTTATTGAATCAGAGGTAGATTTACCTACTGCTTTCAGTCAATATTTATCCTCCGTTGTAAAAGGCACTCTTAATAATCATTTTAAAGGGAATCTGTAAAAATCGTGTACCAATGAAAGGGAGGCGGGGATCACTATGTTTTTTTCCCCTGTTACTGAAACCGACATCAGAGATATAATTAATGGCTTTCCAAATAAGAAATCAGCAGGCTTTGATGAGGTCCCAATCACTCTTTTAAAAAAGTGTCACAACTGTGCCTAAAATAATCTTGCTGACCTGGTTAACTTAGCGGTCTCTCAGGGCCAATTTCCAACAAAACTAAAAAGTGCTAATGTAATCCCGGTGTTTAAGAGAGGGGACAGGAAATCTTTAGTAAACTATAGAGCTATATCCATTCTCTCAGTGTTTTCTAAAGTTTTTGAAAAGGCATTCTATTTGCAATTATACAACTATCTTAAAAGCTTCAAACTTTTTAAAAATAATCAACACGGGTTTCGATGACATCGATCAACTGAGACGGCAATAATTGAGTTTGTACAAAACATTCATTAAATAAAATATGTATGTTTGTTGCGGATTCATAATGTCGAAACTTTTGGGTTTTTCGCCACTAAGTTAAGGAAATTTTTTCAAAAATATGTTAAAACCCACTGCGTAAATTCCTAAAGAAAAAAATTTGTTCGTTTGTCAGTGGTTTTTAAATAAGATAAATAATAATAATAATAAATAATAAGGTAAAATTGAAAACACTCAAACAAATATAATTTTGATTTTAAATTTTACTAAATTCACCCAATACCTTGTTGGCTACTATCGACGCACCAAACTGTCAAGTTAATATTTGAAATATATATCAGTCAAAGTCAGTCAGTTGTACGACAACAGACAGATATTTTAAAAAAGATTTGAAAAAAGTTTTTCAAAAAGGCTAAATTTCTTTGATAACGGCTGTAGAATTTCTGCCGAAACGTCAGATAATTACTTAGATTCTAGTTAGGATTTGCGTGTGTGTAGGCAAATTTTTTATATTATTTAAAAACCACAGACAAACGAACAAATTTTTTTCTTTAGGAATTTACACAGTGGGTTTTAACATATTTTTGAAAAAATTTCCTTAACTTAGTGGCGAAAAACCCAAAAAAAGTAGTTTCGACAAAATATTCATTGTCACCTAGATAATAATAAATATGTAGTTGTATTATTTTTTGATTTAACTCGTGCCTTTGACACTATCAATCCAGATTTTGTCTCAACTAAGATAGAAAAGTTTGGTGTTAGGGATTTTCTAAATAAATTTGTAATCACATTTCTCAGGGATCGCCAAAATAGAGCGAAAATCAATAATACCTACTCTGAAGATTGCATTTCCAATGTTGGCACGCCCCAGGGAAGTATATTTGGACCTTTGACCTTTTCATTGAGGATCTACCAAGCCATATTTCTAGTGGTGAGGTACTTATTTACTGCGATGACACCACAGTTACAATTGCGGACAATGATATTGATAATCTTAAACAAAAAATAAATATAACTCGTAGAGGAATTTTCACATTGGTGTAAAAAAAACAATTTAATAGTGAACTTCAGTAAAACTGTCAGCGCGGAATTCAGAACAAAATGTAGGGGCCCAATTAGCATCGACATTACCTTTAACAATAACTTATTACCAATCTGTAATAATACTAAACTATTAGGACTGACTGTTGACTCACACTTGGACTGGAATAAACATATTGACAATTTGTGCTCTAAAATTAGTAAGGGTATTTTCCAACTTAGACAACTTAAAAACTCCTTCGGAATTCCAGTGCTCCTGCTTTGGGGTACGCTATTGTTGCTTGGGGACAGTCCACTGAGATTGACCGAATTTTAATCTCCAGTACCGCGAATCGTGTAGGAATACTTTCAAATCAAATAAAATTATGACAGTTATCTCAGTTTACCTCTTTAAACAATTTTTACATAAAATTAAAGAAAACTTCACAAGAAACGGCTATTTTCATAACTATAGCACTAGGGGTAACAGTGACCTTTGTCTTCCTTTACACAAACGAGAAGCATTTAAAAGAAGTCCATATTATGCAGGTGCTAAACTATATAATTTAATTCCATCAGAGCTAAAACTACTGACATATAACCGTTTTGAACAACAGCTTAAGGTTCTCCCGTGTTCCCAAACTTTCTACTCAGTGAACGAATTTATATGTTACCTAACTAATAGACATACTTAGATTGATTTTGTTTGTTATTTTAATTGTTTGTTTTTTCCTGTTGTCTTCAAAACTTGTATATATACAAATCTTTTTAAATTGATTTTATTATTTTTAGATTTATTTATCCTACACAAACTAAATATTTTATAATAGGTATATAACTGTGCAATAATTTAACTTATGTTATCGCCTAAATCTGAAATTATATGTGAATTGTATTGTGCTTTAATATGTCTCTAGTAATTTTAATACATATTTCCATTAAATTTTTGACGTGTACATCCTATTTTGTAGGCCAAAGTACTAAATAAAATTGAATTTGAATATCCAAATTGGTCTTGTTTTCCACTTATTTTTGATGATTTTCACTTTTTTTTAACAATTGACAACATTCACATTGACAGTTTTTTGTTTTTTTTTTTCACTTACACTATGCATATTTTAACACTCTCTGTATTTTTTTAACTTTTTTTGAATTATGTTACAAGTCTTTTATTTATTAATTCCTACTTTTCAACCATAATATAAAAAGACTACTGTCTGACCAATCGCATTCCACATGTACCTCTCTTATCATGACCAAAAAAACAAACAGTAGGTAAACAACAAAGATACGCGGTGAGTAAATTTTAATTAACGTTGGGTACTGACCCAGGTGAAATAAAGTAAGGGGCCAGCGCAGTCACATCATTGTGGACAAATTTTGACCCCCCTAAAATTATGTTACAAAATGCTGACACATTTTTCTTTGCCGTAAGAAATAAAAGACTGAAAAAGAATTGTGATGCTAGGCTACCACCAATGTCTCACACCATATTGATAAAATGGACACCATTATTTAACAATAACAAAATTAGAATAAAAATCAGGGGGTGTTGATTTTATTTTGGGACGTAACTTTAATGAGAACAGTCATCAGAAACGTGATGATTTATGGCAAGGTGGAGGGCGAGGGGCCAAATTTGGCAAATATTGTGTTACATAATTTGATTTATGAAGTTCCCTTAGATCCATAAATTATGTAACACCATTTTTGCCAAATCTTCACCCTCTCCCCTCCAATTTTGATATTTTTAACTAATGCTAGTAGGTAGGTAAGTATTTTTAATTACAATAATTAATTAATTATCATTAGAATGGGAGAGACACCGTCCGTCGGTGGTAGCACATTTTTTTCGCGTTTTACTTCTCACAGCAAAAAAAATTGTTTTAAAACTTTTTCACGTCCTTTTTAATAAAGGGGGGGGGGGAATGCTTCAATTTTGCGATCTAATTTTGAGCGGGTCATCAGAAACGTGACGATTTGTGAAAAATGGCCGAAATACTGTAACATAATTTATGGATGGCCCCTTTTAGTTCATTACACCTCTAGATGGCTCATGCAGTACCCAATATTTATGCTGACCTACAGTTTGTTTTTTGTCGCGATAAGAGAGGTGTGAAATGCGATTACTAAAACCAACGCTGTCGGGTTGATTTATGCAGTCCACTTCCAATATTACCTATTATTGAAAAGTAGAAATAAAAGAAGGATAAAATACTCGTTAAAAGGCTTAGTTAAAATAAAAAGCTTAGAAAGTGTTAAAATACAAAATAGGTACTAAAAAAAAGCTGACACCGGCCCTGCCGCCGAGATTGCTCGTGTTCTGTCGACTGATGACTATATTGGCGCGTAAATCTTTTAAAATAGTTGCAAAAAGAGACTGTTAAAGACAAATTTGAATACCTAAGCAATAAAGGTAGGTGAAAATATTTTGAAAAATAGTAAAAGCCATTATTTTGGCTACAGGCCAACTTAACCTGGTAGATTTCACAAGAGTATTCTCTGATGAGATTGCCATAAGCAATTGTGCATAAAATCGGCTACCAGACAACAATCGCGATCTTACACTTCATTTAATAAAAAAACGCATATACCTTTAAAACAGGTAATATCTGTCTTGTCTTGTGCTTTATTGGAACTACCCTATCGTGGGGTTTGGCCAGCTCCAGTTGGTAGAACTTGGAGTAGTCTGACTCTTCTAGTCACCCAAATTCTGACATATCAATATCTGGATATTTTATTAATCATTCAAATTTGACGAGTGTTAAACGTGAAATGGAATGAGTTTCCTTTATTTTTTTACATTTGACGTGCTTGGTAAAAAAACAGTAAATATTGTTCTTTTATTTCAGAAAGTTATAATTAATTAAAATCGGTTATGTTAAGGAACAAAAGAGATATCAGAAAATCAAAAGCCCCAAGATTTTATAGATTACCCAATATTTTGCATTTGTTGAGAACTTTCAAGAACATTACATTGTCACCCCAAAAGCAGGTACTTTCCACACACCCAATCAAGACTCCTATTCTTCAAATGATAGAAATTATGCTCCCAGGGATTCAAATTCTCTCGCTACTATGCATCTCATTGGTCCAAATCTTTGATTTAAATCGGTTTCTCTCACTTTTGCCCGATATTGATCGAAAGTAATTCTCTTAGTCAAGACCAATAGAATTACTTCCTATCAATATCGGGCAAAAGTGAGAGAAACTGATTTCAGCCAAAGAATTGGACACAATTATTGACTCCATTTTTACTTACTAGCATCTGATAAATAAAAACTAAAACGTAAATTTGTACCTCTATTTAAAAACCCTCTTCTCAAGAGTTTACACGAGTTCATTTTTGAAGCACCAAAATTTAGTGAATGGAAGATGATACTCGGAAAGTCTAAGCATTCAAAAAAATTATAAGCAAAAAGGAATATCATACGCTCTTAATTTTTTGTAACCACTACCGCCATCAATTGATATTATCGCAAACATATTTGCTGTCGATATTGCGTCGATATTTCACAGACGAAGTTTTGTAGTAAGCACGTCATACACGTGCAAATCTTGTAATCTAACACAAAAATGACAAAAAAATTAATGAGTAAACCCGACGGGGCGAAAAGTTGATTAAATAATTGAAAAAATACGTAGGCAGTAATTATTAAAAACAAACTATGCAAAAAAAACTACCTTTTTCATAGAAAAGAATGGAAAAAAAGAAGCCAGGAGAACATTCTGTGTCAAAAGTTGAAGACATTGGTTTGGAGTGTGACAAGAAATCAATTATTTAGAACAGCTTTAAAGAGAGGAAACCTGAAGAAGAAGAATGAAAAACTGTAATTTGACAAAACACGAGACAAAACATAATTTTTTTGGTGTCGCCTTAGTCATTGGTTTTTAATTCTAATAACTGTTAAAGTGCCATTTTTGGTCAAAAGATTTAATAACATTTTAATTTGTTACTTAATAATGCTGAGGGGGGACAATTACCCCTATTGCCCCCTGGATCCGCGCCTGCTTTATTTCGTTACAGCCTTTGCAACTACTTCGACACAAATCTTATAGTGTGTGTCGACTTAGGCTCGGCTTTCAAAGGGCACGATCGATTCGGGAATACTTTTCAATCTCAATCGAAAGAATACGGCATTCGGCAAAAATCTTCTGATTTTGGACTAAATTGACAAAATTTAAAAAAGGGCCAATTTCAAATATTTTGAAGAAAACAGTAAGCGTTTACACTGTACGGATCCTAAATTGGCAAGTTTCAATTATTGTCGTCTTACTCGATGCCCATATATCGGTCCTTTTTTATATGCATTTTGCAATATCCAGACTTTCGCTGTCTTACACTGTATATCAGTCCCTGGTTAAAGGTAAAACAATTGACCACGAAAGAAAATTTCCAATTAACGCACACAAAGTCAGTCTGTTACCTTTGATATAAAGGACGATTCACACTCCTCTTCTTTGCATCGAAAATCAGGCTCTTTTTTGATAACAAAGGGCGATTCGCACCGTTCTTTTTTGATTTGAAAATCTGACAGTGGCTCTTCTTTGATATCTATAGGCACTTCGCACCCTACTTCTTCATCGTTTATGTCTATAACTGGCTCTGGTTTCACAGTTTTAGGTGTTATTTTTTCAAAACATCTTAACACTTCGATCTGGCTTTCTTCGACGTGAGTCATAGCGTGTACCCGAAATTTTAGGCTTTTTACTTTTGTAACGAACGTTTTTTGATTGGCAATTTGGTAAGTGATATTGATGGTAATAAAACCAAGTATGTGTTTTTTTATATATAAGGATAACATTAACGTCAGTTTTTTTTAAAGAACTACGGAATATACTTCGAGTTAGCTTCCTTCAATGTGATTCAGAGCGAAACTAAACGCGTATGGGGTCAGAGGTGTTCCACAGGATCTGTTTCATTCATATCTTACTGAACGATATCAGCGGACCATTATAAGTAGAGACAACAACACAGTGCTTTCGGAGCCTGCGGCGATAACTACCGGCGTTCCACAAGGGAGCATATTGGGGCCTATTCTCTTTATTATCTACCTCAATGACCTAATAGACACAAACGAAAAAACAAACGTCATGGTAAACTTTGCGGATGACGGAAATACAATTGTTCCAATAAGTAAGCATGATGACTTGCAAGACAAACTAACGACTACACTTACAAAAACTGATGAATGGCTAGAAAAAAACCAACTAGTACTAAACGCGGGAAAAACAAAGTTAATGCTGTTTTCAAATATTAATATTAATAAACTCGACACACTTACCTTTAAGGACGACAAAATTAAGTTTGTAGAAACTGCAAAAATACTGGGTATAACACTAGATACTAACAAAAAAAAAAAAAAAAAAAAAAAAAAAAAACTTACGCTTAATTTTCTGTTTTGTTCAAAAAGAAATCCACAATACCATGACAATTTCCAATGGATGTTTATATTTATATTAATATGTTACCTATTTATTTTATTAATCTATAACTTTATCATATTCAATTAGGCTGACGATACCTGTATATATATGTATTTTATATGTATAAATAACATGGCAATAAAGAACTATGAACTATGAGTACCGGAAGACGCACAGATGAAACATTTGTCGAAAAATTAGGAGTATTTTGTACTTCAGTGCAAAATGAACTTCCTGAATTTCGATTGCTCAAACAGAGGGTGAAAGCTAGGACGACGCGGTTTCGTCCTTATTAGGGACTCATCAGCTAGGGGTGCCCCAATGACAGACAATTTCGGTGGCGCTTATGTGCCAAAGCTTTCGGCTTTCAAGCGGAAGAAAACCTGTCGATGGCGCCCTCTGGGTCGAAACCAAGAAGTAGTAGTAGTACATTTGTTTTCTAAAAAGAATAGGGTTATAATACTTCTTCAGATTCTTGTTTTTTTACAAAAGGATGGTAATTAAACCACATGTCAATATGATTGAAATTCACTCAAACCACAATTTGACAGACTTTATACTTCTATAAGGAGACCCTTCTAAAAGTATGAAGCGAAAGCCAAGCCTGCGACACTGCCACTAGGGGTATTTTTTTTAATTTTTTTTAAGCAAAGTTTCTTGTTAGGCTATTTGGCGAGGGTTGCATTAAAGCTAGGTTTAAAAATTAAGTATGAATTCATCGTTTTTAGATATTCATTTTTAAACCTATTAAATTTTCCAAGATATGACCTTTGAAAAAGTACTGCACCTAGTGAATTCTCCGTCGTGGAGCAGTATGGTAATTTAGGAGGAGGGATGTCCACAACTCCAATAAAATGATGATGTGAAACAACCCAAGTAATATTTATTTATTTATAATAGTAATGGCAATATTCCCACTACCAAACATTAAAAACCTTAAGTTTTAAAAAATTTTCTTTCCTATTACCAGAATATGCCCCCTAAACCTATTTAAATGAAAAAGCCCAAACAGGTTGCGACCACCTTTTTATAAAACCCTTTACAGAATCTAAACATCTTTTTATAACCTTCTAATACCATCTAAAGAACCACAATTACTACGTTACCGAGGATTAACTGCCCGGATTAAGATTAAGATTTAATTTCATTTTTATTTTTTTTTTAAATAAATAAAAAAAAACAACTTGTAAGCTTAAAAGATATGGCTACACAAGAACAAATCAGCAACATCAATACCGTCATCAACATCTCTTCCCGACCACTTACACAGACTGAATCATCGTTACTCAGCAAAAGACTTAACTACACTATTGCACCCAACACCATACCAGCAGTCAACATCATCACAGCCATTGAATCTACAAATATCGATGAAAAAGGTAGAGTAGAAGTAAAAGAGAAATTTAGATGGAAGATCAGAACAATTTTGGATAACAAACCGAAATTGGAGAAAAACCTAACACAGTATTCACCTGATGACGATTGCAAATACATAAGCAATCGAAACATTGTGAAAAAGTAAAAAATTAAGATAATAGAAGTTCGAAATTCTAGTTTACTCTCAGGTAATCGAATGTATAAAATTTCAGTGAAATGTGCATGCGTTTTTGGACTAAAAAATCGGTTTTTGGATTCTGAAACGTCGAATTTTACAAAATCTCGATGTGCGACAAAAGTAAAAACCTCGGTTTCCTTAGTATTTTTTTAAAATGAGGCAAAATGTACTCAAATTTAAGTTTCGTTAGGGACAAGAGACAGTGAGTTATATTCATTGGGCGATCACTATACCTTTTTCCGTGAAACTAGTCCTTCTATGTCTACATATTTCAGTCCATCTTCCAACAGTTTTTGAACAATTTTTTAGGTGTTCTGAAAATGCACCGTGTGTGGGGAATGTAAGGGTACATCGATTACATCTGAAAAGAAATGGTTATTCATTTCAAACTACGAAACAACAAGCCATGTCAAATATAACATTTAAATTCCTATGAATTACTACTACAAAAAGGCAGTTAAGAGAAGTCGTAGTGATGTGCATGGATACACTTTTAGACCCTCCAAAAAAAAACCGCATGAAACTTCATAAAAAAACCTGATTTTTATAAGTTTTCATAAGGTTCATAAGCTTTTGTGGGGCAAAAAATTAGGTAAGAATTTATGTGGTTTCATATGTGTGTTTTTTATCTGATCCTATAATCAGACAGACTTATTATATTTATAAAATTTGATAAATGCAAACATTTTTTTTAACATATTTTATGGTTTTATAAAAGCAGCATTTTCTAGCAGATTTTATAATCAGACCGACATATCAACTTTTATGGGTTTCTATACTATACTATAATGTATTATGGGATTATATAAACCGATGTTTTTATGAGTTGTTCTTTTATAATGTTTTAAGAGTTTTTCATGAGATTTTGGAATATTTTATGATCACACGGAATCATAGAAATTGACAGATTTCTATGAGAATTTATAATTTTCTATGTGTTGGTAAAAACAATTTTTTATAAGTCTTTAAATAGATTTTACAGTCAGACAAACAATTTTATAGATGTTTATGTGTCCACCCTGCCAAAAAATGCTCATTATTTTTATAAGGTTTTGTGAGGAAAATTTTAAGTTTATTAAAGTTTGTAATAATTTATGAGTTATGTCTTTGATTTTAGTGAGATTTTCTGCGAATAATATATATATCTGTTTTTTACCTTATCCGATATATAATCCGACCGACTTATAAATATGTATAAAATTTTATAGCAGAAACGTTTTATTTTTAAATACTTCATAGGTTTATGAAAGGACAATTTTCTAAGAAATTTTATAATCAAACAGACTCATTGAACTTAATAGGTTTCTATGATTACACCCTTGTTTTTATAATGTATTATGGATTTGCATAAGCACATTTTTTATGGGACTGTTGGAAGATTTTAGGATCAGACAGACTAACAAAATTTTAAAGGTTTATATGAACATATTGTTTTGTTAATGAGTTGGTAAAAAACGACAAGTTTTTGTAAGTCTTCTATAGATTCTATAGTCACCCACAAAGTTTTGTATGATCTTTAAAAAATATTTTATGGGTTTTGAATATATCCACAATTTTTATGGGTTTTCCATGACATTTTATAATCTAATATTTTGTAGGTTTCTAAAATTATTCGTTTATAATCTTACTTACTACATGTCTAAGGTCTTTGAAATAGACAAATCCCATAAATACTCCGCTTTTTTCGACCACCTGAAAACTAATTAAAAAAGCTAAACTTAGTATATTTATTTCCACAAAAAAAAATATTTTTTGACTCATGAAATCTTATAAAATATTATAAACAAAGCCTGACAAAATCTCATAGACACTTATCAAAGAAATAATATTTTACCTGCCCTAACCTCCTTTGAAACAAATATATTAAGGCGTCGCCCACCTGAAATTATAAAATCTTCTAAAAAACTATAATCACATCATCTGTCGTAAATACTTTTAAAACAAAAAAATAGTTTTTGGCTTATGAAATCTTGTGGGATTTTATAATCAATTCCTCAAACAATCTCATAGAAATTTATCAAAGTAACATCTCTCCCACAGCTCATGGCGACAAACAAGTACTTATACAAGAACCATTTTCTATTAGATATGTAGATATTGTGCAAGCACAATGAGTGTTTGAGTGTTATTATATTATAGTGGATTAGGTCGTCGTAGTTTATAGTTTAGATTAAGTTAGAGTTTAGTTTGTCTGTATTAATGTCTAATATATTACTTCTACTACTATTAGTACTACTACAACTGGTATAGTTGTGCCGTCATTCTTTATTTTAGAATGTTATAGGTCGATCTTATAAAATCTTTTGAAACCTTTGTGGTGGTGAAATATGATGAAATCCTATGCGCCATTTGTGTTTGACTTTCACTAGTCAAAAATTATAAAATATCATAAATTTATATGAGCATAGATCATGAAATCTTATGATGTTTTATGTGGTATTTTTATTCCACCTTACCAATATGGTATGGGGGACTATTAAAATCGTCAAATTTTGACTTTTCTTAATTTTATCAAAAATGAGTTACTAAGGTTCCAAAACATCTTAATCGACGAAAAAAAATTGTCTGTCGGTATACGCGATAACTCAAGAACGTCTTAATCGATTTTAACGAAATTTGGTATAAAAATCCTCTATCGGCTGACCATGAACTGATTAAATTTTGGGTAGGGTGGTGGGGGGTTGGGTTGGGGGATAAAATATTTAAAAAAGTTTTAACTTTGGAACAAAAGCAAGTAGCGATATACGGTTTTCAGATTTAAGTTTCCATGAATATGGACTACAAATTTTGTAATAAAGTCCAAATTCGTGGGAGCTTTAGTTTCCGCGTTATTTGAAAAAAATCTTAAAATATATTAAAAAAATCATAACTTTAGAAGTAAAGCAGCTATTAATATGGGGTTTTCAGATTTTGGTTTTCGTAAATATTACCCAAACATTTCGTTACAAGGTTCAAATCTTTCAAAGCTAGTTTTCGAGATATTTTTATTTTCTTTCAACATAAAATAGTTGATTGTATGGTGGACTATCCGTGCTTTCTAGCACCAATTATTTTATAATCTTTTATGAGGTTTTTTTTTGGCAGGGCTATATACAATTTTCATGGAAAGCATTATAATAATCTATTTAGAAACGTCGAACCACACCCGCTTCTGATTAAAGTCATTTTGTCATATCTACAGACTTGAACTTTTTTTTTAATTTTCCATTTTTTTTCTTGATCATATTTCGTTTGGCGCCAAAACCAACGGCTTTAAAGAAATCTTTAAAATATGAGAGATACTAATAGCTGAAGAGGATTTTTCTATACTTCAAGATGAATGAAAACCCTATGGTACACCAACTTTTTCTGAAACGACATTTTCCTCCTTATTCAATGGAATTTTTTGATTTAGGTTACCACAAAAATTGAAGGCAAGACATTTATATTTATTTTTCATTTTTAATAAGTAGACAACACGGCACTGTCACCAAGAGAGAAAGACAGTGACAATCTAAATTTGTCGTTTTTCTGAGCGACAGTGGCGTTCTGTCTACTAATTAAAAATTAAATCGTAACTCAAGTGATTTAAATCGGAAAACTCTACCTGATTTGTAAGAAAGTGTAATTTCAAAAAAAGTTGGTGTACCAAAGGGTTTTCATTCATCTTCAAGTAGAAAAATGCAAATTAATCATTGTTATTTTAAAGATGCCGTAGGTTTTGGTAGGCTTTAATCAAAAAATATTAAAAAAAAATTTTAAAATGTAAAAAAACAGAAAAAAATATATTTTGTTCACGTCTCAGGGTGTCCACAGATTTTTCGACAAAAAATTCTCTGACTCTCCCTGACCAGTTTTAAAAATTCCCTGACTAATATGATCTCAAATTAGGAAACAAATTTTTTAGAATGTTGATTTTACTATAAAATTCAAGTGATTTTACTGAAACTTTCACTTAACTCATATTAGGTGCATATTTATTAAAAAAGAGGAAAGAAAATGAGCCTCCACCACTCCTTAAGCTGACCATTCACCAACCTAGATATTTATTTCCTCTATTTTGAATTTTTTGATAAAATAGTAAAATAAAAATGACAAAATATTTGCGAGGCAAGTGGCCAAGCTTTTTGAACAATTTGTTTTTGAATAAGTAGAAAGCAAACATAAAAATAAGATATATTTTCATGTTTGCTTTTTCCGTGAAATAAAAAAAGACAGTGCTACATACAATAGTTTATTCACTGGAGCACTGTGAAAAATCCCCTCAAATTACTCTCATTACCATTCTAAATATCTTAGTGCAAGGAAATGACCGCCACTTATGCAATCTAACATCTAACATTTACTTATTATTTATATTAGAATTTATTGTAAATTTGCAATTATTTTCATTGCTGAAATTTATAGCAAAGAAAAAGATACTAAAAAACTATTTCCTCAAAAAAAATCAAATATATATCAATTCGGAAAAGTCTATTTTCTATTCTTTGTTTAAAAATCCTTTTTACATACCTGTTTTCTTCCATTCGATCTGGTCCGTGTAATTCCATATGAGCTTGTAACTTACTTCTGTTGGTAAAGCGCGAGCCACACTCCTCACAAGCGTATAGTTTGGAATCTGCAATGTGGTTCCGAGTAACATGCCATTTTAAACCAAATTTGGTTATGAAGACTTTGCCACAATTCAGCACGCCACACCTAAGCTCTTGGGGGGCTGGATTTTCTTCGTGAGAGAGTTTTATGTGTCTTTTGAGGTGAGATGGGTTCGTGTAGCTTTTTGAACATCTCCCTATGTTACATGCAAATGGACGCTAAAAAAATTAAACCGGGATTTTACGAATTTTTCTCAAAATAATTTTTAATTTAATTTATTCAAAACTTTTTTGTACAGATCTACTTAACATTACATACTCCATCTAACACATCCGATTTTTTTGTTCTATTTTGAACAGTAAAGAAATGAATCTTCTATGATTTAAAAAAAAACTTTTATAAAATTTGATAAACTGAAAAAAAATATTGATTAAAAAACAATAACAATAAGTCGGAAATAATAAAAATTTACAGATTTACAAAGTTATATATACTTTTGTTAATATTCTCAAATCTTTTGTTTTAGGACCCGAGGATAGATTTGTCAGTTTTGATGTCAAAAGTCTATACACCAATGTCCCGATAGAGGAATCGCTAGATATTATTAGACAGAGACTGGTTAACGACAAATCCCTTTATGAACGTACCAGCCTGCCGCTGGAGGGAGTGATGGAGTTGTTGAAGTGCTGTCTACATAACTCTTACTTTCAGGTGAAAGATAGGTTTTATGCTCAGGATCACAGTCTGCCAATGGGTTCATCGCTTTCGCCAGTGGTGGTCAATATTTACATGGAGTGGTTCAAATCACACGCAACATGTAAACCTAAGCTCTGGCTGAGATATGTTGATTATACTTTTATTGTCTGGACCGGTAATGACCAAAAACTTTCAGAATTTTTTCGACTAAAAGGAAGACGAAGAAGAAAGAACTGGAAGGCGTTGGGCGGCGCTCCTGCAAAAAGGCCAAGAGATACTCCTACCTTTTGTAAAGAGAATCGTTAGAGCCAGCATAGCAATGGGATATGTACCGACAGAGTGGAAAAAAGCCACCGTTGTCTTTATTCCGAAAGCCGGAAAGAAAGACTATACGGCGGCCAAATCCTTCAGACCCATTAGTCTAACATCCTTTTTGATGAAGGCATTGGAAAGAATGGTGGACAGACACCTTCTAGGGGGAGTCCTAACCAACCAACCTTTCCACAGAAACCAACATGCATACGTGGAGGGAAGGTCTACCGACACGGCCCTACACGCAGTAGTGCATAAGGCAGAAAAAGCCCTTCAATTCAAACAGTATGCCCTGGCAGTATTCTTTGATGTCGAAGGAGCTTTCGACAAGGCGAAAGTACAGGTAATAACAACAGCCCTGCAGAGAAGGGGAGCCGAGTCTCTTATCTCCGAATGGGTAAAATCTGCACTAACAGGGAGAAAGATCCATGCCAATCTAGGGGAGTCCAGGGTCGACATAAGGGCAATAAGAGGCTGCCCACAAGGCAGCTGCTTATCCCCACACCTGTGGTGTCTGATCATGGATACTCTCCTACAACGCCTAACAGAGGAAGGATTCGACGCCCAAGCATACGCCGACGACGGTGTCGTGGAGGTGGTAGGCCACCACCTAAACACCGTGTAATAGAATTCAAAGGGCGGTACGAATTATAGAAGGCTGGTGTCAACAAAACGGTCTGTCTGTCAATCCAGGAAAGACAGAGATGATCCTGTTCACTAGAAAGAGGAAAATGGAGGGATTCACCCAAGATGTACGGGAGACCCCTGACTTTGGTTTCAAAACTGAAGTACCTAGGGGTCACCCTAGACAAGGGGCTCACCTGGACACCACACGTTGCGAAATTGACCAATAAGGTGCAGGCAACGATGTGGCAACTGCGTCGAGTGGTTGGCCGCACCTGGGGTTTGAGCCCCAGAAACCTCCACTGGATGTACACGGCAGTACTAAGACCAAGGATCCAGTACGGATCCATAGTCTGGTGGCCAGCAGTGGAGAAGGTCACTACTACCCTCAAGCTTAGGAGCCTACAGGGAACCATATGCAGAGGGATAACCGGCGCTATGAGGACGGCACCTCTACAGGCACTCGAAACCATTCTGGGACTGCCGCCGTTTCCGATCTGGATCAGAAAAGAAGCGATGGCGACTCACCTCCGGCTGAGAGATACAGGTCAATGGAGAGGAAGAGGGGAAGCTGCGGGGCATCTTAGGATTGCCCAAATCGTCGAGAGAGAAATCCCTATGGCAGCGATTAAAACACAAAGACCAAAAAACCCCTGGAGATTCAACAAGAGGTAGAAAGTAGTCATCCCAGACAGGGAACTATGGAAGAGTGAAAACCTCCGCGAACAGTTCGAGGAGAACGCCGTGATTTGCTACACCGACGGGTCAAAACTGTCGGAGAGGCAAACCACAGGATCGGGGGTTTATGTGGAAGACCAGGAGGTTCGAAAGAGCTACCCGCTCGGAGAGCAAGCCACGGTCTTTCAGGCAGAGGTGTATGCCATAATAATGGCTGCAAGCATGGAAGAAATAAAGAACGGTAGAAAGTAGAAAGAAGCATGTTTATATATGCTCCGACAGCCAATCAGCCCGAAAGGCACTAAAGGCGCCCAAGATCACCAACACCCTGGTGGAGGAATGTGCGGATGCACTGGAATCCTTGGGAGAGGGCAAACAAGTGACACTTATGTGGGTACCGGGACATATGGGGGTGCTGGGTAACGAGATAGCCGACGAGCTCGCCAGGATCGGGGCAAGCACCCAGTATGTAGGGCCGGAACCACTCTTAGGAACAACCAAGAGGCAATTGCAAAGTCGACTCAACAAATGGGCCAACGATGCCATGACGACCGCTTGGAGAGCAGGAACAGGATGCAGAGAGACCAAAGACTTCGTGAAGGGCCCGGATGTAGCCAAACAAAAATGGCTCCTGGGGAGATCGCGAAGGGATACTGGTCTGCTGACAGGTATCATAACAGGTCACAACCGACTAAGGAAGTACATGACCCGGATCGCGGTGGAGAATGACTCGACCTGCCGGGCCTGCCGGCGGGCAGAGGAGACATCTCGACACGTTATAGCGAACTGCGAGGCATACCAGAGGACGAGATATCAGGTATTCGGTTTCCCGACCCTGAATGAGGAGGACCTGCACACGCTCAAATGGGACAAAATACTGGACTTTGCAAAAAGAACAGTTAGACCAAATGAGCAAACTGCCAGACCAGTGGTGCAGGCGGTGTATTAAGGGTAGGCTCGGGGTAGGGCAGAAAGGGCCCAGGGAGGCCTACTTGCCGGGCTTCGCGCCGCCCCTTCTCTACTACTCCTACTAGTGAAGTCCTTACCATACTAGAAAAATTAACTGTTTATTTTTCAAATGGGTGCTCTTCCAGGAAATTAGTGATTTGCTGATCCTGTTGGGATGTGCTAACTTTGGTCAAGCCAGTTCCTTCCTTTCGTCGTACAGTTCCTTCTTCATCGTATTTTCTTTTTAGTCTTACTATAGTGGACTTGTCTGGTCAACACAGTTCTCAACTAAAAAGCCTGTTAACTCCTACCGCCTCAGTGCCCTTTAGCCTACTGTGGCTGCCATTTTTATAACCAAATTGACAAGTAAAACATGGATTTTCTGTCAGTTTGGTGTCAATATGGCACCGATCATAGGCCAAAGGACCCAGCCAACACGGTTCCCTCGTGCCTTCGTCGGTCCGATGTCGATTGCCGAATTTTTCGTCATCGGCACGACGTCGATTTACGACATCGGACCAGCAGTATTTTTTGTCCGCTTTGCGATGTAGGACCAATGTATGTTTGCCGATGCAGCGTTAGACTGTGGCTCGTCGTTGGACCAATGGTAAATTTTACTTTTTGCTGACATCGGCATACCGTCGCCGTACACTATCGGCATCATAAAAGTGGTACGTGATAAACATAGGTATTTTTTAAATTATTTTTTGTGACAGACTGGTACTAAAATGTGAAAATATTGACATCAAAGATTGCTTTCAAAAATAATTTTTATATTATAATAATACGCTAACGCATAAAACAACTGTAACAAAACTTAAAAAACACCACTGTAACGAAAATTATAAAACAATAGAAACAAATTATTGGGTATATAAATTCTAATATCTAGTCATTGGTCACCTCAATTATACCGTTTAACCTTCTTGGTAGAGAATCAGCCAAAATTTCAAAAAGGTTTTCATTTTCACCAATCAATTCTTCATAAGCATAGACTATTAACTGGACCAAGTGATGTTGATTTCCCGGCACAATATTAAAGCTTTCCAGCTTTTTTGAAATTAAACCCCAGATATTTTCCATAGGATTGGCGTCTGGGGTTTTCGCAGCTCAAGGAAGAACTTCCATATTTTGCTCCCGAAAAAGTTTGGCAAATTCTAGCAGTATGAGCAGGGCAGTTGTCTGGTTGAAAAATAAACTGATCTTGAAAAAGTTCTATGACGGCTGGAAGCATAGTGTTCTCTAAAATGTCCACGTAAAGCTGTGCTGTGAGCCTTCCATTGATTCGAAATAGAGCACCTCTAGCAGAAATCCAACCCCACATATTTACCGAAAATCTTCCAGCGCGATCTCATAGCGCGTTCTTTGTTTGTTTGTTTTCTGTCACTACAGGACAGGAAAACTTTTCCATCGGAAAATATTACCTTTCGCCAAAACTCTGGACCTAGCAGCTACACGACATCTTAAATTAGAGCCTTTCCTTACGCGATTTCGTGCCACTCTTACACATCCTGGAAATTGGGTTAATCTCTTTGCCTGGGCAACAGATGCAAAAGGGTTTTCTTCCATAAAAGCGATAAGGTCATAATCTTGTTCATCAGTTGAAACTTTCAATAAACCAGTCCCTTGTTTTCTCTCTATTGTCTGATCTTCCCATCGTTTTTTAATTTTTATTATCGTGGTTTTACTGCATCCATAATGTCTAGCCACGTCCCTAATTGACCATCCTAGTTGTAGTTTTGCCAGGAGTTAGGCTTTATCAAGTAAAGAAATTTTTGGAGGCATTTTTTATTTATTTGTCAGACTGAAATACAGAATGACATACTTTGACAGTTTAAGAAAATACAATAATTTAATCACATGGTACCGACCATCCGCCCATAACTGCTTAATTTGGTCGGTCTAACGTAGGCAAGCTGGTCTCGGCCCGACATCGGTAAATTATTCAAGTCCGACATTGGTTTACTAAAGCGGTCCAACGTCGGCGATTGACGGAAATCCGTCGGTGGTAGCTAAAAGCGGCTCGACATTGGCAAACTACAAAGTTTCGATAATGATAATGAATTTCAAGGTGATTCTTATAGAGAAGTACCACCATCTTGTCAAGTCCGCATTCTAGTTTTGAAATATCTTTGCTTATTATATATATAGTATTATCTTCCACTGTACAGGGAACATTAGCGCCATCTCTACATACTAGGAAGAAACTATTAAGCAGTTTAGAAATTTTAAGGTGACGTAATCGGACCATCGTCGGTTGCCGATTCTCGACCAATCAAACAAAGTTCCACTCGGACCATCGTCGGTCCTAAAGCAGATAAAGTATTCGTCGGCATAAAGTCGACTATAGTAAATCGGGCCATCATCAGTTGCCGATTCTCGTCCGATTAAACAAAGTTCCAATCGAACCGTCGTCGGCCCTAAAGCAGATAAAGTAGGCGTCGGCATAAAGTCGACTATAGTAAATCGGGCCATCGTCAGTTGCCGATTCTCGTCCGATTAAACAAAGCTCCAATCGAACCGTCGTCGGCCCTAAAGCAGATAAAATAGGCGTCGGCATAAAGTCGACTATAGTAAATTGGGACCGATTAAAGAAAGTTCCTATCGGACCATCATCGGCCCTAACGCAGATAAGGTTTGCATTGGCATAATGTCGACTATAGTAAATCGAGCCATTGTCAGTTGCCGATTCTCGTCTGATTAAACAAAGTTCCGATCGGACCGTCGTCGGCCCTAAAGCAAATAAAGTGGGCTTCGGCGTAATGTCGACTATAGTAAATCGGGCCATCGTCAGTTGCCGATTTTCGACCGATTAAACAAAGTTCCAATCGCACCATCGTCGGTCCTAATGTGGTGTCGGCATAAAGTCGACTGTAGTAATGTGGACCTCCGTCAGTTGCCGATTATTGACCGAAAACTGAAAATCGCAATTTGACCAACATCGGGCCAGAGTGTAGTCGCCGATTCCGACACACTGCCGACGTTGTCGACATTGGCCAGATTCAATGCCGACGATTTGTGTTTGCTCGGGATACTAAAACGAAAATAAGTTAAATGGCTTTTTAGTTGAGAACGGTGTTGGTCTGGTCCACAATGATCGGCGACCCGACGAACAAACCAACCTCCATCTAATTTTACTAAAATTTAGAAATTATCGAATTCCGATAGTCGTGACATTTTTGAGTTGGACAAGACTGTGACAACAAAACATAACAATGAGTGAACTTATACTCTTAAATGATTTTGTACTGTATTAATCACTAATAACAAAAAACATTGCCAGAACTTGAGTTTTTAGGATCCATTTATTTAAAATTAGTGCGCCACACTGGCATTGACTAGTGCTGTCAAAAAATTGCGTCAGTGCAGTACGATCGCAGTTTGAATGGAATGCAAAAAAGCTCTACCCACACCAGAATACTCTTTTCACTCAAAAACATAAGTCAATGGATATAAAAGTCAAAATCATTGCAAAACTCTTTTTAAGGTTGGATCGTGTGCTTCGACTTAAAATAAAAGGCAAGAAAAAGTTTTAGGTGCGGCACGAGCCCTCAAGGCCGGTACGGAAAAAGTTACACTCAGTGCAAAACTGAAATTATCAGTGCTCCAATGGAACACGAAAACTGAAGAAGTGCACCTCAATGGAAACCAGTTTTACTAATGGAAACCGCTATAAGTAATCGAGAAATTCTAAACATTTCTCCTTGTGCTCCTCCAAACTCTCTCGTAAAAGAACAAAAAGTCTAGAACCGGATATCAGCCTCAACGTCAACTTTTGAGATCTTCCATCGCATTTCCAATGATCCCATATAAATTCCTACACCTGATAAAATTAAATTACCTCTCCAGTATGACACCTTAAGTGACTTTCTAACCTACTTGGTCGGTGAAAACCTGCTCCGCATAGATGACATTTATGTTCTGGTGCTTGTGCTTTCTGGAAGGCCTGTACATGGGATCTCTTATGTTGTGTAAAGGGCAGATTTTGATTAAAAACTGAGTTGCAGCCTGTAATAAAATATGTGTGTTTACTTGTCTACTAGTTATGATGTTTTTTACTGTTTGTTATAGAAATATTAAACAAAAACTAAATTAATTGTTGGAGCATTGCCCATTTTTTTTAAATCTGAATAGAAAAGTTGAAAAAATTTATAAAGAAGGAGAAATAGTGTCAGATGAAAAAATTTTGCCTAACAGATTAAATAATTTTTATGTAGATAGCATCAACAGCATAGTTAATCAGATAAATCCAACACCAGAGACTGTCGATTTGCACACCTTACAAAATAATCACACATTTACTTCTTTTAAACTAATAGACACACAATCGTTGTCAAAGATTGTAATGTCTCTTCAGAATAAAAATAGTTCAGATGATTTGAATGTTTGAAAGTTTGAGACAATGATATGTTTAAAATTAACTCTTTGTTTCGGACTTCCATTGTCTATATTTCAATATATTATCAAACTACCTCCAGCAATAAAAAAAATACATTTAACATTATCACTGATAAACAATCAGGATTTAGGCATGGACATAGCTGTGAAACAGCAGTTTAGTGTGTTTTGGATGATTACAAGTGTAAATATGATTGGAATTATATTATTTTAGCAGTGTTTTTGGACTTGCAAAGAGCTTTTGAGACGATAGACAGAGCTCGGCTTATAAAAAAATTAAAAAAAATAGGTATTAGAGGAACCGTGCCAGAATGGATAAAGAGCTACTTGGCAGATCGTAGACAGAGAACTAAGCTAAATAGAATGACATCAGATGTTCAGATCAGTTTACCTCAAGGGAGCGTCTTAGGTCCCCTATTATTTATTCTCTATATTAATGATCTTCCTGAATCTATTGACGATATAAATATGAACAATTTTGCAGACGATGGGTTATTTTATGGTTTTTCCAAAGATTTGGTTGAGTTGATTACAACTATTAATAGAACTTTGGAGCAAACCCATAAATATGCTTCTAAAAGTCTTTTAAAAATCAGTATAGAAAAAAACAAATTTATGCTTATAAGTAAAACAGCTCATAAAAGACAGTTTTTAGATGAAAACCACTCAATTAATATAGGAAGTAATGAACTGGTAGAGATTCAAAAATTTAAATACCTTGGAGTTATCATTGATAATAAACTCTCAACTACAGAGAATAAAGTACTTAAGACGTTGTTCCGCCTTGTTATCAGTTTGGTCAAAAATAATTATATACAATACATTAATATTGCCACATTTTAATTACTGTAGAATAGAACCGACAGAACCGATCCATGAGAATTATCCTTTCTTGTAACAAGTACACTCCTATTTTAACTATGCTCAGACTAATACAATGTCTTCCAGTGTTAGAGTACTCAAAATATAATGTATTGATCTTTATTTTTAAGATTAAGGTCGGCCAGGCTCCTTCTGATCTTACAAGAAAATTAACTTATAATAATCAAATACATAATTGCCAAACTAGAAAACATAATAATTTTGATATTTCGCAAAGAAATAGTAATTTAGCAACAAATTCAGTTTTTTTTTAAAGGTATAAATGAATTTAATAATCTTCCCGATGAAATAAAAACATGCAGTGGCCTTGGTTCATTTAAAAAAAGTCTTAAAATATATTTATTAAAAAAATGTACCGTATATAAAGAAATTGATTGATACTCAATGATCTCATTTTTATTTTGTTGTAACTGCTTTCATCAAATGACTAGATGATAACCTATTTTAAATTTTAAAAATATTTTCTTCGTATTTTGTATTTGTTTTTTTTACTGCTTTTGTCTACTACTGTTATTTTTCGTATTACTCATTTCATATGTCATAATCAAAAAAACTACCAATTTTGTACTTAAAGAAACTAAAATATCTCGATAACTAGTTAAACTTTGACAGTGGTTTATAGCTTGTTTTACAATACCTTTCGAATGATGTATCACATGATATATTTTTTGTTAAAAATAAAAAAATTGAAATTTAAAAAAAGTTTTTGGAAAAGCAGCATGTTTTATTTTTTTTATAAAAAATATATTTTTTTTCTGGATATCTTGCCAAACTAGTTACAAAATTTCAAGATAGAGACTTAATTGGTTCTAGAGTCAATTTGGACCAAATGTGCAGGTACACAAAAAGACTAATATCTTATACCATAAAAAAGCAAGTAATAACCAAATTTCTTTTGAAATTTTTTTTGATGGACCCATTAAGTCTTCATCTTGATCTTTGTAAACAGTTTGGCGAAATATCCAAAAACAAAATATATTTAAAAAAAAAAAAATAAAAAAATGCTGTTTTTAAAAAATTAAGTTTTTTTTTAATTCTTGAAATTTTGTAAATATTTTAGCGAAATATCTAGAAACAAAATATATTTTTACAAAAAAAAAATAAAAAAATTCTGTTTTTCAAAAATTAAAAGTTTTTTTTTAATTTCAATTTTTTTTTAACAAAACGTACATTGTACCTACCTATAAGTTTAGTGCTTGTATATGTATAAAATTTTAAAATATCACAATCATTTCAAATTTAATAATAATTTAGATCTTCAACACTATTTTGGAGATCATTTGACACACATTGGTTTTGTAGACATGTTAACATTTAAATAACTAATTTGTTTTACCTCTTAAGAATTTTAAAAAAATTATTTCCTTGTTAAATCTTTTGTAAAAAAATGGACAATTTGTCCGTCAATAAATAAATAAAGTTGGGTTATATGTTTTTATTTTTTAAGGATTTATTTGTTAAAGAAACCTAAAAGTATATATTTTGATTATAACATGAGTATTTTTGTGTTTTTATAATGGGTCCTACAAGGATTTTTTGTGAGCAATATATATGACATTCGTCCACAGAGCCCCTAATTTTTTTTGTGCAATCTTCGGTTTTTGATACCAAACCTGAAAACCTTAAGAAATTTGCTTTTTAAAGATACCTCATGCATAGGGTTTGCCTATCTTACAAACTAAATAAGATACATTGTAACAACACTTTATAATATATGACGTCAAAATGTATAAATCACATAAATGTGTGAATTTTCCTTACCAAACCTTTAAAATGACACCCAACATCATAGGGTACCTCATTTAGTTTGTGATATAATCGCTTTTAAAAATTGAAATTTTAAAACTTTGAATAGCAGATTATTTTCGGTTGATGCAACTGACTTGGAGGTTTTTTAACTTCTTTTTTGTTTTTAATTGTCTTAGGAGAATAATCCTACTGGAAATATTATCCGTACCAGGTAACTTGGATAAGTACCAGTGCGGAACGATGCCTATTTGTGAGTGATTCAAAGTTGGAAATCAAAGTGTATGATGATGTTTAATGATGTATGGCGCTTTTCGTTATTTCCACCCAAGATCTTTTGTAAGCAGTATGTAGTTTATAGGGAAGCATCTTCTTAAGTTTTTTAAACATACTCCGGGATTTGTTTTTTAATATTTTAATAAATGAAATTTTAATATTGGAAAATGTTATGTAATGACTTTTACTCGTAAAACCAACCCAATAAATCACCAATACCAAATTAATGGATCCTTTCTAAAAAAAAAAACTGAAATGAAAGATTTGGGAATAATTTTCGACCCAGAATTAAAATTGAGTAAACATACAGTGGTAATACGCACCGATTGGCAGAAATATTTGTAACAAATATAACTACAATTTTAGATAGATTGGCACCATTTGGAGAAGTAAAAACATTTAATAATTTTAAGCAAAAAATATGGTTTAGTTATCAATTGATGGATTAGATTAGATGTAGAGATTTTAATCAAGGAACAATCGGGTTTCAAACAAAATCATTCATGTGAAACAGCACTACAGTATATATTATTGATGATGAGATTGCAAACAAAAAAGTGGTTATAGCGGTATTTTTAGATTTAAAAAGAGCCTTTGAAACAGTGGATGGTAAACTATTGACTGAGAAGTTGAAAAGGTATGGAATACGGAAATTTGCAGTGAAACTATTTGACGAGTTTTTAACTGATAAAGAGCAAAGGGTTAAAAGTATAATGATGCGAAATCAAACAAATTGAAACTTAAATATGGTACAGCACAAAGAAGTACTTTCGGTCCTTTACTTTTTATACTTTTTATTAATGACATTGCCAAACACATTGTAAATTGTAAAATCAAACTTTTTGCTGATGATACTATGATTTACATAAAGGGGTCTCCAGAGGATATAGAAAATCTGATCAGAATTATTAATAAAGAACTAAAAAATCTATCGAAGTGGCTAAAAAAAAAGATAAAAAACTAAATGCATGATTCTAGGAAGTAATACAAATCTCAAAGAAAATAGAAAAATTGCTGTACATGACATAAAGATACTTACTTACTTAGTTTATTGCTCACAATACTTTACAATATGTAAAACCTAGCAACATCAAATGTTTTAAATTTGAAAAAAAATACAAAGAATATCCTTAAACTAAATATTAAAATACATTGATTTTTATTATTAACTACTTAAGTAAATTGGAAAGTATAAAACCAATTTTTAAGGGCATATCCCTTAACTGCTTTTCTAAATTTGGAATGTTTTGAATACTTTTAATTTGCATTGGTAAGGATATGTATGCTTTGATAGCCCGATAGAAGGCACCTTTCTCAAAGAAGGTAGAGTTGGTTCTTCTAGTCATATCCTCAGAATGGTTATTTTGATTTATAGGAAAAACATCAGGATTATTTTTAACAAACATTACTAGGGACACAAAATATAAAGATGGTACAGTGAGGATACTTAACTTTTTAAAATGTGGTCTGCACGATGTTTGCGGCCTTAACCCTAGCAGGCATCTTAATAGCCGCTTTTGAACAATAAAAATATTCATTACATAAGGTGAGGAGCCCCAGAATAGAATGCAATATGATATTCTGCTTTGTATAATAGAAAAATAATAAATTTTTAAGCATTCCAGGCTAATAACGTCCTGCAGTCTACTAAATAGAGCACAAGTACTCGAAATTTTAGATTTTAGAAGTGTTGTATGCTGTTCCCAGCTTAATATATCATCCAATTGAACACGTAAGAATTTGATGGAACTAGTTGTAGGGATAGTTTTTTGTTCCAGTTGGACATAAAGAGATGATGAAGTATTTTTTCGTTTGCTGAAAGTTACTAGTCCAGTATTGTCTTTGTTTAAAATAAGCAAGTTATCATTACACCATTGAGAGAAAGATAGATGGTTCTGTGATAGAAAGAGTGAAAAATTTCAAGTACTTAGGTTTCATTATAGATGAAGAACTCAATTTAAATCAACATTGTGACTATGTCAAAAGAAAAATGGCCAAAAAGATAGGATTTCTGTATAGGCTGAGCAATAGAGTATCACTCTTCACAAGACTTACAATATATAAAACCATTATCGCACCCCACCTGGATTACTGTAGAACATTTTTGTATCTTACAAAAGATTCAGAATAGAGCTATGAGAGCAATTCTACTAGTGAACAAAAGAACCCCAATAAAATTAATGCTTGAAACGCTAGAATTTCTAAATGCATCTCATGTTCATCATGGATTTCCTAACCTAACATTCTTAGGTTAGGAAATCCATCATCATCATTCATCAGATAGATAATCAGAATACCAGAGCAAGATCTGCACATGACTTTTACATAGATAACAATTCAGCACACACAACTATTTTTACAGAAGGTTTAAACTTTTATAAGAAATTAAACAAACATGTAGCTTAAATATATTTTTTTAAAAATCCCTAGAATGTGTGAGAAATACTCAATAGAATAATTAAAATACATAAAAACGTTTTCAAAAATATTAGTTCTATGTTATCATTTTATTATTGTGTTTTGTATTGTTTTGTTTTGTATCATATTTTTAAATGTTAAACTATTTTTATAATATTTTATACTTAAATTGATGATTTTATAAGATATAATATAAGACAATATATATAATATAAGAAGATAACAACATCTTTAGATTTCTTTAGATAGATATCTCCCTTTTATAATATTCTTGTAGAATACTGCTTACTATGTATATTTTGAGAGCTATGCTAATAAAGGATTTAATAATAATAATAATAATAATTTTAAAGTTAATTTTACAAGTAGTAATTAAGGTCTGTTCTTTATACTCTAGTTTTTTTCTTTTGTATTATTATTACATTTGTAATCTGTTATTGGGCACTAGCCTGTTGATTACCTAATAAATAAATAAATAAATAGAATAGCCTCCAGAATAGCCTATATATTTGAAATATACTATCAGGGATATTAACAGTGATTATTTCTTATGACTAAAATTAGAACAAACACTATTGCTGCAACTACAAAACTAATGACTATGAATCATATTTTAACAAACATGTTTGTGATTTAGCTGATTTTGTAACCAAGAAATTATACAACAAATGAAACATGATATTTAAAAATAGAAGGTTCAACTGATCAAAATCTACTTGTGCGCAATAGAAAAAATTACAAAATAAACAAAAGTTTAAACAGTTAAGTATCTTGGTATCACATTGAAAAGCAAATTAAATTGGTGTCCACACATAAACATATTAATTGGTAGAATATCCAAACTCACTGGCATTATAAACAAAAAATCAAAATACTTAATTTCCTATATGCATATGTGAACTCCTTTTTAACTTACTTGGCCCCCATTTATATAATGGGTATACAAACCAAATTAAATCAGTTACAATGAGCCCAAAATAAATTAATTAAAACACATACATTATTAACCCAGTTATGAACAGACACAAAAATTTTTAAAAATTAACGTAATGATTGAGCTTGAAAGCTCTAAACTAAGTTACAAAATATCAAACCGTATAATAAGATCCATAATGCTTGAAATGCAAATAATTGTAATTTAACAGGAAATAGAAGACTCAGGAGAAAAAAAATTTTTGTGCTCTTCAATTTTAAAATAAATTACTTACCAAGAATAAAAACATTTAAAAACATTAAAATATTTTCTAAAACTCCCTTGATAAGTTAAAGCAGACCACAATACACATAACACAGTATGCTACTATTGACTGACGTCAACATTTGAAGTTTATTATTAGTGTGCTTAATTAACTGAGTTGATATATTTGTCTCATGTTTTAATTGAAACCGTAAAGAACAGAAATATTCTCAATGCACTTGCCCTCCCAAATATATGACTGCCTTCTACAATAACACTTGTGCAAGTACCAGTTTGTTGTTTGATAATGATTATTTCAGTGTCAAAATTTATTTATAAGTATGTTAAACTGTGCTGTTTCTGTATGTAAAAATTATTACACAATTAAACAAAAAAAATATTAAATACTTCAGCTTTCCAAGGGAAAATGATGTAGAAATGAAATGGATAAACAAATGCAAGTCAATCCATTTCAACCAAAAACAAAAACACAAAAACAAAATTTCCTTGCACATGTGGTGGTATCGGAGTTACAACCATGTTAAGTGTATTGTGAAGCAGACCATAATTTTTGAAAAAGGTTTACTAGATTTATAATGGTATGGCCATGATGAAGCCTAAAATATTTTTTTTAAATATCCCTTAAACTATTTTTAGATGAGCTAAAATACTTTAAAGTAGGACAGGTCTTTTGGTAATTTTAAAGACTGTAAAGAACTTTGATTAAAAGAAATTAATACCACATTATATCTTACACACTTAATGCTTTAAACAATTACAATTTTTTCCTTTTTCTTTAATAAAAATGGTAAAATAAAAATCATATGCATTACACCACTTAAGATGACAGACCAACAAAACAGAAAATTCAAAATTTTTATTGAAAAACAGTGAAAAATTATTATTATTTTTAATTCTTGTTTTTCTCTTTAACATCCTTAAATATTTTTCATTTTTACAGAGAAAAACTATTTTTTGGCAGTAGTTTTTTTAAATGCTAAAAAAACAGTGAAAACTTAAAAAAATTAGTTTTGCATTCTACAATCGACATTTTGGAAAGAAAACTATAAAATGTGACTAAAATTAAGGCTTAAAAATGTGAAAAACCTACAAAAAAATCCAAGAAAAAATCCAATAAAAAATATTTGACCACTTATTATGCTAAAATATTTTAGGTCTTAAATTTACCATAATGGCTGTACCAAAGCATCCTATGGTTATTTATTTATTACTACTTAAGTATGTACAATATAGGGGTGGTTTAACGAAAACCACGGTGTACCAAACGACAATTTTAAATTACACAAGAAAATTAAAGAGGGCCCAATATTTACGCTACTCACCTGATGTCTCTTCAGTCCTAGTTTCCCTGGCCAGGGCTGATGATGCGTGATATTGGGGTTCTTTGGGGGTGAAATTCTTATGGCAAACTCCACCAAGACACTTGCGTGCGGTTCTTCACACAGATTTTAACCGAATGCTGTGATTCGTGTTTTTAAGTTGGCCACCTATGCTTTGGCTCACTGGCCATATGGTAGCTAACGCAATATTGGGCTTTGGACATAAAACTGTAAATTAAGGCTAATGGAAAAAGATACCCAATATTGAACATTCCGACCTCCTCAAAATTAAATAGTTAATTTTGACACTAACTCTAGCGTTAAATTTTGAAAATAGAAAAAAAATAAACAAAATTCCAATTTTGAAAAAACCCAAAAAATGACTCATATCAAAGGCCACAGAATTAAAAAGAGAGAAAAAATTCTAACACAGTCACATTACACAAATAAGAGTAAGCCACCTTTTACTTGTTTGGCAGTGGGCATAATTTGACCACTGGGCGATCAAATATGCTTTTTGAAGTTTTAACCTGAGCTACACGAGCATGACCGTCAAGACTTGAATACACCTTTAAAACGCGCCCCAGTAACCACTTTAATGGGGGTAAGTTTTCATCGCGAATTAAAACCAAGCTACCGACCTCCAAAGGAGCACCGGAGGTATTAGCCTTATGCCGTTGCTGTAGCGTGCTCAAATATTCAGTGTGCCACCTCGACCAGAAATGCTGCTGCAACTGCTGCACCAATTGCCAACGGGTAAGCCTGCCAACCTTCTCAGTAATCAAGTCTTCATCGGGAGGCGCAGTAAGGGGGGCTTGTGTCAAGAAGTGACCTGGGGTCAAACTCTCTAGGTCATTAGGATCACTACTAACACTGCACAACGGTCTAGAATTTAATAAAGCTTCAATCTGACACAATACAGTTGCGAGCTCTTCATAAGTCAAAATCTGTAACCCTATTACCCGAAACAGGTGTGACTTGACCGCCTTCACGCCAGCCTCCCAGAGGCCACCAAAATTAGGCGTGGAAGGTGGATTGAGGTGAAAACTGATGGTACATTGATCAGCAGCCTGCTGGACATATTTAAGAAGAATGGTGTCCATTCCCTTGAAGTTTGAGCCTTGGTCACAATACAAGTCGGTGCAACGACCTCGACGAGCAACAAACCTTCTCAAAGTCGCCAGAAAAGCTTCTGATGTCATATCAGATACCACCTCCAAATGTAAGGCCTTTGTGGCCATACAAACAAAAATACAGATATATGCCTTTTGGCTAACTACACCCCGCCTTTTCCCCAGGGTAATATTTATTGGTCCAGCCAAATCTGTGCCAGTATGCAAGAAGGGTTTGATTTGCGACACTCGCACCTTAGGCAAATCCCCTTGAAAAGGCTGAATATTTTTTGGGGACATTCTAAAACACCGATAGCATTTCGAGAGTGTATGCCGGATGGCCCTTCTGGCTGACAAAATCCAGAATTGTTGACATATTAGGAACAATAAAGTTTGAAGACCTGGGTGACAGTTCCTAGAATGAACATCTTCAATCAATAATTTTGTAAATCTATGTTCTCTAGGCAAAAGCATAGGATGTTTGGCATCATAATCCAAGGCAGAATTCCTTATACGACCACCAACACGAATGACTCCCATCTTGTCAAGAAAAGGAGCCAATTTTTGGATTGGCTTAGGACAAGGAGACCCTTGTCTTAATTTTTGCAAGATGTCAGAGAAAACTTCGCCTTGTACAAATTTGACAATTAAAATGAGCGAGTGGTAAAGGTCCTTATAGGAAATACTTTCCTTGATTATCACCTTAGTTTTCAGGAAGTCTATAAAGCGCAAATAATACACGATAAAGCGCTGAATCTTTGGCAAACTGGAATATCTATCAAACAACAAAGATATAACATTTTTAGGGTGTTGAACAGTCAATAAGATCACCTTTTTTGCTTCACTTTCCACATCAGAAAGCTTGGGATTTGGATCGGGAGATTTAGGCCAATTTTCTCGACTCAATTTCAACCAGGAAGGTCCACAAAACCACATAGGATCAGTCAATAATTGGTCAGCAAACAAACCACGAGACAACACATCAGCCGGATTAGAAATCCCTTCCACATGAAACCAAGAACTTGGGGGCAATTTGGACTGAATGTGCGCCACACGATTTGCCACAAATGTCCTCCACTTGTGAGATGGTGACTTTATCCAACGTAAAGAAACTGCCGAATCGGTATAAGCAAAGACATCCTTAATATTAAGGTCAATATAAGAATTTAACACAAATTCAACCAAGTCTGCCAACACAACTGCAGAACACAACTCTAAACGTGGGATTGACACTGTTTTCAGAGGAGCAACTCTATTTTTACTGCACAATAAATTGACACAAACTTCACCAGAAAGCGTAGTTGACCTCATAAAAATAACGGCTCCATAGCCTACCTGCGAAGCATCACAAAATGCATGAAGTTGTAGCTCAGCTAGAGGGTCCAAGACCACTTGTCTTGGAATAGAGAATGACGAAAGGTCAGTAAGACCGGAGGCAAAACGTTGCCAATCTGACACTATATCACTAGGAGGGGTTTCATCCCAACCAACACCTTGGGCCCACAATCTTTGCATTAAAATCTTTGCCACTAGAATTGTGGGTGATACAAAACCAAGAGGATCATACACCTTTGTAAGTTCTGACAAAATATATCGCTTGGTACAAGGTACGTTGATGGACTGTATTTTATAGGAAAATAAATCTTGAGTAGGACACCACTGTAAACCTAATATTTTTAACCCAGCAGAATCCTTTTCACTAAAAGAAATGGGTTGTTGATGAGTCTCAGGCACTGAATCAAGTAATCTAGGTTCGTTACTTGCCCATTTTCTAAGTTCAAAACATCCCTTGGACAATAAACATTCAAGCTCATTTTTCAGACTACTCGCTTCTTCAAGACAAGAAGCAGAACCAATGGCATCATCAATATAGGTCATTGACCTCAATATTTTTGCTGCTCTAGGAAACTGATCATTATAGTCATCAGCTAACTGAAGTAAAGTTCTAATACACAAATAAGGACTACTACTCACCCCATAGGTAATAGTATTTAAAGTGTATTCTTGGATAGGCTGTGAAGAATCAAAACGCCACAATATGCGTTGGAAGTCACGTTGATGTTCTGCAATTAAGATTTGCCTATATGCTTGCCTTATATCGCATGAGAAAACCACTGAGTGAAGTCTAAACTTAAGGAGAAGGGTTGCAATATTTGGTTGTAATTTAGGTCCAATTAATAAGCAGCTATTTAGGGAAACATTTTTATCAGTTTTACTTGAAGCATCAAACACTACACGCAATTTAAACGAGGGGGGCCTACCTTCGCAAGGAGTTGTGCTGCCTTTGACCACACAATGATGAGGTATAAAATAAGTTAAACCATTATTTTTAACAGATTTGGCCAAAGACATATGCCCTTGTTCTAGATAATCTCTTATAAACTCATGATAAGCTTCTTTTAAAACAACATCCCTATTTAATCTCGACTCTAGGTAGTTATACCTTTTTAGTGCGCCTTTATATGAATCACCTAAATCCACAGAATCAAAACGAAAAGGGTAACTAACCCCATATCTACCCTCTGGAGTTCTAAACAAAGTTTTGACAAAAATTTCCTCACAGCAAATATCCTCTGGAGACAAGTGTACCTTTTCTGGAACTGACTCCAACTCCCAAAACTTCTGTAGTGTCACATTAAGACTATTGCAATCAGAGGCGCTACCTAGAGAAGTACACAAACTTAGGGGCTGGTTCTCACTAGACCCAACACTGCCAATAATAACCCAGCCAAAAATAGTTTGAAACGCACTAGGTCTGCCACTTTGACCCTTACGAAGACCTGGCAATAAAATATCACTGTATATGTCAATACCCAAAAGGAGATCAATATCACCAGCTTCACAAAAATATGGATCTGCAAGACGTAAACCCTGAAGATGATTCCACTGTTTTGAATTAATCGTGACTGATGGCAACCTTTCACAAATTGAAGGAATCACTAGGGCCTCAAAAGACAAGCGAGGTTGCACTTGATGATAGGGTGTAACAATACAAGAAACTATACCTAGAGCAGTGAATGTTGACATGCCACTAATGCCCTGTATTGGGGTATTGTTGGGCAGTCGATTCAAAGAAAGTTTACTTGCCATATGCTCAGACACAAAATTTGCCTGGCTTGCTGAGTCTAATAACACTCTACACTTTACAAAACTACCAGCACCATTCTGAATGAAGACTAGAGCAGTAGCAAATAACACAGACTGAGTCACAGCACGTGTGGATGCACAAAATTTTGTTTCACTATCATTTGAATCAACTTGGGCTGAGCCACTGCTTGGAGAATTTTGATTACTAGTTGATTCTGATACTTCACTTGAATTGTGACTGCTAGAAAAACATAAGAGAGTGTTATGCTTGCATCCACAATTTTTACACATAAAGGAACTAGTACATTTTTCTAGAGAGTGCGACTTGGCAAAACAATTAAAACATAAACGATGCCTTTTCACTATAGCATGTCGTTGATGAGGGTCAAGTTTCAAGAAATTATCACACTTTAATAATGATAAACATGTTTTTTGACAACAAACACACAAATTAGCTGTAGTCATAAATGATTTTTTTGATGGCATTGCCTTTTTTGACAAATTCTCACTTTTCTTAAAAACACTACAAGATTGGTTGGTTAAAGATGAATTTTCTAAAGCTCTACAATGTTGCTCCAAGTGTTTAGATAAATCCTCATATGTAGGCAATTGAGAAGAATTTTGCTTAAATTCAAAGCTTGTCTTTAACTCAGGACTTATTTTTTGAAGCAATAAGTTTAATTTTGTGAAGTCCCACAAGTCAACTTGAGTTAAACTTAAGGCTTGCAAGTTTTCAGAAAAAATACTTAAAATTTTTCTTAGCTCTTGCGCTGAATCATTTTTCATACATGGAGCACTAAAAATTGATGACCAATAATCAGTCAATAGGACTCTTTCATTTTGATAACGCTTAACCAATGCGTCAAAAGCTGTATTATAATTTACCTCAAGGAGGGGTATATGCTTAACTACCAATGCAGCATCCCCTTGTAAAAGAGAAACCAATATTTGGAATTTTCTTATATTAGAAAACCGAGGATTATTGTGTACAATTACTTTGTATAAGTCAAAAAAGGTAGGCCATTGTTTTATTTCACCTGTAAATTTGGGTATGCAAGCAAGAGCACTGTTATCTTCAGCGCTGGAGCATGGGGGGCTAGGTGCAGCAGCTGCACCAGCAGTTCTAGGGGGTGAAAAGAGCTGTACTGCGGCTGTTTTTATAGAATAAACCATTGAGTCCATCCTAAGTTGACGGCTATGTTCCTTATCTTTATCACCATCGGCCACAAGAGACACGATTTCAAGTTGGATGGAAGAATAGTGCTCACTCAAACGCGGCAGTTCCTCATACGCGCATTGAAACTCCAACTTTTTTGTCTTTGAGGCGTTCTGATCGGTTGCTTTTGTTGCTATATCGTAAATATTTTGAATTCGTTGTTTAGTCAAATCGCGTTTCCTAACTAAACCATCAATAATATCTTTTGTTTCCGACATGTTATGGAAGGTAGCTTTTTTTAAAAACAACACTTTAAAAATCAAAAATTCAAAACAAAACAAACCGCCCACTGTCAAATAAGCAAGGTTATGTTCACTTCTACCTCGTGCTTTTGGGTATTATGGCCAAAACAATGTTGCCAACATAAGAAACGCGCTTTTAAGAGAGATGCACTTTTAAAAAGAGAGATCGCAATATGCGCGCAAAAAACTTTCAACTTCGAGAAATGCGCAAAAAAAAACGAGCGATATTTCTTATCACATTTATCGAAGTTTTTTCAATATTAACAAAATGGAACAAAACACACCTAAAATTTAAATTCAATTTTATTACAATGCATTAATTAAGAAAATAAAAATGCCAAAGGACTGGTTCAAATTAATTTGGCGAGGAGAGACCAAATGTACAATATAGGGGTGGTTTAACGAAAACCACGGTGTACCAAACGACAATTTTAAATTACACAAGAAAATTAAAGAGGGCCCAATATTTACGCTACTCACCTGATGTCTCTTCAGTCCTAGTTTCCCTGGCCAGGGCTGATGATGCGTGATATTGGGGTTCTTTGGGGGTGAAATTCTTATGGCAAACTCCACCAAGACACTTGCGTGCGGTTCTTCACACAGATTTTAACCGAATGCTGTGATTCGTGTTTTTAAGTTGGCCACCTATGCTTTGGCTCACTGGCCATATGGTAGCTAACGCAATATTGGGCTTTGGACATAAAACTGTAAATTAAGGCTAATGGAAAAAGATACCCAATATTGAACAAAGTATTTTGGGTAATTATGCAGTATACGGTTTTCTGCCATTTTTGATTTTTTTTGAAAAATTCTTTATGGGGGCACCTTCTAGGGTCCCTAGGACCCCAAATCCGCCTGCGCCCGATTTTTTTTTTTTTTTTAACGAGAAAAAAGGTTGCCCAGGGGGGGTTGTAAAGTGTTTTTTTAATTGTTTTGGGTTGGTTTGGATTAGGTTGGGTTGGACTGTGTTGGTTTGGTTTGTTTTAGTGAAAAAAAATAAAAAAAAAAATAAAAAAAAAAAACCAAACGGCGCAGACGGATTTGGGGTCCTAGGGACCCTAGAAGGTGCCCCCATAAAGAATTTTTCAAAAAAAATCAAAAATGGCAGAAAACCGTATACTGCATAATTACCGTATTTTGTCCCATGTGGCACGTTATTATTATTTTTTGGGTGTATTTTTCCAAAATAAATAATAAAATAATTATTAAAATTTTGCTAATAAAAAACATTTATTCGAGAATTTCATAAATTGAAAAACTCACCTTCGAAAGGGCACACAAATTTGGCCTTTAATTCGTCGTCTGAAGTCATTTTTAATTTAACAGAAAGAATAAAAAAAACTAGAAAATAATTTATACATTTTTATTTTTTACCTAAAAGTGGGGTTATGGCAAAAGCGTGAAGGCAGAGATTGGTTAGTTGGGGTAAGACTGGATACGTTCACAAACTGTTCGAACCGTGTAAACTTTTCTTTGCACCGTGACCACGTAGGTTAAAGAAAATTCATCAAAATAAAAAACTTTTGACTAGATATATATTTAAATATCAACAACTATCTGTAAATTTAACCAATATTTGAAGATATTACGCAATGGAGGTCTCCTTCTTTTGCTTAAATTTTAGAACCAAGGTTAACCGTAAGCGCGACAAAAAGGATTTTCGATTTAAGAATTGCTCTTGGTTCTGGTTGACATTATTTTGACATAAATTTTGACAGCGGTTCTAAAATAATGACGTCATTTAAAATATTATTAAGATATCTTTGATTTTACTGAAAAAAAGACTATCTATAATTTTGCAAAATTTTAGGGGTTATGTTTACAACCAAAGGGCCGAACCAACCTCCCAGGCTGGTTCTAAAATTTCATAACCGGGTTGCAACTGTGACGGGGTCCCTATAATTAATCCAAAAGATACATTTTACAAACGTATTTTAAACAAATATACATCGCACAAACAATACTTTAGACAAATCATAAAATAGCATAACGATACATCACACAAAGCATACTTTTTGCAAACCGTACATCGTACAACTCGTACTTTCTACAAATAATACATCTTACAATTCGTATGTATTAGAATCCGTCCAACATACAAATTATGTTCTGTGCTCGACTGACAGCTGTTTAAATCTGAGCTCAGAATAAAAAGAATGTTAGAGGATGTTTTTGTTATCTAAAAAATAATTTTAAATCTACTACCAGCTTCACTGTAAAAACGCATTACGTGACGCATCCTGGTTTTGGAGCTTCTAGGCAGTTTTTTGTGGGGTATAAAACTTTAAATCGCTGTATCTCTATCCCTTAGGGGTTGTTATTTTCATATGAAAAATGCCTCTGTGAGATAAAGAACCCTGCCATTTTGTTATGTGGAATGTGTGTCAGCTAATTTTATTTATATGTAGATAATATCTGTTGTAGAGGGGGTCCCAACGAGCAATTCTCGTCATAAAGGCACAGGTTGATTCATAAATTAGGGGTAAACGTTAGGAAAATGGACGTTTTTAGTCCACTATACCAATATGGTATGGGGTATTAAAATCGTGAAATTTTGACTTTTCCTAATTTTATCAAAAATTAGTTACAAAGATTGCAAAACACCTTAATCGACGAAAAAAAAAGATGGATGTCCGTTGTCTGATGTCTGTCTGTATGCACGATAACTCAAGAATGCCTTAATCGATTTTAACGAAATTTGGTACAAAAATCCTCCATCGGCTGACCACTACCTTCTCCACATAGGTCAATCAACTCCTACCGTTTTAGTGTCCTTTTCTCGACTTTCGCCGCCATATATATTGACAGAAAACTATTAATGGATTATTTTCTGTCACTTTTGAGTGAAAATGGCGGCGAAAGTGGATTAAAGGACACTAAATCGGTAGGAGTTGATCGGCCTGTATGGAGAGGGTACTGAGCTGACCATAAACTGATTAACTTTTGGGTAGGGTGGTGGGAGGTTGAAGGGGGGAAAAGGAGGATAAAATAAAAAATTGTAACTTTAGAACAAAAGCAAGTAGCGATATACGGTTTTCAGATTTTAGTTTCCAGGAATATGGACTACAAATTTCCAAATTCGTGGAGGCTTTAGTTGCCGAGTTATTTGGAAAAACGTTGAAATATATTAAAAAAAATAACTTTAGAAGTAAAGCAGCTATTGTTATGCGATTTTCAGATTTTGGTTTTCGTAAATATTACCCAAAAATTATGTTATAAGGTTCAAATGTTTCAAAGATACAATTTTCGAGAAATTTTAATTTCCTTTCAACATAAAATAATTGATTGTATGGTGGACTATCCGTGCTTTGTAGCAATCTGAATATCAATAGCTGCTTTACTTCTAAAGTGATGATTTTTTAAATATGTATTTTTTAAAATATATTTTAACGTTTTTTAAAATAACCCGGAAACTAAAGCTCCCACGAATTTGGACTTTACAACAAAATTTGTAGTCCATATTCATGTAAACTTAAATCTGAAAACCATATATCGCTACTTGCTTTTATTCCAAAGTTACAATTTTTTTAAATATTTTATCCCTTTTTGCCCCCTTCAACCCCCCACCACTCTACCCAAAAGTTAATCAGTTCATGGTCACTCGATAGAGGATTTTTGTACCAAATTTTGTTAAAATCGATTAAGGTGTTCTTGAGTTATCGTGTACAGACAGACAACAGACCGACAGAAAACTTTTTTTTTTTCGTCGATTAAGGTGTTTTGGAACCTTAATACCTCACTTTTGATAAAATTAAGAAAAGTCAAAATTTCACGATTTTAATAGTCCCCCATACCATATTGGTATGGTGTACTAAAAAATTGATGCTGGAAAGCACGGATGGTACACCATACAATCAATTATGTTATGTTGAAAGAAAATAAAAATATCTCGAAAACTGTAGTTTTGAAAGATTTCACCCTAATAACAAAATTTTTGGATAATATTTACGAAAACCAAAATCTGAAAACCGCACATCAATAGCTGCTTTACTTCTAAAGTTATGATTTTTTAAAAATATATTTTAACGTTTTTTTAAATAACTCGGAAACTAAAACTCCCACGAATTTCGATTTTTATAACAAAATTTGTAGTTCATATTAATGGAAACTTAAATCTGAAAACCGTATATCGCTACTTGCTTTTGTTCTAAAGTTAAAATTTTTTTAAATATTTTATACCCCTTTTCCCCCCTTCAACCACCTCACCACCCTACCCAAAAGTTAATCAGTTCCAGCCGAAAAAGGATTTTTGTACCAAATTTCGTTAAAATCGATTAAAATTACATTAGAAAGACCATTTTGATACGAAATCGTAAAAATGAAAGGTGCTGCAGCCGAAAAATTTTGTAATTTATGATTTTTTAAAGATTTTTAATTGTTAAAAATTAAGCCTAGCTCTTGTATTTTATTCTCTATATACTTACCTATTTTATTTCTGCTGTTATTTGATTGTACCAACTGCAACCAGCTTCTCGGGTGGGAGGCGTTGACCTTAAATCCTCCCTCTCCCTCAGTGCGCCACTGGCATATGTCAAATTTTGAAATCAACTTTCTGATTTTAAATAGAATCCCCTGTATAAATTTTATTTTTAAATTGTTGCTGATTTCAAAAATTTATACCATGTATGTGCTAAAGTAAGAACTCTTTGAGATACTTATACCTATATATAACTATATTGTTCCTAAAGGATGTTGCCTTAGCGGTATAGTTTTTTTGTAAGAGCTTAAAAAAGTATATATATTTCGCGAGTTTTAAACTTTTTTCTTTGGCGCACAATTCTATGGATTACCCTCTATACATATACGGGTATTAGACCTAACATCAAAAATGTAAGACCCATTGCTTTCTATAAGCGAAGACAGTTTAGTAAAAAACGGCCTAATATCTGGCTCACCGTGTTGGTGGTAGTGCCGCATATTTAAGTAAATATAAAAAAATTAGCCGAACCATGCACATAAGAAAAAAGCAGCTTTTGTAAATCGCATCGACCATCTTTGAACCGCCATATTTAGCTAACACTATCTCAAGTAAAAAGTCAGTTAAAAACTCTTTATAGTTTTAGTATCCTTAAATTAGGCCTAATGTCGCGGCCATATGAATACCAAACTGTAGGCTAAAGACACAGGAGAGAAGGACTTAACTGACTTTTTAATTCATAACGGTGTAGATGTAACGTAGTAGGTACTGTCGACTTTTTTTGATGACTCGTGAAAAAATGAGGGTAGACAAAAAATACATACTTACTAATTTTTCCTTTTTTTATAATTACTCAGGGACCACAAAACCTAGTAAAGAATTAGTGCCCATTCTAAAATCGTCTTAAAAGTGCCCATTTTTTTTATATTTAAAGGGTTAGTTTTTATAAAGTACACTCAAAAAACACATCAAAATATTTATTATATATAACCAGTGCGGAAAGTTAATCTTTTCCGCACGCGACTGCCGTTGACATAAATTTGGCGCCTCCTCACCGGTATTTTTTCTGAATGTCATGTTCACAGAAATCCAAGAAAATTACAAAAACATAATGAAAAAGAACGATTTTATGTTGTTAGATCCTGTTTCAAATGGTTCAAAAATTGTAGAATTTTTGTAAAGCCGATTTCAAAGCTGAGGGGCGCTTTAGTAGGTGTTTGGGTTGGGTTTGCAGGGGTGGAATTCTCCGTTGGGTCTAGTTTTAATTCTAAATCTGCTTGTAAATACGGCGAAGGCGCAAATTTTCAAAATTATTCTAATTTTTTACGACTGTTAAATAATGTTGCTGATAAAAATTGTTTAAAATTACTTAACTAAAATTGTAACAACCAATGATGTTATAGCGCCGCTGGCGTTTTTTTTTGGCGTTTTGAACTAAAATACACCCCTTTCCCGCACGGTCGTGGAAATAAATAGTAGCTAGTTTACCTAACAAGTCCGGAAAAGTCACTTTACGCGAGTTGCAGGGTACAATATTTTTTCTACTCGCATTTAACCCAATAAAAGGAATTTTAACAATGTTACTCATTATTTATCCTGACTAAAACGTTTACCTAACACAAAAAAGAAAATTTTTAAAAATATAGCAATATATTTATATTTTATTTTGGTTGAGTGCGGAAAAGTACCAGTAAGTTTTCCGCACGCTAGTAGAAAAAATATTATATAGATTCAGTTCCAAAATATTAAAAAAAAAAATCATCCTGTACATGTAAATAGTAAATAATTTGTGTCTGTTTCGGCTTCCTTTATTTGCCTTGATGCTTCGTCTGTATGACTTTTTAATCAATCAGTCATCTAAATTTTCAACTATGGTGTCTTATTACATAATAATCTACATTTATATACCAATTTAACTTGATCATCACTTCTGGGAACTGAAATGATTATCATAATTATTTTGTCGAAAGATAAGTGTTTGGATTTTATGTAGACACAATAATTAATTAATTAATGATGGTCAAGTAACCCAAAAATTCAGGTGACTTGTCAAAATAAGGTTGCAAAATATTATCTGTCATCCTTTATGAACCAAAAATGAACTTGCCAGAGCTCCCCTCTCACACTGCAATGTCAAATCTCAAAAACGAACCTGTCAGGTAGATTTTAAAAAAGTGCCTTTTGAAATAATTTTTAAGCATTTTTTGACAGCTTTTAAAGAATAAGGGCGCAGAAAAATAAATACTAAAATTAAAGAATACGGATTTTTCTCCAGAACTATCCGGAATTTGTAAACTTTTCTTAGTTTTCAGCAAAGCGTAAAATTTGCGCAACTCTTCCCTATTTTAAACCTTTTCGTTTAGGAGATGTTCATGATGAGCAACGAATTTGACATCATAGGTTTCACTTTCGGACCCTCCAGTCTGTGTATGTGTGGGTCTATGTAGCACAACAAATCGTAATCGAGTGAACCGATTTCTATGCAGGATAGAAAAACGTCGTCGTGGGAATAAATAAGTTACACTATTTGCTGTCAGCTTTGGAGGAGAAGTTTTCGTATACCATCAGAATATTCTTGGGCCCTCCTATATAGGGTGGGAACTTTAACTGGAATAATTTCGCTAGAGCCTCAGGATAACCCTAAAAATACATATAATCGACATAAAATCGGTCCAACGCATCGCTAACGCACTGCCGACGTTATACCGACGTTGGCACGATCTTATGAGTTATTCGACGATTTGTGTTTGTAGAAAAAATATGCGGATAAAACGCAAAAACACGACAACTGAGATTTTTTTATGGGCGTTCCAGTCAAATAAAAAATTCCCCTTTTAAAGGGTGACACCTCTCTAACACACTTAATTTTTTTAAAAGGATTATATACTACTTTGGAACCTTGTTGGAAAGCCCGTTTAAAAAGATAAATGAGCACATACAGCAATACATAAAATCTAAAAAAATAAAAAATTTATTTTTTTTTGTTTTTGGGTTGAAAATGCAATTATCTATCTTAGTGTAAAAATCGCGTGTCGCTAGCTGATACGTATGGTTCGTGAAGCTACAATTTTATTAAGAGCTTAATCCCCTCATCCAACCCTCTTGCCAAAAGCGACACGCGGTTTTCATATTACCTTACATAGTTGGATTTTCAACCAAAAAAAAAATCAAATTTATTTTCAAAATTTTTGGTTGAAGATGTAATTATCTATCCTATATTGTGAAAACCGCTTGTCGCTAGCTACTATACGGTTCGTGAGTTAAGTTTAATCCCCCCTAATATCGTCTTGCCAACCCCCCACCCCCACCAAAAACTAATCAACTCTGCGTAGGGTGACAAAGAATTTTGGTACCAAATTTTATAAGAATCTGTTTAGCGGTTTTTGAGTAATCGTGTTACCGACAGACAGACCGACAGACAGACATGACAAAATTTATTTGTATTTAGGTATTTTTGACAAACCCAATAGCCTCCATACTATGTATGAGTGGCCAAAAATAAATAGACCATAAAATATGTCTAAAAATTGAATTGACCGCATTTTCCTAAAAACTTACTCAACTATACAGAGTGTATCCCAAAAGTCTGGAATAATGGATTTTTTGGGATAACTATGGGTTTTTGAAAAGAAAACTTATTTAGGATCATTTTTAGGTAGAAAAAGCGCTTTCGAAAAATGTATACCATTTTATATATAGGGTGTCCCAAAATTAAAATACGACACTCTTTTTAAAAGTGGACACCCTGTATATTATCTCATTTTCTGAATCCTTAAAAATAAGCTTTTGAAAAATACCCAACACTACACAATACAGGGTGTCCACCGTGTATAAAGAGTACTTATACATTTTTCGAACCCGCTATTTTTCGTATATATGTTTTTTTTTTTAAAAGCGTTCTCCCAAAAAATCCAGACTTTTAAGACACACTGTATAAAGAGGTAAAACAACCTACAGCTAAAAAAAATCTATTTTGCCGAAGTTTATTAAAGAAAAAAGCAATAGTAATTTGATTTTTATATATCTAAAGGTTTTTTTTTAATTAAAAATTAACTCACATCAAAAAAACTTGCAGTCAATGTGTCACAAAATTAGTGTACCATAGGTATAGGTATCATCACATTTAAAAAAAAACAAATTTGATATGACGCAAATCCCATGAAAAATTTCAATAATCAGTCACACTCAGAAATTGACTTCGGGGGGGGGGGGTTAAGGATAAGTAATAAAAAAACTTAATTTTAAGTCATGTGGCCATAAACATGCTTCTAAGGGGGAGGGGGGGGTGCGTTTTATCCTCATATTATATCCTAAGGCTCTAGAGCATTTAATTTTTTTAAAGTACCCACACTGCATATTCATGTCTCGATTTTTTTGGATTTTATATACCTATATTTTTTTTAAACCTATATTTTTTATAAAATTAAAAAAAAAGAATATGTCTTCACCTTCTAAGATTGTATATTTATTCTGAGTTTAAATTAAAACAGCAGAGAACAAAAATTGTATGTCGGACGGATTCTAAACTGTACGATTTGTAGGATGTATTGTTTGTAGAAAGTACGAGTTGTACGATGTACGGTTTGCAAAAAGTATCCTTTGTGCGATGTATTGTTATGCTACTTTAAGATTTGCGGAAAGTATTGTTTGTGCAATGTACGTTTGTGTTAAATACGCTTTGTAAAATGTATTTTTGTACAAACTATGGGACCCCCTGTGACGTCATTGTTTTAAAACGAAAGGATCGGTTGCGGTTCTGGTTCAACCAGAACCACGACCAGTTGTAAAACGAAAATCCTTTTTAACCCCTAAAATTTCCAAAATTATAGATGATCTTTTTTTAGTAAAATCAAAGATATCTTAATAATATTTTAAATGACGTCATTATTTTAGAACCGCTGTCAAAATTTATGTCAAAATAATGTCAATCAGAACCAGCACCTCGAAAATCCTTAAAAAGAAAACGGGTTCGTGCAGAAAACGACTGACATTTGAAATGGCGGTAGTTTGACTGTTTGAAAAAAGTGAGGTTGTTTTCAAGTTTTCAAAACAAAAGTGAAACATGTAAAAAAAAGTAAAGACAACTTCGAAAATGGTTCTTTTAGATATATTGGGAGTCCCTGTGGACTTTCCATTTGAGCCGTATCAAATTCAAAAGGATTACATGGAGAAAGTGGTAAAATGCCTGCAAGATGAATGTGTAGGTGTCTTGGAGTCGCCTACAGGTGAGTTTCGAAGGCCTTTGATAAATTATGCAGTATACGGTTTTCTGCCATTTTTGATTTTTTTTGAAAAATTCTTTATGGGGGCACCTTCTAGGGTCCCTAGGACCTCAAATCCGTCTGAACTGATAACTTGTAAACTATTCGATGTATGAAAACAATGTTCAAATAATAAAAGTTGCGTTTTCATATGAGCTCACAGGAAAAAATTTTGAAATATTTTTTTGTTATTTAGGTATTTAGGTAACAAATTGAATGTTTTTTAACGTGGACCAATTCTTTTTGTTTTTTTTTCTTTGTAAATATTTCGGCAGTATACTTATGTAGAAGGTGAGGTGAGTTCTGAGTTGTCTGTTGGCATTGGTGTCCCCCAGGGAACAGGTCCGTGTAGCTACACCCCGCATTCGAAAAATCTCAATTTTTTGAATGTAGGAATTACGGGATAATTACGGGCTAATTATCTACTGCAAAAACAAATTTTGGGCTCATCTCTTTATCTGATTAGTTTAAAATGCAGGGTGCAGCTGCATGTGCAGCCCCACCCCGCACGCATTAATAATAGCAGTACCGAAACAAAAAGTATGTCAGAATTACGGGCTAATTAGGGGCTAATCATCTGCGACCTAAAAAAATTTGGGCTCATGCTCTTATCCCATTTTTACAAGCTTTTATTGAATTTCACCATGTTTTTTATAGGTTGTTGATAAGTCAATTTTGACTAACTTCGATCAACTTGAAATGTGGTATGCATTGAGTTCCGGTTGTAATGCAATTTTCTAAAAAAACTTTAGTGAAATGTGACTGAGGGGGTAAGGAGGGGATTTACTTATTTAAAAATCAAAACTCCTGCGGATATAATGGGTTATTTGGATACATACACATACACCTAATTTTTTGTGTTGTTGAACTTAGGGGGGTTTCAACTTCGAAAATGGGCTTCCAATGACACTAAACTTTTATCACACTTATCTCCTTCAGAATGTCAAATTCCTATCAGTTTTGACAAGGATGATTTAAGCCCAGTTAAGGTCTTAGGACTTCACTGGCAACCTTCTTCTGATAAATTCACATATTCTTGCAGCCAGTCTGATAAATCGTGTACCAAAAGAAATATTCTTTTGGTCATTGCAAAAATATGGGATCCACTTGGGTTTTTATCACCTCGTCATTTTTTGCGAAGACAATTATGCAAAAACTCTGGTTATCTAATCATGGGACAAAAAACCACCAGAATCAATTGTGAATAATTCAAATATTTCCTTACCACGCTATATTTTTTCTAACAATTTGCAAAGTTGTAAACTGCTTGCATTTTGCGACGCCTCAGAGCTTGGTTACGCCAGTTGTGTGTATGTTCGTATTGAGTTGCCAAACGGCGAAATTAGGTCAGCTTTGGCATTAGGAAAATCTAGAGTTGCTCCTATTAATACTAAGTCTATCCGACGTTTAGAGCTTTTAGCTGATATCTTGGACATCGTTGTGAGAAACTATTCTTCGCTTATTGCTATAGACGAAATACTTGCATTTTCTGATTCAATGGTAGCTTTACACTGGATTACAGGCTCTCCACACCAGTGGCAAACTTTCGTTGCTAAACAAGTTAGCAAAATTTAAGACACTATTCCAGAGGTACCCTAGTAGCACATACCCTCTACCAAGCAATCTCGCCAACCATCCTCTTTGGTTTCAAGGTCCCAATTGGCTCACCTTACCGAGGTCAGAATGGAAAGTTCAACCTTTTCTTGACCAGATATCAGACACGCCAGAGGAAGTTTTCGAGAAAAAAAATCGTCGGTACTCGCGGCGTTTGAACCCTCATATAATTATTTTGAAAAACTCATAGAAAACTATTCCAACATTTACCTTGTCCAAAAAATTATATGTAATTTTTTAAGAGCTATTCATAATAGAAAAAACCCAAAGGAATTATTTCCTAAAGTATTTTCCGGAAGTCAACTACACCGCGCTTTATTAGTTTTAGTTAAACATGTCCAAGAAACGTGCTATTCCGAACTTATTTTCATGCTTAAAAATCAAGAGTTACTTTCCGATTAACGGATTTAATTATCATCCAACTTCATCAAGATAACTTTCACCCGGGACCAAACACTGTTTTATATCTAATAAGGCAAAAGTTTTAGATCCTATATGCTCGTAGAGCTATAAATCACGTTCTGTCATTTGAAGGTATTTTCGCACGTTTGTTTAGACTATGCATGTCCCATAAACCTAATTTCTTCTAAACTGCGCAATGCAAAAGTTCTTAAAGCTTATATTGCCGTGTTCGTCGACACTTGCGTAAAAGCTATCCATATCGAATTGGTAAGTGACCTTACGACGGAAGCTTTTATCGCGGCTCTACGACGATTTATTTCTAGACGCGGAGCTTGCAACCAAATAACGAGTGACTGCGGATCCAACTTTCTTGGAACCATCAAACAACTCGAGTTATCTAAATCAGCGGCTGAAAGCCTGCACATTCGTTGATGCTTAAACAGCCCTGGCGCACCCCATTTCAATGGTCTTGCTGAAGCGGGCGTAAAATCTATTAAGACCCATCTTTATAAATCTATAGGAAGTCAAACGTTCACGTTTGAGGAACTTTACACGCCCAATCTGCGAACAGAGTTCAGATCCCAATGATCTCTCCCCCCTTACTCCAGGGCATTTTTTGACTGGAACCGTTAAATTCTTGCCCGAATCCAGATTTGAGTCACTTAAAGCTAAACACACTTAGTCATTGGCAATTGCTACAGCGATTAAACACAGACTTCTGAAAACGCTGGAAGACTGAATACCTTAACACCTTACAGCAACGCTCTAAGTGGTGCGACGCTTCAGTTGAAATTAAATTTAAAACACTTGTTCTTATCAAGGATGAAACCAAACCCCCTTTGCATTGGCTGCTAGGTTGAATTGTTTCGGTACACCCCGGTCCTGATAACAATGTAAGAGTGGACACGGTATTTTTTTTTTTTTTTTTTTTATTTTTATACTGGGACTTTCCATCCATTCTAGGAATCAATGCCCAGTTTCAGCCAAGTTTTTGCAAAGTTAAAGACAAACACAAAATATCCATGTACCTAGCTGGGATTCGAACCCGTGCGGCAGGCAGATACGCTGCCCACTGCGCTACGGCGGCTACGGTATTCTAAAACGCCCTGTCGTGAAATTGTGTCCATTACCTATTAGATCCACGCTATGTCAGGTATTTGTCTAGTCAATGTGATTTTCGTAAGTGATATGTCTGTTTTCAGTATTATTATATTTTCTTTTTTTAATATTTTTTGGGGATATTCCATGGCAATGGCAAAAATTTTGGATAATAATTTTTTTTCTTTTGAAATATAATGTTATTTTATAAATTTTAAAAACTTTGTTTTAAGTGGGCGGAAATGTTAGAGAAAGTGTTATGTCCCTTTTTTTTTATTAAAATAATTTAAATCGTTAAATACGCCATACAGAATTCAAAATAAGCACGAGAAGCGATGTCAGCGGCACTGTGAGCGTCGATGCGAAAGACCATGCGCAATCTCTCTTCGTTATTCGCCAAGTAACGGACCGGATGTTTAAGATTTATGTGATTCAAAAAATCTCAAAAAATTAACTCAAATTACTTAAACAATTTAGACTTTGCTAGTTAATTAGTGGTAAGCAGTACCAACAACACCCATAGAAGAACGAGAGCTCCCTGGATGGTGTATCTTCGGCAGAACTGGTAAGTGCCTTTTGGTTTTGTATGGCTTGCTGAATTTCTCATGAAAATTTTATGAACCAGCGCGTTTACAGTCCCACTAGCCGATTTTTATCGAACTGAAAACTAATTGTGATTCAAATCTCTAACACAAAAAATTAGGTAAGGGCATAAACCCAAATTTTTTGTTGCAGCAGATGATTAGCTCATAATTGTGACATACTTTTTTTTTGGGTAGAGCCTATTTTTTTTTGCCGCAGATGATTAGCCCGTAATTGACCCCTATTTAGCCCGTAATTCGTACTGCTATTATTGTACAGGGTGGTCCAAATTCGAGGGGCCTCTATAGCTTTGGGCTTTTGCAGCATAGTTAGCCCAAAACTAATATACATGTTACGGGCTCGATTTTCAAGAGAAGTCGAAAACTAAAAACCGCATTGCGATATGTCAAAGCGTTTCTGAGCTACAGGGTGATTCTCAAAAATGTGCGTTTCTAAAAACCCTCTACAACTTTTTTATTTGTAAAGATAGGGATTTTCATTACAAACATTTTTTGAAGATTTTTTAAAGACAAATCTACCTGTTTCACCGATTTTCTCTTAAAGCCTTTAGTTCCCGAGATACCATACAAAGTTATATTTCTTTAAATGGGATACCCCCAATTTTTCTAAAAAATCAGTTTTCTAATAAAATTTCCTGTCGAACAATGTGCCATACACCTATTTTTATTAAATAGTTTAAAAGATATTTGCATATTTTGATATTTACCATAGTAGGCGCTGTGCGCGCCCTAAATGTGTAAATAAAATTTTATTGTTTTTTTTTTCATACCAAATCAAGTTGGCTACAACACGAGGGGACACAGCAACCTCGAACTTTAACTTCTAGTTTAATATAATTACCAACCCTAAAGTTTTTATTTAAAATTTTTATTAATTAAACTATGTAACACCTAAAATCTACATCTAACAATTTTCTTTAATTCTAAAACAAATGCTCAAATTGATGGTCGTTTTCTTGTAAACATATCCTACATCTTCTCTTGATGCTATTTTCTGCATTAAGAAGTTCTACCGCACGAAGCTGCCTGAATGCAGTACGAAGTGCCTCTTCCAATTCCCTTCTAGTAGTTGGGCGATTTCGAAATACAAGGTCTTTGACTCTCCCCAACAAAAAGAAGTCGCAAAGGGTCAGGTCTGGAGACCTGGGGGGCCAATATATAGGACCTTTATTTCCGATCCAGTTTTCGGCAAACACAATATTTAGCAAATTAGTAATGTCTCGTGCATTGTGAGGAGGTGCACCGTCATGTTAAAAGTATAGCTCATTATTTTGCTGAAGTGGCAAATTGTCGAACGGAATCACCTGCTCTTCTAAATATTGTTGGTATCTTTCGGCATTTAAATTTCCATCAAAAATATATGGCCCAATAATTTGTCCTCTGTAGATGCCTACCCATACCTTAAAACTGAACCTTCCCTGATTCGCTTGTTCCACCATAATATGGGGATTTTGCTGTTTCCAGTAATAGCAGTTATATCTGGTGAATATTCCATCACCAGAAATCATTGCCTCATACGTCCAAATAACTTTTCTGGCAAAATCGGAGTCTTCTTGGCTTTTATTTAGGTACCACCTGCAAAATGCACGTCTTGGAGCAAAATCTCGTTGCCCCCGTCGGGGTCGATAGGGCCTAAACTTGTGTTTTTTAAGCACCCGAACAGCATTGCTGCGTGGAATTTCAGTGTTTCTCTCCATAGCTCTGGTGGAAGTATTCGGGTTAATTTCTATTTCTCCTAGAACCGTTAGTTCTTCCAACTCTCTATCTCTGGCTAAGCTTCCATACGTCCTAGGCCGCGGTTTTTTAAAGGATCCGTAATCTTGTAGATGACGTTTTAACTTCAAAAATATTTTTGAGCTAGGTTGCCTTCTTTCCCGATATCTCTGGAAATATGTTTTAGATTTTAGATTTAACGCCGTCTGTCGATATTCGTTACTTTCAATATAACATTTTATCATGTCGTACTTTTCAAAGTTTTCAAACATTTTTATATCTTGACGAAGACGCCACTTTTGACACTTGGACTCCTTTATCATGGCAATTGTTTTTATTTGATCGTAGCTACCTACATAGATACCCTAAAACTGCATAGGTCAGAGTTAAACACAGCCTACTATGGTCATTATTAAAAATTGCAGATATCTGTTTAAGTACTTAATAATAGGTGTATGAAACATCGTTTAACAGGAAATTTTATTACAAAACTAATTTTTTTTTTAAAAATTGGGGTATTCCATTTTAAAAAATGTACCTTTATGTTATATCTCGTGAGCTAAAGCCTTTAAGACAAAATCGGTGAAACAAGTAGATTTGTCCTTAAAAAATCTTCAAAAAATGTTTTTAATGAAAATCTCTATCTTTACAAAAAAAAAGTTGTATTTTTAAAAACGCACATTTTTGAGAATCACCCTGTAGCTCAGAAACGCTTTGACATATCGCAATGCGGTTTTTATTTTTCGACTTCTCTTGAAAATCGACCCCGTAACATGTATATTAGTTTTGGGCTAACTATGCTGCAAAAGCCCAAAGCTATAGAGGCCCCTCGAATTTGGACCACCCTGTACATGCATCTGCACCTGGCATTTTAAACTTTAAAAAAATCAGATAAGGAAATGAGCCCAAAATTTTTTTTGCGGTGGTGCATTAAAAAATTTTTGATTTTTCAAATGCGCTGCATGTAGCTTCATGGACCTGGGAGGCAAACGCATAACCCGATACGATGTTTTTTTGACCAAAGTGATTACTTTTTCAGGCACTGGCAAGACTCTATCTCTTTTATGCGCATCTTTGGGATGGCTACAGCTCAAGAAAGCCCAAGCACAGGCCCAACAGTTGCAAGGGGCCATGGGAGGGATTAACGATGGTAACTTTTTGAACGAGTTGAATGCCGAGTTGGAAAAGGCTGGTAAGTGTTTGCATGTCAGTTGAAAAATGTGTTTGCGGCCTTGATGAAGCCTTTTGGACCTATAATTTTGACGCCTTTTTACTTTATCGAGGTAATAACTTAATCCCTTACTAACCAATAAAGTTTGACGTTACCTGCGGGTGAATACCGTATCCTTTATAATTGACATGAACGCTTATGGTTTATCAAACCAGGAATTTATCAGACCGTATTTAATAAAAATTTTCATGGTAAGAACAATTCACCATAAATTTTTTATCCGGACTTTATTTCTTCAAACCCATTCAATAACAAATTCGAAACTTATAAGACTCGTTTTTAATCGAACCGTTGTTCATTAAACTCATTCAATATCAAACTCGTAATTTGTAAAACCCATTTTTAATAAAACGTGGACTTTGTCAAACCATTATTTTTCAAAACCGGAATTCGTAAAACCCGCTGTTTAAAATGAAGGGGCATGTCTAAGTCCGTGGGATTTTGAATGAAAGAGTTTTGTGACTATATGAGATTGATAGCTCTTTAGTCACATAATCGAGTGTTGATATGACATCATCTTTTAAGATAGCGGCCAAAAATCATAAAAAATACAATTTTCACAACCGGGGCATGATTATACCCGATTCCTTATAACTCGAAAACGAGGATTCAAAAAAAAATTACTTTCAAGGTCATCCGACCTTAAATGACCTTTAAAATAGCAAAAAAACAGATTTTTGCCATTTTCTCTTCAAAATTTTTTAATAATTCGAGCTTTTGTAAGTCCAACTTCAAATCTACCTTAAACTATTCGACATGTATGTCAAATTCGATTCTTAGAGTTTGATGCAGTTTGAATATTGATGAATTTGAAAAATACCCCAGTTAAATTAACATATTGAAAAAATAACATACTAAAGGGCGCTATTCATCAACTATTAAAGCGAAGAGGACCAAATTTGGCAAGAAAGATAAGAGGGTGAACTCCAACAACATCATTCTTGTTGACTTTTTGCCGCTTACTATGAAAAAAAGTTTAGTTGATGCATGGCCTCGATTGACCTTGAAAATAACATGTACAAGTGAAAAACCAATTTACCACTACCCAAAAACTTTAAGCGCCAAAGATGAAATTCATCTTAGTCATAAAATAAAATAACACTTTATTTTAAACCTCCCTACCATTTTTTTTGATATGGCGTCCCAAATGTTTATGCCATACCCCGGTAAAAATGACCTATATGTCTGTCGTTTTTATTAAGTTTCGGAACTGTGAATTTTATGTTCTACTCATTTGTCTAGCCAAAAAATTCATTTCAATAACCTATAAGAGAGTTAGCAGAAGTTAGATATATTACCATATACTGGACCAGTGGTTTTAGATGCCATTTTCCAAAATGGAAAAGCATTTTATTTGCAAAGACTGCGCCAACTTTTCCAACCGTGCTGCATGCAGATTGACATTACCCGATTTAACTATTCTTACGGAAAAATATGATAATCTTAGAAATGACTTGACTCAAAAGAGCAATTACATTAGCCACCTAGAAAATGATCTTAAAGATCTAAAAAATAATTTTCGCGATGAAATGAAGCGCCTTGAAAGTATCAGTATTTCCAAAGATGTTCACATCAAGAGACTCCTAAGAAGAACACAGAACATGGAAGATGACGTTTTTGAGGCCGGCAAAAGCTTTGATCATAGGTTAAGGTAGTTCCTTAATCTATGGCTTTGATGGTACTTTAAAGGCTCAAAACATTGAATTAAATAACCTCAAAAAAGAACTCTTAAAAGCAATTGATAATAACACGTACTTAAATAAGATTAAAGCGTTTCCTCAAGAACTTAATGATTTAAAAATTATTTGCTCAGATTTGGAAAAAAAGTCTGTGTATTAACCCTAGAGAATGATAAATATCTACAAGAATTAGTCAATCTTAGGAAAGAATTAAATGTAAAAAAGTCATTGGTTAATTGTAATGTGACCACTTAGACGGATATGGTTAATACAAAGCTTTATCCAAATCTACAAATCGAATTTGATAAGAGTTTTGAGTTTAGGAAATCTAGAAATACAGTGCAGTACAGTACAGTCTAACTTATAAGCTAACAGAAAAACTTGAACCAAAATTTTCCATTGAGAGCATAATCAAGCCTAATTGCAGAGGCTGATGTTTTGACTCGCAAATTTGGTAAAGATGATTATCTAGTAATTTTAGCGGGCTATAATGACTTTTTAGATAGCAGAGTGCCGAATTTGTCTGATATCCTTAACTTTCTTAAAAAGTGCACACATACCAATGTAATTATCCTATCTGGTCCTGTATCCTTCAGAATTTTTCATAAGTGTTTGGATTTTAATTTGAAACTAGAAAAGTTGATTCATAATTTTGAAAAATTTTTGCAAACAAAGTTTCCTTTGTAGTTGTCTTTCAGATGGTAAAAAATTTCCAAATTCAAGAATTATTGCAATTGTAAAAACTTAACATATATACAGCTTGTTGAGGATTCCAACTTACCACACTATAGTAGCTCTTCTAATATTAGTGATATTCCACTTTGTGACACTTTTGATGGGATTTTGCAGAATAATGATCATAATGATCAAAATTTTCAACAAGTTTTGACCATGGAAATAATAACATAAAATTTAATATCTTTTACCAGACTTGTGGGGGTGTCAAGACCACATTAGATACACTACGATATAATTTAATTTCCTCTGATCATGATATAATAGCTTTAACTAAAACTTGGTTAAATGACACTATCCATAATTCTGATTTTGCTGTTCTGATAGAACTCTGTTTAGAAATGATAGGAATAGGTTACTATAGTTACTATAGAATAGTGGCTATCAAAAACCAATTTAGTGTCAATGAAGTCAGAATTTTTGATGAAACTTAAGAGGCATTATGTGTCCAAATCAATCTTGAGGGTAATCAATACTTATTTTTGGTTGTAGGGTATATTGTTCCTGATAGCCCGAAAATTGTATATGAAAAATTTTATGAAACAATTGAAGACAAACTGCTATATACAGGGTTCCCACTGACCTGGAAAATCTGGAAAAGTCAGGGAATTTTGAGAGCTACCTAGAAAACTCAGGGAATGACCAAAAAATCCTCAAAAGTCAGGGAATTGGCACACAAAACCTGGAATTTCTCTTTCTCAACCTATTTTTTAAACCAACTTTGTAAAAAATATTATGTGAGTTCTCCTCTGCTCACCTCCTATATAAGCTCAACATCTGTTTTGCGCTCAATCAGTTCCAGTCCCCCTCAAATCCAAGAGCAAGAGAAAAGAGAGAGGGAAGCTTTTTTGTGTTTATTGAATATATTTGGTTTTCGTTTCGAAATAATAAATATCACCTGGTAATATTTAAACCAATAAATATCAAGCATATTGTAAGCTTTATTTAAAAAATATTGAATTGAGTAATATGGGGCGTCAGGCCATCTTAAAGTACGTGGAGGCTGAAAAAAATTCAAGGAAATTGTCTTTGTTAATCAAGAAAACTGATACTCTATCAGTCTTGGTCCAAAATGACTACTGAAAAAGAAGGAATCTCCACAGCAACTGCTTCCACTGCCAAAAAGGGTTCTACTGCTTTTTTGTAATCCTTTCTTATTAAGCAATCAGTTATGGATGCAGAAATATTGTGGTGCAAGGAGTCTTTAAGATTAACCCTGCTGTTGCCAATTATGTCAGGTCAGTAATAGGTTGGGTCCTTCCTGGTGGAATGTAGCCATTGGTGTCTCAATCTTGGCTTTCATAATTGCAAATTCTAATGTTATGTTGAAGAGTTGAAAGAAATCAGAGTAGCTCTGTTCCACCTTTATCTTGCATCTTGTATCCTCCGTACACATTTTTACCAGGGATATCAGCTTTTAAAAGTCCAGTTCCTGCATTGCTTCCCACAACTTTGCTCTACATAATCTGTTAAATGCCTATTTGAAACCAATAAACATATGGTGAAGTTCTCCATTATTTGTCTAACGGTGAAAATCTGGTCTATATGCTTATGGGTGTAGTATCGGTATTTACCTCTTCGTTAAGTAGTTCGCAAAAGTAGTTCTTCCATGTGGTTAGGATCTTTCTTTCGTTGGTTCAGTTGTTTGTTGAGAGGAAGTTTTCGGTTCTGCGTTGGTATCATGTTTTGTGCTTTGTTATTCCCTGAAAGTATTCTTTTATTCTGTTGTTTTGTCTGTTTTTCTCCATTTCTCGTATTATATTTAGATGGTGGTCTCTCTTTTTCCTTTATATCAGATCTTTGTTTTTTATACTCTTTTAGATTAGATGCTGTTGGGTGTTGAAACATTTTTTTCCTGGTTATATTTCGTCTTTCCGTCGCTCTACTACAGTCGTCATCAAACTACTTCCTTCTTTGTTTTCTCTTTTTGTCGCGCACTTGACAAGCCACCCTAGTTACTGTTTCTTGGATGTTCTACCAAAGCTCGTTTACATTGTAGCGCCATTGCGGTTCTTTTATTTCTTCAGTAATTGGTTTCTGGTATATTTCCTTTGCTTGTTCTGTGTTCAGTTTTTCCGTATGCGTATGCTTATATTTATTAAAACTTTTCAATTTCGTTCAATTTAGTTTTATAACTTGCTAGATGAACGAAAAAAACGTTGGTAGAACTAGGCAAATTAGTCTTTTATTTTTAATACTGTTAAGTACCTGATTTGTTTTTAGGATTTAAGGAATTCGGTTCCTGTAATTTTTGTCTTCAAATAAAGTTTGGAATAACATTTCTCACCTTATTTATGTGTTTTTTAAATTTTTATAATCGATAATATAAATACGTGCTAAATTTGAGCTTTCAAAAATTGTCATGGTAAAAGTCTACATTTACTTGGTATCTACGTAAACAAGCAATTTATGCCAAAAAATACCTGGAATTTTTTAAAAAATGGCCAGGGAAAACCTAGAAAAATCAGGGAATTTGGAAATCAGAATTTGGTGGGAACCCTGATATAAATCAATCGTCATGCAATAATATTGTCAATAACCTAAGATCATTCATTGCCTTTAATCATTTGACTCAAATTAATGAAATTAGAAATAGTAATGGTGTAATTTTGGATCCTGTTATTACCTCCTTTGTTAACGTAAGTGTTGTTCCTTCTAATGATTCAATGGTACCAGCAGTAAGACATCATCCATGTTTCGATGTGAATATCTTATCAAAGTCCCCATTAAAAATGTGTAAGATAACACCAACAACTAAACTTAATTTTAAGAAAAATCAAAACTGGCAAATAATGTTTGATTTAAATAATGTCAATCAGGCGGTGAATTGTTTTTATAAATTATTGGATGACATTTTTGTCAAGTGTGTAACTATGTCAAAATAAATCGATAAAAAATATCCTGTTTGGTTCACTAAAGAAATTATTAAACTCTTAAAACAAAAACAAAATTTATTAACCAAATCCAGAAACTATAAATCTCTGTACTGGAAATGTAAAGATGACAATTTAAGATCTTTGGTTAAAAGAAAAATTCAGTCAGCTCACAAGAATTATTTGAATGATGTTGAAGCAAGTTTAAAATCAAATCCCAAGTATTTCTGGTCATATCTAAAGAGCTTAAAGGACAGTCCTGACATTTTAAATGACATGTCACTGGATGTTAAGATTTTGTCTGGTGGTAAAAGTGTTGCAGATGGTTTTGCAACGTTTTTTAAATCAGTTTTTATTGAACAACATGATTCAACTTTAAACCAGTCTGAAATAAAAAAAAAATTGTGCCAAGGTAGTTAATGAAAATAATGTTGAAAAAGCCCTTAAAAAAATAAAACCTAATAAAGCTATTGGTCCTGATGGAATTCCTGCGTATGTATATAAAGGTAATGGAGAATTCCTAATTAAACCACTGCATTTTCTATTTAATCTAATTTTAAAAACAGCAGTCTATCCTAATAAATGGAACCTTAGTAAAGTATTACCAGTTTACAAAAGTGGGGCAAGACAGGACATAAAAAACTATAGACCAATAACTCTGGTTTGTGCAGTGTCCAAATTGTTTGAGATGATTTTGTTTCATATGCTATTTAGTGAAGTTTCAAATAAAATCTCACCAAACCAGCATGGGTTCTTGCCTAAAAAAAGTTTTACCAACCTAGCTTATTTTTCACAGTTTATCCATGATTGTTTAAATAGAAAATCGCAGGTGGATGTAATTTATAAAGACATGGAGAAAGCTTTTGACCGTGTGAGTCACAGTGTGATAATCAAAGGCTTAACGGACATGGACGTATCTTTAATTGATGATAGATATAGATGTAGAAATTAAAGACAACAAATCTGTGCTCTACAAAAGCACTTCTGTCCATTATTGTTTCTGGTGGCAATAAATGGAATTCTTTCTAGGATTAGCACATCAATGGCAATGTTGTTTGCTGGTAATTTCAAACTCTTTATTGAGATTGTATCCTCAATAGATTGCGAAACATTACAGAGCGACTTCTCAAATAACTCTCTTAAACTTGAATAAATGAACATGTGTGTCATATACACTGAACAAAAATGTCATTGAGTATGATTACACTTTTAAAAATGAAAAACTAGTTAACATAACAACTCAAAAAGATTTGGGGATTACCTTTGATCCAGCACTGTCATTCTCTGACCATATTATAGGGAAAATTAATGCTGCTCAAAAAATATCGGGCTTCATTGTACGCAACACCAAATTCTTTAGTGTGGATGTTAGTTTATACCTGTTTGATAGCCTAGTTTTACCAATACTTGAATATGTTCATAGTTCATAGTTCATAGTTCTTTATTGCCATGTTATTTATACATATAAAATACATATATATACAGGTATCGTCAGCCTAATTGAATATTATAAAGTTATAGATTAATAAAATAAATAGGTAACATATTAATATAAATATAAACATCCATTGGAAATTGTCATGGTATTGTGGATTTCTTTTTGAATAAAACAGAAAATTAAGCGTATAAGTTATAATTAAATTGTACAAGCAGATTTTTTTTTTTTTTGCAATAGACAACGTACTAACATTTAAGTGTACAAAAAAATTATTTTATATTTTGACACACAGGATTAAAATAAGATAGGAACAGCATTGTTACCTGATGAAAACAACATAGATTAAAATAGGTATAAAAAGGAACAAAATATCTGTACAAGCGATTTTCCTAAAATAAATCAACATAAAACATTAAAATGTAAATAAAATAATTCGTTTATACAGAACGACAAAATGGACATAGACACGTTTATGTATGAAAGAAAAAACAGAATTCAAATTAGAGTTTTACCTGGTTTTCTTGTTTAAAAACTCTTCAATGGAGTACGGTTCAATCTCACAGATGTACTCAAAACAATGTTTTTTAAACGGTTTGACATTTAAAATGTTTTGAAACTTTTTTGGCAAATGATTGTACAACTTTAACGAGGTGTAGATGGGGCCTTTTTCTGTTGTTTGTAATCTATGATGTGGGTAGATGTATAGTTCATTTTGATTTCTAGTGTTGTATGTGTGGTTAGAGAGGTATTGTTTGAACATATCGGGATTTCTTTTTAAGAAAAGAAGGCACTCGAATATGTAGACGCCGACAACAGTTAAATATTTGTTTATTTTAAAAATACCACGACATCTTTCTGATACTCCCATTTTAAACATTATTCTAATTAATCTCTTTTGAACCTTAAAAACATCTTCCAGATGACTGCTACTACCCCATAGCGTGACGCCGTACCTTATGTTTGAATAAAACATTCCGTAATATATTGATCTCATAGAATTAGTGTTTCCAAATGTCTTTACCAACACTCTAAAAGCGTAGCACGTTCGACTTAGTTTTTTACATAAGGTTTCGATATGAGCGTTATATGTTAGGTTAGTATCTAGTGTTATACCCAGTATTTTTGCAGTTTCTACAAACTTAATTTTTTCGTCCTTAAAGGTAAGTGTGTCGAGTTTATTAATATTAATATTTGAAAACAGCATTAACTTTGTTTTTGAATATGGCAGTCTTATTTGGTCTCCCTTTTACAATATTTGGATAGACATTATCCTCAAAGAGGATGTGAGAATGACTTTTTGCTTGGACTGTTTAATTTGCTATAAGAGAAGAATTAAGATTTCCTGACATATTGCACCAACTACCTTTCGCAGTAAATCGGGTTAACTCTAGAAATGGTAATGCTTTTTACCTGTCTTTTCCTAGGACTCATTTATACAAGTGTTCTCCAGTGTATAGTCTCTGTAATCTGTATAACTCTTATGCGATTGACATTGACACAGTTAATCTTAAAACTTTTAAAAGGCTTAAAGAGACTAAACTGAGAGAGGTGTAAAATTTTAGCAATTTATGTGAAAAATTTAATTGTGTTTATTGTGACTATATCATATAAGTATATTTTTAACTTGTATTGTCTGTTTTCTATAAATATTTGTTAATTGATGTAGATAGAATAGAAATTTTAACTATTTTCACTATTTATTTTTACGAGCAAATTTAATTGTGATTAATGATATTATTATACTATGTGTAATTTTAACCTGTGTTGTTTGCTTTCCATAAATATTTTTTAATTGACATAAACTTTTATACTTTAGGAAAACTTTGAGCCAACTTAATCTATAATATATTTAATTCAGCTTTTAAAAAAACTTGTTAAAAATATATTTGATACTTAGTTAATAGGTACTTACCTTATTATGTCTTACCTTATTTTTTCTATTATTAGGTTAGTATCAAGTTATTATTTCTATTATTAAGTCAGTATCTTGTGCTGTTGATACTTTGTTGAATAAATAAATAAATAAAAAAATTCTAATTATGCCAGTAGGGCATGACTACAGTTGTTTATTAACATTTATAATAAAATTCAAGGATGAGGATTTAACAGCTATTTAGTTACACATTCATGTGCCACCGCATCCCTGTAGAAGTTCCAAAACTTAATAAAAACGTCAGGCATATAGGTCATTTTTACCGGCGTATTGCATAAACATCTGGGACGCCATATCCAAAAAAATGGTAGGGAGATTTACAATGCAGTGTTTGTTTATGGCTAAGATATCAATTTCATCTCTGGCGCTTAGAGTTTGTGTGTAGTGGTAAATTGGAAAAAACATAACAAAAAGCTGGTTTTTCACGTGTATATGGTATTTTCAAAGTCAATCAAGGTCATGCATCAACTAAACTTTTTTCATAGTAAGCGGCGACAATTCAACAAGAATTGATGGCCACCGAAACTTAATAAAAACGACAGGCATATAGGTCATTTTTACCGGCGTATTACATAAACATCTGGGACGCCATATCCAAAAAAAAATTGTAGAGAGGTTTACAATGCAGTGTTTGTTTATGGCTAAGATATCAATTTCGTCTCCGGCGCTTAGAGTTTATGTGTAGTGGTAAATTGGAAAAAACATAACAAAAAGCTGGTTTTTCACGTGTATATGGTATTTTCAAAGTCAATCAAGGTCATGCATCAACTAAACTTTTTTCATAGTAAGCCGCGACAATTCAACAAGAATTGATGGCCACCGAAACTTAATAAAAACGACAGGCATATAGGTCATTTTTACCGGCGTACTACATAAACATCTGGGACACCATATCCAAAAAAAATGGTAGGGAGGTTTACAATGCAGTGTAGTAGTGGTAAATTGGAAAAAACATCACAAAAAGTGTAAATGGTATTTTCAAAGTCACTTAAGACAAGACAAGAATTGATGGTGATTTTTGCTTTTTTACAAAATTGGATAAATAAAATGTTATAGGTCGTCATTTTGATATATCAGCCGCCATATTGAAACGCGTCATAGCTGAACCAAATTTTTTACACAGTATTGTTAGACTTGGCCTTCTTTTCTGTCTTACCAAATTTGGTCATCTTCGCTTTAATAGTTGATGAATAGCCCCTTTAGTATGTTATTTTTGCAATGTGTTAATTTTACTGGGGTATTTTTCAAGGTCATGAAGCTTCAAACTGCATCAAACTCTAAGGATCGAATTTGGCATACATGCCTAATAGTTTAAGGTAGATTTGAAGTTGGACTGACAAAACCTCGAATTATTAAGATTTTTCGAAGAGAAAATGACAAAAATCTTGTTTTTTGCGATTTTCAAGATCATTTAGGGTCAGATGACCTTAAAAGTTAATTTGTTGGAATCCCAGTTCTTGAATTATATGGAATCGAGTATAATCATACCCCGGTTGCGAAAGTTGTATCTTTTATGATTTTTGGCCGCCATCTTGAAAGATGACGTCATATCAACCCCTTCTACACGGATGCGAACAAAACACCCAGTAACACTTGATTGTGCGACTAAAGAGCTATCAATCTCACATAGTCACAAAACTCCTTCATTGAAAATCCCACGGGATAGAAATTATCGACATATGCCCCTACACTATTATCAGAAAATTTTTGCTAAATTGATTGCGCATATACATACATATACATGAAGGGGAGACGTACACGCAGGCGGCGCGGCATTTCAATGCATTTTCCGGTCTATGTGTGCACACTTGGCTAAAAGTATTCACAAGTAGTGTTCAATACTTTGTGTATAGATGTCACTATTGTTCTTAATTGGAATGCAAGTGACATCTATACACAAACTAACGATACCTGTACAATTATGCGCGCTTAGCAGCGACAAATGCGTCGAAACGCCGCGCCACCTACGCGTACGCCTCCGGTTCATGTATTATTGGCAAATGCACAATCAATTTAGCAAAAATTTTCTGATAAACAACGGGTTTTACGAATTCTGGTTTTGAAAAATAATGGTTTGACAAATTCCGGGTTTTATTAAAATTGGGTTTTACAAATTACGAGTTTGATGAACAATCCAACAGTTTTCTGTTGGTAAAACTCTCTTTTTATTTATATTTAACTCCACTATGGACATTGGGAATTTATTTCTCATTCTGATCACTAATGTTGTGCCGAACATTTGTCCATGACTTGTTGATTAGATCGTTCATATTATTCGACTATAAAAACTTATGTCGCACTGATGATCTCTAACAAGAGTGAAACACGTGTCTGCGTCTAGTCTCCAAGTCGCACCCGGTATGTATTCTTGTGATACTCCGGTGTATTTTATAAACTTCGTTTTTTTGCTATCGATTCGTCATAGTAGAAAGCCCGACTGGTGGATGGACTATGTCTGAAACCAGTCAGTGGTAGAACTGGTGGAGAAGGCGAAAAATCCAACAGTTTTATGTTGGTAAAACTGGTGGAGAAGGCGAATTTTTTATTGAATGGGTTTGAAGAAATAAGATTCGCATAAAAAGTTGGTTTAACGAATTCTGCTGTCAGAAGGAAAAACCCCGTGATCGACCTAAACTTGATTTGTGGAAAAATGGAAAAGAACCTTTGAATTGTAATAAAGTCTCCAAAAACGTTCTAGGTGTCATACAGACAAATTATTTTTTTTGCTATAGATAAAGATTTAAAATATAGAAAAAAAATATTAAAATACCAAAAAATAAAATACAATAATTAATAATTGTGCGTTTTGCAGATAAAACAGGGTTCCCACTGACCTGGAAAATCTGGAAAAGTCAGGGAATTTTGAGAGCTACCTGGAAAAGTCAGGGAATGACCAAAAAATCTTCAAAAGTCAGGGAAACCTATTTTTTAAACCAACTTTGCAAAAATATTATATAAGCTCAACATCTGTTTCGCACTCAATCAGTTCCAGTCCACCTAAAATCCAAGAGCAAGAGAAAAGAGAGAGTAAAGTTTTTTAAAACGTGTAGGACATGTTTATTGAACATATTTGGTTTTCGTTTCGAAATAAATATCACCTGGTATTATTTCTCCTTGTTCTAAGCATACATCGCACTATCTTCTGTTACAACTTTCAAGTGTAGTCTAGCGCATTTTTTTAATCCGACAATATTTGTCATGTAATGTATTTATTCCTAACCTTTAGTGGGGTGCAACTGCGATGCGAGATTTCGAGAAAACTAAATAAGTCCTTCCATAACTCCACCACAGTGGCAGTGTCTACAGGCTATGAAAACCAATAAATATCAAGCATATTGTAAGCTATACTTAAAAAATATTGAATTGAGAAATATGGGGCGTCAGGCCATCTTGAGCCATTTTAAGAGCAGTGGTCATGTAAAGTACCTGGTGGCTGAAAAAAATTCAAAGAAATTGCCTTTGTTAATCAAGAAAACTTTTATACACTATCAGTCTTGGCCCAAAATGACAATGGACCTACATCTACACCAACTACTGGAAGTGAAGGAACCTCCACAGCAACTGCTTCCGCTTCCAAAAAGGGTTCTACTACTTTTTTGTAATCTTTTCTTATTAAGCAATCAGTTCTGGATGCAGAAATATTGTGGTGCAAGGAGTCTTTAAGATTAATCCTGCTGTTGTAAATTATGTCCACATTATCTGCAATTAGGTTGGGTCCTTTCTGGGTGCTTATTCTTGACTGTCGTGAGCAACATTCTCCCAGGGAGCGAATTAGGGAGTAGTCAAAATCAAGTGATTTATCGAGGGAATGCTGCGTTCTCCTAGTTCAATGTAAGATAACTCAACCAGGGAGTAGAATAAACCTTTGAAATTCGTTATTAATTTTGATTTTAGTACTTTTTTCTCACTCCCTTCTCTCACTTTCAAGAATAAGCATCCTGGTGGAATATAGCCGTTGGTGTCTCAACCGTGGCTTTTCTAATTGCATATTGTAATGCTATATGGGATGAAAGAGAGTCACGACCCTGCTTAAGCCCATTGTTGATACCAACCTTATCCCTTATCTTGCACCTTGTATTCTACGTACACATGTTTACAAGGGATATCACCTTTTTGCATTGCATTGCTGCATTGCTTCCCACAGCTTTGCTCTACATAATTTGTCAAATGCCTGTTTGAAATCAATAAACATCTGGTGAAGTTCTCTGTTAAATTCCCAGCATTTTTCCATTATTTTTCTAACGGTGTAAATCTGGTCTAAATGCTTATGGGTGTAGTATCGGTATTTACCTCTTCGTTGAGTAGTTCGCAAAAGTAGTTCTTCCATGTGATTAGGATCTCTCTTTCGTTGGTTATCAGTTTTCCGTTGTTTGTTGAGAGGAAGTTTTCGGTTCTGGGTTGGTATCATGTTTTGTGCTTTGTTATTTCCTGAAAGTATTCTTTTATTCTGTTGTTTTGTCTGTTTTCCTTCATTTCTCTTATTATATTTAGATGGTGGTCCTTTTTCCTTTACATTATTCTGGGTGCTCCAGATTTTTGTTGTTTATACTCTTCTATATTAGATGCTATTGAGTGAAGCATTTTTTTCCTGGTTATATTTCATCTTTCCGTCGCTCTACTACAGTCGTCATCAAACTTCTTCCTTCTTTGTTTTCTCTTTTTGTCGAGCACTTGACTAGCCACCCTAGTTAGTGTTTCTTGGATGTTCTTCCATAGCTCGTTTACATTCTAGCCCCATTGCGGTTCTTTTATTTCTTCAGTAATTGGTTTCTGGTATATTTCCTGTGTTTGTTCTGTCTTGAATTTTTCCGTATTTCAGCTTATGCTGGTCTTCTTTTTCGTGTGTATGTGCACATGAGCATATATATTAACACTTCGTCCAAAGTTTTATAACTTGCTAGATGAACCAAAAAACATTGGTAGAACTAGGTCAATTAGTATTTTATTTTTAATACTGTTAAGTACCTGATTTGTTTTTAGGATTTAACGAATTCTGTTCCTGTCTTATTTATCTGCTTTTTACCTTTTTATCTCGATAATATAAATACCTGCTAAATTTGAGCTGTCAAAAATTGTCATGGTAAAAGTCTACATTTACTTGGTATTAGACAAGCAATTTATATCCATAAAATAACTGGATTTTTTTTTTAATGGTCAGGGAAAACCTAGAAAAGTCAAAGAATTTGAAAATCAGAATTTGGTGAGAACCCTGTAAAATAGGCACATACGGTAAAATAACATATACTATTCGAGCAGTCCTACTGGAATACTAAGAAAGATCCACGTGAATCCACAGACTTTACGTGTTTTTTTCTTAGCACTAGAGATATACGTGGTTTCATAATTTTTTTTACAGTCAAAAATAAAAAATATATATTTTTTTTCTTTTAAACCAACCAGTAAGTTTAAAAAACCAAAAAAGTCATTTTTGAAAAATTTGTGGGTTCGCTGGGTTTTTCCATCTGACGGCAGAATTGCAGTTTCTATAGTGAATGATTTTATGATTTAACTTTCTTTTATTTAACGGGTTTGATTTTGCACATTCTGATAAACCGTGGGCGTCCATTCACATGGTTGCCGACAGTAAAGCGTTTAGTAGAAAACAAAATTGATTTTTGAATGCAAATATGTTGTCAATTTTTGTCTAATCATTTTCTTTGGTTAGAATTTTGTAAGAAATTTAAAACTGGCAACTGTGAGAAGAGATTCTAATCTGTTTATCATAACTTTCCTTTTCTCTGTTGTTTTCGAGTTTCTAAAGATTATTAAAATTCAACGTAAAATGCATAAGAATAATAAACGTGCAAAAACTAAAAATGTTGTCTTAAAAATAACGTGACGTTAGCGTTATTAAGCGATAAAGTCTCATATATATATATTCATAAGAGGTGCAAAATACTTTAAAGTAGAACACGTTTTCTGGTAATTTTAAAGACTGTAAAGAACTTTGATTAAATGAAATTAATACTACTGTATATCTTACACCCTTTATACTTAAAAAAATTACAATTTTTGCCTTTTTTTTCGATAAAAATTATATGACACCACTCAACCCAACTTGGCTTATGGGACCATCATCAGTAAATGTAAGAGACAAAACATACCAAGTAATATCTAGCTACAAGAACAATTCAAGTCGAAAATAATAAAAATTTATGATTGCTTACCTATAAAATTTTGAAAGTATGATGATGACCTACAGAGGACATTTCATCATACCTCCAAAATTTTATAAGCAATCATAAATTTTTATCATTTTCCTCTTGAATTGTTCTTGTAGCGAAATATTATTTGGTATCTTTACTGATGATGATTCAATAAGCCGAAACTACCGCAATTTTTTAAATTATTATAACTAAAGTTAAGGCAATTCCTAAAGTCCAAGATGGTGGACCTATTTAAAAATAGGTATTTTTGACCCCCTATATATTTGTAATGTATTTGTACCTATTGTTGGAGATTGAATACAGTGTTGTACACAAAGTTTTTTCTAGGGAGGTTAAAAATGCCCGCCATCTTGGATTTTTGTAAATGTCAGTTTTGAGACTAATTCTATAAATTTTAAGGCCTGTGCTTTTTAAAAAGTCTATGGCCAATGTTTGAAAAAGTTATTGCTATTTAAACAACTAAATGTTTTCCGATTTTTTCTTAACAAGCTTGATTTTACAGGCAAACTCTGTTCTGAAATTAACTGTTTTTCGGACTTTCATTGTCTAAATTTTATTTATACACGACGTTTGGATCAGTACAATCTCTGATCGTCTTCAGTTGCAAACTACGTGAAGACGATGAGAAATTGTACTGATTCAAACGTCGTGTATAAATAAAATATAGACAGTGGAAGTCCGAACACAGAGCTAATTTCAAACGCATCGTTGTCTCAAGGTTTCAAACAAACTCTGTTCTATTAAAACATTTCAAACGTCCTTATTTCCTGACCGAATTTCTAATATGTTACATCGGTGTGCTTGGAAAGAATGTGGCTTCGTAACCGATGTTTGATATTTAATATAGTTTTAGACAAAATAAAATATTTTGCGGAGTCAAAAATACCTATTTTTTCCAAAAACCTTAATATTATTGAAATCGGAAAGTTTTCCGCTTAGTTACAATCATTTAAAAAAGTGCGTTTTTTGGCAGACCCCATATACCAGCTCTAAGATCGGCATCCTAATGCTAATAAACAACCCGCATTTTTCCTGTATCTGCCGTCATTCTGAGAGCGGGACTGAGGGCAGGAAAAGATGCAAGTAATTTATTAGCACTACGTTTTTAGGCATAAACTTAAACATAAAACTATTATTATTATTATTAAACAGGTAAAACTGCAAATGGAAAGGCATTCATGGGCTTACCAACTGTAATTTACACTTCCCGTACCCACTCGCAGCTGACGCAGGCGATGAAGGAGTTAAAAAGGACAAAATACAGCTACATGAAAGCCACAGTTTTGGGATCCCGAGATCAGCTGTGTATACATCCTGATATTTTAAGAGAGGACGACAGAAGTCTAAGGGTAGGTACTGTATGGCCTTATAAAAAAAAAACACAGAATATCATAATTTGCACAATCTAAGCCTACTTGAATTTAAAAACAATAAGTATCAATAAAATCCTGTTAAACTTGCTAAAATTTTATGGATTTAAATTAGATTGGGTGCGGTTAACTACTGTGTACCAGCAGTCTCTTTTTGCCTCACCACAAACTCAGTCTCCTAATCACATACACTGAGGTATCGAGATGTCTCCTCCGCCCTTCCACACACCTGCCAGATGGAGTCGTTCCCGATCTCCATGACAGATAGATGCTTACTAAATCCCTATCAGTAGTCCAATGTCTCTTCGCGTATTTAGCATATTTGTTGAGAACACTCTGCAGCTGTCGCCTTGTTATACCTAGGAGTGATTCCGGGTCTACGTACTGGATACTGGCCCCAATCCGAGTGAGCTTTTTTGTTGCCCGATACCCCCATGTGTCCTGGTACCCACATCACTGTTTCCTCTTTGTCTTGTCTTAGAGCTTGTCCGAATATAAACATGCTTCTCTATGCCACCTTATCCGCTTCCAATGTCGCTGCCATTATTTGGCATAAACCTCTGGAAGACCTAAAGTTGCTCTCCGAGCGGGTAACTCTTTTAAACTTCTGAGTCTGGCACATATACCCCGCCTCTATTGCCTGCCTCTCTATTGCTTGTCTCTCTAATGACAAGTTGGAGCCATCAGTGTAGCATATTACAGTGTTCCTTTCAAACTTTGGGTTTTCACTCTGTCAGAATTCGCTTTCGACCTTGTATACAAGCTTAATGTACCTCTTTAAAACTCCAATGATTGATCTCAAACGGCGTAAGTGGTATCTCTGATGGCCGTCTGGACGACTCCTAAGCGTCCTCTTCCTTTCTGTTGACCAGTGTCCCAGATACGTAAATGAGTGGCCATCACGTCCTTCTTGATCCAAGTTGGTAGTGACGGCAGTCCCAAAATGGTCTTCGAGAGCTTGGATTGGGGTCCGAAGTAGCATTTATCCGTCTTCCAACCTAATCTATCATAAAGCGACGTCGTATTAAGTACAAAATAAAGTTGTCTACTAGTAAGTCAAACGACAAACGTCTTTTGTAATAAAATCCGACGTTTACGTAGTCAGGTACGCATGCAAACCTTAAACGACGTCAAAATAGGCAACGTAATTTGTACAAATATTTGACCACACGGATTCACATCAGTTTACGTTTCAAAGCCGACTGTTTTAACGCCTATACCTAAATCGACCACGAAACATCGTCGGCCTTAAGGATTTTCGATTTAGAATTGGTCCTGGTTCTGGTTGACATTATTTTGACCGAAATTTTGACAGCGGTTCTAAAATAATGACGTCATTTATAATATTTTTGATTTTACTGAAAAAAATTAATTCTTATAATTTAGCAAAATTTTCAGGGTTATGTTTACAACCAAAGTGCCCAACCAACCTCCTAAGCTGGTTGTATAATTTCATAACCGGGTTGCAACTGTGACGTCATTGTTTTAAATCGAAAAGACCGGTTCCGGTTCTGGTTCAACCTTAATCTACGTCGCATTTCAGGGCCCTTATTTGGATACCTACCAAAAAAGGAACGAACAAAAAGAAGGATACTTAACCACCAACCAAAAATCTGATGGACTTCAGCTCGCACTTATATTTCTTCCAGTCCAGTTTATCTGGAGCATTAGCGGGTTCACACTGATATTGTTTAATGTCGCTTTTTTTGATGGGGAACCAACAATTGTTATCCTTCTCCCACATCTGCGAGACAGGTTCGAGCTCATTCAGTGCTAAAATGCAAGGAAAAACGAAAAACATTTTTATAGGTTATGTTCAGCTGAACTGTCATTCTTCTTTTAAGTCAGTTTTGGTGACATGGTCAACGTAGTTTAACGTTAGCTACGTTCGGTATATAGATCCGATCAATCAGACTGCTCCAAATCGTTCGGCAATTCGTAGCGGAGGTAGGGGAGGTAAATCTGGCGCGTTTGTTTAATGAATCCAGATCAATCGGAGCTAGATCGCTCTGCTCTGAATTTTAGACGGATTTTCCAGATTAATCTAAACTTTTAGGGTTATGTTTTTATTTATTTTTAGTTTGTGTGTTAAAACTTTTTTGGATTTTAAAAAAAAGTAGTGGAAAATCAAAACCATTTAAGTACGTTTTTATGTAAGCTTCAGTCAGACATAATATATTTGAGCTTTTTGAGGGGTGATTTATAAACTGGAGTTGAGTTGAGTGGTACATTCTAAAATGTTCTTTAAATTGCCTGTCTCTTAATCGTCGAGCTTTTTCTCCAGCAAAGCCAAAGAGTTTATTACAGTCTTCTGAACAGTTAACCTTGTCATCATTGCTATACAAACACAAAAAATGAGTCAACAGGAGGAGAACGAAAATATGTAAGTATTGTTTATAACTTTTGGGTTACCATTTTTGTGTTTTTTACTTTGAGAGCTTTTTTGGTATAAAAGCTACATGCAGTCTAGAGTTGCTGCAACGTAAAAAGTTCAGTTATATTAAAGTTTTAATGCATGCATTTCTTCAAAAAGTAGAGAGAGAAGACAAAATTATGCGTTGGGCATTAGCCATTAAAACTTGAGTAAATAGGCCTTAAGCCATAAGCAGTAAGACAGTAAGAACTAAAAACCATTAATTTTTTGCTTACTTCTGTGAACTATAATCATCAACATTGATAAGCCATAGTTCATTTTCCTTGCGTCTTATGGCTTACTTTTTATGGTGGCAACTGTAGACTGCCACTTAACCTAAAAAGTCAGTCAAGGTAAAATTTAAGACAAGAAGACAGTTGTAATTTTCTCTTCCTAAAATACAGTTTTTTGGGTAAATTGTTGTTTTACTAACTCAACACCCAACCAAACAAGTACTATTGTTTTCTTACTATTGTATTATTGTTTTTTTACAGTTTCAAACAAAAAAACTTCCCAAGAAATCATAAGAAAAATGATAGGCAAGGTATTCAAGGAACAACTTGCATAGTGCCACCACAGTGTAGCTACACAGGACCAAAGAATAGCTTGAGAACACATCAGGATTTCTATAAGTTGGTTTATTAATTGGAGGTAAATATATTTTTCATTACTCAAAGTCTTCTATAAAAATACAAGTTGTGTTTATTTTGTAGTAGAAATTATCCTAAAACTAGTGGCTTAATCGATTTTTTTATATCACTTTTTATAACTGAGAATTTTAATAAGGTGGTCAGTATTTTGTCGTTATAACCTTAGATTATAACCATTTGTTCATCCTTTTTAAATCTATCATAGGCTGTTTTTGGAAGATTAAGTGCCGTTTAGATATGATAATAATTATGTCAGTATTGTATTACCCAAAAGTTTAGATTAGACTTTATTTGATCATTGTATAAGTTAGATTTTTACCGAGAGGGTGTCGATTGTGTCAAGTACATTAAATAAATAAATAAATAAATATAATTAATATTAAGTTTAATCAATAAAACAGATATTACATAACTCAGCAAAATTTGATATTATACAATACATACACTTATTTTTTTTAAAATACAGAACTTACAATTAAAATTGCAAAAGCTAGCCTACAACATTAAAAATAAAATTGCAAAGGATAGCCCACAGCATTAAAAAAGTTAAGTCTAAACATATCTGGACACTAGAGCTACAGCTTAATTAAATGAAAGTTAATAAAAAAAAACCCACCAAAGTCACACAAAGATTTCCGTTCCACAGACCTAGTAACATTTTCTGAAAAAATGACTATGCAGTAAACGTAAAGTTTGTATCTTTAACCACCTATACTTATGAACCTAGTAGTAAAGGGGGGGAGGGCTGGCAATGATAGAAAAAATTGTCTGCCCCTCTCCTATAACATATTAAAATTTGAGAAAATTGAATGGGTGCACACGCTCCATAGGAAATTGGAAGGAGTTCTTTCTAGGCCTTTTTATGTAAAATAAATTCTTGAGTCTCTATAGTTTTATCAGAATAATGTTCATCATAACTAAGAACAATAAAAAATATGTACCATATTTTGTGAAACTGATTCTTAATCAAAAATGTAATTTGTAAAATTCTTTTTTTTTGCATTGTTTCAGATATAGCTTGATCACGATTCAGCCTGCAGCAGGGTGATGAGTTCTGGAAAAATGCAATGGACTTTTCTAGTGTGTTTGTTAAATGATATTTTTTCTACACCAAATCAAAGTGCCTGTACTAATTTTAAAGAATAAAAAAATTATATAAATTTCTGTTCCTTATTATTGGAAATTGGTTTGACTTATGAAAGCACTTGTGTAATACTTACCAATAAAGAAACTAAACTAAACTTTCAATTTAATTGTAGTTTAGAATGTGCTTTCATAATAAACTAGGTTTAACATTGTGGTGCAATATGCAACAAATATTTGTATAAATCACTACATTAAATCCACATGGCAGCTTATGGCTAGCCTATGATACAAAAGTGGTAAAATCTGGATGGTCGAAAGCGGTAATTCCCTGTGGCTGATGTTTGGAATGAAGGCGACACGCCCCCGCCCCAGGAAGCTCCATACTTCAAGTGGGTATCCGACTCGCAGTCGCCTGGAGGCAGAAGGGTCATAACGTTAAGCGCGCCGCTTCGGCGGGTACTTTCGGCCCGAATCCGTCACTTCGCAAAGCCTTCAGTTTGCCAATTTCGGCCCATGGGAATTTGGTTCATTGGGTAATCTTCAAACATTATTTATTGTCCATGCACTACAGCACAAATAGCCTCTAAAACCATGTTATTCATGGTACCTTTCAGACTCAAAAGCCCAGCAGCCGACAAAAATATAAAAAAATTTAAATAAAAAAATCTTAGGTTAGAAAGTTTAAATCTGAACCCGTTCGGTAATGCTACTTGCTCGGATTAATCGACGATCAGCTGATCAAAAATCCGTCTGATCTGCGATCTATATACCGAACTTAGCTGTTGGCTAGTTAGATTTGGATAAAATTAGGGCTGCAAATTGGTGTCCTTGTCCAAATAGGTGATAAATTGGTAAAAGTACTATATACCAGCCCAAATTCGGCCATTTTGGAGTTGCAAGCTTGGGCAGGCATTATTGACAACAATTTTTTTCTTGTTTTTCTTGAAAAAAAAAACAATAAAGAGACTTAATAATGCCTTAGCGTTTAGCATTATTCTTGAGTGATTTTAGTATTAATAACAACCGAAATAGTGCTTTCAAAAAAATATATTTTTTTTAGATATTTTTTTCTTTTTGCTATTTTGTGCGAATTTGGAAGGGGGGGGGGAGATATTTTTCGCTCCATCTTGACCAACTTTGTCAGTAAAGTGGCCCTCGCAGGAATATTTCGCTCTAAATTACTCGGTTAAGTGTCCTTATTTTTAATAACATAACTTTTATTGTTAATGAAATAAAAAGGTGGCCATTTATTTTTTGTGAGTTATAATTCGTTATCATATATTTCACCTAAAATTTACTAAACAAGTACCACATTAGGTAATCAATTAAATAATATAAAATTACGTAAGCTGGCGGACGCATTATCACGTCGTCATAGGTGAACTACTATACCATTGAAGTACAATTAGCGACGTCGAGCTGAACCGAATTGGGGTCGTATGGACTGAGATTTGTAGTGCGTTTGCCAACCTCGGAGTTTTTAAGCCAACGAGTAGAGGACGTAGTTTGACGTCCAAATGCCACTTGGAGTCATCCTCATGGCACTGGTATTTCCCATACAAATCAGCCCTTGCAGGCTCTGAGCTTTTTGGATATGGCGATCTTCTGGCCGCCAGACTATGGACAATGGGAAACTGTTGTTATTGAAAATATCGACATGCAATTTTCGCATAACTTTTTTGAGATTTAAATTTTGGTATTAACAAATTTATTCTGTCCCTTGTAGTTTTTAAGGGGTAAGTTGACAAATGGTCGGAATTACCAATTGATGATATCTCCCGTAATTTAAGAGATAATTGAGTTCTGTAAAAACATGTCTGTGGCAACCTTTTTAGAGAAACACAATGGTTTTTTCGAAATTTTAATTTGGATCAATGTTTTACTTCATATTTTAGTTTTTTTTTAAGTTTCTTTGATATTAAAATATCATTTTTTTTATTTTGAAGTTTCGATCCCGAAAAAAATCTTTAGTGCATTTTTTTTTCTGGTACGGCCGTGGATCCATTTTATTTTATTTTTTGAGACCATTTAAATTTAACTACTATATAGTAGACCTGGACAACCAAGATATAATATATGAACATACCGAGTGAACCGAAAAAAATCCGACAAATTGTTTTTTGCTATAACTACCAATTTCAATAAAAAAAACTGTATTGATGAGACAAATAAATCTTTTGAAAAAAAACATTCGTCTATACATGACCCCAAGTACGACTAGAGGCCCTGTATAAGATTTTTGACAGTTATTGTTTTACCAGGGGTCGTATTTTCGAAACCATACGAAATTATTCGCATGCGACCACTTCCGTCTCTTCCTATACCGTATACAAAAGGAGGCAAAAGATATGCCGATATGCTGATTCATGGGTAGTACGTGCAAGAATAACCGGTTTTTCATGCGAAACAACACGAATGCCTCCACCCACTCGTGCAATATTGCGTTAAACTAGTCGAATTCGAACGCGGTCCACACATACCGGCTTATCTTTCGCCTCTCATTTCACACGGTATAGAAAGAGACTGACATAAAAATTGTTGATTATTCAGTATACGTATGCGGATATTTTCGTATGGATTCGAAAATCAGACCCCAGAGGTGGGCAACTCATATTTTCCTGTCTTTTTAGTTTTTTTCATATTTGCATGTAAAACGGATTTTTTGTTGTCTCTTTTTATAGTTTTTCTTGTCTCTTTTTATAATTTCCCCAGACAGTTTTTGAAAGATTGATTTTTTTTTTGGTTAGTAAAATATGTCAAGCTTTGACAAAAAAAAAGACAAAAACAAACACTGAATATACACGGTAGATATTAAAAATGTAAATAATAGGTAAAATTAATTGATCTATATTTTTGTAACTCTTTTTCTTACAATAAAACGCGGAAACATAATGTGTTATTTATTAACAAAGTACATGCTAAATGCGTAAGTTTGTACCTACTGCTTGTAGCTCAATTACCTCGCAAATTCGGCTTGATAAATGCATGTTTTCTTTCCACTTTTCTTTCTCCGTTGGGCAACGGAACAATACAAATTCGTCGAGGCACGTATTTTTACAGTTTTTAATACAGCAAAATTCCATTCCAGTGACAAAATTATTTATTGTCAGGTTTTAACAACTATCATTTTCTAGGTACGACCAACCACCCGACGCAGGTGCCACATTGTTGCCTAGACCTTCACGGTTATTTCGGCAAGGTGTGATGGCCACCCTAAGTACTTTAGTTCTGGGACAAAAGTCAGAGTTCTGGTACATTATGGGTGCTCTCTCGTTTTACCTTGATTTTTGCACCAGTATTCTATGATTTTACTGGCCATTGCATTCTGCTGAAGTCTGTGTCTTCTACAACTCCGTCGTCCGCGTATGTAAACATTTACCGAGGGAGTAACCACTAAATGTGACTCTTAGGGACTGCAAACGGATAAGATTTGTGGCATGATTGCCAACAGCGGTTACCCCCTCGACATTTTCCTTGGGGGCAATTTTCATTATCTCGTAAAATTTTTTTAGATACAACTCTGCCACCAAAAAACGGAAACCCGTAGCTGCCACTTTAACAACAGGGTGGACGCAATGAAAGACAGCCAAGAAATAGCCGAACAAACCGTCACAGACATAGAGGATTTAGTAAAATTGGGTGGAAAACACAAATTTTGTCCGTACTATATGACCAAAGAATTGCAGAAAAGGGCGGACATTATTTTTGCGCCCTATAACTATCTTCTGGATCCTCTGACAAGGAAGTCGTTAGGTTAGTTTAACTGACAACTTATAAGCCGCGTATAAATTCAAATGCAAATTCAAAAATAGCTTTATTTATCAAAATACTGCTTATTCACTGATAAAACCATGCTTAAATAAAGTTTACATTGTCTTATATAGTTATTGTCAATGACATAAATTAATAAGTAAATATATATAAATGACAAATAAAACAGACAAAAAAAACACAATAAAAATAAATAAATAAATTTGGTATAAATTTCAATACAAATACAAGTTAAAAAAGAAGAAAATACTTATTTGTTACTCAAAAAAAGATCAGAAAGGATTTAATTGATGTTTTCATCAGTTCTGTAATACGCTTTACCCTACAAAAATCTTTTTGCCTGACTCCTAAACTTCTTTTCATTTGGTTGTTTGCTTACTATTAGAGGGAGTTTATTAAAAAGCTTTCTTCCTTGATCCCAGATGATTGATTTTTTTATTAATTCTGAATGAGGGATTGGTAGTTTAAGTAAGTATGGGCGCCTTACACTGTAGCAAGAGGTGACATTTAATTCTTGTCTGTATTTTTTAAACACAATACAAACTGTCCCCAAGATATAAAGAGAACATAGGGTTAAAATATTGTGGCGTGTAAACAAAGGACGACAATAGTCCCTCATTTTTGCACGGCAAATGCTCCGAATCGCTCTTTTTTTGTATTTTAAACAGTTTTAAAAAGATATTCACCGCAAGAGCCCCAAAAGCAGATACCATAACGCAGATGAGCCTCTATTAAGGAGAAGTAGCAGGTTTTTGCCACTGAAAATCCAAAGTTGTCCGAGATCACACGCAATGCATAACAGCCAGAGGAAATTCTGCTACAAAAGACTTCAATGTGTTTTCCAAATTTTAAGGAGATTAGGGTCACACCACTCTTTAATTGTGGCAATGTCAGACTAAATCATTTCAACCAACCGCCCAACAACGGGACTGCTCCAGACCACTGTTACATCATCACAAAATACCAACAACTTGCCATGCAACCTGAGATGGAGAAAATCCTCTATATAAATTCTAAATAACAGAGGTCCAATAACAGATCCTTGAGGAACTCCTGCGTTTATTTGTTGCTCACTGGAACAGGTGTTGTTAAATTGGATGGTCTGAGTTCTACCCCCAAAGAGCGAGCAAAACCACCCCAGCTCAACACCTCGAAAATCATAGGCTTCTAGTTTGAGCTGAAGTATTCTGTGATCCATGCAATCGAACGCCTTCAAGAGATCACAACACTGCAGGAGTTTGGTGTTTAGCTTACAATATAGGTGTTCAAGAAGGCTGAAGATGGCGTCGCCCGCACCTCTCGATGCGCGAAAACGAAACTGCTGCTTGGACATAAGTTGTTCAGATTCCAAGTCAGTTTCAATACGAATTTGCACCAGCTTTTCAAGAATCTTTGATAAAGGCGGTAGGAGATTTATTGGGCGAAAGTTTGTGGGGCTATTTCTGTCATCGCCATTGTAGAGAGGAATGATAATAGATTTTTTAAAGCAGTCCGGAAACAGTCTAGTCGCAAACGATTGGTTGACTGAATATGCCAGTGCTTCCAACGCTATATTAGGAGGATGTAGGAAAATTTTTAAAGAGAGTTTATCCCAGCCAGATGCTTTCTTATTTTTCATTAAAGAGAGAATTTGTTTGTTGTTTCATTTTGTCGCACCAGTCTTTCATAATCAGTACAGTGTCATATTTAACGAATTGCATGCTCTCTATGTACATATAGTTGGAAAGCTCACAAAAAAAAAGGGCAAGAGTTTTAGAAAGATTAATATTTTTAGGATAGGTTTGGACTGTAGAGTCAGCAAGATGGTATGGGACACTTGGGGTGGAGCTATAGTAAAGTTATTTTCGATAAACGGCAGGGTGACCACTTGTCATAAAATCATAATTTGTAATAATTTTTGAAGATGTGTCCTAAAACCGTCCTAAAATTGGCTAAATGTCATAAAAATTATAAAATTTGACAATCTTCCCTTTGCGGATCACTATTTTTTAACTATTATTTTGCAAATAGCCCCTATATGCATTGACATGGTCTCAAGGGGAAATCTTGGATAAGACGCCCGAACTACTTTCCTACCAGAGTCATTTCTCCTCTACCAGGAGAGCCCGGGTAGTGTCGGATTCCTACCGACTAAAACCCCTCGATTGTGACTCTAACCTGCCTGGTGGCAAGCTACAGTTACTGCGTTGCAGCCATTGCTGGCTTATTGTGCACCCTCTTGGTTCATAGGCTAACGACTCCATCAATTTTGTCCCCTGTGCAGGTTTGTACAGGTCCTTAATGGAGTAGTCCCCACTCGATATTGGATCTAGTTCAACTTCGCTACTATATCCTGTATAATTACTTCTAGAGTTGGTCCGTATAGGTACTTTGTTGACATCTGGTCTGATCTCATGTGTAGGATTGGTATATCTAAAAACCTCTCCTCCTATTATGCATTCTTGTCTGTAGGTTCATAGTTTTTTAAAGACGACAGAGTCCGATCTTTGCCCCTCCCTGTATCACCAAGTGAAGTGGGGGAAGGTCTAAGAGCACCTTCATCGAAGTTGTTGGTGTAGATCTCATTGTCCCTGTGACGCTAAGGCAAGCAAGTCTTTGCACCGTGCTTCGTCTGAGCATCACAGAGTTACTTACTTTTGGCCACCAAACTAGAGATGCATACGTAATGGTTGGTATTACCACCGTCTTGTACAGCCAGTGTACCATGTGTGGTCTGAGTCTAATCTCCGCCAAGGTGATTTCCGCTTTCTTTATTATGTTCTGGATATGTCGAGTCCATGTTAGCTTAAAGTCTAATATTAACCCCAAGTATTTAACATCCCTCGACAGCTGAACTTCCTCATTTTCCAGAGTTAGAGGTATGAGTCCCTCTAAATTTTTTCTTCTGTTAAGGGAATTATAACTGTCTTCTGGTAGCTGATGATTAGTTAGTTTTGGCCTAGTTGGTCTCAATAAATTTATGTAAACGGACTATTACAGTGACTGAATTCTGCTATACCACGATCTTTCTTTGTTTTGGCACCTAACCTAACAAATTATGTGCAATAGCGGCTTTGTTTTAAAAAAATGTAAAACCAAAGCATGAGTGGAAGAAAAACAAAATATAATCCTAACTGGCAGGAAAAATATTCCTGGCTAATACATGATAAAAATGCTTATTCTGCTTATTGCAAGTGAAGTTAGTAAGTAGGCTGATTTTTTTAAAAGTAATAGTCAGGGAAATTTTAACAAGTTGGTCATGGAAAGTCATGAATTTTTTTTCGAAAAATTCTGGGGACACCCTGATTATCCACTTTGATGTTAGCCATCTGATTGGAGTATAAATTATTTATATTCTAATATCTTATACGTCTATATTTTTATTTTTAAGCAATTGAATTACCCTAATTATCGGTTTTAAAAAAGAGAAAATATTTTATATCTCAAAAAGTTAAGGGACAGGACTTGAAATGGCGTCTTAAACATATTTAGAATTTTACGAAAAATCCAAAAATGCAAATAAACACTCGGTATCGCTTTCAAAATAACGAAACTGTTGCCAAGACTAAACAAAGTAGCCGTTTATAAGACTCAGACAAACGGAAAAGCACATTGGGCAGAGAAAGCCGGACATAGGTCGAGGTTGTCACTACCTCTTACAAGTAGTAAATCCATTCCAGGTTTTTTGCCACAAGTGGTAGCTTCTTATTTAAAAAAAATAGTTGGTGGGCCCTGGGCCTGCAGTTGGGGGCCCAAAAGTTTTTTTTATCATGGAAAGTCCGTAAAAAATCAAAAAGGAAAAATGTAATCTAGAGGAAATTGCGAGTATTTCTCTATTTTTTTGTAAATCGAGTTTGTTCTAAACCGCAATTATTTTGAAGCGTTTGGGATGGATGACAGCACCAGAACTTTTATTTTGAAGAAAAAATAATTGAGAATTTTGAAAAATCCTTCAGATATTTTTGTTAAGCATTTAAAAATGATCGCCCCTGCAAAATTTCAGCAAATTCTGATGTTTAATTTTTCCTCTGCACTCTGGCAACAGATCAAAAAATTAAAGAACAAGGCTTTGCCAGTTGTACTTTTTTTACTTAAAATCTGGGGAGAAACTGTAGCCTTAAGAACAAATTTCTCATACACAACGGTAGATATTGAATGAGTTTGATGAACAATGGTTCCATTAAAAACGGGTCTTATAAATTTCGAATTTGTTATTGAGTGGGTTTGAAGAAATAAGGTTCGGATCAAAAATTGATTTACCAAATTGCAGTTTTTATGGTGAATCGTTCTTTCGATAAAAATTTTGATTAAGTACGGTCTGATAAATTCCTGGTTTGACAAACCATAGGCGTTCAAAAATATTATCCTTTCCAAAGCTCGAAAATCTTTTGAAGTAACAGTTGGTGAAACATGTGTGTCCCTACTAAAATAATGTTTTACAGGTGTTGATTTGAACAACAAGATCGTAATATTAGACGAAGCGCACAATATAGAGAAATGTTGTGAAGAGAATGCCTCTTTTGAATTGAAGAGTACCGATATTGCAGTCGCGATAGAGGAATGCACTGCTGTCATGAAACTTTTTGAAGAAGGTAAGCAATTATATGTGAATGCAAAGTAAAATCTTTTCTTAATGCCGAAGTCGGTTGAGTCTACACACAGTCAGTTTTATTTTACGCCAGTTTATCACGATAAACCTCGTTAGTAGTGGCGGCGACCTTTACTGTAAAGCAAAAAGAAAGCGAAAAAAGAAAAACGTGCAGCAAATGGACTAAGAGCTGGTTGCTTAAACGCAGTACGCTTTGTTTTTGTTATTTCGGTCACGTTACTTTTCCGATTTAACTGTCCATACCCAAGAAAAAGATTTAGCGAACATGGAGATTTTATAGGTAAAGTTCTACGGCCTAATGTGGACATACCCAAGTACAAATTTTTAGTTGCCTTAGTTGCCATAACTAAGAAATACACTAAAATTAACGTTGCATAAAGTACAAAAACTAGCCATTTGTGCAACGGCCGCTATGATGGACAAGAAAACGACGCCACACTGTTGTTATTAACTAGGGTAAATTTGACAACCCTATAAAGTGTGCACAATTTGCAAAAGTATTGCGGGGAAGGAAAGAGGGGTTAAAATTAGGATAAAATGATGTTAGATAGTTGACCGACCATGCAGAGGCCACGACCCTAAATGTTTGTGACGACACACAATCAAAAATCGCAACGTAATTTTGTTAGCAGCTGTAATTGCTTGATTTGTTTTTCTGCCTACAAACTATGTAACGCCCCCCAAGTGACCCAGAGTCAGACTATGGTCAGACTCCCTGACCGACTGTAGATACGAAGTAACGAAGAGTCAGACTACCTTGAAATTAATTTGTGGGGTTCTTCTTTTGATGCACTGGTGTGCACTAAATGTATCTATGTCCTTTTCTAGCTTGTATTAATATAAAGGATAGATATAATTAGTGCAAATTATTGCAGCAAAAGGAAAAAGCTATTAGCACTTTCGGCCAATTTCAAAATATAAGACAACTATAGAGGGCACCTCTTTAGTCGCAAAATGGTTAGTTTTTCAGTAAATCAAGAAATGATTATTGCCGCCATACTGTTTTCTCTTCCTGATTTGCGCCATTACACCCTTTGTGTAAATCGTTAAAATAATCTTGTTTTTTTGCTGGATTTTGATGATTTTTAGTTACTTTTGGAAATTTTTAAGTATTCTTTTAGATTCGCTACAGTTTAAAATAAGTTTAAAGCATTTTTAAAATTTTCAGTATTTAAATAAAAAAATTATTTAGCAAAAAAGTAAGAAGGATTGAAGGCCCTCTTATTTTTTAAAGCTAAAATGTCCATTTTTGACGGAAAACTAAGGTTCGTTGTTAAATTTAGTTAGGGGGAACCTTTAAAAAGTCACTTTAATGTAATAAATTAACTGAATGTTATCTAGCTACGTATTTTAGAATTATTGATAGATGGTGTTTGGAAATTAGTTCATTTGTGGTTGCAGAGACGTGGAAGTCTTGACTTCAAATCAATTATATTAATAAAAATATTATCCAGAGGGCACTTCAGTCGTAGTCGCTTCGGCGACGTGTGGAAACTTTGCTAGCGACTCCAGTCGCAGGCAACGTCAATACAACTCAAAAAATCTCCGCCAAATTGGTGCAAAAGCGACTTGCTTGAACGTTTATACGGCGTTTTCACACAACGTTAAGTCGCCTTTGGCAACGTTAAAACGTCGACAAATTGTTACTTAGGTGTACTTATACCTAACGCGTTCAAAACAAAGCCAAAAGGCACTACATTTTTGACTTGTTGATGTCATGTTTCGAACGTGGTCCGATTTTATGGTGGATGCGATAATAGAACAGCTGACTGCACTCGCGTAACATCATCGAATGCAGTTAGCTGTTTGGTCACCACCACCACTATAAAAAAAAATACAGTGTCTTTTGGCTTTATTTTGAACGCATTAGGTATAAGTATAGTATACTAACGATCGTAGAATACTAATAATATCTTGGATGGACAGAGTAACTAATGTGGATGTTTTGCTTAGAATAAAGATCTTGAAAGTTTATTTACCATCAAAAAGCGAAAACTTGAATATTTTGGCCATATTTTGAGAAATGACAAATATAAACTTAAAATTTATAATAGAAGGCAAAATTAAAGGCAGAAGAGGTCCGGGTCGTAGACGGATATCATGGCTTAAAAATCTTAGACAATGGTATGGTGGTAGTACTACGACACTTTCCGAAAGCAGTGGACAGGGTACAGATCGCGCTGATGATAGCCAAGAAGATGCGTTTAAAAAATACATAAAAGCTAGCAACGTCAATGCAAAAACTCCTGATCGGTAAAACTCTTGAGGCCGCACACCTCGTCCCAAGTAGCATTTATCCGTCTTCCAACCTAATCTGTCATAAAGTGACGTCGTATTAGGTAAAAAATAAAGTTGTCTAATAGTAAGTCAAACGACAAACGTCTTTTGTAATAAAATCCGACGTTTACGTAGTCAGGTACGCATATGCGAACCCTAAACGACGTCAAAATAGGCAACGTAATTTGTACAAATAATTGCCCAGACGGATTCACGTCAGTTTACGTTTCAAAGCCGACTGTTTTAACGCCTATACCTAAATCGACCACGATATATCGTCGGCCTTGTTACCTTAATCGACGTCGCATTTCAGGGCCCTTATTTGGATACCTACCAAAAAAGGAACGAAGAAAAAGAAGGAATCTGATGGACCTTCAGCTCGCACTTATATTTCTTCCAGTCCACTTTATCTGAAGCATTAGTGGGGTCACACTGATATTGTTTAATGTCGCTTTTTTTGGGGAACCAACAATTGTTTTCCTTCTCCCACATCTGCTCGAGCTCATTCAGTGCTTTAATAAATACAATTTTAAAATAATCCATGTTTTTAAGGAAAAAACAAGAAAAAACGGAAAATATTTTTCTAGGTTATGTTCTACTTTTAAGTCAGTTTTGATTACATGGCCCATGAATAATGGAGGCGGATTCCGAACGTTTGCACATATTACGTATTTTAACGTTGGATAGTTAGATTTGGATAAAATTAGGGCTGCAAATCGGTGTCCTTGTCAAAATAGGTGATAAATTGCTAAAAGTACTATACCAGCCCAAATTCGCCCATTTTGGAGATGCAAGCTTGGGCAGCGATTATTGACAGCAATTTTTTTCTTAATAAAAGAGACTTAATAATGCCTTAAAGATGCGTTTAGTATTATTCTTGAGTGATTTTAGTATTAATTACAACCGAAATAGTGCTTTAAAAAAATATATTTTTTTAGATATTTTTTTCTTTTTACTGTTTTATGCTAATTTAGAAGGGGGGGGGAGATATTTTTCGCTCTATCTTGACCAGCTTTGTCAGTAAAGTGGCCTTCGCAGAAATATTTCGCTCTAGATTACTCGGTAAAATGCCCTTTTTAATAACATAGCTCTTATTGTTAATGAAATAAAAAGGTTTTTCACCTAAAATTTACTAAACAAGTACCACATTAGGTAATCAATTAAATAATGTAAAATTACGTAAGGTGGCAGACGTATACCATTGAAGTACAATTAGCGACGTCGAACCGACCCGAATTTGTATTCCCCATTTAGGTCGGATTGGGGTCGTATGGACTGAGATTTGTAGTCCGCTTGGGGTTTTTAAGCCAACGAGTAGAGGACGTAGTTTGACGTCCAAATGCTACTTGGGGGGTTTACCCGAACGGTTGAAAATGTTGAGGCCTCGCCTGTAATTTTGAACCGACGTGATGGTGAAAACATACGTTGTTGCCCGTACAACTCGGTTTTGTGGCAGTTTTACCCGATCAGTGTTAACCGTCGGTTAAAAAGATCAGGGAAGAACAAGGTGTATCCAAAGAGGTTTGACATTTCGTGGGACGCACTAATCGCAGCTATTTTGGGATAGGCCATATAATAAAATTATCAAAACTCTTTTTTGTCAACTAACCCAAACTTACTTTTTAACTTATTACATGTTTATTTTTTGTCTTTGCTTAATTTCCAAATTCAAAAATTATTTCTTTTTACCCAACAATGTTAATAATATTTGTTCACATTTAATTTTGTGTTAAAAAATATATTCAAGGTTATTGAAATTAGCTGTTTAATTTTAATTGGTGTTTAGAATGTTTCTCCGCTGAATTTAAAATATGAAGATGTGACATTCTAACCATCACTTAAAATTAAACCAGTTTTAACATTGCCGTGCAATTGGCAATAAGAGAAGAGATTCTTTTTTGTCTGTCAGTTACTTTACTTCAGAAAATGTCGAAGTGACGTTCAAAACGGGTCATGTGATGTCCATACTTTCTGGAGTCAAATAAACATTAGAATTTCCTGAATTAAGACATGGCTCGGAGCAATTTCCTAAGGCCACCGATTCAGATGTTTCAAAATTTCGAATTGGTGGACTTGAAAAAAAAATTTAGCTTATTCAGCAAAAAATAAAAAAAAGTGCTCCGAGCCGTGTTTTTACAAAATGTGCCTGCCATTCAACGTTTATCCAATGCTGATATTTATTTGACTCCAAAAAGTATAGATATCATATGACTGGTTTTGAACGTCTCTTTGATATTTCCTGAGCTAAGGTCACTGACAGAAAAAAAAGAATCTCTACTCCTAAGCAAACATTTTTGTCTTATTTTTTTGCTGTTTATAAACTATTTGTGTTTATTAAAATTGAAGAATTGGTCCTCAATTCTTCTACTTTCTCCGAGGAGGAAGAAATATTTTGTCCAACTTGTACTCGATAGGGGTAGCCCCCAAAAGCGGGCCAAAATTAGCATTTTGTCTGAGGTAACTAGGAATACTTTTAATTTTTTAATTCTGTCTGTTTTCTCTTTGTGAACCCGCGTTTTTTATGTTCTTGGGCTGTGGATCGGACGAGGATAGAGCACGTCGTTTGGAACTTCAAGCTCCAGAGAGTGGTTCCTGGCTCAATGTTCTACCATCGTCGTCCCTTTTGGATAACACGACATTTAGGATTTCCGTGGCTCTTAGAATTAGTCTGCCAGTGTGTGTGGAGCACATTTGCATTTGCAGAAAAGTGCGGGTCGTGCTTCCAGACACAGGCAGATTAATGACATATTCAAGCGAGCTCTAGTTTCAGTCGAACAACCAGCTGTTTTGGAGTTGCTTGGTATATGCCGCAACGACGGAAAACGTTGGTAAGGGAGCTGCTTTGGGATGCTACGTGCAGTCACACCCTTGCAACTTCATATTTAAATGTAACAGCAAAAGAATGTGGTGGGGCTGCACGAATGGCTGACGAACAAAAGACAAAAAATAAATATCTTCGTCCCTTTTGCTGTGGAAACCTTCGGTCCTCTGGGTTATGATGCAAAGAAACTAATTTCGGATATAAGTTCCAACATTCTGGAAAAGGGTTCTCGAAACTTCATAATACAGAGGATCGGAATAGTTGTGCAAAGAGGAAACGCGGCTTCCGTCTTAGACACAATAAAAGAGGAGGTTGGATTGGAAGAGATTTTTGATCTTTAGCCTTATTTGATTTTCGGTTTTAATTATATAGTTTTATATATTATTTTTATAATTTTAAATTTACCATAAAAAATGTTAATAAAAAAAAAGTTAGGTTAATTTTTCGAGCAAATGACGTGTTCGATAATCACTCTGTAGGCGAACACTCCGGTTGAGGTCAATTCAATTCAATTCAAAATATACTTTATTGTCTGAAAAAAACAACAATTTTTCATTGACAAAGCTTTTTATAAATATAGTCTTAAAGTACATGAAACATTAAAAGAAGTTACTGCATACACTTACAATTAATTTAAAAGAACTGCACCACAATTACAATAATATAACTACATATACAAGTTTCTTATAAAAACAAATTAGTCTACAATATCCATAAATACAGTTACAATTTAATTATCATCAAAAAATTGTTCAATGCTCTAATAAGCTTTTTTACATAAAAAAACTCTTTACTGCTGCTTTGAACTTTTTTAAATCCTCAATTTTTCTTAAGTATAAAGGTAAGCGGTTAAATAGTTTTTTACTTCTATAAATCACTGAGTCCTATGTCAAAGAAAATTTCGGGATCGGCAAAGGAATATGTAGTTTCTGTTTTCTGTCTAGAGTCATAAGGTCTTGCATGATCTAAAAGATTTGACTTGCTGTCTCTAATATAAAAATACAATAAACTGTTACAATTTCATGCCCTATGAATAGTGGTCTACAGTGATCTCGATGTCCTCTTCCACACATATACTTCATCGCCCTTTTTTGTAAAACAAATACAGACTCAAACAGTGTTTGTGAACAGCTTCCCCAGAAGGCTATGCCATAACGAATATGAGATTCTACTAGAGAAAAATATACCATTTTGGCTGAAGTATGGCCAAGTTCGTTAAATATAATTCGTATGGCATAGCATCCGCTAGCTAATTTATTGTTCAAATTGTTGATATGTGTGGAAAATTTAAGTTGGTTGTCAACACGAATCCCAAGGAACTTACAAGTCGATTTGCTATCTATTGATTGAGTATCCAGATACAAGTCATTATAAATAAATTTAATGTCATGAGGTTATTTTTTTTTGTATTAAAGCACAGCAAATTTGCATCACACCAATTTTTAATGGTTTTTAAATCTGTTAAGACTGTAGCTCTTAAGACATCAACATTCGTTCCTTTCCAAGAAAGGGTGATGTCATCTGTAAAAGCCGTGAATTGACCCTGAATTGGCAGTCTGAACATGTCATTTAGATATAACAAAAATAAAATCGTCCCGAGAACGGATCCTTGAGGAACGAAACTCCTCTAAAGCAATAAACATGCAGTTATTTCAAAATAATTTCATGATTTACGCAGTCGAAGGCTTTAGAGAAGTCACAGAATACTGTAGCGACAAACTCATCCCCATTTAAAGCCGTGAAAACCTGATCTAAAAGATTAAAAATTGCATCGTGGGTATTCTTGGATGGTTGTAACCCGAACTGAATATTACTTAAGATATTATGTTTATTTAGGTACTTTAACATTCTTTTCTTGACCAATTTCTCTACGTTTTTTGAAATCGTCGAAAGCAAAGATATTGGCCGGTAATTTTCGGGTTTGTCTGTTTCACCCCCTTTATGTATTGGTACAACAATTGCAGTTTTAAGAACGTCAGGAAAAATTCCAGATTTAAAAGCGCTGTTTATACATTCACCCAATATATAAAGTGCAGTTTCAGGAAGATTTTGCGGTAATCTAACTGAAATGTGGTCATAGCCGCTTGATTTAGGATTTTTATGTCCCTAAACACCTTTCTCAGTTCAGCTGTATTTGTAGGTTGTAAATTAAAGCTATCATTTATTTTTATATCAGATAGGTATGTAAGACGATCTATGTCACTTTTCAGATCAGATTGTAGGTCACTGGCAACTCTACAGTAAAAATTATTAAGCATATCAGCATCGATATTGATTTTTGATTGGAAATGAGAGTCTCTACCCGTTAACTGGTTTACAAGTTTCCAATTTTCTTTGGTTGAGTTATTTGAATTTTTTAATTTTGTTCTGGTAAAACTTGTCTTTTGCAGCTTTTATCAATTTTTTGTATGCTAATTTGTACTTGGCAAAGTAATAGAGAAAATTAGGGTTGTCTGTGTACTTTTCTATTACTTGAAGAGATCTAAAATTTTTTGAAGAATTTTTAATACCTTTTGTCACCCAACCCTTTCTGTTAATTTGTTTTATTTTTTGCAATGGAAAACACTTGAGAAAAGTACTACTTATTTTTGAAAAGATTCAAGGGGATTTTCTATGTTTAAGACTTCAAACCAGCTTAAAATTTCCGAAACAAACCTGAATTTACCATAGTTTTTGCGACTAAATAGCCTGCCTAGTTTATGCTTTGTTTTTTTACTAAAAATCAACTTAAAGTAAGCTAATACATAAATATTCAATCCTGCTTTCAGTGTGTGCAGTGATTCTAGTTGGTTGCTGTACATACATTTGCAGGTCAAATGATAAAAACAAATTATGTAGCCTCTTAGTAGTTCCTGATTTATCATCGTCATAATTAATATTTAAATCACCACTCAACATTAGGTTAGTCTTACATGGTAGTTTAAATAAAAGATTTTCTAGATTTTCAAAATATTTCTCTAAATTTGAAGAATAAGGTGGTCGGTAAATGCACAAAATATACAAGTTATTTTTTTTATTGTAAAGCAACGAAAACTTAAAAACATTTTCCACAATAAGTAAATCATAGTTTGTAACAGTAACAATCTCAAAAGATTCCAAAAATTCATCTTGTATAAGTATGGCAGTACCTCCACCATTTTTTGTATTTCTACAATATTTAGACATCAATGTATAACCCTTAATGGAAAATGTTTCATTCGTTGCCAACCAATGCTCAGTCAAAAGTAATATGTCCGGAACCTTTTTTTTTCAAGAAATAAATATAAATCATCAATTTTGTTTCGCAGGGACTGAATATTCAGTAAAAACACAGACACCGCTTTCTCTTGATTGACATTTTGCGCTATGTTAGAGATAAAAAATATATTGAGTTTCATTTCCTGAGTCATTTAAACATATTTGTGTTAAGGTTGATTTCTGAGATTCAAGGTTAGACGTTCAGAGCACCCGCGAGTGGATTCGTGACGTAACTACGGCTGGAATTTATTGTCGATCCTCAGGGCCTCCTTAAGGCTGATTGGTCTTTGAGGATCCCTTAAGGTCGGAAATGCATTTTATAGTCGCTGAAGGAAGCCTTAAGTTTGAATAAAGGTCAAGTTAGCTCGGGAGCTACCTTAAGGAGGCCTTGGGTCGTGTTTTTCAGGTTAGGTTCAGGTTTTATGTGTTGTTGTTGGTGTGATTTTTGAAGAGTAGTTTTTTTTGGGTTCTTTTTTTGCTGAATAATAGACAAACTTCAAGATTTCTTGGTCTACTACTCAGAATATGGTAGAAGTAGAAGAACCCCTCTCAGAGATTTTGACAACCCTTTTGAGAAGTTTTCTGAAAAGACGTTCAAAAAACGATATTGGTTTTCTAAAAATATATTTCAAGACTATATACACCTAATTGTATATGATGGATTAAAAAAAGATAATAGAAGATTGCTGTTGTAATATTTATTTGGTTATTTCTTCCCATGCCCTTTGTTTTCTCCTTTTTCTCATTGGAAAAAGGTTCTGTTCTCCTTTCCAAAATCAATAAAATCACACAAACTAAAAAATAACCTAACATTCTTGACAACCACCACAGTTCACCACACAAAATCCTATTTTGGCTCAAACCTGAAATCGGCCAACAAAAAAAAACAGCAAAAATGCAACGTTGCCAAATATTGCACGACCTCAGAGTCGCTCAGCAAGCCTTTCTCGAGGAAGACTTTATAAAACGGACTCAATGAGAAGCTTTCAAGGAATCCTCACCGAAGGAAGGCCTTAACGACTATAAAGCCTACTCTACTCCGGATCCATCTGAGAGTACGTAAACCGAAAGCGCTATTACTCTATGAAGGATGAACCAACCAATCTGTTTTCCGTGCCCAGTATCAAAATGGCCGCCATCGTGTTTGGACAGTTCGCGCATGTTGAGGCCTATTCTAAAATCTCAAATATCTTTGGTTGTATGAGGCCCATAGTTTGACCGATCTGGATTTTTTGCAGTGGCGTTTCTGAAATGTATGTGCTGCTTGTGTACTGGGTTTCCCAGCATTCTCTGCTTCTGGATTGTATCGGTTTACTATTGGTTGGGGGGCAAAAGTGTTAAAACAATATTTGTAGAAAAAAATCAGCGCGTATTTTGGCACGGTAAAGTTTTACAAACAATATTTTTCAAAAAAGTTACGTAAGAAAACGATTTTGCAAAAAATATCAGGGTGGTTATTTGTCATAAAATTTGCACATAAAATTCATAAAGTTTCCACAAAAAACTGAATATCTTACGTTTAGTGTAAACAAACTTTTGATATTCCACCTTTACATTTCACCTGGGAAGGTTAGGCAATTCCTTATACAAACCGCACACCAAATTTTCAATCACACCTGGTAAATTAGTGCAGGAATATATAGGCAAGGGATACACCAAGAGTTTTGCGGCATTTTTTAATATTAACGATTTTGGTGGGCTTTTTTTATTGCACAAATCAATTGTATCCCTACTTTTGTTGTGCGAAAATAACCCTAATTATGTATTTGCAAATTTTGTTTTATAAACCAAATTTAATGCGGCTTCAAAGTTGGTGGCGCACATAGTTACTACGTCCCCAAGGATTACAAACTTTTTGTTTTAAATTCTAGAGGTGTGCATGGTCACTGTGTAGCTTCAACTGCCAGGTATAATCCTATGACTCCCTGATTCAGATTCAGATTCTTTATTGGTGTTAATTGAGTGGTAACACTCTTACACAAGTCAAAAGAAATACAATAAATAAACCTAATATATACTATAAGAAAACATAGACAAATTTTAAGACACATACTTATAAATATCATTTAAAAACTAAAAACTCCTACATAGTAAGTAAAAAATATTTATATAATACTTAAAAATTACCTACTATAAAAAAAAAATTAAATTTTAAGACAAGCACTTGTAAATAATATTAAAAAAAAATATAAAAAAAAACACATACTGATATAAAACATGTTAAAATTTTAGAACTCAAAGATTAAATTTAACCAATAAAACAATTCAAATAAAAGAGAGAAGAAAATTATATTTCGGAGAAGTCAGCATTTAAAAATGAACGGAAATCATAGAAAGCATTTCGAATCAAAAATAATTTAATTGTTTTTTTGAATTGCTTATGATTTAGTTCTCTAATTCTAACTGGCAACACATTAAAAAATTTAATACAATAGTACCCAGTCCCGTTTCTGGTTTTCTCCAGGCGAAGTTGTGGTAAAACAACATTATTATGCCCTCTTGTTTTTATTGTGTGAATATCACTATGTGTCGTGAACTTTGGCATATTTTCCTTAATGTACAGCAAGCACAATAAAATGTATTGACATGGAAGAGTCAAAATATTTAGTGTTTTAAATGCCTCCACACAATCAGCACGATATGACAGATTAGAAAGGATTCTCACCGCTCTGCGTTGTAACCTAAACGCCAATTCCGCATGTGTGGAATGACCCCATGCCAACAAAGCATACATTAACAATGAATGAATCACTCCATAGTAACAGGCCAGAAGCGTCCCCTGGGTGACAATATGTGACAATGATCTCAAAAGATAAGTGTTTTTTGCCAGCCCCACAGTTAATTGGCAGTTTTTTAGAGACCATCCCTCCATACGACACAAATTGCTCTCTTTTAGATAAATAGGAAGATGACAGTTGTAAACTTACTTTATCAAACCCGTAGTATCCTAATTTTTGCAGTAAAATATTGTGTGATACACAATCAAAGGCTTTAGTCAGGTCTAAAAATTGTGCAGAAATAAACTCTGATCTTTCAAAACCTAGATTAATTAGTTCCAGAAGTCTATTTATTGCTGAACCTGTTGACATACCTTGCCTAAAACCAAACTGACTAACAGCAAACAAGTTGTTTTCTTCAAAGTAACTACAAATTTGTGCCTTAAGGGCTTTTTCAAATATTTTTGCAAAAATAGGCGTAATAGAAATTGGTCTATAATTACTAGGTATATTAATGTCATCTTTCTTGTGAAGCGGCAGAACCTTTGCCAATTTAAGAAAGTCTGGGAAGTTACCAACTAAAATACATTGATTAATTAATTTAGTCAAAGGGATAATAATAATATCTTTGATAGCGTTATTCCTTATGATTATTCCTAATAAGGATGAAACAGGTCTATAGGTGTCTGGATTTTCCATTAGACATTGGAGGCCTGGTCGTAATGAAGTGAGAAACAAAAATGCTTTGTCTTATATGCCACGAGTTTTACTTTCATAAATACTATATGTCTCCTTTCTAATAAAAATCCGACGTTACCACACACTACATTTATAGTTTGGGAGATATTGATTTTTCCAAAAACACCTATGACGTCGTATGTTATTTCTTTTGAAGCAACAATCTATGACCTTCTTGGTATATCTAATGTTTTGTTCGTGATAAACTGGCGCGAAGCAAAGCTGATGTGAGTGGACTGAACCGATTTCGTTCTTCCTTTCAACGTTTTTAACCGTCTACTAAAAACGGTAGAGAAAAACGTGGTGTGTAGGCCGCTCAAAAAAGTTGTTTGGACCAAAACCTTCTAAGATTCTAAGCTCGGTTTTGGGTGAACTTTCATCTAATTAATTTGTTAAAAAGTACTTGCTCTACTTTAGAAAGATATCCCTAGTTCAAGAAGTCAAAGATGACTTCGATGGTTTTGCAAATATAGGGATGATATATGGTGAAACTCTGTATAGGGGGTGGGTGGTTTAGCAGGGCAGTTAGCAAACAACACACATATAGTTTTGGGTTGCAAGGTTCTTGTATTTTCCTGGCTATAATTAAATAAGACGCAGGGAACGCAGTCGCGAAAACAGATTCGGGACCCAGGGACCTGAAAGGTTCTTTTTTTTAAAAGTAGCACAGGAATGGATGTGTAAGCAGTTACTTTAAAGTCGGGAGCTAGACGAGTCACGCGAAAAAACGAAGCCAAGCCGAAAATTTAGAGGGAAAAATGGTCAGTGACGTCACGCTACCCGGTAGAACAGCAGTAACTAAATTATTGATTGAGCGGTACAAAGGTGGCGAATTTAATATTGATTTTCATAGGGTTAAAAAGATAAATTGATAATTTATTTTAAACTGCTAAGTTTTAGTTAATATAGATAGGTGGCACCAAGGTACTTTAAGAACATCTATTAAAAAATATATAATAAGAATAAGGTGTAAATATATAATAATAATAATATATAATAAGGTGTTATGCTACAGATATAATAAATTATTCCTATTAGTTTTTGAAAATATAAGAAGAGGGCAATCGCCAAGGGAGTATAACATTTGTATTTTTCGAGTAGATATTAATTGAGGGAGAATTTTTCGAAAAGTGAAAACTTTGGATTTTTGACCCATTCCACTAGATATACCACTAAATGATTTCGGAGGTAGTCCATCAACCAGTCGGGCTTTTCACTACGACAAATCTGTTGTGTTCCGGTCTGGGTACCGGCATAGTAAAAATATATACCAGGTGCGACTTGAAAGCGCAAACACGTATTTCGCCCTTATAGGGGGCTCATCAGTGCGCCATATGTTAGTATAAACGAAGAGAAACCATCATATCAACAAGCCATGGACAACTGCTCGGCAAGAAATAAGAATAACAAAATAAAGCATACAGAGAGAATGAGGAAAAGTTTTCTCTTTTGGTAATTTTTTTTCTTCTTTATATATTAACTCCACCTTGGCCGGAATGTATGCCTTATTTTGTTTTAGATATTTATTAGCTTATGTATCTAACGTTTAAGGTGCAACGATGAGTTTTGATGATTCTCCAAGAGACTTCGATGATAATGACTTGATGAAACTAAAGAAAATTTTTATGGATTTTGAAAGCGTTCTTGACGAGATTCCCTTAAATTCGAATTTACCCGAGGGTACCAACTTTCATGGTGACTTCATTTATGAAATATTGGGTAAAGCAGAGGTAAACAATGAACATAATTTTTTTTAAAGGCGCAGTAATAAAAAATTTTGTGTTGAAGATTTAAATCAAAGACATTTAATGTGAGATTTCTGATTGAAAAAACAGTCAAAAAACTATAGTATATTCGCTTAGAGACCTCCCTGTTTTTTACGTGGTAATGCAAATTTTTGTCTCCAGAGGTTGAAAGCCCTTACAGTTGGGATCAGTATTTCACTTATTGGATATCTGTCAAACGCATGCCAAATACAAGATGGCGGCTCAAACATGAAAAACAGGACAAATATGGAAAATTCACAATATTTTCATTTGTGAACCGATTTTTTTTAAATAATTTTATTTCGTTTGAATCATAGTGCAGTTTTAGTGAAACCATCAACCACTTGCATTTTTGATGTTTCTGTGACAAGGCACAAAAAGATGTGTATTAACAAGTTGTATCCATAGTGAGTACCATTTTTACTATAGGTTAAAAGGTTCCGAACTTATGCTAAAAAAAACTGCAAAATTGACCTAGGGGTACCCCTAGACACCAAAATTTGACTTTTTCATGAAAGTGATACCATTTCTAATGACGTAAACTGGTTTTTTAATAAAAAAAGAAGCCGATATTGTACCAAATATGGCGGCTTACATATGGACGACACGCGATTTTGCACCTATGTGTTCCCGACTGGAAAAAAAGCTTGGGGCAATCTCTAGGGCCCTGAAAGGCACATCGATGGAGTACATTTTTGCAAATTCTGGTCTATATAAACATTTAAGGCTACTTTCCGTCCTAGCTGAATTTTTTAAGTTTTGCATTAAAATGCATAAAAGAAATGTTAGTGTGACTGATGTTTGGTATTAAAGACAGTGTTGCACAGAAAGTTTTTTCTGGGGGTCAAAAATGGCTATTTTTTAAATAAGTCCGCCTTGAATTTTTAGAAAATCTCAAATTTGACGTCGGATCTATAAATTTTGATATATTAATATTATTTAAATCGGGCTGTTCCTTGCTTATTATAATTATTTCAAAAAGTCTTTTCGGCACACCCTAAATTATATAATGGTGTGAATTTTTGGTGTCTGGGGGTACCGCATGGCCAATTTTGCGTTTGACAGATGTCTTATTAACAGAACACTGATCTCAATTGTAAGGCTTTCAAGCTCTGAAGTCAAATTTGCATTAACACACAAAAAACACGGAGGCTTCTAAGTGAATAAACTATTATCTAAGATACCATAAAATTTAATATCAAATTAATCAAATTTTATATTTTTCTAGCTCCTGTAATAAGTTAATGGGGCGTCCAAATTTGAATAAAATATTCTGAATGTAAAGTATCAAATTACATTATATTGCACAACAAGCATGTTACAGCTCATGCGAGGATCAACAAGTTTAGGTGAAAAAAGTGTTACCTAGATTAATATTTAGCAGATTTTAAAACATTGATAAAAAAAATTAAGAAAACATCTAAACGGATTTTTCCTAACTCGTACATTTTCTGTTTTTGTCATATGTTAAGCGACCATTTCTCTCAGAAAATATTTACCAATAAAATCGATGCAGCTGGCAGATTTGAACCAATAGCAAACGAATTACAACAATAATTTAAAGTAACATAAGATCCTTTCAATTTATTTTTTATGGTACATCGGGCAACGTTGATATTTTTGGTATAATCTAGCATAGCTTTGTCAGTGCATGCGTAGTAGATTTTTGCTCTTTGGCTTGGGCCAAACAGTGCCAAAGCCAACCGCGATTTTGAATTTTCTTCTTTGTTTTTCAAAGTTATTTTCGTTACACATTTTGCACCCCTTGGGCTATTATAGTATCTCATAGTATACAGGGTTGGCCATTTAAAAGGGTTCACCTGGATTTTTTCAAAAACTGTAAAGAATTGGAGTCCCAGGATTTCTCAAAAAAAAAAAAAAATCTTCTCTCTTGCGCGCTAAAAAGTGTCCCTTTAACAAACAAAATCGATGTGTTTCAGTATCTTCTCCAATTCTTAAAAGTTAAATGGCCAACCCTGTATGAGTGCAAAGGAGGTGAAAAATACCTATTTTTAAAAAATTTCCGCCATCTTGGATTTTTATAAATTGCTAGTTTTGTTATCAAATTCTTAAATTACGAAGTCGAAATCCCACGAAAACTTTGGATAGTCAAAGGCTCCCATTTTTTTTTGGACGACCCTACAATTTTATTTTAACTTATTCAATTTGTTTTAGGTAAACAACCAAAACTGTCGCAACGTCATAGGAGTTATCGATAAAGTAACCGGCTATCTGGCCGCTAATAACAACGGGCCTTTCGCCAAAAAGGGCAAAGCGATGAAACTATTTCAGGATTTTTTGCAAGTGGTCTTTGTCAGGTCGAGCCTCAACTTTGGCGATCTAAGAGATAAAGTTAGGAAATGTTACAAGGTCCACCTTAAGGTCCAAGACGAAGTAAAGAACTCTAGAAACACGGCAAACACGTGGCTGTCCAAGGACAGTGGTAAAAAGACAAACAATCGAATTTTAAGCTATTGGTGTTTTAGTCCGGGGTTTGGGTAAGTTTATGTCGTTTAATTGGATGAAAATGACCTATTGTTTGGGTCGGGGAATTTTGTTCAATTAGTTTGAAAAACATTGGTTACATTCTTTCACAACGGTGATTAGTTCGAAATATATTGGTTCGAACGGTAATGAGTCCGAAAGACATTGGTTCGATGGAAATTAGTTCGAATGGTAATTAGACGATGGGTTCGCCCAATTTTCCTGGTGAAGTGGATTAAGTTTAATAAAATAAAATTTTTCTGACTTTTATTCCATCAAAAAGATTTCTTTATTAAACCTAACCTACTTCACAAAAAAAACTGTATTTCGAACTAATAACTGTTTGAACCAATGTATTTCGCTTTAATTATCATTCAAACTAATGTTTTTTAACTAATTTCCGTTCGAGCTAATTACCATTCGAATCAATGTTTTTCGAATTAATCTCGGAATTAATGGTTTTTGAACAACGTGTTGTCGAACAAAATTCCGCGACCCATTTTGTTTGAAAACGTGTTATAGAATTTTTAAAGAGTTTATTTTCAAGTTTTGACGAAAGCGTAATGGTTTTAGTAAGGCCTATGTAGTAGTAGTAGTAGAGAAGGGGCGGCGCGAAGCCTGGCAAGTAGGCCTCCCTGGGCCCTTTCTGCCCTACCCCGAGCCTGCCCCTGATCCACCGCCTGCACCACTGGTCTGGCAGTCTGCTCATCTGTTTTCACTGTTCTTTTTGCAAAGTCCAGTATTTTGTCCCATTTGAGCGTGTGCAGGTCCTCCTCATCCAGGGTCGGGAAACCGAATACCTGGTATCTCGTCCTCTGGTATGCCTCGCAGTTCGCTATAACATGTCGAGATGTCTCTTCTGCCCGGCCGCAGACCCGGCAGGTCGAGTCATTTTCCACCGCGATCCGGGTCATGTGCTTCCTTAGTCGGTTGTGACCTGTTATGATTCCTGTCAGCAGACCAGCGTCCCTTCGTGATCTCCCCAGAAGCCAGTTTTGTCTGGCTACATCCGGGCCCTTCACTAAGTCCTTGGTCTGTCTGCATCCTGTTCCTCCTCTCCAAGCGGTAGTCATGGCATCGTTGGCCCATTTATTGAGTCGACTTTGCAATTGCCTCTTGGTTGTTCCTAGGAGTGGTTCCGGCCCTACATACTGGGTGCTTCGTCGGCCATCTCGTTACCCGGCACCCCCATATGTCCCGGTACCCACATAAGTGTCACTTGTTTGCCTTTTTCCAAGGATTCTAGTGCATCCGCACATTCCTCCACCAGGGTGTTGTTGATCTTGGGCACCCTTAGTGCCTTTAGGGCCGATTGGCTGTCGGAGCATATATAAACATGCTCCTCCATACCGTTCTTTATTTCCTCCATGGTTGCAGCCATTATTATGGCATACACCTCTTCCTGAAAGACCGTGGCTTGCTCTCCGAGCGGGTAGCTCTTTCGAACCTCCTGGTCTTCCACGTAAACCCTGTGTTTGCTTCTCTGACATTTTGGACCCGTCTGTGTAGCAAATCACGGCGTTCTCCTCGAACTATTCGCGGAGGTTTTCACTCTATTATAGTTCCCTGTCTGGGATGACTACTTTGTACCTCTTGTTGAATCTCCAGGGGTTTTTTGATCTTTGTGTTTTAATCGCTGCCATAGGAATTTCTCTCTCGGCGATTCGGGCAATCCTAAGATGCCCCGCAGCTTCCCCTCTTCCTCTCCATTGACCTGTATCTCTCAGCAGGAGGTGGGTCGCCATCGCTTTTTTTCTGATCCAGATCGGAAGCGGCGGCAGTCCCAGAATGGTTTCGAGTGCCTGTAGAGATGCCGTCCTCATAGCGCCGGTTATCCCTCTGCATATGGTTCCCTGTAGGCTCCTAAGCTTGAGGGTAGTAGTGACCTTCTCCACTGCTGGCCACCAGACTATGGATCCGTACTGTCTTAGTACTGCCGTGTACATCCAGTGAAGGTTTCTAAGGCTCAAACCCCAGGTGCGGCCAACCACTCGACGCAGTTGCCACATCGTTGCCTGCACCTTATTGGTCAATTTCGCAACGTGTAGTGTCCAAGTGAGCCCCTTGTCTAGGATGACCCCTAGGTACTTCAGTTCTGAAACCAAAGTCAGTGGTCTCCCGTACATCTTAGGTGCTCTGAATCCCTCCATTTTCCTCTTTCTTGTGAACCGGATCATCTCTGTCTTTCCTGGATTGGCAGAGAGACCGTTTTGTTGACACCAGTCTTCTATGATTCGTACCGCCCTTTGCATTCTGTTACAGACGGTGTTTAGGTGGTGGCCTACCACCTTCACGACACCTACAGTAAGGCCTATAGTTTAGGTTTTAATTTAAGCCTATACTAAATATATATGGTTATCAAAAAATTGTTTTAAGCCCATCAAGACCACAAGCGATAAGAGATTTTTACCTAGATGGACGTCAAAATGTGGTATATTTTAATGTCCGAAAGAAGTTGAATACAGATTCACGCACATTTTTGTCTTCTTACATTTTGCCCTTACTTACAATGAATCTGTCACTCATGTTAAGTATAATTTAAGTCACAAGTTGAGACATAAGACATGCAGAACTTCCTTGTACGTATTTTTAAATGTATTTAAAGGTAAAAAAGGCATGGCAAAAAGGACCTAAATCAAGAATTTGCTATAGAGTTTTTGCATCGAAAAAAAAAAATATTCTTTCCTGTCATTATTTTTGGAACCCTAAAATTGCTAATAAAGTTTCATTACAATAATTTGTTTCCACTACTTTTCCTACTTTTTTTGTTGCTTTCGTTGTCATTGTGGCATCAGTTTGCCCATATGACTTATGACTAAATATTGTTGTAAAATTGAAGAAAATGTCCTTAAAGTGTTATCCGCCTGGGTGCAATATTGACTCGAATACCCGGAAAAAGTAAGTTAGGGTAATAAATATTGCAAGTGTAACTGTACTACACTTTTTTTTTATATATTAGGGTAGAAGCAATCAGGTGATCAAAGAGAACCTTTAGAATGTTCAATGAATGTTACCCCTAAATGCACCGTAGGCATTTAGGGGTAACATTCAGGCATTAATCCATTCTTTTTTTCTCTTGCTCCCACATACATGAACAAAGAGGAAGCATGGATTAGCTAAACTAATCCGAATATTTTTACGGTGCATCTGGGGGTTAGTAGTCGGAATAGAACAAATTTTAAGGAAAAATTGGTGTTTGATCATTAATTTAGATGTAGAGATTCCTTTTTATTCTGTCAGTGACCTTAGCTCAGGAAATGTCGAAGTGATCTTGAAAATGGCTCATCATGTGATACCCATACTTTTTGGAGTCAAATAAACATTAATATTTTTATTACATTTAACTAAATAATAAACACATTTTTAAAAACTATGACACGGCTTTTTTAATTTTTTGCCGAATAAGCTAAAATTTCGTTCTAAGGCCACCGATTTAAATGTTTGAGTATTCGTGTGGTTAAGTATTTAGAAGTTTTTAACTAATATAACCCTAAATTTAACAGTAAAAAGAGGTAATTCTTACATTTATTTTATCTATATCAATATATAAAATAAATAAACTAATTAACTCCAACTAAATTTCTTTTTAATTTTTTTCTTAAATCGCTTTAAAGTATTCGTGTGGTTGAGTATTTCGAAGTTTTTAACTAATATAACACTAAATTTTACAGTAAAAAGAGCTAATTCTTATATTTATTTTATCTATATCAATATATAAAATAAATAAACTAATTAACTTCAACTAAATTTCTTTTTATTTTTTTCTTAAATCGCTTTAGTGAAAAAAGTTTCAAGTTATCAGTTACTTCAACCGAAAAGAATTAACGTAAATTCAAACTTGGATGAGCATCCCACAAGGAACACACAAAGGGCCAAAGCGAAAAGAGAAATGAAAAGCGTGGGCTCATCAGTGGTTTCACTCCCCAAACATCATTAAATACCATCATACACTTTCATTTCCAACCTTGAATCACTCACAAATAGGCATCGTTCTGCACTGGTACTTATCCAAGTTACCTGATTCGTCCTGGCGTGTTAGTGTTTTATCATTGTTATTATACATTTTGACACCAAAATATAACAGAGAGTTAAACATATAGTTTGATTTCTATAGCGTGATTGAACTTTGTAGATTTGTTCTATACTAGTTTATCGTAATTAGAGTACAGAAGATGGGTGCTATATCTGCTGGGAAGTCCATAAATATTTTTCATCGTTCTGTTTTGCAAAATGTTTAATGGTTCTGTTTTGTGTCATGCGAATGTGACTTTCCCATTACATTTTTTCTCTATATGTAATCCTAGAGATTTTATTACTTTTACAAAACGCGCCTTCCGTTCAAAGTTCAGCCAATTTTGATGTCACCTGGACATTTCCTGAGCTAATGTCACTGACAGACTATAACACCCTTGTGATTTCCATTCCTGCAACTAGGCCGCCCACCTGTGCCCGTTGCGCCAGTTATAGCCACAATGGTCGCGTTGCATGCTAGCCCTAGAGGCCCTCTATATATTTGACAGGTTTATTCAACTCATATTGCTCTCTCTTTCTATTTTTTTCATATTTTCATGTAAAACCGATTTTATGAAATGTACTGATGTTTTTTAGTCTTTTTTTATAATTTCCCCAGATAGTTTTTGAATGAAAAAACATGGGTTAAAGTAGTAAAATATACAAATTTTATTGATCTATCTTTTTGTTACTCATTTTCTTAAAATAATCTCTTTCCATTTTTCTTACATTACCCCTTAAAATAATTTAGTTCAATACCTCTTATGGAAAAGCATTGATGGTAATTTAAGGCCTAAAATATTTTAGCATAATTTAAGTGGTAACGTTTTTGTTTAAGCATTTTTTACTATATTTTTCACATTTTTATGCCATTATTTTGCTCACATTTTAAAGCTTTCTTTCCAAAATTTCGATTTCTTGAATTAAACACTCAGTTTTTTCAACTTTTCACTGTTTTTTTAGCGTTAAAAAAAAAGTACTGGCAAAAAACTTTTTTCTCTGTTAAAATGAAAAATAATTAGAGAAGGAGGGCAGACTTTTAGAGGTAGATGGAGAGATGAAGTGCAAAAATATTTAAGGTTGTTGAAGAGACACAGCAGGCTATAATATAAAAAAGTATTTTAGAGAAAGATAAAAATGATTTAAGGCAATTGTTTAATAAAAATTTCTGTTATGTCATCTGTTGTCATCTTGAATGGTGTCGTGCATATGATTTTTATTTTTATACAAAAACCAGAAAAATTGCAATTTTAGACATAGGGTGGTATTAATTTCTTTCAATCAAAGTTCTTACGGTCTTTAAATTTACCAAAAAACGTGTCCTACTGTAAGTGTATTTAAGCACAAACAGGTATTTAACTAAATTATTTTTAAATGTGCTAAAATATACTTATAGTAGGACAAGTTTTTTGGTAAATTTAAAGACTGACTGAAAGAAATTAATACCACTTTATGTCTTACACACTTTACGCTTTGAAAAATGACACTAAATAGAAATTTTTATTAAACAATTGCTTTAAATTATTTCCATCTTTCTCTAAAATACTTTTTTATAGCCTGCTGTCCCTCTTCAACAACCTTAAATATTTTTTATTTTAACAGAAAAAACATGTCTTTCGGCATTACTTTTTTGAACGTTTAAAAAACCATGAAAACTTGAGTTTTATTCTAGAAGAAAGAAGTTTTTTATTAAATTAGGTTGAGCGCTTTCGCCATTGCGCCATCATCAGAACCTTTTTTTTTGTGTATGTCCTATTTTAAACACGTCCTGGACTGCTCCTCTTAGCATAAGTTGACTTAAAATATTTGGAAAACTAGAAAAAAAAAAAAAAAAGTTCTGATGATGCCGCAATGGCGAAAGCGCTCAAGCTAATTTAATAAAAAAACTGCACTCAATACAAAAACTTCGTTTTATTCAAAAGTAGAAATTGCTTAAATAAAAACGTTTCCCTAACAACTGCCAAATCGAGTAGCTTACCTCTGGTAAAACGATAACTGTCAAAAATTCTATACAGGGGCTCTAGCTAGGCCCAAATTGACTCTTAGTCCTTAGTAGCCTCTTACGACAGGCCTAGGGGTTAACCTGGTGCTACCCTTACCCTTTGGGCACCAGACGGGCCTTTTGTTAAAAAAAAATTGTGATCTCAACTATGTAATTTTCTTTTCAGAATGAACATGTTGATGGAACATAATGTCAGATCTGTGATTTTGACGAGCGGTACATTGGCCCCGTTGAAACCGTTGATTTCCGAACTAGAACTGAACGTTCAGATTCGACTGGAAAATCCCCATATCGTAGGCCCGGATCAAGTATGTGTTAAAATACTGCCCGCTGGCCCCGACGGAGAAGTTTTGAATTGTAACTATCAAAATAGGTGTGTCCAAAATTACTTGTACATAGTTCATTCTCGCCCAATCGGGAGGAACCGTAATTTTTTTCTGTCCTAAAATGCATTTTAAAAAATATATTTTTCACCCATTCAATAAAAACTTTGCAAGTGTCCATCTTCGAAAATTCCTAAATTATACCGTAGTATACATTTGTATTTTGTAAATACCTTAATTGTTACCTACGCTATCCGCCACCCAAAGCATATTCCAAGTTTTAGGTTGTTCCTCCAGAAAATTGCTCCTGCATAAAATAATTAATCTTATATGATACACATTATTTTATTTGTGTTATTTTATTTAAATGCTTTCAGTCTCCTTAACAACATTTGTTTATGTTGTCTGAAAGCGTTAACCTACAAAAGTCGGTAACAATAAGCAAGCCAAATTTTTAATATACAGACCGCTTCAAGCTACTGCGAACATAGGGGGAATCAAGTCCAATTTACTCTCCGTGCCGTACGACCGAGCTGGATTCGAAGCACGCTGCAGTGTTATCTTTTGGAAATTCATTTTGTTTTTATTATTTTGTTTTATTTCTGCCTTGCTCGAGAAACAGATGGGTAAGTTCTTAATTGAAATAATACATTTTTAAAACCAAAAATGGATGTCTACGAAGTTGCCGAAAAAGTGCAGATGGTGAAATGGTCAAATCGTCATAACCCAACACTCGTTCGATATTGGTCGAGGGAAAATTTGCATTTGTACTTTGACGTAAGAACACAGTATCCCCAAAAACTAAATGTTTGGGGGGGGGGGTATTATAGGGGAACACGTAATTGGGCCATTTTTTATTAACGGCAATTGCAATTTGAATGGTCCTAGATACTTGGATCTACGGCAGCAGCACATTATTCCAACTGCTAGGCAGTTGTTAGGTGTAAGATTTGGTGAAACATGGTTTCAACAAGATGGTTGTTCCGCTCACAATGTTGGCCTTGTTAGGGAATATCTTGATAATGTATTTCCTAATCGGGTTATAAGTACACGGGGAACTATTTTATGGCCAGCTCGATCTCCTGATCTTGCTCCTAATGACTTCTATCTGTTTTTGAAAAAGCTTTTCAAATTATCACCCCTAACATGCTTGGAAACGTTAGAAGGGGTTTTTATAGTAGGCTCGGATATTGTCTAGCCGAGCGAGGAGGACTTTTCGAACATTTGCTTTATTTTTTTTTTTGACTGGGAGAATCTTTTTGGTTTTTAGAATGTATTATTTTATTTTGAGAACTTGCTTTTATTTTGTTTCTCCTTATTATTTTCATTGTAACACGTCGTCACTGATAAATCTGAGCAGTTGACAATAAAACGCTCTTATTTATCAGTGACAAAAAATAAGAAAATTACGTTATAAAAATTTGCGTATTTATTGACCAAATTCCGGTTTCATTGACTACGCTCCACACAGCACCGTGGTTAGAGGCGTACTAAATACCAAAGGAAAGTCATGCAAGTGGTGATCGCAAGCCCGAGTATTGGTTGCTTCACTGATAGGCGTGCGGTGTCTCTGCATGTACGTACACTGGCAAATTATACTTCTTCCGCCCTATGTTCGCAGTAGCTTGAAGCGGTCTGTATAGGCATGTGTCTAACTTCTGCTGTATGCGTTTTATGTGTGGGGAAGTGTACTTCAAAAGTATCAAGGGGGTAACTTCGGACCGATTTTTTGCACCCGTATGTTGAAAATGTAAAGTGGCCAAAAAGGTCCTTGTTCTGTATTTTGCGGGCAATGGCTGAGATGGGGTTTTTGTTGAGGGTATAAAAAAAATGCCTTTTTGTCTTTTCAGGGACAATGTAAAATACCTCAATTCCTTGGGACTATCTATCGTAAATATATGTCGAATGACGCCTGGTGGTATGTTGATTTTTTTCCCTTCATATCCTGTAATGGACAGATGTGTAAATACATGGAAAGAAGGACACATTTGGTCACAAATAATGAATATGAAGGTACGTCTTGTACTATTAACAAACAAAAGATTATACATTGTAACAAAACTTTCTGGGTTCTTTTTTTAATTAGGTTAAATGAGACTACGGCTTCTGATTATTTAACATTTTTATTGCCATCAGATATTTCTAGTGTCCTGAAATTAACCTCACAAGCTAGTGCCCTGAAATTAACCTCACAAGCTAGTGCTCTGAAATTAACCTCATAAGCTAGTGCCCTGAAATTATCCTGACAAGATAACCTATTTTACTGACAATTTGCGCTTCTGAATTGACTTAAGTATCTTCGGTTGAACATTTTACTACAAATTTATTTTTAAATTTCGTAAGACAAATAAATGGATCGGTCTCACCCTCGTGACTGTTATTTCAGACTTGCATGTCTCCATGTTTCCAAGATTCCACGTTGAACTCTCAGTTATTATGGAGAACACGCGTAAGACGTCTGGCCAACTCCGGTTTATCCAAAGCACGGAGAATTCAATTTCTTGCAGGATAACCAAACTCAAACATAAACTAAACGTAATCTCAAACGACTCCAACAACTCCAAACACCCTAGAAAGAAATACCATAAATTACACACTGAACAATTTAAAAGAAAAATTATAGAAACTACCTTGGTATGATATGATTTAAGCCTTATACAGGGTTCCTAAGAAAATCCTTAGGGGGCCAAGCAGCCGTGTATAAGACGCAGACAAACGGAAAAGCACATTAGGCAGAAAAGGATGGGCATGGGGCGATGTTGTCACTACATCTTACACGTAGTAAATCCATGCCAGGTTGTTGTTTTCTAATGTTTTCCATTTTCATACCTTTAGGACTGGAATAAAAATTGTTTTTGCTCGACTTTAATACTAAACTGATGAAAGATATCGTAAAAAAAAATATTTTTCGGCTTTTCATTTTGTAACCATTGTCCTTACGCACTGTTTACAGGCTGGGGACTGAGATACATGCAAATGCCTAACTTAAAGCGTTCATACACGGCCGGAGAAATCGACTGAGATATTTCCGTAGAAACTTTATCAAGCAAATAGGACGGGTTGACGCCTTCGAACGTCCAACCCGGGTTTTGCACTTTGATTCGAAATCAAAAAGGAGGAACAGTCAGATGTGGGGCCGTGCACAAATTACGTAACGGTGATTTTACCAATTTTTGACCCCCTCCCTATGTAATGTTTTGTAACGGTTTGGCCCGCCACTCCCCTAATATTACGTAACGATTTCCAGACCACTACACCCCCACCAAAAAAAAAAAAAAAAAACTTTTCACTTATTTTTTCATTTCAAATTTTCTTAGTTTCACACAAATGCAAACGCTGTCGAAAACTCCCCTCCCCCTACGTAACGTTTTGTAACCCCCCTCCCCCTATGACCATTACGTAATTTGTGCACGGCCCCTGTAGTCCCAGTGGAGGAGAGCGAGAAAATTGGTATTTTTTTCTTAAAAATTATACTCTTTAGACTTATTTCTTTGCGTTCCCGAAATTACGTAATTTTTGAAAAAAAATTGTAAGCAGCGCAATTTTTATTTCGTGCTTTGTTTTTCTAACATTTTTGCGTTCGGCTAATTTAATTGAAAAATTTTTGCCTGCGGCGCCCTTTATCTTCTCGCTCGAAAGCAAGATCCCCCGTTTTAGGAAAACTGATCCCGTCTCTGTTTCTAAATTTTTTCGAATAAAAGTAGAGTATGACCATGGGGGAATTAATTTTTTTCTGCGGTATGACGAAAAAAAAAAAGTGGCAGAGCTCAAGTTTTTCGTAAAAAAAACGTTTTTTGTAAAGAAACAGAGCAAAATAAATCTTTTCACCCCTTTTTGGGTGTTACAAATATTGGCAGCCCCTTATTTTTCGCTTTTACCCTCCGCTAGTTTTGAAGAATTGGTTCGCTACATGTTTCGAGATCATAAAACACCTCGAAAATATCAAATGTAGTGTAGGGCCAGCTTTATTTAAAATCAATAATATCTCAAGCTGCATGGTTTGGCCGTTTCCGGATAGATGTCACTAGTAGAACAGAACAGAAAGAAATTTAATTAAAAGCGAAGATATTTCTTTCCAATGTTAACAACCTCACGAGTTTATCGCTCAGTATCGTAAATAATGGACCCTGCCGCCTCCTTTAAGCAAGAAAACGCTGTGGTTTGGACCTGAAAACATCTAATTTTTTCCTCGATCATCTTGTCAACGGTTATTATTGCAACTATGATTTATGCTCACAATGAAAGAGTGGCAACAATTTTTTCTCATGAAAGCAGTCCGGAGGTAATAACAAACTGGCACCATTGCTCAATATACCTGTTTCTTTTGTGCGCGCAGAACTTTCTATGCCATTTCTGTTTGATTTATTGAAATCCTATCCCTAAGGAAAATCTTAGGAACCCTGTATCAATAAATAATTACCTCAAAACAGAGGGTTCCTTTTCCTTTAAAGAGGATTTCTTTTTGTTCAAAGAGAGTTCCTTTTCTTTCAACTTTGCTTTTGACCACTTCTTATAAATTTAAATTTTGCTGAAGGTTGTTGTTTGTACCGAAGAATTTTCCAAAATAAATATTTTAATCTTTTGTTTGCAACCAAGTAAACAATATTTTGTTTAAACAAACGAAATCGTTTTTAAACAAGAGAAAATCTAAAACAAAATCCTACTTGATCAATTACTAACTAGTAGCTTTCAAATGTCAATCATCCATGATAACAAAGTTCACTAAATCAAAATGAAGGCCAAAACAAAGTGGCGGTCACTAAATAAAAATGATGTTCCTAGTTGACCTATTACTAACAAGACATTTTTACTGCCCATTATCAACCATTACAATAAAGTCATAGCACATAGAACACTAAATTCATTTTACACATCAAAAGCTAATAATAAATTATAACATTTTATGAACTGCAAAATGAAACCGCTAAAACATGTATGTTAATTTAAACATTGGGGTTATAACGACTAATGGGACAGCGCTGTAATTTCATTAGATGTTTGCTAGTTCTATAAAAAAAATACTTAAGGCCTTTATCCATTTTGTTAAAGAGTGTAATAGCGTTGATAATATTTAAAATCCAATAATTAAGAAATGTACATTATCTTTGGGTATCATAGTAGCTCCAACATTTTCCAGTGATTGAAGTCTAAACTACTTTCAAGAAGGTTCATGATTAACTGGATTAAATGAAAGAACGTCCTGCCTTCTTTAAAAAAATTAATTTAATTTCTACTGCCTACGCGTTATAAAAAGCCATTGCATTACTTCCAAGGAACAACAAGTAGCGACTAATCACAACAAACAGGCGAAACTGTCTTAATAATAAAACTACAAAAACTACAGTTTACTTATCACATACCAGACAAATTATAATACTCTTGTTTTTGAGTGGTGCCACAAGAAGTCTCGGTAGTGTTTTTTCGTAACTAATTTCGTTTTATTTTAGCCGGTCTACGTAGAACCCAAACAGAAAGAAGCATTTAAAAATGCAATGGTGAACTATTATGAATCGATCAACGTAAACACCGCAAAGGGCGCCATTTTTATGGGCGTCCTACGCGGAAAAGTGTCGGAAGGTTTGGATTTCGTGGATGCCAACGGTAGAGCTGTCATAATCACAGGGTTGCCTTATCCTCCCTTGAAAGACCCTAGGGTGATTTTAAAGAGGCGTTATTTGGACGTGTGTCATTCCAAAGATAAGGAGGTAAGAACTAGTCTTATTCAAACACTAAGTGGGTTTAGCCTATTTTAGGACGGTCCAAAGTTTATGTTAAGTTTAAACTATAATCAAAATTTACCTGTATTAATTGGTTTTTCCCGATTAATAGTCGTTGTCACACAACGATTTAGATGTAATAAAATAAGGATTAGATTAAGAAAAGTATTAGAAAACTTAAATGCAAGTTTGGCTTAAATTTCTGTCACTGTCAATGGGATATTAACTAAGATAAATTACTCCTAAAAAAGGTTCCTTTCAGAATATATAAACAAACTGACTTCCAATCGCTACAAAACGGTACTGTTACAAAGTAACTAAGTTTTAGGGATTAAGGAATAGTTTTTAAGGTGAATTGAAGTTTTATAGATGCTTAGGTACTTCCGATTACGGTTAGAGGTTTTGAAGAAATATTGAGTTTCCTTTAGTTAGGAATTTGTAAGGTTGTCCCAACGCTACGCCAATGTTTTTGTTCTGAAGTTATCAAGAAATCTCTACGTTCTTCTAGATTTTATAGTATTTGCATTATTGTTACTTTGTTAGGTTTTGGTATATTTGGGTTATATATACCGGCGGCAAACTTTGAGAATCAGTTAATTTTTTGGGAGTCATTGCGACCGACATTAGTCAAAGTCAGCGTGAAGGATAGAAGACAGGTTATTAAGAAGTTGTCAATCACAAATAAAAAGGTTACTATAGAATGCAGTTTTATCTGCGAGTTGAATAAGGACCCTACGTCAGCCAAGTTCCCAAGACTCGCTTATCTTAACGAACCTATAGACAAAGTATGTAACAAGTTGGTGTCAGAAGTGGGATAAGTGAGCGAAAAGTTAAAAAAAAATTAATCCTAGCTCAACATGATGAAAGACTGGAAGGACCTGAGTCCAAAGTAAGTGGCATGAACACCAACTTCGCCGATTTCCAGGATAAACTGTTTCAAACCCTGGAACACAGATGGAAGAAGAAAGACGTCAGAAAGAGAAGCAAGACGATGAGAAGAGACGCCAGAAAGAGAAACAATACAATTGGATACCAAGATGGATACTTTTGAGACCAAGATGAACACATTCGAGACAAGGATATATTTGAAACAAAGTTGGAGGATGTTGGGGACAAATTGGAAATGAAGATCGATTCATGTGAGACAAAGATAGAGGATCAAAAGATCAAAAGAACTTGGGTGGAAAAAACGAAAATTCAAACTTGGATGCGTATCCCACAAGGAACACACAAAAGACCAAAGCGAAAAGAGAAATTATGAAATGATGTTTCGCCCTGGGCAACCAGTATGGGCTCATCAGTGGTTTTACTGGTCACCTTCCCCAAACATCATTCAACACCATCATATACTTTGATTTCCAACCTTGAATCACTCACAAATAGGCATCGTTCCGCACTGGCACTTATCTAAGTCACCTGATACGAGTTCGTCCTGGTGTGTTAATCTTTCCAATAGGGTTACGCTCCTAAGGCGATTAAAACAAAACGAAGTTAAAAAACCTCCGAATCAGTTACTTCAACCGAAAAGAATCTAAAAACAAAAGATCAAAAGATCTTGGGTGGAAAAAACGAAAACTCAAACTTGGATGCGTATACCACAAGGAACACACAAAAGACCAAAGCGAAAAGAGAATTTATCAAATGATGTTTCGCCCTGGGCAACCAGCATGTGCTAATCAGTGGTTTTACTGGTCACCCTCCCTAAACATCATTCAACGATGCCCATTTGTGAGTGATTCAAGGTTGGGAATCGAAGGGTATGATGTTGTTGAATGATGTTTGGGGAGGGTGACCAGTAAAACCAGGGCTCAAATATTTAGACCTGTGAGGGGGGTACTATTTTACTAAATCCCACTGTAAAAGTTATAACCAAAACAAAATTAGCCTATTTTCTTCCGGTAGACATAGTCGACTGTTAAGTACCCTGCTGTAGTAGAGCTGCTTGTTGAAGTTACTTAGCATCTACCTATGTCGCGTCGACTTTTTGGCAACGTAAAATACAAAATTGTTGCCTAAAATCATCTGATTATTAAGTACAAAAGCACTACTGTTCTTTCCACATCTGTCAAAATTTCTAGGTAACATGTCAATACTAATCAGAGAAAATAGAACAAAGAAATAGTGGCAAATTTTGAACGAGCAGATGGAGAGGTAAATTTATATTCTCTGGGAAAATTTGATCTCTGGTCCGACTTAACGTATAACTCTACTTTTTTGTTTACTTTTTCTTTTGTGTTTGCTTTTTTAAGTTTGAATTTCTTGACCTTTTTCCGAGTCTTTTCTACAAAATATCTAATAAATTGCTCCATTTCTTCTATATAGTTGCCCTGCTTTGCTTATTGTATAAAAATTCCACAAAAGATAAGTATTTTATACAAAGAACAGATGAGGCATCCTAAAAGTTTGTAGCTTAAATTCCTGCCTTTGTGTCAGAATAAACGAATTGTAATATATTGTTTTTATTTTTAATTCTTAACTCACTGGCTAGCATAAATCACTCAAAATTTTAAAAAAATGGTAGAAAATTTTTATCATGAAAACAACAATAACATACGCCTTTTTGAAAAGCCGTAGTCAACCCCTTAATTGTGTCAAAGGATAGAAAACGTGACGTTTCCCCAACCGTCATGCCTTTTTAGCTATGAAACTGTCAATCGCATCGATACCCCTAATTTTTTAGATTGGTGAGTTGGGATATCAATTCAATATATACTGGAGAACAAAACAAAATGCAACACCATGTATATAGATAATTATCTTAAAAGAAATATTTGATAAATTTTTTGTCTTCTAATCTTTCCTTTTTTCACAGATTTTTTTCTATTCATTTTCAAAAACAACCAACCCATAAAAGACCTTTACTGAAAATTTTAAGTCATTTTTCTCGTAGTTTCTGGTCTTTTTGGATTGCTTACAGTTTAGTTAAAAAATAAAAATGCCATTTAAACGACTTCAAGAAAGGACGCATCGTTTACGGGAAGGGAGAAGGGAGAAGGTGGTCCAATGATGAGACTTATAGACGTCGTGCGGGTTCTGGACGCCCTAGATTATTCCAAGGTCGTGATTTACGGCATCTCAGACTTCTTGCTCTCAGAAATCGACGGGACAGTAAGAGATTTTCTAGTTGCAGCTACAGGACGATTGTTTTCAAGGATGACAGTTAATCGAAGATTGCTTGGTATAAGGCTGAGGGCTTACCGTCCGCTTTTGGTGCTACCTTTGACCCCACAATATAAGGCTCGCCGCTTGGAGTGATGCAGAGCTCGGCAAAAATGGTATGACGAATGGAATAACATAAGCTTCAGCGACGAATCCCGGTTTTGTTTAGGCGTCCATGATGGACGCATGAGGGTTAGGCGATTTCGAGTTGAGAGACGAAATGTAGACTTTGCTGTTAAACGTGATACGGCCATCTGACTGCTCGGCGTTCACATCCCTACCTACAAACTATCCCAAATACGATCTTTCAACAAGATAATGCCAAACCGCATATTTCTCGTGAAACAATAGACTTCTTAGATACTTTGGAATGGCCAGCAAGATCGCCTGACTTGTCGCATATCGAACACGTATGGGATATGATAGGACAAGTCGATTACCGCGTCCCCCTGGAAACTTAGATGAACTCTGGCATGCCGTAAGGAGGATTCAGATGAGTGTTCCTCAATGCCCAATAGAACAAACGAGTGCATAAACAACCATGGAGGAGCCACTCATTATTAATTTTTTGATGATTATCATGGAGGAATCTTCTTTGAAATGTAATCAATTACTAAGAGCATCCTAATGTATTAATATATAAATAAATTACTTTAAAAATATTTATCTTTTATGGTGTTGCATTTTTTTTGTTCTCCAGTATATGTTCTATTTTCCCTAATACTAATATAAAGGAGTACTTTAAGTACATTTTCGAAAAAACCTCGGAACACGTCAATTTGTTATTCAAGGTGGACACTTTTTGGGTATATTGGAATTCTCGTAGGACACACCCCTTTTGAGGGGTGAGTTTCACCACTAGAATTTAAATAGGGAAAGTGGGTGAAGTGATACCTTATTCTGATTACCTATAATTGCACCGCAACGTTAAATCTGGTTTAAATTTAATTGATGTTTAGAATGTGATACCTTCTTATTTTAAGTTCATTGTTAAAGCACATTCCAAACACCAATTTAATTGAAACCAAGGTCTTTCAAATGAGATATCTTAATCTCCTTTCAGTATTTGACAGGACAAGATTGGTATTCCCTGGAGGCTACAAGAGCCGTAAACCAAGCCATAGGGCGAGTCATTCGGCACAGATTCGATTACGGAGCAATATTATTGTTAGACCAAAGATTTTGTAATCCGAAAGTAAGGGAGGAAATGTCAAAATGGTTAAGGGACCACATAAGAGTTGTCAAATTTGCAGAATTGGTGAGGGACTTGAAGAGGTTTTTCATTAATGCTGAGCGAGTGGTAAGTGTATTTTTCATGCTTTTAAGACAAGATAAAAATCAAAAGAATAACAAACTTCTTGGGAGGAAAGAACGAATATTCAAAATTGGATGAGTGTCCCACAAGGAACACACAAAAGACCAAAGCGAAAGGAGAAACAATTAAACGATGTTTCGCCCGGGGTGACCAGCGTGGGCTCGTCAGTGGATTCACTAGTCACCCTCAATCCAGACATCATTTAACACCATCGCACACTTTGACTTCCAACTCTGAATCACTCACTTTCCAATAGGAATATGCTCCTAAGACTTAGGAGCATATTCCTATTGGAAAGATTAACACGCCAGGACGAACCCGTATCAGGTGACTTATAATAAGTACCATGCGGAACGATGCCTATTTGTGAGTGATTCAGAGTTGGAAGTCAAAGTGTGCGATGGTGTTAAATGATGTCTGGATTGAGGGTGACTAGTGAATCCACTGACGAGCCCACGCTGGTCACCCCGGGCGAAAAGTTTGTTATTCTTTTGATTTTTATCTTGGCTTTTTTTACAGGGAGGCCTCAAAACTTGTAAAAAAAATTCTGATTAGTTCTATTATTTGTTTGAAAGTTTGAGACAATGATGTGTTTGAAATTAACTCTGTGTTTCGGACTTCCATTGTCTATATTTTATTTATACACGACGTTTCGATCAGAGATTGTACTGATCGAAACGTCGTGTATAAATAAAATATAGACAATGGAAGTCCGAAACACAGAGTTAGTTCTATTATGTTAAGGGCCACACCAAGATAATGTGGATGAAATCATACGCCTCAATTGCCACCAGATCTATAATATCTTTGGTGTGTCTTTAACAAAACTATATAAACCTCAAATGAGATAAAATTATTAATTGTTTACTGCCACCACCTCTCTAGCTATTACATTTTCAAATTTAACAATTTCAAAAGCAGTTCTCTGAACAATATGTCCTCCACAATCAGTCCAATTCTCGCATAACTCTCAGATGGATTTTCAGAGGCCTGCGAAACTGAGTTATAGATCCACTTTAACCCTTGTTCCTTAATTAGGGTGGTTTTCCACAGCTTTAAAGTCCTTTGGGTGGGAAAGTATGACTTGCTTGGTAAACAGATTTAAGACCCCACCCAACCCAATAAGATATACTCCCCTACTTTTCCTCTTTTATTTACCCTCTTATCTTACAAAAAACCCGAAATAGAATAGGAAATGATTTTATTTGCTTTATTTGCTGCGCGTTGAGTACTTAAAATCAGGCTCTTGCAAATATCTCAAAAACTAAGGATTTTAATGAAAAAAACAAAGAAAGATAAAACACGTAGAGATGCTGGGTATCGCCGAAGACTCGGAGTGTCCTTGCTGGAGTTTCCGGCTCTGGCCAAGAGAGTCGCACCTGGGGATCTATCTGCTGGCCCCAGGCGATGTAAGAAGGTTACAGCCCAGAAAAATCTGTTCTTTTGCGAAAGAGGCAGGTTTCCAGGGCTAAAACATGGGTAGTGGGCATGCAACGGGCCCAGCAAGGTGGCCTACGTCCATGCGAATTGTTCCGCCCGTATTTCTACATTGATTCATTCAAGCAGATACAATTTCCGCTTGAGCCGTAATCTTTGGCACACAAAATTATCTGTCATTGTGGTACGTCTAGCTGATGAGTCCCTAATAAGGACGAAACGACGTCGTCCTAGGTTCCACCTTCTGTGTGAGCAATCGAAATTCAGGAAGTTCATTTTGCACTGAAGTACAAAAAACTCTTGTTTTTTTCGTTAGCCTTCTTCCGTTTGTTTGTTAGATAAAATTATCTTTAGAATGATGTATCATGCTATAAAATACTAGTAATAAGTTCTGACATATTAATTCATTTTTTGGTTTGCGTGATATTCTGTGCCACTTTTTACCGAGAGAAACGCTGCATTAGATCTTTTGTTTATGTTTTAGATACCCGATTTAATAAAGCAAAATAGCATTAGGATGGCTGCGGCGGCGTGTTCCACCCAAGACGTTGATTTTCAACCTTCGAATTTATGTTATCCCTCGACAAATTCTGTCGATTCAGCAAAAAATGGTTTATCGATAACGAGTTCTTCCTCCGTTATCGAGCTTAGTTCCGATTCGAGTTGCAAAGATCTTTCAAAAAATGGCCTAGTAACGATTCACAAAAGGACAAACAACGGGCCCTTGCCGAACATGACCAAAAAGAGAAAGATACATATTATCCAGTCCAAATCGACTGTTGCCAGTGATGAGGAAAACGATCGAAATTATTTAACTCTGGTATTTTTATCTGTTTTTATTTATTTTTCCTATTGGTTTTGGTTTTGTTAATATTAGATACTAAACTGGTGAGCAAATGAACTGCAACACATGAAAATTTCGGAAAATTACAAGTTAAATATTTTTGTACAGAATATACATTTTGAACTAATAAAATAAAAATAAAATAGTAATTTAATAGTTATATTAAATTAATATAACTATTTTTTAGTTTTGCTTAGAGTAGATTCTTTGCAAAAAAAAGACACCAGAAATATTTGTTGTATGTAATTTATATTGTTCTGTAAAAAGTTGTTTTAGCACTAGTCCAATTTGCACATGTTCACTTGATAGTTTGGACCATTATCTCGAAACAGTTTCTTTAAGTTGTAAAAAATGTCAATCATAGGCGGAGAAAAAAAATAAATTAATTTTTGAAAATAATTTAGTGTAGAGTGGATAGTTATGCTTATGATATCAACAATTGTTGGTTGATTTTGTTAAAATGTTTATTGGCATATTTTTCTCAACCATTGGCGGAGTTAAAAAATATTTTTAGTTATTTAGAAGCTAAAGGTACTTGCAGTTAACATGAATTATTATATTTTCTAGAGGTTATTATCATCGTTATGTTACTAATTTTAATTTAAAGTGTTGACGCTGTGTGACACTCATAGGTGGACCTGATAAAATAATTTTAATATTTTAATGAGATGGTTGACATCCATTGTTGTAGACATTTTATGGTGTTGTGGTTTATGCTTTTATTTTTTTTTTGTTTTGGATTGTATACATTTTTTTGGTATTAATTAGATATTTTGTGTGTTTAAATGTCTAAAACAATGGATGTAACAGCTCCGCCTATGAGTGACACACAGCGTCACTGTAAATTAAAATTAATAACGTAACAATGATAATAATCTTTTGAAAATATAATAATCCATGTTAATTGCAAGTACCTTTAACTTTAAAATTACTAAAAAAAATTTTTAATTCCGCCAATGGTTGAAAAAATATGTCAATAAACATTTTAAAAAAAATCAACGAACGATTGCTGCTATCATAGGCATATAACCATCGATGTACTAACAACTATCTACTCTCCACTGAATTATTTTCAAAAATTATTTAATTTTTTTTCTCCGCCTATGGTTGACGTTTTTTCAAAATTAAAAAGACCGTTTCGAGATAATCGTCCAATCTTTTAAGTTAACATGTGCAAATTAAACTAGTACTAAAACAACAATTACAGAACAATATAACTTTAAGCTTATTGCTCATCTGTTACGCCTATGATCGCGAAAAATAAATATTTCTCATGTCTTTTTTTTTACAAGAATCTGCTCTAACCAAAACTGAAAATAAATTATCGGCCATGAGTGGTAACCTTAAAAAGTGATAAAAGAGCGAAAAAAATGGTAATTTTTCAAAAATCCCTGGTAATTTTTCAAACATCCCTTGTAATTTCCAAAATGGGGAAGTTATCGAAAATCCAAGAATTAAATTTATAGGTATTAGGTAACTCTTTATAAGCAAAAGAAAAAAAAATCAGCTCCACCTTTGTTTCTATCAATTCTCGCACTTACCAAACTTGGTCAAAGATGAAGAGTCAAGAGGGATATGTATAATCCAAATGTCAAATTAGACAAGCTTTTGCGTACCCCTAATAAAAACCCAAAGAATCGATTTATACGCCAGTGAGAACCGCAGTTCAAAATGTACACCTGATTTCAAAAAAAACCCATACATGCATTTTTTCCTACGCCACAAAATTAAGCTTTTCATTAGTGTATACTATTATAAGGCACCACTAGCTTAGTATGCCTGACAGCTTAAAATTCAATGTGACATCCTTAAAAATGCCACAGATATCAACATTTTCAAAAGTTCAAATTATCACGCGAGTTAAAGAAGACGGCTGGTCTATAAGAAGAGCGACCACGACCTCACATTTTGGAGTTGATAAAATGAAGATAATGCGATGTAAAAAGCGCTGGATTGAAAATAATTCTACGGATAGGAAAGATGGATCAGGACGATCAAAAGTAAGTTCTGAAGTGCAAGATGAGAGACTTATTGACCATCTCAGACAAAATCCTTTTTCAACGTCGGTTGAAGCAGCTAATGTAACATTATTTACGGGTTCTTTAGCAACAGTAAATAGAAGGGTAACGAAATCAGAAGTCTCTTGTCGAGTTGCTGCAAAGAAGCCTTTTCTAACAGAAGAACAAAAACAGGCCAGAGTGATTTTTGCACTGAACAACGTTCTTCGTGATAATGACTTCGGGGAGAGGGTGGTTTTCAATCATCTTCAAGCAGCAGGAGAATTTTAGTTTATCGTCCACCAAATTCTAGATTTGAACCCGAATATACAAACCAAATTAAAAAAGTTGGACATTTTTCTGTAAACATGTGTTGGTTTAGTGCTAGAGGTTTGGGTTTTTTTTGGAGAATCGAAGGAAGATTCAATAGTGAACGATATATTGAACTCCTTGAAAACGTTATGCTACCATCTGTACAGGCTTTACATGAAAATAATGACTTCGTTTATCAGCAGGACAACTGTCCAGTATACACGGCTAATGTTGTTCGCCAATGGTTTCAGAATAATAATATAGAAACACTTCCTTGGCCAGCCAACATCCCTGACCTTAACCCAATGGAAAATATATGGGGTCGAATCGTTAAAATAATATACCAGAGGAATTGGAGACCACGAAATGCTGGAGAGTTAAGCGATGCTATTTATCGCGCATTGGATCAGCTGTCAGAAGACCATCAGTATTTTCAAAATTTAACCTTTTCAATGCCCAGACGTTTGCAGCTTGTAATAGATAAAAATAGTGATCCTATTAAATACTAAATTATTTATTTTAGTTCTTTTTTAAGTTAAAATAATTAGTATTAAGTTTACCATCGTTTTTGTCCTAATCCAAAATGGGTTACCGCCCTCTTTATATAATAGCCTTCGTCCGTTACTCAAGTGATAATTTGATATTCTTCAATAAAGACTTTACTAAACATTATTTTTGCTAATTTTTTAGTATTATGCAAAATTTAATATAAAAATAAGGTTGCCTTTAATTTAAGTAAAAAACTATTTTCATTTTTAGAGACCTTTTTTAAACAATATGACAAATTGTCGTACATTTGAAATTTTTAGGCATTTTAGCTGGTGGTCCGTATATATTATACACTCTTAGAAAGCTCAATTTTGTGACTGCATGTATGCTTTTTAAATCAAGTGTATATTCTGTACGAAAATATTTATCTTGAAATTTTCCGAAATATTCATGTGTTGCAGTTCATTTGGCCACCAGTTTAGCCTGGAAAAAATGCAGAGGCAAAAACTCTTCTTGGCGCGAGCATACTGCGTTAAGCATGGACAGTAGATTTTCCTCCTTTGGCCTTGTTCAGGGCCAACCTTAGATTAAAAAGAGACAAGATACCTGACACTTACGGAGACTTTGGTTATATTATTATATGGAACAATGTTTACCTTTCTGTTGTTTACAGTAAACATACCAGTGGCGTACCTACTTAAATATTTTTTTTTATTTGCACATGGATTATATTATTAAAATTTTACTATAATATGAAATCTGCAAAATAATTTAAAAAACATGCATGCATTTGAGCTTTGGAAGCTTCCTAACAATAAATGTTTGTAGTAAAATTTTATGCAAAATAAATTTATTACAAAGTTTGTATATGATTTATAGCAATTTCAATTTTCAACACAATAAAATTATGCCAAACATTAAAACAACGACACACAGTTCATAGCACCTGGAACATCAAGAAAAAAAATATAATATTACCTACTAGCTAAAAATTATGTTATTGTGTTTGTAATTTTGTTATTTTTTCTGGTCATTAGCAGAAACTTGCTTATACTGACCTCTTCAGTACACAATAAAGTCAATAATGCTTAGGGTATATAGAGACATCTAGGACAGAAAAAAAGATTTAAATATCAATTCGAAGGGCGAGCGCAGATGGCAACGGCGGCAGTCCCAACAAATCAACCTTAATATTCTGATAAGAGGTAGGAATTCAATATTCTTACAAACCTGAACAAATGTGAATTAACTTCTATTGTTGTTGGCAAGTTAGTTTAAGGTTTATTTTAGTATTTATAAAAACACCTTCGAAAATATCTTATGTGTGCATTAATTACTTCATCAAAAGTATGCTTTCTTTTATCGTCGTTATTATTATAAAAAAAAACGACCCATTGGGAATCAACTACTTCATCAAAAAAAAAAACGTGTTTGTTGATATTTTAATCTAAGGATATACTAATTTAAGTATATTTCGTAAACTTTTTTTTTTAATTTTCTGTGTACCTACCGGGATGTACTACCACTGACTTATTTCACTTGCTCTCCCTTTGTTTTCAAAACATTGGACGATTTGTTCCAAAATATCACTTTAAATGCACTGAAATATTCTCCTACTGGTAAAAAAACACACTATAAAGGTTTTTTGACAAAATGGGGTTTTAAAACGACTTATAAACTGCTTAAAACATCCTGAAATTTAAAAATAAATAGCACAAAAAAGCTTGTGTCAATAAAAATATCATCCGGCCGTCTGCGCTCTGCCGACTTTCCCCATTCACAATCCAATCATGACCTAAAGTGGTTGAGATAGAATTCTCTGTCTCTATCGTTCTAACGTCGTTTAAAAGGATAGAAAAATAGTCGACATTTCTCACCTTTGTTTTGTTGTGATTTTATTTGTAAATAAACAGTGGTTATTATTTGCCAATGAGTTTTCGTTGGACCAGATATCTTGTCTCTTTTTAATCTGAGGGGCAAACCGTGAGTTTTTCAAAGTTATTATTTTTATACATTTTGCGATCCTTTGGTCATTGTTTTGTTTTGTTGAGATTTCTATTTAGTAATTTCTAAAAACTTATTTAATCAAAATAACGTTTCTTGTTCGTCTGAACTAATTGCATAAACTTTTCCCAATCAGTTAAAAAAAACAGTTCATCAGAGTAAACCAAAATTTTGCGCATTAAAATTTAATTTATTAAATTTATCTTTATTGCATAATTTTTCTTATATTAAAAAATTTAAAATACATTGTTATCCTTGAAAAAAGACGGACAATGTAAAAAAAAAATGTTTTGTAATAATATGCCAAAGGTTCGCTTTGGAAAATTTTGTTACCTTTTCATGTGAGGTTTATCCGTTTAGATCATTTAACTGCTTTTGCCATTTGAGTCTTGTCCTAAACGCTCATTTAGCCATCTTAAAATATATAGATATGACAAAAATAATTATTTACTTACCAAGAGAGAAAATCTAGTTATAAATATTTTTTTAAATAAAACAAATTTGATAAAATGATGAACAGTATCTGTACAAATCATTGCATCTGCGCGGTAAAGGGAGGTAAAGTAACCAACACTCCCTAGGGAGGTAAAGTGACATTTTCCTCCCTCGTTTGCGGGTTTGAAATGTAATTTTCGGTCAGGGTAGGAGAAAAATGTACTTACAGATCAATTGTTTGATCCAGTGCCGTACGCAGGGGGGATCTTAGGGGATTAACTCCCCCCCAGAGCCACTAAATATTGACTTCCAAAGATTAAATGTTTTTCAAAAATCAAGTTACTTTATAAATTTTTCTGTTTTTTTACAAACATAAAAAATGGCATTTTTTTGTCATACTCTTTGTTACGCGACGCGCCGAACAGAAAAAAATGTAGAAAGCATCCAGCTTAACCTCATCATTTATTTTATTAAGAGTCCTTACAAATCCGGGGTCATTTCGTATCAAATTAACCAGAGGTTTGGCAGACCATCTCCCCGATTTTGGTACATTTATTCTACACATAAAGGGGATGAAAAATTTCCAATTTTAAATTTTTTTGACCATTACTTTTTTTTAAATTAATTCTTGAAAATAAAAAAAAACTACCAATTTTGCATAAATATACTTAAAGAAATTAAAATATCTCGCTAACTACTTAAACTTGGACAGTGGTTTGTAACTTTTGAATGATGTATCACATGATGTACTTTTTGTTTTTAAAAAAAATTGAAATTAAAAAAAAACTTTTAATTTTTGGAAAAACAGCATTTTTTATTTTTTTTTTTAATAAATTAATTTATAAGAAAACTAATGGTCCACCACCAAATATTATCCAAATCGGGGGAGATGGTCTGCCAAACCTCCATTTTTTTTTTGGTTGATTTCATATCAAATGACCCTCCGGTGATATATTGATATTTTCTTCTTTCAAAAATGTCTCGTAAATGTTTCCTTTTTTGGCGTCCACATTAGTTTTCGTTCAGATCGAAACAAAATCGTCTGCTGTACATGTTAATGGCAGTCGTCCCGTTTTTAGGTGAAAACTACGTTGGGTGATAAGTTTGTCAACTTTACAGCCGCCCTAAAAAATTACAAAGACAAAGAAAATTTTGAGGAGTTCACTCAAACGCTAGACGGCCTTTGCCAACCAGGGACCGATATAAGGATATTTTTAGGTTTGGAGAAATTTATTAGGCCGCAGCATAACTTTAGGTTTAGTAGCTATTTAGATCAGAAAGGATAAATTAAAATAAAAAAGTAAATGCCTGTTTACTCAAGTTAATGCTTAATAATTGTGTAATTGATTGACACAGTCGTGCACAGCATTTTGGATTGGGGGGGGGGGGTTAGGGGCATAGTACAATAAGGAATTAGAATCACAATAAGAAATTTTATAAATTTTTTGTTAATCCTGTAAACAGAAACAGTTAGAACAACTATATTTTTACAATAAAACTAATCATGCGAAGAAATCATAAACATTATTTTTTGCACCCCTGAAGAATAAAAAATGTTTAGCATCAGTAACCAAAAAAGTTATATAGTTTTTTTGTTTGCGGACAATGATTAAAACTTTTCTAGGATAGTCAAAAATTATTATTTTTTAAACAGACTCGCCATCTTGAATTTTAAATAAATGTAAGTTTTAACACAGGTTCTATAAATTTTGAAACATGCGAGTCGTTTATTAAAATTGGTCAAGTTTTGGAAAAGTAATGGCTGTTCAAAAGAATAGATTTTTTTCTTAATAAGCTCGATTGCTTGGAGAGAATGTCGTCTTCTAACCAATGTTTGAGATATAATACGCGCAGAAAAAGATATCCAGGAGGGTCAAAAATACCTATTTTTTAATAGGTCCACCATCTTGGATTTTTATAAAAAATCTATAAATTTTGATACCTAAAAAGTTTAATATTATTATAAGCGGACAGTTTCTCGCTTAGTTATAATTATTTGAAAAACTGTTTTGGCACACCCTATATTTTTCACTCTACACGTATTTCGCTACGTTAACATCTTTAAAAGATTAATTCACGCCAAAGGTTCCAGTCGCCTCAGTCGCCATTTTGAATCATTGGATTTTAACAGGGGGCCATATTAATTAAGGAACACAAAAGCTAAATTTGCAAAAAACCTTTAAGAAAATGTAATTTTATTTTATCTTTTGCGATTTTTTTTTTTTTTTTGACGTTCCTTAGAAAGCACAGACAGTGTTTTTCAAAATTATATTTGTGTATTTTTTCAACTTTTGCGTAAAAAGCACAGGCATTCCAAATAATATTTATTTAACTTCGTTTTTATGGAAAGCCGAAACAATGAGGTTAAATTATGCCCCTCAACCAACCCAAAGTCCATATTGCGAATGAATGAAAGTATGAGTAGGTAATCAACCTTGGTTGACTAACAGTTACGTTTTATCGATTACTTTTATCAATTACTCATTAAGCGAGTAACTAGGCCTTATGCTTTTACCTCCGCAACATAGTGATGCTACTGTATTTTTTTCGCTATACTCTAAACGTTTCTTTCTATGTGTGATTTTCTGGTAATTTTGAAGCTGCAAAATGGCCTGCTCAGCACCTTCTCAACTAAAATGTCGTTTAACTCTTTTTCGATTTATAGTGTAGGGTCATATGTCGATAATTTCTATCCCGTGGGATTTTGAATGAAGGAGTTTTGTGATGATGTGGGATTGATAGCTCTTTAGTCACACAATCAAGTGTTACCGGGTGTTTTGTTTGCATCCGTGTAAAAGGGGTTTATATGACGTCATCTTTCAAGATGGCGGTCAAAAATCATAAAAAATACCAATTTCGCAACCGGGGCATGATTATACTCGATGCCATATAACTCGAGGAGGAGGTTTCCAAAAAAATAACTTTTAAGGTCATCCGACCTTAAATGACATTGAAAATCGCAAAAAAAAAAAACAAGATTTTTGCCATTTTCTCTTAAAAAAATCTTAATAATTCGACATTTTGTCACACTAACTTCAAATGTACCTCAAGCTATTAGGCGTATATTCCAAATTCGATCCTTTGAGTTTGATGCAGTTTGAAGCTTTATGACCTTGAAAAATACCCCAGTAAAATTAACATATTGCAAAAATAACATACTAAAGGGCGCTTATTAATCAACTATTCAAGCGACGAGGACAATATTTGGTAAAAAAGATAAGAAGGTCGAGTGTTTTCGTTCAGCTATGATGCGTTTCAATATGACGGCTGATATATCAAAATGGCGACCTACAACAATATTTTATTTTATCCAATTTCGTAAAAACACAAAAATGACAAGGTCGCCATTAATTATTGTTGACTTATCGCCGCTCACTATGAAAAAAAAGTTTAGTTGATGTATGACCTTGATTGACTTTAAAAATACCATTTACAAGTAAAAAACCAGGTTTTTACAATTAACCACTACGCAAAAACTTTAAGTGCCGGAGATGAAATTAACATCTTAGCCATAACTAAACACTTCATTTTAAACTTCCCTATAATATTTTTTTGATCTGGCGTCCAAGGTGATTATGCTATACCCCGGTAAAAATGACCTATATGTCGATTTTATTAAGTTTCGGGACTTGAATTTTATGTTCTACTCACTTGTCTGCCAATAAAGTAATTTAAATTACCTATAAGAGAGTTAGCAGAAGTTAGGTATACATAACCATATACTGGACCAGATGTTTTAGATGCTATTTTCCAAAATGGAGGGTCAAAAAAGTCTAAAAAATTCGAATTATGCCAGTAGGGCATGACTATACTTGTTTATTAATATTCATAATAAAATTCAAGGATGAGGTTATAGCTATTTAGTCACACATTCATGTGCCACCGGGTGTTCATTTTTACCGGAGTATAGCATAATCATCTTGGACGCCAGATCAAAAAAAAAAATGATAGGGAGGTTCAAAATGAAGTGTTTAGTTATGGCTAAGATTTTAATTTCATTTCCGGCACTTAAAGTTTTTGCGTAGTGGTAAATTGGGAAAATTACAACAAAAAGCTGGTTTTTCACTTGTACATGGTATTTTAAAGGTCAATCAAGGTCATGCATCAACTAAACTTTTTTCATAATAAGCGGCGACAAGTCAACAAGAATTGATGGCCACCTTGTCATTTTTGCTTTTCTACAAAATTGGATAAATTAAAATGTGGTTATAGGTCGCCATTTTGATATATCAGCCGCCTTATTGAAACGAGTCATAGCTGAACCAAATTTTTTTTAACAATATTGTTGGACTTGACCATCTTATCTTTCTTACCAAATTTGGTCCTCTTCCCTTTAATAGTTAATGAATAGCGCGCTTTAGTATGTTATTTTTGCAATATGTTAATTTATTGTGGTATTTTTCAGTCATGAAGCTTTAAACTGCATCAAACTCCAAGGATCGAATTTGGCATATATGATAAAACGTCGAACTATTAAGATTTTTTGTAGAGAAAATGGCAAAAATCTTGTTTTTGCAATTTTCAAGGTCATTTAAGCTCGGATGATCTTGAAAGTAATTTTTTTGGAATCCTCGTCGTCGAATTATATGGAATCGGGTATAATCATGCCCCGGTTGCAAAAGTTGTATTTTTTATGATTTTTGGCCGCCATCTGAAAAGATGACGTCATATCAATCCCTTCTACACGGATGCGAACAAAACACCCGGTAACACTTGATTATGTCACCAAAGAACTATCAATCCCACATAGTCACAAAACTCCTTCATTCAAAATCCCACGAACTTACATATGCCCTTTTACTATTAGTATCCCAAGTAACACAGCGTCCTGTAGATAAGCTGGGATAACGTTTCCGCAGCAAAAAAGATAACAATAGTGCTTTTCCTGTCTTCTGCTACAACGCTTTGAAAACGTCTTGAAAATGGTGTCAAAACTATTTTAAGGAATATTTTTTGCCTATGACAACGTCTACGGCAGCTGAAACTACAGCATTTTAGCACATGAAAGCAATGTTGTTTAAAATTTAACTTCCCTGACAAAAAATGTATTTAAAAATAGCAATTAAATCAAAATTGTCCGCCAACATAAAAGACTGAAGATAGACAGTTAAAATAAATATCAGTGATGTTTAACAAACTCTCAATCAAAAATACGCATTTTGTGCACAATAAATCGAAAACAAAAGCAAATCTTGGCGTGATTGCTGTGGGCTCACGGTCCCAGCCTAGCGGTAGAGGGCGCTTATTGTCAAATGCTAAATAGCATTGAAAGCAGCTGCATTTTCATAAAAATTGCACTGCACACAGTTTTTTCAGTTGTATTTTAAGAAAAAAAGTTAAGATTGAAACTATATAGTTAAGTTTTAGTATATTTTTAGGTATAAGTTTTACCTTTAAAAGTTGATTAGCTAGATGATATAACTATAGAAGTTATTTTGAATGTAAATTTCGTAGTCAAACAATTTTAACATCCAAAATTACAGATTAAATGAAGCTAGCTAGGCTATTTTAAAGCAAAAGGAGAGCTGTTAGTTTTTGCAGTATTGACTTGGCTTTAAAGTCTATATTGTCGAAGCTCTGTTACTTGGGATCCTTTAGCCTACTATAACGATCATATTGACAGCAAACTGACAGAAAATCCATGTTTTACCTGTCGATTTGGTTATATAAATGGCGATAAAGGACAGTGAAGAGGTAAGAGTTAACAGGCATTTTAGTTGAGGACGGTGTTGGTCTGCTACATTATCTTTTCTTGAGTGATTCATTTTAAGTTAAAATTTTCTGGCAATTTCTTGACAGTAAATAATTGACAATATCCGACTGGTTTTATTGTTGCGAAGGTAAACGCATTAACTACTTTGTTCTGTATAGATTTAGGTTTTTGTTGCGTACCTAGTTGTTAAGTTTATCTGTTGGATAGGTAGAGGGGGTGTCCATTAGTTAGGTGAGATTCGACGTTGTTTTATTATTTGTAAGATGGTGTGAGACCCCCCCGCGTGAGATGTCTTCTATGTCCTACATTTTTGTTTTGTAAAATTTTATAAGAATGTATATTTACTCCCACCACCCCCTTTGATGTGGTTATATTCCCCACCCCTTAAATACATTTTTGATATTGAGCAGTAGTTATTTTTTTTAAATTAATTTAAAAGTGTTTCACCGCAAATACCAGGATCTCCTGACTTATTTAATTCGCGACAAGCTAAATTATTTTTTCCAAAGATAGAGGGCAACTTTGCGACAAAAAAGTTATATTCGACTAAAGGGATAAAATAAAACTTTCATTCAACATTTTTCATTTTTAACAAAAAATCTTCCAATTGCTGTCGATCCCCTTACTTACCTTAATAATAATATTTTAGTCCCTAATTCCTTTCAATTTTCACCTGTGGAACCTTCGGAGCTTTTGGAGGCTTTAAAGGAAATAAAAAATAAAAAATCGACAGGTGAGGATGAGGTGTCGGCGGCGGTGCTGTTGAAATTGCCTCAGGATGCTCTTGTTGCACTGTGTGCAGCGATTGACGGTTCTTTTGCGGTAGGCTATTTTCCGGTTTGTTTGAAAACAGCAATTGTTATACCATTACATAAGGGTGGTTCTACTGATATCCCTTCTAATTTCCGGCCAATTTCTCTCTTGTCAACGCTTTCCAAGGTTGTCGAGAAAGTGGTAAAGAAACGGATGTGGATCTTTTTAACGAAACATAAAATAATTACAACCAAACAATATGGATTTCAATCATCCAAAAATACACATGACGCTATTTTCCACTTCTTGGATGGAGTTTACAACACATTAAACAAGTAAGAGGCTGTTGCGGCAGTGTTCTGTGATTTGTCGAAGGCGTTTGACTGCGTGGATCACGGAATACTGCTGGGAAAGCTAGAGCGTTATGGTTTTAGAGGGAATGTGTTATCTTGGTTTCGATCTTACTTAGGCTTCCGAACACAGTCTGTCAGAAATGGAGAATCCAAGTCTGCAAACGTAAATATAACCTGTGGTGTACCTCAAGGGTCGGTTTTAGGGCCACTTCTATTTATCATTTATATTAATGATATAGTAAATCTTCCGATATATGGTACATTCACACTTTTCGCTGACGATACATCCGTCTTATGGCATCACAAAGATATTAACATTCTTAAGAATCAAATATCAGAAGATCTTTTAAAAATAAAAGAATGGTGCGATGCTAATCGATTGTGCTTTAATATTGACAAAACAAACATTATAGGTTTCAAGTGCGACATGCAGAATATCAATTTTGGTGATAATCCTCTACAAGATAAAAATGTAACTAAGTTCTTAGGCCTTCATATAGACGACCAGCTCAGATTTGAGGATCATATTTTAAAACTAAGCAAAAAGCTTTCGTCTGGGTGTTTTGCCATCAGATGTGTCAATGTTGAACTAGGTAAGGATATGGCTAGAAACGTGTATTTCGCTTTATTTGAATCACACCTAAGATATGGTATCCCATTTTGGGGTACAGCTAATCAAAGCCTTTTAAATATTCTCCTTATTCTTCAAAAAAAAGCAGTCCGTTTCATGGCCAATATCAGACAAAGAGAGTTTATAATTGAAACTGCCACACTGGTGTTCAGGAATTATGACAGTATCCGTGGAACAGCAGATCTTCAACGACAAACAAGGCAAAACATGAACTTACCTTTACCAATTCCCAAAAGTTCTCTGACTAAAAAATCATTATTCTACGAAGGTCGTAAAATTTTTAACCATCTTCCTAGTTATCTCAAAGAACTAAATACAGTTAGACGGTTTAGAAAAGCATTAAAAAGAGAACTACTTAATAGGCCATACTACTGCCTAAGTGAATTTTTTGCAGATAGGTTTTAGAATAGTTTAATAGTAAATAGGTACCAAAATTGTTCTCCGTTTTGTTATTTTTCATAACTAAATAAATTTTTATTGTTTTGTTTGTGTTCTTCTATTACGTCATGTTGCTTATTGTTCTTGTTTTAAACTTTTAAAACCTGTAATGTTATCTATAAGTTTGTTGTATAGATTTAAGATTAGTACAATAATAACCAAAGAAAAACAAAACCTAAAATAATTTTACTTATATCTTTTACCATTTGATATTGTTATTTTACATTTTATATTACTGTTTTAATATTGACATTTTACTTTTTATATTAACTTTTAGCCAGCTTTGTCAATAGGATTTTTATTCTGGACAATAAAGTATTTTTTGATTGAATACAAAAACGGAAGTGTACTAGATAGGGGGGGTGGAATCGCCAGATTCCAGTGGTGATTTTGACCATAAATCTTTGAACATTGAATAGTCTATTCAATGCTTGAAGCCCTAACATTATTCCTTTTAATCGCGCCCCTTCCCCGATTGGTGTGGGTTGGGTTAGGCCGGGATCATCAATGTTAAAGCTTTTCTTCCTGCTTGTTGGTCATACTTATAAATAGTGGCTAAGGACACTAATCCTAGAGCAAGGTCTAAAGGAAGCGAAGCCTGACATTTATTTTCACACTTGCGTTGTCATTTTTGATTTGTTTGCCTCGCTTTTGTCATCGGCGGCTCGTTATTATTGTAAATAGTTTTTTATCAAACGATTTAGTTTTATTAAATATTCCTGTTGTGTGCCAGGCAGCAAAAAATAGACCTGCGACGGAGTTCAGCTCTTTCAAGTACCTATTAAAGGTAAGTTATAATGAGTGAAGAAGTATTTTTATTAGGAAAATCAAACAGCAATAGAAGGCTGGAAGCCTTCGAACAAGAAAAGTTAAGGATTTATAAGGCAAGTTTTATAACAGTACCTATTTTTGCCCCGACGATATTGCTTAATAAAGTGGAAGTATAAATTCGATTCCTTGTGTATTTGCGTGCCTGATATGTGAACAATTTAAGTACTTCTTTTGGGGCAAGTATTCACCTGTATATAGCGTAAAACCCCGATTTCAGTTACAACCTGGTTTTCCTAGGAAAAACTAGTTTAGATTAGGTCAGATTAAAATCTAATCTAAACTTATATAATTTAGTCTAATCTAATCTAATATAGAGTTAACACTTATAACTAGTTTTTACTAGGAAAACCCGGGTTTTAACGGTAACATGTAGGTACTGTGATAAGAATGCGTTGTATTGGTAAAAGATTTTAAACATTATAAATCTAATGTAGTTTTAAATTCATTTGGATAATTTAGACAACTTGAATCAGTTTTCTGTAATTATTACGGAATAATTATTTTTTTACGTATAAGTATAACTATAGCCAAAAGAAAGAAAAAAACTGTATTAATTCTTACTTGAAACACAGTGACACAAAATGTGTTATAGTACACTATCATCATATCAACGTATTGTACGGTAGTTCATCAAAAATTTAGTTGCTATTTGGATCCTAAAACACCTACATCTACAAAAAAAAGGAAAATTTGGTACCAAAGCGTTTTTTTGGCCACCCACCAAGTAAATGTTGGAGAGAATGATGGGGATTTAGGAAGACAAAAGTGTGAAATAGTTGAAAAAATTGTAACTTTGAAATAAACATTTTTCTGCAGTTTGGTTGAAATTACTAAGAGCTTTAGTTTTTGAAATATTTAAAAGAGGTGTTAAAATATTTTTTTAAAAGACATAATTCTTGAAGCAAAGAAGCAGATATCAATATACGTTTCCAGATTTTAGTTCCTATGAATAGTACTTACCTAAAAATGTTGTTGTCCGATTTTACAGAGGGTTTACCCAACTTTTCGTATTGATAATTTATTCATAACTTTAGTAATTCTGAATGCCTGTCGTTTTACTTCTTTATCAAAATACAGAGAACCCGAACTAAGAGTAAAATCTGATTTATAATTTTGGCGTATATTTTTCAGTTTCGTAACTCGCGGCTGTATGATAATGGGCTAGTCGTGCTTTCGAGAAATACTTTCTTATCGTATTTATCATTCATTAAAATATTTAAAATAAGAACGAACCGCCCATGACAAAAGCGAGGCAAATAAATCAAAAATGACAACTCAAACTTTCGAAGTAATGTCACGCTTCGCTTCCTTTAGGGCTTGCTATAGGATTAATAGTGGCACATGATTTGGTGGGGATTTTCCCTCTCCCTCCTGTAGATCCGCGCCTGTCACTGACCCTTTTGTCTAAGGGCCAAACCGCCAAAAAACAAAATAGAATTTTTTCGCACTCTTGCTTATCACGTGCGCGTTTTTAGAGCCAGGGTTGCCACAATCCTTGAAATCCGGGAAAAAGTCGGGAATTCGGGGGGTTGAGAAATTGCTAAGAATCCTTGAATTTTTCAGATTTTTCATTGGGATGAGATTCCCTTGTACCTATATGAAATTTACATATAACATTTTTTTGCCGGCCTCCGAAGCGGGGGTAGCGTATTTGCCTGCCGCATGGAAAGCCCCGGGTTCGAATCCCGGATAGGATGGATATTTTGTGTTTGTTTTTAACTCTGCAAAAATACGTTGCTACGTCGGGCATTGATCCAACTATGGATGAAAAGTCCCAGTATCAAAAAAAAAAAATTTAAATTTCAATGCAATTTTCTCCTGCAGCGCTACCTTTCGATTTATAAATAATAGAAAATATATTTTTATAAAACATTTAAAATTTTACTGGTTTTTTTAATTTTAAATATGCAATATTACACACTATTTTTTGTAAAATTTTACAATCTGCGGTATTTGTTTCGATCACAACATTAGAATTTTTTTGAGTGGCAATTGCCCCTAAAAAGTTGGCGCTCACTATAGTGTCATTAATTGTTACAATTTTAGTTAACAGTTTTTTTCAACAGCATTCAGAACGTGTAAAAAAAAGATTTTTTAGTATTTTTGACATTTCACCAACACATATAGAACTGACCAACTCAGACTCTCCTAACTCGAATTTTTAAAAATAATTACGAAAAACTTGTAAGATATCTTATAGGTAGGTACTGCAAATTTTTTTTTTATATCTTCATGTCTGTCTGCAGATAACTAAAGCATGGCTTTTTTGGTTACCGATGCAAAAAAACTTTTTTTTAATCACGGGTGCAAAAAGATTTCTGTCCGTTTTTTACCCAAAATTAATGAGAAATAGTGGAAAATAGTAATACTGAAAAAATCTAATTATTCTTGCCTAAAAATTAAGCCATTTCCGCCAGTTTTCACCAAGTATTTACGAAAAAATCATTTAAAAACTTCGTAAAATTATTAAACTGTCAAATATTAAAATGTCGCAGCCAATGAACGTCACCGAGTAAAAAGACACATCGCTATGGCAACCACTGTTATTTCATTTACCAGCCGCCTTGATTTATAGTGTAAAGATGGTCTGTTTTGTAAAAAAGCACTATTTTAGCCACTAGTTGTGAAAACTACTATTGTCTGCGGCACTATAACATCATTGATGAATTTTTTACAATCTAAGTTTAATTTTAAGCATACTTATAACAGGATTTTGGCATCAAATGTAGAACTGAGCCTAGACCAGATCCCACATCAAACCAGCATTTCCTGCTTAAACTGCAAAAAATTGCCAACGCTATGACATCGAGATTGTTTAAAAATCATTCGGGAAAAAGTCAAGAATTTTATCTAGAGAATCTTGTGGCAACCCTGGGGTGCTCATCCCTGGCTAATCCTTTTTATGCTGGCGAATATTGGCCATTTGCACGAACCAATTTATTTAGGGTAGCTCTACTACTAGGGAGCCCCTAAATTTAGGTAGGGGTCGGTTTTCGTTTGCTTGTCTTCAGATGACCCCTAAACACTCTAGGTGATCCATAAATCTAGGGAGTCGATATCGGCCCCCTAACCCTTATCTAACTAAACCTAAAAAAAATATTTTTAGGGCGTTTTAGAATTTTTTTGCATAATAATCAACATTTTGAATGAAGTGAAGGGGTTTGATAATGACCTCTGGTTATTAGGAGTTTGTAGATGACGGATTTCATGGAAAAATCGATGCTGCAAAATATTTTTCATAGGCCAGCTGTTTCAATTTTCAATGTGCCCTAGATATTTAAAATGCCTTTTGATTACTTAATAAACAAACAATATTGTTCATAGATGATCGTAAAACTTCTTACTGTACTGCATGCCTTACGGAATTCTAAATCACCATAAACCCTTCACCGGGTGCTTTATGCCAGTGAGACTGCGGGAGTATTACAAATGCGCATGGATTCTCGAATAACGGTGGGGCGGCGCAAAAGGTACGGTCAGTATATTGAATTGAATTGAAATATACTTTATTGTCACATAAGATTAAAACATTGTATAAATCCAGAGAAATGGGCAAAATTTCTCTGTATAAATCTCGTTTACAAAGCTTAATAGTTAAATATATAATCTATTTATTCTAACAAGTAGAGCTCAAGTATTTAACAAAATAAATACCATAAAAACATTGATTAATTTTGGTTCATCATCAAATCAAAGGAATGATACACAAAAACAGACAAGGCATTAAAAAAACCACAGCCCCAAGGCAAAGAAAAATTACATAAGTTCGTTAATTTCATAATAAGATGTGTCCTCCAGCAACAGATTTCCTAAAAACACTATTAGGCTTTTTAATATAGTTCGATAATTAATAAAAAAGACAAAATTTAAAAACAAAAAAAAAATTATTAACAATATTTTGACGTTTAGCCATAATTAGAAAGAAAGGTTTGTGTTTGCGAGAATTTGCCACTCGTTAGCCACAAAAATGCGACGATGCCAAATGTAAATCATACATAACATGGATTTTCTGTCAGTTTGGTGTCAATTTGGCACTGATCATAGGCTAAAGGATACTAAAACGAAAATGAGTTAACTGGCTTTTTAGTTGAGAACGATGTTGGTCAATGCTAGGTGCTAGGGGTCGTTTGATGCAAATGGCCATATTCAAGGAAGATGAGAATTCGACAGCTAGGCACTCTTACCGGTTATGAAAATTTTTTATATTAATAGTATTTAATCTTTGCGGTTATGGAAAGGCGTGGTAAGCTCGGAAATTACGCGAAAACTTTCCTTACTGTTTGGCCGAATGCCTCTTTTGGTCAAAAGAGAGAACAGGCTGATAACCCGACATCCTATCCTTACAAAAACAGCTGTTTATAAATAAAAATAAACTTTAAAAAAATGGAGAAGGAGGATGAACTTCTTTACAACTATTTTACAAATATTTCACAAATGTGCTTCGAGAAAGCTAGAGAATACATTGTAAGTACTTCAGTATACGGTTTTCTGCCATTTTTGATTTTTTATGAAAAATTCTTTCTGGGGGCACCTACTAGAGTCCCTAGGACGCTTATTCTTGAACGACCGTGAGGTGAGGTGAGCTTTTTTCACCACCTTTTTCCACGGAGAATTTCGCTCACCTCACCTCACGGTCGGTCAAGAATAAGCATCTAGGACCCCAAATCCGCATGGGTGGGTTGGTTTGTTTTTTAATTTTTTGGTGTTTTTTTTTAAATTTTTTTTTCACTAAAACAACCCAACCCAACCTATTTCAACCCAACCCCAAACAATAAAAAAAACATTACATTACAAAAGCAAGAGATTCATGTAAATCTCTATTTATAAGAGAGAAAATACTTACTTTAGCCTCCCTCTTTATATTGGACACAGTATGTCTGCTTCACAAAAAACATAAAAATAAAATTATAGAACAAAGATCAAATACAAGGCAAAATTTTCTTCTTAAGTTACCCATTCCCAAAAGTGCGCTTGTGCAAAAATCTATTGTTTTTAATGGTCGTCAACTTTTTAATAAATTACCGCTACATATTAGAAAAATTAATAATGCAAAAAAATTTAAAAGAGAAGTTCAGAAAATGTTGATTGAGAAAGCTTACTATAGTACAAATGAATTTCTAGAGGATAGTTTATAGTTAACTCTGCGTAGTTATCTTTTATTGTGTATAATACAAAATGTTTTCATTATTGGTGTTATGTTTTTATTATTTTATTACTCACCTGGCATTTTAATATAAATATATGTTTTTATTATGTTTGTTTTTAAATTAATGTTAATATCAATGTGTCATAGTATTTAGGTACTTTCTTTAAAATAATTTAAAAACTTATTCAATTTTATTTTTTTGTAATCACTTAATTTTATTCTTTTAATTTACCACAGCTTTGTCCATAAATACAACTGTCATTTTTGACAATAAAGCACAATTTGATTTGATTACAACCCCCCCCCCCCGGCACCCCTTTTTTTTTCTCTTCAAAAAAAAAATTGGCGCAGGCGGATTTGGGGTCTTAGGGACCCTAGTAGGTTCATAAAAAGTAAAAATGGGAGGAAACCGTATACTCCATAATTACCCTTTTATTTATTTAGAAGAATACATAAGTATACAGAATAAATTTATTCTTTTTCCTACAAACATGTGGAAAGTACTACTTCTACGCACAGCATGCATGCTCGTAGGCAAAATGTTTTACCTAGCGCGTGCAGCTAGCGTCTTTTCCGAAGTTACAGCTTGCCCAAACTCCGCTCGCACATTGTTCAGGCAAATGCCAGTGCATGCAAAAAAGTTTCACTTTCCACACTTTTTAGGTAAGTATCTATTTTCTACGACCACATATTATAATGATGGATGTCTTTAGAAAACACTAAATTTCACCTGTGTGAAAAAATTTTCCCACGTGTATGAAAGAAGTTGTCCACACATGTGCAGTTATTATACCTAATGTGTAAAGCCTTAGTGAAGAGTTCAGTTGTGGATTAAAAATGCTCTTGAGAGCTTATGCGCTGGCGGTTCTGCTCAAGATTAACCTCTGATATCTGGAACATTAGCCGAATTTTATACTTGGTACTGTTTGATAGCATTTATTTGATCAATCTATAACTGAGGCTTTAGCCAGATATTGATGCTCTTGTGCAGCCATAATTTCTAAAAAAACTCTTACTAAAGATGTCTTGAATTACAAAACTTTTAAAAAAAGGAACATCTATATAAACCGTCATATTGCAGTTTAAATAACAAAAATAATCACAAGAAACTTCACAGCAATTCACTATTTTAAATATGAAATATCTTAGGCAGTATTGGAATAAGGGGATTTTAAAATGTCCAAAAACAGAGAGCATTAAATTTATACTGTTTTGAGTGAGGCTTTGATTAATACCATCAGTAGGCTGAGGCAGATTAGGAAAGCGGCAATTATTGTTCCCTTTTTAAAAAATATATTTTATTATTATAGGACAATTAAAGGCCGTATTTCCAAATGTTGCTCTTGTAGTTTTCAAGGTATAAACTGCACTTCTAGTTACCTAAAAATCGAACTTGAAATTTGGGAAGAAGGTCCTTAGCCTTACCTGATGTTTAAATCTTTATTTTGTTAATTTATTTATTTATTTATTTGGTATAACCCCATTAAGGCAAATTTGTACAATTTACAAAAGGTAAGTAAAAATAACAAAAAAGAACATTGTACTGTACTATGCCACAGGAAAATAAGCAAATAATAAATAACAATGCTATACCAAAAACTGAAGTTTGACTTCATGTAAAAACATAAATAAATAATTACATAAATTTTTGCCCTATTAACTTGTTACGTATCTAGCAACAAGAGCCCTAAATTAGGGAAAAGGAAATTTAATTAGCCTTTAATGATGGAATAAAAATCATTGCACTAGTCATTTTTTACAGCTTTAAAAAAGTGTGAGAAAAGGTGGTGACTTTGGAGCTGCTTTTTAGGCTGGTCTCTTACCAGAGCTATTATTATTTATTATAATAACACGTACATTTGCTGTACTTTGTTAAAATTCGCTGACAAAAGTTGTCTCTAGGCAAGTGCTAGAATTTGCTGCTTGAACCGTGACATATTCAGCTAACAATAAATAATTCTTACAAAATGTTATAGGAAAAGGAAAAACAGCCAAAAATGCCCATTACCCCGTGGAGTACTTTTTTTAATTTTCTACAACAATTTGCATTAGCTGAAAAGAGTTACATGGAAATAGGATTTCTTCATAATAAACCTAAGGGGTTTCTTCGAAAAGATGTAAGTTATATTTCCTCTCATATTTCCTTAATGTATTACCTACTTTTATATACAGACCGCTTCAAGCTACTGCGAACATAGGGCGGAAGAAGTCTAATTTGCCAGTGTACGTACATGCAGAGACACCGCACGCCTATCAGTGAAGCAACCAATAATCAGGCTTGCGATCACCACTTGCATGACTTTCCTTTGGTATTTAGTACGCCTCTAACCACGGTGCTGTGTGGAGCGTAGTCAATGAAACCAGAATTTGGTCAATAAATACGCAAATTTTTATAATGTAATTTTCTTATTTTTTGTCACTGATAAATAAGAGCGTTTTATTGTCAACTGCTCAGATTTATCAGTGACGACGTGTTACAATGAAAATAATAAGGAGAAACAAAATAAAAGCAAGTTCTCAAAATAAAATAATACATTCTAAAAACCAAAAAGATTCTCCCAGTCAAAAAAAAATTAAAGCAAATGTTCTAAAAGTCCTCCTTGCTCGGCTAGACAATATCCGAGCCTACTATAAAAACCCCTTATAACGTTTCCAAGCATGTTAGGGGTGATAATTTGAAAAGCTTCTTCAAAAACAGATAGAAGTCATTAGGAGCAAGATCGGGAGATCGAGCTGGCCATAAAATAGTTCCCCGTGTACTTATAACCCGATTAGGAAATACATTATCAAGATATTCCCTAACAAGGCCAACATTGTGAGCGGAACAACCATCTTGTTGAAACCATGTTTCACCACATCTTACACCTAACAACTGCCTAGCAGTTGGAATAATGTGCTGCTGCAGTAGATCCAAGTATCTAGGACCATTCAAATAAAACAAAATAATAAAAACAAAATGAATTTCCAAAAAACACTGCAGCGTGCTTCGAATCCACCTCGGTCGTACGGCACGGAGAGTAAATTGGACTTGATTCCCCCTATGTTCGCAGTAGCTTGAAGCGGTCTGTATACATTTTTATTTTTCATATAGTTCTTCTTTTATTATATAGGGTGGTCCAAAACAAACAAGACTTTTTTAACTGTCCATTACTTTTTTGTTCCATTTTAAAAATGATAATTTGATGCCAAAATTGACAATTTATAAAAATTCAATATGACGACCATTTTTATTAAAAACCGGTGTTTTTAACCCCCCCCCCCTGTAATTTTTTTATTAGCGCCACTGGTGAAGCATTTCAGTTTTGCGTCTTTTCTAAATATACTAATTTGCTTACCAGCGGGTAAGAAATATAAGAGTATGAATTGTTCAAATAAGTGCAAAAAAACACATATCTCAAATTTTTTGGTAATGTCGATATGCACATAAAACTGCAAAATTGTAAAACCTTTTTTTATTTTAATTAATAATAGCGTTTTCAATACTCGTTTAAAAACCGCTGCCGAGATTAATACAAAAAAGATTTGTGGGTTAGATTTAAGAATCACACTCTTTCCGAGATCTGCGTGGTGAATTTGTCCTCAGAAACGGCAAAAATTATGAATTTTGTGCAAAAAGTGGTGATCGAATATACAGACAAAGTGGTAAATTAAAGGCGGATTTACGCTGACCAAGCAAGCAATTAAGCAAGCAGGAAATTAACAGTTGTGGTGATTTGCCCTTATGGGTGACATTTGACATTTGTGAGGATAAACGGTTGTGTGTGTTCCCATAAGATGAACTTTTCTGAGGCCCCACGAAAATATATCACAAAAAGTTAAGAACCAAACAAAATCTGAATGAATTTTAAAGCCCAAAGGTGTTCGATTTACGATCGCAAGTCTAGTGCTCGTATTCGGATTCGGAATCGCCCTTAGATCACTCCCGGATAGATTTGTGACGTCACTGTTCTGGCTGGGAGTGATATGATTGCAGTATAGATCGAAAACGTTATTAAGTTGAAGTAATTATACCTATGAGAATTTGAAAGTTTAAAAGCCACACTAGAAAAAACACAATTGTAAACGCACTGTAACAGCAACAACAATTACTAACAACATTTAAAAAGACTAATTACAAATATGGTGTTTTGAAATCTTGTTAAAGAAGGAATGTCTTTAATCTGTTTTGGAAAGCATTGTATCTTTTTCCCTAGTTTCATACTTATGCACTGGCCTAAACTTTTCAAATTTTGAAGAAAGGCACTCATAAATATAAAACTTTGATGCAGTAAGCAACTTATGACTTAGTGTACCCAAGATTAAGTATTATTCTGAGTATCCGTTTTTGAATAACAAGTATTCTGTCAATGCCATACTGAATAAGTAATCCGTAATAAACAGTGAGCAAAGAATCTTTGGACAGATGTTTTGACAATACCCATATCTTGTAAGAAGCAGAATTAAGTCTTGAACATAGATTGTTAATATGATTTTTAATCGTTAGTCTTTGATCAAGATAAAGCCCTAGGGCCTTTGCTCCCTCAACATATTTGATTTTGCAGTCACCAACCAGCAATGATTGAAATTGACCCCGCACTGAACTAAACAGCTTTATTTTCTGCTGTTTCTTGACTTTCATCTTATATAACAACATTAAAATCATCAGCGTAATTTACACAAATGTTTAACAAGTTACCGCCTTCAGGCATGTCATTTATAAAGACTAAAAAGCAATGGTCCTAATAAGCTACCCTAGGATAACTTTTTGAAAACGATCTTTTGAATATGATATTGCCCATTCATAAGCAACTGCCTCTTATATCATAATGTCAATTGAAGTTTGTTCAGAAGAATGTCATGGTCAATGCAATCAAACGCTTTGGTCAAGTCTAGGAATATGCCGCTGTTATCCAAAGATTCATAAATGTTGGTCAAGAATTTCATTAGTGCTGTTTGTGTACTCCGATTTCTAAGAAATCTATGTTCATACATTCAAAAGCGTAGACAAGCTAAACTGGCTTTTTAATGTAACTTTTTTATATCTTACCTGATCTTACTAAGCGACACATCAGAAAACAGCCCAAGCTGAACTTCGCCGAGTCTAAATTAAAGGCGTTTTAATTTATTTATTTATTTATTTATCAGTACATTTGATACATCTTAGACTTTAATAAATTGTTAATTTTGGTATAAAATTTTTAAATTTTAAAATCTTTGCTTTTGAAAATGTACGTAAACGTCCCGGTTTTTTTATTTTTTAGAATTCACTAAAGTTTGCTTATGAAAGCATGAAAAATGATATAAAAAAACTTGAAGATTCCTGCAAAAATAGTTCAGCACTAAAAAGATTACAGAATTACTGCAAGAATGTATTTCAACTCTTAGGTGCCAGAATAAGCCTGATTGAATTGTATCCTTTTTCATATTACGTTTAAGACTTTGGGTATTGTTTGACTTGATTGTCTAATGAAATACCAGATGTACCTTTTAGGTAAAAAGTTTTGGATAGGGTTATAATTGATAAATCAATGGAGGAAAAAATGAGAAAGACGTCTTTCATATGTTTGATATTTCAGCCAGAAAAATGCTGCAGGCAAAAATACAATAAAAAAATATGTGGTGTTAACATCTCCATCAAAAATATGCGTGTGGAGGAAATGGGAACCAAACAATAACGATCATATAATAAAGAACCTTTAAAGAAATCTGGTAGGTACGTAAACTGGTGCAAGTTCTATTTCGCAATGCTTAATGCTACCTTTTCACAGGATTTTCAACCATCAAACAATTATTTATTTCACAATGTGACAGAAATATGCGATTTTTTCTTTTAAAATGTTTACTTTAGTGGTGGCATTATGGTAATGTTTAACAACCACTGCCTAGCGTGCAGAACACGGTAAAAACTGTTAGTTGTAAAAAAAAGCTAGAGATGAGAAATACACAATAAGTGTTTTATATGTTGGAACCTCGTAACATTTTATTATTTTAAAAATTAATTGCGCCAAAATTCTCTATAACTAACGAAAAAAATAACCACAACAACAACGAAATGGTTTCATAGCTTACGGCAGTGGTTGATTACCACAACAAAGTGACAAATAAGTGTTCCATCATGTCTATTTATAATATATTTACAGGGTGATTTATCTCGAAAAATACTAACGCTACAACCTCGGAAAAAAACTTTCATAATAACGTTGGGTCCTACAAATTCACTAAAATTGTTTTTGTTTTTCTGGTTGCCTCCTTGGAAGCACCAATGACATCTCCCAGCTAAAAAAGTCCATTTTATTTAATTTAATCGTACTCCTTGAAAGATTCTTCACAATTTGGACCCCCCTCATGTGTTCCCAATTTACCCCCTTATATGGCGGAAGACAAAATGTGACTTTTTATTTAAAAGTTTGTAAAGTAATTTTTTTATTTGGGAGAAAACTCTAAGACGTGTGCCAATCTCTTTTCTATTCCAATTTGTGTTTTTGGCACTGGAAATTTTTGAAAATTACCAAAGCTAAAAATTTTACTATTAAAAACAAAGCTAATTTAACGGATTTTCGAAAACTGCATGTGCATATTTAATTTAGTTTTCAAGATATTTAAAAAAATGTTGTCTTCATGTGATGATAATTTTATACTTGTCAGTCGTGTTTACTTTTGACAGCATTTTTTAGAAATAGGCACAATATACTTGTATCGTGGAAATAGGATGTTTTTTTGTCAGTGACCTTAGCTCAGGAAATATCAAAGTAACGTTCAAAACGGGTCATGTGATATCCATACTTTTTGGAGTCAAATATACATCAGAATTGGCTGATTGGCTGAGGAAGAAAAGGTTTCTTTTAGGATTTTAGAGAAATTTAGGTACTTAGTTATAGTAAGTAATTTTCAAAAATTTCCACAGAGCATAAAACACAAATTCGTATAGAAAATCAAAAAGATTAGCATTTTTGAGGTTTTTTTTACTAAAAATAGTTTACCTTATACATTTACACAAGTTCTAGCGTTAGTAGTTTCCGAGATAAATCCGGAGGCCATCCTTATTGGGACACCCTGTATTTATATAGATGTATAATACCATCGACGTACTAACTAAGTACATCGATGTATAATACAAATGTATTTTAGTTACCTGTAAAACGTAGCACATTTTTTTCATATTCTTGCACTTAAGAGCCACACATTTCACCATTTTCCTAATATGAAAACTACTATTTTTCATGCACAATGACCCACAAATGACTAAATGGGAACTAACCGACCATTTTCTTCAAACCAAATCTAGTTACAAAAAACTAGTATACAACTGTGCTGTATACAGTAAAAATGTATGCTACAGCGAATTCTTAAAGGCAGAGGAAACCATAATAGAAAATAACATTCTGGGGTTCAATAAAGGCTCTATTTGGGCTAGAGTGTAAGGTTTTTGCATCAAACGAATTGCAAAGATTGAAATTTGTCCCGTCGTTGGTAAAAATTCATGTTGCTCGTGCTCGGTTTGGGGCATGAGTCCGCCGAAGGGTGTATTTGGGTTAGAGTGTGAGTGATAAACTTTTAGAAATTTTGACCAGTTCTGTCAGAGCTGACGTTTGATTTGATTTGTCTCAACAGCAAGTTTAGGTCTTGAAATCCCTGACACTGCAGCTTCTTAGCTTATTGTATCTCTTGCGGTGTGCCTTCCTAATCTAAGAGGTTTGACGACCTCGCAAGGAGCAGCAGCCCCTTTATTAGCAGTTAGCTTCTCTGGAGGGGTCGTCCTCCAGGAGGTTTTGTGTTCTGCAGAAGGTTAGTGCTGGGCACTCAAATATGATGTGAGCGGCTGATTCATCATCCTCATAACATAGTCTGCAGGTGGGCTCGTCTCTATAGATTCCAATCCTGTGCAGGTGTTCTCTCAGTGCGCAGTGACCGGTGAATAGCCCCGTCACTTGTCTGTTTCTTTCCTATTCAGATTAAGGATTTCAAAGGTGAGTGGTGCTGAAGGGGACGCCACCATTCTTTTGCTGTGATTTTGCCCCGATATTGAATGCCAGTGGTTTCGAAGAGCGTGCATCCATCGCTTGATATAGCCACGCATCGAGGTTTTTGGAATTCCAAATACAGGCTCATGTCCTATAAATGGTCTTTCTGATCCTTTTCTTGCTAAAGAATCCGAGTGTTCATTGCCTGCTACCCTTGTGTGCTCCGGCACCCACACAAGGCTGACTCTATTGTGTTTCGCTAGGGTTAGGAGGGTTTGAAGGCAGTTCCACACTAATTTTGAATGCATTGCTGCTTGGCTGTCTGAGAAGATTGTTATATCTTTGTTGAGATATAGCTTGGAATACTGTGGTCTGTTTCCCCAGAGATGCAAACCACTGGGGCTAGGCCATATACTCCCGGTACTGATCCACTGTCCATCTTGGATCCGTCGTTATATTATACCAATTTTCCTGACTGGACTAGTGATTTCTCCGTCTTGTTTTCTCAGGATAGCTGGGTCTTAAACGGCTTGTTCGTGTTGATTTTCGGAGTCTAGCAGCGAGTTGGTGACAATGCTCGCAATCTTGGTATGTCCCAAATCGTTATCATACCAGTTGTCATTGCATTTTAGTCTGTATGCTTCCATTCTTGCCTCCGCTTTGATGACAATGTCAAGTGGTGTGAGGTTTAGAATGATCTCCATAGCAGCGGTTGGTGTGGTGCTCATTGCTTCTATTATGCAAATACATGCAAGTCGCTGGAGTTTGGAGAGCTCTAGTTTTGCAGTGCTTTGTTCGATCTTCGGCCACCATACTGTGGCGCCGTAGTTTATTTTGGGTTTTACCACCATCGTGTATAACCAATGGGTTATGTGTGGTGCAAGTCCCCAAGTTTTCCCTACAGCTCTTCTGGTGGCCATTAGCGCCATTTTGCTCTTGTTAATGGCGTAGGCAATATGCGCGTTCCAGGTTAGTTTTGCATCCAGGATAATTCCTAGATATTTTACCTCCTGGGCATATTGTATCTGTTTTCCAAAGAAGGTGGGGGTTGATAGTCCTTCCAGCTTCCTTTTTTTCGTATAGGCTGTTTTTTCGGGATTTACCTTGAGGTCTACCCGTTTGCACCAGTCTTCTACGATTTTCAGGGCTTGTTGCATTTGCCTTGATATTCTGTAAAGGTTTTTCCCCATGATTAGTATGACGATATCGTCGGCATCGCCTTTATTATTAAGTTCGTTTATGAGTTCATCTACAACCAGGTCCCACAATAAGGGTGATAGGACCCCTCCTTGTTCGCAGGATTTGCCTGATTGATAGGCACTCTGGTTTGGGTGCAGTGGCTTTTCTTGTAGAGAAGTTTCCCTGACATGTCTATCAATCAGTTTCTCGATCGTTTTCATTACGAAAGATGAGAGTGTTATTGGTCTGAAAGCTCTAGCCTGTGAGTAGTCTTTTCCAGGTTTTGGTATGAAGACCATTCGTGCTTTCCGCCAGATTAGTGGTATATATATATATATATATATATATATATAGCCTGTGGCTAGACTGGCGCGTAGAAGTCTACAAAGCTGAGGGATTATGACGTCTTTGACCTGCTGAAGTAGTGCTGGGTTTATTTCGTCTGGAGCTTTATAGGATTCAAAGGAATCAATTGCCCATTCAATTTTTTCATAGGTTATGATTTCTTTTGCGATGTGCCAATCTTCTTTCCTTGCTCGTGAGTTAGGGCACGTTAAGTTTGGTAGGTTTTCGATTGTTTCGATTTCACTTGATTCTGGAAGGTGTGTTTGCATAGGTCTTGAGATACTCGAGGAGATAATCTACTTGATTTTTAGCAGCCGTTTTCTAACTTAATTGGCTGCAAATTTTATGAAAATTTATCTTCCCCCCATCCATCCCTTGCCACTCTTTAATAACTAGTTTTTTTTAAAGTGTAGAATGAAATTATAGATTTTCCTTAAACAAAATCTAGCTACGAAAAACTATACAACTGTGCTGTAAACAGTAAACATGTATGCTATAGCGAATTCTTAAAAGCAGTGGAAACCATAATAGAAAATAACATTCTGGGGTTCACCGACATTAGTATGACCCCAATGAAGGCTGTGTTTGGGCTAGAGTGTGAGGTTTTGCAGCAAATGTTTCAGGCATTAAACGAATTGCAAAGATTGAAATTTGTGCCGTCGTTGGTAAACATTCATGGTGCTCATGCTCGGTTAGGGGCATGGGAGAGCAAAATTCAGAGGGAGGTAGGTAAATAGAGATAAGATTCTGTATACTGTTGAATTTTACAAGCAATAGATGGTTTTCTCGTGATATTAATGTCCATAAAGGGTTATCGCCTATCGACTAGATGTTTATATCTTGATAACTATTCGGAACAGAATAATGATCGGATAATTTTTACGTTGCATTTCTGATTTTTTATGAAAAATTCTTTATGTGGGCACCTACTAGGGTCCCTAGCTAGGACCCCAAATCCGGCCGGCTCTTTTTTTTTCATTTTTTTTTTGTTAAAAAAAAAACTGGCCCCTAGCCGGTACCTCTATAAAGAATTTTTCATAAAAAATGGCAGGAAACCGTATTCTGCATAATTACCAAAATTTGAATTATTCTCTTAATTTTTTTTTAATTGCGTCATTTTTGTTCCAAAGGTGCCAATTTTCTTGTTTTTCCCTGCTCCAAAATGAAATAATCTCATTTATTGCACTTTTTAGACTTGGAAATTGGGCCTGTTCAAAAACAGTCCTCTTCCAGCTTTGTTTCAATGGTTACAAAAGTTAAAAGGAGCCATACTTAGTAAATTTAGCTTATATTTCCATGACACTTTGGCCAATCAGACAACCCCCAATGAAATGAAGCATATGTGTGCCAAATTACATCATGACTATTATCAGAGGTATGTGCCATCATAATTTTATTAGAGACATAAAGCAAAATCATATATTTCAACACTTATCCCTATCCATATACGTATCGGACGAAGCCTATCAAAAAAGGTATGAAGCCCCATATGGATCGATAAGTTTATTTATTGTCTTATTATTTTTTTTTATTTACATTGAAGTCCACTTCAAAGTTCGAATTTTTGGAAGTATAGACTATCGATTTTGAAGATGTAGCGTACTCATTGCAAATCCTCCGAACCAATTTCAATGTGGCCGCTGACATTTTTACACACATATTAAACGGAAGTGTCATTATCAGTGTCAAAAAACTGGACCGATTGATTTTTGAATGAAGTGTATTGTAGAATAGAGGCCCTATATACAAGTTTTGATAGTTGTTTGAGCTATTATTTAAACGTATTCGTATACTTATACATAACGTGTTCAAAACAAAGGCAAAAGGCACTACATTTTGGGCTTTTTTATGCCATGTTTCGAACGAGGCTCAAAGTATAGTTGCGGAAATACCCCAAGTCCTTTTTGCATCCTTTTTTAGTTTATGATTATGAAGAAAACTCGAGTTGTATGAAATCGAGTATAATCATGCACCAGTTGGAAAAATTGTATTTTTCTATGATTTTTTCGACCGCCATTTTGGAAAATGGCATCTAAAACACCTGGACCAGAATATGGCAATGTATATCTAACTTCTGCTACCTCTCTTATAGGTAATTTAAATGACTTTTGACTATACAACTTAGTAAAACATAAAATTTACAGTTTCGAAAAAAAAATTAAAAATATAGGTCATTTTTACAGGGGTATAGTATAAACATCTGGGACGCCAGTCAAAAAAAAATGGTAGGGAGGTTTAAAATAAAGTGTTTGTCTAAGGCTAACATATTAATTTCATCTCCGGAACTTAAAGTTTTTACGTAGTGCTAAATTGTGTGTGTACATGGTATTTTCAAGGTCAATCAAGGCCATGCATCAACTAAACTTTATTTCATAGTGAGCGGCGACAATTCAACAAGAATTGATGGCCATCTTGTCATTTTTGCTTTTTTACGAAATAGGATAAAATAAAATGTGGTTATAGGTCACCATTTTGATATAGCAGCCGCCATATTGAAACGCGTCATAGCTGAACCAAATTTAACAATATTATTGGTATTGACCTTCTTACCTTTCTTCTTACCAAACTTGGTCCTCTTCGCTTTAATAATTGATGAATAGCGCCCTTTAGTGTGTTATTTTTGCAATATCTTAATTTTACTGGGGTATTTTTCAAGGTCATGAAGCTGCAAACTGCATCAAACTGTAAGGATCCGAATTTGGCATACATGCCTAATAGTTTGAGGTACATTTGAAGTTGGTCTGACAAAACGTCGAATTATTAAGATTTTTTGATGAGAAAATCTTGTTTTTTTGCGATTTTCAAGGTCATCTAAGGTCGGATGACCTCAAAATGATTTTTTGGAATCCTCGCCTTTGAGTTATATGGAATTGAGTATAATCATGCCCCGGTTGCGAAAGTTGTATTTTTTATCATTTTTTACCGCCATCTTCAAAGATGACGTCTTATCAACCCCTTCTACACGGATGCGGACAAAACACCCGGTAACACTTGATTGTGTGACTAAAGAGCTATCAGCTGTCAATCCCACATAATCACAAAACTCCTTCATTCAAAATCCCACGGACTTACACATGCCCCTACACTAATTCAAAAAAGTTAATTAGATTCTGGTCGGTTTGCAAATAAGGTCAGTACAATAATTTAAAAATTACTCAAAAGTGCGATTTCGACAACTTCGTCACGTTTTGGGTACTTCTGGGAGTGGTAGAGGCGCAATGAAACAAACTTCTTAGTACTACAACATATAAAAAAATCATGCAATTCAATTCAATGCATTTAAAAAGGGCGATATCCTTTAAACGTAATTCTATGGGTCTATCTCTTTTTTCCTTCAGAAAAGAAAGACACCGACATATAGTATTACGCTTAAACTTGTGCTTATTTGATGGGTAAATCAAGCATTCCTTTTATCCGTAAAAGAATAAAGACTTCCGCTCTAATACAGATATAAGAGTCTAATATCTGCGATCTAGCGTTAAGACTTTCATCAAGGTCACGTTTTTAGCATGTATAACGTTATTACGTCCTATAACGTCTGCTCTAGCGCTAGCGCAGAGATATGAGAAAAGGATACAAAAAATTGGTAATACAGCCAAACCAAAGAGAGCAAGATAGAAAAGACAGAAATGTCCGATACGACAAATTCCACGTCTACCTCTAGGCATCTTATACCCTGCGTCGCCTCTGTCTCTCTCTCTTACTAATGTAAAAAAAGGCAGAGGTTGATTGTTGGAGCGCCCAGGGTGTCCAACTCTAACTCAGTATATATTACCATCACCCAGCGTTACTAGATATATAAGTAGATTTACTGGGGTGGTCAGGGTGCCAATTCAAACTCGCCTTTTGCACCTCTTATGAAAAATCCTCGGGAGGTGACTTTAACGCTATATATATAACGCGTTGTGATGTAGCTAACGTGACGTTATTTTTAAGGCAGCATTTTTAGTTTTTGACTAAAGGATATTTTTTATTATTATCAAGATTTACAAAAAGAATTTGTTCAATAATATTTTTCAATTAAAATATCTTATTCTTGTCGGAATAACTTATCACAGTTGCCAGTACAAGTCAATGTTTTACATTTCTTATGAAATTTTAGCCAAAGAAAATGATTAAAGAAAAATTGACACTTATCTTTACAATTAAAAAGAATACAGAACATATTTGCATTCAAAACGTTTTACTGTCGGCAACCATGTCAATTATAAGGGATACGGTATTCACACGCCGGTAACGTCAAACTTTATTGGTTAGTAAGAGATTCCGTTATTACTTTGATAAAGTAAAAAGATATCAAAATTACAGGTGCAAAAGGTCTCTATACAAGTTTGCCGTTAAAATGAATTTTTATTTACAGATGTTAAGGGTACTAATACAATCTATTTCGTTTGCAAGAATAGCGGGATTTAAAAACAGAAATTATGAAGGGCATAATGACCTCCACAAGGCTTTGCTAACTTAAAGTCATAGTATTTTATTTACTTTTGTACTTATTTAGAAAACATAGGCTATTTTTTTTTTAATTGGATATTGATCTTATCAAGGGTCCTCAGTTTTTTGCTGTCTTACCCTTGCCTTACTGATTTATTTTCTTATTTCAGAATGATGGCATTTCAAAAAAAATATGATGCTGCTTATATAATCTTGTTATCAAACAGTCAGGAAGTAACCTGCGACACCACGGACTATGATAGTTTTCCTATAATTGTGTCATATCCACCTGTAAGTATACAAAATTCTTGAACCTTGCTTGTTTTCTAAATCTCAAAAAAATTGTACAATTTTACAACATATTTTACATTGCCTAATTGTTGCCAGATTGGGTTAGGGGCATTTTTTGATTTTTTGCCTACTTTTTAACATAAATCGAGATAAGGTTTGATCTAAAACTTCCCTCGCTCAAGAACATATATATAAAAAAACCACTACTCGTATACACATGGGTTAGATTGGGTCGGTCAGACTTTTTCAGAGTATATGTAGACTTTTCTTGTGTGTATCCACACTTTTAAGGGGTGTATTCAGACTTTTCCATGGTGTAGCCAGACGTTTCCAGGGTCTTTCCAGACTTTCCCAGAGTGTATCCAGAGACTTTCCAGCTTGTAATCAGTCTTTTCCAGGGTGTATCCAGACTTTTCCAGAATGCAGCCAGACTTCCAGAATGCATCCAGATTTTGATGAATGCGCGCAATAAAGTCAACTTAAAGCAAACTTATATTTAACCTTTTATTACTCTTAAATATGAATAAAATTTATGCAAAAAAAAAAATTGTTTCTTCTTTTTTTTAGCGAAGTCCTCCACAGTTAGATACAATTTTAAGGATGATATCAGACACTGTTGATGTTTTGGGTCAAAATAAATTAATTAACAAATATAGTTCTCAGGTATGACATTCAAAACTTACAATAAAGGATATTTTATAAAACTTTATGGACAAAACATTTGACACATATTTGGGCCAGCTCGAAAATGGCTCGACATCTCTTAAAAATTAAGCCTAGTAAATGGGGGCCAGATTTTTCTATCTCCCCTGAAAGTACCTTAAACCCACCAAAAGTGGTCAATTTGGTCCGGGATTTCTAACGATTTGGTCCATGATTTGGTCGAAACTGTTGTCCATAAGGTTGTGTAATTCGTCCTTATATTATTACACACAATGCTATAAGTTAAAATATAATAATAATAAAACGAAAATAGGAGATAGGCATATCTTTGTGTCCTCTTTGTTGCACTTGTAAAATACAGGGTGTAGTAGAGAAGAGTCAACTGTCACATACTTGGCTGTTATGGTTTACAACAAAAGCATAATTTTTGATGCTGGCCGTGCCACCAGTCATTAAGAGGGCGGATCTAGGGCATCCATGTTACTTTTTTTTACTAGAATACCTAGTAGATATTTTCTTTCTCATTTCAAAAATACTATAATATTTTATTTTTTGGTTAAGGTTTGCGACCCGAAAAGTATATTTTTTGATAAGTTTTAGTGGGATATGGTCAGATAGAAAGAACCAAATTTATTCTTCGACTTTATTGTGCCATCTTCTAGGCTCGCAAATTATTGGTCCTCTATGTCAAAAAGTCTTAAAAATAAAAGCATAATTACAGACAAAAACATCTATAACATATGAAAAAGAAAAACGGGCTTTCCGTTGTTAAAACCACACGCTTTTATTTTTAAGACTTTTTGACCTAGAGGACCAAAAACTTTCGAGCCCTAAAGATGGCACAATAAAGTGTCGAAACATGGGCGAAGAATAAATTTGGTTCTTTCTATATGACCCTATCCCCCTAAAACGCACCAAAAATATATTATTTTACCTTGCTCTCTAGCGGTTGTTCAATAAGGGCACTGAGACAAAGAATCACCGAATATAATTTTTCTTTTAAGAAGGATTTAGCGAGGGTGAATGTCTCCGTAGAGACGCTTAATTTTCCTTCAAATTAAAGGTACATCTGCCGATTCTGCAATTTGACAGATGGTTGTTTTTACGTGAATCTTGTATCAGATTAATTCCTAGCACCGTACTGATGAGCACCACAGGGGAGAAACCCGGATTACGGTTAACATTACTTTTTTGGAGGGAACGCTCGCTATTTTTTAGTTTATCATTGTTCTTGTATAACTCCATACGATACCTCCAGGCCAGCCAACACCTTCCGTTTTAGTACCCTTTTACACGTATGCAGCCGCCATTTTTGACACTGTTGACAGTTATTACATTAGTTAATTGTCAAAATGGCCGCCACATACGTTCAAAGCTCACTAAAACGCGAGTACATGGAAGGCCTATTAAATATCGGAGGCATCGCTCCATAGTGTTATGGAAATGATTTTGCTATTTTACTTTAAAATTTTTAAAACACTAACATGTTAGTTATTTTTGAAATCTGAAAGAAAAGGCAATTTGCCAAAACATAGGGTGTCTCATTTAAAAAAAAAGGTCGTCGGCACCCTAGATCTGCCCTCTTAATCACTGGCGTCACGATAAACATCCAAAAAGAAACTTTTTTTCTAAGTGTGTGAAATTTGATTTTTCTGCCTCTTGATTTTGGAGGTATCACTGGGAAACAACAATGTATCCTAGACCAAAATAGCAAAATCTTATTTATTTTATTATAATAACTAACAATCAGTCTTGCAAACGTCTCAGTCAGTTAGGGTTGTATAGATCCATGCTAATTATGATACTAGACACTTGCAGTGAGATTTACTAAGATCTAAAATAGTACCCCCCACAGGTCTAAATATTTGCACCTGGGGGGGGTACTAAACTTTAAAACCAGTTTTCAAAAAACACTTACCCATACAGAAAAGACACAAAGTTATTGATTATTTTATATTGTTATTGCAAAATACCACTGAAAAACTGCTTTTTTTTCTCAAAATACACCATATTTTATAAGAAAATGCCCTAAAACTATTTTTTTTTTGACAGGTTTCCAAATGGCAAATGGTGAATACGCCTTAAATTTGGCACATAATAGCTTCATTATTTGTGTTTGAGGTTATAAAGTTGGTGATTTTTTAGACCACCTAAGGGGAATGGTTTACATTTATAGCCCCCAGAAAGGATTGTTTTTTTGGCATTTGGTAATAAGTTCGTTTATAATTTCCCTAAGTAACCGCTTTTGCAAGCATTAATTTACCTTATTTAATATCCCAAGTTGTTCATTACACAATAAAACACCTCCTATTTTGTCCAGAAAAACGCCATATTTTGAACTCGTTTTCAGAACAAAAAATATGTTTATTAGGGCACTACGAGGCAAAACAAACATAAGTGAAGGTCACTGATTATGCACGAAAAATATACCAAACAAAAAACCCAAAAGAACTATATTAATTTCTGTACAAACTAAAAGTAAAACATTGAGGTTATCTAAAAGCTCAGTCAAAAAAACTTTCCTTACTCAAAGCCCACTCATTTTAAAGCTGTAGCTTTCATCAGTAGCGGTTGGTGCAAGCCAAGCTGCAAGCAGAGGTAAAAGATCCGAACTCTCTGTTTGTGATTGAACGCAGCGCTAAACTTGCATTTAAGTTTTTTAATGAATTTCATAAATAAAAACACCTTTTAAATAAATACAAAATTAATCTACTCCTTATTTTATTATTGCTCATCTAAATCGTTGTGTGACATCAAGTATTAATTGGAAAAGTTAATTAACAAGGGTAAGTTTTAATTAGAGTGACATATAGCCCCAATGTTAATTTATTCTACAGAGTGTTTACTATTTAAACCTCGCGTTGGTTTAAATTTTTTAATTTTATTTTCTTCTAAATTGAAAATTTCCTCTTAGATCCAACAAAAGATTATGTTAAGATGATTATTCAATAAACAAATTTATTAAAATTCTTCTAATAAATCAAACTATGTCCAAAACTCAAGGAGGGTTGGTTTAAAATGCTTAAAACCAAAAAGTTCACTTAAACTTAGGACCGTTCTAAAATAGACTAAACCTTTTTAGTAAATCCCACCGTTAAAGTTAATTTTCAGTTTTATCAGCTTTGGTATCCTCATCTCTATTGAGTCGACCAATCAAGCAGGTGCTCTTTTAAAATCATGGCGAATGCGTGAAAGCTCCAGCTCGTTAGGTACGATAACTAAGTCGTAACATTACGACCGTCCCTGCATACGAAATGATGTTTTGACGCATCTGATCAGCTGGAGCTGTCACGCATTCGCCATTAGTTTAAAAGTACACCTGCTCGATAGGTCGACTCGATAGACATAAAGATACGAATGCCGATCAACCCAAAAATTAACTTTAACGGTGGGATTTACTAAAAAGGTTTAGTCTATTTTAGAACGGTCCTAGGTTTAAGTTAAATTTTTGGTTTTAGGCATTTTAAACCAAACCTTTAGTTTTGGACATAGTTTGATTTATAAGATTTAAGAAAAAAGTTTCAATTTAAAATAAGATAAAATTAAAAAATTTAAACCCACTCGGGCTTTAAATAGTAAACACTATAGAACAAATTAAAATTGGGGTTATATGTCACTTTAATTAAAATTTACCCTTGATAATTAATTTTTCCAATTAATACTTGATGTCACACAACGATTTAGATGGGTAATAATAAAATAAGGAGTAGATTAATTTTGTATTTATTTAAAAGGTGGTTTTATTTATGAAATGTATTAAAAAACTTAAATGCAAGTTTTTTTACATTTCTGTCACTATCGAAATGTCACTTAAAAATATTAGCGCTGCGTTCAATCACAAACAGCGAGTTCGGATCTTTTACCTCTTCTTGCACCTTGGCTTGTACCAACCTCTACTGAAGAAAGCTACAGCTTTAAAATGAGTGAGCTTTGAGTAAGGAAAGTTTTTCTGACTGAGCTTTTCGATAACCTCAATGTTTTACTTTCAGTTTGTAAATAAATTAATATAGTTTTTTTTGTTTGGTATATTTTTCGTGCATAATCAGTGACCTTCACTTATGTTTGTTTTGCCTCGTCGTGCCCTTATAAATTATTTTTTGTGCTGAAAACGGGTTCAAAATATGGCGTTTTTCTGGACAAAATAGGAGGTGTTTTATTGCGTAATGAACAAGTTGGGATATTAAATAAGGTAAATTAATCCTTGTAAAAATGGTTACTTAGGGAAATTATAAATGCCACAAAACAATCCTTTCTGGGGGCTATAAATTTAAACCACCCCCTTGAGGTGGTCTAAAAAATCATCAACTTTATAACCTCAAACACAAATAATGAAGCTATTATGTGCCAAATTTCTGGCGTATTCACCTTTTGCCATTTTGGAACCTGTCAAAAAAATAGTTTTAAGACATTGTCTTCTAAAATATGGTGTATTTTGAGAAAAAAAAACAGTTTTTCAGTGGTATTTTACAATAACAATACAAAATAATCAATAACTTTGTGTCTTTTCTGTATAGGTAAGTGTTTTTTGAAAATTGGTTTTAAAATTTAGTACCCTCACAGGTGTAAATATTTAGTCCTGTGGGGGGTACTATTTTAGATCTTAGTAAATCTCACTGTAAGTGTCTAATTACCTATCTACCCTTAATATATGGAAAAATTCAACCATTAAATGAAAAATACTTGGATTTATTATAAAAATTGTACTTATAAGGTGTTTATAAATACATAAAAACTATTTTGTTAGTTACATTTTTATAAAATATTATTATTTAAAAGAAAAGTTCCCTAGAATGAATGACGCTAAAATTCAAGAGACAATATTTGTGGGTCCCCAGATTAGCAAAGTTTATCCTCCAAGGTAGCGCCTACTCTTTTTATAGCCTCAAAAATGATAATAATTCTTAGATGACGCAAACATTAACAATATTTTTAGGACAACTGCACTTATTGCCTGACTATGGTCGAGTCAAACATTTACATGGTTATTTTATTCGAATCGAAAAAGTCTGAGAAAGATTCCTACATAAATAATTTTATTAATGAATTTTGTGAAAATTTAAGATGTACTAAAATTTTTGTTAGTTTAAAAAATACATCCAAATAAGATTAAAATGTGTATGAATATGGGGAAAAATTTGTGATTTGACCCTAATAAAAGTGTTCCAAATTCGATGCTCACCATGGGGATCTCCTAAACTGTTAGAAATACAGAAAAGCCGAAATAAGGGCAAAGTTACGCAATTTGATACTTGAAAAAGATACTTTGTGTAAATTTCGTTGTTCTGGGGCATGTTGGTACATTTGGCGTTTCCAAATTAAAAAATATATAATCTCTGAAACATTTTTTTGTCTGTATAAATCCAGCTTAAAAGTTAAAAAAAAATTAAAAGTACTGGTGTGGAATTTTCATTAAAAAATAGTAGTTTTCACAACTAGTGGCTAAAATAGTGCTTTTTTTACAAAACTGCTGCGCTCGTTATTTAAAAATGCGACTAAAAAAAAGCACAGTTTAGCCGCGAGTTACCAACACTATTTTTTTTAATACCTTTATCAAACAATCCAAGAAAAACAGGAAAATACTTTTAAAAATCTCGAACGAAGATCACTTCTCGCAACACACCATCTTTACACTATAAATCAAGGCGGCTGGTAAATGAAATAACAATGGTTGCCACAGCGATGTGCCTTTTTACTAGGTGACGTTCATTATTGCGACATTTTGATCTTTGACAGTTTGATATTTTGACGATGTTTTTAAATGATTTTTTCATAAATAATTGGTGGAAACTGGCGGAAGTGGCTTAATTTTTAGGCAGGAGTAATTAGATTTTTTCAATATTACTATTTTCCGCTATTTCTCTTTAATTTTGGGTAAAAAACGGATAGAAATCTTTTTTTGCACCCGTGATAAAAAAAAAGTTTTTTTGCAACGGCAACCAAAAAAGTCATGCTTTAGTTATCTGCAGACAGTTACTAAAATCATGTTTTGGATGAAGGTATAAAAAAAACATATTTTCTTATGAACTCTTTTAAGTTACCTAAGCCAATCCTATTTTTCTTACCTACAAATAATTGAAATTATAATATTATGGCTCAAAAAAACCATCAGATTTTCAAAATAGCTTGAAACAGAAATTCGAAAATTAACAAAAATGTCTTTTTTTTTTACTGTCCCCCGTATAAAAACTAGGCATCCTCCAACAATAACAATAGACTCTTGCGTAGAGCTTCTGTTCAGGAATTTTATCCACTTGTTTTTCATTTATTCAAAAACAGTGTATGTAGTGATAGCGGATATCTCAGAAACGGGTCATAGAAACGAAATAAAAATTACCCCTTTTCGTAACTAGCACTAGTTATACAACGTATTCAAAATTATAAGTGTCCTGTGCGTGGTTCTTTAATGTTTTTAAAACATTGATAATGTTCAGGAAGGGGCGCGCGCATCCCCCGTGCCCCCCTGGATCACTGACGTGGGGGATAGGTGAAAAAATTTGATTTTATGTGCCTTAAGGGGTAACGTTTTTGTTGAAGTAATTTTTACTATGTTTTTCACATTTTAAAGTTTTCTTTCCAAATTTTTGATTTCTAGAATAAAACACTCACATTTTTCAAGGTTTCACTTCAAAAAAAGTACTGCCAAATCATTTTTTCTCTGTTAAAATGAAAAATATTTAAGGTTGTTGAAGAGAGACAGCAGGCTATAAGAAAGTATTTTAGAGAATGACGGAAATAATTTATGGAAGTTGTTTAATCAAAATTTCTGTTTTGTTATCTGTCTGCCACCTTTGGTGTCGTGCATATGATTTTTATTTTGCCATTTTTATCCAAAAAACAGCAAAAATTGTAACTGTTCAAAGCGTAAAAAGTGTAATAAGGTGGTATTAATTTCTTTCAATCAAAGTCTTTTACAGTCTTTAAATTGACCAAAAAACGTGTCATTAAGGGTATTTTAGCACATCTAAAAATAATTTGACGGGTATTTAACTAAATTATTTTAACAGCCCTTTTCTTAGATTCAAGACTTTAGTTTGACAAAAGCGATGTAGGTCTTAAGCCGGGTCCAGACCAAGCAGACAAAACCGAAACAAAACAGAAACACTCATGTTTCAAAACAAAGTTGCGACAAATCCAAAACATTTTCGCAACATTTTTGTGTTGTTTCTGTTTTGTTCCAAAATTCCGAGACTTTGACGTGTACCGTCGCTTGTCGGTAAGGATCAAAGACTCTCTGTTTTGTCTGTATTTTTGGCGACAACTTGTTAGCACAGTGTGGACGACGATACGTGATGTAGTGTAGGGGGCATGTGTCGATAATTCCTATCCCGTGAGATTTTGAATGAAGGAGTTTTGTGACTAAGTGAGATTGATAGCTCTTTAGTCACACAATCAAGTGTTACCGGGTGTTTTGTTTGCATCCGTCTAGGAGGTGTTGATATGACGTCATCTTTCAAGATGGCGGCCAAAAATCATAAAAAATATAACTTTCGCAACCGGGGCATGATTATACTCGATGCCATATAATTCGAGAACGAGGATTCCAAAAAATAAACGCTCAAGGTCATCCGACCGTAAATGACCTTGAAAAACGCAAAAAACAGATTTTTGCCATTTTCTCTTCAAAAAATCTTAATAATTCAAAGTTTTGTCAAACTATTAGGCATATATGCCAAATTCGATCTTTAGAGTTTGATGCTATCAACTATTAAAGTGAAGAGGACCAAATTTGGTGAGAAAGATAAGAAGATCAAGTCCTGTAATATAGTTAAAAAAATTTAGTTCAGCTAGCGTTTCAATATGGCGGCTGATATATCAAAATGGCGACCTATAACCACATTTTATTTTATCCAATTTCATAAAAAAACAAAAATGACAAGGTGGCCATCAATTATTGTTGACTTATCGCCGCTTACTATGACAAAAAAGTTTAGTTGATGTATGACCTTGATTGACCTAAAAAATATCATGTACAAGTGAAAAACCAGGGTTTGTAGTGTTTCTTCCAATTAACCACTACGCAAAAACTTTAAGTGCCAGAGATGAAATTAACATTTTAGCCATAACTACACACTTCATTTTAAACCTCCCTATAATTTTTTTTGATCTGGCGTCCAAGATGTTTATGCTATTTTATTAAGTTTCGGAACTGTAAATATGTTGTCTAGTCAGCAAAGTCATTTAAATTATCTATAAGAGAGTTAGCAGAAGTTAGATATACATTACCATATACTGGACCAGGTGTTTTAGATGCTATTTTCCAAAATGACGGTCAAAAAAGCATACAAAATTTTAATTATGCCGGTAGGGCCTGACTATACTTGTTTATTAACATTCATAATAAACTTTAAGGATGAGGTTTTAACAGCTATTTAGTCACACATTCATGTGACACCGGGTGTTTTGTTCGCATCCGTGTAGAAAGTTCCTAAACTTAATAAAAAGGACAACCATATAGATCATTTTTACCGGGATATAGCATAAGCATCTTGGACGCCAGTTAAAAAAAAAGTTATAGGTGGGTTTAAAATGAAGTTTTTAATTATGGTTAAGATGTTAACATAATTTCCGACACTTACTTACATGGTATTTTCAAGATCAATCAAGGTCATGCATCAACTAAACTTTTTTTTTCATAGTAAGCTGCCATAAGTCAACAAGAATTGATGCTTTTTTACGAAATTGGATAAAATAAAATGTGGTTGTAGGTCGCCATTTTGATATGTCAGCCGCCGCTTTAATAGTCGATAAATAGCGCTCTTTGGTGTGTTATTTTTTCAATATGTTAATTTCACTTGGGTATTTTTCAAGGTCATAAAGCTTCAAACTGCATCAAACTCTAAGGATCGAATTTGGTATATATGCCTAATACTTTGAGGTACATTTGAAGTCTGACAAAACGTCGAATTATTAAGATTTTAGCTCGGATGACCTTGAAAGTAAATTTTTTTGGAATCCTCGTCGGCGAATTATATGGAATCGAGGACAATCATGCCCCGGTTGCAAAAGTTGTATTTTTTATGATTTTTGCCCGCCATCTTGAAAGATGACGTCATATCAACCCTTTCTACGCGGATGCGAACAAAACACCCGGTAACACTTGATTATTAGACTAAAGAGCTATCAATCCCACATACTCTCAAAACTCCTTCATTCAAAATTCCACGGAATTACACATGCCCCTTGACTAAAGTGCATTGTTTACGCGTTGGCTTGCATCCCGTTTTTTGTGAGTTCGAAAAATGTCGGACGAAAAAAAAAATGGAACACACAGAATACATGTAAACTGATAGAACTGTATGGGAAACATCCCCGGTTATGGGACCCCGTAACAAAGAGTTCAAAACTCGCTTCAAGAAAGCAGATGTCATGAAGGAGATTTCCTCTGCATTAAAGATCTCTGTTGATAAAAAAGAGAAGATCAAAAGATCTTGGGAGGAAAGAACTAAAATTCAAATTTGGATGAGTGTCCCACAAGGAACACACAAACGACCAAAGCGAAAAGAGAAACAATTAAACGATGCTTCGCCCGGGGTGATCAGCGTGGGCTCGTCAGTGGATTCACTAGTCACCCTCAATCCAGACATCATTTAACACCATCGCACACTCTGACCTCCAACTCTGAAACACTCACAAATAGGCATCGTTCCGCATGATTATTATAAGTCACCTGATACGGGTTCCTCCTGGCGTGTTAATCTTTCCAATAGGAATATGCTCCTAAGACAATTAAAACAAAAAGTTAAAAACTTCCACATCAGTTACATCAACCGTAAAGAATCTAAAAAAGAGAAGATCAAAAGATCTTGGGAGGAAAGAACGAAAATTCAAAATTGGATGAGTGTCCCACAAGGAACCTACAAACGACCAAAGCGAAAAGAGAAACAATTAAACGATGCTTCGCTCGGGGTGACCAGCGCGGGCTCGTCAGTGGATTCACTAGTCACCTCCAGACATCATTTAACACCATCGCACACTCTGACCTCCAACTCTGAAACACTCACAAATAGGCATAGTTCCGCATGATACTTATTATAAGTCACCTGATACGGGTTCGTCCTGCCGTGTTAATCTTTCCAATAGGAATATGCTCCTAAGACAATTAAAACAATTAGATTCTTTGCGGTTGATGTAACTGATTTGGAAGTTTTTAACTTCTTGTTTTAATTGTCTTAGGAGCATATTTCTATTGGAAAGATTAACACGCCACGACGAAACCGTATCAGGTGACTTATAATAAGTATCATGCGGAACGATGCCTATTTGTGAGTGTTTCAGAGTTGGAGGTCACAGTGTGCAATGGTGTTAAATGATGTCTGGATTGAGGGTGACTACTGAATCCACTGACAAGCCCACGCTGGTCACCAGGGGCGAAGCATCGTTTAATTGTTTCTCTTTTCGCTTTGGTCGTTTGTGCGTTCCTTGTGGGATACTCATCCAATTTTGAATTTTCGTTCTTTCCTCCCAAGATCTTTTGATCTTCTCTTTTTTAGATTCTTTTCGGTTGATGTAACTGATTTGGAAGTTTTTATCTCTGTTGATGTTAGAAAAATCAATAATCAGTATATGAGGGAAAGGCGAAACTATAAAAAATGAATAAATCTGGGGCTCGTAAACATTTTCATTCCATGGTTTGGACATGAACTGCTCAGCTTCTTGCGGGACAAAAATAAGCCTCGAAGGAATCGCATCACCTTCACGGACTACTACTACTACACAAATTTTTGTTTTTTAAGTGTCTTTTCGTGTGGATAGGTTGTCTCAGTTTTGTTGCTGATTTGTATTTGTTTTTTGGTCTCAGTCTTGTCGTAGTTTTGTTTCAAAATCGTGTTTCTGTTTTATCTACTTGGTCTGGACTCGGCTTTAAGGAGTGTCTGTATAAAGTTTTAAGCTGAAAATATAAAAACTCAAACAAAATGTTTTCGCCTCTCTCTAGTTTTGAGCAAAGCATCAAATTAGAACATTGCATCAAATTGCGTTACTTTGCCGCTATTTAAGCTTTTTTGTATTTGTTACCTTTTAGGAAACACCCATAGTCAGCGTTATATTTAAAACACCTTCTATATATGTGTATGGCAGTAATAAATATTAGATTATTAAAGCTTCTTGACTATTTTGGCAGAATTTTATTAAATTAAGAAAAAAGAAGTTCTCCCATTACATTGTCCAAAAAAAAACCAAAGTGTGCCATGCATTAAACAGTTGTGACATTTAAAAAGTCATTTTAACTGAAGCTTGACGGATATTGAAAAATCTAAAAATCCTTGTCGAAATATTTTTAAAATTTAAACAAAAATGTGGCGATTCGGCGTAAGACACGCGTCTCTTGTAACGCACAGAGACTCCATCCAAGTAAACTGGCCACGCTATGCCAGTACTGAAGCGAAAAATCCAGCTGCGACAATGACCGTCGCCCAAGCTCAAACAGCGGTCAGCCAGCCATCAGCTACAGTGGATGTTTCCGGTGGTAAGCATTTTTCAGTTTTCTTACTTTAGACTAGAGCTGGAGCTGTTTTTATACATCAGAAATAAAAATAAGGAATTAAAAGTAAATTAAAAGTTTTTAACTTTTATTTTTATCTGAAAAAGGATTTGCGCATGCCCCAGTGATGCATATAATCTCACTTTTATTTATTATTGTCATTTAACAGTATTTTTCAGATTTTTTGCATTTTTTGGTGTGTTTTTGGCAGATATTAGTTAAGAACTGTATGATGAAGTTTACCTAATTATTTCAAGTATGGTATCACTCACTTTTTGTTACATATGCAGAAGCTGTGTGCTGATTGGTTCAAAGTTATTTTTATACCTATTTTTATTTGCCTTATTTATTTACAGCTGTTCATACAACGCCTGTTTAAACCAAAATTATTTCTTATTTTTATTTTAATTTTTATTTGATCATTTTATTTTAATTTTTATTTGCCTTCGGTATAAACCCTGCTTAAGATTTTTTTTTGATTGGTTATATTGCAAGGTTTTACTTCGCCTTACTTAGTTTTGTACTGTAAACGTTTGTGGGCTTTTTTTAGTTTTTTCTTGTTTGAATTTTTCTTGGAAACAATAAAATTTAAATAAGTAAGTAAAATAAGAATTTGGCAATGAATAACAAAACTACGCCAAATAAAAATATGACAATTTTTATTGCCTAATAAATAAAAGTATAAACTGGTAAAAATAAAAGTAAAACAAAAAGTCAATCCTCCTCTTCATACTCTCTCGTGCCCATAATACTTATAGTCGGGTCATTTTTCGGAATATTCAATTTGTATTGCCGTTTTTTGGTGAATTTGTTCCAACTTGGTACACCTATGGACATGACCCCAAGAAACAATAATAATTTTTGTTTCTCTTACGTCGGTTTTGGCTGGGCGTCGCGACGCTTTGAATTTTGACTGTGACACTTCGGTCCCTTGACAGCTTTATCTCTGTCAAATAATAATATTTTTAAACTCTGATTGCACCACCTAAAAGAGCAATAAATAAGCTTTATGACAAACTATTCAAAGATTTTTGTTAATATGAATTTCTTGCTTTAAATTAAGTTCAAAAAATAAAATTAGAAAAAAAAATCAAAAAAATTTAAAAAAATTTTGGCGTTGTTGAATTCCTACTGACTAATATTTATCAAAATAAACAATACGTTAACAAAAATAAATTAGGTGTGATCTAAGTTTTTTTCGAAAAAGTAAAAATTTTTGAATTAATCAAATAGTAAACTCAGCAAAAAACTAAATATGAGCCATATCTCGATTTTTTCAAATTTTTACATTTTTGACATTCTCTGTTTTATTTAACCATTTCTAAGTAAATTTTGGCACACAAATTATAGGGTTCCTACAATCTTAGAGAAAACTCAAAAAAATTAGTTTAAAAAAATTGACAAAAATGCTATTATTCATACCTTTACATTTTACTCTGTAGCTTAAATGTTTATTAGCTGATTCCTGATATAAAGATGTCATTTTTTAACTTAGGAATTCACCTTTTTAAAAATGTGCTACACATTGCCAGGTTTTATTACGTTTTCCAGAAAATATTTTTTTTCTTCTCATGCTTTTTTAACATTTGGCTGATATAGTAACTCCGTATGGCAAAACCTTGCAAGTCAGTTTTAGATCAAGTTTACTGGTCCGATCAACTTGAAATTTAGAAAATATAAACATTTTCGGATTCAGGATATGTTGACGTTTGCTGCTGTTTAAAATTCAAGATGGAGGATTCAAAATGGCAGATTTTTTAATGTATACGCCGATATATCTTTTTTAAGGGTTTTGGGGTTCTTGATTGCGTTGTTTTTGAATTTTCAGTCAAATTAAAAAGAAAGATGGCAGAATTAAGATTTTGCTAAGCTAAATAATTGTTTTTAAACTAAACTATTAGAACCGAAAACAATTGACTACAGCTTACCTATTGCATGGCTATTTCAATTAATTAACGTTTTACATTTTTAAAATTAAAATTACATATTTCACAAAATATAATGTATAATATTTTAATATATTCTGTATTAATCCTATAATAATTATTTAGTATTTTACATTAATATATTTTATTTTACTTAATTAAATTTACTAGTGGTTTTGACAAAAGTTAAAGGAAAAAACATTGCTAACTTATAAATTTATATCTTTTATCTTGGAAAATTAAGTGTACTTTAAATAAATTCGATTAATCACTTTGGTAATTTAAAAATATATACATGTATTCTAGAAAAGTTTAAAAATATTTTCTACTCTCTTCTCTGCAACTACAACCTACAACTACAACCTATTTTATACCTAGCTTTATATTTTACATAATAGCTATTTATATTGTTAGTACGGTATGAGCCTTATTACAGTAACGAGTGTCGAATATTGCCATGGTAAGGTCGTAGACAGAGTCGTGATATCCAGGCACGAGTGCTGTAATAAGGCTTACTGTTCGTGTGATATACAACATGTTGTCTACGACTCAAGACCCAAATCAATGGTTACTAAATCGTTAGTAACCGTTGCCCAAAGTATGTTTCTCGAAAAACCCAGCAACTAAGACCCACGCAATAAAGGCTTATTTACGTAAGCCATTTTAGCCTGTTGCTGTTATGGAATAAGTTGTATTATCGCACTAGCGATGTAAAGTTTTCATTATATCTTTAGTGATGTAATGAGCTCATTACACTACTAGTCATTACATAACGCTAATTACATCACTAGTAATATAATGAACTTATTAAATATTTTTTTAAAATTATTCACATTTTTCAAATGTAAGTTCAAGTAACCAAGTTTTAGTTGCGGGCTTAAGTAGTTTTTCAAAAAACATTTTTTCATCGCACGTTCGGTAAAGCTCGTTACAGCACTCGCCGCGCCGTGGAAATTTTCCACACTCGTTACTGTGATGAAGCTCATACCGTACTGGTAATATAAATAACTAATGTATATATTTTTTTAAATGGATAAGATGTATTTTTTATAAATTAATTAAATTTTTTGCACAATTGTTATGTATTAAAGCGCATACAAAACCGAATTTACAAAATATTTAAATAAAATATATAAGAAATATATTTGCAATAATTGATAAGCAAAATTGGCCTTTAAATTAATACCATGCACGGAATCAATTCAATATTATAGACACATAGATAACTTGTTTTAGCAAAAGAAATCTGGTCGGGACTGCCATTCTTTTTTATACTTTGACTGAAAATTCAAAACCAACGCTATCAAGAACTCCAAAACCCTTAAAAAACATATATCGGAGTATACATTAAAAAATCTGCGATTTTGAATCCTCCATCTTGAATTTTGAACTGCAGCAAACGTCAACATATCCTGAATCCGAAAATTTTTATATTTTCCAAATTTCAACTTGATCGGACTACTGTTAAAAAAACATGAGATGAAAAAAAAATATTTTCTGGAAAACGTAATAAAACCTTATAAAGGTGAATTCCTAAGTTAAAAAATAACATCTTATCAGTAATTAGCTCATAAACATTTACAGTGGGATTTACTAAGATCTAAAATAGTACCCCCACAGGTCTAAATATTTACACCTGTGAGGGGTACTAAATTTTAAAACCAGTTTTCAAACAGCACTTACCCATACAGAAAAGAGACAAAGTTATTTATTATTTTGTATTGCTATTGCAAAATACCACTGAAAAATTGCTTTTTTTCTCAAAATATACCATATTTTAAGAGAAAATGCCCTAAATCTAATTTTTTCTGACGGGTTTCAAAATGGCAAATGGTGAATACGTCAAAAATTAGACACAATAGCTTCATTATCTGTGTTTGAGTTTATAAAGTTGGTGATTTTTTAAACCACCTCTGGGGGGGTGGTTTAAATTTATAGCCCCCAGAAAGGATTGTTTTGTGGCAATTGGTAATAAGTTCGTTTATAATTTCTCTAAGTAACCGTTTTTACAATTTACCTTATTTAATATCCCTAGTTGTTCTTTAACGAAGAAAACACCTCCAATTTTGTCCAGAAAAACGCCATATTTTGAACCCTTTTTCAGCAGAAAAAAATATACTTTTGAGGGTACTATGAAGCAAAACAAACGTAAGTGAAGGTCACTGATTATGCACGAAAAATATACGAAACAAAAAAACCGAAAACAACTATATTAATTTATTTACAAACTGAAAGTAAAACATTGAGGTTATCTAAAAGCTCAGTCAGAAAAACTTTCCTTACTCAAAGCCCACTCATTTTAAAGCAGTAGCTTTCATCAGCAAGCAGAGATAAAAGATCCGAACGCGGTGTTTGTGATTGAACGCAGCGCTAATATTTTTAAACTGACATTTCGATAGTGACAAAAATGTAAAAAAACTTGTATTTAAGTTTTTTAATACATTTCATAAATAAAAACACCTTTTAAATAAATACAAAATTAATCTATTCCTTATTTTATTATTACCCATCTAAATCGTTGTGTGACATCAAGTATTAATTGAAAAAATTAATTATCAAGGGTAAGTTTTAATTAAAGTGACATATAACCCCAATTTTAATTTGTTCTACAGAGTGTTTACTATTTAAACCCCGCGTGTGTTTAAATTTTCTTTTCTTCTAAATTGAAACTTTCTTCTTAAATCCAACAAAAGATTGTGTTAAGATGATTATTCAATATACAAATTTATTAAAATTCTTTTCATAAATCAAACTATGTCCAAAACTCAAGGAGGTTTGGTTTAAAATTATTAAAACCAAAAATTTCACTTAAACCTAGGAGCATTCTAAAATAGACTAAACCTTTTTAGTAAATCCCACCGTTAAGCTACAGAGTAAAATGTAAAGATATGTATATTTAATTTTTTGAACCTAAGTTTTTTGAGTTGTCTCTAAGATTGTAGGCAGGAACTCTAGTACAATTTGTAATTTTTTTTTTCAATGTGGCGTTTTTTGTTTTAAATTCTTAATTTAAAAGTGTACTTAGTTTTTCCCAAGTGCCAAAATTTAACTAGAAATGGTTAAATAAAACAAATATCTAAAAATTTGAAAAAATCGAGATTTATGGCTCGTAATTTATTTTTTTTCTGAGGTTAATATTTTATTAATTCAAAAATTTTTACTTTTTCTAAAAAACTTAGATTATATCGTATTGTTTATTTTAATAAATATTAGTCAGTAGGAATTCAATTTTTATTTTTTTGATTTTTTTTTTTTTTATTTTATTTTTTTAACTTAATTTAAAGCAAGCAATTTATATTAACAAAAAACTTAATTGTTTGTCATAAAGCCTATTTATTGCCCTTGAGGTCGTGCAATCAGAATTTAAAATTATCATTAATTGACAGAAATAAAACTGTCAAAGGACCAAAGAGTCACAGTCAAAATTCAAAGCGTCGCGACCGCCCAGCCAAAACCGACGCGCGACGTAACAGTTGAAACAAAATCACCAAAAAACGGCAATACAAATTGAATATTAATTAATGAACCATTCTTTTTCGTTTGAATTTTGTGTTTTTTTCGGAAAGTAATTTTGAAATTCGGCACAGAAATTTAGTTGCGTTTGGTGCTGGTGGTCCGAGGGTTTCGAAACCAAGTGGCATAAATTCTTTGTGGCGAGCGAAGAATCCACAATCGTCCAACATTTGCAGATATGTGATTCTATAATTTTGCAGCCAAGACGAAGAGCTATGGCAATCCTTATCATGTTTCTGTTTAAAAGTAAGCCTAAACTTGAAACTGTCAAAGCCTTTAACCATGAATTTGATGCCTTGTTTGAACATGCTTTGATTTTTGCTTTACCTTTACATCAGTAGCGAAGGTAAATAAATTATTTTCGGTAAAATGACTACGTTTATTTCAGAAAATTAAAGTACAGATATTTATATTTCTTTTTTGGGAATTTTTGAGGCTTGTAGGTAAAATCGTGTACCAAACACATGCGTAAAGTGTCTTTAACGCCTTTGCCGGCTTGACCGAACTCGCTTCGCTTCGTTCGATCAACTACGCGTGCGATAAAGTATCACTTTCCGTACTTGCTAGGTAAAAAACTATTAAAATTAAAAAAAATCACAGAACACCACAAGCTTCCACGACAGAAATTAAAATTAATGGTTCCTGTAAAACAAACGCAACAGTCAAATCGCGGCCTCTTGAAATTAATTGTTTTTTTATGGTTTTTCCACTGCCACTCTTCATTTTTTGCTTATGTTGGCCAAAAATGCAAACTAAAAAGACTTTTATGAGTTAAATAATTATTAGTAGTGAGGGGCGGCCCGTGGGTCTTGCAATTAGGCCGCTTCATAGGCCATTTCTGCCATATCCTGTTGTGTACCGGCCCTACCCTCCTACTCCCGCTACGCGGGCTGCGACTCTCCGGGCCTTCCTGTCTTTAAGAAGTTCAGTATGTCTCTATCCTCCTCTATCGTTGGGCAACACTAATCTGGCCTGTGCGTCACACTCTCCTATCGGGTGCCGGGACGATTCCTCTTCCAACCCGCAGGCTAGACAGACGGGATCCCCTGCTACTCCGATGCGCCACAGGTGTTCGTTCAGCCGATGGGATCCAGTCAGCATTCCTACCAGCATGCAGCAGTCCAATGTCCTTTCGAGTTTTACTCAGGAACCATTTAGTTCTGGCTGCATACGGACCATTCACGAATAGTTTGGACTGTCCGCACTCTGTCTCTTGCCCCCATGACGCCTTCTCGTTCCCTGGTATCTCATATCCCGGGAACTACATCAGTGTCACCCTCTTATCCTGACCAATGTCTGCAGTGCGTCAGTGCACTCCTCCACCAGGCGGCTGACTATTTTGAGTAAACTTGAAGGCTCGAGGGCAGCCTGGCAACATATGCATATGTCCTTTTGGCAGTTTTTGACCTCCCGTATGGTTGCTGCCATAATGATGTCGTATACCTCTGCTAGGAAGACCGTAGTGTATTCGCCGAGTGGGTATATAACTTTCTCGAACCAAAGTAATTAAGAAGCGATGTTGTTTGTGGATAACATATAAACTTGAAAGTACCATAGCGACTTTTTATTTGAAATAAATAAACCGATTTAAGGTCACAAAAACGGCATAGATTTGAGATCGTGCAGTGTTCAGAACACGGTACGAACACCATATGTGACAAAAGACATTTATTAATGCTTCTTTAAAAGGTTTTGATCCTCGGCTTCATGCTTCATGGATTGCAGTGTCTCGAAATTAAAAAGAATCAAAAGAAAAATCATTATTCAACATCAAAAAAATAACAAAGGGTGGGTATGCGGAACCTGAATTCCAATACTCCAATCGAACTAACTTCAGTTTCCTTGAGCCTACTAAATTACGTGACCTTGGAGTTTCAGAATTCCGGCAGAATATTGCTTACAAAGAAAAAAACCATAACTTTTTTATCCACAAGGATTTTTCAAAATTTGGTGTATTTTTTTCAAAAAATAAAAAAATCCGAAAATTGCTGTTGCAGATTTCTGTATTATCGACAAGGCTAAAGAAAAAGCCAGGTAAGATTTTTGACTATTGTTAGCCGTGGTTATTTTATTTCGAAAATAAGAGAGACCAGCAAAAAACTGTCTGGATACGGTTGTGAGGAATTCAAAAATAAACACTCCTGCCAAATTTCAACAGATTCCGTTTTCTTGTTTCCGATATTCTGCCCCGTAAAGATTGGCTTAAAAACAGCAAAGCATTGTTGTCAAATCTATGCCGTTTTTGTGTCCTTAACCTGCGGTTGACATATTCATGGAATAGCTAAGTAGTTCTAGAGGCCCTCTATACAGTTGGCAGTTGTTGTTTTACCAGAGGTGGGCAACTCATATTGCCCTCTCTTTGTAGTTTTTTTTTCATATTATTTAAATATAGCTAATCTTACGTACCTCGCAAATTCGACTATTTTTATTAATTTTCCGGTTTGGTAAATGGAACAATACAAAATCGTACGCGCAAGTATTTTTACAGTTATTTATACCGCAATATTCAAATAATCAAATTAAAAATTTGATGTACAGTTAATTTCAGATAAAATGCGTACATGGAAAAACAAAATACAACGTTTTTTTCTCCGTATAGATGCGCCATTTCACACTATTCATTTTGCACCCGTCAGCGGCACCTTGAGAATTTTTTTTCTAAAGAGAAAAAAATTTATCCTCTAGGTGGCGCTGCACCCGTCATATATCATGACATATTTTATTTTTGATTTCAGTCAATCATTGTCAATAATTTTTGACTTTAGTAAAAATTACTTTTTTAAAATGGTTCCGCAACTTTCGGTCTTTACGAAATTGCAGATAATAACTCGACTGCAAGATGGATGGTCAGTAAGAAGGGTCGCCGAAAATTTTGATATTAATAAAGTCACTGGGGAAAGCGGGGTATCGGTTTGCAAAATAAGGTGAGCACAGAGGAACAGGATGGACAATTACAGAATAATTTGCGAGAGAACCCATTTTCCACAGTTGCCGAATCCATTAACACTACTGGTTTTCCGGGTTCCCGATCTACAGCGTGCAGACGAGTGAAAAATTCTGATGTCGCATTGCAGCAAAGAAGCCCCGTTTGACAGAGCAATAAAAACAAGCCCGACTGATCTTTGCTCTCAATCACGCTGCAGAGGATGAGGAATATTGGGACAGGGTGATTTTTTGACTGATGAAAATTTTTTTTAATCTTATAGAGTGATATACCCAGCAGGTTAATAGAGCAGGACACTTCTCAGTGAACATGTAGGGTTGGATGTCTGCTAGAGGGTTAGGTGTTTTCTGTCAAATTGAATGAAGATTTACTGCAGTGAGATATTTGGAAATTTTAGAAGGGGTAATGGTGCTGTCAGTTGATTTTTTATATCCAAACAATGAAATAATTTTTCAGCAGGACAATTGTCCTGTTCACACAGCTAATGCTGTGCGTCGCTGGTTTTAAGACCAAAATATAGAAGTGCTGCTTTGGCCATCGAACAGTCCCGACCTTAACCCCATCGAAAATATTTGGGGAAGATTTGTCAAAATAATATATGAACATCGAAAATATTTGGGGAAGATTTGTCAAAATAATATATGAACATAATTGGAGGCCCCAAAATTTCGAAGAACTTTTAAACGCTATACGTAATGCATGGGATTTGGTTTCTAACGATGAAGAATATTGTCGAAGTTTGGCTTATTCCATGCCACGTCGAATTGGTTATTAAAAAAAAATGGAGCCGCCATTAATTAGTTTTTCTTTTGTTTTCATTTTTATATTACATGAAAATAAAATAATTTGTTTTTTTATGAAAACGCATATATAAACAACTCTGTGTATGTGTAGTTAGCTTTTTACTAAGTCCATGAACTTGCATTGCTCGTGTATACAAAGAGTTGTTCTTTAGCCTTGTTAAAAAATACTATTTTCTATTGCTAAGAAGTGTAAATTAGATACTGAAAAAATAATAAATAATCCTCCAAGAGTTGCAGTCTTAATGTAATTAGGTTAATTAAATTTTTAAAAAAATAATAGGTAAACTATAACAATAATAGAAATATCTTACCGACACTAAAAATTAGAAAGTAGTGCCCCAGGTGCATACTAAAAAGCGTAGGTATAGCTAAATACACTGAAAAAAAAAACGTAGTTTGATTTTTTATGTACGCATTTTATGTGAAACCAACTGTACCTACGTATATTAATCAAAAATGTGACATTGAAATTATTTATTTCCAGTGGTTTTCAACACACAAAAAAAATTTTTTAATACCCTCCTCAAAAACATGATTTTAGTAACTGTCTGCAGATAACTAAAGCATGGCATGAAAAAAAAGATTTCTGTACGTTTTTTACTCAAAGTTAAAGAGAAATCGCGGAAAATAGTAATATTGAAAAAATCTAATTATTCTTGCCCAAGAATTAAGCCATTTCCGCCAGTTTTCACCAAGTATTTCCGAAAAAATCATTTAAAAATTTCGTCAAAATTTCAAATTGTCAAAGATTAAAATGTCGCAACAATGAACGTCACCGAGTAAAAAGACACATCGCTATGGAAACGATTGTTATTTCATTTCCTAGCCACCTTGATTTATAGTGTAAAGATGGTGTGTTGCTACAAATTATCTTCGTTCGAGATTTTTAAAAGTATTTTCCTATTTTTCTTGGATTTTTTAATAAAGGTATTATAAAAAATAGTGTTAGCAACTCGCGGCTAAACTGTGCTTTCTTTTACTCGAGTTTTTAAATACCTCGCAAAAAGGCACTATTTTAGCCATTAGTTGTAAAAAACTACTATTTCAATATTTCCCTACCAAATCGAGTTGCTTCCAGTCCATCCCATTTTTATTTAAACAAAACACAACCTTACTTTCCATAGAACAAAAACCATATTTTGAAGTTGCCAAAATCAAACGCCCTAGGTTTTGGTAATCGGAATTATAACTACCCTGCTAACCTGAAATCACCCCGAATAAACCCTTATATTACTCAATCAAATGCACCAGAGTGACACAACATGATGCCAGAGATACTTTAAGGATGAAAAATGAATATGACAGTTAATGCAGCTATGATATTCGTTTTTATTTGTACACCGTACATAACAAAGAAAACGCGATGCAGACCCAATATGTCTGAGAGAGACATAACCTGATAGCACTAACTTCTAGATGTCCGATTGAATTCAAATTTGGTATGCGATTATAGGTGACAATGACAATAATATGGTATTATTAGGTACCCCCTAGAGGAGGGAAAACGTCTTGTCCGATTACGAATACGAATTTTTGATCAGATCTTGAAAATCCAAGATGGACGATTTTTGGTCATGTTTTGCTAACCAATTTTAACTGATTTATACACATCCGATTGTCTTTAAATTTAGTGTGCGTTTATAGTTACGGTAACAATACAATAATATAGTATTATTGGGCACGTCTCTCGCCCCCTACGAGGGGAGTGGAGGGAGAAAAACACCTAAGTTTTTCAGATGTCAGCCAAAATTGGTATACGAAGGTTTTGGGGTTAAGGAATACGAATTTTTAATCAGATTTTGAAAATTCAATATGGCGGATTCAAGAGGGACTATTTTTAGTCATGTTTTGCTAACCAATTTTAACTGAATTTTACACATCCGATTGTCTTTAAATTTAGTGTGCGTTTATAGTTACGGTAACAATACAATAATATAGTATTATTGGGCATGTCTCTCGCCCCCTACGAGGGGAGTGGAGGGAGAAAAACACCTAAGTTTTTCAGATGTCAGCCAAAATTGGTATACATAGGTTTTGGGGTTAAGGAATACGAATTTTTAATCAGATTTTGAAAATTCAATATGGCGGATTCAAGAGGGACTATTTTTAGTCATGTTTTGCTAACCAATTTTAACTGAATTTTACACATCTGACTGTCTTCAAATTTGGTATGCGTTTAAAGTTCCGGCACCCTCTCCCCAACTACGAGGGGAGTGGAGGGGGGAAAACTCCAAAGTTTGTTCGATTTCAACCAAAATTGGTATGCGGGGTTTTTGGGGATAAGGAATACGAATTCAAGATATAAAATTTACTCAAAAGTAGAAAATCATTTTTAGCATTCTGATATTATAAGAATAAAAGCGATGAGTGCATTATACTGAATTCACTATAAAGCAGAGAAATGCAAGGGTTAGTAAATCCAACCAAACTCGACCCAAGCTAGCCTAAAATTTCTCTGATATACGGATGGACATTGTTAGTTTTAATTTGCGGCCATCGCTTTTAATATTATGATATTAGAATGCTAAAAATTATTTTCTACTTTTTAGTGAACTTTATATTTTATAAAAGCTTGTATTTGAAAAAAATATTTTTTAATTTTTAGATCGCCCATTTTGAATCCGCCAATTTGAAATTTTCAAATCTGATCAAAAATTCATAATCCCCTTCGCTAAAAACCCCTGTATGCCAATTTTGATTGAAATCGAACAAAGTAAATCTTTTTACCCCTCCACTTCTTTCGTTAGGGGAGTGGGTACCTGATAATACCATATTATTGTATTGTCACCGGAACTCAGTCAGTTAAAATTGTTTAGCAAAAGATGAGCAAAAATCTTCCATCTTGAATTCGCCATATTGAATTTCCAAAATCTTATCAAAAATTCCTATTCTTTATCCCCAAAAACCTCCGTATGACAATTTTGGTTGAAATCGGACAAACTAAATCTTTTTACCCCTCCACTTCTCTCGTTAGGGGAGGTGGGTACCTGATAATACCATATTATTGTATTGCCACCGGAACTACAAATGCATACCAAATTTGAAGACAATCGGATGTGTATAAGTCAGTTAAAATTGGTTAGCAAGACATGACCAAAAATCTTCTATCTTGAATCCGCCATATTGAATTTTTAAAATATGATCAAAAATTCGTATTCCTTATCCCCAAAAACCCCTGTATACCAATTTTGGTTGAAATCGGAGAAAACTTACGCGTTTTCTTCTCTCCAGGGGGTGCCTATAACAATACCATATTACCTACTAATTGTATACCAAGTTGGAATTCAATCGGACATCTAGTAGTTAGTCAAAATTGAGTTGCAAGATTTGCCCCAAACATACATACATAATAGATGCGAAGTTAAATAAAAGCTTGTAATAATAAACTTAATGTTTTCTAATTTTGAAAAATAAATTATTTGGGGGTGGTATTGATCCAAAGCTGTAAATTCATAACAATTCTATCTAAAAACTGCAGCCTTAAGGCTGCTACGAATTTGCAGTTTTTAGATTTAAAATAACAAATTACTTCCTAATATTAGAGGGAATTGTGACGAAACACTAATGTGCTCCTGAAAATGACCAATGGGTGAGTGCGTCCACCATGCCTGTGCCCCAAACAATATCCCAGCTTTATTCATTTGAGATTTCATAACCAGCCCCTTCTATGATGTAGAGCTTGCACTATTTACGTTTATGTATTGGATCAACACTTTTTGCTGCCCTGGCCATATCTAGTACACTGTGATCAACTGTCTTACGATAACAATAACAAAATGGCAAAAAAATGGTTTATTTAAACTAAAACAAATCGAAAATTTTCTCAATGAGGCCCTGTCCATACTGCGATCAGTGTGACCAAAAATCTAGGGAGAAACAAAAAAATAAACGTCAGACTGAAAAATCTCGTTGACAGTTGACGTCAACAATGTGTATAAATTTCGGGTGGAAAATACTGTAACTCTGGTAAAACGATAACTGTCAAAAACAGGGCCTCTAAGTAGTTCCAGAGATTATTTACCTCATACAATATAAAAGCAGGTCAATTTTCACCTGATTATTCAGCGAAAATTTCGCGCTCAGGTGAAAAATCTCCCTTGTCAAAACTGATAATTGACCTTTTCAACCAACAGGTTTTTATTGTCGATGTGTCGTTTGATGATATATAAATAGCGATTTATTTTGCACAATTTAATGTATTTAATTTGGTAAATATTGACTGAAAATCTCTCTTGTCAAAACTTGCCCTTTTCAAAACTCAAAATCACACGTCTGTACCAACAGGTTTTTATTGTCGATGTGTCGTTTGATGGTATATAAATAGCGATTTATTTTGTAGAGTTTAATGTTTTTAATTTGGTAAATATTGACTGAAAATCTCCCTTTCAAAACTGATAATTACCCTTTTCAAAATTCAAAATCACACATCTGTACCAACAGGGTTTTATTGTCGATGTGTCGTTTGATGATATATAAATATAAATAGCGATTTATTTTGCTCAATTTAATGTATTTAATTTGGTAAATATTGACTGAAAATCTCCCTGTCAAAACTGATAATTGCCCTTTTCAAAACTCAAAATCACACGTCTGTACCAACAGGTTTTTATTGTCGATGTGTCGTTTGATGATATATAAATAGCGATTTATTTTGCACAAATTAATGTATTTAATTTAGTAAATATTGACTGAAAATCTCTCTTGTCAAAACTTGCCCTTTTCAAAACTCAAAATCACACGTCTGTACCAACAGGTTTTTATTGTCGATGTGTCGTTTGATGGTATATAAATAGCGATTTATTTTGTAGAGTTTAATGTTTTTAATTTGATAAATATTGACTGAAAATCTCCCTTTCAAAACTGATAATTACCCTTTTCAAAACTCAAAATCACACATCTGTACCAACAGGGTTTTATTGTCGATGTGTCGTTTGATGGTATATAAATAGCGATTTATTTTGCACAGTTTAATGTTTTTAATTTGGTAAATATTGACTGAAAATCTCCCCTGTCAAAACTGATAATTGCCCTTTTCAAAACTCAAAATCACAGGTCTGTACCAACAGGTTTTTATTGTCGATGTGTCGCTTGATGGTATCTAAATAGGGATTTATTTTGTACAGTTTAATGTTTTTAATTTAGGAAATATTGACTGAAAATCTCCCTTGTCCAAACTGATAATTGCCCTTTTCAAAACTCAAAATCACACGTCTGTAGCAACAGGTTTTTATTGTCGATGTGTCGCTTGATGATATCTAAATAGGGATTTATTTTGCACAGTTTAATGTATTTAATTTAGTGAATATTGACTGAAAATCTCTCTTGTCAAACTTGCCCTTTTCGAAACTCAAAATCACACGTCTGTACCAACAGGTTTTTATTGTCGATGTGTCGCTTGACGATATATAAATAGCGATTTATTTTGCACAGTTTAATGTATTTAATTTGGTAAATATTGACTTAAAATCTCCGTTATCAAAACTGATAATTACCCTTTTCAAAAATCAAAATCACACGTCTGTACCAACAGGTTTTTATTGTCGATGTGTCGTTTGATGATATATAAATGGCGATTTATTTTGCACAATTTAATGTATTTAATTTGGTAAATATTGACTGAAAATCTTCTTTGTCAAAACTGATGATTGCCCTTTTCAAAACTCAAAATCACACGTCTGTACCAACAAGTTTTTATTGTCGATGTGTCGTTTGATGATATATAAATATAAATAGCGATTTATTTTGCTCAATTTAATGTATTTAATTTGGTAAATATTGACTGAAAATCTCCCTGTCAAAACTGATAATTGCCCTTTTCAAAACTCAAAATCACACGTCTGTACCAACAGGTTTTTATTGTCCATGTGTCGCTTGATGATATATAAATAGAGATTTGTTTTGCGCAGTTTAATGTATTTAATTTGGTAAATAGCCTTCAAAATTAATTTCGGTGATGGTGAAATAATCAGAAAATCATTCTTAGATTTTTTGCTATGAGGAAACTGCTCTCGGGCAAGCCCTCGAGCAGCGGTTTCCACGACAAAAAATCTTCAACATGATTTTCGATATCTCGTAATAAATTACTACAGATAATTCGCTTTCTAGGTTAAAGTTGGTTAGTTGCCGGTTAAACGTTTTTAATTTTACATTTCCTTTTTTTAGTAGGATCAATGTCCCCAGGCACCATACAAGGAACGTCGGCAAAAGTGCAGAATTTTGAAAACGTCAAAGTGTTTCCCGAAGTCGATGTGGTCACTCCTCCGAATGTCAGCGCGTTCGACGAAATTCCTGGGCCAATCAGTCTCAGATTGGTGTCGAAATTTTGGTCCTACATTCCGATAATGAGCGCCGAATTTACTGGAGGCGCCTTGTTTCAAGTTTTAAATTTTGGTAAATTTTTTGGTAAGAAGTTGGCTATCATAAGAGCAATTTCCACTTTTCTGGAAAGTGTAATAATACAGAGTAATCCACTATATTTTGACCAAGTTTAAATACCTATATCTCGATAACTAGTTCTTCTCTTCTTTTGTTTTTTGGTGAACTCGCGTCCTTTCGGTCGGTCATTCAATTAAAGTGTGAAAGCTGTGGCTACTTAGTTCAGCACGTCTGGACTTTTTCCTTCACCTTCATGGGGATTGTTTATATTGCCCCCCTACCCGCTCGCCATGAAATCAAATTGTATGATGGTGTTGAATGATATTTGGGGAGGGTGATCAGTGGAACCACTGATGAGCCCACGCTGGTTGCCCAGGGCCTTTGTGTGTTCTTTGTGGGATATTCATCCAAGCTTAAATTTTAGTTTTTTCCATTTTGTTTGTAGATTCTTTTCGGTTGAAGTAACTGATTCGGAGGTTTTTTTAACTTCTTTTACATGAAGGTAAGTTATGTTACACACGTAAGTGGACGTGTAGCGAATAATCGATTACTTAGATAGACTAAAATGTGTTAACAGCAGCTATTTTTACACCCCAGAATCATAATTCTAACCTATCTAGTTATCGAGGTATAAGCCTCCAAACATGGTCAAAATATAAGAGATCACCCTGTACTAACATCAGGTATTATTGGATTTTAAAGCCATGGTTTAATTATTTCTCTTTTGATCTTTTCTCTATAGATTCTTTTCGGTTGGAGTAAATAGTGTTTTTTTGGTAAAAATTGTATTGGTACCCTCGAAAAAAATGTATCGGACAAAGATCCAATAAAATGGCTTAGCTGCAAGCAACTCAATATAGCACAAGGGTTATTGATAAATTACTTTTAAAACTTGCTGTTAAGAAGAACATCTTACTCAGAGAATCATTTTTGGTAATTATTTGTTATAATAAAAATCATTGGTAGTAAGTTTTACTTACGACCAACCCATAATACTAGTTTAACAAGCGTCCCAACACGACTGTAAGGGACCATTTGCGTAAATCGTAAGAAACTTTCTTTCATAAAGACACTGATTGACGCAAAAACGTAAATTTTCGTTTTAAACCAAATTTAAAACAAAAATTTTCAGTTTACAAACATTTTTTAAATTTTTAAAAATTTAAAGTTTTGAAAAAGGTTTTAAAATATTCAATTTTTTTAAAAATTTTTAAATATTTTATAAAATTTTCAAAATTCCAAAAAAAGCCACAAAATTTTAAAAAATTCTCAAAATTCAAAAAAAAATTAAATTTATTTTTCTTGATCTAAATATCAAAAATGTTAACAGTTTGGGGACAACATATTGTCAAGCATCAAAAATACTCACTTCGCTGGCACTGGATTTCACCAAGCTTTTGCCATCTTTCGAAGTGCGCCAAACACCAAAGCGTCGCGCAAGATGAGCTTAAAGTCCGTTTTTTAAAAAATGACGAGTGAAAGTAGGTTGCAAACATGTGCATTAAATAAAGATAAACGAGTGATGAGTGAGATGGAGAGGCACGTGTAACGTTTTTGCCCTATTAAAGTAAACAAGAGGCTAGACTAAAAACGTGTAAAAAATACTATTTGTTGTCTTTGTCTTTTAACTATTTCTGTTCAACTAATTAGATAAAATGTAACTTGGGTTTAAGTAACAATAGGTACGCTACTGTTTGCGTTTTCCAGAGTTTTCACAAGACCAATTAAGTTCCTTAGGGAGAGGAGGTAAGACCAACCCCTTTCTTATAAAAAGGCAAACGCGGGCATTCGCAAGTTGCAATAACATATGTATCCAGTGCGATGTTCATTGGAATCTACTTTAGTTGCCTTCCTTAGTCTCAAATCTTGCGTTTCTTTGGTAGGTAACATCTTAAGTTGGGGCGGCAACGCAAATTTCTTCCAGAAATTTTTCAACGTGTACGGACCGGTGGTGCGTTTGCACGGGCCGTTTGGAGGTGACGTCGTCCTTCTAAGCCGACCCGAACATGCCAGCGTTGTGTTCCAAAGCGAGGGAAACCTGCCAACCCGATCTTGTTTGGATTCCATAGAGAAATATCGCATGGACTATAGGAAATTACGACAGGCCGGACCCTTTTTGATGTAAGCCAAACAGTACAGGTACAGGGGTCCGATTTTGCCGCTTTAGATTTAGCGTCACGTGACACGAAAACTGTACCATGTTTACACGTTCAATTTTAACTGACTAACAGAAATATCGCAAACATTTTATTTCGTTTTTGATTGTGTTCTAAACAAGCAATCCATTGGTTACTGTATACTTTATTTTAAAAAAGAACTTACTGTAGCCTGATAAGATCAAAAGTCATTTTTAAAAATTTATGCGAGCAAAATTCAAGTTGATTTGACACACTCCATGTCAACGAATTTGAGCTCTATACGTTTCCTTCAATCTTAACAACTTGGCAATGCTGCAGCGCTAGTTTAAACGTCAGAATATAACAATATGGCTCCCTTGTTATTATGTTCGTTTTGTGTGTAGAGACGGATTTGTTTTCATTTGACCTTTTTGTTACGATTTGCGGTTTTTAATGAAGTTATGTGATAAGAGCTAGTGTTTTCCCCTTTTTAAAAACTTTGACTTATTCCTGTGTAAAAAACTGATCCCCTTGGCCCCGTGATAAGTGCTAGGTGTTTTCCCCTTTTTTAAAACTCTTTGTGTAAACAACTGATCCCTTTGGCCCCGTGATAAGTGTTAGTGCTTTTCCTTTTCCCCTTTTTTTCGCCAAGGGATTAAAATGCACTTTAGTCACAAGGTTTATATACTATTTTATGCACTTTAGAATGCGAGAAACTAAAAACAAAAAATCACAAAACTAACAGTAGACCACTTAACGGTACTCTAGTTTCAAGATTGACAGCTCGATTACTGATAGTTGTCATTGATTGTTGTTGACATGGTGGATTGACTCAAAATTTATTGTGCCATGGAAGTGTTGCTATGGCACAAAACAAATGTCAGTCAGTTGTTGTTATCAAACCACAAAGCATATAACTACGGACTTAGAGAAAACTCTTACTAAGGGCATTGCAAAAAAATTACAGCGCCTCTGGCGACTCGGTCCTGAAGCTCACGCGACAAATCGCTCCGATGACATCTATCTTAATCAATGTCCATCAATGTCATCGTCTTTTCCTTCTTTTCATGAGGTTTTTTTTGTTGAAGTTTTTTAGTTTTGTGTATTTTTGGCCTAACTGTTACAGTAATTTATTGGATTTTTGTAAAAAGTACAATTGGAAAACTATGCCCAAGTGTTCATCGGTTTCCACACCCTAGAGATCAAGCTCGACAAAGACAATGGTTTGCCATCTGAAACGCTTTATAGGTTTAGAGTATGCACATGAACTGTGGACGAAGCCTTTTTATTCGGCATATAATTCCATCCTTGCATTTACCGTCAGAGTCTGAAACAGACTTTAATGGTAAGTACCGGGCAAGGTTTCTACATACAGCATATTCAATAATAGAGAGTTAATAGACCACTAATTTACCGTCACCTTATTTGCTTACCGTAACTGAGATAATAAAAAGTTTTAAAACCACAAACATAAATTACCGTAACCGTATTTTTTTGCCCACATACAAACTGCAAATTCACTTTCACAAAAAAACTAAACAAAAAAACGAATTATCATTTACCAGCTGCAGCTTTTGCTCATAAATAAATCTGGTTGGTTAGAAAAAATAACCAAGCGAGCTCCGTTAAGCCTCCGTAAGTAACGTATTTCGGTTCGGTTATTTTTGGATACGGGAGAAAAATAACTGATTTTGCCTACGGTATCACCAATTTTGATGTCTATTAACGCTCTAATAAGACTGATAGGGCATTTATTTAGCCTATTTGTTAATTAGGTACATTTCTTTTAGCCCATTCCGTTCAAAAATGCTTATGGGTAACCAGTTACACCAATCTTTATTAAAAACGAAAGAAACTCGGAAGTCTTAAAAGAAATTGCTGCTAGTGAGGCAGGCTGCTGATATGGAGGCCTCATGTATACTATTATATTTTCTTAAAAGAATAATATAATATATTAAATACGACGCATTTTGTTTATTTCTTAAATTTATAGTCATTAGAATCAACAATATTTTGGAAAATAAAATGAATTATTGATGAATTAGGTTTTCCAAAATAATGTTGTTTCTAATGAACTGAAATACTTTAAAAAATACCCGAATTCAAATTTCCTGGCGCCGGCGCCGCTACCCTAATTTAAGCTTCGGGACCGAGTCACTAGAGGCGCAACAGCAGCAAAAAATTTATAACAGGGCCCTAAGTCGTCAGATCGCCTTCTATACCCGTAGGTACATATTTTGTGTATCAAACGGCGTCACCTAATGGTGAGTCCAGAAAAATCATACAGCATTTTTTTGAAAATGAACATTAAAAAGGCCGCGGAAGAGGCCATCGCTAGCCTTCTTCCACAAAAATCTCGCGAGGTTTACAAGAAACAGTTTCGTGATTACCGAAAATGGTGCGCTGAACAGCATGCAGAGAATTTTACGGATTAAAAGGTGCTCCTGGCATACTTCCTACAGAAGTCTAAGAATCTCAAGGAATCTTCTGTATGGAGCTAATATTCCATGATCAAAGCCACGATAATATCTGAAGTAAACGTCGACATCAGCAATGATTTCTAAAGAGACAGAATGACCGAACTAGATTTAAGTAATGCATATGCTAATTATTGTTTTCGTTCATACTTTTTAACAAATAAATAAAATTTCAATTAAATTATTGTTTAATTTGGAAAAATTTACTTTAAATCCCCCAGGGATTAAAATTAAGCGCCCCTTTTATCCCTAAAATGAGGGATTAAAAGTGCACTTTTAATCCCTAAAGTGCATAAAATAATTTCGGGCACTGCGGCGACGGTAAAAATGGCAATGGCGATTCCTTATTAAGGGCCCGGAGGTTTTAGATCAATTTATCACATGACTACATTATAAACAATGAATCTCACGTGAAATATTCAGGAGACAAAAAACTAACAAAGTGATTATATAGCCGATTCGAGTCGATATAGCTCACCAGTCGCGAACTTTATAGTTTGTTGACGTGGAGTGTGTCAAATCAATTTGAATAGTGCTCGCATAAATTAAGTTTGATTTAAAAATGACTTGTTCTTATCAGGCTACAGTAACTTCTTTTTTACATTAAAGTATACAGTAACCAATAGATTGCTTGTTTAGAATACAATCAAAAAAGAAATAAAATGCTTGCGATATTTCTGTTAGTCAGTTAAAAATGCACCTGTAAACATGGTACAGTTTTAGTGTCACGTGACGCTAAATCTAAAGCGGCAAAATCGGACCCCAGGGTCTGAAAGTGAGATCCCCAATGAGTTTGTGTTTTTTCCATCCCTTGTTTGGGACCTAGTTTCCCTCGATATGAATTGGTCGGAGGCGAAAGTCTGAGGTCAAAAGCACTTAGTAAAACGTGCAATTTTCTTTTTTACCCGCCGAACTCTTTTGTATTAGTTTCCAAAAAGATAGAGGACGCCGAAGTTACCAAAAACCCTTACAATATTTCAGGGCCGTCCTGAGACTATTGGGCGCCTGGCGCAAACCTAGAGAAAAGCCCCTTTCCTTCTCCCTCCTCCTAATCGTTTTATTTGTCTTTTTGGAGATTGGTGGAACCTGTTCTAAGGAAAAAATGTGGTGTCAAAAAACATTTCAACAAATTCTAAAAAAATTGTGTTGCGAAAATTTTGGTAAAAAATAGTATCAAACGCTCTACAAAAAAAAAGGAAAATATTGCCAAATTTTCAAAAAATTAGCCGCAGTGCCGCCCCAATTTGGCCTCCTGGACGCACAGGACGGCCCTGCATATTTTGTCGGAAAAGGAGGAAGTTGTATAGGTATCAGAGTGGCCACTTCATAAAATTTTATGATTTCATAAAATTTCAATAATGTCATTAAATATGCCAAAGATGTCATAACAATTCGAAATTCATAATATTTGCACACAAAACTGAATATTTTAAGTTAAGTGTAAATAATCTTTTGATATTCCATTACACACCTGGTAAATTAGTGCAGGAATATATAGGCAGCTCATGATACAAAGGAGACACTAGCAGTGGGATTTACTAAAAGGGTTTAGCCTATTTTAGACAGGTCCTAAGTGTAAGTGAAATTGTTGGTTTTAAGCATTTTATACCAACTTCCTTGAGTTTTGGACATAGTTTGATTTATAAGAATAATTTTAATTATTTTTTTTTAGTAAAGAATCATCTTAACACAATCTTTTGTTGGATTTAAGAAGAAAATTTTTATTTAAAAGAAGTTTTTTTTAACCCTAGGGGGGATCTAAATGGTAAACACTCTGTTGAGCAAATTAAAATTGACGTTATATGTTACTCTTATCAAAACTTACCCTTGTTTATTGATTTTTGCGATTAATACTCACTGTCACAAAACCATTTCGATATGTAATCATAAAATAAGAATTAGATTAACTTTGTATTTATTGAAAAGGGGTTTTTAATCTATCGAAAGTATGAAAAAACTTTACAAACACAAACCCATCGCAAACCACAAATAAAAATATTTCGTCAAAGTAGGTCATGAAAAAAAATGCGGCTAAAAACAGACCTGAATCCAACTGATGCGTTCGCAAAAGAGTCATGTCGGCTCAATGAACTGTTCGGTGCCCAGTTCTCTGGTAGAACATGATAAAATGGCCATTAGCGAAGTAACGGTAAAAACTGCAGAGTTGAGACCTTTGAGGGTGATCTTTCAGTGGAAAACTTTGTTTGATGATTAAGCATTTAGATAAACTCAATGTTTTAGTTTCAGTTATGTTTGTAAATAAATGAATAGGTACAGTTGTTTTGGATTTTTTTCATTGGAGACAGTTTTCGTGCATAATCAGTGACCTTCACTTATGTTTGTTTTGCCTCGTAGTGCCCTCATAAATATATTCTTTGTGCTGAAAACGGGTTCAAAATATGGCGTTTTTCTGTACAAAATTAAAGGTAATTCTTGTAAAAACGGCTGCTTAGGGAAATTATACAGGAACTTATTACCAATTACCAAAAAACAATCCTTTCTGGGGGCTAGAAATTTAAACCACCCCCCAGAGGTGGTCTAAAAAATCATCAACTTTATAACCTCAAACACAGATGATGAAGCTAATATGTGCCAAATTTTTGGCGTGTTCACCATTTGCCATTTTGAAACCTGTCAAAAAAAATTAGTTTTAGGGCATTTTCTCCTAAAATATGGAATATTTTGAGAAAAAAAGCAGTTTTTCTGCGGTATTTTGCAATAACAATACAAAATAATCAATAACTGTGTATCTTTTCTCTATGGGTAAGTGTTTTTTGAAAATGGGTTTTAAAATTTAGTACCCCCCACAGCTGTAAATATTTAGACCTGTGGGGGGTACTATTTTAGATCTCACTGAAAGAGTTTTTCCGCGCTTATTAATATCAACCAATAGAAATGCTCGATTGTGGTGGGCTTTTTACTGCTCCAATCAGTTGTGTGCGTATTTTTGTTTTGAGAAAATAACCCTTGTATCCTTGCAAAAGGTTTTGTTTTCCAGAAGTTTTACGATAGTGTATCAAATGTCTGCTCGAAAATAGCATATTACATAACAAGAGAAGAAAGTGACAAATTTCACACGAGCGGGAATGTTGTGAGCGAGACGCCTTAGCCAAGTGAAACAACACGCCAGTGTAAAAAAGTTACTTAGTCTTTAATTTTGCACAAATCAAATAATACTGCTTTTCCGCACATGTGTGAAAAAGTACTTTACAACACATGTGCGGAAAATGTTCTGCACAAGGGTGAAATTTAACGTTTTCTAAGGATGCAAAGACGGTTTTTCTGCTTACTCCAAACTCTGTAAGAAAATATTCAAAATAGCACCCTCTCCAGGCAGGTACTTACCGTTTAAATTTTCACAATAGATTTATTTTTATATATTTGTATTAATAAACGTTTTAATTTTAATGATAAATGAGCAAATTAAAAAATAAGGTGGATTTATTATTTCATACAGTTACAGATACCTACTTAGAATTCAATTTTTATCCACCTCCAGGTAAACCAAGAAAATGGGAGGGTAATAGTTATTTATAAAATAAAATAAAAAAGAGTTCCACCAGTTCTACCACTAACTGGTTTCAGACACAACGAGCTTTACAAAATACGCAGCTTTACAAAATACACCGGAGTACTACAAGAATACATACCGGGTGCGACTTGGAGACTAGACGTAGACACGTGTTTCACTCTTGTTAGATATCATCAGTGCGACATAAGTTTTTATAATATGAACGATCAAATCAAGTCATGGACAAATGTTTGATAACAGAATGAGAAATAAATTCTCAATGTCCATAGTGGAATTAACTCTGTGTTTCGGACTTCCATTGTCTATATTTTATCTATATGCGACGTTTCGATCAGTACAATCTATTCCTAAGGATACGTACTTATATACTATGGGAAATCACTCAACCGTGAAGTTTAAGAAGTTGGCTCCGCTCAAGGAGGGGCCAAATATTTGGAATTTCAACACTTGGTTTACTGAAAAGACCCTGATTCTGCCCAATAAAGGCAGCTTCAAGGAATTTGCGTTTCTTCCAGTGTGACTCCTTGTGCAAAACCTTTGCTTCTGTCCACTTCATTCGGGTTGTTTTGACCATGCGTGTTCGGCGATTCTTGATTTCGTTGTTTCACCTCTTTGGGTATTCGTCTGATGTTCTTTAAGCCTAACAGATAGTGGCCTTTTTGTTTCACCTATGTATGATTCACCACACTCATAAAGAACTTGGTAAATGCATTTCTTATTTTGTTTGTTCCCCGGTTTTGTTTTAATAAGAAGGCTTCGAATTGTATTATTAGATTTAAAAGCTGTTTTAATATTTAAGTTGTTCGCTACTCTTCGAATTTTCTCTGATGTACGGAATTGCAAAGAATGCATTTGCCTGGTTTTGGTCTTGTAAACTCTGTCCTGTTTGCTGAAATTTAGAAATAGTATATGTTAGAAGTTTAAGGCTGTAACCATTCTGCTGCAGATCCCTCTTAGTTTTTCTTATTTCGGTTTCCAAGTCATGAGAACATCAACATATCTTGGCCAGAGCTTAGGTTTATATGTTGCGGTATCAACCGCGTGTGATTCGAACCACTCCAAATATTGGCCACCACTGGCGAAAGTGACGAACCCATTAACAGACCGTCATTCTGAGCATAAAACCTATCTTTCACCTGAAAATAAAAGTTATGTAGAAAGCACTCCAACAACTCCATCACTCTCTCCAGCGGCAGGCTGGTACGTTCATGAAGGGATTCGCCATCAACCATTCTCTGTCTAATAATATCTATCGATTCCTTTATCGGGACATTGGTGTATATACTTTCGACATCAAAACTGACAAATCTATCCTCGGGCCCTAAAACAAAAGATTTAAGAATATTAACAAAGGTTGGAATTTTATACAAATGAAGCGGTCTTGCCTTCAAGAGGTTGAATAATTTTCAAAAGGAATTTAGACAGATTGCTTGTTGGAGAATTTCTGGAATTTGTGATTGGGCGGGCATAAGGGCATTGCATCTTTGTGAATTTTAGGGAGTCCGTATAGATGAGTAGGCTTGCTATAATGTGGTGTAAGTTGAGACCTTGTGTTGTCCGGAATATATCTGGAATACTTTTCTTTAAAGTTCTATAAACCTTACTTTCGATTGATTGCGTCGGGTCTTTTGAGAGAAGGAAATCGAGGTTCAAATTATCAAAACTTTGTATAATAGAGCCGTTCAAATCTGTAACAATTCTCATGACTTGGAAATCGAAATAAGAAACATTAAGAAGGATCTGCAGCAGAATGGTTACAGTTACAGTAAACTTATAACATATACTATTTCTAAATTTCAGCAAACAGGTCAGAGATTACAAGACCAAAACCAGGCAAATGCATTCCTTACAATTTCATAGATTAAAGGCGTATCAGAGAAAATTCGAAGAGTCGCGAACAACTTTAATATTAAAACAGCTTTTAAAGCTTATAATACAATTCGAAGCCTTCTTAGTAAAACAAAACCGGAGAACAAACAAAATAAGGAATATATTTACCAAGTTCCTTGTGAGTGTGGTAAATCATACGTAGGTGAAACAAAAAAGACCACTATCTGTTAGATTTCAAGAACATCAGACGAATACTCAAAGAGGTAAAACAACGAAATCAGGAATCGCCGAACACGCATGGTCAAAACAACACCAAATGAAGTGGAAAGAAGCAAAAGTTTTGCACAAGGAGTCACACTGGAAGAAACGAAAATTCCTTGAAGCTGCCTTTATTGGGCAGAATCAGGGTGTTTTCAGTAAACCAAGTGTTGAAATTCTAAATATTTGGAAGCCTCTCTTTGGGCGTAGTCAACTTCTTAAACTTCACGGTTGAGTGATTATATAAGTACGTAGCCTTAGGAATAGAGACTCTGAATGAGAGTGAAATTGCCGTTAAAAGCACAATAAAACCTAAAAAGTACAGCAGTTTTCCTAAACTGTTTGCTTGGCATCTGAATTGAATAGCGTTCTTACTCAGACACATGCATTTTGGCCCCCTAGACGAAAAGTGTCGAACCCTCTATAGGATAGCATGGGTAACGAATAAATTTTTCAAAATATGACAAGGTTTTGTAAAGTTACCATAAAATGCGCCTTATTTTTGATAAATCTCTTACAGAATTGGGTGTTCTTGGGTTTAGTACAGGGGGTGCAGGACACCTACCGTACCTGACAAGAGGACAATATTCTATTGTTTTTTAAATAATTTTTAATTTGTCTTATGATCTAAAGTCGAAAATGCAATTATGTTACTTATACTGTGTTCTTTGTGCAGAAGACTAGGAATTAGCTCTGAAGAAGAGTAAAAATATATTCTAAACGTAAGCGTAATTCAAGTGTCTTATTGAAGCACCCCCTGTCCTAAACCCAAGAACACCCAACTGTAAGAATCGCAATGACAAGAATCTACCGTTTTGATAAATCTCTTATTCACTTCACGTTTCGAGATACAAGTCTCGTTCTGACCATTTTGTCGAAATGGTCAAAAGGAAAACATTAAGCAGGAAAATGGAGAAGGAAATTTGAGTGGGAACCCTCGCAACAGATTTTGTATTAGAGACCACAACTGCAAAATATGCGAATATCATTGAAATTGATAGGTATCCATCACCTCTTCCTACTTTGTAAATAATAAACGTCTTATTTTTAATTATTTCAGGTCTGGAACGGAATGGGAAAAACTGCACAAAACCGTGGAAAAGCCAATGCAAATGTGCGTCGGTCATCACTTTAAGGCCATCCAAGAAATTTCGGACGAATTCGTCAAAAAAATCGTATCCGTCAGAAATCGTCAAGAAGAGGTGTGTTGAGATTGTAACCTGGTTATGGTTTGTTTATATCTTATTTTACAAGAAAAACTAGCTGATAGTTATAAACTTACGGTCTACTTACTGTTCTTGTTCTTTTCTATCCTATGTACTTTTGCTGTATGCGCAGAAACGACGTATACCGACACTGGCATTTTTTTTAAAACTTAGACTAGCTGTTTCATGGTTTTCGAAAAATATTTAATAAAATGTAAGTTGGGTCAGCTATAAAGGGGGGGGATCGCCTTTGTCCACTTGACCGTGATTCTTTCTGCTTAATCATACTTACTTTTTCTGACCGCGTATTTGAGTCAGTTTTGCACCAATGACATTTTATTCAATTTTACAAGCACACTTATACAAAATACAAGCATGGACAGTGTGATGCCTCAATGCCCGGATTTTTTTTCAAGAGCCCCAAGTTTAAAGCAAGAAAGTGAAGTAGTGGAAAAAATTGTTCCAAGAAAGCTTTTCAGTCAGTAATTTTAGCAAAATTTAACAGAAAAAAAAAAGAATATTTCTTCTTTAAGAAAGAACTTCAATTCAAGAGCCTTGAAACTTCTAGTGCTAAAGGACTGCTGCAACAATCGAGAACATTAATTTTTTTGTCAGTTTGTCTTCATTAAAACTTAATTATTAGCACCTACTGCTTATGCAGTGGGTACTATTCTTGGTTGGTCACACAGAGGGCGCCATGGTCTGTACTCGACAGAAATTCGCTCCGCTTGAACCGTAATCTTTGGCAAATAAGCGTGATCGAAATTCTCTGTCGTTGTGGTACACCTAGCTGATGAGTCACTAATAAGGACGAAATGACGTCGTTCTAGGTTACACCCTCTGTGTGAGCAATCGAAATTCAAGAAGTTCATTTTGCACTGAAGTACAAAAAAATCTCTTGTTTTTTTTTAATTATTTTGTTTTTTTTTAGTTCGGTCAGACTTTACTGACCAATTTATCCAAATACTGAATAAATACTGATCATCGCGAAAATACTGACATACTGACCTAGCTTCCATCCCTGCAGAGCGGCGCCTTCTTTTTACGTTGGCGAATATTCTTCAACTTTATGTACTAATTATGTGCTAATTTAGTCCCCTTTTAAAAACTGTTGTACTTAATGAATAACAGATTTATTCAAACTTAAAGGGAGGGGGATGTGTGGCTTGGCGCTAAGCTGCACCCTCCCCCCCATGCTATGAGATAGATTTAATAAGCTGTTCGTTCATACAACGATTTAATGAAAGTTGATATGTCATAATTTTCTACCAATTATGTACTCTTAAAGTAGGGTACTTTTAGTTTGCAAAAACCATCGGCTCCTGAGATTTTTGTTTGTTTGTTATGGGGTGTGTAACTTGATATCAAGGCACACTCCCCTCTGCCTTGGAAAGATATTTGAAAAAAAAATAATTATGCCATAATTTGTTACTAATTATGTACTAATTTCGTTCCCCCCTCTGCTTAGGAAAGAGATTCGACCAAAAGTGACTATTCCATAATTTGCTACTAATTATGTACTAATTTCCTCCCCTTCTAAAAAATTCCCTACTCTCAAGATAATTTCATTTTCTTGTTTTTATGAAGTGTGTAGCTTGATATCAAGACACACCCCCCTCTGCCTAGGAAAGAGATGTGGAGAAAAATAATTATGCTATAATTTGCTATTAATTATGTACTAATTTCGTCCCCTTCTAAAAAATTGCTTTCTCTCAAGATAACTTAATTTTTTTTTGTTTTTATGGGGTCTGTAGCTTGATATCAAAATTAGTATATAATTAGTAGCAATTTATGGCATAATTATTTTTTTTTCAAATCTCTTTCCTAGGCATCAGCTAGAAATCCCATAAAAACAAAAAAAAAGAAATTATCTTGAGAGTAAGCAATTTTTTAGAAGGAGGCGAAATTAGTACATAATTAGTACCAAATTCTGGCATAGTCACTTTTGGTCGAATTTCTTTCCTAAGCAGAGGAGGGTGTACCTTGATATCAAGCTACACAACCCATAACAAACAAACAAAACTCTTAGAAATAGATGGTTTTTGTAAACTAAGAGTACCCTTCTTTAAGAGTACATAATTAGTACAAAATTATGACATATCAACTTTCATTAAATCTATGTCCTTAGCATGCGGGGGGTGCAGCTTAGCGTCAAGCCACACCTCCCCCCCCTCCCCTTCAAGTGCGGATAACTCCGTTATTCACCAGGTACAAAAATTTTTAAAAGGGGACTAAATTAGTACATATTTTTTATAATATCCAAATTAAGTTTCGTTGAGGGGGGGGGTGTAGCTTGACTGACCTACTTTTCGGCCTTTTCACCTTACACGTAGTTCGGTCATACGCTAAATTCCTATTTAATTTTTTTCAACAAGGTGCCGAACGATTTTCAAAACGAAATATTGAAGTGGTGTTTGGAGTCCATGTGCTCTGTCACGTTGAACAGAAGATTTGGCTTCCTCGATCCTTGCGGCTTGAGCTCTAGTTCGGATCCGGGCCGTCTTTTAGATGGCATTAATGGAGCTACTGCGGCGATAAGAAAATGCGAATATGGTGAGTTTTTTTCAAAATTCATTGGAAGCCCCGTGGAACTCCTGTAAAAGTGGTCTCATATACTAATATTTTGTGCGAATAATAATTCGTATGGTGATCGTTTCACATATCCCAAAGAAAACCGTATTAAACCCCAAATTTGGGAATGTCGTTTCATTGCAAAAGCGTTACCTGCTAGGAGTACTTGACACCTAAACAAAGACTCATATTTTAGATTGATGTTTCTCCATGAGATGGTGGTGGGTAAAATTATTTCTTGCCCAAATTGACGAATTCATTCAGAGAAAACAGTCTCTTCTTGGCTTACGACGAGCTGTTACGTAAATCTTTCTATATCTAATCTCTATATATACCTAATCTCTAGTATACAAGTGTTAAGTGAACCATGGAGTTTACAATTGGTTGGCTCCGCTCTTTCACAGTTAAAATCTGTTACCTCCGAAAAGTATGGGCTTCCAAATATCCTTGATAGTGACGCTTGTTTGAGAAAATACATTCTGGTTTCTCTGTATGAATGATGGTTCTTTAAACTTCCGGTTGAATACAGTCCATTCCATTTTTATTTAGACAAAACATAACCTCACTTTCCATAGAACAAAAACCAGATTTTTAAGTTGCCAAAATCAAACGCCCACACGGCATTATAACTACACTGCGAATAACCCCTTATATTACGCTTTCATATCAATCAAATGCACCAGAGTGAAACAGCAAGATGCCAGAGATACTTTATAGATGAAAAATATATTATTATGTAATATGCCTGTTAAGGCGGCCATGATATTCGTTTTTATTTGGACACCGAACATAACAAAGAAAACGCGATGCTGACCCAATATGCCTGAGAGAGACCCAGACTGGTGAGCGAAGTCACCCAAAAATTAATGAATTCAAATTCAATTTAGACGTTTAAAAATACTGGACCGGCTTTATATTTTGCGTATTTTTTATTACAAGCTTTTATTTAACATTACCTCTATCTATTGTATGTTTATATGTTCGGGTCAAATCTTGCAACTGAATTTTGAATAACTTCTCCGATCTTGTCCGATTGAATTCAAATTTGGTATGCGATTATAGTCTCGGTGACAATACAATAATATGGTATTATTAGGCACCCCCTGGAGGGGGGAAAACGGCTAAGTTTTTCTGATTTCAACCAAAATTGGTATTCAGGAGTTTTTGGGGATAAGGAATACGAATTTTTGATCAGATTTTGAAAATTCAATATTGTGGATTCAAGATGGACGATTTTTGGTCATGTTTTGCTAACCAATTTTAACTGACTTATACACATCCGATTGTCTTCAAATTTGGTATGCGTTTATAGTTCCGGTGACAATACATTAATATGGTATTATCAGGAACCTGCCTCCCCCTAACGAGAGAGGTGGAGGGGGAAAAAGATTTAGTTTGTTCGATTTTAATCAAAATTTGCATACAGGGGTTCTTAGAGAGGGGGTTTATGAATATTTTATCAGATTTGAAAATATCAATATGGGTTTAAAATGGACGATTTAGAGTATAAATCTAAAAATTAAGAAATAATTTTATATAAAAAAAAGCTTTTCAAATCCAAGCTTTTATACAAATATATAAAGTTCACTATCATAATAATAAAAGCAATGGGCGCATTATAGAAAGTTTGGCCATGATGACTCGAAAAATTTATGTTATTGATTATATGATTGTTCGCAAGAATCTGAATTTACTATAATGCAGAGAAATGCAAGGGTAAGTAAATTCAACCCAACTCGGCCTAATTTAGGGCCATCGCTTTTACTATTATGATATCAGAATGCTAAAAATTATTTTCTACTTTTTAGTGAACTTTATATTATATAAAAGCTTGTATTTGAAAAGCTTTTTTTTATATAAAATTATTTTTTAATATTTAGATTTGTAGCCTAAATCGTCCATTATGAATCTGTCATATTGAAATTTTCAAATCTGATAAGAAACCCCCGTATGCCAATTTTGATTGAAATCTTTTTCACCCTCCACTTCCCTCGTTAGAGGAGGTGGGTACCTGATAATACCATATTATTGTATTGTCACCGGAACTATAAACGCATACCAAATTTGAAGACAATCGGATGTGTATAAGTCAGTTAAAATTGCTAAGCAAAACATGACCAAATATTGTCCTTCTTTAATCCGCCATATTGATTTTTTAAAATTGATCAAAAATTCGTATTCCTTATCACCAAAAACCCACGTATACCAAAAAATCAGTGTTGTGTAGTCGCGATCTTAATACTACTCTCCGAATTCGCATGCTTCGTTGTTATGTGTTTAGCATTTTGTATTACGGCGTAGAAGCATGGACACTGACTGATGCCATGTGCAAAAAATTGGAGGCATTCGAGATGTATTGCTATCGTAGAATGCTCAGGATATCTTGGGTAGACAGAGTACGTAACGTGGATGTTCTTCTTAGATTGAATAAGAATCTTGAAGTTTTATTTACCATCAAAAGCTGTACCATTTTTTGAGAAATGAAAAATATAAACTCTTAAAATTAATAATAGAAGGAAAAATTGAGGGCAGAAGAGGTCCGGGTCGCAGACGTATATCATGGCTTAAAAATCTTAGACAATGATATGGCGTTAGTACTATTACACTTTTCAGAAAGGCAGTGGATAGGGTGCAGATCGCGCTGATGATAGCCAACGTTCGAAGAGAGCATGGCACTTGAAAAAGAAGGGAATGCCTAATATTACCACATTATTGTATTGTCCCCGGAACTATAATCGCGTGCCAAGTTTGAATTCCATCGGACTACAAGTTAGTCAAAATTGAGTTGCAAGATTTTTACCCGAACATAGAAACATATATAGGTAATATAGGTGAAGTTAAATAAAAGCTTGTAATAAACTTAATGTTTTCTAATTTTGAGCCTTAAGACTGCTACGAATTTGCAGTTTTTAGATTTAAAATAACAAATTACCCCTATGCCTATATATATTGTGCCCCTGAAAATGACCAATGGGTGGGTGCGTCCACCATGCCTGTGCCCCAAACAATGTCTGAGCTTCATTCATTTGAGATTTCATAACCAGTCCCTTCTATGATGTGTAGAGTTCGCACTATTTACGTTTATGTATTGGATCAACACTTGCTGCCTTGGCCATATCTAGTACACTGTGATCAATTGTCTTACGATAACAATAACAAAATGGCAAAAAAATGGATCAAAAACTTTCTATTACAATCAACTCATGATAAAATTTAAACTAAACGTAATCGAAAATTTTCTGAATGAGGCCCTGTCTATACTATGATCATTGTGGCCAAAAATCTAGGGAGAAACAAAAAATAAACGTCAGACTGAAAATTCTCGTTGACAGTTGACGTCACTCAATGTGGAAAAATTTCGGGTGGCATATACTGTAGATTCTCCTCCCTGGCGACGATCTTTGCCTCCTTCCATTGCATATGATGTTTTTTTCCCAGCAATGTTGAGCTATTTTTGATGCAGTCGTGTCCCCTTGTCGAGTTTTACGTTTGTGTTCTCTAAAGGTCGGCTGGTTTCTCCGATGTAGATGTCCCCACACTTGCATGGTACCTGGTAGATGCAGTTCTTGGTGTTGTGGAATTATAAGTGCCTTCCTTTATGATTCCATACATCAAAAGAATCTCAGAAAAGATAAAAAGAATAGGCAACCAATACCATCTTCAGACTGTGTTCAACCACATCGCCACAACACCAAGAACTGCATCTACCAGGTTCCATGCGAGTGTGGAGAAACCAGCCAACCCATGGAAGTTCGCCTCACAGAACAAAAACTTAAAAATCGACAAGGGGAGACAACTGGATCAAAAATAGCTGAACATTGCTGGGAAAATCAACATCATATGGAATGGAAAGAGGCAAAGATCGTCGCCAGGGAGGAGAATTTATTCAAGAGGAAGGTCAAAGAAACAGCATTCATACAGATGAGACAGAATGTATTTTCTTAACAAAGCGCCACCATCAAGGATATTTGGAAACCCATACTTTCCGGAGGTAACAGATTTCAACTGTGAAAGAGCGGATTAACCAAGTGTAAACTTCATGGTTCACTAAACACTAAACACAGTTTTATGGTTCACTGAACACATGCTAGTGTATAAGATTAGGTAGTCTTAGTTTTTGTTAGTATTCACATGATGACCATTGCAGTTACATAAGCATTCGAAACGTTGTGAAAAAGTAAAAAAATAAAGACAATGGAAGTTCGAAGAATAATGTAATTAAATTCTAAAAACACTAATTGGATTTTTATAGTAGGTTTTATAAAAAACACTCCTTAGTAGACAACTATGAACTCTCCTTATGCTACTTCCTATTCACTTAATTTCGAATTTCAACTAGTTTCTTTTCTCTTTGAATAATGTTGCCTTACCAAACCACCCAAATTCACTGTTACGCGAAATAATCTCATAAGCGCTTCATTTTTAAAAATGGTAGGGAGATAAAAAGGCTCGGAAAAATATTATCGTCAGACAGACTTATACATTTCTCAGAATAATTTATTAATTTTGGTTTGCTTAGAAAAGATGAGTTGGTTTCAAAAGTAATTATTTCATCTAAACCGCAATTGAAGATAAACTTAAATTGCCGACCAGTTAACACGCCCCCATAAAAATTAAAAGAAAGAAATTTGCCGAAAGGTGGCGAAAAAAAACCGGAATATTTTACTGGCCGTACCGCAGTTGAAACGCTGGATATTAGGGAAAAATTATTATCTTAAGTTGTCTTCGTAGAACCCAAAGATATTCTGATTATAATCAAGGAAGAAAAAGATGATTAACTTTCTGTAGGCAGTAAATAACAAAACATTTTATCGAGATTAAACGGATAATCGCGTTTAAGTGCCCACGTTGAATCTAGATGTATGTTGCAAATTTCTTGTTTTTTTTTTATAGAGGGCAAAACTATTTCAGTTTTTTCTGTTCAAAGTTTTCTTGCTTTTTATGGTTTGGCGCATTGGTAAAATGATAAATAGATTTTTATTTACATTATTGCAAAATTGTATTCTATTGAAACTGCACTAGGGCTTTTTGACAGCTCTAAACCGGTGTCCGTGCCCAACGAATGGCACACTCAATTTACCAATGGAATACATACGCTATTTGCTTTCTTACTCTTGTGGGTTTTTCTCAACTTTTAATTATATTCTTCTAGATGTTATGTCTTATTATAGTTTTCTGTTTGTTGTTCAGGTTATTACAATAATTATTATTAATTCCCTGTACTGAATCGTAATTTGTGGCTAATACAGTAATATATATCATTGTGGTCTATTTTGGTGTGATGGGTTTTGTTTATAAAATTTTATATAGATTCCCGGGTGGTTTTAAATATTTGCACATTATTTATTGCCTAAATTCGTTTTAGGCTTTCACGTTTGGAAATTTATGGAAACTCCGTCCTGGAAATCCCTAGTAAAGCATTGTGATTCGGTCGACAGCATTTTAAGCAAATACGTTGAACATGCGCAATCTTCTTTAAAAGGCGACAAAAATACCCAGGCAAAAATGAACGCGTCCAACATTTCAGTACTGGAAAGTTTACTGTCAAAAGAAGACGTTTTGATTGAAGACGTCATGACTGTTTTGTTAGACATGCTGCTGATTGGGTCAAACGCTCTGGCGCATTCTGTGGCGTTCCTAATATATGATTTGGCTAAAAATCCTCGATGTCAAAAGAAAGTGTTGGACGAAATTCAAAAACAACCTGCCAATATCACACACGAAAGTATTAAAAACATGACTTACCTCCGTGCTTCTATCAAAGAAAGTTTGAGAATGAAGCCGCCGATTCCTATTCTAAACAGGGTTCTTCACAAGAACGCCATAGTTCACAACTATTTCTTGCCAAAAGGCACTTACGTGTTAATCGCCTCTCATTTGGCAAGTATGCGTGAAGAATATTTTGAAGACGCAAATAAGTATAAACCTGAACGTTGGTTTGGCGAAGAAGAGAACAGCTCTTTGGCCAAAGAAGTTCAGTATTTTGCCTCCCTTCCATTTGGCCACGGTCCGAAATCTTGTATCGCCAAGGAATTGGCCGAAATCCAAATGGCAGTTTTGATGGTTAAGCTGCTGAAGAGGTTTAGAATAGAGTACAATTATGGTGAAATTACAAGTTCTAACGTAATGCTAGCTTCTCCCACCAAACCTCTTAGATTTAGGTTTACCGATCGCGTTTAATGGTTTGCTATAATTATTTTAATTTATTTTTATATAACTCATAATGACGGGGAATGATTTGAAGAAACTAAATGGTCAAGTTTTTCGCTTTGAGTATTCCTAAATTATTTTGTTTCTTCACAGCCTGCAAAGTAAGGAGACGGTAAAGTATTTTTGTGAGAATTTAAATACAATATAATTGACTTTAATCGGCGTGTTTTTATTAAAAATTAAACCCAATTTTGACTTAACCAAGACAGACTCCACTTACTCTACTAAAGGTCGATCAACTCATAGCGTTTCAGTGCTCTTATAACGGCGTTTTTAGCCATATTGACGGCAAAACTGATGGATTTTTTTGACAATTTCTCTGATAAAATCACAGTAAAATGATAAATAAATGGCGCCCAACGTGGGACTCTTGAACAATACTGGTGGCCCGGTATGAGGTACGATCTTAAAAAATACGTTTCAAAGTGTCAAACTTGCCTTATCAAACGTCAAACTTGATAAAAAGTATCTCAATTGGGTAGAGCCGGACTAATGGGTGCTCCCAAAAATATATCAGTACCTTTTCAATTAATATCAATGGATATACAAGGACCATTTCCCAAGTCTCGGTCTGGATTTTGTTATATTTTGGTAGTAGTCTGCTGGTTTACCAAATTTACTTTTATTCATAAAATGAAACAGGCTGCATTTGTTCATTTTTTGGAAAATGTCGTGTTTACATATTTCCTGGCATCATTATTGTGGACAATGGAAGTCAATTTAAGTCAAAGGAGTTTAAAAAGTTAATGGATTAGTATAAAATTCCGCAAGTTATTAATATCAAGTAATCGAGTAATTTCCACGGCTATATGATCTTATATTGAACTAAACCTTAATTAATCGGTCTTTACAAGAGTCGATTTTGACAACTCAATAAATATACCTTAACCTAAAACGGAAAATCCTCGATGCACACAGAAAGTCTTGGACGAAATTCAAAAACAACCTGCCGATATCACACCCGAAAGCATTAAAAACATGACTTACCTCGGTGCTTGTATCAAAGAAAGGTTGAGAATGAAGCCCCCGATTCCTATTCTAAACAGGGTTCTTAACAAGAGCGCCATAGTTCACAACTATTTCCTGCCAAAGGGCACTTACGTGTTAATCGTCTGTCATTTGGCAAGTATGCCAGAAGAATATTTTGAAGACGCAAATAAGTATAAACCTGAACGGTAGTTTGGCGAAGAAAACAACAGGTCAAAGAAGTTCAGTATTTTGCTTCCGTTCCATTTGGCCACGGTCCGAAATCTGGTGTCGCCAAGGAATTGGCCGAAATCCAAATGGCAGTTTTAATAGTTAAGCTGGTGAAGAGGTTTAGAGTAGAGTACAATTATGGTGAAATTGCAAGTTCTAACGTAATGCTAGCTTCTCCCACCAAACCTCTTAGATTTAGGTTTACTGACCGCGTTTAATGGTTTGCTATAATTATTTTAGTTTATTTTGATATAATTTCTAATGATGAGAAATTCATGATTTGAAGAAACTAAATGGTTAAGATTGTCACTTTGAGTATTTATAAATTATTTTGTGTCTTCACCAACTGTAAAATGAGTAGGTGGTAAAGTATTTTTGTGACAATTTAAATACTTTAATCGCTGTATTTTTATCATGAATAGTTTTTAGATTTTAGATTTTGACTTAACCAAGACCGACTCCACTTACTCTACTAAAGGCACGATCAACTACTGTTTCAGTGCTCTTTTAACGGCGTTTTCAACCATATTGACGACAAAACTGATGGATTTTTGTCAATTTCCCTGTCAAAATATCAGCGAATGTCGACAAAAACACAGTAAAGACTGGTTCATGCTTAAATTCCGTTTTTTTTTCTGTTACTTTTCCTGTAACTTTTTTCTTTAGCGATTATTATCCATTCCATATCCTTTTCCATAAGCCTTAAAAAATGACCTTGAACGTTAACCAATATTTAACTTTATGAAAAAAGAAATTGAAAAATCATGTTGCGCAAGTTACAGAAATGGATATTGAACATTTAATAGATTTTGTGAAAAAATTTCGACCTTTGTGGGACTAAACAACTTCAAATTTTGTAAACAAAAGTCCAAAATCGTGAGTGTCATAAGTGTCAACATTAATGACTAAAGTTAAGGAAAGGGAATTTTAGCATGAACCAGCTTTTCACTTAAGGAAAAAGAAATGGTTTAAGTTAAAGGAAAAAAGTTGCCGAAAAGGAATTTAACCATGAACCAGTCTTAAAACGGTAGAATTAATCGGCCTTTACAAGAGTCGATTTTGACAACCAAATAAATATACCTTAACCTAAAACGTAAAATCCTCAACGCCCAAAGAAAGTCTTGGACGAAATTCAAAAACGACCTACCAAAATCACACCAGGAACTATAAAAAACAAGACCTACCTTCGAGCTTGTCCCAAAGAAAGTTTGAGAATGAAATCCCAAATTCTAATTCTTAACAGGGTTCTTCAAAAGAACGCCATAGGCCCCCCCCCCGCTCTCTGGGTATTGGCGCCCATTGGGTGCCCTCAGCTATGTATTAAAACAGTAAACTAATATACAATAATATAAAAAAAAAAGTAATAAAACATTTTGCAGCAGTGCATAATAAACGTGAGTAATATATAATAATTACTGACCGATGAGTAAACGATAATCGGACATCTTTCTCTTTTGCAATGAAAAGAAAAAATGTTTTTCTTGTTTTGCCAGTGGCAGAAAAGTGTTTATCCTCCTGTAATTTATTGCAAAAAAAAAATGGAAAATTAATTGTGGAAAGTAAAAAAAGAAAAAAAAATAGGAAATATGTTTTGTTTGGAAAAGCAAAAAAGGTTTTTGGAAAGCGTTGGGACTAAACAGTCCAAAAACTTAATTGATTTTTTTTGGAAATGCTCGTAATGTGTCCATATCCTATTTCTTTCTACATTTAAATCTGGTTAGGATAGGTAAGTCGGTACCTAATATTATTATAACTCACCAATGTTTATGCTATACCATGCTCACCCAAGATCTAGACTTTAAAATAAATATTATTCTATGTGGCATTGGATACTCTTATAGAAACGCTTTAAACAAGATTTCAAGATTTTTTCCAAAAATTCGATTGTTTAATTAATGTAAACGATTTAGAAAACAATTTAAAATGTCTGGCTGACATAATTTTATTTTATAGTTCCGATTTAGAAAGTACTACTGTAGATGAATATGAATCGTTTTGTTTGTTGATATCCGAATTAAAACATGAAATCGGAAAACCCGAAGAAATTTTGTAATTTCTGATAAAAAAAAGAATTTAAGAACAGCTTCCCAAACATTTTTATATTATACCAAATAATGAATACAGCAGTGAGGAAGCTGAGCGCACTTTTAACAGAATAAAAAATTGTGAAAGGTCACAAATGACCGAAAACAATCTGAATGAGTTTGCTATAATTAGTATTGAGCAGGAATATAGCCATACTATTGATTTCGACTTAATTTTTAGTTTAAAGTTAACATAAAATGTAAAAAATGTTCTTATTTATAACAACTGTAGTAATATAATAATATTTTTTTTTACACTATGTACATTTAAACAGTGGTTAGATATCATTAATCTAAGAGAAGTTACGTGATTATTTTCTTTAAATTTCATATTTTTTTCTCTGAATAATCCTTGAAGGTTAAAATAATTTACCAAGCAAGTCTACGTGTGCTGACAATGACATATTTTAAGGTTTTTGTCAAGCATTTTGAAGTTGTCAAAGTTTTGGGGTAAAGGGTACTTCCCAGAAAATATTAACAATTTTTAAATGCAAATATCTCTAAAACGAAAGAGTTTACAAAAATGTAGACAAAAACTGTAATGTAATACAATATAGGAGGATTACTTAATCATAGAAACATTTAAGAGTGTTTTTGTCAAAGGAGTGTAATCTGAATGAGTTTGCTATAATTAGTATTGAGCAGGAATATAGCCATACTATTGATTTCGATGTGATACTGGACTACAGGAAGTCAGTAAAAACTCGCAGACTTAATTTTTAGTTTAAAGTTAACATAAAATGTAAAAAATGTTCTTATTTATAACAACTGTAGTAATATAATAATATTTTTTTTGCACTATGTACATTTAAACAGTAGTTAGATATCATTAATCTAAGAAAAGTTACGTGATTATTTTCTTTAAATTTCATATTTTTTTCTCTGAATAATCCTTGGAGGTTAAAATAATTTACCAAGCAAGTCTACGTGTGCTGACAATGACATATTTTAAGGTTTTTGTCAAGCATTTTGAAGTTGTCAAAGTTTTGGGGTAAAGGGTACTTCCCAGAAAATATTAACAATTTTTAAATGCAAATATCTCTAAAACGAAAGAGTTTACAAAAATATATTTTACTAATTCTTGTTCAGAACAACCAATTCTAAGCCTTTCTAGGGAATTTTGAATCACCCTGTATATTAAATTGTAACAACTGTGGTGCCCTTTTGAGCCTTCGCCCCCGCCCCCGCCCATTAAGTCACGCTATGCCTCTTCTCATTTGGCAAGTATGCGAGAAGAATAAGTATAAACCTGAAAGTTGGTTTGATCAAGAAGACAACACTCAGTAAACAGAAAAAGATCATTAAAAAACATTAATATTCCAAGAATATTGTAAAAATGTGATAGAAATCGATTACAGGGGGTATTGGGTTGGATTTTTTCCTAAGGATATCAATATCTTTTAAACGTTCCAGTGTTAATCCTTCTGTAGACAAAAACTGTAAGGTAATACAATATAGGAGGATTACTTAATCATAGAAACATTTAAGAGTGTTTTTGTCAAAGGAGTGGTAGATAAAATTTATAAAATTTTATCTAAAGAAAGTTCTTAGCATGTTACAGAAATATTAAAAAAATAATATTCTATTCATATTAATAGTACATGACAACCCCCCCAACCCAACCCTCTCTAATTAATATATATCACATTTATATCATCTAGAAAGAATATTTCTAGAATATCTATGGGTTTACTGAGCAGCACTTTGGCCAAAGGAGTTTGTACATGGTCCGAGATCTTGGATCACCAAGGAATTGGCCGAAATTCAAATGGTCCTTTTGATGGTTAAGCTGCTAAAGAGGTTTATAATTATACCGAAATTCCGAGTTATAAATTTAGGTTTACCCGCCTTTAATGGTTTGCTATTATTATTTTCAGTTTATTTTTATGTAAAAACTAGTTAGGATTTTCGCTTTCAGTATTTTTAAGTTGTTTTTTCCTTCACAACTTGCAAATTAAGTAGGTTGTGTCATCGATTTTAAGGGGACGTTTTTGGGAAAATTTAAATACAATCTTCAAAATTTCAAACAAAATTATCCTCCGTGCTTTTATTAAAAATAGTTGGAAAATTAAAGCCCATCTGATCTAACCAAAACCGGCTCGACTAACCGCTGTTTCAGTGCCCTTTTGTCGACGTTCGCCGCCATATTGATAGCAAAACTAACGAATTTAATGTCAATTTCGCTCTCAAAATGGCGGCGAATGTTGATCCACCTTTCGCAGGGTCGGTTTTGACTAAATTAAATAAGATAGGTATATTAAATGAAACGCATAGTGCAGGTTGCAATTATTTTTAGTTTTTAATGGTGATAATAAATGTTTCGTTTGAAAATAGAATTTAACCAGTACTTTCTTTTTTAGTTGGGTAATATACCGGGTGTAACAAGGAAGAGGTACGACGACTTAGCGCCTTTAATTGTTAAGAGAAAATTCTGAAAATTTAGAGATATGCATAACTGACATGTCAGACAATTACCGTTTCCATATTGTGCCTTTTGCACGAAAGCACATAATTAGTAGCAAATTATGGCATAATTATTTTTTTTTAAATCTCTTTCATAGGCAGAGGGGGGTGTGCATTGATATCAAGCTACACACCCCATAACAAACAAACAAAAATCTTAGGAACCGATGGTTTTTGCAAACTCAAAGTACCCTTCTTTAAGAGCACATAATTAGTACAAAATTATGACATTAACTTTCATTTAATCTGTATTCTTAGAGTGGGTGGTGCAGCTTAGCGCCAAGCCACACACGCCCCCTTTTAAGTGCGAATAACTCCGTTATTCATTAAGTATTAGTACATAATTTTTACAATATCCAAATTGAGTTTCATTGAGGGGGGTGTATCTTGATTGAGCTACTATTGGGAAATCAATTTAACTGTGGCGACCTGATGTTTTTGCAAAATTTTACGTCACTGCATTTGTTTTCCATGGCAACGCGGAGAGTTTATTTATGTTTGTCCACAGTGGGACATCAGAGGTTTTTTAGCACCGGGTCAAAAATTTGGGGTTAGTTTACTTATTTTGAATTCGCATTCCGCGCCGCTAAAGCACATAAGTTTTTTTTACTTTCGTTTTTTTCATAAAGTGTGTGCGGTCTGGAACGCGTCCGTATCTTACTATAATTACCGCCGCTGTACCATACCACGGCGCAAATAACCCTCTAGGTCCATGTAACCGCGTGCTTATTTTGATTTTTCAGACAAAAACAATAAGTTTTTCTATTGTGTTTGTGCCTCGGTTTCTGCTAATGTAGAACATGTGCCCCTTGATGTGCTTAACGACCCCGAAAATATGCAATGGATACCAATATATTCCCTAATACTAAATACTAATATGAATACTGATAATACTAAAATAAAAGAAAACCATTTACTGTAGAATTACTTGCTAAAAAAATGCTACCCAACTACATAATAAAGTAACTGGGTGTAATGTTTAAGGTTGCATTTACAAGTGCATTTATAATTGTATTGAAAACACTCCTGCTAGCTGCTATCACTGGTTTTAGGACAACGAGTTAACTTAAAAAGCATCCAGATTTAAAAATCGGCTGCTAACGCTAGAAAAAATAATCATATTCTATTTTAAACAGGAGCGTCAACGACTAGCAAGAGTCTCTCCAACCTCTGTTTTGTTAATACTCAAGTATCAGTGTGTTAAGATTGGGATCTAAAATCTATCCTTTGCCCTCCAAGATTTCACTAGTAAACTTGCACATAACTATGCGGCAATAATTTAAATTAAAAAAAAAATTATTGGATCACAATAAAAACAAAATTATGTGAGGTTATAGGCGTTGTGTTTTGTTGTTTCTTTCCAGCGAGCCAGTAAAGTTCTCTTGGTTCTTTGATAAACTCGGGGTAATGCCCGCGCAGCGCTAGGCCATTTTCGGCGGGTGACCGCACACACGGAGTTGTTTCATATTCGTTTTATGCTCGTGTGCACCACTTACTTCTTCCACTTTTTCAATTTCCGCTTGAACGGAGGGTGACCCTTGAGATTTACTTGGTTTGCAAAAGTTCCGAATATGTTCCACTTGGAAAAAGTAAGGAAATTATTGGCAACGTGGCAGTTATCTGCATTTTTTTGTGTGGTGATCATGATTATTACCTGTCAGCTGTCAAAAAATCACGTAAAATTTGAGGTTGTTTTAAAAAAACAAATTTTATTCGTGATTTATTATTATATGCAGGAAAAGGCAAATAAAACTACTATAATTGGTTAACTATAAAACCTGACTATTTATTTAGTATATGTTTTCACATCGTAATCAATACGTATTGAAAAGATTGTCTTCTTTTTATTTCATAGAGCATGTTCCCTGTTCCGACAAAGAGCGTGATATACTCGGTGACATATGAAGAACAAGATGCTTGATTTTCGATACGTATTGAATACGATGTGAAAACATACTAATTATTACACCACCATACCAACCCAACCCATTTTTCAGTTTCTTTACAACGAATTTGCAAAAAAGGTATCTTCATCTCATTCATTGAAAAATCCTTCTTTTACTTCATTAACTCAATGGTACTTCATTAATTACAAAGTCTAATTCTTCATCTTCTTCGTCATCCCAAAGAAGTTCCATTTTAAGCATAGACCACTATTATAATTACAGAAATATTTTAAGGCAACAGAGCAGTTTTATAATCTGATTAAATTAATGGTTTTTGTTTAAAAACAATGAAAAAAATACCGAAGTAATTCTACGGCTTATCTTAACTGCAGCTTAAGTGCCACTTACATCATATTGCACACCATTGCACACCAAAACCAAAGCTTAAGCTCGGCTTACATGTCAAGCCAAACCCGTGCACACGGGCATTAGAACAATGTTTTCGAAAACATATTTTTGAAAGATAAACATAACCTGGAATAATTTTCTGTCAGAAAACGTAGAAATGCTCTTCTGCCCCACTGCGGCCCTTGTTGACAAAACACCAGGGGGGCTATTCCAGTGGCTCATACCGATATCGTTACGTAGCGAATTCGTTATCGCGGCAACACCGCGGTTTGTTTTGATGTTTCACAATGGCCGCGGCCATGTCAATTCAACTTTGACAACTAAACTCGCACAAAAATATAAGTTTTGATTTGATTGAGAAAAATTAACATGATTTCTTCTGCGATGGTTGCAGACATCGGGAAACAAAATACTTTTTATAATTCCTGCTGCCTAGTTTCTCCTGTGATCTTGTGTTCTCCAACCACCCGAATGGAAGACGAAAATAAGTTCACACCATATTTGGTGCCCACAAAGAGCGGCACAGTAAGTAAAACTAGCTTTTGTTATGGGGAAATATTTGTTTTACTTATCCCAAACTTGTACATCACTGCTATTTTAAGCTGGGTTTATATTTTATACTCTTCTGTAAAAGGAATCGCAAGCCCTTATGACAGAATATAGATAAGCATGGCCCAACTAGTTGAGTTTATCACCTACTTAAATTAAAGTCAGGCTGGGCAAGAATGTGATACATTGAGATAGTATGGGTATGTGAATGGAGCTACATGTAAGAATCATTCTAGTAGGATCAAGTCTCCGATCAAGTACCACAACTCGGGCCACAAATTAAGTATGGATGGTTCAAGTAAGACAGACCAACACCATACTCAACTAAAAAGCCTATTAACTCCTGCCGCTTCAGTGCCCTTTAGCCTATTGTGGCTGCCATTTTTATAACCAAATTGACAAGTAAAACATGGATTTTCTGTCACTTTGATGTCAATATGGCGCCGATCATAGGCCAAAGGATACTAAAACGAAAATGAGTTAACTGGCTTTTTAGTTGAGAACGGTGTTGGACAGACCAACCTTCCAAGGTACTAAATGAAACTAGACAAAGATTCGATGTTCAATAGACATAGTGAAACTAACTTTCAGAAGAAACTGATGCAATATACATGTATGCTAAATGTTATTTGTTCTACCATTAAAAAATAATAAGATAACTTTTAATGAATTAAAAAGTTGTGTAAAATATAGTACAGAAATAAAATTTTATTATTTAATTCTGTTAGGCCACATTTGTTTAAATCAAAAAATTTAAATGTCACTTAAGTGATAGTTATAGAACATTGGACCTATTGTAACTATGATTTTAGAAATTTTTCATAAAAATTCGCAGATTTTTTTGGGGAGTCATCGAAAAAGAGTGGGCCACAGTTACTGCTCACGGCAATACCTGTAAAACCACTTTATTTTAAACATATTATTTTAAGTTATTACAAACTTTTTAAAATAAGGCAGAGTTTTTTTTCAAGAGCCTTTAGATTGGTTTGGTGGGGTAAGTTAAGTACAGTATTAAGTTATTTCCAGCTCTGATTGCTATAAAAAAGAATTGATGAAGAAGTTTTAAAAAACTGGACTGATGTGATTTAATATTTACCTGAATATTTCTTCATTATTTTACATCCATTTTTAAATTACCTCAATGATATTTATTCCCACACACACATAGCATAGCATGATATTTATATAGCAGTTGGCTAATTAAGCAAATTGTTTTAATTTTTAATACCTTTTTAATATTTGCTTTGTCAACTTATTTTTATGGCTACCAAAAAAACTAATAACTCAAAGTTATAGATTCTAAATAATCAAATAAATGGTTACCTCACAAACCTATTTTTATAAATAATACCCTGGAAAACACCATATTTTAAATCAATCTTTATGAATGTAAAGCTGAATAATATAATTTAAGAAACCTACTTAGTACCTACTTCAAATAAAGGGCCTTAAATGTATGCTGCATTAAAGTTTTACTGACTGACATGACAAGTTTTTTACAATGCATTTAGATAAATTTAATTTTTGGGCTAGATTTATACTTTATACTAGTTTTTAATTTAATATTGCCAATTTATTATATTACAAAGAAAAAAATTGATTTGACTTGATTTTGTCACTCTTAACATTGCTATTAAAAAATAATAAAATTTGGGGTAAAAAACTGATTTATTTTACTTATTGGTTTAAATGTTACTTAGAATTACAAATTGTTTTCTAATATTTCAAAAAATAAGATGTATTTTAAAATGTAAGCCAGTGAACTGGCTACTTAAGATTGAAAACTTTCAGGTTTGGTTTGTAAAATCAATCAATTACACCAATACTAACTTTTAATCACCTCACCCTTTTAACAAGAGTATAATCCGACTTATTAGACTTACATCGACTATATCTCACCAATTTTTTGGCCACCAGTTTTATTGCTGTCTGCCAATTTAGATTCTTTTAGAAAAGTATGGAAAAAGTTTTACATTACATTCTACTTTGAAAATTTTATTATTGACTATCTTTTGTTTACCCCACATCTTAATATTTACGGTAAAGTAGAAACTTAAGTGATGGTCAATGCTTGTGTGAATTTGGTCCAACGCACTTTGATTTAGAAATTAAGGGAGAGGATAAAACAACTTTCTGGCTAAGGTCGTAAAAAAACTTGCCTGTTAAAAAAACGATATGAATTTGGCCCCTGTATATATTATTTAGAAAAAGTAATGTAAACTGTCAATCAAAAAAACTGTCAAGATAGTGAATAATAATTAAAAACCTTATGAAAACAAAGCGAACAAGTTCAGAAAATCTAACAAGTTGGGATCCAAGTGGAAAAAGACTTTAGTTTTTCTTGTAAATTAACGAAATAAGTGTGGCTTATCCCCTAGTTACCCTAAGATCTTTAATTGTTATTTAATGTTTTTTTTTTAAATATCCAGTGGACGTAAAAAGCTACCTTAAAACTTTATTCCACCTTGGATTTTACTAATTTGAAATGTTTACGTTTTGGTGGCTAATAAAAATAGTAGAAAAAAAAAAACTTAAATTACAGCAATAAAAAAGTGGAAATTTATGTGTGGTTGAAACGAAAGTAGCCAATTTTTTTAATTTTACTGATGAATTTTTGGATTTTAAAATGTTTTCTTTTTAATGTGAAGGTAGCTTACCATATGTGTTTTGTCCTGCTAAAATGTTTGGTTGCGTAGGTGGGGTGGGGTGCTGCCTGCTTAAATCTATTCATCATACAACTTAATAATTACGAGAAATCATTGATCTGAAATTAAATTTAAAGTAATTTATTATAGGTGTGATGTATGCAAATCTATAGTCTAAGCAGCTAATCAGTTAATTCACTTGAATTAATAAGTAAATCTTCTCATCTAGGCCTGAATCAAAATTAATGAATGACCTTTCAATACGAGGAAAAAAATGAGCTAACTTTTTCATGTAAAAAGTTTAGATTTTTATAACACATTTTAGGTATTATCAATTTTACTTATTCTTTTTATTAGTGACATCCATAAAATCTGCATAAAATATGTAACGTGAATTAAATAATCCAATTTTTTAAACGTTATCTAACAAAAATGCATAAGATTTGTTAAATAGGTGTATATGGTTACCCAGTGGCGTCCCAAAGGAAGGGGGAGTCTAGGTAAAAACCCTCTGATACCGGTTAAAAAAACGAAATTATCTGAAATTATCCCAATAAAATGATTTCCGAGTAAAATTACATTTTATTATTATTAAATTTTTTAAACTTTACTAATTTTGTGTGATGATGGGTTAAATAATTTACTGATAAGAACTGGAAACTTTGTAAAACAGTAGATAAAAACTAAAAGTTTTTAAGACAGGAATTTGATCAATAGTAGAGAGTTTGAAAAGTTAAAAGTTTTATGCATTTTGATTCTGACAAAGTGAGAAACTTGGTCTTAAAATTATGTAGAAACGCAAAGGTTAAATATTTAAAAATGACTATTTATTACTGACATAATTGCGAAACTTAAAATGATGTTTCGTCAAAAACCACAATACTCTACTTTTACACAAAAATATTATATTTACACAATTTTTTTTCTTTTCCCTAAAAAATATATTTAAAAAAATTAGACCAATTAAACAGGGTCTTTTGAAAGCTACTATTCTGTATGTAATTTCAGATCGGCTTTATTGAAACCACAATTTTAAATGATAAGCAAGTACATATTTACAAACAGGGAAAAAAAATTAATCTAGGTTTTTTTTAACCTGTTCTGGGTACCGATTCTGGAAGTCATAGGAAGTGATCGTTCACCTAAGAGAAGAAAAGTAAATTCAACCAATAAACGCGCTTAAAAGCAGTGACGAGACGATCGAATAATCACCAAACTATTACGGGCACGCGCAGAGCTGCCTCGAACAACAATTTTTGAGCGAAGCCGTTCTCTCGACTAGACCCAGTAGTTTAGAATCGTAGGAAAGCTCGTGTGAAAAACGTCACTTGTATTATTTCAGATATTTTACTCGCTAATGCGCATGCTACGGCAAACTTGACCGTCTTTTAGAGTAGGACTCGCACAGTGGTCGATTTTTGTAAAAACGCGGATATTAAAAAAACTTCCACATTGTAATTTAATCGTACAAAATATTTTGTTTTAATAAACAGAGAGGATAATCGTGTGAATTTTCACATTTATCTTAAGACATTTTTAAGATAGAAAAAGAAAATATTTTAAAAATAATGCCAACCGAAACTTTCAAATGAAATACCCAGTATATTATTGCATTTTTGCGTTTTGTTGAATACTGATGCGTAATGTCAAACTCGTAAAAAGCATAGTTTATTCTTTGGCTAACTATTCGACTAGTATCTTGACAACCATATAGGGGCAAATTTAGATACATTTTGAATTTTTTAATTTTTCCATTTATGTCCGCGTTTTCTGAAAAATCAACCACCGTGCGTCGTTCGAATGACTTGTGCGATCGGCCGGTCCCAAAATACGGAATTTTGGATTTTAATAGAAGTGGTCACTTCTCAGGATATGATCGTTCTGTTACGCCCAGAATCGAGCCCCTGCGTTTCCAAGGTATCGGGGGCCTTAGGATAGTTGGGGGCTTTAGGTTAGAGAGGCTTTGTTTATTTTGATCCCCTGTCACAAAATATGTAACGAAAATAACTTTAAAAAACAAAGAAGAAAATTCAAAATCGCAGTTGACTTTGGCACTGTTTAAGCCGCCAGGCCAAGACGAGATACGTGATGATTCAACGCCGTTCTCAACTAAAAAGCCAGTTAACTCATTTTCGTTTTAGTATCCTTTGGCCTATGATCGGTGCCATATTGACACCAAACTGACAGAAAATCCATGTTTTACTTGTCAATTTGGTTATCAAAATGGCAGCCACATTAGGCTAAAGGGCACTGAGGCGGTAAGAGTTAACAGGCTTTTTATTTAAGAACGGTGTTGGATGATCATATTTGTCCAAATTAAATATCAACCTAATGGAATTACAGGGTTCGTAGCGACCTGGAAAAGTCAGGGAATTAAATGTCCTAAAAAAAACCTGGAAAAGTCAGGGAATTTTATGAAAATCGACAAAAACCTGGAAAATGATGTGAGTGGATTTATATAATTATTGATGTTTGAGTGCCACAGGAGTAAAAAAATAATTTTTTGATGGGGTACTGCCAGGAATGTAATAGCTAAAAAACGACATCAAAGTAAAAAATGGAGTGGAAAATATTTCGGCTTTTTTGACTCGCGTATTTTTTAATTTCATAATCCTATACCTATTACCCCAATAAAATAGTCAGAAAATGGCGATTTTTTTTACAAATCTGAATGAACAGACAAATTTTGTACATGTTCATAACAGTTCATGTCAAAAAATTCCTGTGGGTTCGCCACCATTTTGGAATTAGGAGTAGGTATAGGTGAGTTTGGTTCCACTTCGATGTTTCTGATTATTTTTTTTGTATATATATTTAAAATCTTAAATTGGAGTATTTTGATTTTCTAATAACTTTTATATTCCTTAACCAAATTTTATAAATTATAAAATTTTGTTTTGGTATCTCGTCAAACGTCGTTAATAGAGGAGGGTCGAAATAAAATATAAAACCTAGTTTTTTTTTCATGTAATCTTGGAATTTTGACGTGTTTTGTAAAAAAAGAGTATAATTTTTTCTTTTGCCTCTTTGAGTGAATAAAAATCGGTTAAGGAACGAAAAATTTGTTCAATTTATGTTATTATTTCATTGGAGAAGTAAATCTATAGAAATATATATGGCACAAACCTGGAATTTTTAGAAAATTGGTCAGGGAAAACCTGGAGAAGTCAGAGAATTTGAAAGTCGATGAGCGCTACGAACCCGGAATTATTTTTGTTTTTTTGCATTCGAAATTGACATCAATATCTAAACAAGGCCCATAGATCGCAATAGTTAAGTTTGGACAACATAAGGGATTCGCAAAGATTTTTTCGCCAGAGTTCTGCTAAGCATATGTTTATTTGAGTACAGTAGTTTGAGAGATAAATAAGCTTTTTGTGTTGCTTTTTTTATGTGCTCTCGAAACCAAAGATCAGTGTTAATTTTTTGCCGAAATAACTATTGATATTTTAATGACTTTATTCCTTTTATTTTTTGTACCGAAAAAAAGAGCACAAGACTTAAGGCATTAAGTTTTTAAATTATGCAGAATTGATAGATTATTAATTAAGTTTTAGATCTTCATTAATTATGTTATCAGCATTAAAACCTCGATTTAAACTATAATGACACTGCTTATCGTCCGCGTAAGCTGCTATATTGCAATGTTTTACTGATTGTATTATACTAGAGGTATAAATTAAGGCCCTAAGACACCACCTTGTGGAACAGCTGATAAAATATTAACAGAATTGAATGTTTTGTTAATATAAAAAACACATTGGGATATACCACCCATATAACATTTATAAATTGTTAAAAATTCTTAGTTTTTGAGATATTTATAAAAATATGATTTTGCCCGCAAAAATGGATAGATTCATTTCCGATACTGTAATGCTTATTCTTTTAATTCCGACAAATAACAAGGCTAGAAAAGCATGTGTCCTTTAACACTTCTTTATTCTTGGTGTAGTTGTTGTAGTAGCAGTAGAGGGGCCGCTTTTTAAGCCTAACAAGTAGGTACATGTGGGTGTTATGTGCAAGTAGGCCTTTGAAATTAACTCTGTGTTTCGGACTTCCATTGTCTATATTTTATTTATACCCGACGTTTCGATCAGTACAATCTCTGATCGTCTTCAGGTGCAAACTACAATCAATTCCTTATATACTGTGAGAAATCACTCAACCTTGAAGTTTAAGAAGTTGGCTCCGCCCAAGGAGTGGCTTCCAAATATTTGGGATTTCAAGACTTGGTTTACTGAAAATACCCTGATTCTGCCCAATAAAGGCAGCTTCAAGGAATTTTCGTTTCTTCCAGTGTGACTCTTTGTGCAAAACCTTTGCTTCTGCCCACTTCATTCGGTGTTGTTTTGACCATGCATGTTCGGCGATTCCTGATTTCGTTGTTTCACCTTTTTGGGTATTCGTATGATGTTCCTTAAGCCTAACAGATAGTGGTCTTTTAGTTTCGCCTATGTATGATTTACCACACTCACAAGGAACTTGATAAATGCATTCCTTATTTTGTTTGTTCTCCGGTTTTGTTTTACTAAGAAGGCTTCGAATTGTATTACTAGATTTAAAAGCTGTTTTAATATTAAAGTTTTTCGCTACTCTTCGAATTTTCTGATACTCCTTTAACGTATGGAATTGTAAGGAATGCATTTGCCTGGTTTTGGTCTTGTAATCTCTGTCCTGTTTGTTGAAATTTGGAAATAGTATCTGTTATAAGTTTAAGGCTGTAACCATTTTGCTGCAGATCCTTCTTAATGTTTCTTATTTCGATTTCCAAGTCATGAGAATTGTTAGAAATTTGAACGGCTCTGTTATACAAAAACGTCGTGTATAAATAAAATATAGACAATGGAAGTCCGAAACACAGAGTTAATTTCAAACACATCATTGTCTCAAACTTTCAAACAAAGTAGGCCTTTACTAAACCACCGTGCACCCCCAACCGATGCACGTGCTCCTAACCCCCAGATACACTGTAAAAATATTCGGATTAGTTTAGCTAATCCATGCTTCCTTTTTGTTCATTTATGTGAGATCAAGAGAGAAAATGAATGGATTAGTGCATACGGTGCATTTAGTGGTTAGAATCTTTATTACACTCCCTCCTGCTACATATTATTTATCCCTATCAAACCAGAGTCATTTATTAATTCTTTGTCTAACTGATCTAATGTAACATATTAGATACTTTTTTGAATTCAGGAAAAAAAGTCCTATTTAAATTTAAATTTTTGTCTGAAATTATCCTCGTGGAGCGTACTGAATTGTAGAGGGAAGGGGCATCCTATGCTCCACAGGTAAAATATACGATTTAAATTTGACAAAATATACATATAAATAATGATTTGAGTTTTCTATCTCTTGGTTTTGGAGATATTTAGGGTTGACGTTACTTTCCAGGCACCCTGTATAACCTTTTCGACCATAATAATTGTCAACTTATTTAAAACGGTTTGTTTCTTATCGATTTTTTTAAAAGAAAGATGTATCGCACTAAAAGCGGTATTAGCAGTGGCGTAGCCGTAGGTTTTGGGGGTTACACCCCCCCCTAATAGGTCCAACCTAATCTACAATTTTTCAAAACGTGTAATAAATCGCATTCTTAGCATAATTTTTCTTAAAATTTTCTTCTGCAGCGTATTTATGATTTGTCAACAAATCTATACAGGGTGTTTCAAATTCGATGCTCACCATGGGGATCTCCTAAACGGTAGGAGATATGAAAAGGAGCACTGTCAAGTTCATTTTTTTTATGGACACATCCTTTTTTTCTCCTGCCGTTTGGTTCATAAAGAATGACAGATAACATTTTGCTGGCTTATTTTAACAAGTCACCTGAAGTTTAGAAGGTTTATTGACCATCATCAGCCCAAATTTAATTTTGGTTTTAACTTACTCAAGATATTTAGGAAATAACAAATAACTTTACCTAATATTTTAAAAATACGTTTTTTTCTTTGTTTTTTAATCAAAACGTCAGGTACTTGTCAAAATGAGGTTGTAAAATATCTGTCATCCTTTATGAACCACACGGCAGGAGAAAAAAAGCATGTGTCCACTCTGAAATGTCAAATCTCGAAAATGGTTAGATAGATCTTAAAAAAGTGCCTGTAGAAAGTTTTAAGCGGTTTTTGACAGCTTTAAGAATAAGGGCGCAGAAAAATAAAAACTAAAAATAAAGATTTCCTTTTGTTTCGCCTATATCCGGAACTACCCGGAATTTATAATTTTTTTTTTTTTTGGTTTTGATCAAAGCGTCAAATTGCGCAACTTTGCCCTAATTTAAACCTTTTCGTATCTCCTACCGTTTAGGAGATGATGAGCATCGAATTTGGAGCACCCTGTATACACCACCGTAACCCAACCTTTCTTCATTCTACTTTTTCAAAAATATTTTACAAAAGATCTAAGAGCTCAAAAAATGTTTTTTTGTCAAAATTTTCGCCTGCAGCGCTATACTAATATTAAATATTGTTACAATTTTGTTTAATTTTAAGCAATTTTTTTGTCAACAACATTTTAAACGCGCAAAAATAGCATTTTAGTGTAAGTTTTTAAAAATTTCTGCCTGCGGCGCATTTAACGGTTAATTTTTAAAAAAATCTGCAAATGAGTCCAGAAGAGACTCGCTTTTAAAAATAAGTACGACACTGACCTACCAATTAAACAATTTTCACCCCTGCAAACCGTGTTGGACAACAAAAGGATTTGAAAAAATGACAGTGGACATTTACATAAATGCTTTTTTTATACATTCATCAAAAACATGATTTTAATAACTGTCTGCAGATAACTAAATCATGGCTTTTTTGATCACGGGTGCAAAAAAAGATTTCTGTCCTTTTTTTACCCAAAATTAAAGAAAAATAGCGGAAAATAGCAATATTGAAAAAATCTAATAATTTTTGCTTAAAAATTAAGCCATTGCCGCCGGTTTTCACCAAGTATTTAGGAAAAAATCTTTTAAAAACATTGTCAAAATATCAAACTGTCGTAACAATGAACGTCACCGAGTAAAAAGGCACATCGCTATGGAAACCATTGTTATTCATTTACCAGCCGCCTTGATTTATAGTGTAAAGGTGGTGTGTTGCACAAAAAGCTCTTCGTTCAAGAGTTTTAAAAGTATTTTCCTGTTTTTTTAAAGGTATTAAAAAAATAGTGTTAACTCGCGGCTAAACTGCTTTTTTTACACGCCAAACCAACGCTTGTAAAAAAAGCAGTATTTTAGCCACTAGTTGTGAAAACTACTATTTAGGGTACCTATTAAAATTAAAATAAAAAAAATCTATTGATATCCAAGATTTATTTTATTAACTAGGGTAAATGTTTATGTACACAAATTTTTCGTAAATAGATGCATAACTCTCAGAACTTTTATTTTACAAAATTTGTAAATAACATATTTTTTTCATCACAAAATTTGAGTGCTATTGAGAGATCACATTCATAGACCCTGGAAATTTGATTTAAAAAAAAAGAGAAAAACCACGCTATGAAATGCGCATTGATTCTTTTATTGTCACAAATTTCCAGTTTATTTTTTTATACAAAATTTATAACAATCTGATGAAAAACAATGTTAATTATTGTCATTTATTATTATCGTTATTTCCTACTATCACACACATTCCTCGTGATATTACACCTAGGTACTTAACTAAAAAAATTGGAATTAAAGCTGCCTTTTTGCACTTGTAAAGTGTCACTTTCTAATTAATTATTAATAAAAGGTAATATGGTCGTAAATGCATATAACCAAATAAAAATATGCTAAATATTTTTTGTAAATAGAAAACAATAACTTATTTTGGCACATGGAAACCATAAAACAATACAAATTGCACTGCTCCTACAACCTAATTAGATTTATTTACAATTTTAATCACTATTTTGCACATATCATTAAAGTCTTTCGTATTGGCACCAAAATCAGTGGAAAGAAAAGTACCCATATCGTTTCACCATTTGCTAGTGATTTGAGATACTAATGGGCGGATCTGGCGAACAAACGATGTTTACACGTCGACTGGTACTACTCAAGTCGGTAGGTCCGTCGATACTTAAATCTGTTGGTTCGTCGTGGTACTCCATACTGCTTTCGACTTTCGCATCTTGTACGTGAGAGGGCGACACTCGCGATTGCACTTCGGACAGGTTTTCTGGTTTTGAGCTCTCGATGGGTTCCGGTTTTATGGTGATTTGAGGAACGATTTGAATTTGCTGAGGAGGTTTGACGCTGGTCGGTGACATCTGCTGCCTCAAAAGTGAGATATTTTTGATGTTTTTCAGTTCTGTGGGGTTTCTAAGGAATCTGTAACAAAGGAAAAAAAAGTTAAAATTTCGTTTAAAATGTCTTAAAAGAATATTTAAGAGAGTACCAAAGGGCAGGTGACGGGCATTTGCCTTTTAAGAAACTTGCTGTGAACGCCTATGGTTTGTCAAACCAGGAATTGATCAGACAGCATTTAATAAAAATTTTCATTGTAAGAACGTTTTTTTTACCCATTTTTAATCAAACCCAGAATTTGTCAAACCATTATTTTTCAAAACCGGAATTCGTAAGACTCGTTGTTTATCAGAAATTTATTTTTACCTGGAATGCAAATAAATGATATCTATAAACCTATTAAACGCTGCGTGTAAGCGCCTCCCGTTCACGTATTATTGGCGAATGCGCAATCAATTTAGCAGAAATCTCTGAGAAACAACGGGTCTTAATTCCGGTTTTGAAAAATAATGGTTTGATAAATTGTATAGATCTGACAAAGGTTTTGGAAAAAAACAGGTTTTATAAACTTCGAATTTGTTATTGAATGGGTTTGAAGAAATAAGGTTCGGATAAAAAATTGGTTTAACGAATTGCAGTTTCTATATACAGAGCGCTTCAGGCTACTACAAACATAGGCCGGTAGAAGTTCAATTTGCAAGTGTACGAACATGTAGGGACACCACACACCTATCAGTGGAGCAACCAACACTCGGGCTTGCGATCACCGTTTGCCGCTTGAGTTTAATACGCCTCTAACCACGGTGCTATATATGTGGAGCGTAGTCAATGAAACCGGGATTTGGTCAATAAATACGCAAATTTTTATAATGTAATTTTCTTGTTTTTTGTCACTGATTAGAGCGTTTTATTTTCAGCTGCTCAGATTTATCACTAACAAGGTGTTAAAATAACAATAAGGAGAAACAAAATAAAAGCAAGTTCTCAAAATAAAATAATACATTCTAAAAACCAAAAAGATTGTAAAAAAAAATTTTGAGTAAATGTTCAAAAAGTCCTCCTTGCTCGGCTAGACAATATCCGAGCCTATTATAAAAACCCCTTCTAACGTTTCCAAGCATATTAGGGGTGATAGTTTGAAAAGCTTCTTCAATTTTAATCCAAAGTTCTTCTAAATTATTAGCCCTTTCATGCCCGTTAACTTTATTTTTGATATAACTCCACAGATAGAAGTTTTTAGGAGCAAGATCAGGTGATCTAGCTGGCCATAAAATAGTTCCCCGTGTACTTATAACCCGATTAGGAAATACATTATCAAGATATTCCCTAACAAGGCCAACATTGTGAGCGGGACAACCATCTTGTTGAAACCATGTTTCACCAAATCTCACACCTAACAACTGCCTAGCAGTTGAAATAATATGCTGCTGTGTACGTCAAAATAAAAATGCAAATTTTCCCTAAGCCAATATCGAACGTGTGTTGGGTTATGACGATTCAATAGTGGAAAGGTGCTTCCATCTGTGAAAAGAATAGATCTCAGAAAGTTTTCATCACGATTAGCCTTTTCCATCATTGTTTCGCAAAATTCCATACGACGATAGTTGTCCCCCGGAAAAATTTGACTCTTTGTAAGAATGATAACCATTCTTTTTGAGAACACGTAAGACAGTGGCTGTTAACTTTCGATTTTCCTCCACTGCAGCGCAAATCATCACATTTCGTACTTCCTGCTCGTCATTCAAAACAGTGAGATTTTTATGGTTTCTTGGCGCTACACAACCAAAATTCTGCACAAACCTATGAATCGTTGATAAACTAGGTTCTGGGCGATTTACAAAATTCTCCAAAAAAAGTTCTGTAATAAGTCTCAATGGTCTGCCTTGATAGTACCATTTGACCATTGCACTTTTTCGGCAACTTCGTAGACATCCATTTTTATTTTTAAAAATGTATTATTTCACTTAAGAACTTACCAATCTGTTTCTCGAGCAAGGCAGAAATAAAACAAAATAAATTTCTAAAAGATAACACTGCAGCGTGCTTCGAATCCACCTTGATCATACGGCACGGAGAGTAAATTGGACTTGATTCCCCTATGTTGGCAGTAGCTTGAAGCTCATACGATTTTATGATTGAACTTTATTCTGTTTAACGGGTTTGAATTTGCACATTCTGATACCGTGGGCGTCCGATTTGATAGAAATGAGGATCCTCAAAAAGATTTCCACCAATCCGATCCACTACGAATTGCGCGAAAGCCAACAGAACGACGCTGCAAACAAGTGTGAAATGGTGAAAATCTAAAAGAAAGTACTGTAGTATCTCCTGCAGATTTCCATCAATTCCAAAGAGAAGCCAGAAAACACGGGGTGGTTATTTTTTTAATAGTTTCCAACTATGTCATGTATAAGAACGAAATTTAAACATATAAAACAATAAGTAAACTTACTGGTAACAATGTCTTTCTCCCTGAACCTTTCTCAAGATGTTAACTCTATAGTAGTAACGAAGGGCCCTCGACATCTTATCGTAGTTCATGGACAGGTGATTTTTTTGGATGCCCCACAGTTTCGCCAAACCGGCAGGATCCACAATTTTGAAGACACCAGTCTCCCTGTTTTTCCATGCGATGTAGTTGGTGTATCTCTGTTGGGGATCGTTCAATAGTTGTTGAAGGAAGTCCCACAACAGTCGGCCATCTGCAACAAAATATTCTCAGTTCACAGGGACAGTTACTTTATTCATTCTTTTGTCCAATTTTAGTTTTAATAATAATTCTTAATTTTGGTGGGAAAGGGATTGATGTTCATTAAACAAGGAGATTTTGGCAGTTCATTTTGTTATTTTTGCTGTTTCCAGTTATGTGAATGAATAAGAAAGGAATAATGATATGCATTCACCAACATAAAATTATGTTAGACCTAGAGCCCTGTATACAATTTTTGAGACACCGAAATTTAAAACTAATTTAGCTCATTCTAAAACTGGTTTAGTTTATGAAAAAATGTAAACGAACAGAAAAAGAAAGTTGTTTTTTTTTTGTTTTAGTCGCCGCCATCTCGATTTGTCTATGTTTTACTTAGCGCAACCCAATATTTTGCCAAGTGCTTTGTGTTTAACTTAAGTAAACAACGGAAAAAACTTTTTTGTTACTTAATCGTCCGCCATTTTAACTGAAGCATTAAAATTTGTTTTTTTTTACACGAAGAAAAAAATTTAAAACTAATTTAACTCATCCTAAAACTGCTTTGTGTTGTGCAAAACTGCTAATGTGCAGAAAAATAATGACGTTTCTTAATTTTAGTCACAGCCATCTTGATTTGGGAGTAACATGTGTCATTTTTTTTGCAATTTTTGTGACAAGCGTCCCCGCATCTACTGCAAATTGATATATGGCATGACGTTAGTATAAATATCACACCAGAAGGGGAAAATTACTTTTTTCTCGATAGTTTAGCCGCCTTTTCGAATATCAAGTGTCAAATCAAAAATTTTTTTAAAAGTGTAGCATAGACGAACTCATCTCTTATAGCATTTACTTTAAAGTTGTCTACATAGGTTAATAAGGTGTCTTATATTTTTGACAAATCAAGAGCCATCTTTGCACCTGCTTGCTTATAAACTCTTTTTTTTTATTTTGGGATCTAGAAGTCGCCCAGTAGCTTTAATAAAACATTAAAAAAGATCATCACTTAAAAAGTAAAAAAAAAAATCAAATAAAAACTAAATTTTTGAAATCTGGCCGCCATTTTGTTTGGAAGTGACATATGTCAACTTTTTTTTATATTTTTGGATTAAGTGGGACCTCCTCACTATTACCCAATTGATTTCGATTTTTTCTGCAGAGATCCTCGACTGAAATTTTAACTTTTGGTATTAGGTATTACTACGCCAAATATAAAAAAATATATTTTTTTTGCAGTTTCTTTTTACGAATTTACTCCACTAAGACCTAAGAGATTCCCAACAATTACACAAATAAATTTTAGGTACTTAAAACCAAAAAACTTCAAAAAATAAATCCATTATGATAATGAATATGACATCATTTCCAATTTGATTTAAATTGCTCCTATCATTTATATTTTTGTCAAACAAAATAACGTAAATTTAAAAATGTTACAGGTTTTACCCTAGAAGTCTTTGTTAAATGTAGCTCAGATGATTTTGAAAGCTTTATAGCTTTAATTTCATTACACAACACTCATAAAATATTTATCAAAATGCCCTTGCATAATTTGACAACAAAAGATTTCCTATACATTGATTATATTATATCCTACACTGGAATGATAAATTTAATGAGAACGTAAAAAAAATTTAAGATCTCTACTTAATTCGCAGATATTTAAATGCTTTACTCAAGATTGTGCAAATGTAAGGGTTAGACTTACTTGTATTTGGCTCGGGTGAATCACTTCCGAAGAATTCCTTCTTGTAAAGTCCAGGACTCGACACTGAATCCATTTTCGGACTCTTAGGCGTGAGCAACGACATCTGAGATATGTTCAAGTAACTGGGAGTAGTCGGCGGACTTCCGAGGTATCCATTTTTATCTAAATCTTCGTCCGAATCTGAGGGATTCGATCCGCTGCCATGGCTACCGCCTCCATTAAAAATGGAATGTCCGAACGAGTGAGTCGAGTCTGCGTGTTGCGGACTTCCCGACTGACTGTCAATGGAAGGGGCGGGACTTAATGTGACGGAATTGCTTTGAGACATCAGATGAGCGGCCAAATTGGCAGCGTGTGACGAGTGGAATGCGGACTCGCTAGATTGCGACAAGGTATTCCAACTAGGTGTGGGCGGTTGTGAGGTGTGCGGTGAGAAAGGGTATGGATGTCTGGAAGTGGGCGTTATAGGACTACTTGGTAAAATTCGTTGTAAATTATTGGCTTCTCTAACGAGTATTTGAAGTACGTTGTACAGAACGTCACCGGATCCCGGCGCTCGTTCTGACAAATCTGTTCTTGTGAGCAAACACATAGCCTTTCCGTTCATCTGAAACATGTCCATTTCGATAGGCTGTAAATCGAACTCTCTCTCCGACCACCTTAGAAAGCTTAGCACGTCTTCTCTGGACCAAACTCTCGGATCTGTGGCCAAGGTGGGCGGCAGTTGGCTCTTGTAATCCCATAACGGCGACGACGGGGGTCCGAGAGAAGGGAATCCTAGCGGGTACCTCCAGAGTAGATCCGGGCTGAACGGTAGGGGTAGGGGGAGGCGTTCCATCGACCCAGCCGTCGTGGTTGGGATCGGTGGAAGGGGGCCTGGCACAAGTTTCATCCTTTTCTAAAAATAAGGAAAAAAATACCATTAACATCATTTATACTATGGATATAACTGTAGGCGTCCCTCAAGGGTCCATATTGGGATCTATATTGTTTATTATTCATGCATACGACTTGCAGTGTTTTTGAGGGTCTGGTTTGCACTCTTATACTGCGGATCTAACTGTAGGGGTACTTTAGGAATAAATATTGGGGGCTCTATCGTTTATTATTTACGCAAACGACTTGCATCACAGTGTTTTTGAGGGTCTTTCTCTTGTAATTGTTTCAAATGCAGATGAAACTAATCTTATAATATTTTTCGATCACTCGGGTAGCCGAAATTTGTTATAAGACCTGGTATATTTTTTATTTATACAAATGATGAAATTGTTGTATTACTGAATACTTTCTTAATAGTTACCTGATTCTACTAATAAGTAAAACTGAAAATGTGGGGCGATACGTTAAAAATAAGTTTTTGACTTGTCCACATTTGAAAAAATGCTTATGTTCATCTGATACAAACGGATATTTACTTTTGCTTTAATTATTTTGATAACTGACGTACAGATTATGTTATTATCAATGCCTTATCTTTTACATTTTTCTCTCCTAAAGTGGTTTCCGTTTATTCAATATTTAAAAAAGCAAATAAATCCCGTAAATAAATCTTAAAACACACCCAAATAATTTTTCTCACGAAAGTTTTTCAAGAATACGGGTCCAGGTGAAAGTAATAAACTATTACATAAGAAATTACATTACCCATAATTTTTTTAGTTTGCTTATGACAAAAACACTAACTTATTCCAACGATTTTAAAATGCATAAAACATTTGATTTTCGTTATAATATACTGTTAGACCATTGTTTTTTAATTTTAACAAGACACTTTTATTGTTCTAACATGTTATATACATAGTACGTGTATCGTTTTTACGAGTATATTACTCTGCTGAATAATAATAGTTTTAAATTTTGCGAAATGGTTGACAGTAATGTAAATATTTTTGATACCCTTGCTAGCATAAAATAAAATCATGTTTTTAATCAACTTTTTTAAAATTCTTTTTAGGCGTTTCAAAAACATTTAAAAATAAAACAAAAATAATGCAAATCCATAAAAAAATATTACTATACGAAAGCTTTTTTTTTAATTGGAATTAAAGGGGAAGGGAAAAAATACGTATTTTTTTTAAATGTCCGCCATCTTCGATTTTGTAAATGATCAATGTTGCCAAGTCCTTAAATATTGCTCTTCAAATACTTAATAATTTTTACATCGAGAAAAACCTTTTTAAATAATGGACAGTAAAAAAAGTATCGTTTTTTCGCACCACGTTATATAAGCATATGCCAATGAACTAAACTAGACGCATTTAGATCAAGCCTTTTCTGGCACACGCATTTGTTTATGTATGTAGTATATACACCGGAAAATACAAAATGCAAATAAGTAAAGTCTCAAACATGCATTTAGCCTTGAATCAACTTCCGCGAACGTCAAAAGCTGCTGATTGAGCTTTCATACATTTTACCTTGTGCTATAATACCCATATCAATTAAATAGGTACTACCATAATGTTATTAAAATAAATTTTAAAACCGATTTTAAAAAGTCGAAAAATGCCGGTTATTGCTTATGTGCCCCATTTTGTTTATTCTTTTTTATTTAAGAAAAAACAAATAGAATATTTCTTGGTTGAGCAAACATCTTATTTCCTGCCATTTTTTTTTGTTTTTTAATATCTTAAAAACTCTCGACAATATTTTCTGTCTTTACTTGTTGATAATCAAAAAAAGTTGCATAAACAACCAAGCCAAATTCCTTCAGTTAGCTCCTAAATTTTATAAGAAAACCTAATAGAACCTTTAAATCCAGCTACAGACACGTGTTTCAAATTTATTTTGGTCAGGATAGCTGTCTACCATAATGCTTGGCTAGCTATTTGAAAAAAAAAATTGTGGTTCGCCTTTTAAGCATAAACAAGAAGGAAAATGAACTTTTTAATTGGGCTTGAACTTCATACCCGATTTTGTTACTTTTTTTCGTAAGAAATAAGTATTTACAGGGTTCAAAGTGGTCAGGGAAAACCTGGAAGTCGGGAAATTCATATGCTGTCAGGAAAAAGTCAGTAAATACCCAAAAATGACCTAAAAGTCAGGGTATAAGGGTATAATAGTGTGCAACTGTTTTTAGAAATAAACTTGGTACTTGTATGTTTGAATTCTACCTCGTATGTCACACCGTGCGGCATAGTGCAAAAAAAAAAGAAACAGAGAGTCGCTACGTTGTCTGAGCTATATTAATATTTTTGTCGGTTTAATTCCGCCCTTACCTTACCTTACCAGCTCTTACCCCCATTTTCACCGACTTATTTTTATGTGTCCAATAACTAAGACGTCCATTAACAAACGAGAGAGAAAGAGATGGATAGAGTTTTCGTCTTTTCCGCACTTTTTCTCAAAGAGAGTTTTAGTAAAGGAGAGATAAAAAATATTCGGTGCAAATGGGGGAACTACACTTTTTGCTTGTTATAATTAAAGCGTGTAAAAGTTTTCCCGTTTTCCTGTAGAAATATATTTTTTGTTCTGTAATCCTGATGCAAAAGCTCCACCTGATTGGGTAAAGTGGCTTAAGCCAGTAGAAAAAAAATCGAAATCAATGTTTGTGTGTCCTGTGTGGTAAAAATAAGCCATTGGAATTGTTGTTTTTCAGAAAACGCAAAAACTAACAGGGCTTGTTAAAAATATGACAACAAATGAGCAGCGAAACCATAAAGAGAGTGTAATGACAAACAAAAATAATGAACCTCAAAAAATTCTAATAATATTTGTGATCCTCCAAAAAAAACGTATTTATGACAGATTTTATTCTAAAACAAGACGTTGTAGTTGCCGAGATATTGTGGTCCTTAAATACTGTAGTGACTGTTATTAAACCCATTTATTTTGTGTTAAGCAAAGTTTACGGTTTGGCGTATGCGTCAGAAAAAAAAACTTGCTTATATTTTATGTGTGCGTAGCAAGGTTTACGAATGCGTTAGAAAAAGTAGCTTAGCTTATATCCTCGTTGGTTTGGTGAAGGCGGTGGTTACCGTTTTTTCAAATAATAACTTAACTAATAAGGGAAAAAAATAATGAACTAATAAGGGAAAAAAATAATGTACAGACTATGAGACTAAATTTGAAAAATATCGGGAAATTTTTTAAAAAATGGTCAGGGAAAACCTGTATTTAGCTTCAAAATATGTTGTCATTGAAAAATGTTCAAGAATTAGAAGCTAAAATTATTTTTAATAAATAACCCTACCTTATAGCCTATTAAAACAGTTCTAGTATCCCGTTTTATTTTTTTTATTTTGATATTTTCACAATTTACACCAAAGTTTTTAAATATTGTTCAGTCGGCGCCGCGGCGGTAAACTATAAAAATAGCAACAACTTCAATCGGTTTCCAAACTTTACTGATATTTTTAATGTGTTGATTCCGAGGTTATTTCTTTATAATAGTTCTTTAAAAGAAAATTATTTTGGGAATAAAGCTCGGTTTACACAGGAAAGAATACAACTAAATTAAAAATTAAATTAAATTAAAAATAAAAGTTAAACCTATAGGAACACCTGTAAGCGTTTATATAGCTAAAATTAAAACTAAGAAAATAAAATTAAAATTTAAGATTTTAACTTAACTTTATCTGAAAATGGATGTGCGCATGTCAGGAAACATTGATTTAAATTCAAAAGGAGATGTATAATTTTGGTAGTTTTTTGTAAGGATACTGGGTGGTGTATTTTCCTATAAAAATGTTACGAAAGGTTTTGAAACTTATTTTGCTGATGAAGGTAGTTATTTGACTTGGAAAACCATTAGGTTTCTGGACCTCCATAAACCTAGAGAATCATAAAATCAAAATTTTAATAATTACAGAATTATGTGCTTTTTACGTGCTAATTTCGTCCCTTTTTAAAAATTTATGTGCTATTTGAGTTTTTGCGAACATTATAAAAAAAAGTTGGGCTCGCTAGCTTCATATAAAATTAGCAAGCCCAATTATGTGCTTTTTATGTGCTCCATGAAGATATAAAAAAAGATAAAAAAATATTACTTTTTTAGTTATTTAAAAAAAAAATATGGGGTCGCTAGCTTTATATAAACCTAGCAGGCCGACCCTTGAGGAAAGTTTCAAAATATTCGTTAAATACCTCAGAATTATGTGTCCCAAAGGTTTGGAATAATGGATGTTTTTGAAGAACTACGAGTTAAAAAAAAACTTATGTAGGATTATTTTAGGAAAAGAAAGCGATTTCGAAAAATGTATGTCTACCCTTTTAAACAGGGAGTTCCAAAAATCTTATTTTCTTTTTTAAATTGTATATAATCTCATTTTATGAATCCTTAACAAATAAGCTTTTCAAAAATACCAAACACTTTCGGTGGGATTTACTTAAAGGGTTTGGTCTATTTTAAAACGGTCCTAGGTTTAAGTGCAATTTTTGGTTTTAAGCATTTTAAACCAACCATCCTTGACTTTTGGACATAATTTGATTTATAAGAAGAATTTTAATAAATTTGTTTATTGAATAATCATTTTAAGACAATCTTTTGTTGGATTTAAGAAGAAAGTTTCAATTTAGAATAACGCGGGGTTTAAATAGTAAACACTCTGTAGAACCAATTAAAATTGGTGTTATATGCCACTATAATTAAAACTTACCCTTGTTAATTAATTTTTCCAATTAATACTTCATGTCACACAACGATTTAGATGGGTAATAATAAAATAAGTAGTGGATTAATTTTGTATTTATTTAAAACGTGTTTTTATTTCTGAAATGCATTAAAAAACTTAAATGAAAATTTTGTTTACATTTCTGTCACTGTCGGAATATCAGTTTTAAGATATTGGCTGCGTTCAAATTACAAACAGCGAGTTCGGATTTCTTACCTCTGCTTGTAGCTTGGCTTGCACCAACCTCTACTAATGACAGCTACAGCTTTGAAACGAGTTGGCTTTGAGTAAGGAAAGTTTTCTTGACTGAGCTTTTAGATAACCTCAATGTTTTAATTTCAGTTTGTAAATAAATTAAGTTGTTTTGCGTTTTTTTGTTTGCTATATTTTTCGTGCATAATCAGTGGCCTTCAGTTATGTTTGTTTTGCCTCGTAGTGCCCTCATAAATATATTTTTTGTGCTGAAAACGAGTTCAAAATGGCGTTTTTCTGGACAAAATTGGAGGTGTTTTATTGGTTAATGAACAACTTGCGATATTAAATAAGGTAAATTAATCCTTGTAAAAACGGTTACTTAGGGAAATTATAAACGAACTTATTACCAATTGCCACAAAACAATCCTTTCTGAGGGCTATAAATCTAAACCACCCCCCCAGAGGTGGTCTAAAAAATCACCAACTATATAACCTCAAACACAGATAATAAAACTATTATTGCCGTTTTGAAACCTGTCAAAAAAAAAAAAAATTTCGGGCATTTTCTCCTAAAATATGGTATATTTTGAGAAACAAAGCAGTTTTCCAATGGTATTTTGAACTAACAATACAAAATGATGAATAACTTTGTGTCTTTTCTGTATGGGTAAGTGTTTTTGGAAAATTGGTATTAAGATTTAGTACCCCCCACAGGTGTAAATATTTAGACCTGTGGGGATACTATTTTAGATCTTAGTAATACCTACTGTTTGGGTCTATCTTTTATCTTGTCCAAGATATTCAAGTTTAAATTAGTACGGAAAAGATAGGAAAATCTAGGGTTCTCTACTAATAGTTTTTGAATTCTGACTTTCATGTTTGTGAAATATGCGATCCAAAAATGGCGTATTTTGCCTGATCAAATCTGCAAGACCAGACAAAAATTGCAAAAAGTACCACTAGAGAACCCTAGATGCAAGCTTTATCTTTAAAATGAGACTAAAATATTTGAAAAGAAAAGAAGTGTTAAAATTTGAAAAATCCAACGATTCGTTTTAGTTATTTACTTTGTATCAATGCAAAAATCTGCAATGCAAAATTTTCTTTTAGGATACATTTTTACGAGGGAGAAAATTTACCTGTAAGCTTACTTTGAAAGTGAATATCTAGAAAACCACACCCCCCCTCCAAAAAAAAAAGTGTTCCAAAGAAAAAATTGAGGAATTCGAGTTTTTTTGGAAATCGCAATTCAAATACCCGAATACGCCTCTTTTTCGTTTTCGTTGGAAGACCCTGGACAGGGTGACTCAAATTGGGCACTTTTGGAGGCTTTAAGCTACGAGGGGTTTCTGAAAAGTCAGCATTTTGGGGTGGGGTCCATAATTTCGTTATGTATGAAAATTTTGCTCGTGTAAAAAGCTTTTTTTGGAGGTTTTGCTCTGAGTATTCCAGAAGTCAAATCGGAATTTTTTTAAATCTTTTAGTTTCTCAGATATAAGGCAAAGTTACCTTTTTTTCTTATGGAACATTACCAGTTTTACACTGACGTTTTCATTGGGAAAAAAATATACAGTAAATAAATAAATAAGAAAAAAGATAACTTTGCCTTATACCTCAGAAACTAGAAGATCTGAAAAAAATCCGATTTGACTTCTGGGATCCTCAGAGAAAAACCTCCAAAAAAGCTTTTAACACTAGAGCAAAATTTTCATAAATAGCGAAGTTATTGACTCTATCCCAAAATGCAGACTTTTAAAAACTCCTCGTAGCTTAAAAATGGCGTGACACATCAAGATGCGGTAATACCTTAAACCCTCCAAAAGTGACCAATTTAAATCACCCTGTACATTGTGGATATTTTATTGCAAGAGGTATCTTTAGCATAAAGTAATCTAAGGTCATATAAAACGGATTCAATGTTTATGGCGATAAAGATTTGAACAAAACAGAACGTAAAGAGGAAGGAATAAAAATTGTAATTATTATTTTTGACGTCAAGCCAGAAACCTACATTTAACTCACGTATTTATAAACTTTATAATGCAAAGGAAAAGTCGGGGCATTTAACAGCATAAATTATTAATACATTAAAGTTAATCGATGGACATTTTGTGGAATTACCATTTCTAAGTAAATCTGGAAATAAATATACTTGATGTTGATTAGAATAAGATTCAAGTTTGGGGGTACTCCAACCTTTATTTATTTATAGCACAGTCTATCTACTCCGTTTACAAGTACAAGTACTTTTTTTTTTAAACTTAATGCTACAAAATAAATAAATTTTGGAGACACCCTAAAAAATCTAAGGATGAATATTAAAATTAAATTCATTATCAAATTGATTTTTAAAACTACCCTCTACCATAAAATTTGCTTCTCTACTTTTCAAAATACATCCTTGTTAAAGAGTCAAAAATTCAACTTTTAATTATACCTTTAAAACTAAATAGGATAACCCGGTGATGTTGAGTAGCATTTTAAATGATTTTTTAGTGAAAATTTCTTTAAATAATTGAAGATTACACTTTCTTCCTACAATTTTTAATCCATAGGTGTAGATAATTATAAGGAAACTCCATTCTTGGTAGAAGAATAGAGCACGGGAGTGAAAGCAAATTCTGGTTCTTCAGCAAGATGATAAACGCCGAAAAAGATTTATAATAAGGGTTTTTCAAAAAGGTACTTTTTGTAAATCTTTTACCAAATTTTATTATTACCTCCAATTCTGACTTAAAACCAAATACACATTTTTCAGGTAAGATTCGAAAAATACTCAATAACGCTTGAGAAAGCTTCCGTTCTAGGAAGTAAAATCCTTAGTAAAAGCGGTCCTTTTGAAGGTTTATTTGTCTTTGAAATCTTTAAACAGTGTTAAGTGTAAAAAGGTCTAAATACATCCTCTATAAATGCTAAAACTCAGGGTAATATCATTATTTCTAATACTTTTGACAGATTAGTTCATTTCTTCATTTCTTTTGTTTTTTTCTTATGCCTTAAGTAGCATTTACACAGGCGAATATTCCTTTGATCTTCGAAATTCCGACAAACATTTGCGCGAATTATTTATTTAAAGACTCGCGCAAAAGGTTCGGGTAAAAAGGTTCGTGGTGTTCGGACAAAATTTGCTGAAAGAAATAATTGCAATAAAATAAAATAAAAAAAATTATTTACCCTAAATCATTGAACTGAATCGTAATATAAAAACTAAATTTTAAAACCTTTCCGACTGAAAAACGATTTGATGCACTTGATAAAAAATAATGAGGTTTACTTGACTTCATTTTGTGGGGTTTTGGTGGTTACCGTGTTAATGTTTTGAACTTTTTTTTAGGTCTGAAACACAATAACAGACAAGCGGCTTATTTTTAATGGTAAGTATGTACGATTAACATTGTAATTGATTTAATCGCTTTGATTATTTATTAATTGAGGGCAGAAGTTGATTGATATTTTGTTCCCCATAATGTTGTATTCACTGATATTATTTGAACTATCATTTTTTTGTGTGTGCATGATAAGCAGGCACAAAATATTGTTTTTTCAAAACTTTGAAACTGCTTACATCAGCACACAGGTCAGCACGTGATAAACAAAAATGACTGGCTATGCTAGATACAATAATATATAATGTTGCTTCTTAAGCATAACATATTTTTAGTCCACCATACCCATATGGTATGGGGGACTATTAAGGTCGTGAAATTTTTACTTTTCTTAATTTTATCAAAAAGATTCCAAAACACCTTAATCGACGAAAAAAAAAGTTGTCTGTTGTCTGTCTGTATACACGATAACTCAAGAACTGCTCTATCAACTGACAATGAACTGATTAACTTTTGGGTAGGGTGGTGGGGGGGGGGTAACTTTGGAACAAAACAATTAGCGATATACGGTTTTCAGATTTAAGTTTCCATGAATATAGACTACAAATTTTGTTATAAAGTCCAAATTCGTGGGAGCTTTAGTTTAGAAGTAAAGCAGATATTGAGATGCGGTTTTCAGATTCTGGTTTTCGTAAATATTACCCAAAAATTTTGTTATAAGGTAATCTTTCAAAGCTACAGTTTTTGAGATATTTTCATTTCCTTTCAACATAAAATAAGATATTTCCCATGTATTTCACGCATTACACACATATTTCCTGCATTTCCTAGATATTTCACCCATTTCCCACGCATTTCTCATGTATTTCCCACATTTCCCCTTATTTACCGCATTTCCCTCAAAAACTTAGGAAAAACTTCCCACTGCCAAGCGCCTTGAAATTAATTTAATGATATTTGGAGTTGGCCCTTGTAAAAAATTTACTTTATCAACAAATCGCTAACTAGGCTGCTTTTATGTCGACAACTTAAAAAGTTGACCTAACATAAATTCTGCTTGATAATTGTTATTGTGTAATATCACACCTATTAGGTATTAATTTTTATTGTAGGAATAAATTTTAGCTGATAGGCATCTTTATTTTTAACCAGAAACGGCGAATATATATACTACACAGCATAGTTCTACATTTTATTAGACTTCCTGTTTCCTTATTGCTATAATGCTTGCTTACGTTGTTCTACTTTATTGACGTTGAATGTTAAGCAAAACTGGTTGTCTATTCGATTTGCTTCTGCACTTTTTATCTTGGGTAACCCCCACAGCGCGGACAAAAGAAAACTTGGAGAAGAAAAAAATGTGGTATTTTGGTATATGCATACATACCTACAGTCAATAGTGTGTTCAGTGGTATTAGCGATAAATTAACAAGGTACTATACCAGTTATATCTGATCCGCTGATTAATCATTCTGGTTTATTATAATTACGAAAAAATTAGAGCCTTTTTTCGAAGTGACAAAAAGCGCTTACTTTGAGCATTACTTCGCTTGCATGGACAAATTATATCAAATAATTTACCTTCTTAATCTTATATATTGCTTTAATAATAACCTTTACAAAAGTTATAGTACCGTATTATCAGGGGTACAAGGTGATTGTAGTAAAAAAAACTCACTCAGAAATAGGTAGATATTTTCGGGCGCACAGGAAAGAGATGGGCATGAACACACCAACTTTAAGATGAGAGATATTTCGTGGAAATGCAGACAGTCGATATTTTCAATAAATGAACAAAGTATTATATTTACTTATGTCCCAATCCCCTGACCAGCCGAAGTTAATAATTAATAATGGTACCTACCTACAATAAACAGCGGCGCTATATTACCCTTCTCCCCTTTTCTACGTCAAACTAGTAATTTTCTAAAATTGTTTATAAAACTGTTTAAAAGTAACTTTTTTAAAGAACATTTTCCCTGAAATATTACTTATATTACCCACTAGACATATTATTTTTATTACACACTAGACACCGCCACGCCGCTTTGTCCGCGGTTTTACCCATTTTTCCCGCTTTTATTCCTTTAAATGCCATAACTTTGATGGTGGAACAAACAGACAAACCTACAGACAAAAATTGTTAAAATTGCATTTTTGGTATCTCGTTTGGTCAAACAATAAAATATAAATAAATAGTCAATGTACAATTCAATGTACTCTACTTGATAGCTGTAGGTGTTGCAGTATGTATGTTAACTATATAAGGCTATAGGTATTTATATTCTTTGGTTTAAAAAATATTCAATGTAAAGAAATTAGAGATTTACCAATAAATGTTCCAATAAATTATAGAAAATTAATAGTTTAATGTAAAAAATGGGGGGGGGGGTTACTGTATCGCCACTGCGTATTGTAGTAGGAAACATTAATATTATTAACATCGGTTGGTCAGGGGATGGGACATAGGTAAATATAATATCTTCTTCATTTTATTTTATTGCAAAGAACGACTGTATGCTTTTCCACGAAATCACTCCCATGCTTAACGTTGGTAACTTCATGCCATCTCTTTCATTCGCGCCTGAAAATATTTACCTATCTCTGTGTGAATACGGTACTAAAACTTTTCTAAAGGTTATTACTAAAGCAATATATAAGATTCAGAAGGTAAATTATTTGATATAATTTGTCCATGCAAGCGAAGTAATGCTAAAAGTAAGAAACTTAGAAAAAAGGCTCTAATTTCTTCGCAATTATAATAAACCAGAATGATTAATCAGCGGATCAGATATAACTGGTAAAGTACCTTGTTAATTTATCGCTAGTACCACTGAACACACTATTAACTGTATGTATGTATGCAAATACAAAATTACCACATTTTTTTCTTCCCCAAGTTTTATTTTGTCCATCTTTGGTACCTAATTTTAAAACTAAAGCTTTTTGGACCTATATTAAGAAAAAACGGAACTTTCTTGGTTAATACAAAAGAAATATGTAAGGTGTATCTTTTAACATGTTCAAAAATTTTGCAAGAGGGTCTATTATCACCAATATTTGTTTAAAACATTAAACAAGGTAAATTACATTAAAAAGTGTGTACCAAAAAATATTGTTAACTATTTATCTATAAAATATCCTGTTCTGCATTATCTAGGGAAAAAAAATCACTACAGCTGCAATTTTTAAATGATGTGGGGTGCAACTGCGATGCGAGATTTCGAGAATTTTCAATTTTTTTAAAAGCAAGGATCCTAAATGTCGAAAAAAACAGTTTCTAACTTAGACTGGATAAGTCTTTCCATAAGTCCACCAGAGTGGCAGTGTCTACAGGCTGTAAAAACCAATCAATATCAAGCATATTGTAAGCTTTGTTTAAAAAATATTGAATTGAGTAATATGGGGCGTTAGGCCATCTCGAGCCATTTTAAGAGCAGTGGTCATGTAAAGTACGTGAAAGCTGAAAAAAATTCAAGGAAATTGCCTTTGTTAATTAAGAAAACTGATACACTATCATTCTTAGCCCAAAATGACAAGGGACCTACATCTACACCAACTACTAGAAATGAAATAACCTCCACAGCAACTGCTTTCACTGCCAAAAAGGGTTCTACTCCTTTTTTGTAATCTTTTCTTATTGAGTAATCAGTTATGGATGCAGAAATATTGTGGTGCAAGGAGTCTTTAAGATTAATTCTGCTGTTGCCAATTATATTCACATCATCTGCGAAGGCAAGTAGTAGGTTGGGTCATTCCTGGTCGAATATAGCCGTTGGTGTCTCAATCTTGGCTTTCCTAATTGCATATTCTGATGTTATGTTGAAGAGTTGGGGTGAAAGAGAGTCACGGCCCTGCTTAAGCCCATTGTTGATACCAAAGAAATCAGACTGTATCTTCCGTACACATTTTTACCAGGGATATCAGCTTTTAAAAGCCCAGTTCTTGCATTGCTTTCCACAACTTTGCTCTACATAATTTGTCAAATGCCTGCTTGAAATCAATAAACATCTGGAGAAGTTTTTTGTCAAATCCCCAGCATTTTTCCATTATTTGTCTAACGGTGAAAATCTGGTCTATATGCTTATGGGTGCAGTATCGATATTTACCTCTTCATTGAATAGTTCGCAAAAGTATTCCATGTGGTTAGTTAGTTAGGAAGTTTTCGGTTCTGGGTTGGTATCATGTTTTGTGCTTTGTTATTCCGTGGAAGTATTCATTTATTCTGTTGTTTTATCTGTTTCCTCCATTTCTCTTATTATATTTAGATGGTGAAGCATTTTTTTCCTGGTCATATTTCGTCTATCCCTCGCTCTACTACAGTCGTCATCAAACTACTTCCTTCTTTATTTTCTCTTTTTGTCGAGCACTTGACTAGCCATCCTAGTTACTGTTTCTTGGATGTTCTTCCAGAGCTCGTTTACATTGTAGTCCCATTGCGGTTCTTGTTATTTCTTCAGTAATTGGTTTCTGGTTTATTACCTGTGTTTGTTATGTCCTTAGTTTTTCCGTATTCCAGCTTATGCTGGTCTTCTTTTTCGTATGCATGTGCACATGTGCATATATATGAACATTTCGTGCAATTTAGTTGTATAACTTGCTAGATGAACCAAACAACGTTGGTAGAACTGGGCAAATTAGTCTTTTATTTTTAATACTGTTAAGTACCTGATTTGTTTTTAGGATTTAAGAAATTGGGTTCCTGTGATTTTTCTCTTCAAATAAAGTTTCGAACAAAGTTTCTCGTCTTATTTATCTGCTTTTTACCTTTTTATCTCAATAATATAACTACTTGCTAAATTTGAGCTTTCAAAAATTTTCATGGTAAAAGTCTACATTTACTTGGTATCTATGTAGACAAGCAATTTATATCCAAAAAATACCTGGAATTTTTTAAAAAATGGTCAGGGAAAACCTGGAAAAGTCAGGGAATTTATTGGGAACCCTGTTATACCATCAATGGTGGCAGCCGGGGTTTTTTTTTAATGTAATAAGTATTTATTCCCAACCAACTTAAGTAGTTAATTACTGGAAATAAAAAAACACTTTTTATAAACAATTGGGATCAACATGCATTAAGTAAATATTTATAGATATAATTAAATTTAAATTATATTAATTGTAAAAATGGTAATAAATAAATTAATATTGTCATTTAAAAAAAATTATATAATAAAAAAATACTAATAATAATAATACTACTGAAAACCGAGAATACAATAATTACATAATTTTAAAAGATGTTTTTTTTTAAGTCTTTTTTAAATTTAATTTTTATATCCTTATTTTTTATTTCTTCTTGTATTCTATTGTATATATTAATTCCATCACAAATAATTTATTTTTTACGAAAATTATTTATTGAGGCGTTGCAAATAGGTTTTCTGTTATTTCTTGTTTCATATGACTGGTTAATATTACTTGTAATTAACTTAATGTTAGATTTTTTTACTTTCAAAGTAAATTGAATGAATTAAAATGCCTAATTTAAAAATATGTAGATTGGTATTATCAAGGTAGCCCTTTGGTTTATAAATGTTTTCTGTTGGTTCTAAGAATGGAAATGCCAACCCCCAAATAGATATCATGTATTGTAATTTGGAGTAAATTAACGGACAATAAATGTTTTTTAGGTGTTTTAATTGTATGTAATGTTTTATTTTGTAAAAAACACCGATCGAAGGAGAAATAGAGTTTCTTAAATGTTCAATATGTTTATCCTAGCTTAATCTTTCATCAAAACTTTATAAAATTTGAATATTTAATTTCATTGTTATTAAATTAGATTGGTTCTACTTTTTGTTTAATTTTCTTTTTATTAATAAAAATAAGGGATGATTTATTATAGTTAATTGTTAGTTTGTAAGAGTAGAACCATTTTTGAATAATATTTAGATCAAACTGAATATCACTAAAATTTCGTGATTAACAGTGTCAAATACTTTAAACAAATCTAAGGATACTGTGCAGCACTTATTATTTTGGTCAACATTATGTTGAATATTAGTTACCATGTCAGCTACTGCTATTTCAATATCTCTAAACTTGAATCCGGTTATTCATCCTTTTTTCTAAGATTTTGCTAGATACATAAAATCCAAAAGTGTTCACACTCTGCATCAAGAAATGTCATTTTTAGACAAGGGAGTGAAAAAAATCAGGCAACAAATAATTAAAATTTTGAAAATTAGAACCGAATCTTCGAGCTAATCTTAGTTCGAAAATTCACTAGAAAATTGCATGCATCTTTTGACAACAATTATCCATCCATCTTTTTTGCGGAAAATGCATGTAAGAAACGGACTTAACATTGGTTGATATTGATCAGGTGGTACAAAACGGATGCTTATCACGCATACATGTGAATCCATCCTAAGCTGTTTAGGCTATCTGTATAACGTATCTTTGTTTTAAATTTATACATTTTCACAAGCCACTCTTTCTAACTCATGTTGAGTTGACGAAATAGATGAATCGGAATGATCGGATAAGATGAAAGTCATGAAATGAACTCACAGCAAAGACGATAAAAAAAAGGTCGAAATAAATAAGTCCATGAATAGAATTACTAACGCAGTGCGATACCTCCGATATACAGGGAGCCATCGTCTTCCGATTTAGTTACCTTTTTGTCATATGCAGTTGTTGACAGTTATTACACGAATTAATTGTCAACATAACCGCCACAAACAATAAAAGGCCACTTAACCGGGAGTAGATAGCCAGTTATTTCGTAGGCATCGCGCAATGTTGTTTCTTTTTTATATGATAATTTTTATCTTTTTGATTTTCCATATGAAAAAATTAAGATCTAAACGAGGATCTAAAGAAGCGAATTTGCTGACATTCATTGACTTTAAGGTCCATTTTCGTCATTTACTGATGACAGTCAGGGAAGAGTGGGAACCCTGTATACCTACATAGATGTTGTTAACTTAGAATGAACTAGTACATCTTTCGGGTTATGTAACTAGAGACCTTTTACACCTATAATTTTGATGCCTTTTTACTTTATCGCGTATTTCCGGCATGCGCAGCAGCTGCGAGGTAATAACGGAATCTCTTACTAACCGATAAAGTTTGACGTTACCTGCGGGAGAATACCGTATCCCTTAAGCAGAAAAACAAAAAATTTAAATTGATTTTTGAATGCAAATATCGTCTGTATTCTTTTTAATTGTAAAGATAAGTGCCAATTTTTGGTTAATCATTTTCTTTGGCTAGAATTTCGTAAGAAATGTAAAACATTGATTTGCACTGGCAACTATGACAAGTAATTCCGATCTGTTTATCATAACCTCTCTTTTCTCTGTTGTGTTTTTGAGTTTTTAAAGATTAACAGTAATTAAAATTAGTCATAAAAAACACTAGAATAGAAAAAGATATTCTAAATGAAAAATATTATTGGAAAAATTATTTTTGTAAATATTTATAATAATAAATACGGTATAAAGTCGGTCGTAAACAAATCAAAGGCGTAAAACGTAAAACTAAAAATGCTGTCTTAAAAATAACGTGACGTAACGCGTATTAAGCGAGTCACCAAACAGGGATTTTTTGTAAGAGGTGTAAAAGGTCTCTACTAACTATCCACGTGTTGATTTCAATAACGTAACGTACTTGTGCGCAGAAACACTTTTCGCGAGTATTCGCGCAGGAGCCTGCGATTCACTTCGGTCCGCTTTGCACTTCTGTTCCGTAGGTATATTACTCTAAGCTCACATTCTTCCTACCTAGGTGGAGCTAGAGGCCCTGTATACGATTTTTCACAGTTATTATTTTACTATATTTGCATGTAAAACGGATTTTATGAAATGCACTGATGTTTCGTTGTCTCTTTTTATAATTTCCCCAGACAGTTTTGGAAATATTGTTTTTTTTTGGTTAGTAAAATATGTCAAGTGTTGACAAAAGAAAACAAAAACAAACAGTGAATATACACGCGGTAGATATTAAAAATGTAAATAATAGATAATAGGTAAAATATAAGAACTCTTCGGCAATTCCCAACGTATCTAGGTGCTGGTTAAGGCAACAGTGTTCTGTTAGTAGCCCTGTTGCTAGGACTAGGGTTTTGTTTTTTTGACGCTCACCTCACCAGTTAGGAGTTTGGCCTGACTCATGCTCTGTCTAAGTCACTTTTCAGGGCCGTTATGACTGCCGGAATACCTGGTATGGGTTCCGGACCTACCAGATCGGTTGATGATCCCACCGGCGATCCGAAGGCATTTGATTGGGAGGGATAAAGGTCATTTTCCCAACTAATATTAAAAGCGATTCCCGATTTTTATTGTTGTTTGCTAAATACGCTGGTCAAACTTTTTAACTTGATTTATCGTAGCGGTAAAATCCCTGCTGACTGCCTAAAATCAACCTTTGTTACGCTGCCTAGAAGCAAAGAAGTGTAGTGATTACCGCCTAATCAGCCTAATGAGCCATATGTTAAAAATATTTCTAAAGATTATCCACAAAAGAATTTATGGGAAATGCGAATCCTTTATGGGTGACACGCAGTTTGGATTTCGTGGTGGGTTCGGGACAAGAGAGGCTTTGTTTTGCATTCAAGTCTTAGTTCAGCGGTCTAGGGATGTGTCGGTGCTAGTATATGCCTTTTTCATAGATTATGCGAAAGCATTTGATCGAGTCCAACACAAAAAGCTCATAGAATCGCTAAAAGAAGTTGGTCTAGATGACCGAGATCTAAAGATAATCGCTAATCTATACTGGAATCAGACTGCTCAAATACAGGTTGATAGCCAACTGTACGAAGAGGTTCAAATAAGAAGAGAAGTACACCAAGGCTCTATATTGTCTCCGCTGTTGTTTAATATCTATAGTAACAAAATAATAGAGAATGCACTTCATAACTGCGAAGAAGGTTTGACCATAAACGACATACGATCTGCCGACGACACTGTCATAATAGCAGATACGCTGGAAGGCCTACAAGAGTTGTTGAATCAAATTGCTGCCAAAAGTTCGCAATTCGGGCCTAACTTAAATGTTGGAAAAACAAAATGGATGGTCATATCCAAGGAAAAGAACAATCGAGGCATGTTAGAAGTAAATGGGCAGCAAGTCGAACGCGTGGATTCATACAAATACTTAGTTTGTCTCCTCAATGAGAACTGGGGCAACATGCAAGAAGTTCGTGCAAGAATTGAACAGGCCAGATAATCTTTTATCAAAATGGAAGCAGTGTTGTTTAGTCGCGATCTTAATACCGCTCTCCGAATTCGTGTGCTTCGGTGTTATGTTTTTAGCATCTTATATTATGGCATGGAAGCATGGACACTGACTGAGGCCATGTGCAAAAAGTTGGAGGCATTCGAGATGTGGTGTTATCGTAGGGATATTAAGGATATCTTGGATGGACCGAGTAACTAATGTGGATGTTCTGCTGAGAATAAATAAAGAGCTTGAAGTTTTATTTACCATCAAAAAACGAAAACTTGAATATTTTGGCCATATTTTGAGAAATGACAAATATAAACTCTTAAAATTGATAATAGAAGGCAGAAGAGGTCCGGGTCGTAGACGTATATCATGTCTTAAAAATCTTAGACAATGGTATGGTGTTAGTTCTACGACACTTTTCCGAAAAGCAGTGGACAGGGTGCAGATCGCGCTGATGATAGCCAACGTTCGAAAAGAGCATGACACTTGAAGAAGAAGAAGAAGTTGTTTGAATTGGAAAATTGGAAATACAAAATGTTTTATAAAATGTACTTAAATTTCCCAACTGAACTTTCATATTTCCCAACTGCAAGCAACTGAAAGCGACATTGGGAGGCTCTCCCCCCCTACAAAAGTTTGCCGGTGGATGATCCTTGTCTAGCCAATCTATCGTCCTCTTTTTTCCTGGTACACCTTCGTGTCCCGGTACAACTTCGTGTCCCGGGACCCAGAGGAGTCGGTTCGACTTAAAATCAATTTTTAGATACCCATGAATATGTCAGATTTCAAACCAAACTTTCCTTAAACTATAGCCATTAGTAAATATCGTCCTTAACGCGTAAGTTTCGGCTTGAGTTAAATAAAAATGTACTTAAAATGAGGCAGTAGGAACAAAATATATTTAAAATAGGACATGAATAGGCATTTTCAAACTTAAATTTCTTTAAAAATATGATAGTGTAGTTTTTTAATAGGAAAATGCAGAATAAATATGTATTGGATGACCAAACATTTTAAAACTTGGAATTAAAATTAAATTAAAATGTAATTAAGATGACATAGAAAAAACTAAATTTAAACAATTTATTGCAGAAAATGTTCATAGGAATAAAATGCTTTTTTAATTAAATATTCTTCAATAGGATACCTGGTCATTCTGGATGTTTTTAAATTCTTTTGGTAGCTTATTAAAAAAAAGTTATAGCAACATATTGGGGTGATTTTTTTAAAAGTGAAGTATGGTATTTTTAAATACGTAGGAGGTTACCATTTTTTGTGTTGTAGTTGTCTTATAGCACATGCACTAATAAATTTTTTAAAAACGTGGCCTACATGATTTGCCCAGCATAGGTTTTCATCTATAAATGTCCCAAGAAATTTAACAGATTTTGTAAATTTCATTTGGACATGACATGCTCGCCTTTTTGAAAAGTACGTAATTTCCGTTTTTTTATATATAAGTACACGTGATCGATTTGATACCGTTTTGACAACTATATGTTATTTATACTATACATAAATTGTCATACGTCACTTGAAGTATTTTTGATCAGTACATTTAACGTCGAAGTTATCGCTATCGTTGTGGCTATCCTTATTTTTAATAACTTAAACGGAATTTCGCAAAAAGAGTTTTTGGTCAGGTAGTTGACATTAAAAATAAACCCAACTTTTTTTTGTTAAATTCTGTTTTTATTGAAGTTTAAGTAGCAGGTTTAAAAAAATATTGCGAAAAAAAATAGATAGGAAATATTTATTATAATCGTAAAGTTATTCCTCCTCAAATACCGGACGGCGTTACAAAGAAACCTACCAAAAAGACCCCATTAGGGACTTTTTTGGCCGTCAAAAATAAAATTTTTTGTGCTTATGCTTATTGGAGCTGCTGCAATTTTGGATCGATTTCTGATATATCAAATGACCAACTTCTTCAACCAACTTGCTTAAGAGTAGATTCAAATGTTTGAATATTTCGAATTCGAATTAGCTTTTACAAAATGTGCCTTCCATTCAAAGTTCACCCATTTTTATTTAACTCCTCGTGTGACTCCAAAAAGTATGGATATCACATGAACCGTTTTGAACTTCACTTCGACATTTTCTGGGCTAAGATCACTGACAAAAAAATTGGTGCTAGAAAGCACGGATAGTCCATCATACAATCAACTATTTTATGTTGAAAGGAAATGAAAATATCTCGAAAACTGCAGCTTTGAAAGATTTGAACCTTGTAACAAAATTTTTGGGTAATATTAACGAAAACCAAAACCTGAAAACCGCATATCAATTACTTCTAAAGTTATGATTTTTTTTATACAGCTTGGATTTTTTAAACGGAACGGTGCTTCTAGCGGGTTAGAATTTGGTTGAATAAAAAAACCCAAATTTTTTTATGTCATTTTGTCTACGAGGTATAGCAAAAAAATATTTTTTTTTAAATAGGACAACCTGTATATTTTGCAATTTTTGAAATCTGCAAACAATTCTCCCTTCAGCAATACTACACAGTAGGATCTATCTTTTACGATAATCAAGATATGTTTATCTAAATCTGTATGGAAAACTTCGATATTCGTTCAAATATCCCCCGTAAAACAAGGCTTAGACAACAATTCCATGCAAGTTTAAATGCCTCTATCTTGGAAACCATAAGAGATTATTAGTGTGTGGTATTGCCAAAAAGATAATTTTTTTTAGAATTCAAAAATGTCAAACTATACAGGGTGTCCTTTTTAAAAAATAAAAATATTTTTTTGCCATACACCCTGTATTCTTAACGTTTTTTCAAACAACTCGGAAACTAAAGCTCCCACGAATTTACGTCCCTAAACTTAGCAGCACAAAGCCCGCAGTGCAGTGCTAATTAGGCGCTAATTAAGTGCCCAATTCCCAAATTTGGCGCTCTAGCCGTTTCCGAGTTATAACGTGTAATGCTAACTACCCGTTAAAGTTAGCAGTGCACTATGCATAGAATGGTCCACTACAGTGGTAGATGGGTCCAAATTAGCGCCTAATTACTGCATACACAAAGTCATCGCCAACTCCTCGCGAGTTTGCAATGTCTAAAGTTAGCAGTGCATTACATAGTTTAAAAAAAGGGATAAATGCAAAAATTCTGAAAATTTTCGGTGGATTTTGGAGCACTTAATTAGCGCTTAATTTTTTAAACCGTTTGGACCCCTCTACCACTGTACTGGCCCATTCTATGCATAGTGCACTGCTAACTTTAACGGGTAGTTGGCAGGATACGCTATAACTCGGAAACGGCTAGAGCGCCAAATTTGGGAATTTGGTACTTAATTAGCGCCTAATTAGCGCCAATTTTTCCGATCATAAAATCTTTGCACTGCGGCCTTTGTACTGCTAACTTTAGGGACGTCGCGAATTTGGACTTCATAACGAAATTTGTAGTCCATGTTTATGGAAAGTTAAATCTGAAAACCGTATATCGCTACTTGCTTTTGTTCCAAAGTTACAATTTTTTGAAATATTTTATCCCCCTTTTCCCCCCTTCAGTCCCCCACCCCCCCTACCCAAAAGTTAATCAATTCATGGTCAGCCGATAGAGGATTTTTGTACCAAATTTCGTTAAAATCGATTAAGGCGTTCTTGAGTTATCGTGTATACAGACAGACAACAGACAACTTTTTTTTTCGTCGATTAAGGTGTTTTGGAACCTTAGTAACTCATTTTTGATAAAATTAAGAAAATTCAAAATTTCACGATTTTAATAATCCCCCATACCATATTGGTATGCTGGAATAAAAAAGAACCTCTACTTGTTAATTTTTTTCTGGATAGTGCGAGTAGCATAAAAATGACTAAGTACTTCTAATAAATACTTATAGTGTCGTGGGTATTACCTGAGGTATTACCCAAGAAATAATAAGGCGCAGAAATAATGCCAACCTCGATGCCAACCCTTTAATAGATATTGGACACATAGTACCTACATAGTTGCACTTTTTTACAATTTACTAATTTGTAAAGAATGCACAATTACTTATAAGGAGGAACTGAACATTAGACTGTTTCAATAACAGGAAAATAACTTGCTGACCTTTTACCTATTTAAAAATGAAAAGGAAATTTTGCATCCATTAAAATTATGTTAATGTTACATTATGTAGGCACTTTAAAAAATAATTAGCTAACATTACTTAGTCTAGATAATCTCTAGTTTCATCACAAGGGAGGATACTGCAAAAATTGCAAAAATTTGCACACCAAATTTTACAAAGCTTTAAAATTTCACACAATCTCACAAAATTTCACATAAATTCACAAAATATATAACTTCCCAAAATTTCACATAATTTTACAAAAATCGCAAAAACTTTTCTTTATTTTAATTTAATTAAAGTTATTTCAAATCGTTGGATGGAAAAATTGTTTTAAACAATAAATTACTTATTACAAATTGTTAAAAATGCTTATGACTGTTTTAACTTTACAAAAGCTACTCATTTAAATTTAAGAAAAATTCAGTAACAAACTAGTTAACTTATGTGAAATTTGATAAAATTCTGTAAAAATTTGTGATATATTCTGTAAAACTTTGTGAAATTTTATGATTTTTGGGAAATTTTATGAAATTATGTGAAATTTTGTGAACTTTGGTGAAATTTTGTGAAATATTGCAAAATTTTGTGATATTATGTGAAATTTTGTGAAATTCTGTGAAATGTTAAACCTTTGTGAAATTTGGTGTAGAAGCTATGTGAAATCCGTGAAATTTTTGGAAATTTTCACTCAAAATTTTTACAAAATTTCAAATATACATACATACCCGTACCTCAGCAAAAGTGTTTTATTTTTTTACATTTACCACAAGTTAAAAAAAAAAATACATTCTTCTATGACCATGCAGAAAACACCACTTTTAGTTTGAAAAGTATCACTTTACCGCACTTTTGCTGAGGTACGGATATGTATGTATTTTCTAAAAATTTGGAGTGAAAATTTAAAAAAATTTCACAAAATTTCACGCATTTCACATAGCTTGTACACCAGATTTCACAAGTGGTTTACCGCTCGGCTCCCCCAAAGGAGAATTTTTGAGGAAACCCCTCGGGAAACCCAATTCCAAATTGTACTTTTAATATCTTAATCACAATTAGTCCCCCCCCCCCGAGACAAAATTTCAAAAAAATTGACGAAAAGTGGTCCACAAGGTTTGGTTCGATCCTTCCTCGGATACTTCCCTGTATCCGCGCCTCAATATTATCGGGGGTAATTGCGATAATTTTTGCATGAAAGAGATGTTTTCATATTTTCGCGTAAAAGCCCGACTCCGCAGGAGGAGGGTATTTTCGTAACTTATTAAAACAAACGAACGCAATGTGTAATAAAAACACGTTGAATACAAAAATTAATGTACAGGGTGATCGGTTATAAGTGTTCCCTGAGATAACTTTTTTTCTAATAGCCGCAGAAGAACCAAACAAAAACTGGGTTAAAGGGTATTTTATAGGGCCTCAAAATCATTAATAAACATTATTCACTTACAATAGTATACAGGGTGTGCCAAAAAGTTTTTATGGAACGTCCTTTATATTTTGACACTGTTGAATTCTCCAGAAAATTAGCTTTTTAAAAATATGATATAGTATAGATCTGCATGCAACCGTTTTCGAGATATTTCAATTTTAATTAAATTAACTTGTTATATTATTGTATTATAATAAAACCTAAGTAATTTATGACGCCCTGCTGTCAAAACGCCGCTATTTTTGTTTTTCACAGCCAACTATTTATTTGAAAAGTTAAGTAAGTTCTAGTTTGACAGCTTTTTGATTGTTGTGATTATGCATATTATTATGTATGGCCTACTTTGGTTTGAACATGGATCACCTACCAACTACTCTGTGGTTTAAATAGGAACTTATCAGTACATTGTAATCTAACTTTAATTTGTCAACTTTATGGAGGGCACAATATGAGCAGGTTTAGATGATATGTTTATATGACAAAAATGTCAGAAACCTTTTAACCTTCATGCGGAACTGTCAAAAATAGTGCCGAGTCAGGCTACGCCGACTTTAATGTACCGATAAGTCCCTATTATAATACAATAATAGGAATTAATTAATATCTAATTCAAATTGAAATATCTCGAAAACGGTTACATGCAGATTCGACCTATACTATATGGCATTTTTAAAATGTAAATTTTCTGGAGAATTTGAAAATGTTAAAATATTTAGGCTGTTCCATAAGAAAAAAAAAACTTTTTGACACACCCTGTAAACTATTTGAACTGATTAATTTTTATTAATGATTTTGAGGTCTCTATAAAATACTCTTTCACCCAGTTTTTGTTTGGTTCTTCTGCCGCTGTCAGAAAAAAAGTAATCCCAGGGAACACTTATAAGTTATATTTTTGTTTTCTGTACATAAAGTTAGCTAAAGAAATTTTAAAATTTAGAAAAAGTATATGCTCATTATTTGCCACGAATTAGTTGCAATATTAAAAAAAAATTTGTGCTTTTTTTTAAAATTATGTTTTGCTCACTTTAGATAGCAGAGCACTCATAGGAATATTTCATAAAATCAAAATTCGCTTTGTGCATAATTTGCCGCTAATTAGTTGCAAAATTATTGCCGGGTTCTGTTGGGTTGGTCTTAGTCTTCTGGGAATGTTTTGTTGATTTTGTGTCAAAACCACCAAGACACAGGTATTTTTGAAAATCAGGATGGAAAGCTCAATTTAAATTTTACAAAACGTACAGTGTGTTCAATTAATTTAATTTTGTTACATTTTATAGAAGTAGCTAAAAATGGTATAAAAATTTCTCTCTTCCACCCTTTATATTTTAAGTTGCTAAAATCCAAATAAAAAAACTTCCCCAATCAACCCTCCGATGAACACCTTTTATTTTCTTATTAAGTAAATGGTATGTATTGGATCAGAGTATTATAAAGGTTCACCATATTTATTATATTATTTCTGTTTCCACATTTATAAAATCATACTTATACTATTTTGTATATTTTCACCAAAATCCTAAATTTGCTGCCATAAACAATTTGCCTAAAAATCAATTCTTTTTTAAGATTTAAAGCCAAACCCTGTCAGAAAGCCAATTTTGGCTTTATAATACAGTGGCAAAGCAATGATGTTGTGTCACAATGTTTGCCATAACCTTTTAATATCTATAGCTAGCTTTAAACAGGGTGTAGCCTTAGATTTAAAAGAGACAAGATACCTGACACTTAGGGAGACTTTGGTTATATTATTATATGGAACAATGTTTACCTTTCTTTTGTTTCCAGTAAACACAGCAGTGGCGTACCTACTTAAATAGAAATTTACACATGGATTATATTATTAAAATTTTACTATAATATGAAATCTGCAAAATAATTTAAAAAATTTTCCGCTAATTTGAGCTTTGGAAGCTTCCTAACAATAAATGTTTGTAGTATAATTTTATACAAACGCTATTTACTACAAAACTTGTCTATGATTTATAGCATTTTCATTTCATTTCAAATTATGCCAAACATTAAAACAATGAAACAGTTCATAGCACCTGGAACATCAAGAAAAAAAAAATATTACCCACTAGCTAAAAATTATGTTATTGGGTTTGTTAATTTTGTTATTTTTTCTGGTCATTAGCAGAAACTTACTTATACTGACTTCTTCAGTACACAATAATAATAGGACAGACCAAAAGATTTAAATATCAATTCGAAGGGCGAGCGCAGATGGCAACGGCGCACAGTTGAACGACCTTATTGGAACAGAGGGACATGAGGTTTTTTACTTGAAACTTTTAATCTAGAAAAGCTAGGAATGAGTTTTATACACAGTTATATTGTACAAAATTTAAATTTAAAAAAATTGTTACTTTACATGATTTAAACCATATAAAGGGCAACCCAAAAATATAGTGCGTTTTACAAAAACCTATTTTTTTATATGCTAACTTTGCTTTTTGCTTAAATGTCACCTAAATTTTTCGTCTTGAATTTTTTGGAAAGAAGGAGCTTTTAATTTTATTATAAAAACATATTTTTTTATTTTTTGATAACTCGAATGCGCTTTTTATAATGAACTACAAAAATGACGCTTTGCCCATATGCTCAACTTCCATAGCCATCTTGATAGCAGATCGTAGCAGATAAATGTTATATTTTCGTGATCGTAATACTCCAGCAATTATATTGAGATTACTGGTAAAGCGAATCCTGTCGAATATCAAATTTTGTAAATACAAAAACTTAGGTGTTGATATATTTTTACCTAATTTGTTCATTTTATTATTTTATTTCTGATAAAAAAGACGACTTATTTGTGTAAAAATTTCAAAAAACCATTATGCAGTATTAGGCAATCATATAACAAAAATATCTACTAAAGTCAACATTTTATACTAGATTTTTTTTTATATTTACTTTTCATTGGCATATGATTTAAATAGTAGTAAAATTTGTAATTAGACACACTTGTAGCCAAAATTTAAGGCCTGAAGATATCTATCACCCAAAATTACAATAAAATGATAATAAATGGGCTTCTTTCTAAATAATTGTGTGAATTTAATTTTAAAAATATAAAGAACATTTTTTGGTCTATGTCTCTGATATTATACTAAACCATTCCTCTGTGCGGCGGCAGTATAAATCAACCTCAATATTCTGATAAGAGGTAGGAATTCAATATTCTTACAAACCTGAACACATGTGAATTAACTTTTATTGTTGTTTGCAAATTGGTTTAAGGACTTTACCTTCCTTTATTTTATAGTCATTATAAAAAAAAAACGTTCGAAAATATCTTATTTGCGCATTAACTACCTACTTCATCAAAAGTATGCTTTATTTTATCGTCTTTATAAAAAAAACCTCGAAAAAAACCTTATGAAAACGTTCGAAAATATCTCATTTGACTCGATATTTCTCACCTTTGTTTTGTTATGATTTTATTTGTAAATAAACAGTGGTTATTATTTGCCAAGAAGCTTTCTTTGGACGAGTATCTTGTCTCTTTTTAATCTAAGGGTGTAGCAGACAACAACAAAAACATCTGTGAAAACATTTTTACAGAAAAATTCTGACTTTGTGTGCTGCTTGCTTCACTTCTCTTATTGGAGTTTTAACACATGAGGAAAATATTATCTGTACCTAATTCTTATAGTTTAAATAGTTGGTGTCTAATGGAGAGTTTTCATAACTTTAATTCATAGCAAGCACAATTTTAGTTAATACATAATTTAAAATCACCTGTTTATCCAAGGGTTCATAAGCATAGTGCATTAGGATAAATGGTTGTTGCATGGGTAAACCCGCTGTAAATTATCATAAGTCTCGTAATAAGTTTTATCATGACACAAAGAAAATTCCTTTGCAAGAAAATATGTAATTATAATTAAAACATTTCAATAAAATTATGTATGTATGGTTAAGCCCTGATGAGGTAGGATTAGATACAAAATCTATTGCATTACTCAGGCAGATACACACCTATTTATAAACAGTGAATCCTTTACTTATTCCTACTTCCGGGTGCGCAGATGGCGTGATTTGAAACTTTTCCGAGAAAAAACTAGGTAGTTTATCCTTGGTTATGGTTATGTAACCCACATATTTTATCCACATGTTGATTTGAACTCGAATTTGAATAATGCGCACATAATCTAGGAATTTCCTGTTTCGGAAATTTTGTTGCTTCTTGAAACCGCGCCGCGATTTCAAACTTTGAGAACGTTGGATTTCACGGAAAGCTTATAGATTGTTCAACAGGTGTTTCCAATAGACAGTATTTGAGTTTGCGTGGGTGTTTTGTTATGTTCTAATGTCATTACTTACTTTATCCACGGCTGCTGCCTGATGAGAAATATCCAGTGTGTCAATATCACTAAAAGCACGCTAATCACAAAGAATGGCCCGATAAATAAATCGTTGTATACGTCTCGCGTGATATGGCCTGTGTCCTAAACCGTAAGGCACATAACCGGATATAATTAAATAAAAATACTGAATACTACGTGGGTAACTGTGACAAGTCACGCAGACCGTCACCTTACCACTACCGTCTTACAAGTAAACTGTTTTTTGATCCGAGATCGCACTTGCTACGCTCCCGACTCACGACGTTTTGTGCGGGAGTAGGGAGGTGGTAACACATACACGAACGCACACAAACACGCGTTTACGACGTTGCCGGCTTTAAACACTACCGGATCTACACTATACACTAGTGAAACTTCGTGCCAAGTCGAAAAGTAGGTGGTGTGCGCGCCGACGATGAATCTTTTAACGGACTTCCTGGTCAAATCTGTGTGTTCTACCATGTACAGCGATGGGCAGCCTTCTTTCTTTTTAACTCCGGGGGTCTTCTAGGGTTATGAATTGATATCCTGTAGTTAATCGGTTTTTAGGATTCGTCTTCGCGAGTTTACGTCGTGCACTGACACAACGTTTTTATTTTGATGTTCTTCAGATTTAGCATCTTAGTTTTGTTTACTTTCCTACCCATTTGGCCCATCTCTCATGAAGATGGATTCTTTTGTAAATCATCTAATCAACAACCATATTTTGTTCTTTCATACCTATATCACCAAGGGCGTCGCCAGAGAGGGGCAGCTGCCCCCCCCCTAGAGGTTCTAATACGGCTTACTGGAATTAAAAATTACGCTCACCAGTCACCCGGCTAATTGAAACAATAGACACTTACAGTGGGATTTACTAAGATCTAAAATAGTACCCCCCACAGGTCTAAATATTTACACCTGAGGGGGCCCTAAATTTTAAAACCAATTTTCAAAAAACACTAACTCATACAGAAAAGACACAAACTTATTGATTATTTTGTATTTTTATTGCTAAATACCACTAAAAACTGCTTTTTTATCAAAATAAATACCATATTTTAGAAGAAAATGCCCTAAAACTAATTTTTTTTGACAAGTTTCAAAATGGCAAATGGCGAATACGCCAAAATTTTGGCACATAATAGATTCATAATCTGTGTTTGAGGTTATAAAATTGGTGATTTTTTAGACCACCCCTGGGGGGTGGTTTAAATTTATAACCCCCAGAAAGGATTGTTTTGTGGCAATTGGTAATAAGTTCGTTCATAATTTCCCTAAGTATAACCGTTTTCACAAGGATTAATTTACCTTATTTAATATCCCAAGTTTTTCATTAATCAATAAAACACCTCCAATTTTGTCCAGAAAAACTCCATATTTTGAACCCGTTTTCAGCTCAAAAATAGTAGTTTTAACAACTAGTGGCTAAAATAGTGCTTTTTTTTACAAGAGTTGGTTTCATAAAGGTAAAACTTTAAACGTCTTTGGTTGGTTTAAATAACGAGCGCAGCGAGGTATTTAAAAACGCGAGTAAAAAAAAGCACAGTTTAGCCGCGAGTTGTTAACACTATTTTTTTAATACCTTTATCAAAAAATCCAAGAAAAACAGGATAATATTTTTAGAAATCTCGAACGCAGAGCACTTCTCGCAACACACCATCTTTACATTATAAATCAAGGCGGCTGTTAAATGAAATAACAATGCGGTCTCCATACAAAGATGTTAGAGGAATAGCGATGTGCCGTTTTACTCGGTGACGTTCATTGCTGCGACATTTTAATCTTTGACAGTTTGAAATTTTGACGATTTTTTAAGATGATTTTTCCGTAAATACTTGGTGAAAACCGGCGGAAATGAATTAATTTTTAGGCAAGAATAATTAGATGTTTTCAATATTACTATATTCCGTTGTTTCTCTTTAATTTTGGGTAAAAAATGGACAGAAATCTTTTATTGCACCCGTGATCAAAAAAAAAGTTTTTTGCATCGGTAACCAAAAAAGCCATGCTATAGTTATCTGCAGACAGTTACTAAAATCATGTTTTTGATGAAGGTATAAAAAAAAATATATTTATGAGCGCACTACGAGGCAAAACAAACATAAGTGAAGGTCACTGATTATGCACGAAAAATATACCAAACAAAAAAATCTAAAACAACTATATTAATTTATTTACAAACTGAAATTAAAACATTGAGGATATCTAAAAGCTCAGTAAAGAAAACTTTCCTTACTCAAAGCCTACTCATTTTACAGCTGTAGCTTTCATCAGTAGAGGTTGGTGCAAGCCAAGGTGCAAGCAGAGGTAAAAGATCCGAACTCGCTGTTTGTGATTGAACGCAGCGCTAATATTTTTAAACTGACATTTCGAAAGTGACAGAAATGTGAACAGAATTTGCATTTAAGTTTTTTAATACATTTCATAAATAAAAACACCTTTTAAATAAATAGAAAATTAATATACTCAATCTAAATCTTTGCGTGGCATCAGGTATTAATTGGAAAAATTAATTAACAAGCATAAGTTTGGTAATTATGCAGTATACGGTTTTCTGCCATTTTTGATTTTTTTTGAAAAATTCTTTATGGGGGCACCTTCCAGGGTCCCTAGGACCCCAAATCCGTCGGCGCCGGTTGGTTTCTTTTTTATTTTTTTTTTGGTTTCTTAAATTTTTTTTTCACTAAAACAACCCAAACCAACACAATCCAACCCAACCTAATTCAAACCAACCCAAAACAATCAAAAAAACACATTACAACCCCCCCTGGGCACCCTTTTTTCTCGTAAAAAAAAACCGGCGCAGGCGGATTTGGGGTCCTAGGGACCCTAGAAGGTGCCCACATAAAGAATGAAAAAAAAATCAAAAATGGCAGAAAACCGTATACTGCATAATTACCGTAAGTTTTAATTAGAGTGACATATAACCCCAATCTTAATTTGTTCTACAGAGTGTTTACTATTTAAACCCCGCGTGGGTTTAAATTTTTTAATTTTCTTTTTTTTCTAAATTGAAACTCTTCCTAAATCCAACAAAAGATTGTGTTAAGATGATTATTCAATAAACAAATTTAGTAAAATTCTTTTCATAAATTAAATTATGTCCAAAACTCAAGGATGGTTGGTTTAAAGTGCTTAAAACCAGAAATTTCACTTAAACTTAGGACCATTCTAAAATAGACTAAACCCTTTTAGTAAATCCCACCGTTAAAGTAAATATTTCAACGCATCGGTATCGGTATACGTAACGCGTTCGAAAAAAAGTCAAAATACACATTTTTGACTTTTTTATGCTATGTTTCGAACGATGTCCGCTTTCTTGAAGGTTGCTATGACAGAACTGCTGATTGAAATCGTTGCGTATGTTCGTGGGTCCGTAACGATACGTACATCCTTCCGTACGCAACGAGATTCTGTCATCACACCCGTCAAAGAAGCAGGCATCGTTTGAAACATGGCATGAACAAGTCAAAAATGTAATGTATTTTGACTTTGTTTCGAACGCATTACGTATACTGATACCAATGCGTTGAAATATTTACTTTAAGTGTCTATTAACGCTCACTTTGGAGCATGTTAAAAAAAATAAAGCAAAGAAGTATTTTTGCCTCATGTTCTTAAGCGCAAGAACGGCCACCCTGTAAAAAGGCCAAGTTACTCCAAAGGTATGATTTTATTCTTAATATTTTTAGCCCAAGACAAAAAAGAGGGGTCTGTCTGTCTGTCTGTGTGTCTGTCTTGTCCGCACTTATCTCATGAATTAGTTAACAGATTTTGATGTGGTTTCTTTATGCTGACTTTCTCTCTTGCGAGTAGTCATCTTAAGCCATATATGGTAGAAATCGGCTTATTAGTTTCGGAGATATTAAGTAAGCTTTGCTCACGCAAATGCAAGAGGTTTTTTTTATTTTAATTTTACATTTGTGTTCCATCAATTGGGTGGAGTTTCTTATTTATCTCCTCTCATTAAGAAATGAGTGATCGTAATACGAATTTGAAAGTAGAACGTACGCCATCTGAAAAGAAAATTTAATCATTCCTGGTTGGAAATGTAAACTTCTGCAAATACGATTTTTTATATTTTCCTATGTGCAACACTGACTTTTTGACGTTGTCATTTTAGGTTATATTTTTGGCATATATAAATTTTTTATAAGGAGACGGCTTGTTTATTTTTTACTAAATAAAAATATAAGGCCACTAAAAATAAAAACCACATTTCAAAAAAAAAACAAAAATGTTTTATTAGCTACACAGTAATTGGTCTATTTGACTAGCTGATTATGAAAGAAGCAAGTCTACGATAATAATCATAATAAATCGATTTCAAGAAGAAGGAACTGTCCCTCGAAAGGAAGACACCGGTTTGACTTTATGAAAAAAATTAAATTTAAAAAAACAATAACAACATTAAACACATATAAAAAAAATACTTATTTTTAATAGCGCGTAATTGCACCGTTGGCTGCAATGATGTTTTGAAGTCTTCTGGGCATTGAATTGGCTAAATTTTTAAATAAGTTTGGATTTTCATCAATAGCTTTCCTATATGCCCTTACGATGAGTTCCATTAGATGTTCTGAATTCCTGGGAGTGATATTAAAAGTTGGTAATTTCTTTGCGATAAGTCCCCAAACGTTATTTATTGGATTCGCATAAGGGGTTTTTGTGGGCCAAGGCAAAACTTCGATATTATTATCCTGGAACCATCGCTGCGCAATTCTGGCCGTATGAACTGAACAGTTATCTTGTTGGAATACAAAATAATCTGAATGAGGGACTCTCACCTCTGTGGAAGCATTAGGTTTTCCAGAATATTAACGTAAACTTCAGCTGTAAATCGCCCATTAATTCCAAATAGGGCGTCATGTTCTCTAGCCGATATCCAGCTCCAAGCATTTACGCTCGGTCTTCGTTTCCAGCAATATATCGTTCTTCGTATCGGGTTCTTGGCGGTCGATAAACCACCTGCTGCCAAAATTCTTCGTCCCTCAGAGAATAATTCAACGCAAAAGTTAATCGAGACTGCTTCTTTTCCTCACCTTAGCATCGAACGTTTAATCCTCCTGCCTAATGTTGTTATGGATCTTAGAAAATTTGATTCAATTTTTACTTCTTTGGCTTTGGCAAACGGATGGTTTTCCAAAAAATTGATTGCTTCTTGGCTAGTAACTTTCGTCAAACCGGTGCCTTTCTTTCGGTGGATAGTTCCCTCCTCTTAAAATCGGTTTTTTATGTTTACCGTCGAAGACTTGCTTCTCCCATAATGAACAACTACTTGCCGAATAGACCAACCACCGTCTAGTCATTTTTTTAAATTTGGATGAGACTGACATGCAAAACATGATGTTGTCAGAAGTCTGTGACATTGTCACTTAAAAATTTTAAAAATGAAACAGGCTGCTACTTCTGCTGTACCAGTTTTTGTGGAGAGAAGTGTACTCTCCATGGTTAGCATACTCCCGACAACAAAAAGGAGCATTCTGTAAATTCAAAGATGTTCATGAATATTGAGAGCACGCGGATACTCATTTTCATAAGACGGCAAAGGAAGCAGCTAGGTTATTTCTTGCGAGTGTGCCTGTGGATGTACAGGAAAATCATCCATTTATTTCTTGCATTGCTTTTTGCGGATCCCACGACCTAGCTTTAAGAGGGGCAAATTATAATGATGGAATTCTGGAAGGGTTACATACATAAAGGTATATTAGTTAAACGTCTTTGGTTACATAAGATGTGAGTTGACGCAGGAGACATGGTTTTGAAAAACCACCTTGAGCAAGGAAAAAGTTATCGATCGGTTGATATTCAGAATGAGATTATCATTATTTGTAGTTTTAGCAGACGAGACAGCGGAAATGGGTAGTGGTCAGCTATCCATTGGCATAAGATATTTTAATAAGGAAATTCAAATTTCAAATCAATACCCCATACTGTTGAACCACAACAACACCGCAGCAACCATCCGACAAAAAGCCCTTCAGAATTCTGGCGGAGATCCATAACAATTCCGTATTTGGACTCGATTATAAATTCTCTCGAAATAAGGTTCTCTGAAGAAAAAAGATCATCATTTGCTCTGTCAAAACTAGACCCTGCGCAAATGAAAAATATATCTTTGGAAAACCTTGAAGAAGCATGCGAGGAATTCAGAAACATTTGCGGTTTTTCGGATATCAAAAATGAGGTAGATCTTTGGAAAAAAATGTGGGAGGAAAACCCAGAATCGACCAAATTGAGTGTTGTGGTAGTGCTGAAGGAAACTGACGATTTTTTCGTGAGATAAAGAAGGCCTTGAAGATTCTTATTGCTTTACCTTGTACCACTTGTACAATTGAATGGTCATTCAGTAGCTTGAGGAGAATCAAAATCTGGTTGAGGAGCACGATGACTGGAGTTCGCCTCATTGGCTTCGCCATGATGAGTGTACAGAGGCAACACATTTTCAAGAACGATTTCATAAACAAAGTAACCAACAAGTTCGCAAGCAACCCGAGACGACTATGTTTAAATTGATTTTGTATGTAAATAATTTGTTCGTTTTCTAATTTTTTACTTGAAACTTTTCTTTTTCTTCTTGATTTTTTCTTCAGTTTTTCTATGCTGCCCCTCCCTGTCTCACCCGCTGGCGACGCCCTTGAATGGCGCCACAAACAAAATTGTTGAAGTGCTATTTTTTAAACATTATGGAAAATGAAACTAGAAAATATAAAAGCGTAGGTAGAGGGTAATTACTTTTTAAGGAGAGCTCGACTCCCCTTCCCCCAGGCAGATAAATCAGCTCAGTTGAACTACTTAGTTAAACTTTCGCAGTACAAAGTTTAGTACTAATTTAATGGACGGTGTTTTTGATTTAATATTTTGAGAAATTTAAAATCTCTTCGATAACATAATTTTTGATCAATGTTGGATCATACATATAAATTTTATTAGAAATAAATAGCAAGCAAGTTTACCAGAAGGCGGGAGTATAATATGCAAATAATAAAATATTTCTTCTGAAACTTGAAAATGACGTCAAGAGGAAGAAGCCGATGACCAAAGAAACGACTAAAACAAGTATTCACGATTTAATTTTTTGTTTGTTTTTTTTTTACGGGACAACGTTATTGTCTCGCGCAAGCCTATAAAGCCCAGCAAGGTCAAATAAATGGCAAACTGCAGATCGGCAAACTTAACAACGCGACTTCCTTCCTTTTCAATATTATAGCGGTACACGTAAGTATATGAAACAATATATAAATTATGGCTGCATTATAGTACAAGCGTTCCCGGTGTAAAATAGTCAGTCAGGAAAAATTAGGGGAGTCAGGAAAAGTAAAGCTAGACGAAAAAGTCAGAGTGGTTCAGTAAAAGTCAGAGGATTTTACTTAAAAAACCCTAACAGTGGGATTTACTAAAAGGGTTTGGCCTATTTTAGACAGGTCCTAAGTTTAAGTGAAATTGTTGGTTTTAAGCATTTTATACCAACTTTCTTGAGTTTTGGACATAGTTTGATTTATAAGAATAATTTTAATTATTTTTTTTATTGAAGAATCATCTTAACACAATCTTTTGTTAGATTTAAGAAGAAAATTTCTATTTAAAAGAAGTTTTTTTTAACCCTAGGGGGGATCTAAATCGTAAACACTCTGTTGAGCAAATTAAAATTGACGTTATATGTTACTCTTATCAAAACTCTTTCGATATGTAATCATAAAATAAGAATTAGATTAACTTTGTATTTATTTAAAAGGTGTTTTTAATCTATCGAAAGTATGAAAAAACTTTACAAACACAAACCCATCGCAATCGCAAACCACAAATAAAAATATTTCGTCAAAGTAGGTCATGAAAAAAAATGCGGCTAAAAACAGACCTGAATCCAACTAATGCGTTCGCAAAGGAGTCATGTCGGCTCAATGAACTGTTCGGTGCCCAGTTCTCTGGTAGAAGATGATAAAATGACAATTAGCGAAGTACCGATAAAAACTGCAGAGTTGCGACCTTTGAGTGTGATCTTTCAGTGGAAAGCTTTGTTTGATGATTAAGCTTTTAGATAAACTCAATGTTTTAGTATCAGTTATGTTTGCAAATAAATGAATAGGTACAGTTGTTTTGGATTTTTTTCATTGGAGACAGTTTTTTTTCACTTATGGTTGTTTTGCCTCGTAGTGCCCTAATAAATATATTCTTTGTGTTGAAAACAGGTTCAAAATATGTCGTTTTTCTGGAAAAAATTGAAGGTGTTTTATTGATTAATGAACAACTTGGGATATTAAATAAGGTAAATTAATTCTTGTAAAAACGGTTACTTAGGGAAATTATAAAGGAACTTATTACCAATTGCCACAAAACAATCCTTTCTGGGGGCTATAAATTTAAACCACTCCCCAGAGGTGGTCTAAAAAATCATCAACTTTATAACCTCAGACACAGATGATGAAGCTAATATATGCCAAATTTTTGGCGTATTGACCATTTTCCATTTTGAAACCTGTGCAAAAAAAATAGTTTTAGGGCATTTTCTCCTAAAATATGGAATATTTTGAGAAAAAAGCAGTTTTTCTGTGGTAATAACAATACAAAATAATCAATAACTTTGTATCTTTTCTCTATGGGTAAGTGTTTTTGAAAATGGGTTTTAAAATTTAGTACCCCCCACAGGTGTAAACATTTAGACCTGTACTATTTTAGATCTTAGTAAATCCCACTGTAAAAGTTGGGATAATAGGGCTGTCAAACAAATTGTCAAAGTCAGCCATTAATCACGTGATGACCCTTTAAAAAAGTTGGCTATAGGGTAAACAAAGCGATTTTCCATAAGACGTGTTGCTAATAAAAATGAAAATTTTGAAAAAGTGGAAAAAGATGCAGATTAAAAAAGTGACTATTTTATAGAGTAATCATTTCTGAATCGGGGAGAAACGAGCATTTTGTCGAAATGTTAGAAATAAACTCAAAATTCGCACTTGCACAGTGTGGATACCCTGCCAAAAAAACCGCATAAAACCTCTTAAAAAAACACACCTGAATTTTATCAGTTTTTATAAGGTCTATGAGCTTTTGTGAGGCAAAATTTTAGGATTATAAAAGTTTGTAAGAATTTATGAGGTATGTCTTTGATTTTGGTAAGAATTTATGTGGTTTCATATGTGTGCTTTTTTTCTGATCCTATAATCAGTCAGGCCTATAAATGTTTATAAAATTTTGATAATTGCAGACAATTTTCTAAGAGATTTTGTAATCAAACCGACACATTAACTTTTATGGGTTTCTATAATTACAGTTTTCTTTATGATGTATTATGGGATTATATAAACCGATGTTTTTATAGTTTTCTGAAAGATTTTATAGTCAAACCAACTCATAACATTTTATGGGTTTCTATCATTACACCCTTGTTTTTTATAATGTTTTAAGAGTTTCTAAAAAAACATTTTTTATGAGATTTTGGGATATTTTATGATCAGACCAACTCATAAAATTTGACAGATTTCTATGAACATTTAGAGTTTTCTAGGAGTTGGTCAAAACAATTTTTTTTATAAGTCTTTAAATAGATTTTATAGTCAGAGAAACTTTTTATAGATTTTTATGTGTCCACCCTGCCACAAAAACCTCATTAAATCTCATAAAAAACACCTGATTTTTATAAGTTTTTTCGACCACCAGAAAACTAATGAAAAAAAGCTATACTTAATATACTTACTGTTATACTAAATATTTTTTGACTCATGATCCCATCTGATCAAAAATTCATAATGCTCCTCCTTAAAAACCCCTGTATGCCAATTTTGATTGAAATCGAACAAACTAAATCTTTTTCCCCCTCCACTTCTGTCGTTAGAGGGAGGTGGTTACCTGAGAATATCATATTATTGTATTTTCACCGGAACTCTAAACGCATACCAAATTTGAACGCAATCGGATGTGGATAAGTCACTTAAAATTGGTTAGCAAAACATGACCGAAAATCGTCCATCTTGAATCCGTCATATTGAATTTTCAAAATCTGATCAAAAATTCGTATTTCTTATCCCCAAAAGCCCCCGTATACCAATTTTGGTTGAAATCGGACAAACTTAGGTGTTTCCCCCCCTCCACTTCCCTCGTAGGAGAGAGGAGTGCCTAATAATGACATATTATTGTATTGTCACTGGAACTATAAATGCACGCCAAATTTGAAAGCAATCGGATGTGTAAAAGTTAGTTAAAATTGGTTAGCAAAAGATGACCAAAAATCATCCATCTTGAATCCGCCATATTGAATTTGCAAAATCTGATTAGAAATTCGTTATCTCCGTCACCAAGTGCCCCGAGACACCCAATTTCAACGAAATCGGGTGTACTTCAACTGTACCCCCCTTCACCCCCTTCGAATAGGGGGGAGCTGTCAATTTATTCACACTATATTCTTGTGTTGTCACCACAACTATATAAGCATGCCAAATTTGAAGCCGATCAGATGTCGGGAAGTTGGTCAAAATTAAGTTGCAAGATTCCACCTAAACAAACATATCTTGTTCGTTACATGGTAGATAGATACATTGCAAGTTAAATAATTTTAAAGCTTGTTTTGGCTTATGAAATCTCAGAAATTTATCAAAGTAACATCTGTCTCACAGCTCCTGACGATAAATAAGTACTTATACGAGAACAGAAAAAAAAACAGCAAAAAGTGACTTTTTTATCATGGCACTTTCTGCCAAGCATTTTTAACCAGGCCCTTGATTGTTTTTTGTAGGAGATACAAAACGTCAAAGTATAGTAAATAAAACCAATTGCCGGGTGATTCACCGAATTTTCTATCCCCCTTAACACAGCAGCTCGAAAAAAATAGAGACATATACCAGTAGTTAAAATCATCACTTACCAAACCAGTTTAAAAGTGTTTTCGTATGCATGGAAGATGTGTTGTAAGCAGGGGTATTGGTGGCGGGTGAAGATGAGGACCTGTAGTTTGATATTTTAAATAATATGAGAAACGAAAACCAGCAAAGAGGCCCTAATTTTTGTAGGAATATACGAAAAAACAAATCGAGTAAAGGTTTACTCTAAAACTTCCCTCGCTCAAGAACATATTTATAAAATAAATAACTCCTCGTATGCACATGTTAAGATTTGGTCGGTCAGATTTTTCCAGCGTATATTCAGACTTTTCTTGGGTGAATACACACTGTTTAGGGGTGTATTCAGACTTGTACTCGGACATTTTCAGAGTGTATCCAGATTTTTCCACAGTATAGCCAGACTTTTTCAGGATCTTTCCAGACTTTCCAGAGTGTATCCAGACTTTTCCAGGGTCTTTCCAGACTTTCTCAGGGTCTTTCCAGACTTTCCCAGAGTGTATCCAGACTTTTCCAGGGTCTTTCCAGACTTTTCCAGAGTGTAACCAGACTTTTACAGGGTCTTTCCAGACTTTTCCAGGGTTTTTCCCGACTTCCGGAGTGTATCCAGACTTTTCCAGGGTCTTAACAGACTTTTCCAGAGTATATCCAGACTTCTCCAGGGTCTTTCCAGACTTTTCCAGGGTCTTTTCAGACTTTCTCAGGGTCTTTTTAGACTTTTCCATATTGTATCCAGACTTTTCCAGGGTCTTTCCGGACTTTGCCAGAGTGTAACCAGACTTTTACAGGGCTTTCCCGACTTCCAGAGTGTATCCAGACTTTTCCAGGGTCTTTCCAGACTTTTCAAGACTTTTCCAAGATCTTTCCAGACTTTTTCAGCGTCTTTCCAAACTTTCCCAGAGTATTCAGACTTTTCCAGGGTCTTTCCAGTCTTTTCCAGAGTGTAGCCAGACTTTTCCAGGGTCTTTCCAGACTTTCCCAGAGTGTATCTAGACTTTTCCAGGGTCTTTCCTGACTTTTCCAGATTGTATCCAGATTTTTCCAGGGTCTTTCCAGAGCTTTCCAGAGTGTAACCAGACTTTTCCAGGGTCTTTCTAGACTCTTTCAGAGTGTATTCAGACTTTTCCAGGGTCTTTCCAGACTTTTCCAGGGTCTTTCCAGACTGTAACCAGACTTTTACAGGGTCTTTTCAGACTTTTCCAGGGTTTTTCCCGACTTTCAGATTGTATCCAGACTTTTCCAGGGTCTTTCAAGACTTTTACAGAGTGTATCCAGACTTTTCCAGGGTCTTTCTAGACTCTTTCAGAGTGTATTCAGACTTTTCCAGGGTCTTTCCAGACTTTTCAAGACTTTTCCAAGATCTTTCCAGACTTTTTCAGCGTCTTTCCAAACTTTCATAGAGTATTCAGACTTTTCCAGGGTCTTTCCAGACTTTTCCATAGTGTAGCCAGACTTTTCCAGGGTCTTTCCAGACTTTCCCAGAGTGTATCCAGACTTTTCCAGGGTCTTTCCTGACTTTTCCAGATTGTATCCAGATTTTTCCAGGGTCTTTCCAGAGCTTTCCAGAGTGTAACCAGACTTTTCCAGGGTCTTTCTAGACTCTTTCAGAGTGTATTCAGACTTTTCCAGGGTCTTTCCAGACTTTTTCAGAGTCTTTCCAGACTTTTCCAGGGTCTTTCCAGACTTTTTCAGGGTCTTTCCAGACTTTTCCAGGGTCTTTCCAGACTGTAACCAGACTTTTACAGGGTCTTTTCAGACTTTTCCAGGGTTTTTCCCGACTTTCAGATTGTATCCAGACTTTTCAAGGGTCTTTCAAGACTTTTACAGAGTGTATCCAGACTTTTCCAGGGTCTTTCCAGACTTTTATAGAGTGTAGCCAGACTTTTCCAGGGTCTTTCCAGACTTTCCCAGAGTGTATCCAGACTTTTACAGGGTCTTTCTAGACTCTTCTATAGTGTATTCAGACTTTTCCAGAGGGTATCCAGACTTTTCCAGGGTCTTTCCAGATTTTTCCAGGGTCTTTCCAGACTTTTACAGTGTCTTTCCAAAGTTTTCCAGAGTGTATCCAGATTTTTCCAGGGTCTTTCCAGACTTTCCCAGAGTGTATTCAGACTTTTCCATGGTTTTTCCAGACTTTTCCGGAGTGTAGACAGACTTTTCCAGGGTATTTCCAGACTTTCTCAGGGTCTTTCCAGACTTTCCCGGAGTGTATCCAGACTTTTAAAGGGTCTTTCAAGACTTTCCCAGAGTGTATTCAGACTTTTCCAGCGTCTTTCCAGACACTTCCAGAGTGTATCCAGACTTTTCTAGGGTCTTTCCAGACTTCCATAGTGTATCCAGACTTTTCAGGGTTTTTCCAGACTTTTACATAGTGTATCCAGACTTTTCCAGGGTCTTTACAGACTTTTCCAGGGTCTTTCCAGACTTTTCCAGGGTCTTTCCAGACTTTTACACGGTCTTACCAAACTTTTCCAGAGTGTATCCAGACTTTTTCAGGGTCTTTCCAGAGTGTATCCAGACTTTTCCAGGATCTTTCCAGACTTCCAGGGTCTTTCCAGACTTTTCCAGGGTCTTTCGAGACTTTTCCTGAGTGTATCCAGACTTTTCCAGGGTCTTTCCAGACTTTTTCAGAGTGTATCCAGACTTTTTCAGACTGTATCCAGACTTTTACAGAGTGTATCCAGACTTTTCCAGGGTATTTCCAGCCGGTGTCTGGATTCTTGCTTATCACTATTCGAAACCTCAAAATTCGCGGAGGATCATGAAAATCTCGAAGTGCGATTTCTAGATGATTACATTACTTCCCTTAGCGAGGGAAGTAAAATTTAAACAATTTTGCAATCGATCAGAACAACAAGACCGCGCGAATATCAAGAAGGAAAACGTCAAAAATAATTTAGCGGCTAAGTGCAAACAAGTAGCATTTTTTTTTGAGCTTACCATAGTTACTATTGTTCTCTTTTTCTAAATACATTCGGCTGAGAGAGATACAGCATACCAGAAAATGGCCTGTCAGACCCGCCTATACACCCTTCGACCCCGTATACCTGTCAAACAATAACTATATTAAAGTTACATTTTCATGGGCAGAGGGGTGCAGGGAGAGCATTTTCTGGTAAGCCTGATCTCTCTCTGACCGATGCAATTAAAAGGAGAGAATAATAGTAGCTATAGTAAACACACAAAAAATTGCTAAAGGTCATAGACGCGTTCACTTCAGAGCATGATGGCCGAATTAGCAGTTTTTCAAGAGGTTCAACTTTAAACACGTTTTTCTCCGCTTTTAGGTACTTTTTTTTAAAAAAAGATAGGGGTTGAATATTTTTTACGTTTCCAAATACAGTGGCGCACCCAGAAATTAACTTCGGGGTTGGTTAAGAATAAATAATAAAAAAAAATTAATTTAAAGAAAAAATGTGAACATAATTGATACAAGAAAACAGGAGCTTACAAGCGCGGACCTGAGCTCAAATGTGGAGGGGAGGTGTGTTAAATAAATTTAAAATTGTTTATTTACCCAAAATGTAATGTCAAAATCACGCTTCAATGCGCCGCAGGCATTTAAAATTCCATTTATTAAAAAGACCAATTTGAAACGAAATCGTAAAAATGAAAGGTGTTATAGCGCCGCAGACGAAAAATTTTGCAATTTATGATTTTTTAAAGATTTAAAAAATAAATTAAAGTCCAGGCTCTTGTGCTGTTATTTGATTGTGCCAATTATAACTAGGCTTCTCGGGGGGGGGGGGGTTAACCCCCCCCCCCTCGGTGCGTCACTGCCAAATATGCGGTAACTTTCCTATCCCTCAAAACAGTGTTATCACTGGGAAAATATATCACACATAACATAATATTATATATGGACTTTTTTTGCAAAAATAGGGACTTTTTAATGAATTAGGGACCTGTTGGGTGCCCTGTATTATACAGTGCGCACGTAAAAAGTCCTCCCCTGTTAACTCTTAAACGGATTGAGATATCGACTTCAAATAAAAACTGTGTTTAATGATAACACGTTTGCTACTTTTTGACGTATTTTTTATAAGCGTCATATTGACGTAGGTCTATAAGGTCCCTAACTATTTAAAATTTTAAATGGAAAGGGGGGTCGAGTGATACCTTGTATAAAAGGTAATTTAATTCCTTATTAAAAATTTTCATTTTTTAAAAAATCGGTTTACGACTTACAGAGTTATGTTTTTTCGACTATAATTTACGCACCTCACCTTACTTTTGAACGAATTGAGATATCGACTTTCAATAAAAAACATGCGTAATGATAACAATGTTATCACTTTTTGACGTATTTTTTATGAGCGTCATATTGACGTAAGTCTGTAAGGTCACTATAAAATTTTAAATAGAAAGAGGGGTCGAGTGATACCTTGTTTCAAAGGTATTTTAATTCCCTATTCAAAATTTTATTTTTTTTAGAAAACGGTTTACGACTTACAGAGTTATGAGTTTCTTTAACTATATTTTACGTATTACGTATAGTATTACTCACCAATAATAAAAACTTTAAGTTGCTAGTGACCCTATCGTCTTACCTTAAAAAATTTATTTAAAGTCAACGGAATTCGTTCAAAAGTAAGAGGAGAGGTGCGCAAACTATAGTTACAAATGCTCATAACTCTGTAAGTAATACACCGATTTTTAAAAAAATTAAAAGTTTAAATAGGGAATTAAAATACCTTTTAAACAAGGTATCACTAGACACCCTTTCTATTTAAAATTTTAAAGTAATTAGTGACCTTATGGTCTTAAGTTATTATGAGAATAATCTAAAATACTTCAAAAAGTGGTAAAATTGTTATCATTAAGCATGTTTTCTACTTAAAGTCGATATCTCAATTCGTACAAAAGTAAGGAGAGGTGCGTAAACTATAGTCGAAAAAACTCATAACTCTGTAAGTCGTAAACCGATTTTTTAAAAAATTAAAATTTTAAATAGGGAATTAAAATACCTTTGAAACAAGGTATCACTCGACGCCTTTTTATATTTAAAATTTTAAAGTAGTTAGTGACCTTATAGACTTACGTCAATATGGCGCTTATAAAAAATACGTCAAAAAGTAGCAAAAGTGTTATCATTAAACATGGTTTTTGTTTGACGTCGATACCTCAGTCGGTTCAAGAGTTAGCAGGGGGGACTTTTTACGTCCGCAATGTATATACCACGGGCGCTTGTACTATAAGTATACGATACATTGTATAAATTATTGCGGCATTAACTATTGAGGTTTTATTAGGTGCATGCGTGATGATTCATATTTTGTTTGTGGTTTTGCCAATCTAAATTTGAAATGAAGTATCTTAGTCATGAAAAGTCAACTATTTTCATGAACTGAAACTCCCAAAAGAGAATATAAAATATCGGAACACTTTCAAACTACTTAAAAATCATACTAGAGCGGAAATGTTTCCTGCATGAGGCCGACGTTGCGGAGTTTAAGTAAGCTGTCAATTGCGGGAAAGATACTTTATGCAAGATTTTTATAATAACTGAAAAAAATCGACGTTTTTACAGAAAAATTAAATTTAAAACCCGCATCTTCCCTATATAATAATTTTTAGATACCTAGCAAATTTAAAATTTGAAACATAATAAAGAAAATTAAGAACTTGGACATACATTTGTTGATCTTACTTCTTTTTATGGCGAGACTTTTTTCTCGTAGGTAGTTGGTATGATTTAATGTTAAAATTCTTTTACATTTTTAAGTAGTAACGTTTTGTTTACAAATATGATAAAGTAAGACCCATTACGAACATAAAACTAAGATACTGGCATCCACTCTAAAATCTTGGAATTCCTAGTTTTTTAAACCTTAAAGTCGTACAGAGCGACAAAAAAATAGATAAAAGTCAAGGAATATATTATCCCATGTGCAAAAGTCAGGAGGAATTCAAGAAATTAAAAAAAAAAACATCCACAATCAAAAAAAAAACTGAAACGCCATTTGGAAAATATTGAAGAAAAATTAACAGCCCAAAAAAAATGTTTTTTTTTTTAATTAAATAATGGTACGGCCATACCCAGCAAACAGGGTTCCCTCGGGCCTTCGTCGATCCGATGTCGATTGCCGAATTTGTCGTCATCGGCACGACGTCGATTTACGACATCGGACCAGCAGTATTTTTTGTCCGCTTTGCGATGTAGGCCCAATGTATGTTTGCCGATGCAGCGTTAGATTGTGGCCCGTCGTCGGACCAATGGTAAATTTTATTTTTTGTTGACATCGGCATACCGTCGCCGTACGATTAAGGTCCGATATGGTTTACATATGGTACCGACCATCCGCCCATAAATGTTTAATTTGGTCGGTCTAACGTAGGCAAGCTGGTCTCGGCCCGACATCGGTAAACTATTCAAGTCCGACATCGGTTTCCTAAAGCGGTCCAACGTCGGTGATTGACGGAGGTCCGTCGGTGGTAGCTTAAAGTGACCCGACATTGACAAACTACAAAGTTTCGATAATGCGGTTGCTTAGCCAGTCGGGCTGGTTTAAGTGGCAGAAGAGGTGATTCTTGTAGAGAAGTACCTCATTATATATATAATATTATCTTCCACTGTATAGGGAACATAGTGACACAAGCGCCATCTCTACATAATAGGAAGAAACTGATAAAAATTTTAAGGTGACGTAATCGGACCATCGGTTGCCGATTCTCGACCAATTAAACAACAAGTTCCAATCGGACCATCGTCGGCCCTAAAGCAGATAAAGTGGTCGTCGGCATAAAGTCGACTATAGTAAACCGGGCCATGGTCAGTTGCCAATTCTCAACCGATTAAAAAAAGTTCCAATCGGACCATCGTCGGCCCTAAAGCAGATAAAGTGGTCGTCGGCATAAAGTCGACTATAGTAAATCGGACATCGTCAGTTGCCGATTTTCGACCGATTAAACAAAGTTCCAATCGGACCATCGTCGGTCCTAAAGCGGTGTCGGCATAAAGTCGACTGTAGTAATGTGGACCTCCGTCAGTTGCCGATTATTGGCCGAAAACTGAAAATCGCAATCTGACCAACATCGGGCCAGAGTCTAGTCGCCGATGCCGACACACTGCCGACGTTGTCGACATTGGCTCGATTCAATGCCGACGATTTGTGTTTGCTGGGTAATATTAATTAAAGGCCTAAGGTATTTTACCGTATTTTAAACCGTAAACCATTTTGTTTAACTAATTTTTTCTGTTTTTTACGTTTTTAGGCCATAATTTATACTTAATTTTATAGTTTTCCTTCCAAAATGTCGATTCGTATAATAAAAACTCACTTTTTTCCAAGTTTTTTCACTGTTTTTTTAGCGTTTAAAAAAAGTACTGCCAAATAGTAGTTTTCACAACTAGTGGCTATAATAGTGCTTCTTTTACAAGTGTTGATTTAAATAACGAGCGCAGCGAGGTATTTAAAAACGCGAGTAAAAAAGAAGCACAGTTTAGCCGAAAATTGTTAACACTATTTTTTTAATACCCTTATCAAACAATCCAAGAAAAACGGGAAAATACTTTTAAAAACGAACGAAGAGCACTTCTCGCATCACACCATCTTTACACTATTAGTATGTTTTTTGTACGATGAGTACGATGTGAAGACATACTATATAAATCAAGGCGGCTGGTAAATGAAATAACAATGGTTTCCATAGCGATGTGCCTTTTTACTCGGTGACGTTCATTGTTGCAACATTTTAATCTTTGACAGTTTGATATTTTGACTATGTTTTTTAATGATGTTTTCGTAAATACTTGGAGAAAACTGAAATGGCTTAATTTTTAGGCAAAAATAATTAAATGTTTTCAATATTACTATTTTCCGCTATTTGTCTTTAATTTTTGTAAAAGACGGACAGAAATCTTTTTTCCACCCGTGATCAAAAAGAAAAGTTTTTTTGCATCGGTAACCAAAATTTTTGATGATGGTATAAAAAATATTTTAAAGTTCATCATGACCGTACCATTTTTTACAGTTAATCAGGGAAAGCCGGGAATATAACGAAGGTTTTTCCTTAATGTTACACTTGCCAAGAAAAATACAAAAATTTGGTATGAGCTGATCGATTTTTTATTTTTTTTCTTCATATAAGAATATAAAGGTAAGCTAGTCCCAGCTGATTCCAAAATTATATTTATTATTTGTGGTGACGTAGTTTTTAGAAAGTTGATTTAACCTAGCATTTTCAATTTGATTATACGGCACACTACAATTTTATTGTATTAGTAACAAAAAGGTGAAATTTTTAAACAGCTAAAAGTGTTTTAATTTGAGGAAGCGAATATTATTTATCAAGGAATATTCATTTTCCTTATACCATCTTATTTTTTGAAACGATTACCTAGTTAAAACATTTTGCAACAGATATTTGTTCATGTAATACATAACCCGTTCCTGTATGTAGTACGTCTCGTATTGCATGCTAAAGGTTATACATGTTAAATTTTTATTTAATTCAATCTTTCGTAACAACGACTATTGCCTCATACATAACTGTTTGCAAATATCTGCCTATAGCCGTCGAGCGCCTGTCACCGGGTTAAAATGCTTAGCCTATCTATTATTTCACTTCCTGGACTCATAAAAAAATGGTTCATAATGTTTTTTCTGGACAGAAAGAATTACAAAACCTCTCTTACAGTGTACGGCGATTAAGGAAGCACAGCTGTTATGTTCTTTCCTCGATTCGTTCAAGGTTGATCGTTAATAATTTACACAATCATAACCGCTTTTAAATCGCCATAACAGGAAAGGCTTGGAATTGTCGACACTTACAGCGAAATCTGTTACCTCACACTTGAGTTGAATAAGAGCTAGATAGAAAGCTATAATAGATTTTGGTGCACGTAACTCGACGTAGCGTAAGTTTTGATCAAATGCACATGTGCAGTAAACTCCAAACGTACGATACGCGTTACGCGCGGAGTATCGTTACACCGCCACCCAGGCATCTAGCGAGGCGAGGTAGGTGGTGTTTTTCATACCTAAACAGCGTCAAACACTCTGGTCCCGCCACCTCAATCAAAGTTGGACCTTCCATAACGGGCTGCTCTATTTCCAAAAGCAGCCATTTCACGGAGAATTTTCTTCATCGTCGTCATCAAAAATAAAGACATTTAGAATGTTTTCCATTCTTGAAATATAAGAAAAAAAACACGACAATTTTTAGGTTATCTTATAAAAAACAAAGCAAATGAAAGCGCCCTCTGCTCGACTACTTAACCAATTTACAAGATACGCAAGAAGCGTTGCTTTAAACCTTTTTTAGCTCGTCTTAACTAGGCGACGTACCCTCTCTGCGTAACGTACGCTTTTCTCCATATAAAACTGGTACAGCAGAAGTTAGCAGCCTGTTTTTATAGTACGGCATTGTCTTGCTATAAGTGACAATGTCACAGACGCCTGACAACATCCAAATTTGAAAAATTCCGCCGCATCTTTCCGAATTTGATAAAGCTCAAATCTTAGCAAAATTAGAAGGTGGTTGGTCTACTCGGCAAGTAGCTGTTCATTATGGGAAGGAAGCAAGTCTACGATAGTAACATAAAAACATAAAAAACCGATTTCAAGAGAAGGAAACTATCCACTGAGATGAAGGCACCGGTTTGACGAAAGTTACTAACCCAGAGGAAGACCAAGAAGCAATCAATTTTCTGGAAAATTATCCGTTTGCCAAAGCGAAAGAAGTAAAAATGGAATCCAATTTTCCAGGATCCAAACCAAAATTAGGCAGGAGGATTAAACGTTCGAGTCTAAGGTGTCGCAATGCGGCAAAAAAAATTAAACTAAGTGAGGAAAAAAATCACTCTCGATTAATTTTTGCCTTGAATTATTCTTTCAGTGACGACGAAAATTTTGGCAGCAGGTGGTTTTCACAGATGAGAAGATCTTTAAGTCCAAAAGCGATAAAAAAACCATTTCTGGTTTATCGACCGCCAAGAACCCGATAAGAATTATATTGCTAGAAACGAATACTGAGCGAAAAAATTTTCGGTAAATGTTTGGAGCTGGATATCGGCTAGATGACATGGCGCTCTATTTAGAGTTAATATGCTGGAAAATGTCATGCTTCCAGAGGTGAGAGTCCCTTATCCAGATAATTTTGTATTCCAACAAGATAACTGCGGAGTTTATACGGCCAGAATTGCGCAACGATGGTTTCAGGTTAATAATATCGAAGTTTTGCCTTGGCCTGCAAAAATCTCTGATGCGAATCCAATAGAGAACCTTTGGGACTTATCGCAAAGAAATTAGCAAGTTGTAATATCATTCCCAGGAATTCAGAACATCTAATGGAACTCATCGTAAGGGCATATAGGGAAGTTATTGCTGAAAGTCCAAACTTATTTAAAAATTTAGCCAAATCAATGTCCAGAAGACCTCAAAACATCATTGCAGCCAACGATGCAATGACTCGCTATTAAAAATAAGTATTTTTTTGTTTTTAATTTTGTTATTTTTTTTAAATTTTATTGATCTGGCCTTTTAATTGTTTTGGGCTAGTAACTTTAGTCAAACCTCTGCCTTCCCTTCGAGGGACAGTTCCTTCTTCTTGAAATCGATTTATTATAGTTACTATCGTAGACTTGCTTCTTTCATAATCAGCTAGTCGAATAGACCAATTACTGTGTAGCTTTTGTTTAGTTAATAAGACTTTTTTGCTTTTTTGAAATGTGGTTTTTATTTGTAGTGGCCTTATATTTTAAATTAGTAAAACATAAACATGAAATTAAATGACAAAGTCGAAAAGTCAGTGTTGCATTAGTAAAAAATAAACAAGCCGTCTTTTTATAAAAATTTTATATATGCCAAAAATATAACCTAAAAAAGTCAAAAAGTCAGTGTTGCACATAGGAAAGTATAAAAAATCGTATTTGCAGCTACCTTCTGCTGTACCAGTGTTATGTGAAGAGAAGTGTACGATGCGTTTACGTCATGCCGTGGCTTATAACTCCTAATGACTCTAACAGCTTGCTTGCTCTAAAACCATTCTCACGAACTCCAAGACCCATCCGAAAAGGATTATGTACTCCTGCTCCGAGTAGCGTGTTCGATTTTCCGAATCTGTTACTCCGGATTTAAAACAGATCGAAGATTTAGAGCAAAAGAAGGTCAAACCCTACTTTTTTGACAACATTTTTATCTTATTTTTTTTGCTGTACATTAACTTTTTGTGTGTTAAAACAGAAAAAATAGATAAAAAAGGAAGGTTTATTTAAATTGATGAATTGTTTCTCATTTCTTCTACTTCATTCGAGGAGGAAGAACTGTTTGTCCAACTTGTACTCGATGGTGGTAGCATCCAAAAGCGGGCCAAAATACGCAATTATTTATCTGAGGTGGTCTCTGATTATACTGAGGAGCAATAAGTAATGAGAGGAATGCCTTAAGTAAAATAATTTTGAAGTTTAGGTACAAATGACTAGACTCCTTTTACTTTTTTAATTAATATTCTGTTCTGTATTCTTTTTGTGGACTCGCGTCTTTTTTAAACCGCTGGGTCAGTCCATATCAAGTCAACCAGGGTATTTTACCACACCATCTCCGATGTTGATGATTTTTAGTATACATGTTTTTCCTACCAAAAAACTGGAAAATCCAAAATTTCAGACTTTTTTGACCAGTTGTTTATTTTGAATTAATTTTTGAAAATCGAAAAAGTCACTTATTTGTCCTTAACATGTGCGCACAAAATTAGGGATATCCAAAGAACCACTTATAATAGAAAAGTAGGTGAAGGTTCATTTTAAAGCTCTTATAAAGACCTTTCATATGAGAATATTGCATAACATATATTGAAAAAAAAAATAAAAAAAAAATTTTTGATTTTTTTTTTGAAAAATTTCAAAAAGGCCATTTTTAATTTTTTTCAAAAAATTATATTATTTTCTTTAAAGTGTTATTAAACTATTCACAAAATTTTGAGATGGACAAATCATGGGTTCAATGTGAAAAAATTTATTAAAAATGTCACATGCATGAAAAATCGCCTATAAAATGTACTTAATATTTTTGATATTTTTTTTGACATTGAACCCATCATTTCTCCATCATAAAATTTTGTGGATAATTAAGTAACACTTTGACCAAAATTATATATTTTTTTTCAAAAAAATTAAAAATGGCCTTTTTGAATTTTTCAATTTTTTTTTTTCAATTTTTTATTTCCAATTTTTTTTTTTGTTAAAATTATGTTGTGATATTTCATAAAAAAGAGCTTCAAAATGACTTTAAAATGAGCCATTTATTACTTTCCTAGTGTAAGTGGTTCTCGAGATATTGCTAGTTTTGTACATTCTTGTTAAGGTCAAAATGCTGACTTTTTTATTTTGAAAAATTAAAAAAAAAAAACTACGAATCAAAAAAATCTAAAAATTTGCATTTTCAACTTTTATGGTAAGAAGAAGATATATACCAAAAATCATCAAAATTGGAATTGGTCGCGTAAAATTTTTGTGATTTTTTGGTTGATTTGATATGGAATGACCCCGCTGTCAAATTTCAAAAATAAATAAATAAAAAAGTGAGGTTAAAATGTCATTGTTTGAGCAAATGGCGTGTTCGAGCACTCCGGTTGGGATTCAGAGCATCCGTGGGTAGATTCGTGACGTCACTATATACTGGAGAGAAAAAAAAATGCAACATCATGTATATGGAAAATTATTTGAATGAAAATTATTTGTGTGTATACCTTATCTCAAAAGAAATATTTGATAAATTTTTTCTCTTCTAATCTTTTCTTTTTTCACAGATTTTTTCTATTCATTTTCAAAAACCACCAACACCTTTCTGAAAATTTAAAATAATTTTTCTCGTAGTTTTTGGTCTTTTAGGATTGCTTACAGTTAACTTAAAAAATAAAAATGCCAAGAGTTCGCGGTCGCCAACAATTTCATCATTTAAACGACTTCGAGAAAGGACGCATCGTGGGCATGAAAGAGGCTGGTTTTGGTTTACGGAAAATTGCAAGAAGCGTTAATGCCAATCCATCAACAGTGTTAAGAGTTTGGAGCAGGTAGTCCAAGCAGACTTATAGACGTCGTACGGGTTCTGGACGCCGTAGATTATTACAAGGTCGTGATTTACGGCATCTCAGACTTCTTGCTCTCAGAAATCGACGGGACACTATGTGCCAAGTATGAGATGTTCTAGTTGCAGCTACAGGACGAGTGTTTTCAAGGATGACAGTTAATCGAAGGTTGCTTGGTATGAGGCTGAAGGCTTACCGTCCGCTTTTGCTGCTACCTTTGACCCCACAACATAAGGCTCGCCGCTTGGAGTGGTGCAGAGCTCGGCAAAACTGGAATGACGAATAGAATACCATACGCTTCAGCGACGAATCCGGGTTTTGTTTAGGCGGCCATGATAGACGCATGAGGGTTAGGCGATTTCGAGGTGAGAGACGAAATGTAGACTTTGCTGTTGAACGTGATACAGCAAGACAGCAAAGTATCATGGTATGGGGTGCTAGATGTTTAGGAAGCAGATCACCTCTGGTCCTCATCAATGGCAATCTGACTGATCGGCGATATATCGATGAAGTGCTGTAGCCAGTTTTACATCCTTACCTACAAACTATCCCAAATGGGATCTCTCAACAAGATAATGCCAGACCGTATATTGCTCGTGAAACAATGGACTTCTTACATGAACTTGGCATAGAGATTTTGGAATGCCCAGCAAGATCGCCTGACTTGTCGCCTATCGAACACGTATGGGACATGATAGGGCGAAATCTTAGTCGATTACCACGTCCCCCTGGAACTCTGTGTGTTCCTCAATATGATATAGACCATCTTATTTTGGCAATGCCCAATAGAACCAACGAGTGATGTTGATGATTATCATGGAGGAATCTTCTTGGAAATATAGTCAATTACTAAGAGCATCCTAATGTATTAATATATAAATAAATTACTTTAAAAATATTTGTCATTTCTGTTGTTGCATTTTTTTTTGTTCTCCACTATATTAATGATTCCTATCCTGTCTTTCATTATATACCTTCCCATAAAAAATAAAATTGATAGACGGCAACATGGTTTTATGAAAAATTTATAGCTGAGAGCACTGACAATAATTGCCAGTTGGGCGTTATCTATACCGATTTTTCCAAGGCCTTCGACAGGACGATGACATTCTTTTGGGTAATCTTGAACATTGCTTTAGCTTCTCGATCGGGTTAACTAATTTTTTTAAATCAATGCTAACAGAAAGGAAGCAATATTTGGAGTGTTGTGGCCGAGCTTCGTCTGAGGTCTTGGCGCACTCTGGGCCCGTTACTGTTTAATTGCTTTATAAATGACATTCTCGATAATCTTGGGGACCTGAATGGTTTGCTCTATGCAGATCGTAAAAAAGTTTTTTGTCAAATAAATGTAAAAGATGGTATTACCAGAATCAACAATCGGTGCATTGATTATAATCGCTTACCGTTAAATCATACTAACTATCATATTAATAATTCTGCTATTCCGAGATCAACACAGTTTGAAGATTTGGTTGTGACCTTTGATCAAAATTTATCCTTTGTACCACATATAGATAATGTCGTAGCCGAATTTCTTTTTCGAAACTCTCAAGACTTTAACTCAATTCAGAGCTTTAAACCACTTTATTTCGCTCATGTTAGGTCCATTCTTGAATATGCGTCGGTCATTTGGTCTCTACATCACGACAATCATATTGGCGAAAGGAAATTCCTAAAATACATGTGGCATAGGGTTCATGGCTCCTATCCAGAGATTAGGCTACCAAACGAAACTCTCTTGGAGGGTCTTAAAATGCAGTCTCTTGAAAACCGTCGCATTAGATCAGAAATTTAATTTATTTCCAAACTTAGTAATAACCAAGTTGACTCGCCTGAACTCCTAAAATAAATCAACGTTCAGATTCCTAGAGCTAGGCCACCTAGGCTACATTCTACCCTTTAAACCCGAGGACTGACGCAGCCAAATTTTCTCCGATATATAGAATTTGTAACTCTTACAATAATATTCAAGGCCAATTCGATATATTCAACTATAGTGCATCGGTTTTAAAAACGATTATCTTGTAACCTGCTATAATTCGTTATTATATATATTTTTTTAATTTTCCTATTATATATTTGTTGTTTATGTTTACACTTCTTAGTTTATAAGCGGTATCATAATTTTAATTGTATTTAAGTTTACTTTTGTTCTCATTCTGTAATTGGATATTTCTGTTGAGTGAGTAAAATATAAAAATAAAAATAAATAAAATAAAAATTATTTGAATTCTACAAGAATTTGGTGACGCTATTATGAATCAGGAGATAAACTATGGCGTTAAATCAACGACATTTTTTCTACGTTTGTTTAGTTCTTTCTTTCGTTATTTCAGTTATATCAATTCTGAACACTTAACTTCACACATCAGGAAAAAACTATAACGGACAATTTGCCTTAAAGTCAACTTTTCTTCTTTGTAGGATTTCCATCCTTTCTTTCGTTGTTTCAATTCTTCAAGACTTTTATGCCAGTGTTATGGATCAGGAGAAGTTGTCTTGAGGTTAGTGTCTTATCTCCTTTCTGTTTTCCATACTGTCTTTCATTACTTAAATTCTACAAGACTTTGGTGCCGCTTTTATGAATCAGAAGAAAACTATTTAGTGCCCCTGTTATAAATCAGTTAATTCTAAATTAATTCTTTTTTTCCTACTTTTTCCTTTTTTTTTGTTAGGACCTATTTTAGTTCTGAAAAATATGATTGAGAAGTTGTCTTAAAGTCAATGTTTTATCTTCTTTCTATGTTTTCCATCCTTCTTGAATTTTTTTAATTCTACAAGAATTTTGTGCGACTATTATGATTCAGGAAATAACTAAAAAGTTGAGCAAACTATATAATCGAGAAGTATCCTTATCTAATCTTCTCTTTATCAAAACCTTTGGTTTCACTGTAATTAATCAGGAGAAAACTAATATCTTTACCATATGTTATATTTTCTTTTTTAATTTTTCAAGACCTAGCACTCTTTTGGATCGGGAGAAGAGGCCTTAAAATCAAAGTCTTATCTTGTTTCTGAGTATACTCGGGTACTATATTATACTGTTATGGATTAGGAGAAAATAGTAATGCAAAAGTTGTCTCAAAATCATTACTTTTTACACAATCATAACCACTTTTAAATCGCTATAACAGGCACACTTAAGTTAAATGATTATAGAAATATAGTCCGTGATAGACAAAATTTTTTCTCTGTTTTTTTAATTCTACAAGAATTTCGTGCCACTGTTAGTGATCGGGAGAATACTATGATAGAGAAGTATCCTTAAATATAAAGTTTTATTTTCTTTTAAAGGCTTTGGGTTTAGTGTGAGTATCATCAGGGGGAAACTCTTGTCTACTTTCTGTTATATTTTCTTTTTTCCGTTTTTTAATTTTACAAGACTTGGTACTCTTTGGATCTAGAGAAGTTGCCTTACAATCAAAGTTTTGTCTTCTTCCTGAGTATACTCTGGATGGACTAGGGGAAAATAGTAATGGAAAAGTTGTCTAAAAAATCATTACTTTTTACACAATCATAATCACTTTTGAATGGCCATAACAGGAAAGGCTTGGAATGGTCGACACTTACAGCGAAATCTATAATCTCACATTTAAGTTAAATATAGAAATCCGTGATAGACGTCATGACTTTCGTGTCACTACTAAGGATCAAGAGAAAACTATGGTAGAGAAGTTGTCTTGAAGCTAATATGTCTTATCTTCATTATTTAAATTCTATTAGAATTCGGTGATTCTCTTATGAATCAGGAGAAAACTATCGTGGGTAAGTTTACTCAAAATCAATGTCCTTTTTTTCTACTTTTGGCTTCAATATAAAACTTTCATGTCACTACTATGGATCAGGAGGAAAAGTTGCCTCAAATCCAATGTCTTATCTTCATCAGGAAAAAACTATCATGGGTAAGTTTTTTTCTACTTGTTGCTTCAGTTATATAAATTCTAAAAGTCTTCACTTTTATGTGATGGAGAAGTTGCCTTAAAGCAAAAATATACAATAATAAAAGCCAACATCTTATCATCTTTTTATGATTTCCATCCTTTTCTCTGTTGTTTTAATTCTACAGGAATTTGGTTGCACTGTTATTTATCGGGAGAGTACTATGATCCTTGAATTTAAAGTCTTATTTTCTTTGTATGGTGAACTTTCTTTTAAAGGCTTTGGGTTTTGAGTATCATCAGGCGAAAACTCTTATCTCCTTTCTATCTTACACTTTCTCTTTAAGTTTTTGAATTCTACGAAACTTTAATGGAACTCTTATGAATCGGAAGAAGTTGCCTCCAAATCAAAGTTTTATTTTTTTTCTGCGTTTGTCGTTACTTTTTTCGTCTTTTCAATTCTAAAATAAATGGTGTGGTGGTGTTATAGTTATAGAGTAGGATAAAATAATGGAGCCTCAAAGTCATTAAATAATTTTATCTGGATTTTTCTTCTTTTTTTTTGTTATTTCACAAAGCTTCTTTAAATAGGTATAAATAGATATGAATAGATTTGGTCAGTGATTTTTTAGACAATTCAACCATTCAAGCGCGTTTTCCGATCTTATTCTTGTTTTTCCAAATTGATTGATTTGCAGGCAATCTTTAAATGTTCTGTTGATGTTACTTTGACATTTAGTGAATTATGTAGTTTCCAAGAAATATTTTAATAGTGCATTTTACACACGCAAGAGGAAAAAATAATATTAAAATTTTGGAAAATCTCAAAATACCTCTCTACCGCCCAAATTTTAGAAAAACAACGAAGATACAACGCTGAATAGACTTTTGATTAAAAGAGAACAGAAATTGTAGAATCATCGTATTTCTTTTTCATTAACTTTATTTTACGCATCTCTTTATTTTAATACATTATCAATAATAATAATAATGAAATAATTATTATAAACTGATTAAAACGTATAGCGAAAATTGCTAATTAGTCATTAATTTTATTGTTGGTGTCTATTTGGTTATAAACAGTATCATAATCCCTTATCGTACAGATAGTGCATCTTGCAAGAATGCATAGAATGAACCTGCAAAATAATAAAGATTGTTCATATCCATATCCTGAACATCTTGGTCGTTATTATCATCAAATATAGCATCCCCTGTTTTATTATTTTTGTTTTATTTCCAACTGAAAGTTGGTCAAATTGAGTTACATGAAAAGAAAATGGTTTATGAAAATTAATCACTACTTTGTGAGCACCGCCTGACGACGTGGCGCCCGTGAGCTAGTGCGGATAGCGGATTCTGCCATTATAAGATGAATACGTAGAATGCAAAGGGAACACCGAGAAAAAATGTTATTACGTTTGAAACAATTTCCTGTATAAGTGCTCAGGAAATCTGCGTTTCTTCATCCTGCGCTCTTATTATCGTAAATTTTATTTAATTTACTGAAAACGGATGTGAACGAGGTTGCAAAAAGAAGCTATCTCCTATTTTTTTTCTTCTTCCAGTGCCATGGTCTCTGGGAACGCTGGCTAACTGCACCATGTCCACTGCTTTTCGGAAAAGTGTCGTAGTGTTTTTTTCTAAGATTTTTAAGTCATGCTATTCGTTTCCCTGTCAAAAAACCGCATTAAACCTCATACAAAAAAAAACACCTGATTTTTATCAGTTTTTATAGGGTTTATAAGCTTTTGTGAGGCAAAATTTTAGGATCATAAAAGTTTTTAAAAATTTATGAGGTATGTCTGTGATTTTGGTAAGAATTTGTGTGGTTTCATATGTGCATTCTAATGTATTATGGGATTATATAAACCGATGTTTTTATGAGTTATCTGAGAGATTTTACAATCAAAACAACTCATAACATTTTATGGGTTTCTATGATGAAGAGTTTGTAAAAAATAATTTTTCGTGAGATTTTGGGATATTTTATGATCAGAACAACTCACAGAATTTGACAGGTTTTTATGAACACTTATAATTTTCCATGGGTTGGTAAAAACAATTTTTTTTATAAGTCTTAATAGATTTTAGAGTCAGACAAACTTACAACATTTTATAGATTTTTATGTGTTCACCATGCCAAAAAACCCTCATTAAATCTCATAAAAAACACACCTGATTTTTATCAGTTTCTTCGATCACCTGAAAACTAATTAAAAAAGCTATACTTAGTATACTTACTGCTTACTTACTACTTCTACAAAAAACATTTGTTGACTCATGATCCCATGCAGCACTCTCAGTACGTCACGGTACCAATTAGGGACGTACTATGTACGTACAAAAGTGTACGTACTTACGTTCATTTTACGTCCAATTTTAGTCCTTCATGGGAAATAAAATGTACGGGCCTGTCAGTTATGTACATAGAACGTACAAAGTACGTACTGTGCCACATCCCAAGGACGTAAAAACCGTTGGAAAATGTACGTCGCCGGTACATATATAGTACATACCATCACGTACGTGTACGTATAAAATATTACAAAATTTTATAGAAACTCATCAAAGTAATCAGATTTTACCTGTCATAACCTATATGCCCTTTGAAACAAATATATAAGTCATCGCCCACCGGAACTTATAAAATCTTATAAAAAACTATAATAACATCATCTGTCGTAAATACTTTTAAAAGAAAAATATAGTTTTTGGCTTATGAAATCTTCTAAGATTTTATAAACAATGCCTCAAACAATCTCATAGAAATTTGTCAAAGTAACATCTCACTCACAGCTCCTTGCGATAAATAAGTACTTATACGAGAACAGTTTTCTATTAGATATGTATATATTGTGGAAGCACAAGGAGTGTTATTATATTATAGTGGGTTAGGTCGTCATAGTTTAGGTTACGTTATAGTTTAGTTTGAATGTAAATCTCTATTACATAACTTGTACTACTATTACTACTACTACAACTGCTAAAGTTGTGCCGTAATTTTTTTTATTTTAGAATATTACAGGTAGATCTTATAAAATCTTTTAAACTTTTATGAGGAATTATCATATTAAAAATCATAAAATATATGATGAACTCCTATGCGGGATTTGTTTTTCACTTTCACGAGTCAAAAGTTATAAAATATCATAAGTTTATATGCGCATAGATTATGAAAACTTATGATGTTTTATCTGTTATTTGCTATGATTTTTTATGAGTTTTTTTTGGCAGGGTTATGACCCGGACCTCTACTGCCTTCAATTTTTCCTTCTATTATTAATTTTAAATCAAACTTCAAAATCTTACTCTGTCCATCCAAAATATCCAATTTTTAGTGGCGTAGCTATCATCTAGCAATCCGAGGCAAAGTCTCGGGGTCCGGCGATGCAAGGGGGTCAGTATTTCAAGGTAAATAATATTACATTATAAACCTAGGGACTAAAGTGCCTCTTTTAGTATCGCGGCGAAAGGTTTATATACTATTTTATGCACTTTAGAATGCGAGAAACTAAAAACAAAAAATCACAAAACTAACAGTAGACCACTTAACGGTACTCTAGTGTCAAGATTGACAGTATTACTGATAGTTGTCATTGATTGTTGTTGGCATGGTGGATTCACTCAACATTTATTGTGCCATGGAAGTGTTGCTAGGGCACAAAACAAATGTCAGTCAGTTGTTGTTATCAAACGGCGTCACCAAACGGTGAGTCCAGAAAAATCGTACAGCATTTTTTTTGAAAATGAACATTGAAGAGGCCGCGGAAGAGGCCATCGCTAGCCTTCTTCCACAAAAATCTCGCGACGTTTACAAGAAACAGTTTCGTAATTATCGAAAATGGTGCGCTGAAGAGCATGCAGAGAATTTTACGGATGAAAAGGTGCTCCTATATATCATAATAAGAACTATTTTTTTCGTTCATACATTTTAACAAATAACGCCCAGGGATTAAAATTATTTTTAATCTTTTAGGCATTAAAAGTGCCCCTTTTATCCCTAAAATGAGGGATTAAAAGTGCACTTTTAATCCCTAAGGTGCATAAAATTGTGTTTCCCTCGCTAACCCAACCTATAATTACAATTCCCATACCCAATTTTTATATTATTGATCAGGTTACAGGTCAAATTGAGAATCGATTCAGAGATATGATGAGGTATGCGATTATTTTGATTTTTTGGATCCCAGAACCATTACAACTTCTATTGAAGAAATTCTTCTAAGAAATTTAAAAGCTTTTATAACAAATATTCTAAAATGATAGACCCTTCTATAGTAATTGAATATAATCATCTTTTACCACTTGTAAAAAACGATCTAAATAATAATATGTCGACTAGCGATTTTTTTGACCTAATTATTAAACAATACGGAGTTCTAGAAAGTAACTGTTCAACTCTTGAGAGGACGTTTAGTAAATTAAAACTATTTAAATATTACTTAAGATCACAAATGGGTCAAAGTAGATTAGGCAGCTTAGCTTTACTTTCAATTGAAACGAAAGTTGCTTACGAAATGAACTTAACGACTCTATTAAAAGAATTTGCGAGGAAAAGGGACTTTTAAATTATTGAGAGTCGTACCTGTTACAGATAATGTTAAAAACCAAAATGGGGTAAATAAAATAAATAACAATATTATATATCTAATACTATGTTAAGTTACCATTGTTACCATACTAAAATAAATATTTGTTTAGTTACTTGAATAAAACATAACTTTAGGTACCTAATACGTCTTTAATTTTTATAAAAAAATTTAAAATTTACAACTATTAGTGGGGTGAGGCATAAATTGTCCTTATAATAACGAATCATTTGAATTCGGAAAGTGGTATTAAGATCGCGTAGAAAAATCGACGCTTTTGGCTTGTTGACCATTTACTTCTTATATTCCTTATTTCCATAAATCGAACATTAAAAGCATCCGAATCGGCTGCCCGTCTTGCTCAAACACTTGGAATTATTCCAATATTAGAGAGTACTATACTAGTTCAAAATGTATTCCATTTCACCAGAAATAATAGACAATTAAATTTACATATAAAAAAAAGAGTGCTTATTCCTGTCGTAACTCAGTGCGCATGCTCAAAACGCCATACGGAGTTATGTCTCACCCATAAACATTTACAGTGGGATTTACTAAGATCTAAAATAGTACCCCCCACAGGTCTAATATTTATACCTGTGGTGTGTACTAAATTTTAAAACCAATTTTCAAAAAACACTTACCCATAGAGAAAAGATACAAAGTTATTGATTATTTTGTATTGTTATTGCAAAATACCACAGAAAAACTGCTTTTTTCCTCAAAATATTCCATGTTTTAGGAGAAAATGCCGTAAAACTAATTTTTTTTGACAGGTTTCAAAATGGCAAATGGTGAATACGCCAAAAATTTGGCACATATTGGCTTCATCATCTTTGCTTGAGGTTATAAAGTTGATGATTTTTTATACCACCTCTGGGGGGTGGTTTAAATTTATAGCCCCCAGAAAGGATTGTTTTTTGGCAATTGGTAATAAGTTCCTTTATAATTTCCCTAAGCAACCGTTTTTACAAGAATTAATTTACCTTATATGATATCCCAAGTTGTTCATTAATCAATAAAACACCTCCCATTTTGTCCAGAAAAACGCCACATTTTGAACCCGTTTTCACTACAAAGAATATATTTATGAGGGCACTACGAGGCAAAACAAACATAAGCGAAGGTCACTGATTATGCACGAAAACTGTCTCCAATGAAAAAAATCCAAAACAACTGTACCTATTCATTTATTTACAAACAGAACTGAAATTAAAACATTGAGTTTATATAAAAGCGTAATCATCAAACAAAGCTTTCCACTGAAAAATCGCACTCAAAGGTCTTAACTCTGCAGCATCGAACAGTTTGTTGAGCCGACATGACTCGTTTGTGAACGCATCAGTTGGATTCTGGTCTGTTTTTAGCCGCATTTTTTTTCATGACCTACTTTGATGAAATATTTTTATTTGTAGCGATGGGTTTGTGTTTGTAAAGTTTTTTCATACTTTTGATACATAAAAACCCCTTTTAAATAAATACAAAGTTAATCCAATTCTTATTTTATGATTATATATCGAAATGGTTTTGTGACAGTGTGACACATAAAGGGGGTCGAGGGAGCACTTGGGGATGGAGATAACGAATTTCTGGTCACATTTTGAAAATTCAATATGGCGGATTCAAGATGGACGATTTTTGTTCATCTTTTGCTAACCAATTTTTACTAACTCATTACCGATTGCCTCCAAATTTGGCATGCATTTATGGTTCCGGTGACAATACAATAATATGTCATTATTAGACACCTCTCCCTCCTACAAGGGGAGTGGAGGGGATAAAACACCTAAGTTTGTCCGATTTCAACCAAAATTGGTATACGGGAGCTTTTGGGGATAAGCAATACGAATTTTTGATCAGATTTTGAAAATTCAATATGGCGGATTCAAGATGGACGATTTTCGGTAATGTTTTGCTAACCAATTTTAACTGACTTATCCACATCCGATTGTGTTCAAATTTGGTATGCGTTTATAGTTCTGGTGAAAATACAATAATATGTTATTTTCAGGTACTCACCTCCCTCTAACGAGGGAAGTGGAGCGGGAAAAGATTCAGTCTGTTCGATTTCAATCAAAATTGGCATACAGGGGTTTTTAAGGAGCGGTATTATGAATTTTTTATCAGATTAGAAAATTTTAATATGGCGGATTCAAAATGGACGATTAATGGTACAAATCTAAAAATTAAGGGTGTGTGTTCAAATTTGGTATGCGTTTATAGTGCCGGCGACAATACAATAATATGGTATTATTAGGTACACACTTCCCTCTAACGAGGGAAATGGAGGGGGGAAAAGATTTAGTTTGTAATTTTTATTTAAAAACAACTTTTAAAGAACAAGCTTTTATTAAATGAACTGAAAAGTAGAAAATAATTTTTTATCTTTCTTATACCATGATAAAAGCGATGGGCGCAAATTAACTTACGGTGACAAAAAGAGAACTACAAAAAAATAACTAAATTATTCTTCTATTCAAATGATAAACATAATGCTTTTATTTAAAGAAGCTGAGGACGGGTGAGATTGGCGTTCTTGCCAAACCTTTGAAAATGTCCTTAGGTTATAGAGTAATACAACTTTTTCTTAGGTGAATCATCGATGTGATCGATATACGATCCCTAAAGTGAAAATTTTGTAATTTGCGCTCATCGTTTTTATTATGGTATAAGAAAGATAAAAAATTATTTTCCGCTTTTGATAAAAGCTTGTTATTTAAAAGTTTTTTTTCATATGTAACTTTAAGTGTCTAATAACAATTTTAGTACTCTATTAGATACTTCTGAGAAACGAAGCCATAATTTTCTGGGCTCATCTGTGCATAAGCTCAGCCAATATTTCTAATTTCTAGACAGGTTACATAACAACCGATAAAATGGGATTAATTCCAACTCAATCTATCAAATCACAAATGAATAATAACGAACATCCAACGTAAAAAGAAACCGTACATCCCCAAAAGAAAGTTTTTGTTGTCAACATTTCTTCAAGAAGGTGGTCCGTTTGGTTTCCCACGGTCGACAAAAGACCCAGAATCGTCTTAAGAAGTAGAGGGTGCAGCGTCTTTTAAAAGGTATCCGTACCTTAAGATCATTCTGTAGGGTATGTCAACTATGGGCTTTCCTTTTATTATTGAAACCAGTTTTTTTAAAGGTTTAAAAACTTTCGTTGATCAATTAAATTTGAGCACATATAGGTTACAGAACGATATAAAAAGGTAACTCCCACCAACAAAATTAATCGGGCTAAATTATCAACGATTTTATTTTGTGAATTAGGATGAACAAAATCAGTTATTTTAACTGATTTTAAATTAACACAATATTTACAGTCGGTACAAAAACTAAAAAAAAACAAAAAAAAAAACGGAAGAAAACCTTATGAAAAAAAAAACCGGAAAAAACCTCATAACTAACCCAAACCCAACACCATAGATCCACCCAGCCCAACCCAAAATTATTTATGTAACAATCAATTTTTTCTGGGCAGGGGGGGGAGGCGTTTCCATTTACCATTTCAATACGGTGGCATGAAATTTATCCTCAGAACTTTCAATGTTATTGTCAACTGCATGTAAAGTGTATACCTACATTTAAGGTATACCTATACACACAGATAACCCTTAAGGAAAACGCGAAATCACCAAAAAACTGCGAACCTATTAGACCCACGTATATGTTTACTGGGAATGTGAAAAAATCATGTAAATCGCGTTGTTTTAACAAGATAATAATAATTTCAGCAAACACGCCAAAATCCTGACAAAAATTATTCATAAAAATAACTTGATTATCACGTTATTATGAAAATATTATCTTATTATCAAATCAAATATAACTATCACTGACTCTTCAAAAATAATAGTTCTGTAACATTCCTGTCACATCCGCAATAGAATATTCTAAAAATCACTTTAAGGTCTTACAACATGATTATTATGTGGGATCCGCGTGATCTGGTACCCCATGGCTTATTAGGTTCGAGTATTTCCTCTCGATGCTGTTTATTTTTTGTATTATCACTCTTTAAAATAAATTTAATATGGAATTTTATCGACTTACTGATAATAATAACTAATCAATATATAACAAAAAAATAAATAAGAGTTTTCTGACAGATTTTTTATTGGAAGTTGTGCAATAAAAATCATGTTAATGTTATTATACTGTTATATATTTATGATATTTTATAATTTTTTACTAGTGAAATTGATCGAAAGACAAATCCCACATAGGAAGTTTACAATCTTTTATGATTTTTAATATGACAGTTCCTCATAAAAGTTTAAAAGATTCTATAGGATCTACCTCCAACATTCTAAAATAAAAAAATGACGGTCCAACTTAAGCAGTTGGAGTAGTAGTAATAGTAGTAAAAGTAATATAATATAGATACAGGCAAACTAAACTATAACCCAACCTTAACCGTAAACTACGACGACCTAACCACTATAATATATTAACACACCTTGGTCTTGCACAAGCTCTACATATATCTAATAGAAAATTGTTCTCGTATAAGTACTTATTTGTCGTTAGAAGCTGTGGAAGCTTTGATGAGTTTCTAAGAGATTGTTTTAGGTATTGTTTATAAAATCCTACAAGATTTTATAAGCCAAAGAATATTTTTTTTTTGTAAAAGTATGTACGACAGATGATGTGATTATAGTTTTTTAATAAGATTTTATAAGTTAAGGTAAGATCTTATTACTTTGATAAGTTTTTATGAGATTTTATGAGGCATTCTTTATATGTAAAATTTTATAAGATTTGTTATGTTATTAGAAATGTTATTTCTTGCAGTATTTTTTAATTACGTTTCAAATGGTCAAAAAACAGTTTTTAGGAGAATTGTCTGTTTCAGAGGCCATAGCCATATACAGCAAGTAAGATTATAAAAAAATTATAAATTTATTATAGAAACCTATAAAATATTATGAGACCGTCAGATTATAAAATGCTCTGGAAAACCCATAAAACTTCTGAATATATTTAACCCCATAGTATTTATTTTTTTAACCTTATAATTTTTAAAATCTTAAAATTTTGTGAATTTGTCTGACTTATAAAAATTTATGTTTTTTACTAACCCATAGCAAACCTTTAAAATTTTATGAGTCTAGCTGATCATAAAATCTCCCGAAAGTCTCACAAGCTTATACAAATGTAAACATAGAAACCTATAAAGTTTAATAAGTCTATTTGATCATAAAATCTCTTAGAAAACGGTGGTTCCATAAACCTATGAAATATTTGAAAAGAAAATATTTGTACTATCAAATTTTATACATATTTATTAATCTGTTAGATCATAGATCAGGTAAAATACCAGCGATATATTAGACCACACAAAATTTTACCAAAATTAAAGAAATAACTCTATTACAAACATTAATAAACCTACAATTTTACCTCACAGAAGCTTATAAATATTATAAAAACGGATAAATATCAGGTGTGTTTTCTATGAGATTTAAGCCGGGTCTTTTTGGTAGGGAGTATAAGCGTTTGGGATTTAAAATATTTTTTCGCGAGATGTATATTTTTCCGTCCTTAAGGCCATAGTTTCTCCCCAGATATTTAAAAAAAAAGCACAACTGGCAGCGACGTTTTCCATAACATTGTCAGGGTGCCGAGGGAAAACTAATAGCGGTTTCCATTAGTAAAACTGGTGCGCCACCAGTGCACAACTGAGTCGGTGCTGTTGTTCCAATGGGATGCACTTTTTCAGTTTTCATGTTCCATTGGACACAACTGATAATTTTGGTTTTGCAAAGTGCAACTTTTTCCGCACCGGCTCTGAGGGGTCGTGGCGTACCGCAAACCTATTCCCGCTTTTATATTTTAAGGCAAAACCCACTAATCAACCTCAAAAAGAGTTTTTCAATGGCCCTATAAGCTACTTTTATATACATTGAGCTAGGTATTTGAATGAAACGTTTGTTCTGGCTTGGGTGCAGTTTTTTTCATGTTCTATTTAATCTGCACTTAGACTGCAGTGACGCAATTTTTTGACAGCCCCAAGGCAGTGTTACTGCACTACGAGTGGATCATCAATTTTTACCAATGGAAACCTTTATTAACATAAGAATTAGCTGAAATTTTGCAAGGTTGTTCATTCAGGTTAACCCGATTAAAAAAAATATATATTTTTTTTAATACCTTCATCAAAAACATGATTTTAGTAACTGTCTGCAGATAACTAAAGCATGGCTTTTTTGGTTACCGATGCAAAAAAACTTTTTTTTTGACCACGGGCGCAAAAAAAGATTTCGGTCCGTTTTTTACCCAAAGTTAAAAAGAAATAGTGGAAAATAGTAATATTGAAAAAATCTAATTATTCTTGCCTAAAAATTAACTCATTTCCGCCAGTTTTCACCAGCTATTTACGAAAAAATCATTTAAAAACATCGTCAAAATATCCAATTGTCAAAGATTAAAATGGCGCACCAATGAACGTCACCGAGTAAAAAGACACATCGCTATGGAAACGATTGTTATTTCATTTAACAGCCGCCTTGATCTATAGTGTAAAGATGGTGTGTTGCGAGAAGTGCTCTTCGTTCGAGATTTTTAAAGGTATTTTCCTGTTTTTCTTGGATTTTCTGATAAAGGTATTAAAAAAAATAGTGTTCACAACTCGCGGCTAAACTGTGCTTTTTTTACTCGCGTTTTTAAATACCTCGCTGCGCTCGTTATTTAAACCAGCGCTTGTGAAAAAAGCACTATTTTAGCCACTAGTTGTGAAAACTACTATTCTTATACCTTCATCAAAAACATAAGTAACTAACTAAAGCATGACTTTTTTGGTTACCGATGCAAAGAAACTTTTTTTTTGTGATCACGGGTGCAAAAAAAGATTTCTGTCCGTTTTTTACCCAAAATTAAAGAGAAATAGCGGAAAACAGTAATATTGAAAAAAATCTAATTATTCTTACCTAAAAATTAAGTCATTTCCGCCAGTTTTCACCAAGTATTTATGAAAAAATACTTTAAAAAAAGCGTCAAAATATCAAACTGTCAAAGATTAAAAAGACACATCGCTATGAAAACGATTGTTAAATTCAACGCTTGTAAAAAAGCTCTATTTTAGCAACTAGTTGTTAAAACTACTATTTTGCATCGGTAACCAAAAAATCGATGCTTTAGTTATCCGCAGACAGTTACTAAAATAATGTTTTTGATTAATGTATAAAAAAAAAGTTTTTTTCTATCCCTAACCAAAAAACTTAGGGTTGGGTTATTTGTGGACGGTTCTTGAAATCGTGTTTTTTATGACAGATTTATTTCATTGTAAATAACTATACGTAAGTACTTGTACTGTAAAATCCTGTATATGTTATTATACGTTATTGGTTTTAATTATCGCAGTGGGAAGTACGTCTACCAACAGTGGTTTTATAAGAGGCATAATCTAGGCCAACGCAAGAAAGAAGAATCGCAAAATGCAATTACCGCAGGCGGGCGCGAGGCGCTGATCATTTTTTGTAGTAGTAGGCGTGAAGAATAATAGGCCTTATTGGGCACAAAACTTTCTCAAAATTATTCACTATAACCCAATTGTTTGTTACCCAAGTGCGGCTTATACAACTCGCCGAGAAACGTGACTGACTATTACAGTGCCGACTTATATAATATGCTGGCTTCAAAAATATTTATCTCGGTTTGTAGGTATATCGTTGCTAACGATTTATCTGCCTACTTTTTACTTTATTTTCATACGTTTATAGTTCACTAAAATATGATGGTATGAAAGCCTTATATGCAGCAATAATTTTCACTTCTACACGTGTTTCGCTAACTAAGTTAGCATCTTCAGGTAAGCCTACCAGATTTTTTTGGTAAAAAGCGGGACTAAAAAAAATTGAGCAGAATTAAAAAAAAATTAATATACCTACATATTTTAGCTAAATATGTGGCAGCAGGCAAATTTTTAGGTCAATCAAGCCACCCCCCCACCCCCCCGAAAGATATTCGAGGTTTGATATGCTTATAATTTTGAACCACACTCCTTCCTGTTTTTTTTATATTCAAAATGGGGGGTGCAGCCGGACGTAAGATGGCTACTGACATATGTCAATTTTGGGTCAAAATTGGATATTGTTAAAAACGCTTTAGGTGAAAAAAAGTTTTGTTTAAATCGGACCAAAACCAAACAACGCAACATGGCTACTGACATATGTCAATTTTGCGTCCTATTTAAGTAATATTAGAAAATCTTAAAATATATTAAAAGTTATGTTTAAATCGGGCAATATATAACGAAGTTCAATATGGCCCTTGTAAGATGACTACTGGCATATGTCAATTTTGGATCAAAATTGGATATTGTTGAAACCTTAGAACATTGAACTACTAGAAGGAGTCTGGTCCGTCTGGTTACACTGGTTGTTTGAGTGCAACATAAGTGGGGAAAGGGGAGAAAGAAATCTGTGTTGCCAATGTTAATAACAGAATTATGCAACAAAAGATTTATTAAATTTGGATTAAGTTTTGACGCTTATTTATCAATTAATTAATGAGGATTAAGATATATGTTGAAAAAGCTAATATACACAATATATAATACTCACAACCTAAAAAACTTTCGACGTTTTTTGAAAATTTAACATGTGTTTTCCTTAAACATCTTCTTTTGTAGTCTCGTGTAGTCTCGATTTTTCCTGGAATGCCATTATTGTTTTGAAAGTGAAAGTTTAAGCACTTGTCAATAGTTTTTTTTTATATTTTTGTGAAAAGTCTATGGCGAAAAATGGTTCCGAAGTATATTATTATATGCAAGTTAAAACAGAAGCCGGACGAGCGCAGTATTTCGTTTCGCAGGTACGTTAAATTAAAATATTTTTTTATTTTTATAGTATTATATCCTACTTGAATACATTTTTAGGTTTTTTTTTTAATAAAAACATAGATTATTACTATATCTAGACCATTTAATTAAACGGAACTAAAAATTATTAAAGGCATTTTAAATAATATAAAAAACAGGGGAAAACGTATTAGGTTAACATGACAACAATGGGATGAAGATGTTGAACTCAAACACCCTGCCCTAGATCTGAAAAAAAGCTCCTTCTAGTAGTTCAATGTTCTAAGGTTAAAACCGCTTTATGTGCAATAAAAGTTTTTTTTTAATCGGACAAAAAATAACGAAGTTCAATATGGCCGACGCAAGATAGAGACTGACATCTGTCAGTGTTCTGTCTTAGTTAGGTATCTTTGAATCCTTTTATAATTTAGAGGAAGTTTCGTTTAAATCGGATAAGAAATAAAAAAGTTTAATATGGCGGATCGAAGATGGCAGCGCAATTTTGACATTTAAGATTTTATTTTTAAAAAGGCAGTTATGACAAATTCAAAAAAGAAAATTAGATTTTTGTCGGTTTGCAAATAAGGTCAGTACAATAATTAAAAAATTGCTAAAAAGTGAAAAATCGACGACTTTAACGTCACTTTTCAAGTACTTCTGGGAGGGGTAGAGAGTTGGTGCAATGAAACAAAAATCATCTTAGAACGAGTACTTCAACATATAAAAAAATCAGGCAATTCTACCGAATACAAATTTCCATTTAAAAAGGGCGATATCCTTGTTTATTTTTCAAAAATCTTGAAAATCTACGTGCTTTAAAGACTCTCGTGTTCTTTTAGTGACAAAATTTGTTTTGCAGGTAGTTTCCGTGAGCCGATTTTGATGAAACAAACTCAATGTCTATCCAGGACTCCAAGGAGTCCCATCAACATTCGTAGTTATTGCGTTTCGGTAGAAGTCCATACCAGAGATTTATTATATGCAGTGGCGTAGCCAGGAGGGGGGGGGGTTTGGGGGTTAAACCCCCCCAGGAGGTCCAACCCAATTTACAATAAATGAATCATGATCGGATCACGGGCCCCAGGGAGAGCTATATAGCTCCCCCACTTTTTTGACCCTTTACTCCGGTTTGTGACGTATGTGTGATATCTTAAATTTTAAAAATTTTACCGGCGCGCGGTGATATGACGTCATGAATTTTAATAACAATTTTAGTTTGATTCAACGGAATTTTTTTCATCAGCATTCAAAACGTGTAATAAATAGCATTCTTAGTATAATTTTTCTTAAAATTTTCATCTGCGGCGCATTTATGATTTAGCAATCAATCTATATATATATATACCACCGCAACCCACCCCTTTTCTTCGTATACACTAATTCAACACCTATTAAACTGCCCCTCTTCCCTCCCTTCAGTTCAAGAACTCAAACAATAGGCAATTTTTAAAAATAGTCGTCGATTTCTGGCCACGCCACTGTTATATGTATAAATTGCTGTTCAATGTAGACACAAAACGGCCTAATGTATGTGTTTACAATCAACGAAATAACCTGTAAGCTAAAGCTTTTTCTAATATATCCAACTTAACCAGAATTGGCCGGCCTCCGTAGCGCAGTGGGTAGTGTATCGGCCTACCGCACGGAAGGTCTCGGGTTCGAATCCCGGCTAGGTGCATGGATTTTCAAATTAAAATTCGAATTCAAAAAGCTCTTTATTACAATAAATTTTACACTAATAAAATAGTATAAAATGACCGCACATAAGCTCTAAAGAGCTTGTCTGTACCAGATATTTTTCAATGTTAAAATACAAATATAAAGTTCAAAGCTCGAGCCAAAAAAAGTCTATGTGTGAATAAATTATTACAAAAAAGATAAAGATACAAAAGAAATATAATATAAATATACACAACAAAAGTATGTCAACCTACTTAAAATAGTTGCTCAAAAGTCAAATCTAGGTACACATAACTGAGTTTATGTTATTATTTGAGTTTACTTCTGATGACATCTATATTTTTGATGATAAATTCTAAAACTTTTCTTTTGAATTGGTTGTTATTTCCGTTTTTTATTTCAAAAGGAAGCAAATTATAGATTTTTACACCGTTGTAGCCAATATATTTTTAAAATGTTGTGTTAATTGGTTTTTGAGTGCTGTAGTTGTGGAATATCTATGATTTATTAACTCATTTTGTGATCTTTTTTTATGTATGTGTTTAAGTACTTCAAAAATATATAAATTGTCAAAATCCAATAATGTTGTCAATTTAAAAAGTTTTGATGATGGAAACATTTTAGGTTTGCCGTATATAATCTTTAAAAACCACTTTTGTAAAATTTTTATTTTCTCATAACTATTTTCGTAGCCTCCTCCCCAGAGACCGATAGTCCGTAGTTTATTAGAGCTTTCACTAATGCTTTATAAGTTATTTCAAGGAGTTTTATGCTAAGGAAACCTTTTAACTGTTTAAATTTGTAAATCGACCTTTTTAATTTATTCGTTAAATTTTCAACATGTCGATCCCATGTTGATCGATTTGAACCCCTAAATATCTAATATCATAAGTTTTATGTATTTGTTGTGTGCAATTACAGTCATTTTTATTTTGACAGGAGTGAACAGAAATGCTCTGGAAGTCTGGCTGACCATTTATGTTTAAAGAAAAAGCTATAAATTTTGTTTTTGATGTGTTAAGACTTAGCTTATTTGCATTAAGCCAATCTAAAATTTGTTATATTTTTATTTCTGCTGTTTCTTTCGTTTTTTCCCAGGCGACTTCAGCTATGACGTCCACTGTGTCATCTGCGTAAGAAGCAGTTATAGCAGGATATTTTGTGTTTGTCTTTAACTTTGCTTACACTGGTCATTGATCCATAATGGATGGACAGTCCCAATATAAAAAAGAAAACCTAACCAGAATTATTGACTAATATAATAGGGAATGAACCCAGTAAACACCGTTATGTAAATTTAAGGTCACTCAGAGGCCACAATAAGGTAAAATTTAAGTCACATTAAGGTGCGAAAACTCTGAATAATGCCATGCGCAAAGCCCACCTAATTTTTACATAAATGTGATGTAAATAAAATGACATACCTTTTACATAGATATTACAGCCTTGTTACGTAAGAGTTAAGTAAAAACTACGCATATTTTACATAATAGGTTTACCTTGTTATGTAAATTTAAGGTCACATAGAGTTCACAATTATTTATTACTAAGATAAAATTTAAGTCAAATTAATGTGCGAAAACTCTGCATAATGCCATGCGCAAAGCCCACCTAATTTTTACATAAATGTGATGTAAATAAAATGATATACCTTTACATAAATATTACATTCATGTTACGTAGGAGTTAAGTAAAAACTACGTATATTTTACATAACAGGTTTACCTTGTTATGTTATGTAATTATTTATTAATAAGGTAAAATTTAAGTTACATTAATCTTCATGAGATGCGCAAAGCATCAACTATTTAAGTCCGACATGAGCATGCCACTTGAGGCGGGCCAACGGAAGGTTCGTTCAGGTCTGTTGGTTGGTTGCTTGACACAGTCCGACATTGGCAAACATGTGGCAAACTACAAAGTTAACCAGACGGGCTGGTTTAAGTGGCGGAAGAGGTGAACCTCGAAGTCCGCATCCTAATTTTGAAATATATTTGCTCTTTATATATGTATAATATGATCATCCACTGTACAGGGAACATAGTGACATTAGCGCCATCTCTACCTACTTGGAAGAAACTATTAAGCACTGGTAATTTAGATGATATAAATATTACATAAAATGTAGTTATGTAACATTAGAAATGTAAACTTACGGTTCAATTGACTATATAATAATTATGTAAAATTTTAAATGTAAACTTTGGTTCACATTGTTTCATAATATTTACGTAAATTTAATCTGACGTAAATGTTATAGAGCGTTTACGTAATTTAAATGATATAAATATTACATAAAATGTATTACATAATAGTTATGTACAGTTTATTACTTTCATTTAAAGTAAATAATTTCATGTAACGTTTACGTAAACTAGATTACTTAAATATTACATATAATTTTTTATATAATAGGTATGTAATATGTTTTATGTAAAATTAAGGTCCCATTATTTACGTAATATTTACGTCAACTTTAAGAATTTTTTTTTAAAGTCATTATTTACGTAAAAATTAACATTGCTTATGATGACTTAAATGTACAGTCAAAGTTTTGACGTAATGTTTACATAATTTTTTTTGTAAAAATATTTTTATGTAAGATTTACGTAAATATGATGTAACATATTTTACATAAATATGTGAAACTTAGATTAATATAAATATTAGGTTAAAGTCACAAGTGTGTTTAATGGAAAATATAAATATTAGATAGAGTTTAAATATATTCCGTATTCCGGGGTAAACTTAGATTGTAATCTGATGAAGGTATAGAAATCTATCTAGTGCTTCGCATACCTGTATTAATGAGCACAAGAAAACGTAAAAGCTTAAAGTTCTAATCAACGTTTAAATAGACAGAACCAGGAAGAGTGCGCAAGAATAAATATGTACTTAATTCTGTTTTATAAATACGGCAAGAAAATATTAGTAAAAACCGTACAACCTTGTAGATTTATACAGTGTGTGTGTGTGTGTATTTAAACGCGTTTATCTCTCAACAACTGTTATCTAAAATAACTGAGGAATGCCGCTTCACTTCCGGTTACGCGTCCCAAGACCGACCGATGAAGCAGTGAGATACACTTTTCAGATTCGCTCGGACTGATACTGAGGCTACATTTTAATATAGAACCAAATTTTTGTCGTTCTTAAAATAAAAGAAGTCTTAAGGCGCAATTACACAGACGAACATGCTCAAATAAAAGCTCGTGCAAAAGATCTAAAATTTTTTGCGCGAACATTTTTGTGAACATTTTGTTCGGGTAAATTTTTGAGCAAATTTTAGCTATCTGTTTTGGAAACATATTTTTAAAGATGAGAATAAATATAATTTTACATCAGTGACCAGTGATCTCAATTCTTTAAAAAAATGGAACACCAACTTATATTTTAAAATTTTGTGAAAAAAAGCCGACGGCAAGCGAAACATTATTATTGACTATCAGTTTTGTCACATGCAATGTTAATAGTTTACCATGGAGGTAATAGCATTTCATTCTTTTCTCTCACTTTTTTGGTTTTCTTTCCTTACAAAAAGACAATGGAAATGTCTTCGAAGTAATTACTTTTTAAACTGCAGGTGGATATGTTTAGAGGACTGTTCTGGAGAGCAGTTATTTTTTCAGGACCATGGGAGGGGAGGCAGGTTTAAACAGTCGGAACGCAGACCTGTCAAACGCTGCGTAAACTCATTTAACTCTGCTCTTAATTAATTTTTTATTATTTTTTAACAATATTATATAATTTTGTTGGTAGTTATTTCATTAAAAATCCGGAAAAATAGGCATTTGGTCAGGTTCGGTATATTTATTAGTTTCGTTTAGGTGCTATAAAATGTTTCTTGATGGCGTTTACTTTTAGCAATTTTGGTAAAAATGTATAAAGGCGCAATTACACAGACGAACATGCTCAAATAAAAGCTCGTGCAAAAGATCTGAAATTTTTTGCGCGAACATTTTTGTGAGCTTTTCTTTGAACATTTTGTTCGGGTAAATTTTTGAGCAAGTTATTGCTATCTGTTTTGGAAACATATTTTTAAAGATGAGAATAAATATAATTTTACATCAGTGATCAGTGATCTCAATTCTTTAAAAAAATGGAACACCAACTTTTATTTTAAACTTTTGTGAAAAAAAGGCGACGGCAAGCGAAACATTATTATTGACTATCAGTTTTGTCATATGCAATGTTAAAATAGTTAATGATGGAGGTAATAACATTTAATTCTTTTCTCTAACTTTTTTGGTTTTCTTTCATTACAAAAAGAAAACGGAAATGTCTTCGAAGTAATTACTTTTTAAAATGCAGGTGGATATTTTTAGAGAACTGTTCTGGAGAGTAGTTAGTTGTTCCCTGGGGGGGGATAGGGAGGTTTAGACAGTCGGAACGCAGCGCTGTCAAACACTGCTGTAATTTTGTGTGTCAATGTTCATTTGACCAAAACCCCCTCTCACTAGTCTACGGTTTTTATCTTCTCCTAACCCAGCAACAGCAATAAATAAGTGCCAATTTTTATTTTTTTTTTGATTCTCGTTTTTTTTACAACCCCAAAAAAGTTACAAGTATACTGGCATATCACCTATAAAAATCAGATCAATCGAAGTTGCTTATGAGGTAAAACGTGACTTTCGACGTCAAATCGTTTTTCCGTCGGAAAGCACTTAATTAAAAATACCTTGTTTTAAAACTTATTCTTTCTATTTTCAGTTAAGTTCAATGAATTCCCATAAAACTATAAAATTTAAATTTGTAAGAAATTTTTATTACCAACATTTGTTCAAACAAATTTTGCTCAACATTCTCTCCAAAATTTACGTGTGTTTTTTTGTACGCGATTTTGCTCGAACATTTCTTTGAACATTTTGCTCAAGAGGCTCGTGTAAATGTTTGTCGGCATTTCAACATCAAAGGAAAGTTTGTCTGTGTAAATGCGCCTTTAAGTCGGTTGCATATTTATGTAGGTAGTCGCTGGTTTTATCAGATGTAGTCAAAATAAATTTGGCGTAGAAAATTTCTACCCCTTTAGAGGACCTAATAAAGCATCGGTTACTACGTTTATACGCACCTAAAAGCGCTTTTATATAAGGACGGTTTTAAATACAATCGCCTTCTCCGAGGGTTTATAAGTCCTTTATTAAATGTCATTAAATAGCGTTTTTAAAGTGTTTATAGAATAGACTATAATATAATAGAAAAGAACTTTATTCGTCAAATACAGTATAAAATAAAATTAAATCTATACAATTGTCTTAAAATAACTGTAAAGAAAAAAAATAGAAATATAAATAAATATATATATATATATATAAAAAAAATTTGATGGGTAGTCGTGACTGACTAGTTGAGAAAAAAGCCTCGGTTAGTTAGTGGGGATGCAGTCCTATATGGGCCGGAATAAAGTAAACTCCTTTTTTGACAGTCAAGCTTTCGAGAATATATTTTTCTCTTCTTCAGGACTTCAAAGTGGGTTGAAAAACAATAAAGCTAGATATCTCTGAACAACTTTGAGCATTTTTTCTGCCCTTTGGGCCTTATGTTCTAATAGTGGCGAGAGGTTCTTTTTTTCGGGAAAATGTTACAGAAATGTTACAGAAATCTAATAATTTCATAAGTCATTCACTTTTTGATTTATCTCCGTGTGACAAATAACAAAAAAGTTTCCTCAAGTGGAACTTTATAAACGGTCACCCTATACGTACAAACCCTAACTTACTATATGTTCCTTATAAATGATCGCTATAGTTTATAATTTTCAGAAACTCCAAAAAAGCCTGCATGGAGGACAAAAAAAAAATCCCTACTACATTCCTTACCAGAATTTAATGAGAATATACCTTGTGCATATTAATAACTGGAAATTTTTTTGTGGATTAATAAGTGCAAATCTTTGGAAATCGCATGACATGTGTCAAAAATTTCCACGGAAATCGCATTTTATATCTTTATATTAGATTTTCTAATGATTTAAATAAAATTTGTCCTCTCTAGTTATATTACTACTGAAAATTTAGCTTTTGTGTGCCTGTTAGATAGTATAATATGGCCGTCTGTTAAAGTCATGTGACTTCATTCGAAATATTCAAACATTTGAATCTGTGGCCTTAGAAATAAATTTTAAATGAAACAACCAGGCTCATTCTCCACTTAATTTATTGAAAACCAACATGTTTCGGCAGTATAAACTGTCTTCATCAGAGTTTCTTCTTCGGGTTTTTTCCAGAAACCCTGATGATGACAGTTTATACTGCCGAAACATGTTGGTTTCCAATAAATTAAGTGGAGAATCACCCTGGTTGTTTGATTTAATTATCATCTCCACCCAAGATGGACTATTATTTTCTTCCAAAATTACCATTTTTTCAAATATTTTATCCCGCCTTCAACCCCCCACCACCCTACCCAAAATTTAATCAGAGGATTTTTGTAACAAATTTCGTTAAAATTGATTAAAATCGATTAAGGCGTTCTTGAGTCATCGTGTATACAGACAACAGAGCGACAGACAACTTTTTTTTTCGTCGAATAAGGTGCTTTGGAACCCTAGTAAGTCATTTTTGATAAAATTAAGAAAAGTCAAAAAAAGTGCTCCTAGCCGTGTCTTAGTTTTTACAAAATGTGCCTTCCAATTATCAAAGTTCAGTCAATTCTGATGTTTATTTGACTCCAAAAAAATATGGATATCACATCGTTTTGAACGTTACTTCGACGTTTCCTGACCGAAGGTCACTGTAATAAAATAAAGTAGAGGTTCTCTTAATGGTATGATTTTGCAGTTTACTGGTTAAGTTTGTAGGTTTTCAAATATTTTTGGAAATTTTTCCTAAAATCTGAGTTCACGTAGCACTACCGATACAACATTACTATGAATGTAAAGTAAGCAAAATGCACTGGATTTCCCAGGTTCCACCTTCGTAGAATTATTATTATTAAACAGGAGGCGTCTTCGTTTATTCTTTTGCTGTTTACTTAAAACACATGGCATTACCAAGAATATAAACATCATATTATGACGTGTTAGACTACGGATATAAGGACTCTTATACTTTTACCGATAGACGAAAAAAAACCACGGAAAAAAACCTGGCAAAAATCCCCGGAAAAAACCTCTGGGAAAATCCCCTTGAAAAAATTGATTCTTACGTATTAAAAAAATGGTGCTAGTACAGTTGATCTAGAGAAGGGTTTTAAGAAAAAAATATATAATCTTTAAAACATAGATTTTTGTTTCTGATACATCACTAACTACTATTTACCGTAAAAAGTAAAATCCCCTATGTAGCCCTTTTCTGGGGGGCTATTTTTGGAAAATATTCTAAAAACCTTAAATAGTTTGATGATTCTATATTACTTTAGTTAGTAAAACGCGGTTCTCATCTACGACTTTTTCGTGCATGCACTGATGAAAAATCGGGTGTAAGGTGTGTTCCTGTTGCGAGAATGAGGAGTCCTAGTGCAATGCCGTAGAAGAGGGGCGGACGCATTGTTTGTCCTTAAATTCCCAATCGTGGACCAAATCAAATATTTTGGACAAAATGAGTCGAACACTTTTTATTTCATACAGATTTTATTTTAAAAAATTTCCAAAATGAAATCTTGTAAAATCTTTCAAAAACATCCCTTCATTTGTACTTTTAAAATCTCATCAAAATTCTGCTTGCTAAATCTCATGATATCTCCTGTGTCTGATATAAACTTAAGAAATCTCTTAAAATATCTATATATATTCTTTTTAATAATTTATGTATATAGGTACTCATAAAATCTTTTAAATTCGCATCTTGTTTGTCAAATCTGGTTGTAGTTGCATGTCTACGTTCTACAATTTAATACTTATGTAATCTTGCCAAATCTTCACAGCCCTTTATCCTATTTCTCATGAAATCTTGTAAAATCTTTTAAAAACGTCCCTTCTTTTAAACTTGTGAAATCTTGTAACATCTCATCAAAATCTTGTTTGCTAAACCTTATGAAATCTCATGTGTCTGGTGTAACATAATGAAATCTTGTGAGTTTTCAATAGTCATAAATTATTTGAAAATAGTGTCTGGTGTAACATCATGAAACACCATAAGAATTTGTCAGTTTTCATGTGGCATACATTTTTGCCAGGTCAAGTCTCTTCAAAACAATAAAATCTCTTAAAATATCATCAAGACTTGATCAGTTTTTCACAGTTTTGAAGTGTTTTTTTTGGCAGGGTAGCTCTAGCTTCTGGTGAAAGGAGCTTTTCCAAATTGTTTAACTTGATGAAAATTGTTTAAAGGGGCAGTTCACCAAAAAGAGTTAGGCTCAATCGAAGTCACTGTCCGTTTTTTAGGCTACATCTTTTGACAAAACGTCTACAGGAGATTCAATAAAAAATGTAATATGGCGCGGTACAGGGTGTCCCGCTATATTTTGACCCCCCCCCACCGTTTAGCGCCGTTATTATTAATGTTAGAAAAAAAAGTTAAATGCAAAACTTGTATAACTGTTTCCATGCTTTAAAAGTTACCAAATTTTGAAACCAACTTTGTTATTTTAAATAAAACACCCTGTGTATTGTTAAATTTTTGAATCGCCCTTTCCGTTCTAATTTCAAAAATACCTAACAGTTGACCTCTATCTATATTAGTTTGCCAGAAAAATGCAAACATCCGCTAGAGCAGAAAAATCTAAGCTTTAATCTTTCTAATACATTATGCTTATGGTGAGGATTTTTGTATTTTTCTTGGTATTTTTAAAATTAGAAAGGAAAAGGCGATTCAAATATTTAACAATATACAGGGTGTGTCATTTAAAATAACAAAGTTGGTGTCAAAATTTGACATTTGCAATGACATTTAGCGATTTTAGACAGGTAACTCTTAAAATATGCAAACAATTATACAAGTTTTGAATTTAACTTTTTTTTAACATTAATAGTAACGGCACTAACTGGGGGTCAAAATATAGTGGGACACCCTTTACAAACGGGCTTATATCTCATTCATAGAAATAATTTTATATAAAAAAAGTTTTTGAAAATCAAGCTTTTATAAAACATAAAGGGCACCCTCTCTCTCTCTTCACATTTGTTTACCGTCACTTTTTCGAGTTCCGTACGCACTATTAACCTAATCGGACGGATCATCAACTACTTTCTAACCCCAGACCAGGTCGTTTGTCCTCCTGTCGTCCTTTCCCATATTCCTCAAATTGTCATCATTAGTCAAGTGATTTGAACTGACTGGAGTATTGTTGGATATCAACCAACGATCAGACGTATCCAGAATACGGTCAGCGGCAGATAGCAGACGAGCGGCCATGCTCCGGGTCTCTACTCCCCGAGAAGGCATAACTAAAATTTGGAACACCCTGGCCAAAAGCTTAGAGGTCCCAAAAAATTTTCCACCTTCCCGCCGACCTTCAGTCAGGCGCCTCAATCAAATAAAATCAAAAAGTGCACGTGACACAACTATGGCTGCTGCCTGAATTAGTTGTGAGTTGACGTGAATTTAAAATATGGCCAAGGTGTTTGCACTTGGGGCACCTATACACATAAAACAGTTAAAAGGAGATGGCCCAAGCGACTTCCACCCGACTAAAACTAAACTACTGAAAAGTAGTTCTTCGCAAACAGTAGCGGAATAAATGGCCACTAGGCAAAACACAAAATAGTTCGAAACAACTATGGTCCTTGAAACAGTTCAACAGGTTAGGAGATTAATCCACTGGAGTACGTGATTAACGTGTACTAAAGTGTGTTGGAAGAAAGTTATGGTTTGATTCAGTTCGAATTCTTTTCCCGATGTTTCGAGACGGATCACAATCACAACCGAGCAAAAGTTATATTACGGCACTAGGATGAATTCTCGCCCTGTATATATAGGGTGAATTTAACCTTTATACGTATACGACCAGATACCGGAAACCATAAATCGTCCTGGGCCAGTTATCTGTGCTGTCCCTGCAAGCTGCTAGGGCTGGAGGGCGGATGCGTCGTCAGATGATGAGCGTCGAAAATTCTAGCGTGCTGGATGAGGCAGGATGGCGGCCAATGTGACGTCCCAGATGGCACCGGGAGTCTCAGCTTAGTTCGCTGCACCAGACTACTGCTAGACGAATCTTGAAGTTCCCAGATATTTTAATAATATCAAAACTGCAGGACATCGGCTCATCATTTTCCAATGCACACAAAACATATTTATAATCTTTTACCCCGAGCGCTGTACCAAAAAATGGTCAGCCCCCAAATAACCTTCGCGCAAACCGAGGTTATAAATATACCCCAAAACTCACTTTGCGGAGCGCAGTCAAAGCCGCACTGTGTAACAAGTCACACCATGAAAAATCCAAAAGTACTCAAAAATGTTCAAATCTAACAGCGCTATTAGTCTCTAACACCTCTAAGCCTATTATATACCAAATTTCACTTAATTCGGTTCAAAAACAAAAAAGTAGATTTCAAGAATTGAAATATAAAAAACATTGCCTAGGCCCTAGCTCCGTTAATATGAACTAACCTAAGACATGTGATATATCAAAATTTGTGTCACAAGGATGCGCAACTTGTGGCTATAACAGATTTTTGAAAAAGTTTTCGTTTTAAAAGATATTTAATATTTTGAATTTTTTCCAATCTAAACTTACAGGCAACAACTCCGTTGTCAAGCGTCAGTCCGAAAACCTAATCACACCAAAATGTGAGGCTCGGCAAGACGCTCATTTTGACATACGCCAACCTTCACCACTTCGTATAGTCCCGGAGTTATTTGCGCTTTCCTGAAAAAATTAAACAAAAAATGATGTTTTAAACTTATTCAAATCTGCTATCACTCAAATAACTTACTAAAACACCCCCGGAGAGCAAGATCCCGGGATACAAGGTGACTCCAGAATAAACCGAGAAGCTAGAATACCGATTTAGAGGCTTAAAAAGTTACTGGAAAAAGGCGATCCTACGACACTCCAGTGGTCTATCGACTTAGGGAGTGTGTAACTAGGTCCGCCTCCACGTGATATCCGATCCCATCTGTCCTGGTTACCGGCCGGATAACTTTTACACTTATTTTCTCTGGGTTTCCCCCCAAACCCTGATTTGGATCCAAAGCCCTTTTTCGGAGCTAGGGACCTTTCACGTGCTCCACTATCAATATATGGATCCCACGGTCCGACCTCTTAACGTCCATAAATTATGAAAATCCCACTGGCCAGGATTTGCTTGCATACATTAACAAGTGTCCCTTAGTAGTCCCTACGTTGTGTTTGTTTTTTTTCATCTTTGCTTTTACAGTTCTAAAGATCAATCGATTTTTCTTTTATTAAAAAAATTTACAAAAAATTAAATCAATATATAAAAATTCAGGAAAAATCAAGAAAATCCATGTAACAATATTACCCAAAATATATACACAAAATATATCAAAACCCTTTACAAAATAAATAAGAATACTGTCCTTAGAGAAGACCAATATTTATTAATCGACAGAGAGATTTCTTCATATTCCCCTGAATCAAATTATACCTGTCTATGTCTACTTTGAGATCCAATAGAGGTGAGTATCGAGCTGCTTGTTTGAACCGCCTAGGCCACCCTAGAACGATCCAATGGATTTGGATATTATAAATGGATGAATGTAACAAGCCCTAGGTAACCTTGCCGTGGCAAAGTTACAGTAAGAATATGTTATCATGGGATAAAAACTACCCGTTTAGCAATCCGCACTGTCGCCCGCCCATTGCATTACACGACAGCCGACCATAGCTTTATCAGTGACAAGCTTTATTATATTCGTATAGGTACAATATACAACAACCAAAGCACTACCTCCACCAACTTACACATTATATCATAGTGAGGTTAGTTTATGGCCACATCATTACACCCTCTGTTGACAAAGCTCAATTTCCTCCCTCTCTCTAATCCATCAAAAAACATCGGCCAACTCACTCTACAGTTCTTATGATCCCTAAGGAATAATAATATGAATGTTACCTGCAAAACTGGCTTTATACAGAGTATAAATATTTTATCCCTGCATACTTTACATAAAACAATAAACAAGATACACACTATGCCTTCCCCCCTTGAAATTTGCTTACCTAAAAATGGTTTTCGACTTAATCGTCGGGGCTGAATTGTTTCTAGTTCTACTTGAGTTCAGGTTGATTTAAAACTTAGAATGCCTGAAGAAAATAATTTGAACTTAGTGCTCTCTATTGGTGCTTACGGTAAATATAATTATGTATTCCTTTTATTTATCTTGTTTTTCTCGGACTTGAGGTAGCCCATTGGGAAAACAAGATCAACGCATCTAGGATTTGGGGTAACCCGTTGGAGCGCCGGTCAACAAAATTTCCCTTTATCCTTTTCCCTTAAAAGAAAAAACTAAAAATTTAAAAAACAGAGCTCCAAGAAGAATAATGATCGCTTGGCCTCTACTCTCGTTATTGTTCCACCGCACATGTTAGCTTTGGTTTTTATAGAAAAATGAAGATTCTATCTTCATGCAAAACCCACCCTTATGTTTTCTGTTAGTTGGTTTAAAATTTGTATAAAACCCAAAAGGAAGCCACATGTGTTGTTGCAAAAGCTGTTGCGTTTACTGCCTATGGTATCTTTCTATTTTAAGCAGCTTTAGGTTTCGTTCAAAAAATATGTGAAAGATTTTATATTAATTTTAAATTTTTAGCAAAAAATTTTCCTCATGACAAGCCCCGGTCTGAATTGTTTCATCCTCTCCGCTCCATACGGCGTTTTTCCTTAATCTCACAAAATTATGTAATTTTATAAAAAAAAAGGTCCAAGTAGACTATCGAAGGCCCCGGAAATCGAACCCGGGTTTCCTGGTTGATAGACCACGTATGTACCCACTATACCAACCAGGTCGGTTCTATAAAGTGCACTAAAAAGTAGAAAATAATTTTTAATATTCTGATATATCATAATATTAAAACAATGTCCATTCATATAGCAGAGAAATGTTAGGGTAGCCATTTATCGTAAAGTTTGTTTTGCCATCGATTACCGAAACTTGTCATTTTGGTGAACTGCCCGCTTAAGAACGTCTAGGTCACAGGACCGACTAAATTAATTAGCCCTAATTTCAATAGAGAATGCGATTGCCAAGGAAAAAAAGCAAGAAGGTGCTTCTAAATAAACAAATCATTGTTGACGTTTTGTTTTCTTGTATAAAGATTTTGTTTTCGTTCTGTTTTTTTAATAAATATTTGGTTATTTCTTTCATTCAGAGATTTTTTCGTTTTAAACTTTTAATAGGTGTATGTCTTTATTTGTTATTAATAAATGTAGTTTTTCATTTATTTTGCATTTAGTTATTTTTTTACATGTCTAGTTTTATTACTCGAGCGGTCAAAAGTCTGGGACCGACCCTGGTATGACAAAGAAACACGATTTAAATAAGATCATAGGGCAGTCTAACAAAACAGCTGATCAGATGGCTGCCGTGGGGTAAAACAAAAACAATGAACTTTTTTATAGTTTTGTGAGAAAGTTGGTGGATTTTTTGAGAAGTTTATTATGTTGTGTTATTAATCGGACATTTCAGTATAAAACAGCCACCCCCCCATCAGCTTTGGGTCGATATTTACACTAAAATGTGGTCATACGTAATCACAAAAATGTCCTTTACTTAGAACAGAAAAAAAAACTGTTGAAAAACTCACCAACTTTCTCAAAAACCTACAAAAAATTCATTGTTTATTGTTTTCCCACGGCGGCCATATTGAATTGGCGACTTTGACATGACTTTGACAATTTCTTAGATTGCCCTATTGAAATATAGGCTATTAGAATCCTAAAATTCGAAGTAATTAAAAAATTACAGATGAAATAAAATTGATAATTCCCACAGGACCATTAGCGCATAATAAAGATATTGCACTCGCAAATGATTATATATTAAAGTGAAGAATGCCTTATTTTTTTAAGTAGAAAGGGCAGCAAGTCCAACGTCGGATTCACTATTAAACAGGAGTCCAACTTAAAGAAAAATATCTTAGTGCCCATTTACTTTCGACAAATATCTAAAAAGAATACTGCGCACACGATACTAAAAGATTGCACCCTGCGTCGTATGTCTGTGGTCTAGTCAATAATAAAGCAAACGAATCACAAACATTCCTCTTTAACGTAACAGACACCAACATGTGAGTGTAATTCGAGATTTCCTGACACCAGCTGCGACGAACGGGACAACAATTTTTTAACATTAAAACTATATGTAAACTGAACTTTTAACACTAAAAATGCCGACACTTATGACTTTATGAAAATACCCTTGGGGCATTGGCACCACCTCGAAGTGTAAAGCACCCAGGTTACGTTTAATCTGTAACAACAACTAAATGAGCGTAAAAAAGGTCAGTCAAGCCACACCCCCCAAAATATATTCGAGTTTTGATATGCTTATAATTTTGAACTAATTTTGAACCACTTTTAAAAATTTTGAACCATCCTGATTTTTTTCGATCTCCTAATCTCACAAAAAAGAATTTCGAAAAATCTACTATTTAACACATGCACATGTTAGGTACCAAAAGTCTAACAAAGATGGAAATAGTTTTGATTACGTGATTTCTAGTTCTTGAATAAATAAAAAAAAATCACAGAAATTAGGTTGATTAAATTTTTTTAAGTTGTACAAAAATTAGTTAGTTCAAAATTCTAAACATATCAAAGTTCGAAATTTTTTTGAGGGGGGTGTGGCTGGACGTCTGGCTGCATTTTGAATAAAAAAAAAACAGGAAGGAGTGTGGTTCAAAATGGTTTTTAAAAGTGGTTCAAAATTAGTTCGAAATTATAAGCATATCAAAACGCGAATATCTTTCGGGGAGGGGGGGGCGTGGTGGCCTGACTGACGTCGTAAAAGTCATAGTTTTTCTAGAGGCAAACAGCAAGGGATCCCATAAGCAAAAATAGATGCAGTGTCAGGAAACCTTAAACCTCCAATGCCGACATTGATGACTTAACACCACTCCGAAGTGTAAAGCAGCGAGATTACGATAAGTCTCTGTTATTTTGATATTTTGGAGCAAGCGGAGACAAGTTTTTTTTAAAAATATTAACTTATCTTCCTAGAGAAACACTATCATGGCATTAGAATTGAAACTGGACGTCTACCTCTTCAATACAAGATATCCAAAAATTTGCTACTCCACAAGGAAAATTCAAAATACAATTATAGATGTCTTCTTTTAAATATGCAAATTCAATATCTCAGTTACGCCTGGGTGCCGATTCTTGAATTCCGTAGGAAAGGTCGCACGGGAACGGTCACCTCCCTGATATCGACCAATAACACGCTTTAGCTATCACGAGTTATCCGAAACCTATCCGACCACGGCCGAACTTACCCCGATTGCCGTGTATCGAAGGAACGTTCCTACACTTTCATACATCTGCCTCTCAGCAGGAGAACGGGTGCTCTTGAAAAACGATAATCAAGTCAGCTTTGAGCGTGAACCGTACCAGCTTGGCAGCTTCTGAGCCTTCTTTTTGGTCGAAACAAAGGATGGGTACGTTCCCAGTCGACCATTCTCTCGAAATTCAAAAATCGGCACCCTGGCGTCAAAGTATATAACATTTTATTTTAATATTATCTCACATGCATAGGCTGGATCAAAAGTTAATTTGTATCATTTGCAATTTACAATAATTGAGCGCTCAATTTAAGGAAGCCTTCGCACTTCTGCTATAACACAGATAGTCGGAACAGAAACTGATTTTGTTTATATATTAGATAAAAAAATGACATATGTGTCGCAAAACAAATTTCAAACTTTGTTATAAACATTCTAATGCTAAGATCTTTCATAATGAACGAATAATATTGGAAGATATTTAACTTAAATATAGTCAATAATTAATTTACTGTTATTTTTATTACTACTAATAATGTATTATTTTAGGTTTTTAATTTTTTAAAGAGCTTATTTGTTTTATTTACCTTATACTTAAATTTGTGCCCAAATTTCTTGTCTATATGAATGTAATTTTCATGAAAAGATAATAAAGAAAATGAAATTAAATGAATAAACGATAATTCTAAACTATACCAACAACATCATTATCGTAAAAATTATGGTTCTACTGGGAGCAAAGTAAAATCAACCCCTCACACCTTACTAAAGTGCCCAGAACTCGCCTATTGCAGATCTCAATCTTCTGAAAGAGGAAAGTATCCAGGAGCAAGGAGCAAGGAGGGGCTAAAAAACAATTTCAGCATCTTAAAAATTATTATGGTTCTACTAGAAGCAAAGTAGAATCAGCCTCTCATATCTTGTTTGAGTGTCTGGATCCAGTCTGCTTGGGTTCATATCGTTTTTGATGCAGAGGATTAGTATAGCCATCCAGAGAAGCTACGCAGCTTCTGTGTTAGGTACTTTATCCGAAATGAAGCAATTGGACGAAGTGTTTAGTTTTTTAGTTGATTTACTTTTTAATATTTATATTTATTATTTTATAAGAAATAGTATTATATTATCTAAAAGGGGGGGTGGGGGAGGGGGGTGTGGCTGGACGTCTGGCTGCATTTTGAATAAAAAAAAAACAGGAAGGAGTGTGGTTCAAAATGGTTTTTAAAAGTGGTTCAAAATTAGTTCGAAATTATAAGCATATCAAAACGCGAATATCTTTCGGGGAGGGGGGGCGTGGTGGCCTGACTGACGTCGTAAAAGTCATAGTTTTTCTAGAGGCAAACAGCAAGGGATCCCATAAGCAAAAATAGATGCAGTGTCAGGAAACCTTAAACCTCCAATGCCGACATTGATGACTTAACACCACTCCGAAGTGTAAAGCAGCGAGATTGCGATAAGTCTCTGTTATTTTGATATTTTGGAGCAAGCGGAGACAAGTTTTTTTAAAAAATATTAACTTATCTTCCTAGAGAAACACTATCATGGCATTAGAATTGAAACTGGACGTCTACCTCTTCAATACAAGATATCCAAAAATTTGCTACTCCACAAGGAAAATTCAAAATACAATTATAGATGTCTTCTTTTAAATATGCAAATTCAATATCTCAGTTACGCCTGGGTGCCGATTCTTGAATTCCGTAGGAAAGGTCGCACGGGAACGGTCACCTCCCTGATATCGACCAATAACACGCTTTAGCTATCACGAGTTATCCGAAACCTATCCGACCACGGCCGAACTTACCCCGATTGCCGTGTATCGAAGGAACGTTCCTACACTTTCATACATCTGCCTCTCAGCAGGAGAACGGGTGCTCTTGAAAAACGATAATCAAGTCAGTTTTGAGCGTGAACCGTACCAGCTTGGCAGCTTCTGAGCCTTCTTTTTGGTCGAAACAAAGGATGGGTACGTTCCCAGTCGACCATTCTCTCGAAATTCAAAAATCGGCACCCTGGCGTCAAAGTATATAACATTTTATTTTAATATTATCTCACATGCATAGGCTGGATCAAAAGTTAATTTGTACCATTTGCAATTTACAATAATTGAGCGCTCAATTTAAGGAAGCCTTCGCACTGCTGCTATAACACAGATAGTCGGAACAGAAACTGATTTTGTTTATATATTAGATAAAAAAATGACATATGTGTCGCAAAAAAAATTTCAAACTTTGTTATAAACATTCTAATGCTAAGATATTTCATAATGAACGAATAATATTGGAAGATATTTAACTTAAATATAGTCAATAATTAATTTACTGTTATTTTTATTACTACTAATAATGTATTATTTTAGGTTTTTAATTTTTTAAAGAGCTTATTTGTTTTATTTACCTTATACTTAAATTTGTGCCCAAATTTCTTGTCTATATGAATGTAATTTTCATGAAAAGATAATAAAGAAAATGAAATTAAATGAATAAACGATAATTCTAAACTATACCAACAACATCATTATCGTAAAAATTATGGTTCTACTGGGAGCAAAGTAAAATCAACCCCTCACACCTTACTGAAGTGCCCAGAACTCGCCTATTGCAGATATCAATCTTCTGAAAGAGGAAAGTATCCAGGAGCAAGGAGGGGCTAAAAAACAATTTCAGCATCTTAAAAATTATTATGGTTCTACTAGAAGCAAAGTAGAATCAGCTTCTCATATCTTGTTTGAGTGTCTGGATCCAGTCTGCTTGGGTTCATATCGTTTTTGATGCAGAGGATTAGTATAGCCATCCAGAGGAGCTACGCAGCTTCTGTGTTAGGTACTTTATCCGAAATGAAGCAATTGGACGAAGTGTTTAGTTTTTTAGTTGATTTACTTTTTAATATTTATATTTATTATTTTATAAGAAATAGTATTATATTATCTAAAATAAAAATAAACTAAATTATATTTCAAAAAAAAAACTAAAAAGTATCAAGGGTTTCTTTGAGGCGTTTTATAAATAGGATCATTTGGACATCACCCTTTACAAAATTATTTTGAAAATTGAAGGCAAAATTATTTACTAAAAATGTTACGCCCCTGTCTGTTTGAAGCTCTGTCTGGAAAAGATTTTGTTGCGGGAAGACCTGTATGTGTTTCAAGTTTTTATTTATCGAACTTTTTTTTGTTATGCACGTTTTATGTAGGGGTGCAAACAGGATGCATCAAGTGTGCAGTGTCATTAACAGGTTACCGGTTGCACGTTTCGGTCTCACACTGTTGGCTTCGTTGGGATGTTTATATTTATAGAAACTGTGTCCCTTAAAAGGGCGTTTAGGTAGAATAAGGGAGAGGTGGGGCGTGCATGCGTTTAATTTTGTGGGCGGTGAAAAAATATATTATTTCAGTTTCAGAAAAAATGTTTTTATTTAATATTTTTAAACTGGACCCAAAAGTTACTTGGAAGATATATCATACTGGGGCTAAAAACTCCTTTTATGCACTTTAGGGATTAAAAGTGCACTTTTAATCCCTCATTTTAGGGATAAAAGGGTCACTTTTAATCACTCAAGGATTAAAAATGATTTTAATCCCTGGGGGATTTAAAGTAAAGTTTTCAAAATTAAACAGCATATGCATTACTTAAATCTAGTTCTTATTATGATATATAGGAGCACCTTTTCATCCGTAAAATTCTCTGCATGCTGTTCAGCGCACCATTTTCGGTAATCACGAAACTGTTTCTTGTAAACCTCGCGGGACTTTTGTGGAAGAAGGCTAGCTATGGCATTCTCAAAAAAAAAATGATGTATGATTTTTCTGGACTCACCGTTTGGTGACGCCGTTTGATAACAACAACTGACTGACATTTGTTTTGTGCCATAGCAACACTTCCATGGCACAATAAATTTTGAGTGAATCCACCATGCCAACAACAATCAATGACAACTATCAGTAATACGAGCTGTCAATCTTGAAACTAGAGTACCATTAAGTGGTCTACTGTTAATTTTGTGATATTTTGTTTTTAGTTTCTCGCATTCTAAAGTGCATAAAATAGTATATAAACCTCGTGACTAAAGTATATTTTAATCCCTTGGCGAATTGTAGCCCTCCCTACGGTCGGGCTACAAACCTTTCGCCGTGGGATTAAAAGAGGCACTTTAGTCCCTAGGTTTATAATGTACTATTATAAGTACAGATGTAAAAATTCTAATGTAGGATTTAAAGTCATTTACCTACGACCAACCCATAATACTAATTTAACGAGCGTCCCAACATGACTGTAATGGACCATTTACGCTCGTAGGATAGTAATGAAGCTTATACGTAAACCACAAGATGGCGTGACAAGCGATAAAACTTTATTTTATAAGGACACTAATTGACGCAAAAATATGAATTAGTTTTCTATATTTTTAGGACAATAAATATTTATTAAACGTACGATATATGAAAAGTCCCTTAGTAACCTTATTTGTTTTGACATTTTAGATAGAACGTCATTGAAACTTCAGGTTATGAAGGTTGTTGACTTAACAGTGTTCGCGGTTGATATTTTTAATAATTTCTGATATTTATGATAACATTTTCATTGGTCGTAAGTAAAGCATAGTACACTAACTTGCATATTACACGCTCAGAAAAATCAAGACACTCGCCTGCGGCTCGCGTCTCAAACTTCATCTTCGCGTTTAATGACCATCATAACATGCTTGTTACCTAAACTACTATTATTGATGAGTAGTTATTTTTACGGATTTTACATTTAAATTGTAGACGAGGGACTTAAATCGGTTTTATTTTTAATTGATGTCAGGCTATAAACGGCAGGGGCGACCGCAGGGGGGGGGAGCGACTGCTTACCTTACCCACTATTTAAAAACGACATTTAACGAAAAACCTGAAAGAAATCAAGGCGGCGCGAACTAAAATCGTAACAATATTAAAAACGTACATTTTTAGTATACCTAATGTATAATTAACCCTAGGTTAGTCACGTGGGGTACATATGTCAGCGAGTATCTAAAAATCAGCAATATCTCGAGTATCCGCAAAAATAAGTCAACGGCACTCTTAGTATCCCTGTGGTTATACAGGGTGTTCATTTTAAAACTTCCCACCTAAGATTTACGTATTTAGAGTCTAACTTTAGAGAAATTCTCGGACATGTCGATTGTTTATTGAAGGACACATTTTCTTGAAATTTTTGTAGCGCGCACCCCCTTTGAGGGGAATTCTTTAATCTTATATTTGGAATAGGGAAAGTGGGCCGTGTGATACCTTTTTTGTCTTAAGGTCGTAGTTAGAATCTGGGGAATTGTTTTTAGCAACACTGTATGGGTAATCAAATTAACTATGTCGACCTCATTTTTTTGCAAGATTTTACGTCATTGAATTTGTTTTCCATGGCAACGCGGAGACTTTATTTATGTTTATCCACAGTGGGACACCAGAGATTTTTTAGCACCGGGTCAAAAATTTGGGGTTAGATTACTTATTTTAATTTTTTGCGTTCTACGCCGCTAAAACACTAAAATAAAAGAAAACCATTTATTTCAGAATTACCTGCTAAAAAAACGCTACCCAACTACGTATTAAAGTACCTGGGTGTTATGTTTAAGGTTGCATTTACAGGTCTATTTATAAATGAATCGGAAACACTTCCGCTAGCTGATACCGACAACAGGTTAACTTAAAAGCATGCAGATTTAAAAATCGGCTACTGGCGCTAGACGAAATAATCGTATTCTATTTTAAACAGGAGCGTCAACGACTAAAAAGAGTCTTTCCAACCTCTAAATGGAGCTTCACTGACCTGTTTTGTTAGTACTCAAGTATCCGTGTGTTTTTCAAAAGTGAGGTTCTAAAATCTATCCTTTACACTCCAAGATTTCACCAGTACAATTGCACATAACTATGCCGCAATAATTTAAATTAAAAAAAAAATGGTTGAATCAAAATAAAAACAAAATTATGTGGGGTTATGGGCGCCGAATGTTTCTGTGCGAATTCTTAGTAATCCCATCGAGCCAGTAAAGTTCTCTTGGTTTTTGATGACTCGGGGTAATGCCCGCGCAGCGGAGGGCGACCGCACACGCGGAGTGGTTTCATATTTGTTTTAGAACAATGTTTTTCAAAACACATTTTTGAAAGATAAACATAACCTCGAATGGTTTTCTGTCAGAAAACGTAATAATACTCTTCTGTTCCACTGCGGCCCGATTAAAAGTTTGTTGACAAAACACCTGCACTTGAAATGCGTGTGTCTCCCAATGAAGTGTGATTGATTGATCGGTTTTCTTTTCCGGAGTGCACAGGCTTTTAGAAAAAAAGACACTTAGTTTTTATTTTCGCTAAGGCAAGGAAATATAAAAAGGAAATATATATATTTTTTTTGTAAATCGGGTTTGTTCTAAACCGCAATTGTTTTGAGGCTTTTGGGATAGATTACAGCACCAGAGCTTTTATTTGGAAAAAAAAATAATTGAGAATTTTGAAAAATCCTTCAGATATTTTTATTAAGCATTTAAAAATGATCACCCCTGCAAAATTTCAGCTAATTCTGATGTTTAGTTTTCACTGTGCACGTGCACGGTGATTAAAAAATTAAAGAACAAGGCGTTGCCAGTTGTACTTTTTTTTACTTAAAATCTGGGGAGAAACTATAGCCTTAATACAAGTTGAGGTGCGCGCTATAAAAATTTCAAAAAGTGTCCTCGAATAAAAAGTCGATGTGTCCGAGGATTTTTCCAAAATCAGAGGCTAAATACGTTAAGTGAGAAGTTTTGAAATAAACACCCTGAATATAAAGAATACCCATTCGACAACCCCCCTGAGTTTTTGACTTAAGAGAATGATTCCCTTGACTGTTGACACTTAGGAGAAGAAAACAGTATCTTGTTTGAAGAACACTAGTTAAAGTTGCAAGTTACCCGTTTTCTTTGATCAAGATATGATTTCTTGGGTAAAGAATCCAGTTTCTTGGGTAAAGAAAGCAGTTTCTTGGGTATAAAGAAACCAGTATCTTATATAAAGAAACAAGTTTCTTGGATAAAGGAATTTGATGCTCTTGGATCAAAAGCATATTTTTAAAAAAATTATATAAAAAATAATATATATTAGTATCAAATTAAATTTTCACAGTATAAGAATGCTTTGCCTCTTTCACATCTTTTGGATGCGTCCTGTGAACTGTCTCTACATTTGGCAAACGATGCAGTTTTCAGTGGGCCCTGGCGACATTGCGGATTCGATACCCATTCCTAAAATTGAGACTGGAACCGATCAAGTCCGCTTTTGCTTATAACGAAGTAGATTTTTTTCGCACCGAACAGACTATCTCAACCTACACGGTAAAAAAGGATCTCTTCCCTAAACACAAAATCGGTCAACCCCCTTGAGTACCTTTGTTTAAGGTCAGGATTTCCTAGAAAAATCCGTTTCGTTTTCTGAAGAGAATTATGGTCTTAATTCAAGAACCCAGGAGGGTTGGCCCCTTTCAAAGAAAGCTGCGACCGCCACTGTGTCAGGCTATAGATGGCCATTAACGTACAGTGACGCCATTCTTATTATACACGCATTCTTTATCACCCAGACACCAGTAACCTCTTTGATCTTTTCAATTACTTTTATTGAGCTGATTGCTTGTAGTTTACAGCAGTACTGGAACAACTAATAGGCTGCGGTCGGATGTTATTTTCACAGATAATAATTGATTATTATTACCGGACTATAAAGTTCTCTAAGCATAGATAGCCTGACTTTGAGAAAGTTGGAACTATTTTTGACAGTTAAGCAAGCGCAGTTTTAGAAAACCAGTTTTTGTCTTAGCAATCAACGTTTTCTTTGGTCTTTCACAGTGAATTTCCCAATAATATAACGCCCATTTACCAGTAGTCCAGTACTTAGTACCTTAGGTGGAACAAAGTGAACGTGACAATCGCCCTCCAATAGGGTATCCCCTGAAACTTCCCCCTTCACATAATTGTCCCCCTTTTATACATTCAGAGAAATCAGTACTGCACGACCCCCCCCCCCCGTTGGAGCTTTGCACCCAACCCGACCCAACCATGTTTTTAAAATATTTTGATTGATCATTAATTATTACAATTTTATTAACATGATTATGAAAAATATTATGTATTTTTCTTGTTCTCACTAACCTAACTCAACATCTACTAAAGCCCCCCCTTTAAAATCGGCTGTATCCGCCCTGACTGGGGAGATGACGACAGTTTTGGCGTGATTGAGGGACGAACATACATACACACAAACAAACACACACATTAGCATTTATCATATTATTAGGATTAGAATTCATTTGCATCTAGAGTATCGTTCATAATTGGAATAGTCATTGCAATAGTCGTAATTTTTGTTATAACGCACGCTCTGTTACTGTCTTATTAACAAGAAAAACAGTGACAGAGCGTGCGTTATAACAAAAATTACGACTATTGCAATGACTATTCCAATTATAAACGATACTTAATATGATACCTTTTATGAGACACCTCTTTTTATGTATCTCACACAAGTAGTACACTAAAAAACTATAAATTTCAAATTTAAGTTTTTTTTACAAAATTAGTAAAATAGTCAAAATATTTATTAAATATTCATATAAACAATTATTATACATTATCGATGAGAAAGAAATACTGCGTTGTTCCGCTATTTAAGCATCTTTCTATGGTTTCCTGTTTGTAAGGTAAGATTACTGACTTACTGGGTGTAATTTTACGAAATATTATTAGTAAGTAAGTGCTATATTTCTGCACAACAAGGTAACAAAATTGTTGCTTTTGAGTTACATCACTTTACATAATCTAAAACATACATATAAAAAATTGGTGCTAGAAAGCACGGATAGTCCATCATACAATCAATTATTTTATGTTGAAAGGAAATGCAAATATCTCGAAAACTGTAGATTTGAAAGATTTGAAACTCATTACAAAATTTTTGGGTAATATTTACGAAAACCAAAATCTGAAAACCGCATATCAGTATCTGCTTTACTTCTAAAGTTATGATTTTTTTTATATATTTTAAAGTTTTTTCAAATAACTCGAAAGCTAAAGCTCCCACGAATTTGGACTTTATAACAAAATTTGTAGTCCATATTCATGGAATCTTGCTTTTGTTCCAAAGTTATAATTTTTTTTAAATATTTTATACCCCTTTTCCCTCCTTTCAACCCCCACCACCCTACCCAAAAGTTAATCAGTTCATGGACAGGCGATAGAGAATTTTTGTACCAAATTTCGTTAAAATCGAGAAAGGCGTTCTTGAGTTATCGTGTATATAGACAGACAACAGACCGACAGACCCGCAGATAACTTTTTTTTTCGTCGATTACGATGTTTTGGAACCTTAGTAACTCATTTTTGATAAAATTAAGAGAATTCAAAATTTCACGATTTTAATAGTCCCCTATACCATATTGCTATTGTGGACTAAAAATTGAAACAGTGACGATCATAGGATGGGTGGGGCTAACTCTAAAATTACAGCAATTAAAAAATTGAGTTGCAAACTAAGGGCTAAAGATGAACAAATATTTCCAAGGATGGCATAATAATATTTTGCCTGAAATCACTTTTCACCATTGGGTCTGGCCTCGCCGCTCCAGAAGATCAGTATCAAGGTGAATTTGGTTTTTAGTTCTTCTTCTTTTAGGCATCCTACAGACCCTTAGATTAACTTGAAGGTTAACCTGCGGGCTTCGGTTTTTCGCAGGTCAATTTGTGTCTGAGCCAATTCTGAAGGAGCGTTCAGTCTCTGGCTCGGCTCGTCATGTACACAAAAATTTTGATATTTCGTGCGGAAATGAAGGTGTGTGTGTAATCATTTGCGCCAACGCTTTATTCCTTTAGTGAACATTTTAGCGTTATAAATTTATTAATAATAATAATAATAATAATAATAATAATAGTCCAAGGACCTGTTTCATTGTTTAATGTTAATGGTAGAGTAGAAACGTACGATGGAACAGGAAAAACAATAAAACCCCCAACAAGAAAAGTTTATGCCTTCTTCGATTTTTTTTTCACACAAACAACGCTTAAATATAAGCAGCCATAGAGCACACGGCGTTATTGATTCCCGCCATCATGCCAAAATGCTTATAGACATAAACTTTCATGACTCTGAACCGGAACCAAAATTGGTAATTATGCAGTATACGGTTTTCTGCCATTCTTGATTTTTTATGAAAAATTCTTTATGCGGGCACCTACTAGGGTCCCTAGAACCCCAAATCCGCCGACGCCGGTTGTTTTTTAATTTTTTTTTTTGTTTTTTTAATTTTTTTTCACTACAACAACCCAATCCAACACAGCCCAACACAACCTAATCCAACCCAACCCAAAATCGTATACTGCATAATTACCCCAAAATCATATAAAAAAAACTAGAACTAAATACATCCTGATGACATTGTATAGGCACTTCGAATCTGCTCGACGCCAAACCTACGCACGCCAACCTTCAGCTATAAGGTTATTTCTTTTTTTTCTTTAAGAGCCCTTTTCGGACGTAGGCTATTATCATCGCGTTCTTGAACACTATCCACTTTTTTTCTGAAAAGTGTCATAGTACTAACACCATACACCATACCATTGACTTAGAATTTTTAAGCCATAATATGCGAACCGGGCGTCCTTTTAATTTTTTTAAACTTCACAGAGCCTGGCTGTCTGTCTATTAAATCTTGCTATTCCTTTTTGACATATTTATTTACCAAAAAAGTGCGGAAAGTGGTACTTTTGCGCACGCGACAGCTGTTGCACCAACGACGCGGAGCGGAGTTCGGGCAAGCCGTCAAAGGTGGAATAGTCATTTTCCGCAAGAGTCAGGTACAATGTTTTTCCTACGATTGTTTTCGTCCATTTTATTAAAAAAAAATACGCAAAGGTTTTATAATAATGCTAAAAAATTACACATAAAATAGAATAGTTATATAAATCATTTAATTAGTCCTAAATATCTTCATTTTTAACAATACAAAAATTATTTTATTATTTATTCCTTTTTGACATATTTATTTACCTAACAAGTGCGGAAAGTGGTACTTTTGCGCACGCGACAGCAGTTGCACCAACGACGCGGAGCGGAGTTCGGGCAAGCCGTCAAAGGTGGAATAGTCATTTTCCGCAAGAGTCAGGTACAATGTTTTCCTACGATTGTTTTCGTCCATTTTATTTTAAAAAAAAATACGCAAAGGTTTTATAATAATGCTAAAAAATGACACATAAAATAGAATAGTTATATAAATCATTTAATTAGTCCTAAATATCTTCATTTTTAACAATACAAAAATTATTTTATTATTTATTCCTTTTTGACATATTTATTTACCTAACAAGTGCGGAAAGTGGTACTTTTGCGCACGCGACAGCTGTTGCACCAACGACGCGGAGCGGAGTTCGGGCAAGCCGTCAAAGGTGGAATAGTCATTTTCCGCAAGAGTCAGGTACAATATTTTTCCTACGATTGTTTTCGTCCATTTTATTAAAAAAAAATACGCAAAGGTTTTATAATAATGCTAAAAAATGACACATAAAATAGAATAGTCATATAAATCATTTAATTAGTCCTAAATATCTTCATTTTTAACAATACAAAAATTATTTTATTATTTATTCCTTTTTGACATATTTATTTACCTAACAAGTGCGGAAAGTGGTACTTTTGCGCACGCGACAGCTGTTGCACCAACGACGCGGAGCGGAGTTCGGGCAAGCCGTCAAAGGTGGAATAGTCATTTTCCGCAAGAGTCAGGTACAATATTTTTCCTACGATTGTTTTCGTCCATTTTATTAAAAAAAAATACGCAAAGGTTTTATAATAATGCTAAAAAATGACACATAAAATAGAATAGTTATATAAATCATTTAATTAGTCCTAAATATCTTCATTTTTAACAATACAAAAATTATTTTATTATTTATTCCTTTTTGACATATTTATTTACCAAAAAAGTGCGGAAAGTGGTACTTTTGCGCACGCGACAGCAGTTGCACCAACGACGCGGAGCGAAATTCGGGCAAGCCGTCAAAGGTGGAATAGTCATTTTCCGCAAGAGTCAGGTACAATGTTTTTCCTACGACTGTTTTCGTCCATTTTATTTAAAAAAAAAATACGCAAAGGTTTTATAATAATGCTAAAAAATGACACATAAAATAGAATAGTTATATAAATCATTTAATTAGTCCTAAATATCTTCATTTTTAACAATACAAAAATTATTTTATTATTTATTCCTTTTTGACATATTTATTTACCTAACAAGTGCGGAAAGTGGTACTTTTGCGCACGCGACAGCAGTTGCACCAACGACGCGGAGCGGAGTTCGGGCAAGCCGTCAAAGGTGGAATAGTCATTTTTCGCAAGAGTCAGGTACAATGTTTTCCTACGATTGTTTTCGTCCATTTTATTTAAAAAAAAAATACGCAAAGGTTTTATAATAATGCTAAAAAATGACACATAAAATAGAATAGTTATATAAATCATTTAATTAGTCCTAAATATCTTCATTTTTAACAATACAAAAATTATTTTATTATTTATTCCTTTTTGACATATTTATTTACCTAACAAGTGCGGAAAGTGGTACTTTTGCGCACGCGACAGCTGTTGCACCAACGACGCGGAGCGGAGTTCGGGCAAGCTGTCAAAGGTGGAATAGTCATTTTCCGCAAGAGTCAGGTACAATATTTTTCCTACGATTGTTTTCGTCCATTTTATTAAAAAAAAATACGCAAAGGTTTTATAATAATGCTAAAAAATGACACATAAAATAGAATAGTTATATAAATCATTTAATTAGTCCTAAATATCTTCATTTTTAACAATACAAAAATTATTTTATTATTTATTCCTTTTTGACATATTTATTTACCAAAAAAGTGCGGAAAGTGGTACTTTTGCGCACGCGACAGCAGTTGCACCAACGACGCGGAGCGAAATTCGGGCAAGCCGTCAAAGGTGGAATAGTCATTTTCCGCAAGAGTCAGGTACAATGTTTTTCCTACGACTGTTTTCGTCCATTTTATTTAAAAAAAAAATACGCAAAGGTTTTATAATAATGCTAAAAAATGACACATAAAATAGAATAGTTATATAAATCATTTAATTAGTCCTAAATATCTTCATTTTTAACAATACAAAAATTATTTTATTATTTATTCCTTTTTGACATATTTATTTACCTAACAAGTGCGGAAAGTGGTACTTTTGCGCACGCGACAGCAGTTGCACCAACGACGCGGAGCGGAGTTCGGGCAAGCCGTCAAAGGTGGAATAGTCATTTTTCGCAAGAGTCAGGTACAATGTTTTCCTACGATTGTTTTCGTCCATTTTATTTTAAAAAAAAATACGCAAAGGTTTTATAATAATGCTAAAAAATGACACATAAAATAGAATAGTTATATAAATCATTTAATTAGTCCTAAATATCTTCATTTTTAACAATACAAAAATTATTTTATTATTTATTCCTTTTTGACATATTTATTTACCTAACAAGTGCGGAAAGTGGTACTTTTGCGCACGCGACAGCTGTTGCACCAACGACGCGGAGCGGAGTTCGGGCAAGCCGTCAAAGGTGGAATAGTCATTTTCCGCAAGAGTCAGGTACAATATTTTTCCTACGATTGTTTTCGTCCATTTTATTAAAAAAAAATACGCAAAGGTTTTATAATAATGCTAAAAAATGACACATAAAATAGAATAGTCATATAAATCATTTAATAAGTCCTAAATATCTTCATTTTTAACAATACAAAAATTATTTTAATATTTATTCCTTTTTGACATATTTATTTACCTAACAAGTGCGGAAAGTGGTACTTTTGCGCACGCGTCAGCTGTTGCACCAACGACGCGGAGCGGAGTTTGAGCAAGCCGTCAAAGGTGGAATAGTCATTTTCCGCAAGAGTCAGGTACAATGTTTTTCCTACGATTGTTTTCGTCCATTTTATTTAAAAAAAAAATACGCAAAGGTTTTATAATAATGCTAAAAAATGACACATAAAATAGAATAGTTATATAAATCATTTAATTAGTCCTAAATATCTTCATTTTTAACAATACAAAAATTATTTTATTATTTATTCCTTTTTGACATATTTATTTACCTAACAAGTGCGGAAAGTGGTACTTTTGCGCACGCGACAGCTGTTGCACCAACGACGCGGAGCGGAGTTCGGGCAAGCCGTCAAAGGTGGAATAGTCATTTTCCGCAAGAGTCAGGTACAATATTTTTCCTACGATTGTTTTCGTCCATTTTATTAAAAAAAAATACGCAAAGGTTTTATAATAATGCTAAAAAATGACACATAAAACATATAAATCATTTAATTAGTCTTAAATATCTTCATTTTTAACAATACAAAAATTATTTTAATATTTATTCCTTTTTGACATATTTATTTACCTAACAAGTGCGGAAAGTGGTACTTTTGCGCACGCGACAGCTGTTGCACCAACGACGCGGAGCGGAGTTCGAGCAAGCCGTCAAAGGTGGAATAGTCATTTTCCGCAAGAGTCAGGTGCAATGTTTTTTCTACGATTGTTTTCGTCCATTTTATTTAAAAAAAAAAATACGCAAAGGTTTTATAATAATGCAAAAAAATGACACATAAAATAGAATAGTTATATAAATCATTTAATTAGTCCTAAATATCTTCATTTTTAACAATACAAAAATTATTTTAATATTTATTCCTTTTTGACATATTTATTTACCTAACAAGTGCGGAAAGTGGTACTTTTGCGCACGCGACAGCAGTTGCACCAACGACGCGGAGCGGAGTTCGGGCAAGCCGTCAAAGGTGGAATAGTCATTTTCCGCAAGAGTCAGGTACAATGTTTTTCCTACGATTGTTTTCGTCCATTTTATTTAAAAAAAATACGCAAAGGTTTTATAATAATGCAAAAAAATGACACATTTAACAATACAAAAATCGTGCAAAAAAGTAACTTTTCAGCACTCGTGCACAAAAGTTACTTTTCCGCACGATTTTACTTTTCCGCACGATTTTTTTATGCATGGACAAATAATGGAACAAGATTTTTTTCTGAATGAGAAACAGTACCTATAGCTAGTAATTTGATTTGAAGTAAAAATCTAGTATATCTTGGATTAAAATATTGTGCTTTAAAAAATCGTGCGGAAAAGTAAAAAAATTGTGCGGAAAAGTAACTTTTCAAGTCATAACTTTACATTTTCCAGTTTTCGTGGATATCCTTTTAAAAATTGATTTTACAGTATTATTGCTTTTATTTAAATTATTTCTCCCGAAACCCACCCGTAGGTTAGCTTTATTATGAGTGGTGCGTTCACGCCCGTCCACTGAGACCTGCTTGATGGTCTATTGTGGCTCATCCCTACGTAGATGTCACCCAGCCCAATCTCCCTGACATAAGAGATCAGTCTGTTCGGTGAGACTGTTTTCCAGTCTTGAGGCTCAGTTAAGCCTCAGCCAAATATCCTTATTCTTGTCCTTTGCAGCGCTACGCACTGATCTATAATGTGTTCTGGCGTTTCCTCCTCCCAGCTATAGAACCTACACCAGGGTGTGTTGCTTACTCCCAGTCTGTTTATGTGCTTGTTCAGTCGGCACTGCCTCGTGTATAGTCCCGTGATTATTCTCAGGCTATTCCTATTGAGGTCTAAGAGCTGATCTGTTCTGCGTCTATCTGACTTGTTTAGGAACTTCTTGGAGTGTAGTTGCCCAGGCGTTGAGAGCCAGTGCTGCAACGCTTTTCTAGCTACCCACCCTTTGATTTCTTTGTCAATGGTGGCCCTTGGTATGCCGAAGCAGGGCTCAGGTCCCTGGAGCGATATCTCAGCCCCCGCTCTGGCCAGGGAGTCTGCTTTTTCATTGCCCTCAATCCCTGTATGACTTGGAACCCACATAAGGGTGATCCTGTTGGTTCTGCTCACTTGAAGTAGAGCGGTTAGGCAGTTCCAGACTAGACTCAAATCTGGGAGCGCTTAGTGCTTTCAAAGCAGCTAAGCTGTCCGACATTATCTTAATGATCTTGTTGGAGAGACCCCTGTTTGCAATATCTCTAGCGCATAGTTCTATGGCATGCATTTCGGCCTGGAATATGGTTGCTAGCTTTCCAAGTCCTACTGAGATCTCAGTCCCTGGACCTGCTACTCCTGCTCTCACGGCGTCTTTTGTTTTGGATCCATCAGTGTACCAAGCATGGTCAGCATTTATGAGTTGGTTCGATTTGTCCTGCCATTCTTCCCTTGTCGGTATCTGAACCTTGTATGGTGTTTCAAAGTTGTACTTAGGCAGCATACGGTCTGTCGGCATATTGAGAATTCGGTTGGTTCGAAAGACCTCAGCCAGTCCCGCATGGCCTGCCCAGGGTGTTCCAAGTTAAGATTCATAAACCTTGTTACCTTTGCCCTGGTCTCCTTCTCTACCCAGATCTGCAACGGAGGAAGGTTTAGCATTACTTCCATCGCTTCTAATGGAGTTGATTTCATTGCTAAAGTTATGACTCTGCAAGCGGTGTGTTGAACCTCTGCTAGATTATCTCTGGCAGATTTCTGTTTGGTTTTCGCCCACCAGGCAATTGAGCCATATGTAGTCATCGGTCTCACTACCGTTAAATAGAGCCAATAGGTTTATTTCGGTTTCATTCCCCATTACTTTCCACAGATTCTGGTGCAAGTCCAGAGCGACATCTTGGCTCTGTGGATAACTTTGTCCAGGTGGGCATTCCAGTTTAGTCTCTGATCGAGTGGTAGTCCAAGGGATTTAGCCTCCTTTTGAAAAGGGATATCATCGTATCCCACCAATACTGGTTCTCGAAGATTAAGCTTTCTTCTTCTTGTGAATGGTTTTCCTGGGGTTAATCGATAGACCTTCCGCGCACCAACAATTGCAGGATGTTGGATACCACCACGTCAAATTTGCCTCTTACTGTCACGACAACATCGTCAGAATAAGCCTGCGCCTCAATTCTGCCCGTAGCTAGGAATTCCCTTAAATGCGGATCAATAAAAAATAAGAGCGCTCGTCAACATATGCTTCATCTACTGCTGCCTGCTGATGCGGTTCAATAATCACGTAGGATAGTAAATTCTTGAACCAGTAAACCGATTTCGGTGAGGATTTTTTTTCTGTTTGGAGCGTATCCTTCAGGAAGTGTTCTTAGGCGTGTTCTATAAAAATAGGCTAAGTAATTCCAGAGATAATACGCTTCCTACACACAAATTTCAAAGAGTTTGAGATGATGAAGTTTCAAACAAAAAAGAAGTTAAAAAAACCTCCAAATCAGTTACTTCAACCGAAAAGAAACTAAAAACCAAAAGATCAAAAGATCTTAGGTGGAATTAACGAAAATTCAAACTTGGATGAGCATCCCACAAGGAACACACAAAAGATCAAAGCGAAAAGAGAAATGATTAAACGATGTTTCGCCCTGGGTAACCAGCGTGGGCTCATCAGTAGTTTCACTGGTCACCCTCCACTATACATCATTAAACACCATCACACACTCTGATTTCCAACCTTGGACCACTCACAAATAGGCATCGTTCCGCACTGGTACTTATTCAAGTTACCTGATACGAATTCGTCCTTGCGTGTTAATATTTTCAGTAGGATTATGCTCCTAAGGCAATGAAAAAAAAGAAGTTAAAAAACCTCCAAATCAGTTACTTCAACCGAAAAGAAACTAGTTGCCTTAGGAGCATAATCCTACTTGAAATATTAAAACGCCAGGACGAATTCGTATCAGGTAACTTGCATAAGTACCAGTGCGGAACGATGCCTATTTGTGAGTGGTTCAAGGTTGGAGTGTATGATGGTGTTTAATGATGTATGGGGAGGGTGACCAGTGAAACTACTGATGAGCCCACGCTGGTTACCCAGGACGAAACATCGTTTAATTATTTCTCTTTTCGCTTTGATCTTTTATGTGTTCCTTGTGGGATACTCATCCAAGTTTGACTTTTCGTTATTTCCACCCAAGATCTTTCGATCTTTTATTTTTTTTTGATGATGAAGTTTGATGTGTAGATGTAGCACCAGTTTTTCTCAGTTTCGTCAGTATTTATATATTGGAGGTTGTCAAAGTTTTAACAATTTTAAATTTTAGTTTTGTTTTATTAGCTGAGTCATGAAAATTTTTATTTTTGGGCCGGAAACGGATAAATTCATAATTTTGCTTTTTCAAGTTTTTCATAGTGCTATTATTGCTTTTATTTAAATTATTCACATGTAGAAAAGTTTCCTATAAACCCACGCGTAGCCAGGAATTCCCTAAAATGCGGGTCAATCAAAAATAGGAGCGCGCGTCAACATATGTTTCATCTACTGCTGCCTGATGCGGTTCAGAAATAATCATGAGGGGACAGTGAACTCGGAAAAGACTCTCATGCAGTCGTTAGCGCTCATTTCAATTGCACTTGATGAGATTAATTTGTTTTGCTTAATAAAGCCCTATAAAAGATCTGCAGCCACTCGCGATGTAAGCCGGCCTATAGGCTTCTTTTAATGACCATTTTTACATCGCTTCTTATACTAAATGAAAGCAATAGTACGACCATAGATTTAAGAGACTTAATATAAATGCTAATCCCTTACCCTAATAATCACCTAATGATCGGGGTGTGAAAGTAAATAAAAAATAGCTGTAAACATGCTACCATTTCTGAGGATTACAGGTGCGGATTTAAAAATGTGTAATTATTTGTTAATAAGTACACGTTTTTGGTCGAATTAAAATTTATCAACTTTATGACTAATTACGAAACGTTATAACATTAGGGTTTGATTACGTTACAAATTAATTTTCTTAAAATAATTAGGACAGGCTTAAGATACCAAGCTGATTTGTAGTTTTGAAAATCAGTTAGCAGTAGGTGTTTGGTTACAAAAGAAGTTATTTGTTGTTAATTGTGATTGTGTAGTACGTCACACGGAGATACGGGGAATAATGGCGTTACAAGAGAAATAAGTGATAAAAAACAATTTAAACGTGATATTTTGTCACTTGATACAAAAAAAGTGATATTTGACGTGGGTTATCAAAATTTGGTGCAATGAAGGAAGCAGCAGCTTTAACACGAAGATCGGTAAAAACACTGTGGCGTGTAGTAAATAAACCGATAGTTGGAAGAAGAAAAAGGAGATTAGATATGGGTGATATGGATGGATATCATTCGTAGAAAAATATATCAAATGTATAGGGAACAAATGATTCCTACTTTAAAAACATTAATTCAAAGATTAAAAAAAGATGATACAGAAATACCGTGTTGCCGTGAGACACTGAGAAGATGTATTTTAAAAAACGGTTTTAAAATAAAAAAAATAATAAACGGCAAGTGACTATGGAATCGGCCCGTTTAAAAAAATGGAGGATGGAATATTTGATTGCAATACACGAGTATAGAGATATTGTTTATCTCGATGAAACTTGGTTTGACACCCATGAAGTTCCAGATAAAGGTTGGGTAGATTCATCTGGTCACTGAACAACTAAGGCTCCATCAAATAAAGGAAAGCGTATCAAAATAATTCATCCTGGAACAAAAACTGGTGCGGAATTATTTGAAGACTGGTTCAAGAATAAACTGTTACCCAATATACCTCCAAATAGTGTAATTGTGATGGATAATGCGAGCTATAACAGTAGAAAGCTAAATAAAGTTCCGTGTTCAAATGACACAAAACTTACCATTCAGGACTACATGTTAGAAAATAATATGTATTTTGAGGGTGACTACACCAAAAAACAATTGCTTGAAATAATTCAAGCATTTTCAGTACAAAAACAATACTATTGTGATACTTTGGCGAAAGAAATGGGCCATACAGTGTGGAGACTTCCTCCTTACTATTGCATGTTTAATCCAATTGAACACATATGGCATCAGCTAAAATCAGCGCTTAAAAGAAATAATGTTTCGCCAACTTTAAATTCTTCTGTGGTAGCTTTAATTAGATCGGTGGAACAGAATATTTTAAGTAAAAGCTGGGAAAATTGTAAAAAATGTAAATATAGATCTGCTACCCAGAGAAAAAATTATCATAGACTTTAATGACTACAGTGATACTGAAACGGAATTAAGTTAAAATTTTTTAATTTTTTTACTATCCCGTATTTTTTAACTCAATTTTATAAATTTAACTTATGTTTGTGTTTTTTATTCTACGAGCTAATATATTTTGTAGGTGTAAGATGTGTCTATTAGATTATAATAATAATAAATTATGTTTTCATTAAAAAAAAATTGTTAGACCGATCCATCAATAAAACATATTATCTTCTTCACCTTTAAGGTGATCCGTAGAAAGTCATTGATCTATTACAACACTAAGTGCGTCCCTGCTTCCATTCGAACACCCTCTGAGTCGCAATAAATGCTTATCGGCCAAGAATAATAATGAGTCTCCTAGATCGATGGTCAGACTATACAGATCAAAGTGTCCAAAATATTTACGCTCACGAAAACATTAAAAATTGTTGATAAGATTATGAGTGGCATTTAAAATGTAAAAAAATAAAAACAATTATTGCATGATTTATTTTTGGAATAATTATAGAGCCATTAATTTTATATCGTCTTAGTGGCATTCTTTCGAGGTGTTTTTCACATATTTATCTTTCTTTTGTGGTGTTTCCACAAATTATCAATTTTAGTCGATATACTTTTGTGTCTTTTGATAGTGCAACTAATTTTCACCCTCCCCCCCATCATCACCAGTGGAAGATCTTTAAAATTAAAATCAGGTAGTCATTTTTTTAAGCACGTACAGGTTAAATATTTTGTGAGATATACCATTTAAAAGGAAATTTTATGCTGATTTTAGAAATCGAGTAAAAAATATTTAATTTCATAAGAAAAATACTAACTTGTTGTTACATCTCAAAAACTAAGCGTTACAGATAAAATCCAGTTTCATAGGAAAGTACTGTACAGAGTAATCGGTTATACTTGTTCCCTGGGATAACTTTTCTCTAACAGCCGCAGAAGAACCAAACAAAAACTGTGTGAAAGGGTATTTTATAGCGACCTCAAATTAATTAATAAAAATTAATCAGTTCAATAAGTATACTGGGTGTGCCAAAAAGTTCTTTTTTCTTATTCGAATTCTCCAGAAAATTAGCTTTTTAAAAATACCATATGGTATAACTTTTGCATGTAATCGTTTTCGAGATATTTCAATTTGAATTAGATATTAGTTAATTCGTATCACAATGCATACATAATAATATGCATAATCACAACAATCAAAAAGCTATTAAACTAGAACTTACTTTACTTTCCAAATAAATAGTTGACTGTGAAAAATAAAAATATCGGCGTTTATTATAATACAATAACACGAGTTAATTATTATCTAATTTAAATTGAAATATGTCGAAAACGGTTGCATGTAGACCTATACTATATTGTATTTTTAAAAAGCTAATTTTCTGATAAATTCAACAGTGTCAAAATATATAGGGTGTTCTATAACAAAAAAAACTTTTTGGCACACCCTCTATACTATTTGAAGTAAATAATTTTTCTCTGCAGATAACTAAAGCATGGCTTTTTTGGTTACCGATGCAAAAAAACTTCACGGGTGCAAAGAAAGATTTCTGTCCCAAAATTAAAGAGAAATAGCGGAAAATAGTAATATTGAAAAAATCTATTTTTGCCTAAAAATTAAGCCATTTCCGCCAGTTTTCACCAAGCATTTACATCGTCAAAATATCAAACTGTCCAATGCTTGTAAAAAAAGTACTATTTTAGCCACTAGTTGTAAAAACTTCTATTTTTTTATACCTTCAACAAAAACATGATTTTAGTACCTGTCTGCAGATACTAAAGCATGGCTTTTTTGGTTACCGATGCAAAAAAATTTATTTTTTGATCACAGGTGCAAAACAAGATTTCTGTACGTTTTTTACCCAGAATTAAAAAGGAAAAGCGGAAAATAGTAATATTCAAAAAATATAAGTAAGTATTTACGAAAAAATCATTTAAAAACATCGTCAAAATATCAAACTGTCAAAGATTAAAATGTCGCAACAATGAACGTCACCGAGTACCATAACCAATGTTATTTCATTTACCAGCCGCCTTGATTTATAGTGTAAAGACGGTGTGTTGCGAGAACTGCTCTTCGTTCGAGATTTTTAACAGTATTTTCCTGTTTTTCTTGCATTTTTAATAAAGGTATTTAAAAAAATAGTGTTAACAACTCGCGGCTAAAATGTGCTTTTTTTTAATTAGTTGTGAAAACTACTATTTTTTTATACCTTCATCAAAAACATGATTTTAGTAACTGTCTGCAGATAACTAAAGCATGGATTTTTTGGTTACCGATGCAAAAAAACTTTTTTTTTTATCACCGGATGCAAAAAAAGATTTCTGTCCGTTTTTTACCCAAAATTAAAGAGAATTAGCGGAAACTAGTAATATTGAAAAAATCTAATTATTCTTGCCTAAAAATTAAGCAATTTCCGCCAGTTTTCACCAAGTATTTACGAAAAAATCATTCAAAAACATCGTCAAAATATCAAAGATTAAAATGTCGCAACAATGAACGTCACCAAGTAAAATAGCACATCGCTATGGAAAAGATTGTTATTTCATTTACCAGCGCCTTGATTTATACCGTAAAGATGGTGTGTTGCGAGAAGTGCTCTTCGTTCGAGATTTTTAAAAGTATTTTTCTGTTTTTCTTGGATTTCTTGATAAAGGTATTAAAAACAACTCGCAGCTAAACTGTGCTTTTCTTACTCGCGTTTTTAAATACCTCACTGTGCTCGTTATTTAAACCAACGCTTGTAAAAAAACAGTGAAGACTTAAAAAATATGAGTGTTTTATTCTAGAAATCGAATATTTGGAAAGAAAGCTTTAAAATGTAAAAATCATAGTAAAAATTGCTTAAATAAAAACGTTACCCCTTAAATTATGCTAAAATATTTTCAGCCTTAAATTACATAATTGCTTTAACATAATTACTTTATGCAAAGACCACCGTACATCCAAAGTTTTGTCCTTTTTCTAGTGGAAATCGTTGTAGGCGTAGTAATTGGTATTGTTTTAGACGTTATTAAATCGTCAGTTAAACCAAAACGGAGGCAAGTGTAGCCCATCAAAAACCGGCGTTCTATTTCAGTGAACTCCTTCAGGAACTAGCTTCCGACAAAATACACCGCTTACAATAGAAAATTGCTTCCGCTGAAAATAAGTCGAGTGCGTTGAGTACAGAGTGTTCCAAAAGTTTTAGAATACCTTAGTATTCTTTAAACTCACGCCAAATTTGGCAATCAAGAATAAGACCGATATCGTTATATTCTCTCTGTTTCCCACGTTTTTAAAATTTTTGTAGTAAGCTTTGGATACTAAATATTAATACTTGAAATTGGATAGCTAGATATTACTTCCCTATAGAGAGCTGACCTGTCAACTTCATCATTTTTAAAATCTGATCAAAATTTCAGGTTCGCGACACCAACAACCCCTATAGACCATTCATAAAGAAGAGAGAGTAATAAAATCCATTTGAAATTTTTAAAACTAATTTTCTCGAGCGTACCATTGGCGTAGGTGTTTTGCCAACATTTAAATTAAAAAAGAAATAGAAAAAAGACAACAGTTAAAAATATATATTATATTTTAACCTGGTAGAGAAATTGGTTATTATACGTGTTCTGTTTTTGCACTATAATACGTAGGTATGCAGATAATGCCATAATTGTTTCAGGTGCATAATTAAGAAGTAAAAGGAGGTCTTTTGATCTTTCCGTCAAACCATACTGGCGATTATCACGAGAACATTAATGGCGATACATTTGAAGAATACTTTCAGCAAATGTTAGACCTAATACCTCCTGGTTCAGTAATAGTAATGGACAACGCCAGTTAACATTCCAGAAACCTTGAAAAAGTACCAACCACAGCACGGAGAAAAGCTGATATTTGTAAGTGGCTTACAGAAAAAACATACATTTTGAGGCAGATATGGTAAAAAAAGAACTACTATCATTGGTAAATAGCCACAAAGAAAAATTCAATAAGAAAGTTGTCGATGATATGGCTGAAAAACGAAACATAACAGTATTAAGACTGCCGCCTTACCATTGTGAACTTAATCCAATAGAATTAATATGGGTTCAAATGAAAGGGTAAATAGCAAGAAATAATACTACCTATAAATATTAAAAGATGTGGAGGTGCTTTTCAATGAATCAGTTAAAACTAATTTATTCCTATTTTATTTTTGACTGGTTTTAACGAAACGTAGCTACCTCCATTTAATTTTAATTATTTTTGTAGTTATAATAATTGACAACCGTAACATTTTTTTATGTACCAACCATTTGTTTAGCCTTAATTTAATTTTTAGGTGTAAAACGCCAATGTATATATATTATAATATTATTTTTATTTCTAAAATGTATTTTTATTATTTAATTTATAAATGTTTTCTAATAAAGTAATTTGTTTTATTAAATTTCATAGAACTTTTCACATATTTACTATTTTCTTCACTAATACCTATATACCACGATACTTAAAATGTAAGTTTCCCCCAATTGCGACGCCTATGAGAATAGTTTATCGCTTGCCTTCTATTGCTCTCAGTTTTGGGTTCTATTGTATTCTTCGTTCGAATAGGGTGAGGTATATAAAAATAAAGGATTTTTACCTGAGGTACATTAGAAAATTTTTAAAAGAGAAGAAAAAGTGATTGATCACTCAGTACAAAATTTATCCAAATTTGCATTTTTATTACTCTCTCTTCTTTATGAACAGACTTTATATTCATAGCCGATTTTGAACGAAATCGAAGACACTTATAGAATTTTCGATCTACACTTTTTCTGCTGTAACTCAAACCGAGTCACAGCAGAAAGTCTGCCCGCGTGTCATGTGCCCACGGCTTTTCACTTCTTCTTCAAGTGCCATGCTCTCTTCGAACGTTGGCTATCATCAGCGCGATCTGCACCCTGTCCACTGCTTTTCGGAAAAGTGTCGTAGTACTAACACCATACCATTGTCTAAAATTTTTAAGCCATGATATCCGTCTACGACCCGGACCTCTTCTGCCTTCAATTTTGCCTTCTATTATCAATTTTATATTTGTCATTTCTCAAAATATGGCCAAAATATTCAGGTTTTAATTTTTTGATGGTAAATAAAACTTCAAGCTCTTTATTTATTCTAAGCAGAACATCCACATTAGTTACTCGGTCCATCTAAGATATCCTTAATATTCTACGATAACACCACATCTCGAATGCCTCCAACTATTTGCACATGGCCTCAGTCAGTGTCCATGCTTCCATGCCATAATATAAGATGCTAAAAACATAACACCGAAGCACACGAATTTGGAGAGTGGTATTAAGATCGCAACTACACAACACCGATTTCATTTTGATAAAAGATGATTTGGCCAGTTTAATTCTTGCACGAACTTCTTGCATGTTGTCCCAGTTCTCATTGAGGAGACAACCTAAGTATTTGTATGAACCCACGCGTTCGACTTGCTGCCCATTTACTTCTAACATGCCTCTGATGTTCTTTTCTTTGAATATGATCATCCATTTTGTTTTTCCAACATTTAAGTTAAGCCCGAATTGCGAACTTTTCGTAGCAATTTGATTCAACAACTCTTGTAGGCCTTCCAGCGTGTCTGCCATTATGACAGTGTCGTCGGCATATCGTAGGTTGTTGATTTTTATGCCGTTTGTGGTCAAACCCTCTTCGCAGTTATGAAGTGCATTCTCTATTATTTTGTTACTATATAGATATTAAACAACAGCGGAGACAATATACAATCTTGGCGTACTCCTCTTCTTATTTGGACCTCTTCGGACAGTTGGCCATCAACCTTTATTTGAACAGTCTGATTCCAGTATAGATTAGCTATTATCTTTAGATCTCGCTCATCTAGACCAAATTTTTTTAGCGATTCTATGAGCTCTTCGTGTTGGACTCGATCAAATGCTTTCTCATAATCTATGAAACAGGTATATACTGGCACCGACACATCCCTAGACCGCTGAACTAAGACTTGAATGCCAAACAAGGCCTCTCTTGTCCCGAACCCACCACGAAATCCAAACTGGGTGTCGCCCATAAAGGATTCGTATTTCTCATAAATTCTTTTGTGGATAATCTTTAGAAATACTTTTAACATATGGCTCATTAGGCTGATTAGGCGGTAATCACTACACTTCTTTGCTGAATGTTTTTTAGGTAGCGTAACAAAGGTTGATTTTAGCCAGTCAGTAGGGATTTTACCGCTACGATAAATCAAGTTAAAAAGTTTAACCAGCCTACTTAGCGAATCTTCGTTTTTTATTAACACGATTACACTCTAAAATTCATCACATAACCCCAGATTTTGCTTGTTTTTTTTTTTAAATTTCGGAATATATTTTCATGGGGCCCCATAGGAGGTTCCAGGACACAATTACTTTAGATTTTATAATTAATTATGCTAAAAATTATTTAAAATATCAAGCATGTAACAAATGCTCCTTGAATCAAACCGAGTGACAGCAGAAAGTCTGCCCGCGTGTCGTGTGCCCGCTGCTTTGCACTACTCTAGAAAAATCCAATGGAAGGGAGGTTACGTTCTCTGTAGCCTGCAGCTATTTATGCGCCGATAGCAGCCATGATACAATAAGAGAAAGGTATAAAAAAAGAAGTTAAAAAAACCTCCAAATCAGTTCCTTCAACCGAAAAGAATCTAAAAACAAAAGATCTTGGGTGAAAACAACGAAAATTCAAACTTGGATGAGCATCCCACAAGGGACACCCCAAGGACCAAAGTGAAAAAATAAATATCAAACGATGTTTCGCCCTGGGCAACCAGCGTGGGCTCGTCAGTGGTTTCACCGGTCACCCTCCCCAAACATCATTAAACACCATCATACACTTTACTTATCCAAGTCACCTGATCCAAAGGTGTCCTTTGGGTGTCCCTTGTGGGATGCTCATCCAAGTTTGAATTTTCGTTGTTTTCTCCCAAGATCTTTTGATCTTTTGTTTTTAGATTATTTTCGGTTGAAGTAACTGATTTGAAGGTTTCTAAACTTATTTTTTTCTTTTAATTGCCTTAGGAGCATAATCCTATTGGAAATATTAACACGACAGGACGAACCCGCATCAGGTGACTTGGATAAGTGCGGAACGATGATGTTGATTATTCAATATGCAAAAAGTATATGCTCAGTTGACTACCTACTGGTTGTGATGACTAAAAACTTATCCAATATTAACGTTGTATTTGGTGGAGAAATTGGTTATTTTCGGGACGACCTTCGTTAACGAAATAATTACCGACGCCTAAACGTTAACTTTACCCTGAAGTTAAACTGCAACGTTTTGGGAACGGTTTCGTATGACTAATGAGTTTTCGTGATTATTTTGGTATCAAAATAACGACCACCAAACGTTAAAGGGTACACGTCGCACATCCTACGTAATTTTTTGTCAAATTTACGTTTTTTGGTCGTTATGTGGTAAGAGCACGGAAATAGGTCTATTTTATGCACCAACCATTTCTGATCGTTCTGTGCAGAGAATGAGAATTCAAGTCTTGTCATCAACACAATACACAACCTCACTTTTTTTATTTTTCATTTAATTTTTTATTGTAAATTTTATTTGTTTCATAAGGCCCATTTACTGAAGTTTTAATGGCTAATCCTGAACGCGTAATTTTTCTTCTCTCTCTCTACTTTTTGAAGGGAAATAGACAGAAATAGAAATTTAAGCATTAGGCATTAAAACTTGAGTAAATTGGCCCTTACTTACGAATCCTTGAATATTTAAAAAAAAACTATGATTTCTTTTTTTTAAATGAAACTAGAAACTATTGCTATTGTATTTGTGTCAAACTTTTAAAAAATATGTATTTATTAAAGAAAAAGAAAACCTTTCTTCTGACCAATTTTAATACAAAATACACATTGCACAAACAGTACAAAACAGAATACAAAACACAAAGTACGTACTTAGATTGTAGCTTCTTTAAAAGTACAGAACAAAACTAATAGGGACAACATTTTAACGAATAAACTACCAGAAAGGAAAACCTTTTTTTTCTTAATCTATCTAATTATAAAACTAACCTAAACAAAAATAAAGAATTTGAAAAAATATTACAAAGCTTTTTTAGTACGTATAGTAAAGGTACTCACACAAATACCTAAATACTAACATAGCTCCAATATTCAGCACTAAGAGGCTGATAGCCCCCATTGTAAGCAGGCCCTGGGATGAATATTGTAGCTCTGCAAGTATTTATTTGGGTAGTGCACCTACTTATTATTTATAAATCTCAACTAGGTATGTAAAAAAATACTAGTATCTACTTAAATAATCAAAGGATTTTTCAAGTTCTTTATCCAAAGTATTGTTTTCCTCTTTAGATCCAATTGATATTTCATCAGCCTTCAGTGTAACTCTCTTTATGTGGGTCTTTAAGGTGGTCCAGTTTTATGTCCATATTGTCAGTTTCTTTGCACCTAAAAAAATAAAAGAAAAGTTAAGTAAAATTAAACAAAAAAAGAGTACTCAGGGAATTTTTAAATTAAATTAATTAATATAAAACTTCCATGACTGAACAAGCTCTGCTTAGCTATGCTTTTAATGCTCATAAAGCAAATATTCTGAGAGAATCGGTGGTAAAATTTGATGTTTTATATTGAAACTTTATTTGTCAAGACCCATTTCAAACCCCGATTTGTGTTAATCATGATTAAAGCTTTATGACTGTATCTCATATGAATCTGTCATTTAAGCCTTGACAGTTTTCCGTCAATAAAAATCAAACAGATGGATACTGGGTGTTTACTAAAAATAAAAGAAAACCAGTAAAGTTGTAGTACTTACATGTAGCTATGAGGTTGCAAAGTTCGTTAAGCTTCTCAAGAACATCTGAACTTTTGTTACAATCATCAGGTGTGCGTTAGGGGACTTCATTATAGTGTTTCTGAACTTTCTGTTTGTTGACCATTAACTTTGCATAATGATTCCATACGTGTGGCTCTGTCTCTGTGTTAAGCCTACAACAGTTTTTACCAACTTTTTCTGGGAATGAATCTGATTTTCTTGCAGCTATTGCTTTGATGGTCCAGATTAGGATTTTATAACTTTATTCACACCGGCAGCTTCTGTAACTTCCACCGGCAGCCTCGATCTGTAACTTCCTTTTTTGTTGAGGATTTTTACAACACACGGGTAGGTACTGGTTTCATGGGCAGAGCTCCGGTACCATCAGACTGAAGTCTTCTCAACGACCTCAAAGGTACCGGCGAATAGAGATGACCCTCGTTTCCCATGAATGTGTGTCAATTTCCAAAATATGGACCACTTTAAACTAGCTCCGGTCCATTTTTTTATTTGGCAAAAAACATTTTTTTTTAAATCGCGGACAGATGAAATTTGGCAGTCTGTCAGCTGTCACCCAAGGAAAAGATTTTGGTACGTTGAAATTAGGCGCATTTTGGTGAAGCAGCTGTAAAACCTGTTACCAAAGGACGTTTTTTGGTTGACAAACGGTAAGTACGAAACGACGGATAAGCGCCATGTTGCTTTTTGCAATCACCTTTTTAATTTGAAGCCATATTGTCAAACAGAATGTAAACAAACGCGTTAGGAGCCTTTTATTAATTTTTCCTAGCAATTCGTAGCTGTTATTACTGTTAAATCACTAATTTAGTTGTATACAGACGTAAAAGTAGTTCTGCAACAATTTTTTGTCTTATATAAAATTAAAAAAAAAACTTTTTTTCTAAATCTGCCATATATTTCAGTCCCGCAGTTTTTTTGGACCTAAAAATATCATATTTGACAGTACACTAAGTTGCATTTTCGATTTTAGTGTACAGAACGCCTTAAAAACGTACATCTTGTTCATGATTATTAATTTGAAAAATATTGATTATTATTACTCTGAATCTTGTGATAGATGTTTTTGGTGGAGAGAAAATATAAAATGTTGACTAAAGGTTATATTTTGGGCAATAATAAACACCTCTGGCGCACTTCTAACAAATAACTTATTGTAGGTGGCGCTGCAGACAAGGTTGTCATCTTGGTCATTTCTTGACTTGGATGCATACCAAAGGTTGCGAGCAACGTTAAGACAACTCGAAAAGTATTTACCAAATTGGTGTAAAATGGGGTTGACAAAACGTTTCCTACAACGTCGCATCGCAACGTTGTGGTTGCATTTGGAAACGTTGTTGCGTCGACAAATTGTTACTTGGGTATGTATAGCATATACCTGGTATATGAATGTATCCTGCTTGCTATGTGGGTATTGTATTGTCGCCGGAACTATAAACGCATACCCTTAATTTTTAAATTGTGCCCTTAATCGTCAATTTTGAATCCGCTATATTGAAATTTTCAAATCGGATCAAAAATTCATAAATTCACCTCCTTAAAATCCCCTGTATGCCATTGGATTGAAATCGATCAAACTAAATCTTTTTCCCCTTCCACTTTCTTCGTTAGAGGGAGGTGGGTACCTGAGAAAAGCATATTATTATATTTTCACCGGAACTAACTAGGTGTTTTCCCCTCTCCACTCCCCTCGTAGGGGAAGGGATGTTTATATAATAATGACATATTATTGTATTGTCATCGGAACTATAAATGCATGCCAAATTTGAAGGCAATCGGATGTGGATAAGTTAAAATTGGTTAGCAAAAGATGACTAAAAATTGTCCATCTTGAATTCGCCATATTGAATTTTCAAAATCTGATTAGAAATTCGTTATCTCCATCCCCAAGTGCCCCAACACACCAAATTTCAACGAAATCGGGCGTACTTCAACTGTACCCCCTCCACCCCCTTCGAGTAGGGGGGAGCTGTCAATTTCATCACACTATATTCTTGTGTTGTCACCGCAACTATATAAGCATGCCAAATTTGAAGCCGATCGGATGTCGGGAAGTTGGTCAAAATTAAGTTGCAAGATTCCACCCGAACAGACACGTTACATTGCAAGTTAAATAAAAGCTTGTAAAAAAGAATCGCGTCTTTTTCGAAAAAAAACAACGATCACCGGAGAGTGATCGGGTGGGATAGCTCCCAATAGTACAATCGTTCGCCGTAAAAATTATGATGGATAGGTAACCCTCGCCATTTTTTGATAAGATGTGCATTTTCTCGTCCTGAATACGAAATGGACAATCCTGTACCTCAAAATTATGGATAAGGACTCGGCACACCCATCCAAAGGTGTAACCCCCACCAAAGTGGGCATTTTTAGAGTGGTGTGCCGAACCCTTATCCACACCAGTTGGTTTTTGGTCTGGGGGTACTACTACATCATATATGTGAAAATGGTGGGGGTTATTCTACCCGCTCTAAAATTGCCCACCTTTGGATTGGTGTGCCGAGCCCTTATCCACAATTTTGAGGTACGGGATTGTCCATTTCGTATTCAGTACGAGAAAATGCACATATTATCAAAAAATGGCGAGGGTTACCTATCCATCATATTTTATACCTTGAACTCTTGCTCTACAAGGAACGAACATTCTCTCAAAATTCAAAAAAAGCTTTTAAAAATGTTTTTAGTTTTTCTTATGTATGTAAATGTGTTCAAGTTTGGTTTGAATATTTTTTAAGACACCCTGTATGTTGTATTATGACGGTGATTCTTCACCGTGTTATTTTTATTACCATCTTCCTATGTATCCTTTGCACGCAATAATTAGCTTTTAAGATAGGATTTCCTTTGTTGTTTGCAACCTCACGATCGTTTCCTTTTTGTATGTAACGTTTGATTATAATACCATGTTATATTTGGATCACATATAATCAACAGTTTATTAAGCTTTGACGTAAATTATGAATTTGTCGGTATACTTGCAAAATTTCTAGGCCAATAGAGAGTTTAAGTTGGTCATAACACGTACGAGGTGCCTAGCAGTAAACGTGGAATTTTCCGGATCGGACGTTTCTGTCTTTTTTTTCAAACGACCGGAAAATAGCCACTTTTCCGATTTTTCGTACGGAAAGTTCTACATTACTCTCACGAAAGAACCTTTTTGTTCAATATTCCCTTGATCCTTTTCCGGTCCCATTTTTGGCTAAGTTGGCCATGACTTCTTGTTGACAGCATTTAGCTTTTTTTTTGGCAGTTTTGACACTTCTAAAAAATCTCTTTTAAATTTGTTTCAAAAGTTTTTTATACAAAAATGGACTCAGATCTAGAAAATGAGTTGAATCCGGAGGAAATAGCTGCTTCACGTCGATTGCTGCTGAGAAATCTAAAGAGCGCTATCAGCGGAAGAAGAAGACGTATTGGTGGATTATTTTTCAGAAAAATGGATTATTTTCGGAAAAATTAAAGTCATCAAGCTTGTGAAATCTATAGTCGAAATTATACCCATTTGTAGTGACGTCGTTTTTGTTTATCTCTGTTTGGTACATTTGAAACAGCAGTGACAACAAATTTTTAGAAAAAATTGGTGTCTGATTTATTGTTCGTTTTTTATTAGTAAACATCCTCTATCGATGCCTCCGGGAGGTATCGTGACCTTCGGTCACTAATTATAGCCTACCAACTCGGTTGTCATAGATCAGCTGTGGATAGAAGTTTCTAACCTGTACGTATGACGCTGTCAGCATAACCGTCGGAACAATAAAAAATAACAAAATTCTTTTTCATTTTTCAAAGTCACTGTCAAGTCCATCTTTTCTTAAAATTTGTTTAAAAAATGCCGAACGTTTGCTGTAGTATTAATTGCAAAGGCAATTATAGGTACGGGACAAAGGTTTCGGTGTTTGTTTTCCAAATGATCCCGATATCTGTGGAAAATGGATCAATGCCATAGAGCGACCATATTTTGTGCCGAACCAAAATTCTAGGGTAAGTTTTTATATGATACTTATTATAGATAGATAATTCTTTTTTAGCAATGAAAATTAAAACATTACAAAAAAATCCATTCCTAAGGTAAAAATAATTTATAAACACTACACACTAGAAGAAAAAATTAATAATATAATTTTAACATTCACCTACAATCGTAACTTATTTTAGTATTTTATATCACAATATATATGTAGAAGAAATCCTGATCAACCTCTTATCAACAAAAAGAATTCTAATCTCTATTTTCATAGGTCTGTGAGTTGCATTTCAAAGCAAGCGACTTCATAACATCGATGAAGAGTTTTGATGAGAAATCGGGAAAAGTTTTATCGGTTCCATTAGGAAGAATCAGACAGAAGAATTAGTTGTTTATTACTAGAACTAGATTAAAAGACAAAGATTTTAAAAATCCCTATTTAAATGGTTTTTTTTATAATAATACATAAGTATACCTATGGGTAAAAAGTATTACTTAATCTATAACTAGATTGAAAATGAAAGATTTTGAAAGTACCTACTTCAAACTGTTTCTTTATAATAATACATAGGTACCTATAGGTAATAAGTAAAGAATAAATAATGTAAAAACGATTAGCACACTTATAAGCAAATGTCTAGTGTCCTTAATTATATTACAGACTTCTTATTTTTTATGAAACGCCATTGAACATAACAATAATATTGCGTAACCTAAAAGAGATAATTTGACTGACAAACCACTATCAACAGCTGACTGATAGGCTATGATTAGGGACCGAAGGTCACGGAGGTATCGCCTCTATATTTTTACCTGAAATATTCGTCACTGTCATTCAAAAACATCAATTTGTCAGTGTGTTCTCAAAGTTATTTTTGAAAGCAAGAAATGCCTCGAAAAAAATATAATAGGTATAATGAGCAAACGTAGCTAATAATTTTAAATATATTAGCTTTTTTTAACTGAAAAAAGACCGAGTCCGCAACGGAACCGCCCTTCAAGTTAAAAATGTAATAGAGTGAACAGCACCAATTTATAGCAACCAAATTAAGTCCCACAACAATTGAAAATATTAAGAAAAATTAAGAAAAATGGGATAAAATCAGACAAAACACGCATCTACGGTCTGGCCAGTTTAAAAAAAAGGGGAATGAGATAGCTTTAGTTAGCACTATATCTCTCTTATCAGTGGCGTACTGCTATTTAAAAAAAAATAATTTATTACGAATAATTTTTTTCCATCTGGAACCAAAAAAGTAATATCGTGTAAATTTTTCAGTTTCAAAAATACCGGTTTCCTACCTAGGATTATTTGCACTAGGTACTATTGACTTAAACTAAAATAGATTCTATTTAGATAAATAAATTTCTGAATTTGCATATCTTCAAAATACAGCCAAACCCAAAATTACAAACTATTTACAAAATGAAATTCGGGAAACAATTTCAACACTTTATTTACTGAAAATACCCTGATTCTGCCCAATAAAGGCAGCTTCAAGGAATTTTCGTTTTGTCCAGTGTGACTCCTTGTGCAAAATCTTTGCTTCTGCCTACTTCATTCGGTGTTGTTTTTACCATGCATGTACGGCGATGCTTTGTAAATACTTGGTGAAAACTAGCGGAAATGGCTTAATTCTTAGGCAAGAATAATAACATTTTTTCAATATTACTATTTTCCGCTATTTCTCTTGAACTTTGGGTAAAAAACGGACAGAAATCTTTTTTTGCACCTGTGATAAAAAAAAAAGTTTTTTTGCATCGGTAACCATAAAAGCCATGCTTTAGTTATCTGCAAGGTATTAAAAAAAACTTTAAAGATATGGATGGATTAATTTTTTTCGGGTAAGAATAATTAGATTTTCTTAATATTACCATTTTATGATATTTTTCTTAAATTTTGGGTAAAAAATGCATGGGAACTTTTTTTGCACCTGTGAACAGTTTTTATTCGGTGACCTAAAAGTTGGTCCAAAGTTAGGTACGCCTCGGTTTTGGCATATTGCTAACTGGAAGAAGTTGGATCAGACTGCTAAATTTTCTGTGAGTCAGAGTACTTAAATTTTTCCCGTTTTTTACTCGCGGCTAAACTATGTGCTTTTTTTACTCGCGACTCTATACCCGACCCAAACCCACACCAGAAAAACAATATTTTAGCCACTGTTGTAAAAACTAGTATTGGCAAAGGTGTTATTGTAGTTTTTTCTTACAAAGTTCTTACAGACCTCAGAACTTAGTCCAATGGATGTCCAGTGGAGTAAAGTTCCGAAAGAAATTTCGTCCACGATATGTCCGTTGGATAATACAATTGTCAAAACGTTGGACCCTTCTAAGACATCCCAAAAAGGTCACAAAGCGTCAATAATTTTAATTTATTATACTTTTGGGCCATTATAATTAATCCAATGGCTATCCAATGGACTAACAGTTTGTCCAACAGATATCCATGGGATATCCAAAAATTGTCTTTTTATGGTTCTGTGGACTAACAAAAATTATCCAATGGCGGTCTGTTGAAACAAAATAATAGTTCCAATGTATATCTATTGGACAGAGATCAGACATTATTCAATGGATATAAAATTACATAATTTTCACTGGAATTAAAGTAATTCATTAACAAACTTTCTTTAACAAATATATATTAATTTTTAAACCACTGTGATATTGGATATAAAAACATTACAACAACTAAAAATGGAAATCTTTTAGACTTGTTTTTTTGTCACTCTATCCAGTTAAAACTTTGTCCAATGGACAATGATGCGTTGGAGTCCAATGTATAAAATAAGTCTCAGTGGACCTTCACCAGTCCGGTGAAAGCCATTTATTAATGGGCCAAATATGAAAGTCCGGTAAGCACAGGTTTTATTTATGTCCGTCAAAAAACCATAAAGTACATCACCGCCAGATATAGTATTTCTGGTCCAATCGACCAAGAAAAATCTTTATCCAATCCTAGCAAACATCGGATTACTAACAATGTATAATATTCACTGTAAAAAAAGTACTAATTTGGAACACGGCATTTTACTATTTAAAGCACTGTATGCCAGTACAATATTTCAACTTTTTTTGTATTATTGGTACGCATTGCAGCACAAACTGTACAAATATTGTAAAATGCCGTGTTCTAAATTAGTGCTATTTTTGTACTTGCGATATGTTTACTGGGTTAGATATCCAAAACATAACTGAAAAGAAGCAGTTCTTTATGGATCAAAATTGGAAGTCCTTTGGGCGTTTTTTGTCATCCACTGTATCAGGAAAAACCTCTGTCCAATAGATGTCCTTAAATGGTCCATGGACAATGCGGAAGGTTTTGGACAAAGAATGACTGACTTTATCAACCTGATGTGTTTCCCTGAAATCGAACAACGCAACATTCATCATCGCAATCTATCACTGCAGGTAGCGGCCATTTGGTTGTGTGTAACAACTTCAGGATGGACAATGAAATGGTCGAGTGACTTCGATTTTTTTGGGTGTGAATGCCTCGGAATCAGCGTGCGCCATTGGCGTACCAAGAACGGACAAAAGTCAGGAAGTAAGTTCATTTAAGTTTGACTTTATGAATTTTACAAGTGGTATCTGTCAAGGTGCGTTATTTTAGTCAAATATTTACACCGAAAAATGCCAAAAACCACGGTAGGAACGTTTTTTGCGTTGGAGGGGAAATGCTTTATACACAAACCCCCGTGTCTGTTAGTGTGGGACTCTCCAGTTGCCTTGGATACCCACTAAGCCCATCCTTTTCTGCTAGGGCTTCCCGGTTCCGTTTGAAAATGTAAGGACCTACACGTAGAATAGAATAGAATAGACTTTATTACCATATTTTATATGTCTATAATTGAAGTTTTTTCTATCAGTTATAAAATTAATTAAACATCAGATAAAATTAAAAGTTTCAATATATGTATAAATATAAATTTTCACTAAAAATACTTAATGTATAATAAAATAAAGTAAAAGTAAGATAAAAAAGTAAAACAAGAAAAAACTTCTAGTCAAAACACAAAAAAAATATATAAAAATTATCAAAAAATAACAAAAAATACACTTAAAGACAAATAGATTACAAATAAACATACATAATTTGGCTTTAAAATATTAATATATGTATATAAATGGGGAGACAGAAAAAAAAGACAAAACTCAGGAAACAAAACAGTAATTAAAAAATAATAAAAAATCAGAAAATATTACGAAGAGTGTGACTAGAAATTAGTGGTATAGTTTAGATATTCCTCCAAAGTGTAGGGCTCAATATTACAAATGTGCACCAAAGCAACTTTTCTAAAAGCATTGTAGCTACTTGTGTTTTTTATTGTGTCTGTGTGTATGTTTAGAGTAATTTAAATTTTTGACAATTACAACACCCAAAAACTTAGCTTGAACAAGAGATTTTCATTTAAATTTATAGTTTTGTTACTTATGACAATAATTTTTGTTTTCTCCTCATTAAGAAGAAGCTGGTTACGAGTCATCCAGTTTTTTGTCGTCACCTTTGCTCAATGTGCTCGATTTTTTCAACCGGTATAACTACATTTGTGTCGTCAGCGTAATTTGTGTTTTGAACGAGATTTTCAAAAATGGTGTCAAGGTCGTTGAGACAAATGACAAATAAAAGTGGTCCCAGCACGTTACCCTGTGGAACCACAGTCGTGATCTCACCCAAGTTAGATTCAGCAGTAGAGGCATTTGACTTAACGTCTTTTATTTGTTTTATGAAGATACGATCTAAAAAGATCTAACGGGATTCCACGAACACCATATGCTTCAAGTTTACTTAAATTAACTAATGTCAAAACTTTAATGTTCATATATTAAAATTATTAAAGTAGTCCATGATGGTGGAGTTGATAATTAAATCAAGTAAATATGGTCTTTCTACACTGAATTTTATGTTTTACATTTCAAAAACTCGACATGTTTCGCCAGTCTAGACTACCATCATCAGGGTGTTCTAAAAAAACCCAAAGAAGAAGAAATAGACAGCTTCAGCTGATCAAATTCGTAAAAACATCGTTTCGTATGCAGGTACGATCGTAACGTTACGACTACCGTATCGTACCTAACGAGGTTTTCGTGCATTTAATCAGCTGTTTGATTGGTCAACTCGCTAGAGATAAGGATATGAATGCTGATAAAACTGAAAATTAACTTTAAGTGTCTATTACAAATCCACTATATAGCTAATCCCATAAACTCGCGCGATTTCAAACCAAAAGTGATTAAAATAACTCACTTTTGAAAATCTAAAAACATCGCTTGCCAGACTTGACAGACTTTGACAAGCGGTGGAAAAAACCGGCAGGTACAAAATTAAATTGTGTGAAATATATTTCGACATTGAAAAAGGTTCTGTTTTCCTTTTATAATCATATAGAAAGAGATGGACGGGGTAAGGTAGTTGTTTACTTAAGACTTCTTTTCGCGATCGATGATTTCGAAACCGCTTTGAAAACATGCGCAAAATGTTATTTTGGCGACGAAACGGTGACGTCACGGTTCAAAATATTTCGAAGGATTTCGAAAGCACCTCGGCCGCCGTTTCGAATACGGTTCAATATGGCGGTACAGGTCAATTTTTAGCAATAATGAAAATAGGCCAAGGTTATCTAGCGGCGACAAAAAAAAAGGCTCACTTGTGGATCTGGGACATCCATTTCGAAAAATCACAAAAAAAACTTCCAAATCCAAAAAACGCGAAGCCACACAAACACAGCTGATTAATGTCATTCAATAATTGTCCTTTTCGAAACGGTGACGTTGCGGTTGAAACGGTGACGTAGGTTCTCAAAATGTGCTTTCGAAAACATTGGTAGCGAAAAGATGTATTTAATACAAGCATTACTTTCACTCTCCGCCGCAATGCGCCATAGATTAAGGAGCTACAATAGATACGACAGTTACGTGTTAAACGGTTCGGAACTATTTGGAGTTTGGCGAGTCTGCGCAGATATGCACGCGACCAATAACCATACTTTTATATTGATTTTTCTTTTTTAATTTGTAATACGACCACTAGATGACTCACGGTTAAATTCGCGATAACCGTACTATCGATTTTTTGTTAGTTTGTAATATGACCACTAGATGGTGCTCGCTTAAATTTTCGCTTTTTTTTAAAGGACCCTGCACAAATTACATTGAAAATGGCTGTCGGCTAAATGTCATAATTTTCTTATGTTTTGTAGTACTCGATCAACAAAGCACAAAAATAAAAAAAACGAGATAGGGAGCAGGATTACTTTCTGAGATATATAGCTTTAAAGTTGACGTGTTTTTAGGCTATATTTTTGGACATGGTACAAGTTTTTTTTTCACAACTTTGTTGATTACCGCCGGTTGGTTGGTGGTACCAAATGACCCATATAAGAACATTTTTACTTGGATGGAAAGGGTGTTTCATTCAGGACAAATACAAAAACGAATTATTTTATTTTGGCGGTAATCAATAAAGTTGTAAAAAAAAAATTAGAACATGTCCAAAGATATAGCCTTAAAACACGTTAACTTTGAAGCCCCATATCTCAGAAAGCTGCTCCGTATCTCGGTTTTTTATTTTTGTGCTTTGTTTATTGAGTACTACAACATATAAAAAAATTATGACATTTAGCCAATAGCCATTTCCAAAGTAATTTGTGTAGGGTTCTTTCTTTGCAAGCAATTTGTGTTTAGTTTTTAGACTAGACACAAAATAAAATTTTTACTTATGTTAAGTTAAAATAAAAAAGCATATTTTTAAGAAATAAATACAAATTACCCATAATAATGCACTTGTAGTACAAAACCTCTGGTTGTTTTATTATAAAAGATTATAGCATATTTCGAAACATGTTAGTTCATATTTTTCACAATAAAGAAAATATTACAATATGATCTTGTCTGTGCTTTTTTAAATATTAAATGATTTTCTTTAAAATGTTTATATCTTGTTTTTAGTACATAAAAAACAATAAATGCCACTCTTTTGTATTTTTTAATTTTACTGTATATGTGGGGCAATTTATGGTAAACCCACACATTAGAAAAAGTCTTGGTGTAAATAATATTAATACCCCTGGTTTGAAATACACAAGTGTCGCATTTTCTAACTTATTATTGATATCCACAAAAATTAACCATACTAAACTTGATGAAATAAGGAAAGGGTGTTTTAACACTATATATAAATAGTTAAATGTAGTCCAAATGCAACTGTGGGACATCACTCTCTAAGACCTCTGCGTCCAGTCTGCAAAATGTCCTCTGGAGCAAAATATTTATCACACACGTAAAATCTGTTCATCAGCACTTAGTTTATTCGCGTTTAACGGCTTCACTATACTTCTGAAAAATTACAGTATTGCCTTTGGGGAAACGATGTCTCCCCGTTTTTTTATTGGGATCATGGCACGGTCTCCGCAGCTTTGAATACAACACACTCTAACTCTTTGTTTCTCAGCCATTGTAATCGACGGATAAAATCACAATTTTTTGAACAGGAATAATCACAAAATCACTTTTTAAAAACCTTGGCAAACCTCAGTTATCAAAATGGAACTCATAAGTTATGAGTCATAATCGACATTCTGTCACTTTTGTAATAATGTGCCCTCTGACGGACAATCCTAGAAGGGGTAAGAGGAGGAGCTGCAGATTTCTAGAAAGAATATTGCCAACCTAAATATTATTATGTTGGCAGTTCCTTTGCACGCGGAAACATAACCGCACTTTTCGCGAAAAATTATTATTGGCGGAAAGGGTGAATCTATAGTTCCTTAATCTACGGCAATGCGCTATGGGCTACAAGAACGTAGTTCCCGCCCGGCCCTATCTTTCTGGGTACCGATTCTGGAAGTCATGGGAAGTGATCGTTCGCCTGAGAGAAGGGAAGCAGTGTCAACCAATAAACGCGCTTAAAAGCAGTGACGAGACGATCGAAGAATAACCAATCTATTATGGGCACGCGCAGAGCTGCCTCGAACAACAATTTTTGAGCGAAGGCGTTCTCTTGACTAAACCCAGTAGTATGAACTTGTAGGAAAGCTCGTCTGAAAAACATCACTCGTATGATTTCAGAGCACGCTATTGGATGAAACCATCACGTGACAGATCTCGCTAATGCGCATGCTACGGCCAACTTGACCGTCTCGTAAAGTACGACGTCGCACAGTGGTCGATTTTTGTAAAAACCCGGATATTAAAAAAAAAACTTCCACATTGTAATTTAATCGTACAAAATATTTAGTTTTAATAAAAAAATAAATAGTTTACAATATTTAAATAAGTAAGCATTTGAATCGGGTGAATTTTCACATTTACCTTAAGATATTTTTAAGAACGTAAAAGATACATATTTATTAATTGGCTAAATTAAACTAAAAATGTTAGTTTAGAACAATCAAATTTACTTTAAAGTAATTGACACAATATATAAGTGTTACACTATACTGGTGTGTTTTTTATGTATATAGTGTTTTGAAATTCTAAGCATTTTTATACAGACCGCTTCAAGCTACTGCGAACATAGGGGGAATCAAGTCCAATTTACTCTCCGTGCCGTACGACCGAGGTGGATTCGAAGCACGCTGCAGTGTTGTCTTTTGGAAATTCATTTTGTTTTTATTATTTTGCTTTATTTCTGCCTTGCTCGAGAAACAGATGGGTAAGTTCTTAATTGAAATAATACATTTTTAAAACTAAAAGTTTTTTTTAATGTCCGCGTTTTTACAAAAATCGACCACTGTGCGAGTCCTACTCTAAAAGACGGTCAAGATTGCCGTAGCATGGGAATTAGCGAGTAAAATGTCGATCGGTCGTTCGTCCAATAGAGTGCTCTGAAATAATACAAGTGACGTTTTTCACACGAGCTTTCCTACAACTCCCAACTACTGGGTCTAGTCGAGAGAACGGCTTCGCTCAAAAATTGTTGTTCGAGGCAGCTCTGCGCGTGCCCATAATATTTGGTGATTGTTCGATCGTCTCGTCACTGCTTTTAAGCGCGTTTATTGGTTGAATTTACTTTTCTTCTCTCAGGCGAACGATCACTTCCTATGACTTCCAGAATCGGTACACTGTTAGTCTCCGTACGTTATTATGTTGTCTCTGGGAACCCTGCTTTTAAGTTTGGTTATTTAGTTGAATAAAGAATCATATGTAACATCTATCAAAGTGCACGCCATTGGCCACTTTACATGGTTTCCAAACGCACGAAGAAAATCAACCTATACATGACCATTTCTTGGACAAGCAGCGATTTAAACCGAATCATTGAGGTGTGCATCCGGTATTTTATGGCGAGATACATTAATCATCGGTAAGGGGCTTCATTGAAAACGACATATTTCGAGTATTAAAGGTGAAGATTCGCGTGACATATTAAAGAACGGGAAAGATCACAACGGTAATAAAGAATACTCATCAGTCTCCAAGAAAACTGCAAAATTTTATTGTTTTATTGTAAGAAATGGTCAAAAAACTTCCAGCAAACACAGTAGACGCGGGCCAATGTCGGACGTACGCCTGTTGCCGCAGTCCTCGACATGCGGCACGATGTAACCAACCGACATCCGACCATCAGCACTTTTGGCCGCCGGTCGATGTGCGGCCACAGATTAATTTCCGACGTGGCAAAATCCATCTTCAGAAAGTACGAAAAATAAAAAATGTGTGCACACAATTATAATAGCGGCAGTAGTAGTTAGAGATGTGTGATTCGTGAACGATTCGTTCCTTATGATCGAATCACTTGCGAGTATTGAGTGATCGAATCATGTTTGCTCGATATAATTCAATCAGTCAAATGACCGACGAAGACAGAATGAATCAAACGAGTGAATCAAATCGGAACGGATCAACGACTGACTGACCCACTGTGGCGATACACTTAATCAGTTGGAAATAGATCGATCGTTTCGTTCATTCGTTCCTTTGTTTCGAATTCCTGCGCGAGGGGTAATCTGTATGAAAATATAGATTTTATAGGACCTCCAAAAAAGATCCAATTTATATCCAGAGGTACCCATCTGCTGAATATACGTTATAAGTATATTCTGAACACGTATTAATTACTCCACAAAAATATTCGAGTTATATTTCTATTACACCAAATTTGACGTTCTATGGTATATCCATTTTATATTTATATAGTATATCCTGTCATCACGATATACAAAATGTATATTTTTGAAAATTTTAGTTGATATATAACAATAATGGTATATCCATAAAAGTATATTCTTTTTGTATCCATAATGTTTTATTTTAAAATATTAACTTATATTCGGTTAAAAAATATAAGGCTTGTATACAAAAAAACATATTTTTAGGATGGACGATAGCGCATAAACACTGAATATACAGTAAATATCCGTTCATGTTCCCTTTTTTTGAAGCAAATCAGTTTTTTTTTCTGATATATGTAAAATATACATGTAACATACAAAACGTATATCCTAATTTTAAATATCTTTGTGATCCAATATCCAAGGCTTGCTATGTGGGAAAACAGGAATTGCCTATATTTGAGATGTCGGTCGGCTTTGCCGCCAATAGGTGTCGCTATCTAATCTGAACCAATGATATATATATAATTATATAGTTTCTTCTGAACGTATACCACTCATATTTTTTGTGTTTTTTTAGCGTAGATATTTACTAGCTTTTGTATATCATATACCGATTATTATTATAAATCTCTTTATTTGCATTCTTGTTATAAGTATTCTGTTAAATTAACATTGAATAACGGAATACTCTAAGAAAATCGATCGATGTTGAGCTTCGATGTTGACATCGATGTTCAACATCGATGTTTTTTTTCGATGTGCCCATCACTAAGCTGCATCCTGCATAGACCTTTTTTTCTGGTCACCATTTTAAATTTTCTTTAATTTAATTTCAAATGATTGATTCCATGATCGATTCAAAAGATTCGATCACTCTAGAAACGAGTCACTGATCGATTCGTTCAGTACAAAATGATCGATTTACCCATCTATTAGTAGTAATATGCATTTGTATTCACAAACTAAATGTAAACCACACCTAAGTATCCTAAATTTAACCTAAATTAAAGTATGAACTAATCGCTAATATAGACGAGCACACCTAAAGGCGCATTTACACAGACAAACTTTCCTTTGATGTTGAAATGCCGACAAACATTTACACGAGCCTCTTGAGCAAAATGTTCAAAGAAATGTTCGAGCAAAATCGCGTACAGAAAAACACACGTAAATTTTGGAGAGAATGTTGAGCAAAATTTGTTTGAAGAATTGGGGGTATAAAAATTTCTTTACAAATTCAAAATATATATTGTTATCAGAATTCATTGAACTTAACTGAAAATAGAAAAACAAAGTTTTGAAATAAGGTATTTTTAATCAAGTGCTTTCCGACGGAAAAACGATTTGATGCCGAAATTCACATTTTACCTCATAAGCAACTTCGATTGATCTGATTTTTATAGGGGAAATGGCAGTATACTTGTAACTTTTTTGGGATTGTAAAAAAAACGAGAATAAAAAAAATTATAATTGGCACTTATTTATTGTTGTTGCCTGTAAATGTAATGATAAAAATTCACGCTTAAAAGAATATCCCTTTATTAGTTCCTAGTTTAGACTTTTACAATAATAATTAAGCCAAATTAAAAAACCTATTTACATTTTATTAAATCTCAAATATATGAACAAAAGCACGTTCGGTTTAAATAATACCCGTTTATTACCCACTTTTACGAACCCGATCCTTGTCTAAAAAATATAATTTAGCAGTAATTTAGTGTCGCTGATCTATCATCCCGCGTTTTGGATTTCGCAGGTAGTAGGGTGGCCCTTTTGAATCGCAATGTTGCCCTTTGCATATTGTTGGTTCAGTGTCAATTAAATTGTCAGTAAATATCTATATCTTCAGCATTTTCATGAACCTTTTGCTTTTTTAAGCAACCCTTGGGGCTAGGTAAATCTGGTGTGAGGAATTAAAAATCAACAATAAAAGCTAAAGGTAAAGTAAAGCTACAAAACTATGTTTAAAAAAAATCCCCCTCCCCACCACTCCTCATAGTCGTGAGGCGCGGATTACCTCTTAAAAGTGCAATTTTTGAGTTTTTTGCCGATATTTGAAAAACTCAAAATTTTTTTGGAAAAGAAAAATTTTCCTGGGTTTTTTTTTGACTTTAGGAAAAAACCCTTGGAAATAAAAAAAACTCGAGAGAAGAAGAAAGAAGATCCCAAAAAAAACCCCGGGCAAAAAAATCCGGGAAAAACCCTTAGAAAAAAATATTATAAGTAAGCCTAATCCATGTGACAAAACTGATAGTAGAGCCAATAATGTTTCGCTTGCCGTCGGCTTTTTTTCACAAAAATGTTAAATAAAAGTTGGTGTTCCATTTTTTTAAAGAATTGAGATCACTGATCACTGATGTAAAATTATATTTATTCTCATCTTTAAAAATATGTTTCCAAAATAGATAGCAATAACTTGCTCAAAAATTTACCCGAACAAAATGTTCAAAGAAAAGCTCACAAAAATGTTCGCGCGAAAAATTTCAGTTCTTTTGCACGAGCTTTTATTTGAGCATGTTTGTCTGTGTAATTGCGCCTTTAGACTCGCACGACCCATGCACATATCTAATAGAAAATTATACTGGTTTAAGTAAATGTTTTGCATGGGACAGGGTGAGAGAAATATTACTCACTTATTTTATTTAATTTATGTTGCGTTCGCCATGAATCGTCGGTATTATTCCTGTATAGGAGGGTAGAGCCGACACAGTATATTTGCAATTTACCGACGCCTGAGACTACTAAAACGGAATTTCGTCGGGCCAAGTAGTCGGTTCAACATTAGCCCACGTTTTTGACGATATCCGTCCGATTATTTACCAACCTTCTGTATTTGCTGGAATGTTATGGATACCGACTGATACATTCAAAAAACGTAAAAATTTATAAAATAGAAGGTTAAACGGGCATCTCAAAGCGCTTTTATGTAAGGACGGTTCGAAAATGTTGTCGTTATAAACATCACTAAGACCGTTTTAAGCATTAAATCGATTTTATTTTAAAGCGATTTAAGAAAGCGATTTATTACTTTAAAACCCATTTTGGGGTCGTTAAAAACACTTTAAAATGCTTCTAACCTAAAGAAATACTAAACCCTCGTTTTCCAAAAAATCTGTTGCTAACTAAGTTGTTTTATTTGTTTTTTCTTTAAACTGACGTATTTAATGACATTTAATGAAGGACGTATAAACCCTCGGAGAGAGTGATTTTATTTAAAACCGTTCTTCAATAAAAGCGATTTTAGGTGCGTATAAACGTAGTAAATGGTACGGTGTTAGTACTGCGACACTGCATGTAATCCGTCGCAAATAAGGAAAGGCAGTATTTTATTATGAATTTAAATGCGCACGCGTAGCTGTCTATAAGGCCAACCATATAATAAGTGAAAAACTTTATAAGGCGTTTAATAAGTCCCTAATTTAATTTTTTGATATTTAATAAGTATTTTTATATCTATATTTTAATATTCTGTACCATTGTACAATTCATATATAACAGAAATTTAAAAAATTAGATCTATCGCCAGACAGCAACACAATGTCCATCGGACAGCCATTTTTTGTCTAAAACGGTCCGCATTGTCAATGAACCATTTATCCATGATCCATAAATAACTGCTTTTTTCAGTTATTTTTGGATATTCAATGGATAACGACTTTTCTTGGTCCATTGCACCGAAAATATACTATATCCGGAGGACGTCCATTTTGTGTCCAGCAAAAGATATGTACTTTATAGTTTTTGGACGGACATCCATTGGATGTCTTTTTCTTGGTCCATTGGACCTCAAATAACCTGTGCCTACGGTACTTCCATATTTGGTCTATTAATTAATGTCTTTTAGCTTGCGCTTACTGGTTTTGGAAGTCCACTGAATTTTTTTTTACTCCACTGGACACCGAAATTATTGTCTATTGGAAAAAGTTTTAACTGGATAGACTGGATGATAGTCCATTAGCACAAGGTCCAATTCAGCGTTCAAACCCGAAAGGGAGGTCCGCAAGCATAAACCAAAAAGTTTCAAACCCAAAAGCGAGGTCATCTTTTCGGTTTATCTTAGTTTTGGCTCCTGTGCTCTTGTGTCCTGCTTCCTTCGATAACCGTCCACGCACCTTATATTATTTATTAATCGACGCCGGGACATGATCGTCCGTTTATTATTAATTTGGTAGTTGTATTTTATTGTTTTACTCACTGTTCGTACATATTTATACATGTTGTTAACACGAGCAAATTATTTCCTTTTCTCGGCCCAAAAGGGCCTTTAAGTCACAATTCCCGTGACATATTTGGAATTTGTTTGAAATTTTGAGACAATGATGTATTTTTAATATTTGGAATTTATTTCTCATTTTGTTAAAAAAAAAGTGTTTTTTTTAGTAATGTTTTTTACCCAATGGGCATTTTTATTTATTTTCTTTTTACTTTACAGTGTTTTAAAAATTAATTTCTGTTAAGAAAGTTTGTTAATGAATTATTTTGCCTGTTTCATTAGAACAAAATTAAACTGTAAATAATTTTTCAGATTATTTAAGAATATCCATTGATATGCATATCTTTTACTCCATTGGACATCAAAAAACCTGTCCAATGTTGTTAGTCCACAGAATCTTAAAAAGACACTTTTTTGATTTCCCATGGGTATCTGGTTGGACAAAGTGTTAGTCCACTGGATAGCCATTGGATTAATTATAGTGGCCCAAAGCATGCTAAATTAAAATTATTGACGCTTTTGGACCTTTTTGAGATGTCCTAAAAGGGTCCAACGTTTTGACATTTGTACTATTCAACGGATACGTCCAGGACAAAATTTCTTTCGGATTTGGTTGTCCAATGAACAGCTGTATTGTCCAGAAACTTTACTCCAAAGGATATCCATTGGAGTAAGTTGTGCTGTCTGGTCGTTTGTAACGGAATATTTTTCAACGTCTGGATATGCCGTGTGCATTTTATGAACCAACCACTGTTTTTTATTTAAATCCAAGCACTTTATGAACCACCCTCGGTTTTTTATTTAAATCCAAGTGGAAAATGAGGAAGGAGGAATAGAGCCAAAATACACTACATTTTCGACTTGTTCAGGCGACGTTTCGAACGATGCCCGCTTTTTTGAAGGGTGTGATGACAGAACTGCTGATTGAAATTGTTTCGTACGTCCGTGGGTCCGTAACGTTACGTACATCCCTCCCCTTTGCTTCAGAAAAAAGTGGACAACAGCAACAAAGATGCTGGTGGTAATAATCCTGAAGAAGAAAAAACGAGAAATTGCAGAAAGCTCCTTTAATTAAATTCTAGAATCCCTCCACAATATTTTGGGACAGTTTGACCTTCAATCCGTCAGATCAAGAATATACAAACGCATGATGAACTTACCGTGAAAACCATTGAAAATACAGAACAGTATTATAGAGTTTCTATTTATAAACAAGTTTTAGACAAAATCAATTCGGACATAAAAAAGTATTTTTGATCTGAACATAATCATACCAAGTTTAACATGAAGCCAAAATCAAGGCAAAATTAACTAAAGTCGTTTTTAAATACTATAAACTGTTTTATTAATCCAAAACACAAATTCTTGAACTTTTATTGGGAGAAGTCAATATTTGGAAACAATATTGGTCAGAAGTAGACAAAAGCTTAATTTAAAACATACCTGATAACGTTTTCGAGACAATGAACAAGTGTGGCAATATTTTTCCGTTGATTAGAACATTCTTGGATGTTTGCCAGTAAGTAATGCCTCGTCAGAAAGAAGCTTCTCATGCCTCAGAAGATTGAAAACACAAGTACTTAAAAAAACTATGACGGACATTCATCATATATTGAGCGAGTCATTGACCGGTTTGCCCAAATAACTGGAAGTGATTTTTTTTTTGAGATGAGCATCTTATGTTTGAGATATGCGATATAAAAGGTAATGTTTCAACAAAAAGCTTTTTAGACCTCAAAAAAAAGTATTTAGCTATTAGGTTTTGTTTGTGGTTTGTTTTTTATAACTGAAAAAATTATACGTAGTTACTCAAGCGCGGATTTCAGGAGGATAAGGGGGTATTTAACCCCCCCTACCCTGGCTTTAATTTTTTTATGAAAACATTAGAAAATCAAAAGTAGGGCCTAAACTGCGGCGCTATAACACCTTTGATATTTACGGTATTAGTTAAATTTTGTGTTAAAAATGGCATTTGTAGTGTCATTTTCTTAAAAATTTTTGCCTGCTGCACTTTGAAACCATTGATATATTTACAATTTTAGTTTAATTTTAAATCAAAAAACGCATTTTTTAGAGCAATTTTTTTAAAAATTTCGACTCAAAAATTACAGTTTTAATGTAATTTTCTTAAACATTTTTTTAAATAAAAAATGTAGGAAATAAACGACTTCAAATCTGAGTAGCCCCCCCCCCTTTGAGACTAAATCCTCGCTTGTAGTTATTAAGTTTTGTTTGCATATATTGATATGTTCCTCATAAAAGCTATGCTTTTATTCTATTTTTTTTTGTATCGAAACCGCCCCCACTGCGTATACCGATACCGATGCGTTGAAATATTTACTTTAAGTGTCTAATACTTGTCATTGTCACCAATATGGTACCGTAATCATCGGCAGTTTGCTTTGAGTATCGTCGAGGAGAAAAAATGCGTTTTATTTTCTATGCTCTCCAGATCGATTCAACGTCAGACAATGTTATAACAAAGAAGATTCTTTATATTGTTTTGTGGACCTTTTTGCTTAGGGAGTACGTATTTACCTGCTCGGTCCATCCACTTGAAAGACCAAGGCAGTACCCATAAAGATGGTTCGGCGAATATAGAATGCGACATGGTCCTATTTATTAGAAGGAACGAAAGGAACTAAATTTTTAACAATGATTTTTTGTGCAGTTTCGTTTTTAAGTGAGTAAAGGTTGAATGTTTTCTGAAGCACTTTGCCTTTTTTGGTTTTCTTTACAATAAGAAATAATGGATTTTTTTGTAAAATGTCATATTTTTATTGGGCGACGGAAGTTGAGACCTGACATTTACGACGATCTTTGTTAAAGTTATAATGTAGAATTTTAAATTTTGTGTTGCATATACCATACACAAAGCCTTATTATAACCTAAAACACATATGATTTGCAGTGGCGTAGCTATCATCTACCAACCCGAGGCAAAGCCTCGGGGGCCGGCGATGCAAGGAGGCCCACTGCTAGGTCAGTATTTCCAGTAAATAAAATTGTATATTTATTTTATGCACAACATGGCGACGGCGCATTTTGGGGCGTAATAAAGCCCACAGGCGTTAAAACAGTACTTTAACGCCCGCGGGTGTTAAAACTTACTTTAAGACCCGCATGTGCAAAATTTAGGGTCTTTTTTAATTATTTATGAAAAGCAGTCATTCTATAGTTTTTTGTAATACTCTTTTCTTGAATTTGTAGACGAGAAAATGCAAATTTTTGTTTCAATAATTTTTATTAAACGAACGCAACAATAAAATTACCTCCCCACAAACAATGCCGTCATGGCAACGTGCCTTACAAATATTGGCATCTATTGGCAATGAGAATTTGACGCACGGCAATCTGTACGTTATACATGATTTAAACACACCTGTGTGAGCCACCGGCCGAGCGACGGCAACGAATACATTTAAACTGATGGCAAATACACACTTAGCATGGTTTAAATGTAGAGGAGCACTGCATACTAAATACCGGCATTGCAGGCAATATTGGCAAAAAATGTATGGGGTGATTCACCATATTTTTCCCACTACATAGCTCATTTATTATTAGAGATAGAAAAATAGTTTAAATACAAAAGTTGATTAGTTCTTCACGAATTTTAAGAAAATTCAATAAAAATTTTCTAAATGTCAAATTTAGACTTAGACATCAACTTTCTTATTTCAAATAGAACACCCTGTATATTTTTTAAAATTTCGGTAGATCTTGTAGGGTTTATCTTAAGCAGTTGCTCTTAAGTCAACGTTTTTCTTGAAAAATATACAGGGTTTTCCATTTGAAATAAGAAAGTTGATGTCGAAATTTGATATTTTGAAAATTTTGGTTAAATTTTCTTAAAATTTGTGAAAAACTAAGCAACTTTTGTATTATTTTTGTTTCTATCTTTAAGAATAAATGAGTTATGTAGTTGGGAAGATATGGTGAATCACCCTTACCACTAAGTGCCAAACCCACGCAAAAATTAAAATTTTAAAAGTGCACCTCGTTGATTGGTCGGCTCAATAGGGATACAGATGCAAATTCCGATACCACTGATAATTGGCTTTTTCTTCCTATTTAAAGTATTTATGCATAAAATAAAAATTGTAATGATTGTGGATTAAAAATAAAATAATGCACAGAATTTACGAATGCACATTTATTTTATGCTATCCTTAAAGGAACAAAAATTCCTAGAAAAACCAATATGTAATAAATAAATAAATGTTACTATAAACAAACACTTACACACTTATATTTATATCCTAACATGAAGACAGGAATGGAAACCATATGAATAATATTTGTCGTCTTGGTCATGCCAAAGATAGAGGAAAATTCTTTCATAAATTGATTTAAATATTTATTAAGAGGAGGTTTTCCATACAACAGTAAATTGCAACAGAGAAAATTTTATTTAGAATCTCTTTGATTGTGAATCAAAAAAATAAGGTTTGCTTCAGTTGCTTTATATAAAAATTCCTTGGCCAAAAATTTAAAAACTTAGTACTTCCTTCTTCTTGTTATAAGATAAGATGAAGATTTATTCAGCATCTTTTTTCCTGGATGTTCTGCCCCCTTTTCAGTCACAGGCACCCCGTAACCAAGCCTTAGTAGCATCTTCAACGACAGAATGAGGAAAAGTTGGTTGACTTCTTAAAGGATTTTTTACAGCATCTAAAAAAGTTTAAATTTTGGTAAGTATAGCTGTAAATTATTTTTTTTGATAAACCAGTATTTTGTTTTAGGAAAAAGTAGCCCTTTTTGCTTAAAAAGTGACAAAATATCGGTTTCTCAAAAAAAAAAACTTTAATCTACTTGTTTTATTGGCAAATTTACGTTAAAATAAAAAAATAGTACCACAGACGAGTTTTTTCAAATTAATTTTAAAAAAGATTTTAAGATATTAACTAAAGACAGCTCGGTTTCACAAGAAATTTAAGGGTCATCATTCTCTGGGTCAGCAAGAGAAATTTAGTGTTAGAAAATGACTTGGACGTAGACTGAATTGATGAATCTTTAGATGGCTCGATCCAACACTTCAACTAAAAAGCTAGTTAACTCTTTTTTGATATAGTATCCTTTAGCCTACTATAGAGGCCATAGTGACACCAAACTGAGAGAAAATTCATGTTTTACCTGTCAATTTGGTTATAAAAATGGCGGCAACAGTAGGCTAAATGGCACTGAAGGCTGAACACAGGTAGGAGTTAACTGGCTTTTAAGAACGAGAACAAAAGAAATTTGTAAATTATTAGTGTCAGTATCGCTTAAGCATTGTAGATCATGATGTGACCTTTGATTTTCTTGTAAAGTGGCGTCTAGATCACGATTTAATGCTGGGTTCATACAGGCAAATCAAAATAAAAATTTAAAAAAAAATAATAATTAAAATTAAAATAAAAGTTGCTTATGGGGAACATCATAAATAAAAATATGAGTAACTTAACATTTATTTTTATCTTAAAACGGATTTGAGCATGCCCCTTTGACACACATAACCTCACTTTCATTTGTTTTTGTAATTTAAATGGGGGTTTTTTGCAGTTTATGGTTTGTTTTTAACAGATATTAGTAAGGAAATCAGCATGATGGAGTTTAGTTTAATTATTTCAACTATTGGTATCATTCACTTTTGTATACATTTGCAGAAGCTGTGTGCTGTTCGGTTCAAAGTTATTATTTTTTATTTTAATTTTTATATGCCTGTATAAACCCAGCAAAAATGACGATTTTTGGTCGCTTTACTGGTAGTTCTGAACATTTTTAAGTCCACTCTAGGCCGGCCTTATTTAAGAACAAAAGAATATTAGTACTTACGCAGTATCTGCTTCCACATCCATGGTGACTTGAAACTCAAACTAAATTTAAGCCAATTTTAAAAGAAAACTTGCAAAACACAAAAAGGAACCCACATAGGAAGAATCCTTAGAATATTATTAAAATGGCGTCGGCAAATACGACAAGTTGTCAACCGCACGACAGATGTCAATCGCGCGGGAAATTTAAAAAAATGCGTTTGATCGGACCGGAAAGGTGGTTTAGAAATGCATGCAATTTTTAAAGGAACGATTGCGTTGCACTTGGTATGTAAAACACGTTTTTCAGTTATTGGCAAAATAACATAAATTCGCCAATACATCAGCACTAGTAAATAATCATTGGCAAAATAGCGCAATTTTGCCAATAATACTACTGTAGTAAATAACCAATGGCATTCACTTGCCAATATTGCCAATAAAGCAAATACACCTTACCACCTTTCATTGTTTGTGGGGCTATAGCAAAAAAACTATTCAAATTTAAAATTAAAAATACAGTTAAAGCAATTAGCCATATTTATGGATGATGGAACTGTCGATGGAACTGTCGATGAAACTGGCAATGGCAATGCTGCTAAGCGATTTTCGTTTGGTTCTCTTTCAGCTGTGGTTACTGTGTGTGGAAGATCTGGAATAGTGGTCTCATAACTGCCATAGCAAGATGAAGACGGCTGTTGGTTAGTTGTCCCTGACATATTTTTTTTGCAATTTTTTTGTTTGGAACTTCTGGTTTGTTCGATGTACCCCTCCGCTACTTTCGTCGACTTCCATCCTGCGTGCAGTTTAATATTCGTAATGTTTTCATCAGCTTCGGCGAGCAGGGTGGCAGAGGTTCTTCCAAAGCACTGTCCTGTAAATTGTTCAGAATCAGACAAATTCAAAAATTTGGCTATTTTTTTAGGCATCTCCCCAAAAGTATTTTTACCAACAACTTGCCTGGAGCATTTATATAAAGCTTGGCAAGGTTTCATTCCCATCCACTACAGATACAAACAAAGGGACTCTTGAAGGTCCTGAATGTCATCTACCTCTAGGTGGCATAGTTCCTCGCGCCTGGTCGCCCCACATATTCCAAAAATTAAAGCAACTTTTACTAGTAAAAATACTTCGTCAGGAGCATTTTTTAAAAATCTTTTTAAAATTACGCTTCAGAAATGCTATAAGTTTTGGGTACTTACTAATATCAACATTATGATTTAGATTAATGGTGGTCTTAACCATGCTATAATAACTCCATAGGGAAGACGGCTTGTGTTGTTTCACATTTTTTTGTTGAAGTAAGGCGTCTTCTTTTACGATTAGGTTGCTTTCCGGAATATTTTTACCAGTACACCACAAAACATAATCTTTATAGGTTTTTTCGTATAGTTTTCTTAATTTGGCCGGCAAAATATTCGTCTTCGCCTCTTCAGCGGTCTCCAGTATATCTCTAGGGATTACTTTTTCTTCAAAATCCATAATATTTAAAACGATAAAAATAGCCACTAAAACGCAACATTATTTGTAATGATGACTTTGTTGATATGGTTGCTAATGACAAGCAACTGTTTGTTTCTCAGATTGCTTGATTGAAAACAACAGAAATAACCATACAAGTGTCACTTTCGAATACTTAACTATTTTCCCCTCTCTAACCCAACCTAAAATCAGCTCATACCCAATTTTTATGTTATTGATCAGGTTACAGGTCAAATTGAGAATCGATTCAGAGGTATGATGACGGTATGCGGTTATTTTGATTTTTTGGATCCCAGAACCATTACAAGTTCTACTGAAGAAATTTTTCTACAAAAGTGTAAACGCTTTTCTAACAAATATTCTAGAAAGGAGTTCTAGGAGTTCTAGAAAGTAACTTTCAAATATTTACCGCATTTTTATTGTTTTTAACATTACCGGTAACAGTGGCAACTTTTGAGAGGACGTTTAGTAAATTAAAACTATTTAAAGATTACTTAAGATCACAAATGGATCAAAGTAGATTAGGTAGCTTAGCTTTACTTTCAATTGAAATAAAAATGGCTTACAAAATGGACCTAACGACTCTAATAAAAGAATTTGCCAATGAAAAAGCGAGGAAAAGGGACTTTTGAATTGTCTTATAATAATAATTAATGCTTTTATTGCTATATATTAATACAGTAAAATAATTGATTTGATTTGATATGCTTTATTGTCATAAATCGAAAATTCAATTGACAAACTTATACAAAAGTATATATATATATAACGTACGTACAACTAAATAATAAACATCAGACAAGCACAAGAACAGAAACTTCTTGCATGGTTAGTTTCACTATAAAAAGTAAAAATAAAAATATATACAATAATTATTATGCAATAATTTAAAATTAGTCACCTAATATACACGAATGTGAGTGTGCAATACATTATTTAAACGTAATTTAAAAAATATTTATAAAAACAAGAACACACAACAGTAGCTATATTTCTGGAATTAAGATTAAAATATTAATTGAATTAAAAAATTAAAATAAAAACACAAAATAAGGTCAACCTACTGACCAAAATGGTTTAAAACATGTATATTAACAGACATTAACAACAGGTAATAATACAATGGCTAAGAAGCTATTGAGTCCTTATTTAAAAGTTATAGTTCAGGTATTCATCCACAGTGTAGAAGCCTTTACCAGCTAGTGTATCCTTACATAACCTTCTGAATTTTTTAAAAACAGTTTCTGATTTTATTTTAGATGGTAAGTGATTATACAATTTCACACCGTTGTAAATAAAAGAGAGTTTTACCAATGACGAATGAGGAATTTGAAGTCTTAGATTGTTATCTTGACGAGTGTTATAAACATTTTGATTAGAAACAAAGTTTTCGAGGTGTTTTTTTATTAGACACACTGTTTCCAAAACAAATAAACAGGCAAGTGTTAAGATTTTATTTTTAATAAAAAGCGGTTTGCAGTGGGTTTTTGAGGGAACCTGACAAAGAAAACGAAGTGCTCGTTTTTGCAGAACAAAAATCATATTAAATAAATAACCACCGCATGTGCCCCAGAACGGTAGCCCATATCTGAGATGCGATTCCACCAACGAAAAATAAGTAGAACGAGCCGTTTGTTTACCAAGTTCAGTGGCTGTTATTCTGACGCAATATGCTCCAGACGACAATTTGTTTCTAAGAGAATTAATGTGGCTGTCAAATCTCAGGTTTGAGTCAATGTTTAGGCCCAGGAATTTCGCGTTTGTAGTGTTATTGATGTTATGGTTACCAATAGAAACTTCTTCAAATTCAAAGTTTTTAAATGTTATTATGTTAAACCACTTTAAAGCAACGCCCCTAAATCAATAAACAGCGAGTTTTCTCAACAGTATTTCGTGACTTACTGTGTCAAAGGCTTTTGACAAGTCACAAAATACTGCCGCATAAGCTTCGCCACGATTAAGACCCTTTAAAAGATTCTCTAAGACTGACGTGTTTTTGTTTGTTTGAAAACCAAATTGTTTAGTGTTTAGGATATTGTTTGCATTTAGGAATTGAATCATTCGCTTTTTCATGTGTTGATAATAGAGAAATGGGTCGGTAGTTGGATGGATCTGTAGTGCTGCCACCCTTGTGAATAGGGATGATTTTAGCAACTTTAAGGCAGTCTGGGAAATTACCTGATTCGAAATAGGAGTTTTATATTAATTTTTTATATTAATTACATAGTGAAAATCAAAATAAAATAAAAACAATACGTATGTATGTATGTAGCAAAGGCCTACTAGTTACCTAATACACTGAGAAAAATGGTGGGCTACGAGAACTCAAATATGTTTTCTCCTAGAACCAGCCGTGTTGCCAATAGAGGACAGCCCAGACATCTGGGTTGTGAGAACCAAGTTCAAGGGATTGTAGGGAAACACGGCTCGTGTGTTGTGGTAGCCCAAAATATGCATAAACACTAAATGAATATTTTTGGCCATTTGGGATGCCAAAAAAAGGGTCGAACCCTGCCTTTGGCCTACCAGAACTCAGCACCTAAGTTGTGGTAACTCATGATCTGGGCTGGGAGGACCCTGCCTTTGGGCTACCAGAACTCAGCACCTGGGATGTGGTAACTCATGATCTGGGCTGGGAGAACCCTGCCTTTGGGCTACCAGATCTCAGCATCTGGGTTGTGGTAACTCATGGTCTGGGCTAAGAGAATCCTACCTTTGGGCTACCAGAACTCAGTATCTGAGTTGTAGTATAGTCAGTCAGTATAACTTTGCACCATTATGGGTAACTTTGAGCCACTTGGAAAAATCAGTGAAAACATAAAAACTTCCAACATATAATTTTCCAAGTTGCTCAAAGTTAACCACAGTGGTTTAAAGTTACCCCAAATGACTGTACTATAGTATTTAAAAAAAAATTAAACTTATTTTTATTTTTTATTTTATTTTTATAAGAAACTGCAAGGTTAAAAATGTTTTCGTCGACAAAATAAATGCGAATGCAAAGAAAAAAATCTTAGTTTTCATCTCCAGCACGAACGCTACTAGAGATAAAAAATAGCGTCAACTAGGGAGCATTAAAAATGTGGATCCTGCTTTTCTCAAAAAAAAAAGATTTTTTGATTTAAAAATAAAACAAAGGAAAGCCTTGACTCTCAAGTCTCCCCGGCTGACTGTATACAAAATATAATGAATAAATAGCTAACTATACAGCGCTATCCATTATAAAAAAGTCTAGAATTTTTGACTCTTAATCTAAGAATAAAAGGGCATTCAAAAATAATCATTACTTTTTCTGACTTATTTGATATTAGAATACTTAGGCTTTGTACATGTATTTTGTTACTTTAAATGAAACACCCTGTATTTTGGGTAATTTTTATAGCTAAGCAGGCTTTACCCTTGTCAACAATGCTAAATAACTCAAAAACTAAACGAGATTTTTTAAATTTCTCTTAAATTAAAAAAAGCACACAATAAACAAGGTGTTACGTTGAAAATAACAAAACACATATGTGCAATTTGTAAATTATAAATGTCAAATTTCCGATAACACGATAAGGTTTATAATGGATAACCCCTTACATAAAAAAAATCGCGTTTAGAATGTTTAACTGTGAAAAATATAAACGAAATCAAATATTTCAATATAAATATGGTGTGTTAAAAACAAAACCTAAAGGCTGAACTATAACCCTAAAGCCGTCCCTAAGTCTAATTTGCTCAGAAAACTGACAGATATATATACATATATATATATATATATATATATATATATATAAAGCTGTAAATTAGGCTTAGGAAAGAGTTAGCTGTGTTAGTAAATCTCAGCCAAACTGTTTAAAATACAAAACAGGCCCTATACATTTCGCACTCCACACTTTCATATTATTTAGAAAATACAATAAAACACGTTCATATTTTTTACTCGTGAACCTGCCGCTGCACCGTCCAAGATACCTGCACATATGACCTACACTAACTAAATCACAACTGGAAATGAAGCTAGCAACTGCCAGCCAAAGCAACCCGCAAGCCCGAATATGTGCAAGACTCGACATTCGGCAAGTACCGCCTATAATCGGATTCACATGTGTAAATCTCTGGGTTTTACTAAAGGGCAGAAAAATTAAACCATGATCATGAGTTAGAACAATTCAGGACCTGAGTTATGGGGCAATCCCATGCCTGAATTGTAGTAGCCCACGACTTGCTGAGTTCTCCCAGCTAAATTCAAATGGTTTGGGGCAATCATACCGTGTGCTAGAGTAACGCACGGTGTGAGTTCTGGTAACCCCAAATTTTCAACCCAAGGTCGTGAGTTTTTCTCAGTGTGGATGATTTTTTCGAAACCGTAACACACCAAATTGCAGATAACCTGGTGACATTTATAAGTCACTTACATGCCAGAACTGCCCTGTAGTACATAAAAATTGTTAAGCGGCCCTCACACGATCAATATTATTGTCAATATTTGCGATATTGAAGAAGAAATTGAGAATATATTGACCGTGTGAGGGGACCACATTTTAATATTGTCCATATATTGATGGATTTTCAAGCTCCCGAAAATATTTTGTACGGAGCCAAATATATTGACAATAGTTTGATCGTTCGAGGGCTATATTGACAATATTTGCTTTAAGCGGCCCTCACACGATCAATATTATTGTCAATATTTTATATTGACAATATATTGTCAATATATAAATAAAATCCTCACCCGATCAATATTTGTATCAATACTTAGTTTCTGACTAAATTTTCGACAGAAAAAATCAGGTATGAAAGCAGTAAAACAAGCGTGTGTTGCTAATATTTTGGCGCCCATTGCGAAAAAAATTAAGAGAAAAAAAAATAAAAAAAAGACGTTGTGAATCTTTTGGAATACATTAAGGAAGTAGAACCCAATGGTTATGAAAACTAAATCATTTCAAGAACTGCTGGATTTGGTCACTCCATATATTGAAAAAAAAATAAAAATATGCTAGAAGCAATATCAGTTCATGAAAGGCTGGCCTTATGTTTGGCAACGGGAAGATCTGAAATTTTCGACATTGATTTCGCGTTTTTTCGTATCATTAATCGACTGCGACTCTGCCGGTGAAACCGCAGACGACGGCGCGGCGGTGGCCTTTCTTCACTCACGACCAGAGAGCGACTAAAGTCAATATTGTATATTGTCAATATAGCCCTCGAACGATCAAACTATTGTTAATATATTTAACTCCGCCCAAAATATTTTCGGAAGCTTGAAAATCCATCAATATATTGACAATTGCTACATTTTCATGGGAATTGAGTTCGTTCTGAAAACGATTTCAATACGATACCGTCCATGAAAACGCCTGTTTTTCCAGTATTCAAATCGATTTCAATCTAGATCCAACCCTGAAAATTTTTAGGGTTGGGTTGGGTTGGGTTGGGATCGTATTGAGATCGAAATACCGATTTTCCATGAAAACCGGGATTGAGTTTACACGTGCGTATTGCGTCGGATTACCAGACAGCCGCCAAATTATATTTTATTGCTCTCACTCTTTTTGAGAGAGAGAGAGAGAGAGAGAGAGAGAGAGAGAGAGAGAGAAATAGAAGTGAAACTGTAGAACCGGCATTCTAAAATTTGGTGGAGTATATTGAAAAAAGAAGATTAATAACATAACCTTACTTAAATAACTAAAGATTTGTTTTTTTTAAAGACTTTAAAAAAATTAATTATGGAAAATAAAAGAAATATTTGGCGCGAAAGTGTATGTGCTATGCACATATGCCAGTCCAGCATTTCTTTCTTCACTTCCACTTGCAAACAGAGTAGTAATTAAAATTAAAAAAAAATGTGTGGCAAGGGCCAACATCATCTTTTGAATAAAATACGTTTTTTTAAAAAAAAGTACCAAAATTCAAAAATGAATATTTGACAAGTATGACACAGGTCAGCTGCCAAATATCAAAATTTGAAAACCGTTTTCAAATCGATTCAAAATCGATTTGAAAACCTATCGCAAATATTGACAATAATATTGATCGTGTGAGGGCCGCTTTAGTTGGGAGTTCGCGACACTTGGCCCATTATAGTATCTCATCTATACATATATAGGGTGGGCCAAAAAAACCGCACATTTTTTTTTCGGCTGTAGTATTACTACCGTAACTTTGATTTTTGTGATTTTAGCTTCTGCGAAATGGTAAAACTTCAAACTATATGAATCTTTTGTCAAAATTAACATTTCGTTAAAATGAAAGATGGCAAATGATTTTTAAAATTTCCCTTTTTTTAACACCCTCCGCCAAAAGTCCAACGGTGGGATTTACTAAAAAGGTTTAGTCTATTTTAGAACGGTCCTAAGTTTAAGTGAAATTTTTGGTTTTAAGCATTTTAAACAAACCCTACTTGAGTTTTGGGCACAGTTTGAATTATAAGAAGAATTTTAATAAATTTTTTGATTGAATAATCATCTTAACACAATCATTTGTTGGATTTAAGAAGAAAGTTTCAATTTAGAAGAAAAGAAAATTTAAAAATTGAAACCCCCGCGGGGTTTAAATAGTAAACACTCTGTAGAATAAATTAAAATTGAGGTTATATGTCACTCTAATTAAAACTTACCCTTGATAATTGATTTTTCCAATTAATACTTGATGTCACACAACGATTTAGATGAGTAATAATAAAATAAGGATTACATTAATTTTGTATTTATTTAAACAGTGTTTTTATTTATGAAATGTATTAAAAAACTTAAATGCAAGTTTTTTTTACATTAATGTCAGTTTAAAAATATTAGCCTGGGTTCAATCACACGAGTTAGGATCTTTTACCTCTGCTTGCACCAACCTCTACTGAAGAAAGCTACAGCTTTAAAATGAGTGGGCTTTGAGTAAGGAAAGTTTTTTTGGCTGAACTTTTAGATAACCTCAATGTTGTACTTTCACTTTGTAAATAAATTAATATAGTTGTTTTTTTGACGCGCAAACGGTTTCGTACTTCTGGCGAGGCATATTAACCATCTGTAAAGGAATTTTTCGAAAATCTTAAAAAATGGCAGGAAACCGTATACTGCATAATTACCGGGAAATTTTAAACGAACTTATTACCAATTGCCACCAAACAATCCTTTCTGGTGGCTATAAATTTAAACCACCCCCCACAGGAGGTCTAAAAAATCACCAACTTTATAACCTCAAACACAAATGATGAAGCTATTATTCCCCAAATTTTTGGCGTGTTCACCATATGCCATTTTAAAGCCTGTCAAAAAAATATAGTTTTAGGGCATTTTCTCCTAAATTATGGTATATTTTTAGAAAAAAGCTGTTTTTCAATGGTATTTGCAATAACAATACAAAATAATGAATAACTTTGTGTCTTTTCTGTATGGGTAAGTGTTTTTTGAAAATTGGGTTTAAAATTTAGTACCCCCCACAGATGTAAATATTTAGATCTGTGGGGGGTACTATTTTAGATCTTAGTAAATCTCACGGCAAGATTTTAAGGAAATGTCAATTTTGACAAAAGTTTCATATAGTCTGAAGCTTTAGCTTTTCTCTGAAGCTAAAATCACAAAAATCAAACTTTCGGTAGCAAAACTACAGCCGAAAAAAAAAATGTACGGCTGTTTTGGTCCATCTTATATCTAGGTATTAAATTTGCGGAAACACACGTGTTAACGTTACTAAGTGATCGTGGATAAAATATTTGAAATTCAACACCCGGTACTATCATGAGAAGAACATCTTGTTCCGTCATCCAAGGACTCTCGTTTAATTGACAACCAGTATGTTACGTCGCGAACAATATAATAATAAACCGGGCGAAACACAATAGACCTATTTCTTCCTATATTACGTAAAGTCATAATCGTTTTTCCGCTGTGTGCCGTGCTAGAAAGCACAATCGCAGGTGACCTCTTGCTCCACCGAGTTAAATCTATGAAATAATAGACTTTGTTCGTCGTGAGTTCCGGGTTATACATACGAACTTATTTTATTCTAATTGCGTTCGTTGCTCAAGATTACCGTTTATTTTCAGGCTGATTAATTCTTGTCAACAACGGTCCTGAGGGACTTATCCGTACGTAAAGTCAACAATAATGCCTGACTTTTAATAGTTTTAATAAAGTCCGCACTATTTTCGACAGTTCCGCACGCAACTACTACATCATTTTAGACACTTTTCCCACCACTATGAAATTACTGAAACAAATGCATTTTTCGTGTAAATCCTTCCTCTATTCTCACTTTGCTGCGGTACGAAATTTATAGATGGCCTCTATAAGTTGGTTACCTAAACGTCCTTGCTACTATTTCGGACATTATTGTCATCTAAACATGCTCATATCGTGCCACCTATAAAGTTGACATAATTAAAGCCGTCCTTTATTAGGGACATATTGGGTGTTATTCTATAAGGTTTTACCATAAGAAGGGAAAACCGTATATTATTTAGGTTGAACCTTAACCATACTTTTAAAAAAAGTGTTATTGGAAGTCACATTACTTTTCCTTATTCCTAACCTAAAATTTCTAACCTTAAAATTGTGTCGTCACTTTTTTGTTTTTTTTTTTAAATTTTGTTGTTGGAAAATGGACAATATTTTGGAAGCTGTGATAGTTCGAGGAGGAAATGACTTCTCTGGGTAAACTGCCTTCCGCTTAAGATTTGAAGTTTTTTCCATTATTTTCCCAGGCCGCTGGGTTGTTGTAGGGATTTTCCCTGATAATTCTCGCAAAAGAATTATATCGTCAGTGTAGCTGAACCTCAGCCTTGTAAGTTTCTCCAATTTATTCATTTTTTCACATAAATTTTAAAAATCCACAAGACTTTTTTTGTTTAGAAACCAAAAACTAAAAATTTAATAAAGAATATTAAAAAGTCGTGTCATCACTATTATCCGTGCTAATTGAGGTTATGTTTAAAGATAAGGGACGTACGGTAACTGTACCGAATTAAGGGAACACCGCATTTTATTATGGTTCCTTTAATAAAATCGCAGGTCACGCGCATGTTAGATGTCAAATGTCAGTATTCCTTAATAAGGGAACGCGAAAATGTACGCCCAATAAGTCCCTATTAAAGGTCAGCACAAACCTTATAAAAGTCGACATTATTTTGACAGCACCGCGTGCAAAAAGCTGGCAACCAAAAAGAGCGCGGTCTAACACTCGGGTCTAACTTCAATTTTGTCATAATAATCAGTCCGGATAAAAATAGGGAGATTTTGGACCACTTAAAATAACATTTTTTTTGTGGTTATCGTTATTTGTGTAACTAAGCTAGTGTGACCATAATTTTTTAGAGAAAAAAGAGTACGATGGTTTATTTTTAAAATAATAATTTATAATTAACAAGGGCGGTCGTCGCTTTTTTTAAAGAGAGTTTGAAGGCAGTTTAGTGGGTATTGGGTTGTATACGTGTATACGAAAAAGGATACTTGTATTATTTCATCAAAGGATCGAATCAATCGGCAGATATAGTCTTTACAAAATAATATCTTAAATGCGCCGCATGCGAAAATTTTGAGAAAATTGTGCCAAACGAATGCCTTTTTTACACGTTTTAAATGTTAACAAAAATTCCTTAAAACTAGTAATTAGACCAAAATTTTAACAACCAATTAATGATGTTATAGCGCCGAAAGCAAAATATTTTGCAGTTTAAGCTGAAAATTTTTTACTATTAACAAGGACGGGCGCCGCTTTTTTTAAAGAGCATTTGGGGGCAGTTTAGTGAGAATTGGGTTGTATACGTAGGCAGTGGCGGTCCCAGCCATGTGAAAAGGGAGGGGGCGGTTTCGATACGAAAAAAATTTAGAATAAAAACATAGCTTTTATGACGAGAATATCAATATATGCAAACAAAACTTAGTAACTACAAGCACGGATTTGGTCTCAAATTTAGGGGGGGCACTCAGATTTTAAGTCGTTTATTTCAAAAAATTTTTATTTTAAAAAATGTTCAAATGCGCTGAATATTTTTGAGAAAATTACATTAAAATGCAATTTTTGAGTCGAATTAAACTAAAATCGTAAATATCAACGGTATCATAGCGCCGCAAGCGAAAATTTTTAGGAAAATAACACTACAAATGCCATTTTTAACACAAAATTAAACTAACACCGTAAATATCAATAACGTCGCAATTTATGCCTTACTTTTGATTTTCTAAAAGTTTTCATAAAAAATTTTAAGCCATAATAGGGCGGGTTAACTAACCCTGTCCCCTTAAAATCCGCGATTGAGTAACTACGTATAATTTTTTCAGCTATAAAAAACAGATAACAAACAAACCACAAACAAAACCTAATAGCTAAATACTTTTTTTTATACCTTCATGAAAAACATGATTTTAGTAATTGTCTGCAGGTAACTAAAGCATGGCTTTTTTCGTTACCGATGATCACGGTGCAAAAAAAGATTTCTCTCTGTTTTTTACACAAAATTAGAGAGAAATAGCGGAACATAGTAATATTGAAAAAATCTAATTACCCTGCCTAAAAATTAAGCCATTTCCGCCAGTTTTCACCAAGTATTTACGAAAAAATCATATAAAAATATCGTAAAAATATCAAACTGTCAAAGATTAAAATGTCGCAGCAATGAACGTTACCGAGTAAAAAGGCACATCGCTTTGGCAACCATTGTTATTTCATTTACCAGCCGCCTTGATTTATAGTGTAAAGATGGTGTGTTTTGCGAGAAGTGCTCTTCGTTCGAGAGTTTTTAAAGTATTTTCCCGTTTTTCTTGGATTTTTTGATAAAGGTATTAAAAAAAATAGTGTTCACAACTCGTGGCTAAACTGTGCTTTTTTTACTCGCGTTTTTAAATACCTCGCTGCGCTCGTTATTTAAACCAACGCTTGTAAAAAAAAGCACTATTTTAGCCACTAGTTGTGAAAACTACTATTTTTTGAGATCTGAAAAGCTTTTTAAGTTGAAACATTACCTTAAATTAATCGATCAATGACTCGCTCAATGTCAATTTCAATATGTCTGTTGATATGCAGCGACGCTAAGCCCGGACGAATTTCCGTCATAGTGTTTTTAAGTACTTATGTTTTCAATCATCTGAGACATGAGAAGCTTCTTACTGACGAAGCATTACTTACTGGCAAACATCCAAGAATGTTTTTATCAACGGAAAAATATCGCCACACTTGTTCATTGCCTCGAAAACGTTATCAGGTATGTTTTGATTTAAGCTTTTCCCTACTTCTGACCAATATTGTTTCCAAATACCAACTTCTCCCAATAAAAGTTCAAGAATGTGTGTTTTGGATTAATCAAACAGTTTGTAGCATTTAGAAACGACTTTAGTTAATTTTGCCTTGATTTTGGCTTCACGTTGTATAAAACTTGGTATGTATATGTTCAGGTCAAAAATACTTTTTTTAGGACTTCAGGGTTACCACCAGCATCTTTGGTGTCTACTTTTTACTGGAGCAAAGGGGGGGGGGGCGATCGCCACTGACGTAGGTATGAAAAAGGATACTTGTTATATTTTAGCAAAGGAGTGAATCCTTCAGCAGATATAGTCTTTAGAAAATAATATCTTAAATGCCCCGCAGGTGAAAATTTTGAGAAAATTGTGCCAAACGAATACATTTTTTACACGTTTTAAAAGTTGACAAAAATTCCTAAAAACTAGACTAAAATTTTAACCACCAATTAATGATGTTATAGCGACGAAAGCAAAGTATTTTGCAGTTTAAGCAGAAAATTATATACAAATTTTGGTCCTTTCAATGTTTTTTGTGAAATATTTAAAAGCAATTGGGATGGGTACGCAGCCAAACCATTCCCTTTTTTAGTTTTTGTTTTAGATATGTTGCTAAAATTTCGCAGTCAAAAATTTTAAGAAAACTATGTAAAAGTGCCATTTTTATGCAGGAAGTACTTTAAGCAAGCTTCAAGCTTGCACTAGGGGTCACACTGGAAAACACGCAAATTCCTTGAAGCTGCCTTTATTGGGCAGAATCAAGGTATTTTCTGTAAACCAAGTGTTGAAATTCCAAATATTTGGAAGCCCCTCCTGGGGCGGAGCCAACTTCTTAAACTTCACGGTTGAGTGATTTTGAATTCTTAAGAATAGATTGTAGTTTGCACTTGAAGACGATCAGAGATTGTACGTCGTTTATAAATAAAATATAAACAATGGAAGTCCGAAACACAGAGTTAATTTCAGATGGATAAGTGCCTAAAAATTGTTATGTTTTCATGGGTATTGAGTTCGTTCGTTTTCAAAACTCAATACCCATGAGAACATAGCAAATATGTAGAATTTCTTTCTTTAACCTTTGTGCGGAACTGTCAAAAATAGTGCCGGCATTATTAAAGTCAGGCTATGCCAATTTTATGTAGTTCCTATTATATCAGACGCAAACTGGGTTGGATCTTGCAGAATCATTCTATACCTTTTTCTATCGATGAGGAAGCTATACCAACGATAAATTGAGGAAATAGATTTAAATAAACCGTCAGAATCTACTTCGTTTAGTTGGGTAAAAGTCAAGGACAAAGAAGAAAAAGAACTACCATTTCCGATTCTTTTAGTTTGGCAAGTGTTAATAAAATAAAGTAAAACGATTTTATTTATTTCCGCACTAAAACGTCGAAAATAATTTTATCATGTGTATTACACTGAATTTGATGCACCTATTCAATAAATAACAAAATCGTGGGGCGCTATGAAATTTTCAAGATGAAATATCCAACAAATTTCAAATCTTGAATCGCGTTTAAATTCCAGAGTATATTTTACTTTTATTTTTCACTTTTTATTCTAAATAAAAAGGAAACTACATCAAAATCGGCTCAAAAATCGGTCAACCTAAAGAGATTTGCAAAATTTGCTTCCCCAATAAGGATGGATAAGGGGGTGGTAGTTTTATTTATATAAGTATACCATTTTTTAATCAAATCGTTAGTAGGGAACATGGTGACTTAGGCATATAGCCAGAGGAGTAGTTGATCGATAGAACCCTGTTTCGTCACACTTTCTTTAAAATTAGTAAATATATAGTAAAATTCAAATCTCCATACTTCATGTCTGTAGCAGCCTTGGTTCAAAAATTGTGAATTTACAAATATATTAACCCCGTCTCACCCCCTACCTTTTTGACTCAAAAATTTGGAAAAATTAAATAAAATGTAAATCTTAAAAATGTATGTTCGTAGCAGTTTTGGTTTAAAAGTTACGAATTTTTAAATGTATCATTCCCCTCTACCCATCTTACCCCCCAACAATGTATCCTACAAAAGTAAAAATATTAATTGGACTTCAAATCTGAAAACTGCATACTTTTAGCACTTTTAAATTCAAACTTATGAATTTTCAAATGTCATTATCTCCTCTCACCTTCTTAACCCACCACCAAATTATTTTTTTTTAAATTAGCTAACATTAAGTAAAAGCAACTTATTTAAAAAACAGGAATTTTTAACCCCCCTAAAAAAGTTTTTCTGCAACACTTTATTAAATCTCAAACATCGGTTACAAGCCACATTCTTGCCCAGCACACCAATGAAATATTTCTTGTCTGAATTTTGAAAATATTTCATTGGTGTGCTTGGCACCCGATGTTTGAGATTGAATACAGTGTCGCAGAAAAAGTTTTTTTTTAAGGGGGTGAAATATGCCTATTTTTTAAATAGGTCCGCCATCTTGGATTTTTAGTAAATGTCAGTTTTATCATTAGTTTCATAAATTTTGAAGCTTGTGCCGTTTAAAAAGTTTAAACTTATTAAAATCGATCAATTTTTGAAAAAGTTGTTGTTATTTAAACAAGTAAAATTTTCTTAATAAGCTTGATTTCACAGCTAAACTCTGGTCTATTTAAAAATTGCCAAACTTCCTTATTTCTTGTCCGAATTTTTAAAATGTTACATCGATGTGCTTCGAAAGAATGTGGCTTCGTAACCGATGTTTCAGATTTATTACAGTGTCTCACACAAAAAAATATCTAGGGGTGTTAAAAATGCCTATTTTTCAAATAGATCCGCCATCTTGGATTTTTAAGAAATGTCAACTTTGACATTTGTCCTATAAATTTTGAAGCTTTGGCTTTCTAAATATTATTAAAATCAGACAATTTCCCGCTAAGTTATAATCATTTAAAAAAGTGCGGTTTTTTTGACACACCCTATTATTTTAAAGTACATGCTAAATAAACAACACAGAAGATTGTTGATTGCTTGTTAGTGCTTAAAGGTTCTACTTCACGTTTCTAATTTTAGTCACATTTTCCGATGCTATATCATTGTCCATATCAGGTGGTTGTCACTATTAGATAAAAAAAATCAAAATCGGTAATCTTCTCACTAATCGAAATTTAAATATCGTCAGATAATTATTTTAATTTAAAAGTTTTTTTGGCGTTTGATATTGTTTAAATTTTCGGTAAGAAAATTGTAAAACTTTGGGGCAAAATATGTAAATTTCTTTTCTTGTCAACGGTATTTGCACTCTATTTTCTCTTAATCTAGTGTTGTGTGGGTAAGGGAGTCTCTCTAAATTTATCTAATTTTTACTTATTAGATTTTTTTGATATAAATCAAATATGGCCGATTTCAGGAAGTATTTTTTTCGTGTAACGATAGTTACCGCGACACTTTCTTAATTTTTTTAGCCCGTTAGTAAAATACACTTTTGACTCCAAAATATGTTTTCGTTTCAAAACTTAAAGTGGCAACTAAACAAAAATTTATTTCCTTTGTCTCTATTTTTGACTTTTTCACAACGTTTCGAATGCTTATGTATCTGCAATCGTCATCAGGTGAATACTAACAAAAAACCAGTGAACCATAAAAACTAACTTGTGTTTGAACTATTCATACGAAGTTCAAAGCATTAATACAGAGGAACCAGAATGTATTTTATCAACAAAGCGTCATCATTAAGGATATTTGGAAACCTGTACAGGGTGGTCCAAATTCGAGGGGCCCCTATAGCTTTGGGCTTTTGCAGCATAGTTAGCCCAAAACTAATATACATGTTACGGGCTCGATTTTTAAGAGAAGTCGAAAACTAAAAACCGCATTGCGATATGTCAAAGCGTTTCTGAGCTACAGGGTGATTCTTAAAAATGTGCGTTTCTAAAAACTCTCTACAACTTTTTTATTTGTAAAGATAGAGATTTCATTAAAAGCATTTTTTGAAGATTTTTTAAGGACAAATCTACCTGTTTCACCGATTTTGTCTTAAAGCCTTTAGTTCACGAGATATAACACAAAGTTACATTTAAAAAAAAAATTGTTTCGTAATAAAATTTCCTGTTAAACAATGTGTCATACACCTATTTTTATTAAGTAGCTAAACAGATATCTGCAATTTTTAATAATTACCATAGTAGGCTGTGTTTAACTCTGACCTATGCAGTTTTAGGGTATCTATCTAGGTAGCTATGATCAAATAAAAACAATTGCCATGATAAACGAGCCCAAGTGTCAAAAGTGACGTCTTCGTCCAGATATAAAAATGTTTGAAAACTTTGAAAAGTACGACATGATAAAATATTATATTGAAAGTAACGAAAATCGACAGACGGCGTTAAATCTATATTTCCAGAGATATCCGGAAAGAAGGTAACCTAGCCCAAAAGTATTTTTGAAGTTAAAACCTCATCTAAAAGAATACGGATCCTTTACAAAACCATAGCCTAGGACGTATAGAAGCCTAACCAGAGATAGAGAGTTGGAAGAACTAACGGTTCTAGGAGAAATAGAAATTAACCCAAATACTTCCACCAGGGCTATGGAGAGAAACACTGGAATTTCACGCAGCAATGCCGTTCGGGTGCTTAAAAAACACAAGTTTAGGCCCTATCGACCCCGACGGGTGCACCAATTACGGCAACAAGATTTTGCTCCAAGACGTGCATTTTGCAGGTGCTACCTGAATAAAAGCCAAAGACGATTTCTAGTGATGGAGTATTCACCAGATATAACTGCTATTACTGGAAACAGCAAAATCCCCATATTATGGTGGAACAAGCGAATCAGGGAATGTTCAGTTTTAAGGTATGGGTAGGCATCTACAGAGGACAAATTATTGGGCCATATATTTTTTATGGAAATTTAACTGCCAAAAGATACCAACAAATTTTAGAAGAGCAGGTGATTCCGTTTATCGACAATTTGCCACTTCAGCAAAATAATGAGCTATACTTTCAACATGACGGTGCACCGCCTCACAATGCACGTGTCATTACTAAATTGCTAAATATTGTGTTTGCCGAAAACTGGATCGGAAATAAAGGTCCTATATATTGGCCCCCCAGGTCTCCAGACCTGACCCCTTGCGACTTCTTTTTGTGGGGGAGAGTCAAAGACCTTGTATTTCGAAATCACCTAACTACTAGAAGGGAATTGGAAGAGGCACTTCGTACTGCATTCGGCAGCTTCGTGCGGTAGAACTTCTTAATGCAGAAAATAGCACCATGAGAAGATGATATGTTTACAAGAAAACGGCCGTCAATTTGAGCATTTGTTTTAGAATTAAAGAAAATTTAATAAAAATTTTAAATAAAAACTTTAATAATTTTATTTTTGTTTATTATTTTAGGGTTGGTAATTATAGTAAACTAGAAGTTAAAGTTCGAGGTTGCTGTGTCCCCTCGTGTCGTAGCCCACTTGATTTTGTATGAAAAAAAACAATAAAATTTTATTTACACATTTAGGGCGCGCACAGCGCCTACTATGGTAAATATCAAAATATGCAAATATCTTTTAAACTATTTAATAAAAATAGGTGTATGGCACATCGTTCGACAGGAAATTTTATTACAAAACTGATTTTTTATTTATATGCTGAATGAAGGAGGACAGTTTTTATTATTATTAAATTAATTATAAATTAAATTAAATTATTATTAAACGATTATATTTAACTTTACAGTCTGGCTGACTATCAACTTTTGCGATTTGTTTTTGACACACTTCTCGTAAAACGATTTTAATGAAATTTGGCACAGTAATGCAGGTCGGATGATAATACAATATTATGAAAAAAATTGGTGGGTAGGGGGTGGTTAAGGGGTAAAAATAAGGGGCTAAATTCACTGACACACTTCCCGTGAACCGATCTTAATGAAATTTGGCACAGTAATGTAGATCCGATGACAATACAATATTATGAAAAAATGGGGGGGGATATTGGGTGATTGGGGGATGTAAAGGGGGTAAAGTGGTCGAAAGGGAGCAAATTCAGAACTTTGAAATGAAAACAGATACGAACATGTGGTTTTCAGATTTATTTTATTATTGATTCTGGTGACAATATAATTTTATAAAACAAAATCGGGGGTAGGGGGGTGGTTAAGGGGTGTAAAGTGGATAAATTCAGAGCTTTGTAATGAAAAAAAATACTAGCGTGCGGTTTTCAGATTTATGATTTGATCTGGTGACAATATAATTTTATTAAAAAAACCGGTGGTAGGGGGTGGGTGAGGAGTGTAAAGGGGGTAAATTCAGAAGTCTGTAATGAAAACAGATACAAACATGTGGTTTTCAGATTTACGATTTGATTTAGTGACAATACAATTTTATGAAAAAAATTCTGAAGTGGGGGGTGTGTGAGGGGTGTAAAGAAGGTAAATTCAGAACTTTTTTTTATACTGGGACTTTTATGCAGAAGTAATTGGGAAAGAACTTGTACAAAATTGACAGGAAAGAAATCTTGTTATAATAAGGTATTGCTAGAAATGGAAAGGTTGCGAAAAAATAATTATATAAGGTGTGCCAAAAAAACGGCACCTTTTAAAATTATTATAACTTAGCGGGAAATTGTACGATTTTAAAAATATTTAACGTTTTAGGAATCTAAGGTTTCAAAATTTATAAGGCGAATGTCAAACATGACATTTCCTAAAAATTCAAGATGGCGGACCAACCAACCAACGCAATAACTTTTTCAAAAATTGATCGATTTTAATAAGTTTAAACTTTTTAAAAGGCACAATCTTCAAAATTTATAGAACTAATGATAAAACTGAGATTTACTAAAAATCCAAGATGGCGGACCTATTTAAAAAGTAGCCAAATTTCACTCTCTTCGAAAAAACTTTTTCTGAGACAATTTATTCAATCTTATTTCTTGTCCGAATTTTTAAAATGTTTCATCGATGTGCTTCGAAAGAATGTGGCTTCGTAACCGATGTTTCAGTTTTATTACAGTGTCCCACACAAAAAAATATCTAGGGAGGTTAAAAATGCCTATTTTTCAAATTGGTCCGCCATCTTGGATTTTTAGGAAATGTCAAGTTTGAAATTGGACCTATAAATTTTTAAGCTTTGGCTTTCTAAAAAGTTTAATATTATTAAAATCGAACCGGTTTTTTTTGGCACACGCTATACATTTTGCATTTTGTTTCTTTTTGATTAGTAATATGTGAAAATTAAAACAAATATTTTTTTTAACTTGAAGGATTTTATTAAAAAATTGCATTAAAAAGTAAAAAATAGTTTGGCAGATCTCTGTTTACTACAAACGTAAATGGCACATTATATATTTTTAAGTTCGATATAAAATCATGGTGCATATTATATACACTATTTTGTATCTTTAATAATGTTTCGCATAATATTTTGTTAAACTTCAAAATGATGCCCTCTGCTACTATTCAGAATAATTTCCACATATAAAATATTCATGCCGGTTCGCGTAAATGTTTTCAACCTTCTCTTACAAAATTTAAAATTTTACTAGCTGCATGATTAATAAGTTGGCAGTACAAAAATCCCAAAAAGTTACCATTATTTTCTTATTGAAAGTGAGCAACAAAAGATAACCAGCATGGCTACCCAGAATATTGTCGATTGATCAGTTTTTAACTAATTATGTTATTTCGCATTTTGAGTAGGGTTGCCTGGATAGAAACACAGCGGGTTACAAATGGATAAAATTAAAAAAATTATATAGTTTTAAAAAACTAGTGACTAAAATCGTGTTTTTTACAAGCTTGGTTTTAAAGAAGAAGCGCCTTGATTTATAGTGTAAAGATGGTGTGTTGCGAGAAGTGCTCTTCGTTCGAGATTTTTAAGAGTATTTTCCTGTTTTTCTTGGATTTCTTGATAAAGGTATTAAAAAAATAGTGTTAGCAACTCGCGGATAACCTATGCTTTTTTTACTCGCGTTTTTAAATACCTGCTTGCTGCGCTCGTTATTTAAACCAACGCTTGTAAAAAAGCACTAGTTGTGAAAACTACTATTTTACAACAAGTGTTTTTTTACGTGCGTTGTTATTTAAAAACCCGAGTAAAAAAAACTGAGTTTAGCCGCGAGTTGTAAACACTATTTTTTTAATACCTTTATCAAAACCTCCTAAAAAAACAGGAAAAAAACTTACAAAATAAAATTCAAACACAACGTCCACTGAAAGCTGGCCACTAGCACTAGCATCAATATCAATGGTGGCTGCGTACATGACAAAACAATGGTTTCTATGGTAACCTTACTAACCTTATATTTTAATTTTTGACAGTTTGTAATTTTCTCGTATTTTCTGATTGTTCTTTTTGTGAATAATTTTGAATTAATTTCTAGGTAAGAATCATAAGAATTTCTTAGTATTCACATTTAAAGCTATTTTTATACAAATTTCGGTAAAAAAAAGACGTCAATTTTTTTTCGCACCCGTGATCAAAAAAAAAAGTAACCAAAAAAGCCATGGTAGGGTACATTGCGGATAGTGGCTAAAATCGTGTTTTTAATGAAAGTATAAAAAAAAATTATTTGAGCCCCTAAAAAAATGTTTTGCATCGGTATCCAATAAAGCCATGTTTTGGTTTTATGCAAACATTCAGTAAAATCCTGTTTTTCATAGGTATAAAAAAATGGTTTTTAGCAGTTGTCAAAAAACAATAGTCCATAAAGCATAACTTTTTTTTAGGTACACGCGAAATTAAAAAAAGTTGGGTTTTATTATAAACATCAAAATAATTTAAATTTTATTGGTCAAAGGCTTTTCTTCTTCTTTTTCACTAGAGAGAATGAGCTTCTGTGGCTTTTCACATCACAACACCCAAATGAAAGGCTTTCCTAATGACCTTTTTGGCTTTCTTAAAGAACCCAGGCCTTTATATAAAATTTAGCAAACAATTTATAAAAATGCAGAAACTCGTTAATTTTTTTTAGCTCAACCAGAAGAGATAAACCGAAATTTTCCATAGATTAAAAAAAAAACTAAAAACTATATTGAAAATTTTGAATAAAGGTAATAACAGATTTCAATCGACGTGATTTTGCATTTTTGACACAAATGACAAAATTTTTTAGTTCTTCCTCGGTTTTACAAAGAATGTTTAAGCTTCCCGAAAGTTTCTTCCATTTTTCCAATCTTACAAAGTCGTTTATTGGAAAATAAAAAAAAGCAACATCTTTGTTTTTATTTTTATGGTTGGGGCAGTTCAAATACGAACAACACTTTGTTGACATTTTGTAATTTATTTCGATTACAATTCACGAGACAATTTAATAAAAATAGTAAGCATCACGAAAGCACTGTATCGTAAACTAACGCACTTGTGAAACCCCGGCAGGGCCGGTGGTCCCCCGGCCCCGGCGCGAGCCTGTGTGTGTCCCCTGCAGCGTGACGCGGGCAATCAAATGAAGTTCAATGAACCCACGCGAAACACGTCCAGAAGAATGTGATTTCCCAGTGTGCCGCCAATGCTTTCGATCGAAAACGAAAGTGGCGCACCAAGTAGTGAATTTAAATACTAAAAGCACGATAGCCTGCGCCATCTCGTATTCATTTCAGTTGAGCAGGGTCGAAATTTACCATTAGGTGTCCCCTCTATTTAGCTTATATCCTCGTTGGTTACTCTCAAGTTTAAAATTGTCAAACAAAAATTAAATTGTTGTGATGGTAAAATATTTAAAAATTCAACTATGTTCGTCTTTTGATTTTAGCGACTTTACCAGGATAAATCATATAACTATAGAGATTTTCGTTTTCAGAATTGGTCCTGGTTCTGGTTGACATTATTTTGACATAAATTTTGACAGCGGTTCTAAAATAATTACGTCATTTAAAATAAGACTCCCTATAATTTTGCAAAATTTTAGGGGTTATGTTTACAACCAAAAGGCCGAATCAACCTCCCAGGCTGGTTCTAAAATTTCATAACTGGGTTGCAACTGTGACGTTATTGTTTTAAAATGAAAGGACCGGTTCCGGTTCTGGTTCAAGCAGAACCAGGACCAATTGTAAATCGAAAATCCTTTATGAGATACAATAATGGTCCAAGAATCGCAAAATGTTTAACAATAATAACTTTGCCCCTAGGCAAGGCCAAAAACGAAAAATCTACTGCGCATACCTGACGCAGTCTGCTCCGCCCAGAAAAGTTTTTGGCTCTTAATTTTTTCCAGGCTAACTTGATTAGGAGAGTTATTAGGGAGATTTTGGTCAGGCAGTTTAACGGCAAATTTCGTTATTCTTATGGTTACCGTCTCCGTAAATAAAGGTAACTTCAAGAGGTTAAAAATAGAGCTTTTGAACGTAGTCAATTGTTTGGCGGTAAACATAACCTTACTTTTTTATTGACTTTTGTTGTTTTTTCCTTAAGCCTTTTTTTTATTTACTTTTCTAACTATATCATGGAGGAAAATATTAATTTAGTGATAGGAGTGGGAGACGGGCATCCCAACATAAATTTAGTCGGGCAAAAGATTTTGCAAGGTATCTTTGGTGGAGTAGTAGAAGAAATCGAGCCTCTGCAAACTTATTTGTACTTACTCACCTGTTTACCAAAAAAAAAAACAAACTTTTATAACCTAAAAATCTTCCACCACAGAATCACATCAAGTTTGGTTGGTTGTCTTTTTAACGGTAAAGGTAGTCGCTATTCGACGCTAATTAGCGCCAGTTTTCGATACTATACCATTGTCCATATTAGGTGTCCTTTAATAAACGTAACAGCCTGACAGAGCGCTACTGCGCCTGCCCAGAATAAAGGTAATGGTAACAGACTGACAAAAAACCTGACCAAAATCCCTATTATGGCTATGGTATTTTTTCGCAAAATGCAAGAGTGGATCCATTCTAGTACCTCATAGGTATATGGGTTTAATCCATAAAACTATGAGATACTATTATGGCTAAATGTCGCAAAACGAATATCAATAATAACTTTAAAAAACAAAGAAAATAATATAAAAATCAGGGTTGGCCCTGGGCAAGACCAAAGGCGCGAAACCTACTGCGCATGCCTGACGCTCTCTTCTCGCGCCCGCAAGAGTTTCTGGCTCTGCATTTTTTCCAGGATTGATTGGAAGAGTTATTACCTATACGGCTTTTTTTTTCGGAAAATGCAAGGGCAGAGGGGTTATACCCAAGCAAAATATCAGTTGCGACGTGGTAGCCTTCTCCACGCCTTATCCCTAATAGAGTTGTGGAGTCATATCACGACTACTACTATACCTCGAGGTATTCACCGTTTCTGGGAATGCATTGGGGCGGTTATACAACTACATCGCGACGGTAATGATTACTCTTGATATAGGAGTTATGTCGTCGCGAGAAGTAAACGGGCACGTTATCCCGACGCTGTTTACCACATAAAGTGGTATTTCTGACTTTATAGGGTTTTTATAGGTTTTCTCTTTCCCACATTATTAATTATAAATTGTCGACTTTATGCTGACGCTCACTTTATCTGCTTTAGGGACGGTCCGATTGGAACTTTGTTTAATCGGACGAGAATCGGCAACTGACGATGGCCCGATTTACTTTAGTCGACATTATGCCAACGTAAACCTTATCTGCTTTAGGGCCGATGATGGTCCGATTGGAACTTTGTTTGATTGGTCAAGAATCGGCAACTGAGGATAGTCCGATTTACTATAGTCGACTTTATGCCGAAACGCACTCTATCTGCTTTAGGGCCGATGATGGTCCGATTGGAACTTTGTTTGATTGGTCAAGAATCGGCAACTGAGGATAGTCCGATTTACTATAGTCGACTTTATGCCGAAACGCATTCTATCTGCTTTAGGACCGACGATGGCCTGATCAGATTTTGGTTCGATTGGGCGATAAAGCCACAGACGACCACTTTATCTGCTTTAGGGCCGACGATGGTCCGATTGGAACTTTGTTTGATTGGTCGAGAATCGGCAACTGACGATGGTCCGATTTACTATAGTCGACTTTATGCCGAAACGCACTCTATCTGCCTTAGGACCGACGATGGCCTGATCAGATTTTTAAAACGTCACATTAAAATTTTTAAACTACTTTATAGTTTCTTCCTATATAGTATGTAGAGAAGGCGCTAATGTGACTATGTTCTCTATATAATGAGCAAAGATATTTCAAAACTAGAATGCGGCCTTGACAAGATGATGGTACTTCTCTACAAGAATCACCTCTTCCGCCACTTAAACCACCCCGACTGGTTAAGCACCCGCATTATCGAAACTTTGTAGTTTGCCAATGTCGGATCGTGTCAAGCAACTACCGACGGACATTCGTCAATCATCGACGTCGGCCCGCTTTGAGAGGCCGATCTGCGGCTTTATTATCCACCCATTATCGAACCTTTGTGGTTTGCCATTGTCGGACCGCTTTAGGCTACCACCTTCGTCAATCGCCGACGTTGGACCGCTTTAGGAAACCAATGTCGGACTTGAATAGTTTACCGATGTCGGGCCGATAGCAGCTTGCCTACGTTAGACTAACCAAATTAAGCAGCTATATGGGCGGATGGTCGGTACCATGTGGTTAAACCATCTCGGATCTTGATCGTACGGCGACGGTATGCCAATGTTAGCAAAAAGTAAAATTTACCATTGGTCCGACGGCGGGCTACAGTCTAACGTTGCGTCGGCAAACATACATTGGGCCTACATCGCAAAGCGGACAAAAAATACTGCTGGTCCGATTCCTAAATCGACGTCATGCCGATGACGGCAAATTCGGCAATCGACATCGGGCCGACGAAGGCCCGAGGGAACCGTGTTTGCTGGGATATCAGGACACACACCATAAAATATATGAAGACATGACAGAAAACAAAAATGTTATCTATCATAACCTATAAATAATAATTACCATTTTATTAACCACTTTTCTGAAGTCACAACATCTTAAATTTATAAACGCATTTACTGATTAAAAATGCTAATTTTTTATAAAAAAAACCGCGCGCCCACCAGTTTTGACCTAGTTTTATCCCAAATGATGATAAAAAATCGGAATTATTTGAGGTTAGGATTTCCAAATTAAATGTCTTTCCAGTTTTAATATGTTCTATTAACTAAAAATTAATATTTTTACATTTATTGCTACATGCAACTACTAATCAGTGATTTAATGATTTAATTTGAATTCCATGTTTAATAGGGGCGTCGCGCATGCAGTTGACGGTGCATGGATTTACAATGTCAGTAAAGTAGCGATAACTCGTAGGCAACGTTTTTCTACTATATGCATATTTATTTCTTACTGAGTGGTAGATAAGCGACCTAGTGGACTCCATAAATTTGTAGTTTTTTATTGAGTAGGGGCTACTGAATTGCAACCAAATTAATTTCAGTATAGTCGTTACCTCGTAAAAGTAATATTAAAGAAATTAAATGTGACAACTATCAAGTAAGCCTCGGACTGTAAAGTTTTTTCGTACTTATAGTAATGGTATATAATTATATAGTGGAATATATTACTTTCGCGTATAACTTTATATTTTTACGACACTGTGGTAATTTTTTAACGGTAATAGTGACCATACTAAGTGACAGTAATGATATTTTTTCTATAAATTTTTTTTTGTAGGAAATATTACTACGCTTTAACCCATTTTTGGTTATTGTTTTTATTGTTATATGGTTTAATCAATTTTTTCATAAAGTCTTAGTTCCACTAAGTTAAATGTGCTAAAATTTAAGAAAAATTTTTAAGACTAAGAAATAAATTTTGGGTATTGAGAAGAAATAATTGTCCAAGTAGAGCCTGCCAAAAACGCATAATACCTCATAAAAAACACACCTGAATCAGTTTTTATAAGGTATATGAGCTTTTGTGAGGCAAAATTTTAGGATTATAAAAGTATGTCTTTGATTTGGTAAGAATTTATGTGGTATGTTTTTTAATGATCCTATAATCAGTCAGGCTTTTAAATGTTTATAAAATTTGATAAGTACAGATATTTTTTTAAAAAGCACGATTTTCTAAGAGATTTTATAATCAAACCGACACATTAACTTTTATGGGTTTCTATAATCAAGTTCTTTTTCTTTTCATATGTGTTTTTTTTTATCTGATCCTATAATCAGTCAGGCTTATAAATGTTTTTAAAATTTGATAAGTGCAGACATTTTTTTTAACATGTTTTATGGTTTTATAAAAGCACGATTTTCTAAGAGATTTTATAATCACATCGACACATCAACTTTTATGGGTTTCTATAATCACATTCTTTTTCTTTTTTATAGTCAAACTAACTCATAACATTTTATTGATTTCCTTGTTTTTTTATAATGTTTTAAGAGTTTGTAAAAAACGTTTTTTTATGAGATTTTGATATATTTTATGATCAGACCAACTCATAGAATTTGACAGATTTCTATGAACATTTATAATTTTCCAGGAGTTGGTTTCATAAGTCTTTAAATAGATTTTATAGTCAGACAAACTTACAACATTTTATAGATTTTTATGACCCTTCCAAAAAAACCTCATTAAATGATTTTTATCAGTTTTTTCGATCACCTGAAAACTAATTAAAAAAAGTTATACTTAGTATACTTAGTTACTTCTACAAAAAAATATTTTTTGACTCATGATCCCATCTGATCAAAAATTTATAATCCGCCTCCTTAAAAACCCCTGTATGTCAATTTTCATTGAAATCGAACAAACTAAATCTTTTTCCCCCTCCACTTCCTTCGTTATAGGCAGGTGGGTACCTGAGAATACCATATTATTGTATTTTCACCGGAACTATAAACGCATACCAAATTTGAAAACAATCGGATGTGGATAAGTCAGTTAAAAATTGGTTAGCAAAACATCCATCTTGAATCCGCCATATTGAATTTTCAAAATCTGATTGGAAATTCGTTATCTCCATCCCCAAGTGCCCCGACACACCTATTTTCAACGAAATCGGGCGTACTTCAACTGTACCCCCTTCCGCCCCCTTCGAGTGAAGCTGACAATTTCTTCACACTGTATTCTTGTGTTCTTCAAGTGGACCCCCCCCCATCACCCACTTCGAGTAGGGGGAGCTGTCAATTTCATCACACACTATATTCTTGTTTTGTCACCGCAACTATATAAGCATTCCATGTCTTGAAGTTGGTCAAAATTAAGTTTCAAGCATTACCCTCTCCACATAGGCCGATCAGCTCTTATCGTTTTAGTGTCCTTTTATCCACCTTCGCCGCCATTTTGACAGAAAACTAATGGATTATCTGTCACTTTTGAGTGAAAATGGCGGCGAAGATGGATAAAAGGACACTAAATCGGTATGAGTTGATCGGTCTATCTGGAGAGGGTACTGTTTCAAGATTCCACCCGCACAAACATAGCTTGTTCGTTACAAGTTAAATAAAAGCTTGTAAAAAAAGAGAAAAAAAGAGTTTTTGGGTTATGAAATCTAATAGAAATTTATCAAAGTAACATCTCTCCTACAGCTCCTGGCGATAATTAAGTACTTATACGAGAACAATTTTCTATTAGATATGTAGATATTGTGCAAGCACAAGGAGTGTTATAGTTTAGGTTAGGTTATAGTTTAGTTTGACTGTACATTACTTCTACTACTATTACTACTACTACAACTGCTAAAGTTGAGCTGTAATTTTTTATTTTTCAATGTTACAGGTACATCTTATAAAATCTCATAAAATCTTATAAAGTTTTATGAGGAATTGTCATATTAAAAACCATAAAATATTATAAACTTTTATAAGCCAACTGGCTGATAAAATATGATGAACTCCTATGCGGGATTTGTGTTCCACTTTGATTAGTCAAAAATTATAAAATATCATAAGTTTATATGAGCATAGATTATAAAAACTTATGATGTTTTATCTGTTATTTGCTATGATCTTTTATGAGGTTTTTTTGGCAGGGGATAGTTATAGTAGAATGATCGTTTTTCAGATACAAAAATTTTAAAAAAAATGGCAAAAACCTCCATTGGCCGCCACAAACCCATATATTTTTTTATTTAGCATTCAAATTCCCCCTTAAAAATGAGTTTCTAAAGAAAAATTGCATAGCAGATAATAATACAGCCATTGTGAATAGCAAAATTTACAAACGACACACATGACTTAAAAAGCGCAGATGAAGTGTAATAATTTGAGTGCCAAGGCGAAGCCACGTTATTATCCTAGGGAAAAAAGAAAAATCCTAAAGTAAACAAAAAACCAGGATACGCCTTTGAAACTGTCTTTCTGCCAGGCTTACCTACTTAACCAGATGAACTTTCTTTTGAACAACCTTTTCAAATTAAAACACGTCATTTTTGTGTAGAGCACACACACATGTTTTTAATATGCTGTCTCCTGTTTTTGAGACAGATTATGTTACCTAATGCACTTGTGTGTAAGATGTGGGGGTCTGGAGACTTTTTTTTTGTTTTACCATTAGCATATTATATGCCCTGAAAAGGAAGTTTGATTTATGACTAGGTGGAATGTGTGAGGGAAGTTCAGAAAATATACCAGCTTGCAAACAAGTTAATTTAAGGGCAATAAGGTATAAACAAGATAATCTTTTATAAACTCGATACAAGAGGGGGATATTTTTAGTAAAAAAATTGAACCGTTAATGTCCTTTTATTTTCTAAACTCGCTTCTGTGCGCGGCATTGTTTTTGATCAAACTGTTATAATTCAAAATTTTAAGATTAGGTTCACATCCCTAATAACACACGATATGCCCTCGATGTGCCATGATTGTTTGAATGTTCTGGCACATTCATAGGATATTCTCAAAATGTACAGAAAATTTCTCCCGAAGAACATACGACTTAGTACATAAATGGCACAATTAAAAGACTTGCTCAGATCCTGGGTAGTACATTCAGCAAATATTACAAACAGAATATTCCACGAATTTTCTACTAAGGTCCTTAAAATATTCTTTGATTTGGCATATTGAAAGCCCGATTAAAAGACATTCTCAGAATATCCTAGACCCTACATTCAGAAAATATTCTAAGCAGGATATTTCACGAATGTTCTGGCAAGGCCCTAAAATGCCCTTACATTTGCACATTAATAAGACATTTAGGAGATATTCTGGGAATATCCTGGCTAATACATTCAGCGAATGTTCTAGTCAGGATAATCTACCAATGTTCTACCAAAGTCTTAAAAATATCCCACAATATTGTAATGTTTTTTAATGTAACAGCTGCGGCAAATATTTTTTTTGGGATATTTTTATCAGTTTTCTTTTTATTGAAAAAAAAAATCTTTAATTTTAGTTGCAAGAAAAAACCGTTTTGTTGACCTAAAAAAATATTACGAAATCATGCCATGGAAGGAAATAATATTTTTCTATCTACGATCATGCTTATAATATGCAGCAAAATTTAGGATTTTATTTTGTTCAAAAAGCTTGTTGTGGGGAAGGCTAATATTATTTCCAATAAAAAAAGGATTATGAAAATCGGTTGAGCCGTTCCGGAGTTATCCTGCATGGAACAAATAACATAATCCCCTTCAACTACCGTTTGGGAGGATTCGGGGAGGAGAGGGGTAATATTTTTATCTCATAAAAAAAAATTATGGAAATCCTTTAAGCCGTTCGGGAGTCATCCTAATTTTATGTAAAAACAAACAATTCACTGTGCTTTTCAAAGAAAACAATGTCCAAAAGGATATACACCGCTAATATATAGCTTCTTTCATAAGTCTCCGCAGCGCAAAAGGTTAAGGCGTTGGAATTTTTTTTAATTGTTTTAGGAGGACCTATAATATTATAAATGTGCTATGAAAATTATGCGAAAACATTCTGTGAATGTTCCCTGAACATCCCTGGTATGCTTAGAGGATTTGAGGGAACCATTCAGGGAATGTTCTCAATATCCTAGCTGAACATTAAGCTAATTTTCGGGGAATATTTTTGTGTTATTAGATTATAGATTACTCAAATTTTCACCCTTGCCAGTATTTTTATTTCTTGTTGCTTTTTTCCTTTTTATGAGGAACTGTTCTCACCTGTTCTCACCATTAAACTTTTTCATGCTTTTCAGAAAGTTGCAAGCATCTTGGGTGTTCACATTATGAAATCTGTCAAAAAATGAAGCGTGATGCAAGATGCGTGAAAATAAAACATGTTTTATTTTTATCAGAAAGTTGCATGCATGTTCGGGAATTTTTTAGTTACTTTTTGAATGCCAACTGTTTTTTATATTGTTAACTGGCCGATCAGCTGTGAATATTAGGTTATGCAGTAGCGCACCCCGGAATTGACGTCGGGGGGGTTTTTAGGGATAAATAATAAAAAAAACTTAATGTGAAGTAAAAATGTTACCATAACCAGGCTTCTCGGGGGGGGGGGGGGTTTTAACCCCAAAACCCCCCCTCGGTGCGCCAGTGGGTTATGGGTTTTATTTTTGAATGTTCCAACAAATACCCCACTTCCTCTTCCATTTCACCAAAATACAAGATACCAGAAAATACAAAATCCAAAATTAAGGTTAGGTATAGGGAAACAAACAAAGCTGTTAAAAATCTAGTACTATTTCGATTTTTTTGACTAGTGATTTTGTTAAGTTGGCTAAAAATTACATTAAAAAAAAAAAAAGATGCATAGTGTGAACACCCCCCCCAGCTTCATGCTTCAAAAAAGAAGATGTATGTAAAAAGTTGCATCAGTTTGCTTGTATCATATTCAATCTGAGAATCCACACCATACGGCTATATTTAGAAAATTTTTAACCCAAAATATTTGACATTTTAAAACGCTTATCTCTAAAAAATGATTTGTGAATGTAAAAAATTATACCAGATATGGTAGGTAAGGAAAAAAAAGGACAAATCAGTGAGACTGGCTGAGAAATTTTCTCGAAGAACGTTTTAAAATGTGGTACAACATCCGGTTGTTTCTTCACTTGTCAGCCCGGTTTCTTGCTATATACCTACACGTTATATGGCGCTGTTGCCGTGTCTGATAGATTAATAGAAAATCCTTTATTGTCATATGCATTAATTGCATAGAAAGTGAATCAAAATTTTGTAAAAGAGAAACCATACAAATATTAAAATAAATAATCAAAATAAAAATTACTTTAAAGGGATAAATACAGGATGTATATATACAGGGCATCCCAACGAAAACGAAACAGAGCCGTTTTCTAGTATTCAGAGTACGATTTTAAAAAGACCCTCGAACACGGGGGGACATTTTTGGCCATATTGTAATTTTCGTAGGACACGTACCCATTTCGAGGAGTGAATGATACCTTATTTTAAAGGTCTTTCAAATGCCTTTACAAACATTTTAAGATCTCCCGATTACTTTTTTAGAGGTACACTTTTAAAGGATGGAACAATGCAAAAATCGTTTTCTTTTACGAAATTAAAAGTTTATTTTTGAGAAATCCCGGGACACGCCCATTTTATTTTCGTTAATTGCACATTCCATCATTTCAAAAGACCTTCAAAATAAGGTATATCGCTTGACCCACTTTCGACGTGTCCTATGGTTTTTTGAAAATCGTACTCTAACTACTCGAAAACGGGACCCCCTGTATAATAATGTAAGTAATAAGTAAGTGAGCTTTTTATTTTAAAATTCCATTTTCAGGATTTTCCCTAATTTTGTAGAGAATGGGTATACCTTGTGCATATTAATAACTGGAATTTTTTTCTAGATTAATAAATGGAAATCTTTGGAAATGCATGACATGTGTCAAAAATTTCCACGGAAATCGCATCTTATATCTTTATATTAGATTTTCTAATGTTTTAAATAAAATTTGTTCTCTGATGCAAATATGCAGTTTCACTCGGTATATTCTCTATCAGAATGTAACGCGTGCATGTCCGATTTCCTTTTCGGATATTACTACTGAAAATTCCCTAATTTTTTTCTTTGTGAGAATATTGCCTGCCATGCCATTTTGATCAGCCGATTATAGGCGCGTATAAACGAAGTAACTGATAACTATTAAGCTGTGTAGCTTTCATGAATGAGAAATCAGGTTATTTTTGATTTAAAAGAATTTTCATTGTTCAATTTTTGCGGAAGTTATGTGTAATGTTCACGATATCGCGTTATAGTGACCTTACACGGATTTTTCAACAGTTTGTTATTTTTTCTCTTGAAATTTCTGTAAAAAATAGTTGGGCTAAAAAATGATTTTAGTAAATGTCTGCAGATAACTGAAGCATGGCTTTTTTGGTTACCGATGCAAAAAAACTTGTTTGGTCACGGGTGCAAAAAAATATTTATGTCCGTTTTTTATCCAAAATTAAAGAGAAATAGCGAAATATATATATATATATATATATATATATATATATATATATATATATAATATAATTCAAAAAAATCTAATTATTCTTGCCTAAAAATTATGCCATTTCCGCCAGTTTTCACCAAGTATTTACGAACATCGTCAAAATATCAAATTGTCAAAGATTAAAATGTCGCAACAATGAACGTCACCGAGTAAAAAGGTACATCGCTATGGAAACCATTATTATTTCATTTACCAGCTGCCTTGATTTATAGTGTAAAGATGGTGTGTTGCCAGAGATGCTCTTCTTTCGAGAGTTTTAAAAGTATTTTCCTGTTTTTCTTGGATTTTTTGATTAAGGTATTTAAAAAAAATAGTGTTAACAACTCGCGGTTAAACTGTGCTTTTTTTTTACTCGCGTTTTTAAATACCTCGCTGCGCTCGTTATTTAAACCAACGCTTGTCAAAATAAGCACTATTTTAGCCAGTAGTTGTTAAAACTATTATTTTGCCTCGGTAATTACAAGCCATGGTTTGATTATTTGTGGACAATTATACTAAAATCATGTTTTTGATAAATAAACGATATTTTAGCTGCATGAAACACAAACCTCATTTACTACGTTTATAGGCGTCCAAAACCGATTTTATATAAGGACGCTTTCTTAGAGGGTTTTTACGTCCTTCATTAATGTCACTAAATGGATGTTTTAAACAACTAAGTTCACAATAGATTTTTCGGTAAAACCAGGGTTGAGTATTTCTTTAAGTTGGAAGTAATGCGCGTTTCTAAAGTTTTTATACCGACCCTAAAATGGGCGTTAAAGCGATAAACAGCTTTCTTACATCGCTTTAAAATAAAATAGATTTATTGCTTAAAACGGTTTAAATTTTTTCAATAAATTTTCAATTCGTCTTTATATAAAAGCGCTTTAAGAGGCCCGTATAAACGAAGTAATTGAAACTTTTTAAAATAACACTATAATAAATAGATAAGAGTTTTGACGCGATCGTCTTCAAAAATTATAACTTGGGGAAAAAAAATTAAAATAACCATTTCCGATATTTCTAGCAAAACAAGACAAACTCGCAATCTTGCTGCACAGTTAACTCGATCCTTGCAAGGTCAGCGACTGATCCAACATCCGAGCAGTACGATTCGTTCCTAAGGCAGTTCTGCCCCCTTCCGCCGCCCGCCCCCGCGCTTTTCCTTCCTTCCTACGTCGTCGAGGTATTGCCCGTAGGGTACGGCCACATTCCTATGCAGAACCAAGGCACTATGTGCTGCGTTGACAAACCGACAAAAAATCCTTGCATGGCCTATTATAATCAGGAAGCGACAAAGTATAATATCTAGTGTGCGCTGTGCTAATAAAGCTTTTTTTGATTGATTGATTTCGTTGATTACTTTATCTCCCGCGGAGAGTTGAGTTTTTCTTACGACCACATATTAAAATGATGATATTTACCCACTTTGGTTTCTAACACATCATTAAATTTCACACGGGCGCAGAAATATTTTCGCACGTATGTGGAATAGTTATTTACATACCAAGGGAGGAAAGTGTCACTCTTCCTCCCGCGGTTTGTGTGATGGCCGACGTCAGGAAGGTATTAAAAAATCAAAGCGGGAAATGCACTTTACTAAATGTAATTTTTTACCCGAAAAATAGGGAAGAAAGTGGCGCTTTGCCGGAGACAGGGAGGAAAAATTTTTCCTCCCGGCTGGCAGGCTAGCCGAGTTTCTTTAGATAAATTCAAGTTCAGGTGGTAGATTTCTTTTAAATAACATTTGATTCACACAGCTTCAGATAACCATTTTGGCAGGTGTCAGTGAATTGTTATAAAATACGGGGGTTGTTTCGACACTTCGGCAAATGAATGTTTTTCCACAGAATAAAAAATATTCTTTTAATTTTTTAAATTATTACATTAAATTAAATTATTACAAAAGGCAGTGTAACAAATATTATGACCGATTTTTTATTATTTTCATTTTGCAGTAAGGATCCATACGCGGTACAGTGAATAAAGTAACGAAAACTCCCGGAGCCTAGTAAACACCGTTATGTAGAAATTACGTAAAATTTATATAACGGATTTATCTTGTTACGTAAATTTCAGGTCACGCAGAGGTCACAATAAGGTAAAATTTAATTCACATGAAGGCGCGAAAACTCTGCATAATACCATGCGCAAAGCCCACTTAATTATTAAATAAATGTGATGTAAATGAAATGACATACCTTTTAAATAAATATTACATCCATGTTACGTAAGAGTTAAGTAAAAACTACGTAAATTTTACATAATATGTTTACCTTGTTACGTAAATTTAAGGTCACCATTATTTATTGTGTCACATTAATGTACGAAAACACTGCATAATGCCATGCGCAGAGCACACCTAATTCTTACATAAATGTGATGTAAATAAAATGACATACCTTTTACATAAATATTACATGCATGTTACGTGAGAATTAAGTAAAAATTACGTATATTTTACATAACAGGTTTACCCTGGTACGTAAATTTAGGGTAACAAAAGTTATTCATAAGGTAAAATTTAAGGCACATTAATCTGCAGCTTGAGGCGGATCAATGTCGGTGATTTATGAAGGTCCGTCGGTGGTTGCTTGACACGGTCCGACATTGGCAAACTACAAATTTAACCAGACGGCCTGGTTTAAGTAGCGGAAGATTCTGATAGAGAAGTACCACCATCTTGTCAATACCTCAAAGTCCACTGTACACGGACATTAGCGCCATCTCTACCTACTAGGAAGAAACTATTAAGCAGTGGTAATTTCTTTAATTTCCATAATATTTTTGTAAATTTTTATGTGACATAAATCGCGTTCTACAGCGTTTACCTCATTTAGACGTTATAAATATTACATAAAATGTTTTAAATAATAGTTATATAACATTTGAAAGGTAAACTTACGGTTCAATTGACTATATAATAATTATGTAAAATTTAGGACTTTAATTTAACGTAAATCATTTTACAGGAAATTTACGTAACTTGAATGACAAAATTAATACACAAAACATGTTATGTAAGAAATATGTAAAATTGTAAATGAAAATTTAATGTTTATGTAAATTTCAAAATTTTAATGTGACGTAAATCATGTTATAGAGCGTTTTCGTAATTTAGATGAAAACGTAAAATGTTTTATATAATAGTTATGTAACATTTTAAATGTTAACGTAATGTCTAAAATGTTACATAATGGTTATGTAAATTTTATTACTTTCATTTAAATCAATAGATCATTTTATGTAACGTTTACTTAAATTAGATTACTTAAATATTACATATAATTTTTTATACAGGGTTCCTAAGATTTCCTTTAGGGATAGGATTTCAATAAATCAAACAGAAATGGCATAGAAAGTTCTGCGCGCACAAAAGAAACAGGTATATTGAGCAATGGTGCCAGTTTGTTATTATCTCCGGACTGCTTTCATGAGAAAAAATTGTCGCCACTCTTTCATTGTGAGCATAAATCATAGTTGCAATAATAACCGTTAACAAGATGTCTGCAAATTCCGCTAGATGGCGGCCACACCATGAGATGATCGAGGAAAAACTGGGATTCACAGGCATTGCATTTTTATTTCCTTTCGAGTCAGATATTTGGTGATAGAATTAATTCCACGTATGGAAATATCCGATGGCCTTCTCGATCACCAGATCTTGCGCCAAATGACTTTTTCCTATGGGGTTGTTGGCACGACAAAATTTTCCAACACCCTCACTTACGGCATACGACTATACAGGAGTTGAGGGCGAAAATTTTGGAGGCGGGCAACTCTATCACCCCTGAAATGTTGGCTGCTACGCGCCAAGAGTTTTACAATAGATTGGGATATTGTGAGGCTCAAGAAGGGGACAGATTTGAACATCTAATCTAATTAAAAATTAGATGTTTTCAGGTCCAAACCACAGCTTTTTCTTGCTTAAAGGAGGCGGCAGGGTCCATTATTTACGATACTGAGCGATAAACTCGTGAGTTATGTTAACATTAGAAAGAAATATCTTCGCTTTTAATTAAATTTCTTTCCATTCTGTTCTACTAGTGATATCTATCCGGAAACGGCCAAACCATACAGCTAGCACTAGCAGCCAAAGAAATCAATAAACGGCGCTGTTTTTCCTGCAGAGCTTTTTGCTTGCGATATTATTGATTTTAAATAAAGCTGGCCCTACACTACATTTGATATTTTCGAGGTGTTTTATGACATGATCTCGAAACATGTAGCGAACCAATTCTTCAAAACTAGCGGGAGGGTAAAAGCAAAAAATAAGGGGCTGCCAATATTTGTAACGCCCAAAAAGGGGTGAAAAGATTTATTTTGCTCTGTTACTTAACAAAAAACGTTTTTTTTACGAAAAACTTGAGGTCTGCCACTTTTTTTATTTTTTTCTTCAACTTCCTTGAAATTTTCGTCATACCGTAGAAAAAAATTATTTCCCCCATGGTCATACTCTACTTTTATTCGAAAAAATTTAGAAACAGAGACGGGATCAGTTTTCCTAAAACGGGGGATCTAAAAACGTTTTTTTACGAAAAACTTGAGCTCTGCCACTTTTTTTATTTTTTTCTTCAACTTTCGCGAAATTTTCGTCATACCGTAGAAAAAAATTATTTCCCCCATGGTCATACTCTACTTTTATTCGAAAAAATTTAGAAACAGAGACGGGATCAGTTTTCCTAAAACGGGGATCTTGGTTTCGAGTGAGAAGATAAAGGGCGCCGCAGGCAAAAATTTTTCAATTAAATTAGCCGAACGCAAAAATGTTAGAAAAACAAAGCACGAGATAAAAATGGCGCCGCTTACAATTTTTTTTCAAAAATTTTTAAGAAAAAAATATCAATTTTCTCGCCCTCCTCCACTGGGACTACATGGGCTGTGCACAAATTACGTAATGGTCATAGGGGGGAGGGGGGTTGCAAAACGTTACGTAGGGGGGAGGGGGGTTTTCGACAGCGTTTGCATTTGTGTGAAACTAATAAAATTTGGAATGAAAATAAGTGAAAAGTTTTTTTTTTGGGGGGGGGGTAGTGGTCTTGAAATCGTTACGTAATATTAGGGGAGTGGCGTGCCAAACCGTTACAAAACATTACATAGGGAGGGGGTTAAAAATTGGTAAAATCACCGTTACGTAATTTGTGCACGGCCCCACATCTGACTGTTCCTCCTTTTTGATTTCGAATCAAAGTGCAAAACCCGGGTTGGACGTTCGAAGGCGTCAACCCGTCCTATTTGCTTGATAAAGTTTGTACGGAAATATCTCAGTCGATTTCTCCGGCCGTGTATGAACGCTTTAGGTTAGGCATTTGCATGTATCTCAGTCCCCAGCCTGTAAACAGTGCGTAAGGACAATGGTTACAAAATGAAAAGCCGAAAAATATTTTTTTACGATATCTTTCATCAGTTTGGTATTAAAGTCGAGCAAAAACAATTTTTATTCCAGTCCTAAAGGTATGAAAATGGAAAACATTAGAAAACAACAACCTGGAATGGATTTACTACGTGTAAGATGTAGTGACAACATCGGCCCATGCCCATCCTTTTCTGCCTAATGTGCTTTTCCGTTTGTCTGCGTCTTATACACGGCTGCTTGGCCCCCTAAGGATTTGCTTAGGAACCCTGTATAATAGGTATGTCATATTTTTTATGTGAAATTAAGGTCCCTATTTACTTAATTTTTGTAAATTTTAAGAATTTATTTATAAAGTCATATTATTTACGTAAAATTAACATTGCTTATGATGAATTAAATTTACAGTTAAAGTTTTGACGTAATGTTTACATATTTTTTTATAAAAATATTTTTATGTAAGATTTACGTAAATATGATGTAATATATTTTACATAAATATACGAACCTCAGATTTATATAACTATTAGGTTAAAGTCACAAGTGTGTTTACTGGGAGGGAGGCAAAATATGTAAAAGTCCCTCGTCGATAGATGTAAATAATGAAAGAAAGGCGACACCTATAATTCAGTACATCAAAAGAATCTTAGAAAAGATAAGAAGAATATGCAACCAATACCATCTTTGGACTGTCTTCAAATCGATTCCGAAAACTAAACCTACCATGCGAGTGTGGGGATATCTACATCGGCGAAACCAGCCAATCCGACCTATGGAAGTTCAATTTGCGGACAACTGGTCGTAAATTTAAAGTCGCAAGCAGTTGCGACGTCCCCACTACCGTCGCAAACCATTTCGTCGCAGATCCACTTCGTCGCAAACATTTGCGCCGCGGGTTCATTTCGCCGCATCGCATAGGACATTGCGACGTGCCCACTAGCGTCGCTGACCATTTCGTCGCAAAAAATTCATTGTAACAAGCCCAAAATTTCCTATAATTTTGCTACAACATGTCCTTACGACGTAATTGTTGTACCTTTTTGGTTTTATCTACTAGCTTTTTTTATATTTCCCCACCCAGCACCCCAAATTCTCCACTTGTCGTCCCGTAAGCTTCTGATATATTAATACGTTATTTTGTTGTATGCGACGAAATTGTCTGCAACGCTAGTGTGCACGTCGTAATGTCCTATGCGACGGAGAGGATCCACGACCCAATTGTTTGCGACGAAGTGGATCTGCGACGAAATGGTTTGCGACGGTAGAGGGGACGTCGCAATGTCCTATGCAACGGGGAGGATCAGCGACCCAATTGTTTGCGACGAAGTGGATCTGCGACGAAAGGGTTTGCGACGGTAGTGGGGACGTCGGTCGCAACTGCTAGCGACTTTAAATTTACGATCAGTTGTCCGCAAATCATGGAAGTTTCCATTACAGAACACAAACCCAAAACTCGACAAGGGGACACAACTGGATCAAAAATAGCTCAACATTGCTGGGAAAATCAACATCATGTGGAATGGAAACAGGCAAAGATCGTCGCTAAGGAGAAAAATCTATTCAAGCGGAAGTTTAAAGAGATAGCATTCATACAGAACAACCAGAATGTATTTTGCAACAAAGCGTCACCATCAAGAATATTTGGAAACCCATACTTTCCGGAGGTAACAGATTTCAACTGCGAAAGGGCGGAACCAATCAAGTGTAAGCTTCATGGTTCATTGAACATAGGTTAGTTTTATAGTTCACTGAACACATGCTAGTATATAAGAATCGGTACCCAGCAAACACAAATCGTCGGCATTGAATCGGGCCAATGTCGACAACGTCGGCAGTATCTCGGCATCGGCGACTACAGTCTGGCCCGATGTTGGTCAGATTGCGATTTTCAGTTTTCGGTCAATAATCGGCAACTGACGGAGATCCACATTACTACAGTCGACTTTATGCCGACACCACTTTAGGACCGACGATGGTCCGATTGGAACTTTGTTTAATCGGTAGAAAATCGGCAACTGACGATGGCCCGATTTACTATAGCCGACTTTATGCCGAAGCCCACTTTATTTGCTTTAGGGCCGACGACGTTCCGATTGGAAATTTGTTTAATCGGACGAGAATCGGCAACTGACGATGGCCCGATTTACTATAGTCGACATTATGCCAACACAAACCTTTTTTGCGTTAGGGCCGATGATGGTCCGATAAGAAATTTCTTTAATCGGTCGAGAATCGGCAACTGACGATGGCTCGATTTACTATAGTCGACTTTATGCCGACACCTACTTTATCTGCTTTAGGGCCGACGATGGCCCGATTGGAACTTTGTTTAATCGGTCGACAATCGACAACTGACGATGGCCCGATTTACTATAGTCGACATTATGCCAACGCAAACATTATCTGCTTTAGGATCGATGATGGTCCGATTGGAACTTTCTTTAATCGATCGATAATCGGCAACTGACGATGGCCCGATTTACTATAATCGACTTTATGCCGACGACCACTTTATCTGCTTTAGGGCCGACGATGGTCCGATTGGATCTTTGTTTGATTGGTCGAGAATCGGCAACCGACGATGTTCCGATTACGTCACCTTAAAATTTTTAAACTGCTTAATAGTTTCTTCCTAGTATGTGGAGATGGCGCTAATGTCACTATGTTCCCTGTACAGTGAAAGATAATATATATATAATGAGCAGAGATATTTCAAAACTAGAATGCGGAGTTCACAAGATGGTGGTACTTCTCAACAAGAATCACCTCTTCTGCTACTTAAACCACAGAGTACCGAACAGACAGGTGATCCGTGCTTAAACCAGCCCGACTGGTTAAGCATCCGCATTATCGAAACTTTGTAGTTTGCCAATGTCGGGCCGCTTTAAGTTACCACCGACGGACGACGGACCTCCGTCAATCGCCGACGTTGGACCGCTTTAGGAAACCAATATCGGACTTGAATAGTTTACCGATGTCGGGCCGAGACCAGCTTGCCTACGTTATACCGACTAAATTAAGCAGTTATAGGCGGATGGTCGGTACCATGTGCTTAAACCATATCGGACCAGTAAAATTTACCATTGGTCTGACGACGGGTCACACATCGGCAAACATACATTGGGCCTACATCGCAAAGCGGACAAAAAATACTGCTGGTCCGATTTCGTAAATCGACGTCTTGCCGATGACGACAAATTCGGCAATCGACATCGGACCGACGAAGGCCCGAGGGAACCGTGTTTGCTGGGTAGTCTTAGTTCTTGTTAATATTCACCTGATGACGATTGCAGATACATAAGCATTCGAAACGTAGTTCGAAACTCTAGTTTACTCTCAACCTCCAAAATTGCCCATCTTTAGGGTGGTGTGCCGAGCCTTTAGCCAGAGGACAGTCTAAAAAAATACTAAAAATTGCATTGTTCAATAAGAAACTGTCTAAAATTAAAGTAAAATCGAAAAATTTTGCATTAAGCAGAAATTTCTTTAAAATAAAAGTCCAAGGTGGTAATACCCCCCCCTCACATACCACGAAATCTTCGCTTGGTGAACCCTGTGAACATCTAATAGGGATTTGCTTGTTTTGTCTTATATTACGAAACCTATAGATAAATTGTAAATAAAGATATAGTGTTGATGTTATTTTAACCCGGAAGATAATTATTTAAGAATATAATTTTTTAAATAACAGATGAAAGAGTTTAGTGGAGCACGGAATATCGAGTGCGGGACGCGTCCTACTTTCCTTTTTCCTTACGTAATTTATGTAATAATAGAGACTTACGTGTATATTCAACGTAATGAGATCTAATGTTGTTTTGGTTTCGGGCAATGCGCTGGATTAAATTCAAATTATAGAGGTTTCTTTAATACAATACTTTATGTTTAAACTGATACATTAAGTGCCGATGTTTCGATCTAAATGCGGTCTATCCTCAGGGCTGAAAAGAACAGACAAATCCAAAACCCTGACAAAATTTAAAAAATAAATATTTTCTTTCCAATTTAATAGGAGCTCACCAAACCAAAATTCTTATTTCAACTGTCCGTACGTTTGAAGCGTTTCACGGTAGCCCTTAACGATTTATGACGTTCAAATGTCAACTGTGCCAAATAGCGTTAGTCGTCGGTCGTTTTGGGCACGACCAAAAAAAATATCTAATATGCATAGGGTCAATTTAAAATGTTTAAAAAAATAATTTATGAAAAGTACGTTTTTATTTCCCAATTGGGCAGTGTAGGTTAGTCATAGAACGTTCGTGTAGACGTGGAATAGGGCGCGTTCTTTCTATATGTAAAAAGACTTTCGCTCAAATACAAAATATTTTAAAAATCATCTTTATGTGGTAGCACGGATTACCGTTGCTGTTCGGTACTCTGTGGTGGTAGTATTTCATTTTCAGATAAGACGGTACGTCAGCAGCAGGGTAGGGCAGAGCAGGGCGCAATGATCCAGGGGCTCCAAAATCACTGAAGAAATCCTTACAATTTAATTCAATTATTTGGGAATAAGGGAAGAGGGGGGGGGGGGGCATTTGAAAAAATGAAAGTCCAACAGGCACATATTTGGAAAAGTTTTTCATTTTAAGGTAGGTTAGTTTAGAATTGAAGAATTCAGTTTTAACTAAATTTTTTTTGTGAATGCAATAATAGTTATTAATCCATCTAGGTCAAAAAGTACATCTTTATCGCCTGCAGTGTGTAAATAACTGCCCGAGGCGTTAGCCGAGGCCTGTTACACGCTGAGGGCGTTAAAGCTATTTTTGACCGAGGTATTTACCTAACAAGTGCCGAAAGTGATACTTCTCCGCACGCGACGGCAGTTGCACGAACGATACAGAGCCGTCAAGGGCGGAAAAGACACTTTTCGCACGTGTCAGGAACTAAATTTTTCCTACTTGCGTAAAAACGGTATAGACAATATTATATTTAAATTTTTATGGATTAAAACAGCAAAAAAACTGTTTTTTTTTTGCATTTTCTTTACATTTGTGTTAAAAAATATATCTGAAAAGTCGAATTGGAACTAAAAAATCTGTAGCTTTGAGTAATCATATACAGGGTTCCTAAGATTTTCCTTAGGGATAGGATTTCAATAAATCAAACAGAAATGGCATAGAAAGTTCTGCGCGCACAAAAGAAACAGGTATATTGAGCAATGGTGCCAGTTTGTTATTATCTCCGGACTGCTTTCATGAGAAAAAATTGTCGCCACTCTTTCATTGTGAGCATAAATCATAGTTGCAATAATAACCGTTGACAAGATGTCTGCAAATTCCGCTAGATGGCGGCCACACCATGAGATGATCGAGGAAAAAATTAGATGTTTTCAGGTCCAAACCACAGCTTTTTGTTGCTTAAAGGAGGCGGCAGGGTCCATTATTTACGATACTGAGCGATAAACTCGTGAGGTTGTTACATTAGAAAGAAATATCTTCGCTTTTAATTAAATTTCTTTCCATTCTGTTCTACTAGTGACATCTATCCGGAAACGGCCAAACCATGCAGTTAGCACTAGCAGCCAAAGAGATCAATAAACGGCGCTCTTTTTCCTGCAGAGCTTTTTGCTTGCGATATTATTGATTTTAAATAAAGCTGGCCCTACACTACATTTGATATTTTCGGGGTGAAAAGATTTATTTTGCTCTGTTTCTTTACAAAAAACGTTTTTTTTACGAAAAACTTGAGCTCTGCCACTTTTTTTATTTTTTTCTTCAACTTTCTCGAAATTTTCGTCATACCGTAGAAAAAAATTATTTCCGCCATGGTCATACTCTACTTTTATTCGAAAAAAATTTGAAACAGAGACGGGATCAGTTTTCCTAAAACAGGGGATCTTGGTTTCGAGTGACAAGATAAAGGGCGCCGCAGGCAAAAATGTTAGAAAAACAAAGCACGAAATAAAAATGGCGCCGCTTACAATTTTTTTTCAAAAATTACGTAATTTCGGGAACGCAAAGAAATAGGTCTAAAGAGTTTAATTTTTAAGAAAAAAATATCAATTTTCTCGCCCTCCTCCACTGGGACTACAGGGGCCGTGCACAAATTACGTAATGGTCATAGGGGGGAGGGGGGTTACAAAACTTTACGTAGGGGGAGGGGGGTTTTCGACAGCGTTTGCATTTGTGTGAAACTAAGAAAATTTGGAATGAAAATAAGTGAAAAGTTTTTTTTTGGGGGGGGGTTAGTGGTCTTGAAATCGTTACGTAATATTAGGGGAGTGGCGTGCCAAACCGTTACAAAACATTACATAGGGAGGAGGTCAAAAATTGGTAAAATCACCGTTACGTAATTTGTGCACGGCCCCACATCTGACTGTTCCTCCTTTTTGATTTCGAATCAAAGTGCAAAACCCGGGTTGGACGTTCGAAGGCCTCAACCCGTCCTATTTGCTTGATAAAGTTTCTACGGAAATATCTCAGTCGATTTCTTCGGCCGTGTATGAACGCTTTAGGTTAGGCATTTGCATGTATCTCAGTCCCCAGCCTGTAAACAGTGCGTAAGGACAATGGTTACAAAATGAAAAGCCGAAAAATATTTTTTTTTACGATATCTTTCATCAGTTTGGTATTAAAGTCGAGCAAAAACAATTTTTATTCCAGTCCTAAAGGTATGAAAATGGAAAACATTAGAAAACAACAACCTGGAATGGATTTACTACGTGTAAGATGTAGTGACAACATCGCCCCATGCCCATCCTTTTCTGCCTAATGTGCTTTTCCGTTTGTCTGCGTCTTATACACGGCTGCTTGGCCCCCTAAGGATTTGCTTAGGAACCCTGTATAACTTTTGTTACCGTGAACCGATTTTGATGTCCTGCTCGAGAGAGAGGAGAAAAAAAGCATGTCCTGTCACACTGAAATGTCAAATCTCTCAATGTCAAAAGCGGACCTCTCATTAGGTAGATCTTAAAAAAGTGCCTGTAGAAAGTTTTAAGCGTTTCTTGACAGCTGTAAGAATAAGGGGGCAGAAAAATAAAAACCAAAAATAAATATTTCGGTTTTTTTCGTCTACCTCTGGAACTACCCGGAATTTGTAAACCCACAATTTGGAACACCCTGTATAAAGATCGAAAGTTCTGAACCGACAAATTCCATCGCTTACTGTTCATTCCAAATTCAATATGGCGATTGACATTTAAACTTGGAAACTAAATAGAAATGTCATTTCTCAGGTTTCTCAAGTCTCAAAAAAAAAGTGAAATATCAGAAAAAATTTGTTGTAATAAAACTTTCAATAGGTACTTTAAATTGTTAGGGGTCTCGTTACGTGTAAGATACATTTAATTGTTTGCTAAAAACTCCCTAATATATGGCACACACAGTGAGAGACTGCATTTTCGTCTTGAATTTAGTGTAACAAAATTACGTTACGTCATTTTAATTATGTTTGTGCGTGCAGACACAAAAGAACTTTATTAGTAAAAAAAAAAACAAAAATTCGTTTCTCAACTTATTTTATTTGTCTTTAGCGATAAGGTCAAAAATGAAAATGATAGGGTTAAAAATTAATTTTTGGTATATTGAAAAGATCCACAAAATGTTAGATATTGGGGAATTAAGTAGGACAAAAATGTAAAAATGCGGAATAAGGCAACATATTAATATATAAAAACGCGCATTTTTATTGAAATTAAATATTTCAACGCATCGGTTACGTACAGGGTGGTCCAAATTCGAGGGGCCTCTATAGCTTTGGGCTTTTGCAGCATAGTTAGCCCAAAACTAATATACATGTTACGGGCTCGATTTTCAAGAGAAGTCGAAAACTAAAAACCGCATTGCGATATGTCAAGCGTTTCTCAGCTACAGGGTGATTCTACTACTACTTCTACAACTTTTTTATTTGTAAAGATAGAGATTTTCATTAAAAAGGTTTTTTGAAGATTTTTTAAAGACACCTGTTTCACCGATTTTCTCTTGAAGCCTTTAGTTCCCGAGATATTACACATAGTTATATTTCTTTAAATGGGATACCCCCAATTTTTCTAAAAAATCAGTTTTCTAATAAAATTTCCTGTTGAACGATGTGCCATACACCTATTTTTATCAAATAGTTTAAAAGATGTTTGCATATTTTGATATTTACCATAAAGACGTCTTTGATATTTACCATAGTAGGCGCTGTGCGCGCCCTAAATGTGTAAATAAAATTTTATTGTTTTTTTTTCATACAAAATCAAGTTGGCTACGACACGAGGGGACACAGCAACCTAGAACTTTAACTTCTAGTTTACTATAATTACCAACCCTAAAATAATAAACAAAAATAAAATTATTAAGTTTTTATTTAAAATTTTTATTAATTAGACTATGTAACACCTAAAATCTACATCTAAAAATTTTCTTTAATTCTAAAACAAATGCTCAAATTGATGGCCGTTTTCTTGTAAACATATCCTACATGTTCTCTTGACCCTATTTTCTGCATTAAGAAGTTCTACCGCACGAAGCTGCCTGAATGCAGTATAAAGTGCCTCTTCCAATTCCCTTCTAGTAGTTGAGCGATTTCGAAATACAAAGTCTTTGACTCTCCCCCACAAAAAGAAGCCGCAAGGGGTCAGGTCTGGAGACCTGGGGGGCCAATATATAGGACCTTTATTTAGCAAATTAGTAATGTCTCGTGCATTGTGAGGAGGTGCACCGTCATGTTGAAGGTATAGCTCATTATTTTGCTGAAGTGGCAAATTGTCGATAAACGGAATCACCTGCTCCTCTAAAATTTGTTGGTATCTTTCTGCATTTAAATTTCCATCAAAAATATATGGCCCAATAATTTGTCCTCTGTAGAAGTCTACCCATATCTTAAAAATGAAACTTCCCTGATTCGCTTGTTCCACCATAATATGGGGATTTTGCTGTTTCCAGTAATAGCAGTTATACCTGGTGAATATTCCATCACTAGAAATCGTTGCCTCATCTGTCCAAATAACTTTTCTGGCAAAATCGGGGTCTTCTTGGCTTTTATTTAGGTACCACCTGCAAAATGCACGTCTTGGAGCAAAATCTCTTTGCCGTAATTGGTGCACCCGTTGGAGTCGATAGATTTTTTAAGCACCCGAACGGCATTGCTGCGTGGAATTCCAGTGTTTCTCTCCATAGCCCTGGTGGAAGTATTCGGGTTAATTTCTATTTCTCCTAGAACCGTTAGTTCTTCCAACTCTCTATCTCTGGCTACGCTTCTATACGTCCTAGGCCGCGGTTTTGTAAAGGATCCGTATTCTTGTAGATCGTTTCAACTTCAAAAATATTTTTGAGCTAGGTTGCCTTCTTTCCGGATATCTCTGGAAATATAGATTTAACGCCGTCTGCCGATTTTCGTTACTTTCAATATAACACTTTATCATGTCGTACTTTTCAAAGTTTTTAAACATTTTTATATCTTGACGAAGACGCCACTTTTGACACTTGGGCTCGTTTATCATGGCAATTGTTTTTATATGATCATAGCTACCTAGATAGATACCCTAAAACTGCATAGGTCAAAGTTAAACACAGCCTACTGTGGTAATTATTAAAAATTGCAGATATCTGTTTAACTACTTAATAAAAATAAGTGTATGACATATCGTTTAACAGGAAATTTTATTACAAAACTATTTTTTTTTTTAAAATTGGGGTATTCCATTTAAAAAAATATAACTTTGTGTTATATCTCGTGAACTAAAGGCTTTAAGACAAAATCGGTGAAACAGGTAGATTTTTCCTTAAAAAATCTTCAAAAAATGTTTTTAATGAAAATCTCTATCTTTACAAATAAAAAAGTTGTAGAGGGTTTTTAGAAAAGCACATTTTTGAGAATCACCCTGTAGCTCAGAAACGCTTTGACATATCGCAATGCGGTTTTTAGTTTTCGACTTTTCTTGAAAATCGAGCCCGTAACATGTATATTAGTTTTGGGCTAACTATGCTGCAAATGCCCAAAGCTATAGAGGCCCCTCGAATTTGGACCACCCTGTACGTTCCTCCGAGTTACGTAACGAGTGGAATTCGCTGTTCTGTCAGCGCACGCTTCAAAAAAGCGGGCATCGTTCGAAACATGGCATGAACAAGTCAAAAATGTAGTGTATTTTGGCTTTAGTTTCCAACGCGTTACGTATACCGATACCGATGCCTTGAAATATTTACTTTAAGTGTCTATTAGGTATATGACGCAAATACGACCTGTTAGTAGTAGTTGACTTTTCTGCAGGCACTTTACCTGCGAAAAGTTCTACGTTACCGCAGTATATTAAAACTTTATGGACACCGTTTTGGTGTGGTTCAGTACTACCATTAGAGTAAAGGAGTAGAGAAGGCAGGTCGTAGATAAATTGAAAAAAATTCGCCGTTAATTTGTTTCGCAATAGTAAATTATATTAAATACAAAATAATTAATACATAAATAAATTAAATTATGACACTCTTGACTAGAATAGACAGCGCGTGGTTTTTTTTACAATTTTTGTTAAATACTTTTAGTTAAAAAGCTACTTTAAGGGGGAGAGATGCAAATAAACATTTGTAAGAAAGCAATGTTAATTTACGTAGCATTTTTTTTTTCAATGGGATTTTTTGGAAAAACCCTTGCAAGAATGGCGGGAGAAGATCGCCCCCCAATATCAATGCCTGAGTAAATGTAGATTTTACATCCCTCCTCTCGAATAAAATGTTTATATTAATAACCAATCTAAGTGGTTTTAGCTTTTCGCTAAAAACGACAATTTCTTACATTTTCAAGTTCACCGTGTGGCTAGTTGGTTCATAAAGGTCCTGAAATGGTAAAAGTTTACCCATATTATGGTCAAGCCATGATGGTAATTTAAGGCTTAAAATATATTAGCATTTGTACGCCATGATATTGCTCACATTTTAAAGCTTTCTTTCCAAACTTTCGATTTCTAGAATAAAACACTCAAAGTTTTCACTGTTTGTCAAAAAACATTTTTTTCTCTGTTAAAATGAAAAATATTTAAGTTTGTTGGAGAGAGACAGCAGGCTATAAAAAAGTATTTTGGAGAAAGATGAACATAATTTAAGGCAAATTTTTCCCAAAAATTTCTGTTATGTCATCTGTCTGTCATCTTGAGTAGTGTCGTGCATATGATTTTTGTTTTGCAATTGTTATCCAAAAAACAGCAAAAATTGTAATTTTTCAAAGTTAAAAGTGTGTAAAACATAAGGTGGTATTAATTTATTTCAAAGTTCTTTACAGTCTTTAATTTTACCAAAAAACGTGTCCTACTAAAGTGTATTTTAGCACATCTAAAAATAATTTAACAGGTATGTAAGAAAATTATTTTAAAGTTCATCATGGCTCGACCATTAGGGACTTATCGGTACATAAACTCGGCAGTATTTTTGACAGTTCCGCACGCATCTACTACATATTTTTAAACACTTTACCCACTACTATGAAATTACTGAAACAACTCCTCGCATTTTTTGCGCAAATCCTCCCTCCACCTTTTAAACACTTTATAACACTTTCTCCTCCACCTTGCTGCGTTACGTACCCTATAAACAAGGCGTGAAGGATTTCTGATGGTCCTTCATTGGTTGGATGACCGAATGACTTTTGAGTGACGGTGACGGAAATTATTTATTGAGTCGCTGATGAGCATCAGTTAATTTGCCAACAAAGTTGTTTCGCCAACAATAACTCGATGTTGAATCGACGGAGAAGAATCTTCATCTTAAATACAACGAACTTTGTTGCTGAAACTGGGGCATACATTATTGGCTCACTGACTTCAGTTGGTGTGCCAACACAGTTGTTTAATTCGATGGTGAATCGATGGAGAAGAATCTTCATCTTAAATACAACGGACTTTGTTGTTGAGCCATTGAAGAAAAAACTACATCTCTATCGGATACTGGAGCATATTATTGGCTCACTGAATAACTTCAGATGGTGTGCCAACACAGTTGTTTTGCCAATACTTATTCGATGTTGAATCGACGTAGAAGAATCTTCATCTTAAATACAACGGACTTTGTTGTTGAGCCATTGAAGAAAAAACTACATCTCTATCCGATACTGGAGCATATTATTGACTCACTGAATAACTTCAGTTGGTGTGTCGACAGAGTTGTTTTGCCAATACTAATTCGATGATGAATCGACAGAGAAGAATCGTCATCTTAAATACAACGGACTTTGTTGTTGAGCCATTGAAGAAAAAACTACCTACATCTCTATCCGATACTGGAGCACTGAATAACTTCAGTTGGTGTACCAACGCAGTTGTTTTGTCAATACTAATTTGATGTTGAATCGACGGAGAAGAATCTTCATCTTAAATACAACGGACTTTGTTGTTGAGCCATTGAAGAAAAAACTACATCTCTATCGGATACTGGAGCATATTATTGGCTCACTGAATAACTTCAGATGGTGTGCCAACACAGTTGTTTTGCCAATACTTATTCGATGTTGAATCGACGTAGAAGAATCTTCATCTTAAATACAACGGACTTTGTTGTTGAGCCATTGAAGAAAAAACTACATCTCTATCCGATACTGGAGCATATTATTGACTCACTGAATAACTTCAGTTGGTGTGTCGACAGAGTTGTTTTGCCAATACTAATTCGATGATGAATCGACAGAGAAGAATCGTCATCTTAAATACAACGGACTTTGTTGTTGAGCCATTGAAGAAAAAACTACCTACATCTCTATCCGATACTGGAGCACTGAATAACTTCAGTTGGTGTACCAACGCAGTTGTTTTGTCAATACTAATTTGATGTTGAATCGACGGAGAAGAATCTTCATCTTAAATACAACGGACTTTGTTGTTGAGCCATTGAAGAAAAAACTACATCTCTATCGGATACTGGAGCATATTATTGGCTCACTGAATAACTTCAGATGGTGTACCAACACAGTTGTTTTGCCAATACTTATTCGATGTTGAATCGACGTAGAAGAATCTTCATCTTAAATACAACGGACTTTGTTGTTGAGCCATTGAAGAAAAAACTACATCTCTATCCGATACTGGAGCATATTATTGACTCACTGAATAACTTCAGTTGGTGTGTCGACAGAGTTGTTTTGCCAATACTAATTCGATGATGAATCGACAGAGAAGAATCGTCATCTTAAATACAACGGACTTTGTTGTTGAGCCATTGAAGAAAAAACTACCTACATCTCTATCCGATACTGGAGCACTGAATAACTTCAGTTGGTGTACCAACGCAGTTGTTTTGTCAATACTAATTTGATGTTGAATCGACGGAGAAGAATCGTCATCTTAAATACAACGGACTTTGTTGTTGAGCCATTGAAGAAAAAACTACCTACATCTCTATCCGATACTGGAGCACTGAATAACTTCAGTTGGTGTACCAACGCAGTTGTTTTGTCAATACTAATTTGATGTTGAATCGACGGAGAAGAATCTTCATCTTAAATACAACGGACTTTGTTGTTGAGCCATTGAAGAAAAAATTACATCTCTATCGGATACTGGAGCATATTATTGGCTCACTGAATAACTTCAGATGGTGTGCCAACACTGTTGTTTTGCCAATACTTATTCGATGTTGAATCGACGTAGAAGAATCTTCATCTTAAATACAACGGACTTTGTTGTTGAGCCATTGAAGAAGAAACTACATCTCTATCCGATACTGGAGCATATTATTGGCTCACTGAATAACTTCAGTTGGTGTGTCAACACAGTTGTTTTGCCAATACTAATTCGATGTTGAATCGACAGAGAAGAATCGTCATCTTAAATACAACGGACTTTGTTGTTGAGCCATTGAAGAAAAAACTACCTACATCTCTATCCGATACTGGAGCATATTATTGGCTCACTGAATAACGTCAGTTGGTGTGCCAACGCAGTTGTTTTGTCAATACTAATTTGATGTTGAATCGACGGAGAAGAATCTTCATCTTAAATACAACGGACTTTGTTGTTGAGCCATTGAAGAAAAAACTACGTCTCTCCGATCACAGTTAGCCAAAGTATTATTTTCAAAACAAAAAATATATAAACTTTACAACTCCTCATTTTTGAATGTCGATAGTCTTCTAATCAAAAAGAAGTAGAATGCAAAATCGTAAACGTACGATTTTTTGTACAGTCGACGAAACAATAAATTTTCATAGAAATATTCCTTCTTGCTTGATCTTTTTTTCGGAAAAATATGGATTTATATTAAGATGTCATTAATTGCTTTCGTATAGTCAACATAATAATAAACTTCATTAAAAAAAATCAATTTCGAAAGTCAGATTAAGTCTATCAATTAATACAAATTAAAATAAAAAATTAAGAGTGGTGACTAGCTGTATTGGAAATTGTTTGGATGCAAACTATGCCATTTATGTACTGCAGTTTGAACCAGAAATAAAAAAGGCGAAGCTAAAATTTACAAAGAAATTAAAATAGACTAGAAGGCGCACTCCATATATTAAAAGCAAATTTTCCAAATCAGTAACCAAATCCAAGGAAATTGCGGAGGACTGTTCATGGCAACATTGTAGAGCCACGTTCTGATTGGTTCTAAAGCAATTTTTAAAATGTGACAGTTTAATAGAGACGTGTTGTTTACTGTAAAAAGATAGTTCCGGCGACTTTTGAGCACTTTTTTACCTAACACACACTTATGCATTTTTATAAGTCTGAAAACAAACATATATATAAGAATAGTAAAATAACAATAATTGCATAAAACTCAAAAAACTAACAAAAATGATTTAATATCTTTTTTGCCCTGGTATATACCCCCCAAATTCACAACCAACCATTGGGTTTTTATTCAGAGCAGGCCACCGAAAAGTCCCATTATTCGTTTAAAATGTTCTGCAAGAATTTTAACTTGAACAAAAACTCACATTGGTATATAAATAGTTTAAAACGTTGTATTTCTTCTTACAGTAATCATATTTAACATAAATCGTTTTACTCAAATTAAGAATCTGTAAAACACCTATAAAATAGAAATAGATATTATACCACTAACAAAAAAGCTTGTTACTTAGTATGAATATTATTGCAAACGTTCAATATTAAAAAACAGTCAAATTGATTCTGAAGGTAATTTATTGATTAGTTGACTGTACAAAAAGCAAGGCAGAAATGAAATTTAAATAATATTCAATCAAATATACCAATACTTTCATAAAATATGAGTTTTATGTGAGGAAAAATAGACAAAATATCTTTTCTAGCTAAAATTTATTGTTTCGCCGACTGTCAAAAAAAACGTACGTTTGAGATTTTGTATTCTTATGGGGGGACCATCTACATTAAAAAATCAAAGGTTGCAAAGTTTACATTTTTTTTTGTTTTGAAAATAATACTTTTGCCAACTGTGCGATATTCGTTGACTTTGTTGATATGATATTGATTCACATCTTCAGCCAAAAAGTTAATGTACCGAAAAAATGTAGACAAAATAACTTTTCTAGCTAAAATTTATTGTTTCGCCGATTGTACAAAAAAACGTACGTTTGGGATTTTGTATTCTACTTTATTTTTATGAGGAGACCATCGACATTTAAAAATCAAGGGTTGCAAAGTTTATATATTTTTTTATTTTGAAAATTATACTTTTGCTAACTGTGCCATATTCGTTGACTTTGTTGGGCCATTGAAGAAAAAACTACGTTTCTCCGATATTGATTCACATCTTCAGCCAAAAACTTAATGTACCGAAAAAATATACATTTTCCTATAGCCGCCATGGTCCAGCCCTACCAAAAAAACCACTTTAAAACTATTAAAAACTGATCAAGTCTTGGTAAGATTTTAAGAGATTTTATTGGTTTGAAGAGACTTGACCTGGCACAAATGTACGCCACATGAAAACTGGCAAATTCTTATGATGTTTCATGAGAATCATTTTCAAATAATTTCTGACTATTGAAAACTCAAAACAAGATTTCAAAAGATTCGAAAGACAATAAAATTTAACGTTTAGATGTTTTACAAGATTTTCATTATGTCTGGTGTAACACATGAGATTTCATGAGGTTTAACAAGCAAGATTTTTATGAGATTTTACAAGATTTCACAAGTCTAACGGAAGGGACGTTTTTAAAAGATTTTATGAGAAATAGGGTAAAGTGTTGTGAAGATTCGACAAGATTATATAAGTATTAAAGTGTAGAATATAGTCATGCAAGTACAACCAGATTTGACAAGCGAGATGATAATTTAAAAGATTTCATGAGTACCTTTAAAAATAAATTAAACAGAATGTATTGTACAGATTTATAATAAACAAAACTTTACTATAGAGAGATTTTTCAAGATTTTAGCAAGCAAGATTTTACTAGATTTCACAAGTCTAAAAGAAGGGACGTTTTTACAAGATTTTACAAGATTTCATGAGAAATAGGATAAAGGGTTGTGAAGATTTGACAAGATTATATAAGTATTGAAGTGTAGAAAATAGACAAGCACCAACCAGATTTGACAAACAAGATGACAATTTAAGATTTTATGATTACCTATAAATATAAATTAAAAAGGATATATAATATAGATAAGTGCCTAAAAATATTTAGTATAGTTGTTTAACCTTCGTGACGACCTGTCAAAAAAGCGCTGACTTTATACCTTTATGTACCGATAAGTCCCAATTAATACAAAATCTACACTTATTATCAGAAAACACTTATAATGTTTCTATAGTGCTTAAATGACTCAAATTTTCCGGATACTTAGATCCAGTGTTCCATCAGAATGAGATAAATTGCGAGATAAGTTGACGAAAAAAACTGTGAGTGTAAATTAAAAAAAGAAGTATACTTAATTGCCATGGACTTACCAAAAAGTCGCAGTTAAAATTCACGCAATCTTGTAAAATTTCTGCGAGATATCGGATATACTCAGTTGCTCGCTTCAGTGTATTAACTTTGCTAATCCTTTTCCCCCTAAAAATGTCAATTATTGCACATTAAAATTTAAATGTTAAACATTTTTAGCTCCCACAGTTTCACATACCATGGCACATAGGTATATCGGAGCTTTGGTCGTTTAAAATGAAAAATATACAGGGTGTTCATTTGGAAACTTCCCAACCAAGATTTACGCATTTAGAGTCTGATTTTGAAGAAATCCGCGGACACGTCGATTTTTTGTTCAAGGGGGGCACATTCTGTTTATCTTGAAATATTTGTAGCAAGTTTACCTCTAAATTTTGAATAGGGAAACTGGGTCGAGTGATACCTTGTTTTGAAGGTCTCTTAAATGTCTTTACAACCGTGTAAGCAGCAATTTAACGGCGTAGCGACGTTGTTAAATGCGACCCGACGCGACGTTATGATGCGACGTCGTTTTAGCCAACATGCCGACCCGGATTTACACCAAAATGGTGGATGATTTTTGAGTCCTTACGTCGTTGTGCAGTGACTGGAGTCTGAATAGTAATCGTTCTTGTTACGTCGTAAAATACGACCCAAAATGGCTACACTAGCGCCCTCTTTGTTATTGATTTTTTGGTGGTGTTTCACTATCCAAAATGTTGCCCATTTCAAACTTTGGGATTTTCGGTTACTAAAATGAACTTATTTTTATACACTTTAGAAAATCGTAAACAAAAAATTATAATTTGATAGTTACCGTTTATTAAATAGTGTTTATATGGCCACTATGGGAGCAAAATTTAAAAACGCAATTCGGTTTACTGACAAATATGCTTAGAAAAGGAATGAAAAAACACGTGCGCCCTTGATTTGTTTGTGTTTAAACAAAAAATATTGCTTTTTTAATGTAAAAAAATGGATGCTACTAAAGCCCTCTTTTTAGGATTCCATGGTCAAATACCTCTCGCCCGGAACATAAAACGTCTCCAAAATGCCATTCAATGGTGTTTGTAGTATTTTTTGCCGTGTTTAGTAAATATAAACAATGGCGGCCACTTCGAACATAAACGACGGCATCAAAAATGGCGAATATTATGAGAATCCCAAAAAATACACGTAAATGGTCAACAGTTGTCAAACATTCCCAAATGAACCACTTACCACGACCGTTGTCATGGTTACTATCAACCCAACATGCGACTGAAAAACGCTTCAACAATTCCGCCGATGACTGTTGACTGTCTCCATAACCTTACTTTTTATTCGATTTTTCTAAATAAATGGTCGGTGAACTGTGAAATAAAATTTAGTTTTTTCAATTATTGCAGGGCACTTCAAAGATCCTACTTCTTGGAAGCAAAAGCAAAAAGGATTTTTAGTGAGCGGCAAGAAGTGAAGCTGTGGATCAGATATTACTGTATAAAGAGCACCAGTCTTTCTCTTTCGCCCATATACCTATTTGTAGGATAAAGTCATCTCTCTTTCACCAGTTGAGCCAGTTATTTAAAATATAGAGAGAGATAGGGCGCACTTATGTACGGCAGAGAAGGAGAATATAATGCCATTAGTTCCTTTGGAAACTTTTCTTCTTCACAAGAAAAGGTCACTTAAGTTCGTCAAAACTCCGGCCGCAAAACGTCACAAGACCGGCAGAAACGTCGCAAGTTCACGTAATGTGAAAGTTGTTTAGACGTTGATACGTCAGCAGAACGTAACTAGAGTCTCATAAAAACGTCCACACGACGTCACTGGTTTACTAGAAAATGCACCAACACGTGACAGGTCGGCTAAACGTTGGGTAGACGGTAACAATGTTACTGCTGTATTATCTAACGTTAAAGCAACGGAATTTTGTCGTAATATGTAAGACCGTCTGAAGATCACTAATTTATACACCCAAATTAACGTCCATTTAGGTGAAGTATGTGGTCATTGGTCAGAAAATTGTTGCTTGGGTATCGATTCGTTTTTGAGATATTCATTTTCAAAATAAACTCAAAATGTACAAGTAAATTTCACTACTCGTACGAATGTCCCATAGAAAAAAATGCAATGATAAAATGTATCTATGTATATGTAACAAAAACAAAGTCGACGTGTCCCGGGATATCTCAAAAAATAAAAAAATTATTTTGTAAAAAAATGGATAATATGTTTACTTGCAATGTAAACCAGTGTGTTTTCTGTCGAACTGTATATAGAGACCCTTTAAAAAAATGAAAAATTCATCTTTTTTTCTTTTATTTCCGTAGGAGATTTATAATTTGTGTGACCATTTATAATTTTTTTGAGAATACAGTACTCTTTTTCAAAGCTTTGTACTCTATACTCTATTACATTAAAACTGTACTCATTTTTCCCCATATCACAACAATATTCATTCAATAATCCAAAATAATATTTAAATAAATCAAAAATTTTAGCGAAACTTGCATATATATACAGGGTTCCTAAGCAAATCCTTAGGGGGCCAAGCAGCCGTGTATAAGACGCAGACAAACGGAAAAGCACATTAGGCAGAAAAGGATGGGCATGGGGCGATGTTGTCACAACATCTTACACATAGTAAATCGATTCCAGGCTGTTGTTTTCTAATGTTTTCCATTTTCATACCTTTAGGACTGGAATAAAAATTGTTTTTGCTCGACTTTAATACCAAACTGATGAAAGATATCGTAAAAAAAATATTTTTCGGCTTTTTATTTTGTAACCATTGTCCTTACGCACTGTTTACAGGCTGGGGACTGAGATACATGCAAATGCCTAACCTAAAGCGTTCATACACGGCCGGAGAAATCGACTGAGATATTTCCGTAGAAACTTTATCAAGCAAATAGGACGCCTTCGAACGTCCAACCCGGGTTTTGCACTTTGATTCGAAATCAAAAAGGAGGAACAGTCAGATGTGGGGCCATGCACAAATTACGTAACGGTGATTTTACCAATTTTTGACCCCCTCCCTATGTAATATTTTGTAACGGTTTGGCACGCCACTCCCCTAATATTACGTAACGATTTCAAGACCACTACCCCCCCCCCAAAAAAAAAATAAAACTTTTCACTTATTTTCAAATTTTCTTAGTTTCACACAAATGCAAACGCTGTCGAAAACCTCCCTCCCCCCTACGTAACGTTTTGTAACCCCCCTCCCCCCTATGACCATTACGTAATTTGTGCACGGCCCCTGTAGTCCCAGTGGAGGAGAGCGAGAAAATTGATATTTTTTTCTTAAAAATTATACTCTTTAATTTTTGAAAAAAAAAATTGTAAGCGGCGCCATTTTTATTTCGTGCTTTGTTTTTCTAACATTTTTGCGTTCGGCTAATTTAATTGAAAAATTTTTGTCTGCGGCGCCCTTTATCTTCTCACTCAAAACCAAGATCCTCCGTTTTAGGAAAACTGATCCCGTCTCTGTTTCTAAATTTTTTCGAATAAAAGTAGAGTATGACCATGGGGGAAATAATTTTTTTCTACGGTATGACGAAAATTTCGAGAAAGTTGAAGAAAAAAATAAAAAAAGTGCTCAAGTTTTTCGTAAAAAAAAAAACGTTTTTTATAAAGAAACAGAGCAAAATAAATCTTTTCACCCCTTTTTGGGTGTTACAAATATTGGCAGCCCCTTATTTTTCGCTTTTACCCTCCCGCTAGTTTTGAAGAATTGGTTCGCTACATGTTTCGAGATCATGTCATAAAACACCTCGAAAATATCAAATGTAGTGTAGGGCCAGCTTTATTTAAAATCAATAATATCCCAAGTATGAAAAAGAACATTCCTGGAATATTCCTATGTTCCGAAAGAATATCCTTCTCATATCCTAAGAATGTTTTTATGTTTACTGGGCGGTGCTAAAAATCATTCTTATTTACGATTTTAGTTTAGTTTTAGACAATTTTTATTAGCCAGCATTAAAAACGTGATAAAAAATGGGACTTTTAGTTTTTTTTTTAATTTCGCCTGCGGCGCTATATAAACATTGTTATTTTCGATTTTAGTTTTATTTTACATAATGTTGATCAACCAGCATTAAAAACATGTTAAAATATGTGACTTTTAGTTTAATGTTACAAAAATTTTCGCCTGCGGCGTATTTTCAACAAAAACTTTATGCTCGCCTGCGATTTTGGTTTCATTTTACACAATTTTATCAGACACATTGAAAATTTGTTTATAAATTGCACTTTTAGTCGAATTTTCTAAAAATTTTAGCCTGCGGCACAATTTAAAATACATTTTTGCCAAGTTTTAGGTAAATAAACAACACAAAAGTGAGAACAAAAACTAGATCACATTGTTTTTTGAGTTAAGTCAACACCGTTCTCAACTAAAAAACCAGTTAACTCTTATCTCTTCAGTGCCCTTTAGCCAAAGATTGCTGCCATTTTTATAACCAAATTGACAGGTAAAACATGAATTTTCTGTCAGTTGGGTGTCAAAATGACCGCTATAGTAGGCTAAAGGATACTAAATCGAAAAAGAGTTAACTGGCTTTTTAGTTAAGCAGTTGTTGGTTAAGTACACCTCATTCCAAATTCTCCGGATCAATTAAAATGGCGGATGACAATTAAACACAGAAGCTAAATGGAACTGACATTGTCAGTGTCAAAAAACTGGTCCGCAGCAATTTGTAATGGCGTGTACTTATGTGTGCTCTTTTTGCTCTAAAAAATTATGGTCACACTATATAATTGATATTTAAAAGAGGAAAATTTCACAAACATTGCCTGTTTGTTTTAATTTTTAGGGATTAAATCTTTGTTTCTGGAAGGTCCAATGTTTCTTATGCTAATTGTTTATTTTTTTTTATAAGTTCTGAATCACGTGTATACAGGATGTGCCCAAATGTATGCCATAGAAAAACTCTCATATCCGAATCATGTCAATCAAAGTAGTTTTTATAATATGTCATGTATGTTGTGAATCACCCTGTATACTTTTACCGTGCTGACCATTTTTCATTTTTCGGGGGGCAAGCATAGTTAATTCATTACAGAACGAACCACCGTTTCATTTTTGGTTACCTTCTTAAAGAATTAATATTTTAAGTTCCCAACGCATACTCAAACGGTAAAGCTTGTCTTAATCGGACAGACGCGCTTATGATACTAAGGACTCTTCTTAATTTCCCAAACAATCCCCCAGTTCCACCCCATTTTATTACGTAAAATTTGTTCTTTTTTCTGAATCACATGTATAAAGAATGTTTCAAAATGTGCATCTCGTTGTGAATCATCCTGTATACTATTAGGTACCTTGGTGACCATTTTTTCATTGTCCAGCAAGCATATTTAATTTATTACTGAATGAACCGCATTTCCTTTTCTTATGGGTACCTATAAAGAATCTTTTTTTTTTTAAATCTCAAGTTACCTCGCATGCTCAAATGGCAAAGCCTGTCTTAATCGGACAAAAGCGCTGTTGACAGTATGGACTCTTCTTCTTTCTCTGGCGTTTCTTTTAGCCACAAGCTGAGGGCATCTTTCTTCCTTTGAAGGCACGTGTCTGATATCAGTTTTTCTATTTTTTGCTTTCAGCGGTCGCCATTCTTCTTGGTTGTAAACCGAAGAAATTGGAGACGATGGCTCTGGACTTGGATTACCGTCGAAGCATACGGTTTTCCCGAAAATATGGTCTATGAATGTATACAAATATAAGAATAAGGTATACTTACAATAATACAGGATGTAAAAACATAAAGTAAATACCATCCTTACCAAAAATACCGCGTCAAAACTCGTAAAAGAAAACTAGTGAAAGTTCACAAGTTCTGGTCGGTATTTCATGCGGTTTATGAAACACCACTTTCTGGTGAAATTTCATGAACTTTCAATGTTGGAAAGAGATTCAAAACTCGTCAAACATCATGAGTTTTGAATGAGCACTCTCATCCGTTTTTAGAAGTTTTGAAAAGTTTTAAAAAGAATTTATGATGAGAGTTGATAAGATTCCACCAGTATTTTAAAGGCTCTGCTTCCACTGGTTCTGTTAAGTTTTGAGCAGATTTTAACAAAAATTTAAATCAAAGTTAAAAAGATTATAAGAGATAAGAAGTATTTTTGAGAATACACATGTTTTCAGCTGTTTTGAGCAGATTTTAAGAGAAACAAGTTTATAAGGTTTCAATGGTTTTGACAAGTTTCTTTTTAATTTATTTTTATAGGTACTCATAAAATCTTTTAAATTCTCATCTTGCTTGTCAAATCTGGTTGTACTTGCATGTCTATATCCTACCTTTTAATACTTATATAATCTTGGAGAAACATCCCCTTCTGTTAGACTTGCGAAATCTGTGTCTGATATAAACTTACGAAATCTCGAAAAATCTCTTGCAATAGTAAAATTTTCTAAATTATAAACCTTTATAGGTACTCATAAAATCTTGTAAAATCTTTTAAAAACGTCTCTTGATCTTTTAGACTTATGAAATCTTGTAAAATCTATAAAAATCTTGCTTGCTAAATCTCATGAAATCTTATGTGTCTGGTGTAACATAATGAAATCTTATAAAACATCTAAACATGAAATTTTATTGTTTTTAGGATTTTTTGAAATCTTGTGAGTTTTCAGTAGTCAGAAATTATTTGAAAATGATTCTCATGAAACATCATAAGGTCTCTTCAAACCAATAAAATCTCTTAAAATCTCATCAAGACTTGATCAGTTTTTAAGAGTTTTAAAGTGTTTTTTTTTGGCACGGATGGAACGAAGGTGCAATGCTTCCAAAATCGATCGCCGGTTTTTGTCTTTGGCGCGAATGCCTGCGATCTACTAACCGGTGACGATAACGCACGAAAGTAAAAACAAAAGTGGAATGATAATATCCTGTAAATAAAATGACCGCTACATGTACTTGACATTTGTGAGCCTAAATAAGTTGGTATTGACAAAATTCCCCTAACTCTGAAGCTAATAATAAAAAGGGTTATCGCACATCACTTATGGAAGGCAAAAAACTAGCTATTCCGGTTGTATAACAGCACTTAACAAATCAAAACACTATATTTTTAGCAAAAACACAAAAAAAACGAAAACACTTTATTTTGACTAAAAAAACAACGGAGTAACATCCTAGTAACTTTGGTTTTGGTTCAAACAAGTGTGTGGCTAATAAAAAAAGCAGGCAAATATATATCATGTTTACAGGGGGACTTGAAACCCATCTAAAAATGATATAACTTTACTTTTTCTATTAACAAAAATTTAAAAAAAAAACAAATTTTAATATATTATGAAAAATCATGGTCAAAAATACCAATTACTGATTGTGGAAAAGACACACCAAAAACCAAAAAGAATGTCAAATCGATTCGATTGACGTGACTACGTTCTTTTAGGCTCATAACTGTCACCTGCATAAGGCGGTCATTTTTGTGAAATTTCTCAGGGGGTATTATCATTCCACTTTTGTTTTTACTTTCGTGCGATAACGTTGATAAAAAATTTCGTAAATATTGATCCAGTTGATCGTTTCCTGACATTTACTTTGTTTATACGGACGTCTTAAAGCGCTTTTATGTAAGGACGAAATATTACCAGGTTCCAACATATAAACCACTTATTTTGTAAAATAAAGCCCAATTTTGTGTTTTTTCTCATCTCTTAATTTTTTTAAAAGTGACAATATTTAATTATTCCAAAATCCAGTGGCGTAGCCTTTTGGGGGTTTAAACCCCCCCCAGGAGATCCAACCCCCCAACTAGCAATTTGTCGACGTCTCAACGTTGTGCACCGCGTGCCAACGTTGTGTCGCAATGTTTACTTTTACTCACACACCACCCACTTTTGCACCAATTTGGTGGATGATTTTTTGGTTGAGTCAACGTCGCGATCGCGACTACAGTTGAAGTAATAGTTCAATGGGTTTTGGAGTACAATTATTTGTTCAAAATATTATAAATACACTATTCGACTACAAATTAAACTATTTCTAACACCATAATATTATTAAAATAAAATGATATTCTATGTCATATATCATGTTTTGCATCATCATAACATGCTAACCAATGCCAAAATATATAAACAGACGGTAGTTTACTGTCACATTTACAGTTCGTAGCTCTAAAAAACAAGCGCGCCCTCGATTAAGATGATTTTATGAAATTAAAAAAAAATCATGATTTAAAAATCGCTTCGAAAATCCTCTAAAGATGTTGCTTAGGATTCCTAAGAACAAAATACGGATTTTTATATGCAAAAAGATCTTAGTTTATTGTAGAAAAAAGCAAAAAAATAATTTTTAATGTTTGTTTACAAATTAGCATACAATGGTTTTAGCTATCAATCATGGCGGCACTTATTAGTTTCTATGACAACCAAAGGAGTCCCGTGTCTCGACTGCTTTAACTACTTAACTGTGTTTTGAACGGATCCCCTAACTTAAAGACGCGAACACGCCTCAATTTTTACCCAATCGAATTTGCTCCACAGTTTGGCTTTCTGCTGCTCACTTAAAGGATTTTCGATTTAAGAATTGGTCCTGGTTCTGGTTGACATTATTTTGACATAAATTTTGACAGCGGTTCTAAAATAATGACGTCATTTAAAATATTATTAAGATATCTTTGATTTTACTCAAAAAAAGGTCATCTATAATTTTGCAAAATTTTAGGGGTTATGTTTACAACCAAAGGGCCGAACCAACCTCCCAGGCTGGTTCTAAAATTTCATAACCGGGTTGTGGTTCAACCAGAACCAGGACCAATTGTAAAACGAAAATCCTTTTAATTTCCGTCCTTGTTGTTTACACAGGACCTTCCTCTTTTTTCCGACACACTGGGGAATCACCTTCAATGACAGCTGTCACATGTCAAAATATCGAAGAATATTTATACCATTTGTTCCTTTTCATAGTGCAAAATGTTCAAACAAAACTAATAGAAACTTTACAAAACACTTCTTAGTTATTTTTACTGAATTAATTGACGTTTGTATGACAGACAGCAGTGCTCCAAAATTGGCTTGTTGCAAACATAACAGAAAAATTGGTTAGATGAAAACAGGCGCGCCCGCGTCTCCAACAAACCGGCCAGAAAACGTGGAGTAAATTGATCAATTTTTGGTTTAGCACACACCGGTTTGTAGTCGGCGCCTTCACAACTAAGGAATTACTGTTAGTACAATAGACGGTCATAAATAGTTGTGATGGCGACTGAAGTTGTGATAAACGTTTAGGCGTCGTATAATAGTCGACGTTGTCGACGGTCGCCATGATAACTATTCTTTATCTGTAAAACAACGTTTAAAATTAGTGAAATTCTAATTTTTACAACTTGCACAGTCATGATTAAGGGCCCCAGGGAGAGCTATAGCGCCCCCACTTTTTTGACTATTTACTCCGGTTTGTGACGTGTGTTCGGTGTGATGTCTTAAATTTTAAAAATTTTGCTTGCGGTGTTATGACGTCATTAATTGTTACAATTTTAGTTTAATTCTAAAAAATGTTTATCCCAAGCATTCAATTCAATTCAATTTAATTTTGAAAAAAATCTGCAAATGAGACTAGATGAGACTTGCTTTTAAAAATGAGTATTTTTGTTTCGTATACACTAACTCAACACCTATTAAACCGCTCCTCTACCCTCCCTTCAGTTCAAGAGCTCAAGCAGTAGGCACCTATCTAATTTTTTAAAATTTGCCATAGGTAGGTAGTTGATTTTTATTAAATGATGAAACCAGATTCGACTTCTGGCTACGCCACTGCAAAAACTCTGGTAAAATCGGGGCGTGGTAGTCGTAGTGGCAGAAAGTAAGTAACTAATTACTTTATGGTAGTGGTCACCGGCGATCTTATTGGGGGCGGGATAAAGGCCATTTTCCCAACTAATATTAAAACCGATTCCCAAACAACTTTGAGATTTTTTTTGTTGTTGTTTGAAGAAATTAGAAATACAAAATGTTTTGTAAAATGTACTTAAAGAATCCTGCACAAATGGGGAATGGATTTCGGCTAAATGTCATAATTTTGTTGTGGTACTTGATCACCAAAGCACAAAAATAAAAATAACAAGATAAAGAGCAGGATTACTTTCTGAGATATGTAGCTTTAAAGTTGACGTATTGTAAGTCTAGATTTTTGGACGTGCTTCAAGTTTTTTTTCCACAACTTTGTTGATTACCGCCAAAATAAAATGATTTGTTTATCTACTTGTTCTGATTGAAACACCCTTTCCATCCATGTAAAAATATTTCTGTATGGGTTCTTTGGTACCACCCAAAAAGGTACTGATTCTAAGTTTTAAAAAAGAAAGAAAACGACCGTTTTTTAAAAAATGACAATTTTCATTTTCTTTAAAACAAACGGCCAGATTTTAATCGTTTTTACGTATATATGTTAATCAAAATAATTCCAGTAAGCTAAAAAAAAATTTTTTATAGCTTCATCAAAAACATGATTTTAGTAACTGTCTGCAGATATAACTAAAGCATGGCTTTTTTGGTTACCTATGCAAAGAAAACCTTTTTTTTGATCACTGATGCAAAAAAAGATTTCTGTCCTTTTTTTACCCAAAATTAAAGAGAATAGTAAAATTTAAAAAAATCTAATTATTCTTGCCTAAAAATTAAGCCATTTCCGCCAGTATTTACGAAAAAATCTTTTAAAAACATCGTCAAAATATCAAATTGTCAAAGATTAAAATATCGCAACAATGAACATAACCGAGTAAAAAGGCGCATTGCTATGGAAACTATTGTTATTTCATTTACCAGCCGCCTTGGTTTATAGTGTAAAGATGAAGTGTTGCGAGAAGTGCTCTTCGTTCGATTTTTCAAAGTATTTTCCTGTTTTCTTGGATTTTTTGATAAATGTATTAAAAAAATTGCGTTTTTTGTAAATACCTGGCTGCGCTCGTTATTTAAACCAACGCTTGTAAAAAAAGCACTATTTTAGCCACTACTTGTGAAAACTACTATTAGCTTGAGTGTTAATTCCAAAAATGGCAGGTACCTTTAATGCTTTTTAAAATTTTTGAAATATTGGTGAAATACGAAAAGTGATTTAAAATAACTTATGGGTAGGTCCTACAAACTTTTTCTGGACAAATTCAATTCAAAAGTTTGATACGAATATGTTTTGGTACCGATAGGTATCCATTGGTATCTGAATTTGACCAATGAAATTGCTCGTGTGGTATTTGCTTTTGTTTTTAGGTCTGTGCTTTTACGCTAACTTGGGGTTGCCGAACGAATATGATACAAAAATTTCGGTTGTTTTATCTGGCAGCAAATGACGGCGTTTCTTAAGCAAAAGTTTGACCTTGTCAAGCTGTCATAGCCGCCGCATTCCGACATATTAAACATATCCTGTTTTAACTTTAACTTTTTGCACGCAAATGCATGCGTAAAAACCACTTTTACGCACTTAAGTAGAAAATACACTTTAGCGAATTCTCCTAGAAAAAAAAGTAATAGTATCCGGAAAAATGTTATCAAATTCGTTACCGGCGACCCCAAGTTAGCCTAAAAGCATGTACACGAGCAATTTGATTGGTCAAATACAGGTACCAACGGGTACTAATTGGAATTAACATATTGGTATTAAGGTTTTGGATTGCATTTGCAATATTAAAAAACATCAAAGACATTTTTGAAATTCATGGTACCACTCAAGCTGAAAATGTTTTTTTTTTAGCTAAGTGGCATTAATTTTAATAACATACGTAAAAATTTTTAAAATCTGGCCGTTCGTTTTAAAGAAAATAAGAATTGTCATTTTTTTAAAAAACGGCCGTTTTCTTTCTTTTTTAAAACTTACAAATCAGTGACTTTTCTGGTAGTACCTACTAAAGAAACCATATAAAAAACATTTGTATATGGGTGGAAGGTGTTTCATTCCAGACAAATAGAGATTTGAATCATTTTATTTCTGAGGTAATCAACAAAGTCATGGAAAAAAACTTGGACCATGTCCAAAACATATAGTCTAAAAACACGGCAACTTAAAAGCTCCATATCTTAGTAAGTAATCCTGCTCTCTCTCTCTCTCTCTCTCTCTCGTTTTTTTTTTAAATTTTTGTGCTTTGTTGATCGAGTACTACAACATATGAAAACCATTTCCAATGTAATTTGTGCAGAGTTCTTTTTACTAAAAAAACAAGTTTTATTTTTAAAATTTTGACAACAATTTTTTGTTTTTGATGTTCAATTATTTCCTTTAAGATAGATGATGTTTAACAATTTTTTTTTCTACTGGTTTTTAAACAACTTGTGACAAAAAATTTGCTCACTGTAAAATAAAAAAGTAGGTACCTATAAAACAAAATACTTTTATAAAAAAAAACAACTTTATGAACTCAGGTGGATTAACATATATATCACCGATTTTACAAGGTTCTTAAAATAAAAATAATTTTATTTGACGTGAGCCTTGACGTGAATTGACAGAATTGAATAAACAAAATAAAGTTAACCACAAAAATAAAGTAATTTTGGCGTTAATAAGCACGCCTTCTGTTTCATCCTTATAAGGAATCATCAGGGAGGCATAGGATTGTACCTGGCAGTTGAAAATACACGAGCAACCACGCCTTTCGAATAAAACGAATTTTATTTTACATTAATTTTTTTACGTACTTTTTTTAAGCCTTTTCAATTTTTGTTTTTTAAGTTTTAATTTGTAATTATTATCATAAAGTAAGTAACTCTTTATGGTATTATTAATTCTTACCTTCTAAACTAAAACACTCGCACATTTTTAAACTATCGACTTTTCCAACCGCAAAGTAAAATTTGAACTGATAGTCAAATGATGGGTCGCTGAAAGAATACTTGCCCATTTTTTAAACACCCGCACAATACACCTGGGCAAAGGTGGAGTCATTTTTGAGAATTTCAGCTGCTTATAGTAATTTTGTAGGGGTTTCTTTTAGCGGCCATACTCTAATTAGGTGCTAACATGAATCAAAATCTGGCAAATCATCAATTATTGGATGCCCCCTTCTTTGTGTATTGACCACAGGGACTCAGTTTTCATATAAGCCTTAGATTAACTAGGCTACACCAAAGATGATCACTGCCTACGGAAGCTTAAAATAAAACTAGAGGCGATTTCGGCAAGCTTTGGTACATGGTTTGGTACCAACCGATTTCGGATATAAAAATGATGACATCACCGTGACTTTGGTATCCTTTTTGGTATGTCAAATTGCATACCGTGGAATGTAGCACGGTTCTGTGGTTTGGTATAGTGCCATCTCCCTCTATTTTTGTTTTGTCCTGCTTTAGAAATGTAAACAAATAAGTTCAATTTCCAATTTTTGTTGTTTTCAGTTGTAATGGATTTAAACCACCGATACGGGGTAACTATTTTCCTAAATGGAATATCGTTTACTTTTAGCGAAAACGCCTAGTTAGCCCATGGGTTACTCAGAGGTGAATATTTCTGACTGTTTGTTGTAAATGTATATTTTTTTTTCCTTTTGGCTCATAAACAAGCATTGGATAATGTCAAATTTGGAGGGGTAAACAGGTGAAGAAAAACTTTTAGCAATTTGCTAAATCTTCTTCAGCATAATAAACCCACAAAAAACAAACAAAAAAGTGACTTAAAATAACTTAAGTCTCGTTTCTCTTAGCCTACCGAATGAATTTGGAAGAAAGTGGTAGCTTACGTCATTATAATATGACGTGACAGTTACGAATTGGTTAATCAAATGGTATACCAAGAAAAGCTTGCCGAAATCGCCTTAGCTTAGATTATAGAATAACAGACTAAGTATATATTTTTAAAGAATATATTGATTGATTGATTGATTCGTTTGTGAGTGTGCCAGTATGACACTGTCCACTGCGACCACTATTGGGTCTATTGTGGCTCACTTTTAACATTTTTTGTTGCTACAGAATATTCAGCCCTTAAAGAGGCTCGCAACTTGCTTTGCTGAAGCATCATTCAGATCCAGTCCGTCGATCTGTGGGTTACCGAAGATTCACACAGCACATGTCTAGCCGTCTCATCATACTCCATACAGTGTCCTCACTTAGACCCATTCTGTGTAATGGTACTTTCAGCCTGCAGTGTCCAGATGTCCTGCCTGGTGAGCTCAATAAGTTTCCCGGCCCTCTTCCTGCAGGGTTCTGTAATGAACTCTTTGGAATGTGCCAGTCCCGGCAATTCTCTCCAGTATTGGTGGAACTTGTTTTCCATCCAGCCTGAGAGAGCAGTGTTGATTGTGTTGTATGCTATTCCAAGGGCTGGTTCGGGGCGAATAAAGACGGCAGATGCTGCTTCACGCGCCAGTCTCATTTCTCCGATGCCCAGAGTGTCCCGAAATCCTTACCAGCGACACAGTGTTTATTCGCCCTAGGGTGTTCAGTGTGTCCTGGCAGCACCTATAGGATTCAAGAGCCAATCTGTTGCGCCAGTTATGATCTATCATCCAACGTGCGCTCATTTCAATGGCGAAGAGTTCCGCCTGCGGAAAATTGTAGCCATTCGTCCAAGACTATGTATAATCCTGATATTTTCCCGGCTGCAATAAGCTCCGGATCCAACGCCTGAAGGCATTTTGGATCCGTCAGTGTACCAGCAACTATCTTCACTTGAGAAACTTATTCGGTTTGACGTCCAGACCTCCCTATCTGGGAGAATAGTGTTGCATGGCTTTTTGCGGTTTACTGTTGCGGGCATTAGATCTGGTAGCAGCACTAGAATACAGTGGCTCTCAATTGCCCGCGTTAAAGGGTTTGGTACTACTTGACTTGGCCTGACACCCCATTGGTTGGCTATGATTCTGTAGGTTGCCTTCATAGGCTCTTTCTCCAAGACAAGGAGTAGAGGAGGAAGGCACTACATATCACCATACTTGTTTGACGTTAGATGCTTGTTAGTTTGGCACGAGCCAGCGTTTGCCTGCCCTTCGTGTACCAAACTATTTCCTCGTATGTAATCATGGGTCTAACTACCGTGATATACAGCCAGTACATCTTACCGCAGATTCGTTTGCACGTCCATAGACAGTGCTGCCTTTTGCTTTACTTTCTCCAAATGCGCATTCCATGTAAGTGTTTTATCGAGGTCACTCCCAGATATTTTACTACAGATGCGAATGGGATTGTTTCACTGTTTAGTACCGCAGGAACAAGGAATTTAAGCTTCCTTTTTTGGTGAACGGTATAATGATTGTTTTACTAGGGTTTACAGACATTTGTTCCCTGTTGCAGCAGTCATTTACTGTGTCTAGGAGAATATATTGCTCAATAGTTATTTTACCAACAAGTGCAGACAGCGATACTTACAGCATTCGACGGCAGTTGACCGAACGGCGCAATGTGTACAAAATTTTACCTGTACACCTCGGAAATTTCCAAAAAAGTAAGATAAATATCATTAATGTAATTATCTGAAATAAACTTAGTCACTTAGTCACAAATTTAAGTACAACTTTTTGTATCCAAACAAATTCGGTAAAGTGCACTTTACCGAGCGCGAATAGGCAATGTATTTTTCCGCACTACTTAGAAAACATTTATTTACCTAACAAGTGCGGAAAGAGGTACTTTTCCGCACGCGACAGCAGTTGCACGAACGACGCGGAGCCGAGGGTGGAAAAGGCATTTTCCGCAAGAGTTAGGTACAATGTTTTTCCTACCAGAAGCGTGTCAGATTTTTCTGAGGCCCCCCCGCAAAATTTCTTAGGGTGCCCCACTGTTCTACTTCATGTTTTTTTTTCGACAACAAGAAATTTAATGCATTAATGCGGAGGCCATCTTTAATGTGAAAACCAGATATTTGACAGTAAAAAAAATCGAATATCAGCTATTGTTGCACAAATATTTATGACATATAATAAAACTAAGAAAACCAACAAACATATACATACTACGAGATTTTAATATTTATATTACTTAGAAAGGTCTTTATTAGCATCAGCTTTGAAAATGTTCTTTTTGGTTCTGCTGATGTAACAGGAAGCACCAAAAACAAGTGAGTGTCATGTACCCTCTGTATATTAGTATTCAAAATGTAAGCTTAAAGGTATTTGTGTGCGTATTTGTTTTTATATGTTATATTCTTTTTTTTGCCTTTTTTAAGGCAAGGCGTCTAAGAGGCCTCCAATATGGCGTGGGACCCCCCCGCCCCTGTTTCCTACGAGAGTGTTTTTGTCTATCTTATTTATCAAAAGAAATGTTTTTAATAAGCAAAGATTTTATAGTAATGCTACAAAATGACACATAAGAGAGAATAGTTACATAAATCATTTAATTAGTCCTAAATATCTTCATTTTTAACAATATAAAAATCGTGCGGAAATAATTATTTACCTAACAAGTGCGGAAAGTGGTACTTTTCTGCGCGCGACGCAGTTGCACGAACGACGCTGAGCGGACTACGGGCAAACGACAAGGGCGGAAAAGATACTTTTCGCACGTGTCAGGTACAAAATTTTTCCTACTTGCGTAAAAACCGTCTAGACAATATTAAATTTTCATTTTTAGGTATTAAAATTGCAAAAAACTGTTTAAAAAGTCGAATTGGACCTAAAAAATCAGAAAAAAAAGCGTGCGCAAAAAATTATTTTCTGCACGCCGTGCGTGAAAGACACGGGCTAAATCCATTCCCGCACGGCGTGCGGGAAATGCAACTTCCCGCACGCTAGTAGAAAATACGATGGTATTTTTTCCGTACGATTTTTTTTTGTGTGCCTGGCTCCTTTATAAGTTTAATGGTTAAGCAGGCTATGAATTTTCTAAATGAAAAATAGTACCCATAGATAGTAATTTGATTTAAAGTATATATTGAATTAAAATATTATTCTTTAAGGTGAAAATCGTGCGTTACATTAAAAATCGTGGGGAAAAGTCAAAATCGTGCGGAAAAAGTAAAGAAATCGTGCGGAAAAGTAAAATCGTGCGAAAAAGTACAACTTTCAAAACGAAAAATCGTGCGGAAAGTTACTTTTCCGGTCGTAGGAAATAACTTTTTCAATGCACTAAGGTCCACCCCCCTTCCCCCAGTATCCTCAGCTAAAACTTGGTGTCGCCTTCTAACCAAACGATATAGGTTATATTTCCTCGTGTTTCGAATTAGGGGTTAACCTTTACTTTCCTGAAACTCTAACCCCCCTGACGCGTATTCAAAATTAGAATCAATTCCTAAAGGCAAGATATAGGTACAAACTATTGCAGGACACGGGCGTTATCGTGAAAAAATTCCATAAAAGGTTGTTACCACCGATTACCCAGAAACTAATTGATATTCCTGTCAAAGCGTCTCTATTCGTAAGCACGAATATACTCTTTATATTACGAAAGGAAAGTAGGATTGGTGGTTATACAAACACAAGAATATGAAGTTTTCATATACATACATCACGCCGTTCGTTGTTTCTAGGATATTCTCACGTGCAATAAGGCCATTATGTACTCAGCCGACAAGGCCGTAGATTATTACCGCTTTATTGTCTCTGATGCTCATACTAAAACAGTAGTTTAGTGCCCGGTGGAGGTTAGAATATGAATTTTAATGGTTCAAAACAATTCTTCGAATGATACACCTCGAAATGCCTGCATAGGAAATCAAGGAAGTGGTATGTTTGATTGGTAGCTGTGATCAAAATATCATATCAAATTTGCACACTAATCAATGTTAAACATGTTATGTAAAAAAATCAAAACATCAATAGCTTTTGAGAAATCTAAAGTTTTACAGTGAGATTTACTAAGATCTAAACTATAGTACCCCCCACAGGTCTAAATATTTACACCTGTGGGGGTACTCAAATTTAAAACCAATTTTCGAAAAACACTTACCCATACAGAGAAGACACAAAGTTATTGATTATTTTGTATTGTTATAGCAAAATACCTCTGAAAAACTGCCCTAAGTAATTTTTTTTGACAGGTTTCAAAATGACAAATACGCCAAAAATTTGCACATAATAGCTTCATTATTTGCGTTTGAGGTTATAAAGTTGGTGATTTTTTAGACCATCTCAGGGGGGTGGTTTAAATTTATAGCCCCCAAAAAGGATTGTTTTGTGGCATTTGGTAATAAGTTTGCTTATAATGTCCCTAAGTAACCATTTTAACAAGGATTAATTTACCTTATTTAATATCCCAAGTTGTTCATTACCCAATAAAACACCTCCTATTTTGTCCAGAAAGACGCCATATTTTGAACCCGTTTTCAGCACAAAAACAAATTATGAGGGCACTACGAGGCAAAACAAACGCACGAAAAATATTCCAAGCAAAAAAAACCAAAACAACTATATTAATTTATTTACAAACTAAAAGTAAAACTTTGAGGTTATCTAAAAGCTCAGTCAAAAAAACTTTCCTTACTCAAAGCTCACTCATTTTAAAGCTGTAGCTTTCATCAGTAGAGGTTGGTGCAAGCCAATGTGCAAGCAGAGGTAAAAGATCCAAACTCGCTGTTTGTGATTGAACGCAGCGCTAATATTTTTAAACTGAAATTTCGACAGTGACAGAATTGTAGAAAAACTTGCATTTAAGTTTTTTAATACATTTCATAAATAAAAACACCTTTTAAATAAATACAAAATTAATCTACTCGTTATTTTATTATTACACTCATCTAAATCGTTGTGTGACATCAAGTATTAATTGGAAAAATTAATTAAAAAGGGTAAGTTTTAATTATAGTGACATATAGCCCCAATGTTAATTTATTATACAGTGTTTCCTATTTACACCCCGCATGGGTTTAAATTTTTTAATTTTCTTTTCTTCTAAATTGAAAATTTCCTCTTAAATCCAACAAAAGATTGTGTTAAGATCCCCACAAACAATGAAAGGTGGTAAGGTGTATTTGCTTTATTGGCAATATTGGCAAGTGAATGCCATTGGTTATTTACTACAGTAGTAGCGCTATTTTGCCAATGATTAATTACTAGTGCTGATGTATTGGCAAATTTATGTTATTTTGCCAATAACTGAAAAACGTGTTTTACATACCAAGTGCAACGCAATCGTTCCTTTAAAAATTGCATGTATTTCTAAACCACCTTTCCGGTCCGATCAAACGCATTTTTTAAATTTCCCTCATGATTGACATCTGTCGTGCGGTTGACAACTTGACGTACTTGCCGACGCCATTTTAATAATATTCTGCGGATTCTTCCTATGTGGGTTCCTTTTTGTGTTTTGCAAGTTTTCTTTTAAAATTGGCTTAAATTTAGTTTGAGTTTCAAGTCACCATGGATGTGGAAGCCGATACTGCGTAAGTACTAATATTCTTTTGTTCTTAAATAAGGTCGGCCTAGAGTGGACTTAAAAATGTTCAGAACTACCAGTAAAGCGACCAAAAATCGTCATTTTTGCTGGGTTTATACAAGCATATAAATCAAATCAAATCAAATCAAAAAATACTTTATTGTCAAGAAAAAAAATTCTGTTGACAAAGCAGGCTAAATAATCTAATTATTAATAAATTTGTCACTAAAATAGATAAAAGTAAATTCTTAAATTAATATGATAATACGTCAAGAGGAAGAAAAAAAGAAAAATACAGAAACAGACTAACAAACAGAATAAATAATTGAAAAAAACAAAATCTGGATTACAGTTAAAAAAAAAACACGAAAAAATAAATAAAAGCCATAAAACAAAAAACTAGACAAAAAGATTAAAATATAATAAAGAGGTAAAAAAAACTAAAGAGTTGCTTTAAAAAAAAATGACTAGATGTTTAACATACTTTTTAAATTTAAGAATATAAAATAATAACGTAATAAAACACAATTGGTCTTATCCAAACTGGTCCCCATAAAACTCGGCCAAAGAGTAATATGGTCTCTCTACAAGAAGATTTTTTAATTTTTTAAAAAATTTTTTGAGGGTTGTAGCATGTTTAATAACAAAAGGCAAGTGATTAAATATTTTCCTCCCTTCATAAATTAAAGATTTTTGAGCCAAAGTGCTTTTAGGAATTGGTAAAGGAAGATTGAAATTTTGCCTGGTCATACGCCTTGGTCCAGAACCATAAATATTATTAAATTTTTTAAAGACCAAACTTGCCAACTCTAAAACAAACAATGACGTCAGAGTTAGAATTTTTTGATTAACGAAATGAGGCCTACATGACTCTCTTTGGTGAATATTAGCCACAAAACGCACTGCTTTCTTTTGAAGAACAAAAACAATTTTCAGAAGATGAAGATGTGCAGAGCCCCAAAAAGGTATGCCATATCTTAAATGTGACTCAAATAATGAAAAATAAACAGATCTTGCAATGTCACTACCCAATTCGGCCCTTACACATCTAATGGCAAAACACCCAGAAGAGAGTCTCCTACTCAATTTAAAGATATGATCTTCAAATCTTAACTGACTGTGAATATGCAGACCTAAGAACTTGGTGACAGTATTGCTCTGCAAGGGATCGTCTCCCAAATTCACGCCCTGCACATTACAATTAAACCCTAAAATATTTGTTAATATAAAATATAAATTAAAATAATTAATATTAAATATAAAAATTAAAATAAAAAATAATAACTTTGAACCGAACAGCACACAGCTTCTGCACATGTATACATAAGTGAATGACACCAATAGTTGAAATAATTAAACTAAACTCCATCATGTTGATTTCCTTACTAATATCTGTTAAAAACAAACCAAAAACTGCAAAAAACCCCCATTTAAATTACAAAAACAAATGAAAGTGAGGTTGTGTGTCAAAGGGGCATGCTCAAATCCGTTTTAAGATAAAAATAAATGTTAAGTTACTCATCTTTTTATTTATGCTGTATAAATTCCTACACTGTTCCCCATAAGCAACTTTTATTTTAATTTTAATTATTTTTTTTTTAATTTTTATTTTGATTTGCCTGTATGAACCCAGCATTAAATCGTGATATAGACGCCACTTTACAAGAAAATCAAAGGTCACATCATGATCTACAATGCTTAAGCGATACTGACACTAATAATTTACAAATTTCTTTTGTTCTCGTTCTTAAAAGCCAGTTAACTTCTACCTGTGTTCAGCCTTCAGTGCCATTTAGCCTACTGTTGCCGCCATTTTTATAACCAAATTGACAGGTAAAACATAAATTTTCTCTCAGTTTGGTGTCACTATGGCCTCTATAGTAGGCTAAAGGATACTATATCAAAAAAGAGTTAACTGGCTTTTTAGTTGAAGTGTTGGATCGAGCCATCTAAAGATTCATCAATTCAGTCTACGTCCAAGTAATTTTCTAACACTGAAATTTCTCTTGCTGACCCAGAGAATGATGACCCTTAAATTTCTTGTAAAACCGAGCTTTCTTTAGTTAATATCTTAAAATCTTTTTTAAAATTAATTTGAAAAAACTCGTCTGTGGTACTATTTTTTTATTTTAACGTAAATTTGCCAATAAAACAAGTAGATTAAAGTTTTTTTTTTGAGAAACCGATATTTTGTCACTTTTTAAGCAAAAAGGGCTACTTTTTCCTAAAACAAAATACTGGTTTATCCAAAAAAAATAATTTACAGCTATACTTACCAAAATTTAAACTTTTTTAGATGCTGTAAAAAATCCTTTAAGAAGTCAACCAACTTTTCCTCATTCTGTCGTTGAAGATGCTACTAAGGCTTGGTTACGGGGTGCCTGTGACTGAAAAGGGGGCAGAACATCCAGGAAAAAAGATGCTGAATAAATCTTCATCTTATCTTATAACAAGAAGAAGGAAGTACTAAGTTTTTAAATTTTTGGCCAAGGAATTTTTATATAAAGCAACTGAAGCAAACCTTATTTTTTTGATTCACAATCAAAGAGATTCTAAATAAAATTTTCTCTGTTGCAATTTACTGTTGTATGGAAAACCTCCTCTTAATAAATATTTAAATCAATTTATGAAAGAATTTTCCTCTATCTTTGGCATGACCAAGACGACAAATATTCATATGGTTTTCATTCCTGTCTTCATGTTAGGATATAAATATAAGTGTTTGTTTATAGTAACATTTATTTATTTATTACATATTGGTTTTTCTAGGAATTTTTGTTCGTTTAAGGATAACAAAATAAATGTGCATTCGTAAATTATGTGCATTATTTTATTTTTAATCCACAATCATTACAATTTTTATTTTATGCATAAATACTTTAAATAGGAAGAAAAAGCCAATTATCAGTGGTATCGGAATTTGCATCTGTATCCCTATTGAGCCGACCAATCAAGGAGATGCACTTTTAAACTTTTAATTTTTGTGTGGGTTTGGCACTTAGTGGTAAGGGTGATTCACCATATTTTCCCAACTACATAACTCATTTATTCTTAAATATAGAAAAAAAAATAATACAAAAGTTGCTTAGTTTTTCACAAATTTTAAGAAAATTTAACCAAAATTTTCAAAATATCCAATTTCTACATCAACTTTCTTATTTCAAATGGAAAACCATGTATATTTTTCAAGAAAAACGTTGACTTAAGAGCAACTGCTTAAGATAAACGCTACAAGATCTACCGAAATTTAAAAAAATATTCTAAATTTGACATTTTGAAAATTTTTATTGAATTTTCTTAAAATTTGTGAAGAACTAATCAACTTTTGTATTTAAACTATTTTTCTATCTCTAATAATAAATGGCGGCCTCTGGACCTGCCGTCACGTGGTTTACGTTTGAAATAGCTGTCTTTTTTCAGTCAAAAAACTTTTTTGAAACTATGGGTCAGGTGGGCGATTTTTTACAATAAAAGTGCAGAAATACACCTAAAGTTCATTTAAATATGTTTTAATAACATCCCAAGCACTATTGAAATAATGTGACGTTATCTAAAGTCAGAATTTAAGTCCCTACTTCGTTATTTGGTAAAAGACGTCGCTTTTATATCAAAACCAACGTTGTTAAGCTTAAGCCAGTGTACTGAACGATCCGTCGACGTTGCATATTCTGATTTCCCAACGTCGGAATCACGTTGGTCTTTATTGTATACTACGACGTACCTTTCTATTGATTTCCCGACGTCGGTCTTATGTTGGTTTCTATAACGTTAAATTAGCTGTCCTGCCCAAAGGCCAATCGTCGTCGGAATCGATTACGTTTAGTGATGGTCGATAGAATATATGCCCTAAAGTTACGTTGTGTCCTATTGACCTACTTTACTTTCCACTGCTTGACCTAATTTTCGTTAGGTTTTCTAACCTACTTTGAAATTTATATCCGAACCTTACTTTTTAATGTTCTTTTTTTGGTTGAAATTTTACTATGTCTAATAGTCATGATGATAATTTAAGGCTTAAAATATTTAAGCATAATTTAAGGGGTAACGTTTTTGTTTAAGCATTTTTTACCCAGTTTGATGGGGTCCTCGGCCGTCTATTAAGTCGACGAATGTTTAAATTTACGTTTATTATGGTAAAGTCATGTTGACCCTTAAAATAATTTATTTATGCCTTGATTTTGCTCACATTTTAAAGCTTTCTTTCTTTCGATTTCTAGAACTAGAACACTGTTTTTTAGCGTTCAAAAAAAGTTCTGCCAAAAAAACATTTTTTTCTCTGTTAAAATGAAAAATATTTAGAGAGAGTGGGCAGAATTTTAGAGGTAGATGGATAGTAATTTAGTGAAGTGCAAAAATATTTAAAGCTGTTGAAGAGAGACAGCAGGCTATAAAAAAATATTTTAGAGAAACAAAATAATTTAAGGCAATTGTTTAATAAAAGTTTCTGTTATGTCATATGTCTGTCATCTTGACGGGTGCAAAAATTGTAATTTTTCAAAGCATAAAGTGTGTGAGACATAAGGTGGTATTAATTTCTTTCAATCAAAGTTCGCATTACATTCTTTAAACTTGTCCTACTATAAAGTGTATTTAAGCACATCTAAAAACCATTTAACAGGTATTTAACTAAATTATTTTAAGGGTCAACATGACTTTACCATAATAAACGTAAATTTAAACATTCGTCGACTTAATAGACGGCCGAGGACCCCACCAAACTGGGTAAAGGAGACTAGCTGGTGACCCAAAAAAAGGAGACCTGAACTTCTCCGAGATCGGGACTCCAGGGGACGCGGCTGGAGTCCGACAGATTTGGTAGCGGGAGTCGACAGAAGGTGACTTAGAAGAAGGCACTTTCGGGTAGCAGAACCACTCCAAGGAATGCGTCTGAAAACTCCAACGGAACCGGGACCTCGTTTTTCGGGTTAACCTATATAACGGCAGGCTGCTGGGGAGAAAAGTCTACCGTCAACCAAGTTCTGTTGAGACGGTAGCGATGTTAGATCGATGCAAGTCTAACATGTAGCAGGACCACCCTTCGGAGGGAGTGTAAAGCCGGCGGTCCACTGTGTATACTTGCTACGCAATCTAAAGATCCCTGCCCTCGATAAAGAGGTGTCAGGCAAAAGCAAAATTCCTCTTAGAGAAAGAAAACTTGCATCCTTAGGAGCACGTGCATCAGACGGGGGTGCACGGGGGGTACGGCAGAAAGGGTCCATTATGCGGCCTAATTGACAGGCCTACGGCCGCCCATCTACTACTACTACTACTACTACTACTACTTCTATAGAAAGAAATCAATCCAATTTTCTCTCTTCAGATGTTGAGGGGGCATTATTGCAGAGATTATTATCTGTGGTGTTATCGTATGTTCGGGTCGCTATACCTGTTACTTTTACAATACAATTGCATTGAGGCCAGTTTTGTTTATATGGTAGGGATGATGGATTGCATTGGTGCATTTTTATATCTTTTTTCCCATCCTTTTCCCAATTGTGCGGCATTTCCTTTAGGTTTTTATACAAAATTTTAAAAAAGTCGTCCATTTTGTGGCTTAGCCACGGTGTACCTAGGGAGTGTGGGGCGCAGCACTTTCGCAAACCTTTTTTCTGAAACGCGGAAAATGATTGGGAAAATACCTTTTCGTTTATTTTCCAAATGACAACAAAAGTAAGGTTATCTGTGCGACTGACCAACCTGCCAATCGAAGACGTTTGCTGCCCATCGGGCATTCAGACGTAGGACTTCCCTACGTTGTGAACGTAGTGATATTTATTTAGTGTTGTATCATGAAAGTTGGTAAAATTTTAGTGTACATTTTTTGTTTTGAAAATTTCGATCTAAATTGGAAAACGCCATTCAAAATTAAAATAATAATTTAGCACTTGGACACACACCCTTTTAAAACAAAATACAAAAAAATAAATAACTTATACCAAAGAATTCTCTCACATTTATCAATAAACTGGATTTCCTCGGCAAAAATTGCATCTCTCTTGCATTTTAAAAGTGTTTCATATTATCTGGTAATTAAAAAAAATATATACCCTCATTTTATGTTTTTGGGTATTTGCTTACAGGCTATATTGTTCTCCAAAATAATATACTTTATAAGTACAATTTATGTTCATCTGTGGGCAATGGTGAGTAATTTTGAGTGAAGGAAATCAAACATTAAACAATGTTGACAATTGGCGAAAGCTCATCCCTAATAAGGTTTATTTACTGACGTCGCACTGACTTCGAGTCGACTCTAAGAGGACATAAATCAGTGTTGCCAACTGGGTTCGCCGAATTTTCCCAATTTTTTTGTGGAAAAATCCCTAGAATTCCCTAGGTCAAAATTACATTTAATCAGGTTCTACCTACGCAGACGGGCCACGACCCTAAACTTTTGTGACGTCAAACACCTTACCTTCGTGACGTAATTTCGTTAGCAGGTATCAGTGAAAATATAATTCTGCCGTCAAACTACGTCACGATTGTGTGGTGTGAAGTCACCAAAGTTTAGTGTCGTGGCCCGTTCGTTTATGTAGACCCTGATTGAATATTTAAACTTAGATGTACCTACGTACGTCAAAATAAAATATTAGATATATAGATATTAGGTGAAATTCCCTATTTTCCTATTGCACCATAAATAAGCATAAATAAGAGTCGACAGGAAGTCGAAACGACGCTGCTGGCTGACGTCGGGACATTTATTCGCTACGTCTGCATAACGTAAGATAACGCCCAAATGCTGCTTGGCACTGGTAATATTTTTACGGTTTTTCATCTCATCATCATAGGCGATCACTCGATAGCGAGAATGATTTTCCTCTATTCTGTATCGTCGCTATCTGTTGTGCGTTTTTTGACGGCTATGTAAGCCAATTCTCGAGCCGCACACCCTTCTACAGTCCTGGCACACCCAGTCTCCGGCAGCAGCCGGGTGTTGTTGGTCATCCATTCTTCCATTTTGTCGCTCCTTTCTACGTTCTCTCTTTTCCGTCTCTAGTCTACGTCGTTGCTCTTCAAAAGTTTGTGCTCCCTCATGGACTGTTCGGCGCCATGTGACCCTTCATCATATTGCCTTTGAGAACGTCCTTGTACCTTTTTTGTTGACCTCCTTGATTTATCTTTCCCTCCTTCAGTTGTCCAATATCTGCTTTAGGAGACGTGTTTCGGGCACGCGGATAACGTGACCAGTCCAACGAAGCTGATGCTTGAAGATAAGGGCTTCTATACTAGTTGTTCTGGCTTCTTCTAAAACACTTATGTTTGTTCGTCGGTCTTGCCATTTGATTCTGAGGATTCGTCTTAAACAACTTTGGTGATATTTTTCTAGTCGTTTAGAGTTGGTATTATAACTGTGTTGTAGACACGAAGCTTGGTCTCCGTATTGACGTCGTGATTGTTGAAGACTCTCTCTGAAAGCGGTCCGAACGCTGCGATAGCACATTTTAGGCGATGCTGTATTTCTGCGTAATGTTTCACGTTCTGCAGAGGATGGCCATTTATGGAAATGTTTGGAGCTTGGAGATTCGTACCTGGTTCTGGTTGGTGAAGAATTTGAGTTTTAACGCACAGTTGGGCTAGAAAGGGGTTTTAAGAAAAAAAAATATAATCTTTAAAAAAATTAAAACTCCCTATGTAGCCCTTCCCTTCAATTTTCAAAGGTCCATAGTCCTTAGAAACTAGAGAAAATATCTCCATTGTGTTTATTATTGATTTTGAGGGTTTTTTAAGAGCAAATAAAAAATGACAACAGTTTGACGTTTGCACATTCGTATTTACAGTTTATTGATTTTCAGTTATTTTCACGATATTATGCCAAAATTGTGAATTAGAAGGTCAAATTGTCAAACGTTGTCATTATTTCCTCGTTAGTTTCTAAGATATGGTCCTTTAAAAATTGAATTTTTGACATTTTAAGAGCCAATATCTCGATAACTAGTGAGTAACCATATAATATGGGGTACCATTGAAAAGAGAATTTCAGTGAAAATTCAAATATGAAGTCAAAATAAGTAGTTGCTATTTAAGATTTTCAGAGTATTTTCAAAAAATAGCCCCCCCCCCCAGAAAAAGGCTACATAGTGGATTTCACTTTTTACGGTAACTAATAGTTGGCGTTGTATCGAAAACAAAAATATATGTTTTAAAGATTATATATTTTTTTTCTTAAAACCCCCCTCTAGACCAACTGTGGGCAAGATTGACCTCTAGGCCAATGCTTTTGTAGGCTTGGTTAAATGCGTTGATTACCAGCTGTAGACATTCCTCTGTATTACCGAGGTCGTCGAGACCTTAGTTTTTGCTCGCAGTCTGCCTAGGTTAAGTAGGCCACGAATTTATCTATATAGAATTTCCACTCCCGGCGGTAGATGTTCCTCAACAAGGTGAAGCATGGCACCTAAAAATATAGAGAATAGGGTGGGCGCAATAACACACCCTTGTTTAACGCCTGTCGTAATTTGGAATGACTCTCCTGGTCCATCGTTGCTCAGGACTGTTACGGTTTTTAGTGTTATGCTGTTTGAACTTTAGTGAGTTTTACTGGAATTTTTAGTTTAGTTGAAAGAATTTAGCGCGTTTATGGTAATTTTACAAGGACTTTTAAGTGAGGCAAAAGTGCATATGTTTAAGTGTCTTTTTTACACACTTATTTTTGCAAACGGACTTTTCTGACCCGTCTTTATTGAATTATGTTAAATAAAATATAGGCTATAGCACTCTCGGGAGTTTCAGCATTCCAGCGATAATACTGTTTTTAAAATCGGTTCAGCCGTTTGACATTTATCCAACTCGTTCCGTAGGTAGTCAAGTAAAACAACCACTAAACAAGGGGCTAATATTGGGACCAGTATGAACAATACTTTAATGTATAATAGTGACACTAATAGAGAAATTTGTAATTTGGGCAAACCAATTCAGCTAAGTTTGAGTTCTGCCACTTTATCACTAAGCGTGCGAAATGTATCCTGTCAAATAATTTTATAAACCCGAAAAAAATAATAGAAACTTTTTCTGGTTAATTTCTTCAATTTTTTTCAGGTGGGTTTCTAGATTTTACCTGACTTTGCACATTTTTTATCAAATTCTCTTCTGAACGAGATTTGCCGATTTGTAGGAACCCTGTAAAACGTACACAGGGGATTGATCCCACTGAAATATGAAGCACATCAAAAGCTGTTCCCTATGTTAAATTATTTAAAGTGTTTATGCGTTTTTCTTAACAAAAAAACTGATACTAATTGTAATATTTTTGTTAATGTTTTATTCGGTTTTAAAGTTTAAAGAAAAAAGTTATATTTTTTTATATTTTAAAATAAAATTAAAATAGTATTTACATTTTTGGATACCTACGCTATTCCAGTAGCGCATGGCAGCCTTTAGCTTACTTCTATAATGATAACATAAATAAGTACATAACAAACTTACAGACAGAAAACCGTCTATTTCTTCCTTGCCTCGGCTTTTTCTTTCTCGATATTTCGGCTTTCCTCGAAATATTGGTTAGGATGGTTGATGGTTTGGCTTGGGGGTTTGCCATGGGTATATTCAAAATATTTTGTGCAAGCCATTTGATAGTGGTGATTGTTGGCGAGGTCCATTATTTGGGCGACTCCTAAAATGGTAATGTTTTTATTTTGTCATGTTTTAGGGTTTACAGAGAACAAATTCAGTTGACAAAAATTGAAGGATAATTATTTTTAACATAATATATAGGGTGAGCCGAAAAAAACTGAACTTTTTTTGTATTGTTTATTACGTTAAAAGCTTTGGTATGATTTTAATAACTTTAACCGCTTTGAAAAGCTAGAACCTTAAAATTTAGAAAGATGATGATGATGATGATGACGGCGGAAAAATATGTTATTTTGACCCCCTCTATAAATTTTAGTAATGACAAAGTAAACTGCTGAATGTAGTCTCATCTTTTCCAAGCATAGTTACTGATGTATCGCTTGGTAATATGAAATAAGTTTATCTACTACCTTATCTGAAAATGACATTTTCGACCTGCATATGAGGGGCCAAAATGCCACTTTACCTCCCTAGGAAGATTTACTTGTTTTTTCCTCCCTCCGAGAGGTTTCGTTACTTGACCTCCCTCGATCCTAGTTACTGTAGGTATTGTTACGTCACGTTTCTCCCTTATTATGTAAATAACTATTATTTTGATGTACAAATAAGTGCTGGTAATTTGATTTGAAGTATACGTTATGTGTTACATTAAAAATTGTGCGAAAGGGTAAAAATCGTGCGGAAAAGTAAATCGTGAGGAAAAGTACAACTTTCAAAACGAAAAATCGTACGGAAAAAAGTAATTTTCGAAATTTACGAATTTTATGATAAAATTCACATTTTAACAAAAACTTATTACTTTTGTCAAACAATGCACACAAAACTTTATTTTGTTGCCACGTAAATGAATTCTGATTCCTCTTTTAAATCGAAAGTTGAGCACCATAATTTTTTTTGTCTTCAATTATTTGTGTGGTGCTCAACCTAATAAAAAACATGAAAAATTAAATAATTCTTCATCTTAGAGCACTTTTTTTAAAACGGATTTTTTCTATATTATAGTAGTTTATATTTGACCATTTTGCTAAGAATCCCTATATGCTAACAAAAAACAATTCATAATAAACAATTGATCTTTTGAGAAAATAACATTGAAAACTCTCTAAGGCAACTTTATGGAACTTACAAGTATCTGTAAAGTAACTTACAAGTTACGAAAGAATTATTTAATTTTTCATGTTATTTATTAGGTTGGGTTCCACAAAAATAATTGAAAACAAAAAAAATTATGGTGCTCAACTTTCGATTTAAAAGAGGTTAAGGCCCCAAGCAACAATTTTCTGACAAATTACCACATACTTCACCTAAATGGACGTTAATTTGGGTGTATAAATTAGTGATCTTCAGACGGTCTTACATATTACGACAAAATTCCGTTGCTTTAACGTTAGATAATACTGCAGTAACATTGTTACCGTCTACCCAACGTTTAGCCAACCTGTCACGCGTTGGTGCATTTTGTAGTAAACCAGTGACGTCGTGTGGACGTTTTTATGACTCTAGTTACGTTCTGCCGACGTATCAACGTTTAAATAACTTTCACATTACGTGAGCTTGCGACGTTTCTGGCCGGTCTTGCGACGTTTTCCGGCCGGAGTTTTGACGAACTTAAGTGCCTTTTTCTTGTGAAGAAGAAAAGTTTCCAAAGGAACTAATGGCATTATATTCTCCTTCTCTGCCGCACTTATGCACAGCAGATCGTCCTATATCTCTCTAGATTTTAAATAACTGGGTCATCTGGTCAAAAGAGAGATTACATTAACCTACAAGTATATAGGCTCTTTAAACGGTAATGTCTGATCCACAGCTTCACTTCTTGCCGCTCACTAAAAATACTTTTTGCTTTTGCTTCCAAGAAGTAAGATCTTTGAAGTGTCCTGCCATATTTGAAAAAACTAAATTTTATTTCACAGTTCAATGACCATTTATTTAGAAAAATCGAGTTTATATTTACTAAACACGGCAAAAATACTACAAACACCAATGAATGGCATTTTGGAGACGTTTTATTGTCCGGGCGAGATAGGTAATTTGACTATGGAATCCTAAAAAGAGGACTTTAGTAGCATCCATTTTTTTTTACATTAAAAAGCAATATTTTTCGTTTAAACACAAACAAATCAAGGGCGCGCGTTTTTTTATTCCTTTTCTAAGCATATTTGTCAGTAAACCGAACTGCGTTTTTAAATTTTGCTCCCATAGTGGCCATATAAATACTATTTAATAAACGGTAATTATAAAATTATAATTTTGTGTTTGCCATTTTCTAAAGTGTATAAAAATAAGTTCATTTTAGTAACCGAAAATCCCAAAGTTTGAAATGGGCAACATTTTGGGTAGTGAAACATCACCAAAAAATCAATAACCAAGAGGGCGCTAGTGTAGTCATTTTGAGTCGTATTTTACGAGGTAACAAGAACGATTACTATTCCGTCTCCAGTCACTGCACAACGACGTAAGGACTCAAAAATCATCCACCATCAAGGAGTCTCTTTTTTTGGCCCACCTTATATTTTTATGCAAAAAAAAATATTTAAAAAACACAGAACACTGTTTTAAACATTAGTTTCAGTTTTTCTAATTATAAAATATTTCACATCAGGACCGTCCTGTATTCTTGAGTTGAGAAATTAACTTATTACGGAAGTAGGCTTGTTTTCCAAAAGTAAGATGGACAAATGCAAGTATAAAAGTGTGGAAAGAATACGGAAAATCCGGCGAAACCGTTCCTATTTCAGACTTCTTTTGCCCACCTATAAAATGCCAATGTAAATAGAATAGAAAAGAAAACAACAATTCCAAAAAAACGAATTATCAGCCACCAACTGCAGCTTTTGCACAGAAATAAATCGGGTTGGTTGCAAAAAATAAGCGAGCGGGTCCCGTTAAGCCTAAGGTAACGTATTTCGGTTCGGTTATTTTTTGATACGGAAGAAAATAACCTATTTTTCTTACGGTATCACTAATTTTGATGGTCTATTAACGCTCTATTTCCAGCTTACGTTCACAGTCTATGAACAAAACATCAAAAAAGAGTAAAAATTATGAATCCTGTTTAAGAAGTGATGCTGGGCTCTTAAGGAAATGAGTACAGGGTGATTCACCATATTTTCCACCACCCTTACCTCCCTTATGTACAGAAGTTGCATAATTTTTTGTAGACTTCTAAGGATCGTTCACACAAGGCATAGTCACTTGATTAGTATTTGATTTTGTTATAGTGTTATAGTTTTAATCTTAAAAATTGCTCACTGTTCATATTTGTTATTTGTTATAGTCATAACAATCATTAAGCAAGTGCATTTAACCTCACTTTTTTTGATGTTTTTTTTTATTTACTTTTATTGGTTGTAATTGGTTTTTAAAGAAAATGGAACATAGAAAATTAAAATTTAAAATTTGGAACTCGCGCATGCGCACTTATATTAGTCGTAATAGTCGTGATTTTAGTTATAAAAGTTGAAAGTTACCAACTTTTCCTTACGACTGCGACTAAACCTATGACAAATCATAATCAAAAGCATTGCATGGACACTTTCATATGACACTGTGGTTTTAACTTTTTTATGATTAAGACTGTAACAAAAATTAAATCAAAGACTAAGACTATGCCTTGTATGAACGATACTTTAAATGACGTTCTTAAACATTAGCAGCGGTTATCGCAACTATCTAGTTTTGACATTAATCTCTTTATTTTAAGTAGAACACTCTATAAGTTTTTTAAAATTTAGAATGACTTTATTTTCCTGAGTTGGATTTATCTTGCAAAAATATTATGCAACTTCTGTATATAAGTTTTTTCAGCTTCAATATAAGGGAGGTAAGGGGGGGGTTGGGTTGACAATATGGATGAATTATCCTGTACTCTCTTGCACCGATCGCAAAAATACCAGCTGTCACGAGTTGCGCGGAAGGTCTTTTTTTCGCTTTCAGGGAACTTGTGACAGCGTCTAGCTTTTCAATTTTTTCTACTGAATCAAAATAAGGACCTTTGTCACAGTGGACTTCACCTTGATATTGAAAAAGCTTGAGCGATTAGGTATGGATATCATTCTAAATCTAATACAATGATACCTCAAAGATCGAAAACAAATTGTCTTTATCAAAAAGAAAAATATTTATTTCTCTTCAGAGTGGGAGGAAATACAACAAGGGGTTCCTCAAGGTTCGATTATGGGACCTTTAATTTTTCTGCTTTACATTGGAGATCTTCCCGTGATTTTTCTTCTTTACACTGGAGATCTTCCCGAGATCACCAGTAGTATGCAAATGACACTACTTGTACTGAAGCAGAACTGGTGCTTTAGGACCTCTTAACAAGTTGTTCTAGTGTGGGAGAGAAAATGGCCAACTGGTGTGAACAAAATAGCTTAAGTGTGAATGTCCAGAAAACTTCTTTGATAAAGTATCAAAAAACTAAAGACTCCTTAATTGTTAAACTTAATCGTATCACCATCCCAAACATGGACAAAGTCAAATTCCTGGGATTGATTATGGATCCATTACTTAGCTGGGAAAATCCCATAAAAAATCTAACCTTAAGGTTACCTACTGCCACTGGGGTAATTCGGCGCTTGCGTGATGTAATCTCTACAAATAGCTTTAAAATATAGTATGTTGCCAGTATCCAAAGCATCATTAGATATGGAATTATTTTCTAGGGATCTTCCAGCACTACTCATAAAGTTTTCAAAGTTCAGAAACGCATAGTATAAGGACATTTTTAGGTTTACATCCTCGAACATCATGTAAGCCACACTTTGAAAGCTTAGGGCGTAGAAATAAAGATCTATTTCTACAAAATAGAAATTTGTATGGGGGCTCAAATGCACGTGACAACTTTTTTTGTGAGAGGTTCAGAGTATACACGGTGTTTCAAATTCGATGCTCACCACGAGAATCTCCTAAACGGTAGGAGATATGAAAAGGTTTAAATTAGGGCAAAGTTGCGCAATTTGACGCTTTACTCAAAACCAAAAATAAAGTTTACAAAATCCGAGTATTTCCGGAGATAGGCGAAAAAAACCGAAATTTTCAATTTTAGTTTTTATTTTTTTCCGCCTTTATTATTAGAGTTGTCAAAAAATGCTGAAAAGTTTCTACAGACACTTTTTTAGGATCTACCAGACGAGCTTTTCATTTTTAAGATTTGACATTTCAGTTTGACAGGAGCGTTGTCAAGTTCATTTTTTTTATGGACACATTCTTTTTTTTCTGGTTGTTTTGTTTCAGACGAAAGGCAAATATCATTTTAAAACATTATTTTAACAGGGAGCTTGTTGTTTCGGGCTTAGTGACCATAATCAGTTTAAAAAAATCCCGTTATACAAGACAACTTAAAAAGCGCTTGTAGTCGTATCTACAAAATTATAGTTATATACAAAATTTTGGGATGGGGTCTGTCTGTCTATCTGTCGGGGACAGGATTACTCAAAACCCGCTAAACCGATTTTTATCAAATTTGGCACAAAAGTTCTTTGTCACCAGACGCAGAGCTGATTAGTTTTTGATAAGAAAAATTATAACTCACGAACCGTAGCAGCTAGCGACACGCAGTTTTCACATTTAGGTAGATCATTACATTTTAAACAAAAAAAAAATAATAAATTGAAAAATTTTGAAAAAAAAAATGTAATTTTTTTTAACTCTTTTTATACGGGAAAATTTTTAGACGACATTTAACCAAAAAAAAAAAAAAATAGAAAATATAGATTTTTTTTTATATTTTGACATTTTTTTAAAAAAATTTTTAATAGGTTTTATGGATGGCTATACGTGCCTGCTGGCGCCATTTTTGAAACTAGTACAAGCGCTTTTTAAGTTGTCTTGTATAACGGGATTTTTTTAACTGATGATGGTCACTAAGCCCGAAACAACAAGCTCCCTGTTAAAATAATGTTTCAAATGATATTTTCATTGCTTCCGAAACAAAACGACCAGAAAAAAAAGATGTGTCCATAACAAAAAATGAACTAGACAGTGCTCGTCTGGTAGATCTTAAAAAGGTGCCTGTAGAAAGTTTTAAGCATTTTTTGACAACTCTAATAATAAAGGCGGAAAAAAATAAAAACTAAAATTGAAAATTTCGGTTTTTTTCGGAATCTCCGGAACTACTCGGATTTTGTAAACTTTATTTTTAGTTTTGGGTAAAGCCAACGAGGATATAAACTAAATAGAGAGGACACGTAATGCTAATGTCCGACCAGCAAACCAACGGTATCCGAACAGCAAGCCAAGCCATGAAAGGGGAATTACCGCAAGTTTTTGATTCTTTGCTGAATGCGCTAGGATGAATCTGGGTAATATTTATTTGGAATTAAAACGCCAAGAATCCAGTGCGTTGAACTCGTCGTAGAATGCATACCGGTTTATCAGTGGCGTACGTGTATGAAATAAATATAAATGAATGAACCTGTTGCTAAGGGAATGGGAGCTGGTAGAGAGATCATAATATAAATTGATGAATATGCTGAATGAAGCAGGACAGTTTTTATTATTATTAAACGATTATATTTAACTTTACAGTCTGGCTGACTATCAAATTTTGCGATTCTTTTTTACACACTTCCCATAAACCGATTTTAATGAAATTTGGCACAGTAATGCAGGTTGGTTGATAATACAATATTATGAAAAAAAATTGGTGGGTAGGGGGTGGTTAAGGGGTAAAAATAAGGGGCTAAATTCATTGACACACTTCCCGTGAACCAATTTTAATAAATTTGGCACAGTAATGTAGATCCAATGACAATATAATATTATGAAAAAATGGGGGTGTAGTGGGTGATTGGGGGTGTAAAGGGGGTAAAGTGGTCTAAAGCGAGCAAATTCAGAACTTTGAAATGAAAACAGATACGAACATGTGGTTATCAGATTTATTATTGAATCTGGTGACAATAAAATTTTATAAAACAAAATCGGGGGTAGGAGGGTGGTTAAGGGGATAAATTCAGAGCTTTGTAATGAAAACAAATACAAACGTGCGGTTTTCAGATTTATGATTTGATCTGATGACAATATAATTTTATGAAAAAAAAACGTTAGTGGGGGGTGGGTGAGGATTGTAAAGGGGGTAAATTCAGAACTTTGTAATGAAAACAGATACAAACATGCGGTTTTCAGATTTACGATTTGATTTAGTGACAATACAATTTTATGAAAAAAAAATCGGAAGTGGGGGGTGTGTGAGGGGTGTAAAGAAGGTAAATTCAAAAAATTTTTATACTGGAACTTTTATCCAGAGTTAATTGGGAAAGAACTTGTACAAAATTGACAGGAAAGAAACCTTGTAATAATAAGGCATTGCTAGAAATGGAAAGGTTACAAAAAAATAATTATATAGGGTGTGCCAAAAAAAACGGCACTTTTTAAAATGATTATAACTTAGCGGGAAATTGTCCGATTTTAAAAATATTTAACTTTTTAGAAATCTAAGGTTTCAAAATTTATAAGACGAATGTCAAACTTGACATTTTCTAAAAATCCAAGATGGCGGACCTATTTAAAAAATAGGCATTTTTAACCCCCCTAGATATTTTTTTGTGTGCGACACTATAATAAATCTGAAACATCGGTTACGAAGTCACATTCTTTTAAAGTGAAAGCGAAGAAGAATCGATATATCATTTTAAAAATTCGGACAAGAAATAAGGAAGTTTGCAATTTTTAAATAGACCAGAGTTTACCTGCAAAATCAAGCTTATTAAGAAAAAATCTACTTGTCTGAATAGCAATAACTTTTTCAAAAATTGATCGATTTTAATAAGTTTAAACTTTTTAAAAGGCACAAGCTTCAAAATTTCTAGAACTAATGATAAAACTGACATTTACCAAAAATCCAAGATGGCGGACCTATTTAAAAAATTTTAGCGGTCAAAAGCTTTTCTTCTTCTTTTTCACTAGAGAGTATAAGCTTCTGTGGCTTTTCACATCACAACACCCAAATGAAAGGCTTTCCTAATGACCTTTTCGGCTTTCTTAAAGAACCCGGGCCTTTATATAAAATTTAGCAAACAATTTATAAAAATGCAGAAACTCGTTAATTTTTTTTAGCTCAACCAGAAGAGATAAACCGAAATTTTCGATAGATTAAAAAAAAACTAAAAAATATATTGAGAATTTTGAATAAAGGCAAAATGTTTTTCACAAATGAAAAATTTTTTCAGTTCTTCCTCGATTTTACAAAGAATGTTTAAGCTTCCCGAAAGTTTCTTCCATCTTTTTAATCTTACAATGTCGTTGATTGGAAAATAAAAAAAGCAATATCTCTGTTTTTATTTTTATGGTTGGAGCAGTTCCAATACGAACAACAGTGTGCTGACAATTTTTAATTTATTTCGATTAGAATCCACGAGACAATTCAATCAAAATAGTAAGCAGCACGAAAGCACTGTATCGTAAACTAACGCACCTGTGAAACCCCGGCACGAGCCTGTGTCCCCTGCAGCGCGACGCGGCAATCAAATGCAGTTCAATGAACCCACACGAAACACGTCCAAAAGAATGCGATTTCCCAGTGTGCCGCCAATGCTTTCGATCGTTAAAAATAAGCAAGTTCGAAAACGAAAGTGGCGCACCAAGTTGTGGATTTAAGTACTAAAAGCACGATAGCCTGCGCCATCTCGTATTCACTTCAGTTGAGCAGGGTCGAAATTTACCATTAGGTGTCCCCTCTATTTAGCTTATATCCTCGTTGGTAAAGCATCAAATTGGGCAATTTTGCCCTAATTTAAATCTTTTCGTATCTCCTACCGTTTAGGAGATCCCCATGGTGAGCATCCAATTTGAAACACCCTGTAGAGCAATTAAAGCCTACCGTAGCCTACCAATGGAATTAAGGGAAGAGGAGACCTTTAAGGTAGAAAGGTGGGTTTTCCTAAAAAGTTCATAGTTCAAAGTTTCTGGCCTAGGTTGATAGCTCACTAGATAATGCCTTAATTCGCAAAGGGTCCAGACGGGCTGCCTACGTGCATGATTAGTGCTTGCAGTGTGCTTACCACCACTGACTATACAATCATACCTTCAGAATTAACTCCATGCTCATTTATCTTGGTCTTTAGAACCGCACTATCCCAGTGTTTAAACGGGCATCCATTACATTCGCCCGCACCCACGTTGCCCATGATAATTTTGATGCAACTGTACGGGGAGTAGTTGACCATGTTGCCGACTTTTCCGTAGGTGTGATTGATGTTGTACAGGTACTGTTTGTCGAACTTGGTGGAATCCATTATTTTCGTAAATTCTTGGCGCCAAAAGTCCACTGCTTGTTCGTACAAGACACCTAAACGAAATTTCATATTACATGGCGACCCATCAAGAATTAACTTTTGATTTTGGTTTGGTTATGCTCTATGGAGAGCATGATTCAATAACGATTAGAGTTTGTTTTTTTGCCATCCAGCAGCATTTGACAGTTGTTGTTTTACCAGAGGTGGGCAACTTATATTGCCCTCTATTTTTTTCATATTTACCTGTAAAACGGATTTTATGGTATGATTTTGTTGTCTCTTTTTATAATTTCCCAGACATTTTTTGAAAGATTGATTTTTTTTTGGTTAGTAGCTTTGACAAAAACAAACAGTGAATACACACGGTAGATATTAAAAATATAAATAATAGGTAAAATATAAACACTCCTATGATCTATATTTTTCTTACTCTTTTTCTTACAATAAAACATGGAAAAAACAGAATGTGTTATTTATTAACTACTGCTTGTAGCTCATTTAGCTTGCAAATTCGGCTATTTTTCACTTTTCCTGAGTTTCTTTCTCCGTTGGACAACGGAACAATACAAATTCGTCGAGGTACGTATTTTTACAGTTTTTGATACATCAGAATTCCATTTTTAAACCTGACGTTTGTTAATCAAAAATCTGACAGTGACCAAGTTATTTATTGTCAGGGGTTACCAACTATCATTCCAACACACAATTTCAAACATTTCCCTAACAACTGTCAAATCCAGTTGCTCACCTCTGGTAAAACAATAACTGTCAAAAACCGTATACAGGGCCTCTAACTGGATCTATTAACTTATTCTGGACATTTTTTGAGGACCTCGCAAAATTTTCTAGGTACAGGGTGATTCATTATATTTGGACACCCCGGTTATAGCCGTTAATATTAGAGATAGAAAACATGTTTTAATGTAAGATTTGAATAATTTTGTCCAAAATTTTTTAAAACTTTAACAGCTGTCAAATGTTATTCCATATGTCAAATTTTGACATTCACTTTCTTCTTTTAAATTGAACACCCTGTATTTTATTATTTTGTCAAGTTACATTTTCCTTTAATAATTCGAAAATATATCAATTGTCTACGTGCGGTAAACAGTTTTCGAGATATTGCATATTTTTGGCGGATTTTTGCACTCCCGTTAGTGCCGTTAATAATAAAGATAGAAAAAAAAATTAAAAACAAAAGTTGTTGAGTATTTTACGGACTTTATATATATATATATATATATATTAATTTCTGCATTGTTTCCTCGATTTTCAATTTCTTCTAAGGTGTTCGGGCGATTTGAGTCTCCTTTAAATGGTCCCACAACCAAATATCCGGAGGTGTTAAATCTGGGGAGTATAGTTATTTATACATTTGACATAAAAATGACATTTGACATTTTCTGGCAAAATATCTATAAAGTCCATAAAAAACTGAACAATTTTTGCTTTTAAACTTTTTTTCTGTCTTTAATATTAAGAGCATTAACGGGAGTGCAAAAATCCACCAAAAACATGCATTATCTCGAAAACTGTTTGCCGCACCTAAACAATTGATATATATTTGAAATAAGAAAGGAAAACAAAACTTAACAAAATAAAAAAATACAGGTTGTTCAATTTAAAATAAGAAAGTTGATGTCAAAATTGGAAATATGGAATGACATTTGACAGCATTTGTCAAAGTTTTCAAAAAAATTGGAAAAAATTATTAAAATCTTACCTTAAAACATTTTTTCTATCACCAATTTTAATCGCGATAACTAAATATAATGAATCACCTGTACCTACGTAACAAACCCGTTTCCCTTCCACCTTCATTTGTTTTAGGAAGTTTTTAAATTTATCATTACTGTATGTAATAAATTTGTTATTTACAGTAACTAGTACTGGTTTTTTACTACACCATTTCCAAGTTTATTTCAGAAAATAACAACAGGGTGGCCACTGGGAAAAAACAACTTTTTATGATTTTTTTAAAAATTTTATGACAATATTATGACATTTTTTGTAATAACACTTTCCCGCAAGGCGTACGTGAAAAAAAATTACGGCACGCCGGAAAAGCCTTCTTACACATGCAAAAATTTTTTCGGCGGGCAATTTTTTTTGACAAAATAATGTAAAACAAGATGTTTTTAATTTTTCTCACGCTCGTAGGAAAAATGTTGTACATAACGCATGTAAAAGCGAAATTTACGGCTTGTCCGAAGTCACGGAAAAGTATCACTTTCCGCACTTGTTAGGTAAATAACTCTTAGCCACCCATTTTCTTAATTTTCCAGGAGGTGGATGTCAATCGAAATTAAAATGGAAAATATATTTTAGAAATAGAATTCCAAGTAAAAATAATAAGTCACATATATAAAAGAAACCTATTATGAAAATTTAAACGGTAAGTATGGTGATCCATTATATTTTCACCATGTTTGAAAGCCTATTGTTATGTTTTCATGGGTATTGAGTTCGTTTTCAAAACTCATTCTATCTTTTTCTTTTATATAGCATGTTCTTGGTCTCGATAAAGAACACGCTATATAAAAGAAAAAGATACAATGAGTTTTGAAAACGAACTCAATACCCATGAAAACATAGCATATATCTAAGATAACCAGTTAGAATAGGATTAGGACTCTGGTGGCAAAAGATAGCTACTACTAATATACATATTAATCTATGGTATCCCTTAACATGGACGAGTTTTTAACTTTATCGGTGGATCCACCAGTGCCAACAAAAGAGTTCGCAAGTTTTAAAATCCTTGATGGATTCTACCGATTTTCCGACTAATGCCATCATTGCCGACCGACTCCGAAAGTCGATGGAAATGGTTTTCTGGATTATTTAACCTCACAAAATAGCAGCCGTTTTTTCATTTGGTGGTTTTTTATCGCATTTTTGATTTTTAATGTGAACCAAAAATGGGAGTAAATTTAAAAGAAGCCGTGTGGCTGCAAAACGGCCATAAAGATTTCTCAAGAAACAAGTTCCTCAAATTTTAAGTTTAGGATGAAAAAAAAAACATTAACGAGGGCTGTTAGTCAAAACGAATTTAGGAAAAAAACCCAAAAAAAAAACCGGAAAAACCCCAAGAAAAAATTATTATAACTAGCCCAAACTCAAACCAACCCAAAATGATGTTTTTTGATTTGAACCTATTTTTTAATATGTAACAATCAATTTTTCTTGGGCTATCCATCAGTCGATGCCACCGTACTCGAAAAAGCGTTTATTTTTTTAATGGCCTAAGAAATCCCCTTTTCGAAAATATATCGCATGCCACGGTTGGTCTAGAGAGGGGTTTTAAGAAAAAAAATATGTAATCTTTAAAACATAGATTTTTGTTTTCGATAATCGCCAACTACCATTTACTGTAAAAAGTTAAATCCCCTATGTAGCCCTTTTCTGGGGGGCTATTTTTGGAAAATATTCTGAGAACCTTAAATAGCAACCCCCTATTTTGACTTCATATTTGAATTCTCGCTAAAATTCTCTTTCCAACTGTACCCCATATCATAAGATTTACTTTACTAATTTTCGAGATATTGACTTTCAAAATGTCAAAAATTCAATTTTTGAAGGCCCATATCTTAGAAACTAAAAAAGATATCTCTACTGTGTTTGTTATCGATTTTGAGGATATTTTAAGAGCAAATAAAAAACGATAACAGTTTGACGTTTGCACATTCTTATTTACCGTTTGTTGATTTTCAGTGATTTTGACGACATTATTCGAAAAATATGAAGTAGAAGGTCAAATTGTCAAACTGCCCTTTTTTATTTCCTCGTTTCCAATTTTTTTTCGTTACCTTCAAGGTTCTTTTTAAAAAAAAATCAAGTAAATGGTTGCCGCGGTGAAATAACTTAATTTTGCATAAAAAACTTAAAAATATTCATTACTCATAAACGCCCCACCATCGTCGTCTGCATTTTTATTATTCCTGAGGTAGGTAGGTAGGTTATTCTAATGCAAATTACAGACGTGTTAAAATGACTTCATATAGCCATTTTTTGCAAGTTCGTAAAAAAATCCCCCACTTAGACGTCCGCCATTAATTTTTTCGTTATCTTTGGGGTGTCCTTGTCAAAATTATATAAACCTAAAACGCGATGAAATAATTTATTTTTTAACTCCTTCCTAGCTATAATTTATGAACAGGAAATAAAATATTATACTCGATACCTATACAGTTTTTTTTGTTTTACTTTTGATACCTAATAAATAATAACAAAAAATTTAAAAAAAGGGAAAAGTTTCTAGACACCCTGAGATTTATTAACTTACCAATTCCTTTAATGAAAAGTCCATATTGTAAACGGCTTTGATGCTTCAAATGATGATTTGCCCTCAATCTTTCGTGAATGTTTCTCATGCAAAGAGGATAATGCTTTTTCGAGAAATTGTCTAATTGGGCCGGATCAATCGCATCTTTACTTCCACCTTAAAATAAATATATAACAAACATTGTATTAACTCTGGGTTTCGAACTTCCATTGTCTATATTTTATTTATACACGACGTTTCGATCAGTACAATCTCTGATCGTCTTCAGGTGGAAACTACAATCTATTTCTAAGGCTACATACTTATATACTATGGGAAAATCACTCAACCATGAAGTTTAAGAAGTTGGCTCCGCCCAAGGAGGGGCTTCCAAATATTTGGAATTTCAACACTTGGTTTACTGAAAATAGCCTGATTCTGCCCAATAACGGCAGCTTCAAGAAATTTTCATTTCTTCCAGTGTGACTCCTTGTGTAAATCCTTTGCTTCTGTCCACTTCATTCGGTGTTGTTTCGTCTGATGTTTCAGATAGTGGTCTTTTGTTTTGAGAAAACAAAAAGACCACTATCTGTTAGGCTTAAGGAACATCAAACGAATACCCAAAGAGGTGAAAAAACGAAAAGGTCTTGCACAAGAAGTCACACTGGAAGAAACAAAAATTCCTTGAACCTGCCCTTATTGGGGAGAATCAGGGTATTTTCAGTAAACCAAGTGTTGAAATTTCAAATATTTGGGAGCCCTTCCTTGGGCGATGCCAACTTGTTAAACTTCACGGTTGAGTCATTTTCCCATAGTATATAGGTATGTACCTAGCCTTAGAAATAGATTGTAGTTTGCACCTGAAGACGATCAGAGATTGTACTGATCGAAACGTCGTGTATAAATAAAATATAGACAATGGAAGTCCGAAACAGAGTTAATTTAAAACACATCATTGTCTCAAACTTTCAAACAAACATTGTATCAGGCGCCTCTAGAGTTATGGGCAAAAATATTTTTGAATTAAATGACACCTTTTTCTTACCAATTATCTCAAGAACTGGTGAGATTGACTCCAACTTTTCTCTTTCCTCCTGAAAACTTTTTGCATCCTGGAAACTGGCTGTGAAATTAACGTAACCCAAACGTATCAGCAAATTAATAGTTCTGAGAAATTTGAGTTTAAAATTTGTATAACTGTTTTTTTTCTCTCATTCTAAGCAAGAGTATAATCATATAATTTTTTATGCGTTATTTTTCCATTGTAAGACAGTTATGCACACGCTGCGTGAAAAAACTTTTGCACACAAATCTGGCAAATTATTCAGCAAATTGTGAAATCAACAAGGTTGGGAAACGACTCTTTTTCGTACGAGTGAGACAAGACAGATGAGTCAAGCGAGTGTGCGAAAAGGTACTTGTAGTACCACAAGGCAGTTGGTCGTGATACGTTGACGTGTGCGTATTACCAATCTATCGATGCTTTGGACTCGCTTCAACGACACTCGCTGAGGTAGCGGTTTTTAGTTGCCTTAGTTGCCATAACTAAGAAATAAACTAAAATTAACGTTGCATTAAGTACAAAAACTAGTCATTTGTGTGTCAAAACGACGCCACGCCGTTGTTATTAACTAGGGTAAATTTGGCAACCCTCTAACAACGTTTATTTTTACTGGAATATTTTGTGTTTTTCAACGACCACAACGAACGACGCATTAACGACCCCAAAACGTTGATAATTAACTAGAGTTAATTAATTTACGTTCTTTCAACCAAATAATCGATGCAGTTGCGGCCAATTTTACATATAACAGTATCTGATAACCTCTTTAGTTGCAAAACTGATTTTCAGTAAACCAAGAAATGATTATTGACGCCATACTGTTTACCCTTCACTGGCATGCAATCCAACTTTAAAGTTGTGAAATAAAATGACAGTTGACTGGACTTGCCAGGAGTTTAAGCAGGAAAAACTTTTTGTTATTTCTCTATAGAAGTGTTGTTTCTGACAAATCTGGGTTATTTATACCATTTTTTTTAAATGGTTTTGATTTTGACACATGTCAAAAATCTGTCAAACTAATTAATTAATTAAAGCACATTTGATACAGAAAAATAAAACACCTGCACATTACATGCTAAAACCTTGTAGAAATTAAAAAAGCGCCTTTATCCTATTTTCAGAATTTGACAATGTCAAAATCGCCTTTGCTTGTGTTGGGTTGGAGATTGCCAGATACAAGCATTAACCCGGCCCAAGGGAACCCTGAATCCCACTTGTGTAATTCTCAACAGGTGCATCAAAGTCGCGGGGGTGGACCCGACTGAATAAGTCGGTGACTCTTTGGGGTCAGTGTGCCGGAGATAGGGAGCGCTTATGTAAACCCAACTCTGGCTCGCTCTAGACTTCTCCGAGTGGTGGATCGGGAACGGGTGTGGGGGCGTTGGCTTGAACGCCCGGACCGCGTGGATGAGGCACCACAACAAAAACCTTCCTCAGGGAACCAGGCGCACCCTGTTGTATATAGCTCCCTCCCCGAATGAATGTGAGGAAACTCCAGAAGGACCCTCCGACGACCAGGAGGTAACACAGGGAACCGAACAGGTACCCAGTGGAATCTCTAAAGATAAGGATCAACAAGGAACTGTTCAAGGACCCAGTAGATCTTCTACAACAAGAGGTCCGACAGGGAACTGCACAAGTACTCATTGGACACTACAAACGTATCAGGGGCGCTGGGAATCTCCGGAGGCTCAGAGAGTCGATGGTGCATGGAGGACGAAGAATCTCCCTTGCATAGCTTGATGAAGTGTCCGGCTTTGGCCAGGTCAAGAGAGTCGCACATTGGGAACCATCTGTTTGGCCCCAGGCGATGTAAGACGGTTGCAGCCCAGAAAAACCTGTTCTTTTATGAAAGAGGCAGACTTCCTGGGCTAAACTATGGAAAGTGGGCGTGCAACGGGCTCAGCAATTCAATGTCATGTCATTCAATGTCAAAATCTGCCACTTGCAAATTGATTGTTACTTTTATTAGTAATTAATAGATTGTTTTAAAATTAAATAAAAGCTAAATTGGACAATTTTTTTAGTCTGTCACTTTTTTTTTAATTTTTGGACTCAGGATTACCACAAAAAAAATGGGTGCTGTTATTTTGACAGGCAAATAAAAGCCAAATTGGAGCATTTTTAAAAAATTAAAACGAATGACAGGTCCCCACAGCTGTCACTTTTAATTCAATTTTTGGACTCAGGATTCCGACAAAACGATAAAAGGTTATATGGCATTTTACAAAATATCAAAAACTAAATACAATAGGTGCCGTCATTTGGACAGGAATTGACAGCTGTCAAAATGGTTAGCATTTTTAGATTCAGCTTGCTCAACTTAGTAGGAATTGACACCTTGTTAATCAAAATCGGCCATGATTTGCCTGCTTTTTGATATTACATGTCAAATTTTGACAGCTATTTTCGGCTCCCCTGTCATATATCCAAGGTTGTGACCATGATAAAAAATGTTTCTTAGGTGGCCTATATAAAATACATAAACCGCATCCAAATATCACGGGGAACAATTTAAGTTTGAAAATTAGTCCATTTGTGGTTGCAGACGTGGAAGTCTTGATTTCAAATCAATTATATTAATAAAAATATTATTCAGAGGTCACTTCAGTCGTAGTCGCCTCGGCGACGAAACCTTGCACGCGACTGCAGTCGCAGACAACGTCAATACAACTGAAAAAATCTCCGCTAAATTGGTGCAAAAGCGATTTGCTACAAATTATTCCTTGGGATGTTAGTTAACGTCTGGTCCGAACGTATACAGTCCGCTTCAAGCTACTGCGAACATAGGGCGGAAGAAGTCTAATTTGCCAGTGTACGTACATGCAGAGACACCGCACGCCTATCAGTGAAGCAACCAACACTCAGGCTTCCGATCGCCATTCGCTGCCGTTCGCCGCCTTTCGCCTTGTATTTAGTACGCCTCTAACCACGGTGCTGTGTGGAGCGTAGTCAATGAAACCGGAATTTGGTCAATAAATACGCAAATTTTTATAACGTAATTTTCTTATTTTTTGTCACTGATAAATAAGAGCGTTTTATTGTCAACTGCTCAGATTTATCAGTGACGACGTGTTACAATGAAAATAATAAGGAGAAACAAAATAAAAGCAAGTTCTCAAAATAAAATAATACATTCTAAAAACCAAAAAGATTCTCCCAGTCAAAAAAAAATTAAAGCAAATGTTCGAAAAGTCCTCCTTGCTCGGCTAGACAATATCCGAGCCTACTATAAAAACCCCTTCTAACGTTTCCAAGTATGTTAGGGGTGATAATTTGAAAAGCTTCTTCAAAAACAGATAGAAGTCATTAGGAGCAAGATCGGGAGATCGAGCTGGCCATAAAATAGTTCCCCGTGTACTTATAACCCGATTAGGAAATACATTATCAAGATATTCCCTAACAAGGCCAACATTGTGAGCGGAACAACCATCTTGTTGAAACCATGTTTCACCAAATCTTACACCTAACAACTGCCTAGCAGTTGGAATAATGTGCTGCTGCAGTAGATCCAAGTATCTAGGACCATTCAAATTGCAATTGCCGTTAATAAAAAATGGCCCAATTACGTGTTCCCCTACAATACCCCCCCCCCCAAACATTTAGTTTTTGGGGATACTGTGTTCTTACGTCAAAATACAAATGCAAATTTTCCCTCGACCAATATCGAACGTGTGTTGGGTTATGACGATTTGACCATTTGACCATCTGCACTTTTTCGGCAACTTCGTAGACATCCATTTTTAGTTTTAAAAATGTATTATTTCAATTAAGAACTTACCCATCTGTTTCTCGAGCAAGGCAGAAATAAAACAAAATGAATTTCCAAAAGATAACACTGCAGCGTGCTTCGAATCCACCTCGGTCGTACGGCACGGAGAGTAAATTGGACTTGATTCCCCCTATGTTCGTAGTAGCTTGAAGCGGTCTGTATATGCTGTAAACTTAACCTTCATAAAAGTATGACTTTTAGAGCGAGTTTTGCCTGTGCAAAACCTCATTTTCTAAGACATATATAATACTTCACGTGCAATTTGACAAAAAATAAACCTTTCTTTCGGTTCAGTCCACCAAACTGATGTCTTGCTCGTGAGCAGAGTCGTTTTCAAAGCTGTGTTCCAATTCAAAATTGGTTTTTTAATATACTGTTCAATTACGAACGAAGATTTAAAAAATTACACAAAGCGCAGAACTGTTTTTAAGACAATGGTAAAATGAAAGAAAGAAGATGAGCGTTACATTTCACAAAAAAAAACACACAGCAGAATTCACTTTAATAATGTGTTGACTACCCTCGATTTCTTAACACTTATTCGCACGGCTGGCCATTGTTTTCGTGGTCTATATCCTAAGGCCGTATCTCAAGAGTCTGAGGGGGCGCTGTAAATTGCCTGCGATCCAGAATATCCCAAACATTTTTGATTGGAGACAGATTAGGAGATCTTGGTAAGCGGTTAATATTATGTTGATCCATGAAGTCTAAGGCTGTTTGTATGTATTCAAACTGGTGGCGTTGTCTTATTAAAATACGGAGTTTTCGATCGATCATCTCAAAATATGGCACACATGTGGATGCACTACCTCCTTTATGTAACGGATTGCTGCCATGTTACCTCTAAAGACTGAAGACTGTATGATGAATATACCTTTCCATATCAAACTGTGAATCACGTCTTTCGCCAAGTTTCGCCTTCTTACCCATCATACAATTCAAGACAAAAGCGAGATTCATCCCTATAGATGACCACGCTGCATTCCTGATCCCGCTGAAGTCTCTCTTTTTGCACCATTGCAGAAAAAAGCGACGTGGTCAAAGACGTGATATCTATATGTAGTTTAATATAGAAAGGATTTTTTTTTATCCAACAGCGGGTGTAATGTTATGGTGTGCCATCGCACATTGTAGCAGTTGTAGTAATGGTAGTATAGAGGCGGCTCGTTGGCCTAAGAATAAGGTCTCTTCATGGGCCCTTTCTCCGGACCTCCCTGTCTTCTTTACGAAGTTCAGTAGGTTGACCCATTTGGGCGAATGCAGCTCTTCTTCCTCTATCGTGGGAAATCCCCACTTCAGCTGCCTTGATCTAGCATATGCATCGCACTCTGTTATTAAGTGCTGCGCCGATTCCTCTTCGAGTCGGCAAGCGGGATCTCCTGGTACTCTCATTTGCGTCAGGTGTTTCTTCAGCCGATTTTAGGGTCTGGCCTAAGAGCCATTTATTTCTGGCAACATTCGGACCATCCACGAATAGCTTGGACTGTCTGCACTTTGACTCTTGCCTCCAGGACGTCTTCAGTTCATTGTTCTCCCATTTGTTGAGCTCACTCTATACCTGTGTCCTTGTTATTCTTAGAAGAGGTTTCGGTCCAATGTATTGGGTAACATGACATTAATCCGTTTCATCCAGGAAATAGTGGAACCACAAGTTCCTTCATACCCTCAGATTCTCGAAAATACCCTATTTCAACAAGACAACGCCAGAAACATGTGGCTAGAGTGCATTACATGAGGCGCTATAGACTTAGGCTTCATTAGGCTATAGACTTAGGCTTCAAGGAGCTAATCTGTCTCCGATTAAATTTACAGCATCCCCCTCCGCCCTGGCAGCACTTAGACATGAGTTAGAGGTGGGGTGGAATAAGATACTCCAAGAGGATATAGAACTGGCCAGCGAATGAGTGTATAAGAAACACATTATTAAAGTCAGTTCTGTTAATCCGGTTTGGCTGGAAACCTAATCACTCCTGGTAAACATTTATCAGATATAGATGGGTGTTTACTTTTCTTTGTCACTCAGTATATGTTATAAATAAAAGAATGTATTCCATATTTACTTCATATTGTAAAATAAATAATTGTTTGAAGGTTGAAAATTGTGTGAAAAGTAGTATTGACCACCGCGGAATTAGAGTTTAAACCCTTACGTACCAGATTTCTATAAAAGTTATGAGCGTGAATTAGTATTTTTGTTATATTTTAAGTTGTGTAAGCTTTACCCAAATTTTGGTCGGTGTCCTAAATTGCATACCGGCAAGTCCCTGATTTAAGATAAGTCTCTAAACACGTTTAAATGTTTTACCTCTTATTACCGTGGTTAAAAAAACAATGGATTATATTTTAAAAATTAATTAATTTAGGTACCTTCATAGCTGTGCGTATTTCCAGTATGTATGAGATGTAAATTTCCAAGCAAGTCGTTTAATCTCTCATCATCTAATAGAGGTAGCCTGTGGTTGTATTGGTTCAAGGCTCCGCTTAATGCTGCTCTAAATTTTGACTGAATACAAACTACCAAATCGAACATTGGAACGTAGGCAAATCTAAAATAATAATTTACTGCGAGTAATTGTGACAATCGGGCAAAAAGGGCATTAATACAATTTCAATTTAAGTTCTTGCACATTGTTCAGTAACCGAAGATTTGGAAACTAGGTAAAAAATATTCCATCCGTATTTCTTAAAGTTGACCTTGATATCGGCCAAGATAAGCTCTGGAGTTGTCGGTTCACGTGTGACGTTGGCGTGTTTTTCTTTAAATTTAAAGGGGCTATGATATTGCCTAAATTTATGATTGTTAATTTTTTAAATTAGTGGCAGCGTCATTATTATTTTCAAGTAAGTGAAAGTGTTGCCAAGGTTTTATCTTTCAAATAATCCGAGTCAAATATTAATTGTATTAAAACAAAAAAGAAGTTAAAAAACCTCCAAATCAGTTACATCAACCGAGAATAATCTAAAAACAAAAGATCTTGAGTGGAAATAACGAAAATCCAAACCTGGATGAGCATCCCACAAGGAACACACAAAGTACCAAAGCGAAAAGAGAAATGATTCGATGAAATGATTAAAGTTAAGTTACTGATTTGGAGGTTTTTTAACTTCTCTTTTGTTTTCTTAATTGCCTTAGGAGCATAATATTATTGGAAATATTAACACGCCAGGACGAATACGTATCAGGTAACTTGGATAAGTACCAGTGCGGAACGATGCCTATGATGGTGTTTAATGATGTATGGGGAGGGTGACCAGTGGAACCACTGTTCTGTTCGCTTTGGTCCCTTGTGTGTTCCTTGTGGGTGGGATGCTCATCCAGGTTTGAATTTTCGTTATTTCCACCCAAGATCTTTTGATCTTTTGTTTTTATTAATTGTATTGTTGTGGACTACGTTTGTATTTAATATAATTAATTCATCATTATACAACTCTCCGTAAAATTAATTTTGTCTCGCTAGACTGATCCTTAGCGCATATTAGCGGCCTGATTCTTCAATCTCAAGAGAAGGAACGATCCCTCAAGAGAAGGGATCAATCCCGGGGAATGATCCCAGCCTCCAAAAAAGACATGCTTTTTTCCTGAAACGTCTTCGAAATTTTAGATCGAAAAAGATTCAATTTACTCGCATGCCTGTCTGAGAAACGAGGCCGATTTCCGGTTTTATTCCATTGAGGCAATCGGTGCGCCACTGGTGCGCAACTGGTTTGGTTTTTGTGTTTCAATGAGTTACTTTTTGAGTTTTCCTGTTCCATTGGGGAACTGACACCTTCAGTGTGGCACCGAGTGCCGCTTTTTCGGCACCTGCTCTGAGGGCTCGTGACGCATCCAAAACTGTCTCCCGCCATTAAAAATTCCAATTGCGAACAGCGAAACTGGCAAGTGTAAGAAATTTTTGTACATTTTCTTCGCTGCTGAGTAGTAGCAGCGATGAAGACGACGAAGAACAATTTTGTGCCATATATCATCGCATAAAAACCCCAAAAATAAAAACATCGAAATATGGTTCATAGGTACTTCAATGGTTCAATGGACAAACGGACGTGTAAATATAGCAAAAGCGATTTTATAAATAATTGCAACAGAAAACAAAACCAAAATTTCAATCACAAAATGTGAGGTTAACGGTTTGCCAGTTCCATTGTTGCTGCACCAGTGCCAGTCTTGTTCCATTGAAACAGCACCAGCGCCATTTTTTTACAGCACCGGGCCAGTGTTAGTGCGAAACTGGAAACAGGCGAGTGCGGAACTTCTCACCACTCAAGAATACGAACTGCGCTCGGCGTGGGATCATTCGACACAAATCTGTCGTTCCATGCTCAAGAATTAGGGTCCTCAGCTCGTGGTATCTCTGTTGACGCGGTCTGGCCGTTCAAGTGAAGATATAAGTTTTTACTATCACGTGGTGGAGGCGCCGAATTTTTACCGTGACAATTTTCCAACGGAAATAGCCGTTAAAAATTTTTTCAAGGCTCCCAACAACGGAATATAAAAAGTGTGACAATGCGTACCAGAAATTTTTCAAAAAGAAACAAACTATCAAAAAATCGTTATGGGATACCAGGCTCGTCCAAAAGAAACGGGGGGGGGGGGGCAAAAAAATTGGTTTTGAGATATCTAATCTCGTTAGCACCACTGCGACCTCGGTAGAAACACAAACTCACCAATATGGAGAGCTGGTGCAGATCGCCTGATCTTCTCTTGAACTCGAAAAATTCTGCAATCGTGTCATTTAGAAACCCAAGATCCAGAAGTAGCAATCAAAAAGAGGTTGGCACGAACGTAACATATTCACATCGCCCAGAATAGATAGATAGAAAATTACTTTATCAAAAGGAAAAGTGAAAAGTGTGCCATAAACCTTTGTAAATTTCAATGGAATTAATAAACGTACAGATATTCCCTGTATTTTATCACAACATCACATCAAACATCTTTATATCAAGTCCACTCTCTATATTATTATGGGTATTAAGGCGTATGACAAACCAGAAATAATAAAACAAATAACGGTTATCCCAAAAAAATCAAACTATGCATAAAAACCTTCCTAACAGAGAATGTATTGTATTCACACGAGTACTTTGGACTTTTTAAAATCTTTTTTAAACTGTTGTCTTGTTTTTCGTTGTTACCCGAAAACCAGTAAACACGAAGCATGCGAGTTTGAAAAAATAATATTTGGTATGCTTACCCATCTTTCAAATACACCAAGACTTTTAATCAACGGCAACACCTCAGTAAAAGGAACTTTATAGAATTCTGTAGTATTGCAAGTATCCTACAAAATTTGAATGTCAAGTTCTTTAAACTCAAAAATATGGAAACCGATTGAGACGCCAATCTTAATATAATATGTGAAATGAACCCCTTTCACTCTACCCAACAAAACATGAACTCCTAAGTATGCTTACCCATCTTTCAAATAAACCCTTCGACTTTTAACCAACGGCAAGACATCCGTAAAAGGAACTTTATAAAACTCTGTAGTATTGCACGCAACGTCCGACATGTTTGGTGTGGAGGCCATGAGTTGCGGTTTTAACATTTCCTTTTCATCGTACGAAATCGGCTTGTACGTCAAGTTGTTTAAAGTCAAAAATTTCAAAACCGATTGAGCCGGCTGCGCCATGAAACGTAACTTAAACCATTCAAGTTCGCGGTTAAGAAACCATCTTCTTAAATCCTCGCTGCGACAGTAGGCCAATCTTAATATAAAATGTGAGAAGTGGTCCGCCCTTCTTGCTTGGACATCCGCCTCGGATTGACCGCATGCTCCGCTCATAAGGCGGACGTATTTTTTAAGGTTTTCTTTGATCAAGTCTTCTTTGACTGTGGCTTTCCATTCGTCGGAAAATATTTTTGGACCTAAAAAAAGTGAATTAAAGTATCTATAGCAGCCTTAACGACACAAAATTGCTTGAAGCACTGGAAGCTTTGAGTAAAGGCAAGAAAGTAACTGATGTGGGTACCGGGACACGCGGGGGTGCAGGGCAAGGAGAAGGCGGATGAACTCGCTCGGATTCTGGCCAGTACCCAGTATGTGGCACCGGAACCACTCCTACACTGAGAAAACAAATAGGCACAACGCAGACAATTTTAGCTGCCAGAACTCAACATCTGGTCTACAGGAACCCTAAAACTCGACAGGTGGGTATGGCAACCCTAACCTCGGGCTACGAAAATATAGGCAATCCGATAGTTGAGTTTCAGGAGCCCAGATGTTGAATTTTAAACAGACCAAAGAATTCGTAAACCACTCTGATGTGGCCAGACCGAAGGTGCTCCTCGGAAGGACACGGAGGGATACTGTCCGGTCATAACCGACTCAGAAAGCATTTATCTATCATGGGGATTGGAAATAACTCCATCTGCCCGACGTGTGGGAGGGCGGAGGAGAAATCATGACACCTCATCGCATGTGATGCGTAAATGGGCTCAGTCAAGCTACACCCCCCCCCCCTCAACGAAACTTAATTTGGATATTTTAAAAAATTATGCAAATTATGCACTAATTAAACGAAATTAGTACATAATTAGTAGCAAATTCATTTTATTTTTAAATCTCTTTCCTAGGTAGAGAGGGATGTGCCTTGATATCAAGCTACACACCCCATATAAACAAAACAAAATGAAGTTATCTTGAGAGCAGGCAATTTTTTAGAAGGATACGAAATTAGTACATAATTAGTAGCAAATTATGGCATAATTGTTTTTTTCAAATCTATTTCCTAAGCAGAGGAGGGTGTGCCTTGATCAAGCTACACACCCCATAAAAATAAAAAAAAAAAGTTATCATGAGAGTAGGCAATTTTCTAGAAGGGGACGAAATAAGTACAAAATCAGTACCAAATTCTGGCATAGTCACTTTCGCTCGAATCACTTTTCTAAGCAGAGGGGGTGTACCTTGGATATCAAGCTACACATCCCATAACAAACAAACAAAAATCTTAGAAACCGATGGTTTTTGTAATCTAAAAGTACGCTTCTTTAAGAGTACATAATTAGTACAAAATTATGACATATCAACTTTCATAAAATATGTCTCCTAAGCATGGGGGTGTGCAGCTTAGCGTCAAGTCACGCCCCCCCTCTTTTAAGTGCGAATAACTCCGTTATTCATTAAGTACAAAAATTTTTAAGAGGGTTTCGTTAAGGGGGGTGTAGCTTGATTGAGCCGTGTAAATGAGGATAAAGAGGATGGTTCACCATATACTCGGATACCCAGCAGAGGACTTGTTAATCCTCAAATGGGCTCATCTGACATTGTAAATACAGGAAGGCCCGAAGAGCCAGCCGCCGCGCGCCCTACAGGCGGATCAGGTAATGGATTAGTGGAACGAATTTGGGGTAAGGCAAAAAGGGACAGCGCTATAGGGCCTACTTGTCAGGCATCAGGCCGCCTTCGGTCTACTAATAAGGTAACTATGAAGGCCTTTTTAATTTTTTTTAGAAACTTTAGGAAAAAAACTTCTAAATCTGAATCTTCTCAGCACGGAATTAATTTTTTTATAATGGGACCCAGTATGTGACAAGTGTAGTGAAGTTTTTTAGGACAAACACAAAATATCCATGCACCTAGCCGGGATTCGAAGTTAATAAATTGTTTATAAGTAATTTTGACTAAAGGTTTAACAGAATATATTAAAAAAATAAATCGAGTAAAGGTTTACTCCAAAACTTCCCTCGCTCAGAAGAACATATATTATATAAAAAACCGCTACTCATATATACATGGGTTAGAATGGGTTGGTCAGACTTTTCCAGAGTATATCCAGACTTTTCTTGGGTGTATCTACTGTTCAGGGGTGTATTCAGACTTTTCCATGGTGTACTCGGACATTTTCACAGTGTATTTAGGTTTTTCCAGAGTGTATCCAGACTTTTCCAGAGTGTATCCAGACTTTTACAGGGTCTTTCCAGACTTTTCCAGAGTGTTTCCAGGCTTTTCCAGAGTCTTTCCAGACTTTTCCAGAATATATCCAACTTTTCCAGAGCGTTTCCAGACTTTTCCAGGGTCTCTCCAGACTTTCCAGAGTCTCTCCAGATTTTTCTAGGGTCTTTCCAGACTTTTCCAGAGTGTATCCAGACTTTTCCAGGGCCTTTTCAGGATTTTCCAGAGTTATCCAGACTTTTCCAGGGTCTTTCCACACTTTCCAGAGTGTATTCAGACTTTTCCAGGGTCTTTCCAGACTTTTCCGAGTCGTTCCAGACTTCTCCAGACTTTTCCAGACTATATCCAGACTTTTTGTGGGTCTTTCCAGACTTTTCACAGGTCTTTCCAGACTTCCCAGAGTGTACCCAAACTTTTCCAGGGTCTTTCCAGACTTTTCCAGAGTGTATCCAGACTTTTCCAGGGCCTTTTCAGGATTTTCCAGAGTTATCCAGACTTTTCCAGGGTCTTTCCAGACTTTCCAGAGTGTATTCAGACTTTTCCAGGGTCTTTCCAGACTTTTCCCGAGTGTAACCAGACTTTTCCAGGGTCTTTCCCGACTTTTCCAGGGTCTTTTCCGACTTTTCCAAAGTTTATCCAGACTTTTCCAAAGTTTATCCAGACTTTTCCAAAGTTTATCCAGACTTTTCCAAAGTTTATCCAGACTTTTCCAAAGTTTATCCAGACTTTTCCAGGGTCTTTCCAGACTTTCCAGAGTGTATCCAGATTTTTCCAGGGTCTTTCCAGACTTTTTCAGAGTCTTTCCAGTCTTCTCCAGACTGTATCCAGACTTTTCAGACTGTTACCAGACTTTTTCAGGGTCTTTCCAGACTTTCCAGAGTGTATCCAGACTTTTCCAGGGTCTTTCCAAACTTTTCCAGAGTCTTTCCAGACTTCTCCAGGGTGTATCCAGACTTTTGTAGGGTGCACGGACTTTTCCAATACACTTTTATATGTGCTATATATATATATAGATTCAGACTTTATTGTTTCTAAAAACATTTCGTTTTACATGTGCTATATATATATATATCCTCGCATATATAAGATTTTTTTCCATTAATCACGCAATAACGTCTAAACCGATTTGTATGAAATTTGATAAAACAATAGGGTGTGACCTGTATCTTATCCTAAGCTACTTTTTATTTAACATTTCGTTTCATAACTCGAGATATATGGGACAGAAAATTGAATTTTTCAATTGTTTTTTTACATTTTTTATGTGACATATATATGTAGTCAAAAGTTTTGGCGCCATTCAACTACAATTTTTATAAGCTTTCCAAGGAGGTATCACACGGTAAGAAAAAAAAATATTTTTGTTAGGGATGAAGTTTTTTGGGGGTAGCTCAATAGGGATCTGCGTGTCAACAAAAGTAATCACTATGTAAAATTTTGTTATGATTAGTGAAAGAGTTTTTGAGTTAGAGTGGCTACAAAGTAGGCGACAGACAGAGCGACGGCGTCTGGATTCGTGCTTATCACTATTCTAAACCTCAAAATTCGTGGAGGATCATGAAAATCTCGAAGTGCGATTTTTCGATGATTACATTACTTCCCTTTAGCAAGAGAAGTAATTATAAATTAAATTTCAATTACATTGAAATAATAGCATTTAAACATTCATTTAAGAAAACATAAATACTCGAATCAATAGTAAAACAGAGATTATTTATTGTCATATTAGGAAATATAATATTTATTGGGCGAGATTTAAGGAAAAGAAAATTCGAAGAACTCTTCTACAGAATAAAATGCGTGTTTGACTAAAATATCTTAGCGAAAATGTAATAAAATAAAATAAAATAAAATTTGAGAACAACATTAGTTTTGTTTTATTTGCATTTAGGACTAACTGGATGGAGAAAAATCAGTTAGTCCTAAATGCAAATAAAACAAAACTAATGTTGTTCTCAAATATTAAGATAAATAAACCAGATACCATAACATTTAAAAACGACAATATTAAGTTTGTAGAAAATGCGAATATACTTGGTATTACTTTAGCTGACTTTCTCCACCCATATTGAATCCCTCTCTAAAAAACACAGTCGTGCATGCTACGCAGTTAGAGTACTAGTAAAAACCTTTAAAAACAATATCACTTTAAAATCAATATACTATGGAATGTTTTATTCAAATATTAGGTATGGAATTACACTTTGGGGGGGCAGTAGCCATTTGGAGGAGGTTTTTAGGGTACAGAAAAGAGCATTTAGAATAATTTTTGGAATGGGATCATCCGAGAGTTGCCGCGGTATTTTTAATAAGAATCACTATCTTACTGTTCCAGGAATTTACATCTTTGAATGCGTACTGCACCTAAAAAAACATCCTGAAATATTCTCAAAATACCGTTCCCATCATACATATAATACTCGAAACCAAAATAACCTACATATCTATCCTCACCACAGACTAAAGCTGACAGAAAAAGGGCCTATCTATGCCGCCCTAAGATTGTACAATCATTTACCAAAAAAAAATACAAACCCTTGACAGATTCAAACGCTTTAAAAAACTATTGGTTTCTGTTGCGGTGCAGCCGCGCCGTACCGTTCTACGTGGTTGATGTTTGATAGTTTTATCACGTATTTTCAAACTTTTACTAATTTTTAGTCATTTTGTCAGTTTTCTGTTTTTAATGTATTTAAGTCAATTTTGTCCTACTTTAACTCATCTATTTATTATTTTAAATGTTAATTTGTTATAGATACTAAAAGTCCTTTGTTGTTTTTTATTTTTATGTCACACACATTTCTTCTTACAAAATAAAACGTAAAATGTTCTGACCTTTATATACAAAATCTGAATAGAAATTATTATTTGTTAGTTTTATTAATAATATGTAATTTTATCATCATATTAATTTATTGACTTACCATATTTATGTAGCTTTTGTTGTATATTTATTATGGCAAATAAAATCTAATCTAATCTAATCTAATAAACTTAAGTGTTGCAGGGAAGTGGTTGTAGATCTTTATGCTATTTTAAATAATAGCTTTTTGAATAAGTGTTGCATGTGGAATAGGAAGAGGTAATGTGTTAGACTGACGTGTTATGTAATACTGTTGATTAGATGTAAACAAAGAAATATTTTTGCGAATTAAGCTGGTGGTAACCCTGAAGTCTTTGAAGAAAAAACGAGAAATTGCAGAACGTTCCTTTAAAGTATTTTGGGACAGTTTTAGACAGACGAAAACGAAAAAAAAAAGAAAGTTTTATGCAACGTGAACACAACAAAACTCCTTAACTTTTATTGAAAGAAGTCAGTATTTGGGAACAATATTGGTCAGAAGTAGGCAAAAGCTTAAATGAAAACTTATTTTTCCGTTGATAAAAACATTCTTGGATGTTTGTCAGTAAGTAATGCTTCGTCAGAAAGAAGCTTCTCCTGCCTCAGAAGATTGAAAATATAAATAGTTAAAAAAGGGGACGCCAGACACATGGAACATTATAGGCCAATTTCGGTTTTGAGTACGTTTTCAAAATTTATTGAAAAAATAATTGTTTCAAAATTTAACAACTTTTTGGAATTTAAATATTTTTACACCTTCACAGCATGGATTTAGAAAAGACCGGTCAACAGAAACTGCCCATTGATTATATTCAGTTTGTAAATGAGAAAATGGATCAGAATAACTGTGTTTTATCAATATTTTTTGACCTCACTCGTGCATTTAACACAATTAACATTAACTTTATCTCAAAAAAGATTGAAAAATTAGGCTTTAGAGGTATGTCAAACAATCTGATGTTGACATAGGAACTCCGCAGGGAAGTGTGTTGGGTCACTTAATATTTCTATTATACATTAATGATCTACCAGAACATATTAGGGAACAAATATTCATTTTTGCTGACGATACTTGCATTGTCATTTATGCAGAAAATCCGCAGAAGGCCTATGCAAAAGCAAATCGTGTTTTGTTGGACTTCGATAGATGATGTGGAAGGAACAACCTTATCGTTAATTACAGCAAGACAATATGTGTAGAATCTTTAAATACGCATCGCTCATCCAACAACTTTAAGTTTGACCTAAATCAGACCGAAATGGAAACAAAAAATGTCGCAAAATTTCTAGGTGTCTAAATGGACCAAAACCTATCTTTTAATTATCATGTTAATCACGTGCGTAATAAATTGGGCAAAGCACACTACGCCATCTCAGTTTTAAAAAATACTCTGGATCAAAAATCTCTTGTAACTACTTATTATACCTTAGCACATAGCCATTTGTCTTACAATATTGCAGTCTGGGGCCAGGCTTGCGAAGTAAATAGAGTGTTTTTATTAGGAAAAAGAATAGTTAGACTGTTATTTGATTTGCCGTACCTACATACCTGTAGAGAAACCTTCAAACAAAAAAAAAATACTAACCCTTACATCAATTTATCTCTTAAAGCGGTTAACGTATATTCACAAAAATAGAAAGAATATGCAAAAAGAACACCATCAGTACAATACCCGAAAAAAACATGATCTTTATCTGCAGAAACACAGTCATACCTTTAACAAAAAAATCACCTATATATGCTGGATGTCACCTGTATAACATTCCGCCTGAATCCTTTAAGGATATCCAGTCCAATAAAAAATTTAAAAAAACATGTTTTTTATGATAGAAATGAATTCATAAATTACTCTAATAATTCAGACTGAAAAACTTAATTAAATTTCTTGAAAATAGTGTGATTACGTATGTTAACTTTATTTTCTGTTGTGTATATTCTACTCTGTCTATGTTTAGTAACAAGTTTGTCCAGGGTTATATACTATAAATAAATACAGGGTTCCTAAGATTTTCCTTAGGGATATGATTTCAATAAATCAAACAGAAATGGCATAGAAAGTTCTGCGCGCACAAGAGAAACAGGTATATTGAGCAATGGTCCCAGTTTGTTATCATCTACGGACTGCTTTCATGAGAAAAAAATTGTAGCCACTTTTTCATTGTGAGCATAAATCATAGTTGCAATAATAACCGTTGGCAAGATGTCTGCAAATTCCGCTAGATGGCGGTCACACCATGAAATTAAAAATTAGATGTTTTCAGGTCCAAACCACAGCTTTTTCTTGCTTAAAGGAGGCGGCAGGGTCCATTATTTACGATACTGAGCGATAAACTCGTGAGGTTGTTAACATTAGAAAAAAGTTAAATCAAGAAAAAAGCCGTAAGTTTAAAATTAATTTTAAGTTACTAAAAGAAGAAAAATTCGCGCTAGCTAGCGCGGTAAAAACGTCTAAATAATTTTGGATACATAAAGATTACAGCGGAAATTAAAGGAAAGCTTAAACAAAATACTTAAAACAAAAGTTCCGCGGGTTTAACTGCACAAACATGAATTTTTGAGTTGTTAGGGATTCACCTCATTCAAATGTTAATTTTTTGCCTCATTTTTTTTATTGTGGTCGTCCCGCGTGGTAAGTCTTTGACAATTTTACTTAAATTCAGAGATTTTTTGTAGAAGCCGTAAAAGAAGGTGAGCCCTCTCTTCCTGCCTTTCTTCCAGACCTTATGCATAATATAGATTGCAACCTGTTGGTGGCGTCCATAAATTACCTAACTTGGCGTGGGGAAGTAGGCAAAGGGTTAAGAAGTGGGGCAGGGAAATAACAATTGTGTTTTCTTACCATTTTTATCTGAAAAATGATCAAGAAAAGAATAAAATAACTTATACTTCAAAGTATTTGTTACTTAATTTGGGGAGGGGGCAGAAAAGGAGAAGGTCGAAATTAAAATTCGGAAAAGTTTTTTATTGTCAAAAACAAAAATTGTGTCGACAAAGCAGGCTAAAAACTAAAAGAAATATAAAATAAGTAGGACATAGAAAAAAATACCTTTTATTGAAGCTTATTTTAGGTGGAATGTATGTGTAAGTACAAAAAAAATTAAATTTGTGTTTACATTAATAAGTGGTTTTAAACCTATTACTCACTAATAAATTTGTTATGTTTTTACTAAATAACTAATAATAAAAGTAGCCCCATTTTATGATTAAAAAGTAACATAAGAAAAAAATTACATAGTTGCACCAACAATTATTATAAAAGGGAGTAAGAGTAAAAAGAAAAAATAATAAAAATATCTAGTCATTAAAATAATTCATAAAAAAAACACATTAAGTCAGCAAGTTTATAACTGAGTGTCATAAAATTCAGAAAGCAAATAAAAATGTAAGTTAAAAAGTCTCTCCCGTAGATCCTTTCTGAATTTTGTAACAGATTTAGCACATCTGAGGGTGATTGGCAAATGATTGAAAATTTTAATGCCCTCGTATATAAGCATTTTTTGTGCTAAAGTGCTTTTTGGAATTGGCAATCGAATGTTAAAATCTTGTTTTGCATGATATTGTTGTTCCCTGACTGATATTTTTAGCAATCTCAAAAAAGGAAACAATTTTTTTAGAAAGCTGATTTTACTATAAAATTAGAGTGATTTTACTCAAACTTTCATTTAAATCATATTAGGTGCATATATTTATTAAAAAAAAAAGAAAGAAAATCAGCCTCCACCACCCTTAACTAACTAAAAATGACAAGTATTTACGAGACAAATGCCCAAGCTTTTTAAACACTTTGGTTCTGAATAAGTAGGAAGCAAACATAAAAATAAGATATATTTTTATGTTTTCTTTTTCCTGAAATAAAAAAGACAGAGTTAAAGTAGTTTAATCACTAGAGCACTGTGAAAAATCTCCTCTAATTACTGTCATTGGGGAAAATTCCTTAATTTTACCTGACCCATCAAAACCTTCCCTTACTTTCATTCCAGGTTTTTCCAGGTTGTGGACACCCTACTTAGTTAATATAAATGGGCAGATCCCCAAAACGGTAAGCCATACCTTAAGTGTGATTCAAAGACTGAGAAATATACAGATCTAGCCATATCAACTCCCAGTTCAGATCACACACATCTCTCTGCAAAGCACCCTTGTTTACTGAGATGTAAAAGGCTTTTTTTTTAATTTAGGAAGGTAGAGTTCAGCAAAAAGTTTGTTTTGAGAGTTTTTAATTATTTTTCGATAAAAATATTTAAATTAAGAATTTTAATTTTCGTTTCTCATTAATGTGAAGAAGTCTATGCATGTATATTTTATCTCAAATGGACCTCCACAAATTTAGGAACAAAAAGGCATACAAAAATCTGAGTAAGTTACCCAATTAACAGAGCATTTTTAGTTAAAAGGCCCACTATACAAAATTACAACAAGTTTCACGTAAGTTTAAAGAAAAACCTACATAATTAGATTAAAAATTACATGCGTCCCATAGTCCTGAAAACCTTAGTCCATCTTAGTAAATACCACCCTTAAAGTTTGCAATTTTTTCACTGAATTTTAATTTTACTCTCTAAAATTCTATTTTACATCTCCATTAACCTAGCGAACCCACCTCAACCAAATCAAAATTTATTCACACCATAATTATGTGCTAATTATGTACTAATTTCGTCCCCAATCAAAAAATTTTATGCTCTGGTTTCTAAGAAAATCGAAAAAGAAAATGGGGTAGCTAGATTAATATTAACTTAGCAACCCCACTAGGAAATATGGCGCCAAACCAAAAATGTTTGGTCTTAAAATTATGTGCTAATTATGTGCTCCACGAATATATTAGAAAAAAATCGAATTTTTCATTTTAAATTATGTTTTTTTTTTAAAACAGGGGGAGGTAGCTAGGTTAATATTAACTTAGCGACCCCACATGTTTAGGTATCACGGAATTTAAAAATTTCAAAAACCAGTATTATCTGCAAATTATGTGCTAATTTCGTCCATGATCAGAAAATCTCGTCTGGTTTCCGACAAAATCAAAAAAGAAAGTGGGTTAGCTAGGTTAATTACTCCACTAAAAAAGCTGCACTAAAACGAATAATTCGAATTTTTTTTACATATATTTATGAAGCACATAATTTTGTAATAATATATTTTTACTTTGGAATCGTACTTCAGATTACGAATGCTAGGTTATTACAATGATTTTTATTGATTTTCTCGGAAATCAGACAAGTACAAAATTTTCTGATTATGGACGAAATCAGCACATAATTTGCAGATAATACTGGTTTTTGAAATTTTTAAATTCCGTGATACCTAAACTTGTGGGGTCGCTAAGTTAATATTAACTTAGCTACCCCCCCCCCCTGTTTAAAAAAAAACATAATTTAAAATGAAAAATTCTATTTTTTTCTAATATATTCGTGGAGCACATAATTAGCACATAATTTTAAGAACAAACATTTTTGGTTTGGCGCCATATTTCCTGGTGGGGTTGCTAAGTTAATATTAATCTAGCTACCCCATTTTCTTTTTCGATTTTCTCAAAAACCAGAGCCCAACATTTTTTGATTGGGGACGAAATTAGCACAAAATTAGCACATAATTATGGTGTGACTAAATTTTTATTTTCTTGAGGTTGGGTCGCTAGGTTAATGGAGGTCTACTTTACATCTTAAAATGTTCAGTTTCAATCCCTAGAGACAAGTCCTTAAAGTGCAAAAAAAAATAATACCTACCTAAGTATATACATTAAAACTCATAGTTAAAGATTTACGATTTTTAGTGACAGTTTTTTAAAGTACTGTAGGTACCAAGCATATAACTATGAGATACTATAATGGCCCAAGTGTCGCAAAATGTGTAACAGAAAATATTGTAAAAATTAGGGCTGACCCCGGGGCCGCCGTAGACCAGTGAACAGCCTCTTAGTCTGCAGAACAGAAATCGCAGGATCGGATCTCGGCAAGTACACATTGCTTCACACAACACCGAATGCGACTTGAGACGGCGACGGGCGGCCCCACTTATCAGCAGCTCCGCAGTTGACGTTGTGCATAGAGTAACAACAAACGAGGTAGAAGTAGGCGGCACGGTTGACACTGCACCGAAAACTTTGCGGGACTCAAAGGTGGACAGCCGAGGACCCCGCCAAACTGGGTAGAGGAGACTAGCCGGTGACCCAAAAAAGGACGACCTGGACTTCTCCGAGATCGGGACTACGGAAGGACGCGGCTGGACTCCGAAAGATTTGGTAGCGGGAGTGGACGGAGGGTGACTTGGGAGAGGCGGTACCACCTTCTGGTAGCAGGACCACTCCAAAGAGATGCATCTGAAGACTTCGACGGCGACCTCAACCAGCGAAACCGGGACCTCGATTTTCGGGTCAACCTATATGACGGCGGGCTGCTGGGGACAAAAGTCTACCGTCGACCAAGTTCTGCTGGGACGGTGGCGATGTTAGATAGATGCAAGTCTAATATGTAGCAGGACCACCCTTCGGAGAGGGTGTAAAGCCGGCGGTCCACTTTGTATACTTGCTACGCAATCTAAAGTAGTCTGTAGGTATTATTTTTTTACTTGACAAAGAGGTGTCAGGCAAAATTAAGTCCTCTTAGAGAAAGAAAACTTGCATCCTAAGGGGCATGTGCATCAGTCGGGGGTGCACGGGGGGTATGGCAAAAAGGGTCCATTATGCGGCCTAATTGTCAGGCCTACGGCCGCCCATCTACTACTACTACTACTACTACTACTACTACTACTAGGGCTGACCCTGGGCAAGGCCAAAGGCAAAAAATCTTTTGCATATGCCTGACAGTCTACTCGCTCCCAGAAGAGTTTTTGGCTCTCCATTTTTTCCAGGCTAACTTGATTGAGTTATTATCGCTACTGCTTTTTTGTGGAAAATGGAAGGGCAGGGCCATTATAGAATCCCATAGTTATATGGTACAGGGTGATTCACTATATTTTGAACCCCTGGTTAGCGCCTTTATTATTAATGATAGAAAAAAAATCTAAATAGAAGTTTTATAATTTTTTTAGAGCTTTCTAACCCATATGACAGATATTGTCAAATATCATTCCATAAGTCAAATTTAGACATCAACTTTCTTATATTAAGTGGAACACCCTGTATATTTTTTAAAACTTCGACAGATCTTTTCAAAAATATAGCATATGTAGGATTTATCTCTAGCAGTTCTCGAGTGAAATAAAAAATAATTTGCCATAAGGGCAATGTGTTAGCCAAGCATTGCTCTTATGACAACAATTTTCTAAATTTGTTCAATGACTGTTCAAGACAAAGGTAACACATGGTATATTTTTGGAATCAGGAAGAAAAGATCTATCGAAGTATTAAAAAATATATAGGGTGTTAAATTTAATATAAGAATGGGTTAGAAGGCTTTTAAAAAACTATCAATATTTTCCACTTAAACTTTTTTTCTATCATCAACAATAAAGGCGCTAACCAGGGGTTCAAAATATAGTGAATTACCCTGTACCAAATCATCATAATTAATAAAATGAACTGATTCAAAACAAACTTGATAGTTGGGTTCATATTTATTTATTTATTTATTTATTTATTTATTCTCATAAAGTATCAACAGCATTGCCAATTACAGACACTGACTTAACTCAAATATAATTAAAAACATGTACATTGTATTGTAAAATTAAAATAATAAAATCACTTACTAATTAAAGTAACAAACAGGCTAAAATATATTACTTATTTCTCAACTTCCCATCAATTAATTTTTTAAACTGGTTAAAGCTAGTCAGATCAATGTCAATGTCAAAAGCATACAAATTGAAAAGATTACACATTTTATAGATTGGAGAATTTTTAAATAAATTTGTTCTTGGATATGTAAGGTAGAATGTTTTCGAATTACGCGAGTTTAACCGATTTACAGCAAATGGCAATTGGCTTAAAATTTCAGGACTATCTATATGACCCTTTAATAATTTAAACATTGTACATAGCAAAGTCTTAATCCTTCGATCACCCAGGGATAATCTATTAAAAACACCCAAAAGATATGAGTTATCACATCCCCTTTGTGGATAATGCTTCCATATTCTAAAATTGGTACAACTAAGCTATCAAAAAGATGAAGACTTACTTCAACACTAAAAGATTTAGTATTCCTTGCAATAAAACCTGCTATTTTCTGTGCACTTTTAATTTTCGAAACTATGTGGCTAGAAAATGATAAGTTTTTATCAAAGATAACTCCTAAATCTTTTTGATTTTCTGCTCGTTGAAGTTTGGAGCTATTTAACGTGTAATCATAATCAATACTATTTCGATTTAAAGTGAATGACATACAAGAACATTTACTAACATTCAAATTAAAGCTATTTATACTGCACCAGTTTGCAATGTTACAAAAATCAGTCTGGAGCATCTTGCAGTCATCAAGTGAGTTTATTTGAATAAAACATTTAAAATCGTCAGCAAATAAAAGACCCTTAGTATTTTCTAACTTATCTATAATACTGTTAATAGCCGCCAAAAAAAGGAGAGGTCCAAGGTTGGAACCCTAAGGTACTCCTGAAGTACTTTTGTATAGAACTGACTGGCAGCCCTTAATTTCAACATATTGATACCTGTGACTCAAATATGATTGAATCAAGCTTACTAGATATGATGAGACTTCTAAGTCTGAGAGAGCTTTTAGAATTATGCAGTGTCTAACTCTGACGAAAGCCTTTTCCATATCTGTGTAAATGACATCTACTTGCGATTTGTTATTAAGGGCATCATGTACATACTCGTGGAAAGAAATTAAATTGGTAAATCTTGATTTTTTGGGCAAAAATCCATGCTGACATGATGTAATCTTGCCAGAAATCTCACTAAATAAAGCATCAAATATAATTATTTCAAAAATTTTTGAAACCGCACAGACAATGCTTATGGGACGATAATTTTTAATATCCTGTCTAGAGCCAGACTTATGAATGGGAATCACCTTACTAAGTTTCCATTTTTCAGGGTAAATCGAAGTTTTTATAATTAAATTAAACAAAAAACATAAAGGCTTTAAAAGATATTCACTACAACCTTTTAAAATATATCCTGGTATCCCATCAGGACCAATGGCTTTATTTGCTTTGACTTTTTTAATTTTTTAATTCATATGAAATCAACCAAAAAAAAGGGAAAGTTTGGCAGACCGTCTCCCCGATTTCGATAATTTTTGGTACATTTATTCCTAGATTTATTCTAACCATAAAGGGGATGAAAAATCCCAAATTTTAAACTTTTTTGACCTTTATTTTTTTTTTCAATTAATTCTTGAACAACTCAAACTCAAACATATACTAGAAATTGAAATATCTTGATTCTGGGTATTTCGCCAAACTATTTACTGGACACTTGATGGGTTCATCAAAAAAAATGATTTTAAAAATTTTTGAAATTTTTTTTTTAAAAAAAATGAGGTCATGTGATACTTCATTAAAATGGCCTTTAAAATACCTTAACAAGCTATCACTTGCTTTTGTAGTATGTATAGTTCTCAAGATATTCATATTTTGAAATGCGCAGGTACACAAAAAGAGTAATATCTTGAGAAATGTATACCATACAAAAGCAAGTAACACCTTGTTTTATAGGTATTTTAAAGCCCAATAATTTTTTTTTATGAACCGAAGTCTCCATCTTGAAATTTTGTAAAAAGTTTGGCAAAATATCCCAAACAAAAAATATATTAAAAAAAAAATAATAAAAAATGCTGTTTGTTAAAAATTCAAATAAAAAGTTTTTTTTTAATTTCAATATTTTTTTTAACAAAAAGTACATCATGTGATACATCATTCGAAAGGTATTTAAAATAACTTTAAAATGAGCTATAAACTACTCTCCTAGTTAAAGTAGTTATCGAGATATTTTCATTTCTTTAGGTACATGTTTAAGCAAAATGGTAGTTTGTTTTGATTTTCAAAAATAAATTAAAAAAAAAATAATTGTCAAACAAATTTTTAATTTGGGATTTTTCATTCCCTTTATGAGTAGAATAAATGTACCAAAAATTATCGAAAAACCTCTGATTGATTTGATTTGAAATGACCCAGTTAGTAACTTTAAATGAGAAGTGACACTGTTGCCAAATTTTATAATTTCTGAAGCACTCACTGAGTTGAACTAACTGAATAACTTGAATTAAGTTAAAACAATACAGAGGAAGCCACAAAGTAGGGTAAAAAGTGCCCACGGATGCCTAGTTCTACTACTACTAAAAACAAGAGGAACCTTGAGCATTCTAGCCTAATATTTTATGCTATTTTTGAACATTTTAAAGGCAGAATTCTGTATCTTTTACAAGTAACATCAATGTCTATTGAAATTAATATGTTTCAATAAAAGTTATACATGTCAAACATTTTTATTTATTTATAAGTTCAATTAACCAAATAGCAAAATATTGTCTGAGGAGCACACAAGCTGTGACTGCTATTTTAAGGAATCTAAACTCATGCTTTTAAAACTAAAAAGTTTGGTTTTCTATTAAGTGGTTGGCTGCTCAAAAATGACAGAAAGGAAAGGCAAATACTAAATTTTAAATTCTGGGGCTAATTAGGGGACTAATTTTTTATTTAATGCACTATAAAAACAGTAAGGAGAATATGCCTTAGCCTTTTGTGTGCCACTTGTCAAATCAATTCAGTAAAGAATACTATGACCACCAGATAATCACAGATAATATATGATCTGTAATAAAAGCAAAAATTGCCAAGATGTGCACATTTCAAAATTTACAAAACTATAACTTCTAAGGTTAAAGAGACAACCTTTGGTTGCCTTCTACAACAGGTCTAAAGGTTAACCTGGTGCCAGTGCAGTCTATTTACAGCAACCAGACAAATTGTTAGGTTTAAGCTTAAGTTTAGCTCTTTTACAAAAGCTGAATTGTGCACTGCAGCCTCAAGAGGGTCATCATTAAAATAAAAAAAAAAACAGATACATGAAACTATTAGCAAAACATATGGTAATTATGCAGTATACAGTTTTCTGCCATTTTTGATTTTTTTTTGAAAAATTCTTTATGGGGGCACTTTCTAGGCTCCCTAGGACCCCAAATTCGTCTGCGCCGGTTGGTTTTTTTTATTTTTTTTAATTTTTTTTCACTAAAACAACCCAAACCAAATCAGTCCAACCGAACCTAATCCAAACCAACCCAAAACAATTAAAAAAACACATTACAACCCCCCCCCCTGGGCACCCTTTTTTCTCGTAAAAAAAAATCGGGCGCAGGCGGATTTGGGGTCCTAGGGACCCTAGAAGGTGCCCCCATAGAGAATTTTTAAAAAAAAATCAAAAATGGCAGAAAACCGTATACTGCATAATTACCAAACATATAATAAAATGCCTGTGTGCATACCTTTCAAAGAAGCCTGTTCAATAATTCTAAGCAGCTTGAGCCTCTCTACCGCCAACTCCTCGAACTCAGACAGGGGTATCTGTAGTGTAGGAGGCTCTTTGTATAGCGACACATCATGACTGTACTTATCTGATTCAAAGCTCTCCACCGGTCTGTAAACCCTTCTACGCCTTACAGTTGTATCCATTTTATTTTTTATTCTAAAATTAAAGATCTGTTTTGATTATTTTACAAAAAAAGACGAGAAGCCCGCCAAAATTTAGTTTTATTTGGTTATGTTGACTTCTTCCATTCAGTTTCAGGCGCTTTTTTGCGCTACAAACTGCACCTTACCGGTAATATTATCCAGCCCGCCAAAATTTAGTTTTATTTGGTTATGTTGACTTCTTCCATTCCGTTTCAGGCGCTTTTTCGCGCTACAAACTGCACCTTACCGGTAATATTATCTGCTTCCACAGATTAGTCCTCTGTTTCGTCTTTCCGTTTCTCTGCAATTTTTCTTCAGTTTTTTATGGCGTTTTCAGTGTAGCTATTCTTGAGGGTGCTTATTCTTGACTGTCGGGGAGGTGTAGGAAGCAAAATTCTGCCGGGGAGCGAATTGGGGAGTAGTCAAAATCAAGTGATATATCGGGGGAATGCTGCGTTCTCCTAGTTTAATGTAAGAGAACGCAGTCAGGGAGAATAAACCTTTAAAATTCGTTATTAGTTTTGATTTTTGTACTTTTTTTGTCACTGTCTATATGGTCCCCGAGAGCGCTTCCTTCTCTCACTTTTAAGAATAAGCACCTAGGAAAAAGAAAATGGGTACTTGTAGCAAAGATCGTCGTAATTATCTTGACATTTTATTTTTATACAGGGATCCTAAGCAAATTCTTAGGGGGCCAAGCAGCCGTGTATAAGACACAGACAAACGGAAAAGCACATTAGGCAGAAAAAGTGGGCATGGGGCGATGTTGTCATTACATCTTACACGTAGTAAATCCATTCCAGGTTGTTGTTTTCTAATGTTTTCCATTTTCATACCTTTAGGACTGGAATAAAAATTCTTTTTGCTCGACTTTAATACCAAACTGATGAAAGATATCGTAAAAAAATATTTTTCGGCTTTTCATTTTGTAACCATTGTCCTTACGCACTGTTTACAGGCTGGGAACTGAGATACATGCAAATGCCTAACCTAAAGCGTTCATACACGGCCGGAGAAATCGACTGAGATATTTCCGCAGAAACTTTATCAAGCAAATAGGACGGGTTGACGCCTTCGAACGTCCAACCCGGGTTTTGCCCTTTGATTCGAAATCAAAAAGGAGGAACAGTCAGATGTGGGGCCGTGCACAAATTACGTAACGGTGATTACACCAATTTTTGACCCCCTCCCTATGTAATGTTTTGTAACGGTTTGGCACGCCACTCCCCTAATATTACGTAACGATTTCAAGACCACTACCCCCCCAAAAAAAAACTTTTTACTTATTTTCATTCCAAATTTTCTTAGTTTCACACAAATGCAAACGCTGTCGAAAACCCCCCTCCCCCCTACGTAACGTTTTGTAACCCCCCTCCCCCCTATGACCATTACGTAATTTGTGCAGGGCCCCTGTAGTCCCAGTGGGGGAGGGCGAGAAAATTGATATTTTTTTCTTAAAAATGATACTCTTGACCTATTTCTTTGCGTTCCCAAAATTACGTAATATTTGAAAAAAACTTGTAAGCGGCGCCATTTTTACTTCGTGCTTTGTTTTCCTAACATTTTTGCGTTCGGCTAATTTAATTGAAAAATTTTTGCCTGCGGCGCCCTTTATCTTCTCACTCGAAACCAAGATCCCCCGTTTTGGGAAAACTGATCCCGTCTCTGTTTCTAAATTTTTTCGAATAAAAGTAGAGTATGACCATGGGGGAAATAATTTTTTTCTACGGTATGACGAAAATTTCGAGAAAGTTGGAGAAAAAAATGAAAAAAGTGGCAGAGCTCAAGTTTTTCGTAAAAAAAACGTTTTTTGTAAAGAAACAGAGCAAAATAAATCTTTTCACCCCTTTTTGGGTGTTACAAATATTGGCAGCCTCTTATTTAATTAAAGCGAAGATATTTCTTTCTAATGTTAACAACCTCACGAGTTTACCGTTAAGCAAGAAAAAGCTGTGGTTTGGACCTGAAAACATCTAATTTTTAATCTCACGGTGTGGCCGCCATCTAACGGAATTTGCAGACATCTTGTCAACGGTTATTATTGCAACTATGATTTATGCTCACAATGAAAGAGTGGCGACAATTTTTTCTCATGAAAGCAGTCCGGAGATAATAACAAACTGGCACCATTGCTCAATATACCTGTTTCTTTTGTGCGCGCAGAACTTTCTATGCCATTTCTGTTTGATTTATTGAGATCCTATCCCTAAGGAAAATCTTAGGAACACTGTATAAAGTAATCAATGGAATAATAGACTGCATCGAACTAACTATAACCAGAACATACCCACTCAAAGAGTTCCTAGATTACCGAATAAGGTAAATGATAGAATATAATTTTTTAACTCTAGGAATCTTTTACAACTTCTAATTTAACTGGCTTTGAGACTCAACTGAAGAACCTCTGCTAATTATGTTTGTTTATTAGCACTTTTATTATTTGATTCTATGTACAATGATACCTACCCTGTTAGTTATAACACCTGCTTATTGTTTTTTTTAAATTGTTTTAAAGTTATTTTCCCGTCAATAAAATTTCAAGTTCCGGAGCAGGGTTACCTTTCGTTAACTTGACAGCACATTTTTGTTTCAGGTTAGATTTTTTTAACCGAGTTTTGTGTGAAACAAAATAGGTATGTAATGTAAAACGTACTGCTTACTGCCGTGGCTGCATTTCCGACAGTGTCGTGAGATATTATTTTTGATATATTTGTTTTTGAAGTAGGGTTAATGGATTGTTTTAGAAATATCATAAGGGATGGCATTTCCTTGACCTGTTTATATACTCATATTTTTAAGGCAGTTTATGTTAATTTTGTGGGATTGGACTCTCTGGTTAGACTTCTGAACTAGACTAGGTTAGACTTCTGAACCGTTGAACTGATTTTCATGCAATTATCATAAAAAAATAGTATTTGATATTAAACACGGCTTTATTATTATTATGAAAAATCATAGCTTTAAGAACGCGATAACCAACCCATATTGGCGAATTTAATGGTTATTAGTATTTTGATGGAAATAATAAATGTCTTTATCTAATTTTTTTCAGGTTTTTCTTAGTTTTGGCAGCACACCATCTTTACACTATAAATCAAGGCGGCTGGTAAATGAAATAACAATCGTTTCCATAACGATGTGTCTTTTTACCCAGTAACGTTCATTGTTGCGACATATTAATCTTTGACAATTTTATATTTTGACGATATTTTTAAATAATTTTTTCGTAAATACTTGGTGAAAACTGGCAGAAATGGCTTAATTCTTAGGCAAGAATAATTAGATTTTTTCAATATTACTATTTTCCACTATTTCTCTTTAACTGTGGGTAAAAAACAGAACAGAAATCTTTTTTCGCACCCGTGATCAAAAAAAGACTTTTTTTGCATCGGTAACCAAAAAATTTAAGCCATGCTTTAGTTATCTGCAGGCAGTTACTAAAATCATGTTTTTGATTAAGGTATAAAAAAAAAGTTTTATGAAATTTTAATAACAATGTTATCAGGGCCGCTATTCTTGAAATATCACCTAGAGAGTACATCCCGAAATTTGGGTGAAAGTAAAAGTGCGTATGCGTTCTCACCCATTTCGGTTGGTCTGGACTTGACGAGATGTGAGTACTCCCTTCTCACACTCTCAAGATTACTGGCCCAACACACATGATAAAAGTAAAATTAAAGAAAATTTTGCGGCACTGAGTCAACTGTCTTAGGAAGAAACAAAATTACCAAACCTCAGATCGAAAATTCTCCCTGATAGTTGACATCAATTAAATCTGTATAAACTTCGGGTGGAAAATACAGTAATTGGGAGTGATTTTACTATCCTGCCTTATACTAGGGTGCAACTGACGGCGAAACCAAACAGACAGAGCCATTCATTTATATTTTTTCTGTGGTCGAAACGGCAAAAACTAAAATGCTGAAATTTTTTGCATAGGCTAAACTTTTTAATAAAATAAGAAATCAAGTCCCAATATCTATGATGGAGTTAAATATAAATAAAAAAGAGGATTTTCCCAAAAAAAAAACTATTGGATTTTTCGCCTCTTCGGTCGCTAGTTCTACCACTAACTGGTTTCAGACAGCAAAAAACAAAATATATATAATACGCCGTCGGAGTACCACAAAAGGATACATACCGGGTGCGACTTGGAGACTAGACGCAAACACGTGTTTCACTCTTGTTAGAGACCATCAGTGCTTCATAATTTTTCCTAGTCGTCTCTAACTAATCTTGTAAACAATACCTATATCAAAACAAAAGTTTTGCGTTCTTTTAAACCAAAATTTTTCTTCTTCTCCAGTTCTATAGATTTGCGTCTTTTTTCAGTCGAAACCAAAATTTCAAAATTAAAAATAATTTAAAAGATTGATTTTGGTTAGATTGTTATAAACACACTGTGCAAGTCGAGCGATTTACAACCACCTAGCTCCTAGAGCAGGGGCTGATGAATTTTAGAATCTCAAACACACGAACGTTAATTCACTTCTGTAAATTATCAAAAATGAACAAATAAATATAAAATAGCTATTTATACCCATACGTTTCTCGAAATGAAGCTGTTCGCTATCGCGAGCCAAGCGATCAAGTTCGCACGGCTTACAATATTACATCCTCGGACGATATTTTCATCAAATCAGAACTCAGGTAAACTTCACCCAGTGTTTGATCTTAGGTGCAACTAGCCTCAAAAGGGTAAACCGCATCCTTCTAAAATTTTGATAAGGCTTTAGTGCCTTGACATATAAAAATAGAGATAGCAACATGAGAGGCACGATATTAAGTGTAAAGGAGTGAGGGTCTGAGCTTTATGGAGTTATCTAACAAATTGTCAAAGTCAGCCATTAATCACGTGATGGCCCTTTAAAAATGGTGGGTCTAGGGTAAACAAAGCGATTTTTCATAAGATGTAATGTTAATAAAAATAAAATTTTGGGAAAGTGGAAAAAGATGCAGATTAAACAAAGTGACTATATAGAGTAATCCTTTCTGAATCGAGGAGAAATGAGCATTTTGCCGAAATTTTAAAAATATACTCAAAATTCGCAGTTTAAAGAGGCAATGTCATGTACTTTTATCTCTCTCGCACTTGCACAGTGTGGATATATAGGCATTGTTAATTGCGCTCTCTGATTTGAGAGAGATAACATTATCTGTAATTACACGGGTGCGTATTTACATGTTTAATTGCGAATTTTGAGTTTATCTGCGTTTTTTTCCATTTTGCCAAACTTTTGATTAAGGTTTATATAGCATTACGTCTTATGGGAAAATGGTTTGTTTACCCTACACCGGTCATATTGGATTGGTTCATGGTTAAATTTCTTTTCTTTTTCTGTAACTTTTGCTGTAACTTTTTCCTTTAGCAATTATTAAAACTCGTGTATTCAGATTAGGGTATTCATGCTTGTTCCTTTTCTATATTTTTTTTCTTAAGCCTTAAGGAATGACCTTAAAAGTTGGCTAAATATATTTAAGTTTTACGGTAAAAGAAGCGTGTCCTCGCCCAAAAAGGACGTTACTACCCTAGCTAGAACGCGGCCTTGAACGCTTTAGAGCGCGCCGAAGGCGACGCATTCAGTAAACGTACCCGTGGCTAAAAAGCCACGATAAAAAAAGGCGCATTTCTGCGAGCTTAACATATTTACTATTATTTTCTCTTTCTAAATGCATTCGTCTAAAAGAGATCCAGCATACTACACCATCACGAAAAATACTCGTCTTTACACCCTTCGACCCCGCATATCTGTCAGGGGATAACTATCCCAAAAAGGTAGTTAGACAGCGGGGGTCGAAGGGTGAACAGGCGGATATTTTTTGTTTCTCTCAGACGAATTCATTTAGAAAAAGAGAATATTAGTAACTTTCTTAAGCTCGCAGAAACGCGCCTAAAGAAATGTCGCTCAGGGCCACTTTCTCATATTCTACTTAAATTCTAAGTAACACTTATCTTATCATCTATCTCTTTCTTACTTTGGTTTTTAAAAAAAGAAACACAGTTCTTAAGTCTAAGTTGAAACTTAATCCAAATTGAGAAAGTGGCCATCACTCTTCGCGCTACTTTTAGGTTAGAGTAAACATTATTTAAAATTTTTTAAAGAATTCATCAATTCATTTTTTGCATGCTTGAAAATATCGTATAATAATGCAAACTGCAAATTGAAAAGTGTCAAAAGAAATCAGAATGAACAAAGATCAATCTTCCGAAGATGACTTCTTTTTAACTCAACTTCTTCATGGAAGTAACCAAAAAGAGTTTGACTCCTACTCAACAAAAGACCAACCTACAAAGGAACACTTGGAATTCCTTCTTAAACACTTTGGCCATCGGAATTTCAGACCTATGCAATGGAAAATTATTAGCTCCATTTTAAATGAAAAGCGAGACAATTTATCTATAATGACCACAGGATATGGCAAGTCATTATGTTATCAATATCCTTCAGCATTTAAAAACAGTATCACCCTTGTCATTTCTCCGCTTATTTCTTTAATGGAAGATCAAATACTTTCATTAACTGTTTCTAGAATACCTGCATGTCTGTTAGGCAGTGCACAAAGTCTTTCCAAAACAGTAATCGCTGACATTTTTGAAAACAAGTATCGTTTGATCTATTTAACACCAGAATATTGTACTGGCGATGTAGGAAGCGATCTTTTAAAGAGAATGAATAAAGAGCTTGATATCACTCTTATTGCAGTGGATGAAGCTCACTGTGTCACTTCTTGGGGACATGATTTTCGACAAAGTTATAGAAAGCTAAGCGTGCTTAAGGAAATATTTTCTAATGTTCCAATTTTAGCTGTTACAGCTACTGCTACACCAAAAGTGAAGTCAGACATCATTAAAGTTCTTAAATTAAAGAGTCCACAAGTTTTAGGCACTGGCTTTGACCGCCCCAATTTATACTTTTCTGTCTTTCCCAAAGACGAAACTATCAAAGATTTTAAAAGTCTGATGGTCTGTAATAAAGGGAAATGGGTATTTTCTGGCTCAACTATCATTTACTGTCTTACTCGGCAACAAACAACAGATATAAGTAATATTCTCAACCATTATGAAATAAGCAATGTTTCATACCATGCAGGATTAAATTTAAAGGAGAGGAAAAAGGCACATGAAGATTTTGTTAAAGACAAGGCAAGTAAAAGAAGGGTCATTTCCCTACTAGCACAGGATATTCCAGGGATATCCCAGTAAGGTGCTGTGAATGTCTGAATGTTCTGGCACATTCACAGTATATTCGTAGGATGTTCCAAAAATGTGCTTTGAATAACTTTCGGTAATTATGCAGTATACAGTTTTCTGCCATTTTTTATTTTTTTTGAAAAATTCTTTATGGGGGCACCTTCTAGGGTCCCTAGGACCCCAAATCCGTCTGCGCCGGTTGTTTTTTTTTTTGATTTTTTTTGGTTTTTTTTAATTTTTTTTCACTAAAACAACTCAAACCAACACAGTCCAACCCAACCTAATTCAAACCAACCCAAAACAATCAAAAAAACACATTACACCCCCCCGGGCACCCTTTTTTCTCGTAAAAAAAAAACAAAAAAAAAATCGGGCGCAGGCGGATTTGGGGTCCTAGGGACCCTAGAAGGTGCCCCCATAAAGAATTTTTCAAAAAAAATCAAAAATGGCAGAAAACCGTATACTGCATAATTACCTAACTTTCAAATTAGCACATGAACAGCACATTTAAAACACATTCTCAGAATATCCTATCTAGTACATTCAGCGAACATTATATGCAGGATATTCCAAGAATGTTCTGTGAAAGTCCGAAAAATGTACTTTTTTGGACATTGACAGAACATTTTTAAAAAATTCTTATGATATCCTGGACAGTACATTCAGCAAATATTCCATGCACAATATTCTCTGAATGTTCTACTAAAGTCTGAAAAATGCCCTTCCTTTTGGATATTGACAGCACATTGAAAATACATTCCCTGGATATCCTGGACAGAACATTCATCTAATATTCTATGCAGGATATTCCGTGAATGTTTTTGGATATGGACAGCACATTCAAAAAACATTCTTACACATCTAGAACAGTACATTCACCTAATATTCTATGCAGAATATTCCATGAATGTTCTGGTAAGGTCGTCCTAAAAATGTCCTTACATTTGCACATTGATAGCACATTTGGGCGATATTCTGGGAATATCCTGGGTAATGAGATCAAATGATGATGAAAAAATATGACAGGACTCATTTTGAGGGAAAGCGCGCTATTCATTGATTTTATTATTTATTCACCCTCGCTAAATCCCTTTTTAGATTTATCAATTCCACAGCTTAGGATATATGTAAAGACAATTATATCTGTCTATATTTGACAGATCGTTGTCTTTTACATGAGTCCTGTGTTATATTTTTTCATCATCATTTCATCTCCTAATTCCTAGCACTGTACTGATGAGCACCACAAGTGCGAAATCCAGATCTATGGTTACCATTACCTTTTTTGAGGGAAAGCTTGCTATTCATTGATATTATTATTTATTCACCCTTGCTAAATCCCTTTTGAGATATTCTATGAATGTTCTACCAGGATGTTCTAGGAATATCAAAACTGCAGATACACAACATTCCCTAAACATCCTGGGTATGCTTAGAGGAAAAAATTGGTGCTAGAAAGCATTGTTAGTCCACCATACAATCAATTATTTTATGTTGAAAGGAAATGAACCTTATAACAACATTTTTGGCTAATATTTACGAAAACCAAAATCTGAAAATCGCATATCAATAGCTGCTTTACTTCTAAAGTTATAATTTTTGTAATATATTTTAAAATTTTTTCAAATAACTCTGAAACTAAAGCTCCCACAAATTTGAACTTTATAACAAAATTTGTAGTCCATATTCATGGAAACTTAAATCTGAAAACCGTATATCGCTGCTTGCTTTTGTTCCATAGTTACAATTTTTTAAAATATTTTATCCGTCTTTTCCCCCCATCAACCCCCCACCACCCTAACCAAAAGTTAATCAGTTCATGGTCAGCCAATAGAGGATTTTTGTACCAAATTTCGTTAAAATCGATTAAGGCGTTCTTGAGTTATCATGTATACAGACAGACAACAGAGCGACAGACTGACAGACAACTTTTTTTTTTCATCGATTGAGGTGTTTTGGAACCTTAGTAACTGAAAGATTGTAGGGATTTCCTAAACCTTTTTGTTCCCTACTACTCTATAGCAGCCTCACTATAGACTAATGGCAAGGTGGCTTGGCCGTAGTAGGTTTGGTGAGTAAAACAACGTTAGTAGTTGGATACTAAGTGAATACTCGTTTTATTACTTTTCTAGCTACAATTTATATACGAAATTTAATATAAACGAGCATTGAGCTCACCCTGGATGATCATGTCAGTTTTTTATTAACCAAGGCAAGTTTACTATTTTATGAAAAATCCCAAAACACATTCGTAAAACATCACACTCTTAAATATTTGTATAACTTGCTGTTGTAAAAATAAAACCTTGATTCTAAGGTTAATTATTGTTTAAGTAAATTTATAAATATCTGACTATTACTTAAAATTTAAAGAACTTGAATTATCTTAAAAATATGTAAAATTAATAAACTGTTGGCTAAACAGTAACTAATTTTTGATAAAATTAAGAAAAGTCAAAATTTCATGATTTTAATAGACCCCCATATCATATTGGTATGGTGGACTGAAAAGGGAGGTTTCGAAGGCCATCTCCTCGATTTCGATAATTTTTGGTACATTTATTCCAATCATAAAGGGGATGAAAAATCCCAAATTTTAAATTTTTTTGACCATTAGTTTTTTTTTAATTAATTCTTGAACATCACAAAAACTACCAATTTTGCTCAAACATGTACTTAAACAAATGGAAATATCTCTGAATAATAAATAAATAGAATAAATAGAAATTTATGAGAATAAATATCTCGATAACTACTTAAACTTGGACGGTGGTTTATAGCTCATTTTAAAGGTATTTTAAATACCTTTCGAATGATGTATCCCATAATATACTTTTTGTTTAAAAAAAAAATTGAAATAAAAAAAATATATATTTTTGAAAAACAGCATGTATTTCGCCAAACTATGTACAAAATTTCAAGATGGAAACTTGATAGGTTCATCAAAAAAAATTATTTTAAAAATTTTGAAATTAAAAAAAAAAAGAGGTTATGTGATACTTACTTCATTAAAATGGCCTTTAAAATACCTTTAAAACAAGCTGTCACTTACTTTTGTAGTATGCATAGTTCTCAAGATATTCATATTTTGATGCCTGTAAAGACAATTTTAACCGAATGCGCAGGTACACAAAAAGAGTAATATCTTGAGAACTGTATACCGTAGAAAAGCGAGTAATATCCGAAAACAAAATATATATTTTTTTTATAAATAAAAAATGCTGTTTGTCAAAAATTAAAAAAAAGTTTTTTTTTAATTTCAAATTTTTTTAAAACAAAAAGTACATCACACGATACACCATTAAAAAGGTATTTAAAATACCTTTAAAACGAGCTATAAACCACCTCCATTAACCTAGTGACCCCACCCCAAGAAAATCAAAATTTAGTTATTCCATAATTATGTGCTAATTTCGTCCACAATAAAAAAATTTTGTGCTCCTCTGGTTTCTAAGAAAAAGAAAATGGGATAGCTAGATTAATATTAACTTAGCAACCCCACCAGGAAATATGGCGCCAAACTAAAAAATTTTGGCTTTAAAATTATGTGCTAATTATGTGCTCCACAAAAATATAAGAAAAAAATCTAATCTTTTATTTAAATTATGTTTTAAAAAAAAACAGGGTGGGGTAGCTAGGTTGATATTAACTTAGCGACCCCACATGATTAGGTATCACGGAATTTTAAAATTTCAAAAACCAGTATTATGTGCTAATTTCGTCCATGATCAGAAAATTTTATACTTGTCTGGTTTCTGAGAAAATCAATAAAAAGGATATTACATTGGGTCAGTCCATATCAAGTCAACCAGGGTATTTTACCACACCATCTCCGATGTTGATGATTTTTAGTATACATGTTTTTCCTACCAAAAAACTGGAAAATCCAAAATTTCAGACTTTTTTGACCAGTTGTTTATTTTGAATTAATTTTTGAAAATCGAAAAAGTCACTTATTTGTCCTTAACATGTGCGCACAAAATTAGGAATATCCAAAGAACCACTTATAATAGAAAAGTAGGTGAAGGTTCATTTTAAAGCACTTATAAAGACCTTTCATATGAGAATATTGCATAACATATATTGAAAAAAAAAATAAAAAAAAAAATTTTTGATTTTTTTTTTGAAAAATTTCAAAAAGGCCATTTTTAATTTTTTTCAAAAAATTATATTATTTTCTTTAAAGTGTTATTAAACTATTCACAAAATTTTGAGATGGACAAATCATGGGTTCAATGTGAAAAAATTTATTAAAAATGTCACATGCATGAAAAATCGCCTATAAATAGACAATGCATTTTGGTAATTAGAAGAATATAATGGGGTTTAAAGCGATATTATAAAAATATTTAACAATATTTTATTTAATAAAAAATTATATCCTACGTTTCATTCTGTAATGAAAATCTGTGATGGTTGTAGACTAAAGCTTTCAAAGGAGTTTAAGGCATCTGAAGAAGATGAGGCAGGGTAAGTAACAAATAGTATTTTTTAATATAAAATTAATAAACTAAACCAATTGCGTCAAGTACAGAGTGGAAAAATCTTATGGCATTATTTTGCATGGCATTTTGAGAATACAGACATTATGTACAAATTTCTTGGCATTATGTACACATTTTGGGTCAGCTGTTACCCCCTTTTTAAGTTCTTATAAAAAACTAACTTTTTAAATTTTTTTAGACCCAGTCAAGTTCCAGAAAATGATCCAGATTTTCAAGATCCTGCTGAATCATTTACTCTTTTAAACAAGTCATTGGAGCTTCTTGGTGTGTCGCCGATTAAAAGAAAAAATGTATACAAAGAAAAAATTGATATTGTACAGCATACAATTGCGAAAGCATTTACAAAGGAATCAGATTCAAAGCTAGTAAAGGAATGCCAGAGTGACGAAAGTGAAATGATTAAGCAGTTAAAGGACAAATTTTTAAAAACCGAAAAGAGGAGTGAGAAAATACTAGTTTTATCATGTTTACTTCAAAGTTGGAGTAGAAAGAAGATTGAAGAAGAATTTGGAGTTTCTCAATATTTGGCCAGAGCTGTAAAACAGTTAGTTAAGGACAATGGGATATTATGTTCTCCTAACCCCAAACCGGGAAAGACCCTTAGTGATAGAGTGGCCCAAATAGTGGTAGATTTTTACCAAAGGGATGACATTAGCAGGACCATGCCAGGTAAAAAAGATTATGTTGTTATCAGAAAATATGGAGCTGAAAAAGAATATGTACAAAAAAAATTAGTCTTAGCTAATTTAAAAGAAATTTATGCATTGTTTAAAACTGAGTACCCCAATGAAAAAATTGGGTTTTCAAAATTTTGTGAACTGCGACCCAAAAACTGTATACTGGCAGGAAAAAGTGGGACTCATACTGTATGTGTATGTACTATACATCAAAATATAAAACTAATGCTCAATGGCTCCAAATTAAATAAGCTATATGATGAAAATAACAGGCCTCTTGCAATATCTTATCATGATTGCCTTTATAAACTAATGTGTAATCCACCTTCAGTGGACTGTTTTTTAAGCAATAGATGCAAGCAATGTCCTGGAGTAGACTAGTTTAAAAATACGTTAATAGAAAAATTTGAGGAAGAATTAATTGATGAGGTCTCATTTAAAAAGTGGGTCTCAGTAGATAGGTGTACTATGGAAACCGTTGTTAAGAAAAGTGATGATTTTGTCCAGGAATTTACTGATGATCTTGTAAAACTTAAATCACATTCTTTTATTGCAAAAATGCAAAAAGATAGATACAATGAAATAAAAATTAACCTTAAACCTGGAGAGTCTTTGATCACTTGCGACTTTGCGGAAAATTATTCCTTTGTTATGCAAGATGAAGTCCAGTCTTATCATTGGAATAACAGCCAGGCAACCCTCCACCCTTTTGCCATTTATTTTCTAAGTGATGGTAAACTGCACAACCTGAATTATGTGTTTATTTCGGAAAGCTTGACACATAATACAATTGCATTTCATTTATTTTTAAAAAAATTAATGCCTGATTTAAAAATCAAAATACCAGGACTTAACAAAATTTTTTATTTTTCGGATGGATGTGCTGCGCAGTGCAAAAACAAAAAGAATTTTCTGAATATATGCCTGCATAAAAAAGATTTTGGTGTTGAAGCAGAGTGGCATTATTTTGCCACCTCGCATGGCAAAAGTGCCTGCGATGGCTTGGGAGGAACTGTTAAAAGACTTGCTGCCAAAGCCAGTTTGCAGAGGCCCTATGACAATCAAATAATGACACCTCTACAATTGTTTACTTGGTGTGAAGAAAACATATCTGGCATTGATTTTAAATATTGCACAGAAGCAGATTATACAAATCATGAAATAATTTTGAATAAAAGATTTGCGGAAGTCTTAACAATACCGGGGACACAAAAAATTCATGCTGTAATTCCTCTTACAGAAAGCACGTTTTTGGCAAAACAGTTTTCTACATGCTTAGAGGTCGAAACACATAATCTTTTTAAAGGTGGAAGCATTATTTTGCAAAATATCGAGTCAGGGTTTGTCACTGTAGAATATGACAGTGCTTGGTGGCTGGCTTGTGTCTTGGGGAAAAATAATGAGAGCGGAGAACTGAAAGTAAGCTTTCTTCATCCACGAGGACCTGCCTCATCATTTTTTTACCCAACACCTCAAGATATTTTAATTATTAAACCAGAAAGTCTTATAAAAAAAGTTGAACCCAACACTGCTACTGGCAGAACTTACAATGTCAGCAAAAAAGAAATGTCAGATTCATCAGAAATTCTTAAAAGAAAGTTAAAAAAATAAATTTAAGGTATATAGTTAGTCTTAGTGTTTTCTGTCTAATTTTTATCAACGAAGTAGAAAAGTTTGTTTATTTCTTTTGCGAGTTTAAAATAAAATAATTTGTAGATAAAGCCTCTGGGTATTTTTTAAAACCTGTATCCATCCAACAAATTTATTTATTTTAATATCCAGTGCACTATTGGTGCTCCTAAAATATGTTTATTTTTTTAAATGCATGATTTTTAATGTACTTAATATTTTTGATATTTTTTTTGACATTGAACCCATCATTTCTCCATCATAAAATTTTGTGGATAATTAAGTAACACTTTGACCAAAATTATATATTTTTTTCAAAAAAATTAAAAATGGCCTTTTTGAATTTTTCAATTTTTTTTTCAATTTTTTATTTTCAATTTTTTTTTTGTTAAAATTATGTTGTGATATTTCATAAAAAAGAGCTTCAAAATGACTTTAAAATGAGCCATTTATTACTTTCCTAGTGTAAGTGGTTCTCGAGATATTGCTAGTTTTGTACATTCTTGTTAAGGTCAAAATGCTGACTTTTTTATTTTGAAAAATTAAAAAAAAAACTACGAATCAAAAAAATCTAAAAATTTGCATTTTCAACTTTTATGGTAAGAAGAAAATATATACCAAAAATCATCAAAATTGGAATTGGTCGCGTAAAATTTTTGTGATTTTTTGGTTGATTTGATATGGAATGACCCATTACATCATTTGTAATAACCTACTTCTTCTTCTTCTTATTTTCTATGGGTTCATGTCTTATTCAAACATCTTCCCAAATCTTTGTAATAACCTAGCATTCGCAATCTGAAGTATGATTCCAAAGTAAAAATATATTATTACAAAATTATGGACTCCATGAATATGTTTAAGTAAAATCCGAATTATTCGTTTTTAGTGAAGCTTTTTTAGTTTGTTTAGCTTAATATTAACCTAGCGACCCCACCCTAAAATGCAGTTTTAAAATTTTAAAAAGTATGTAACAGAATTATGTGCTAATTACGTGCTCCACAAATATATAAGAAAAAATAGAATTCTTCATTTTAAATAATATTTTTTTTTTATAAAAAAAAGGTGGGGCTGCTAAGTTAATATTAACCTAGCTAACCCATTTTCTTTTTCGATTTTCTCGGAAACCAGCGAGCACAAAATTTTCTGATCATGGACGAAATTAGCACATAATATGCAGATAATACTGGTTTTTGAAATTTTTAAATTCCGTGATACCTAAACATGTGGGGTCGCTAAGTTAATATTAACCTAGCTACCACACCCTGTTTTTTTTTAAACATAATTTAAAATAAAAGATTAGATTTTTTTCTTATATTTTTGTGGAGCACCTAATTAGCACATAATTTTAAAACCAAAAATTTTTAGTTTGGCGCCATATTTCCTTATGGGGTTGCTAAGTTAATATTAACCTAGCTACCCCATTTTCTTTTTTGATTTTCTCAGAAACCAGAGGAGCACAAAATTTTTTGATTGGGGACCAAATTAGCACATATTTAGCACATAATTATGGTGTTATTAAATTTTTATTTTCTTGAGGTGTCCACTGTCCTAGTTTAAGTAGTTATTGAGATATTTTCATTTCTTTAGATACATGTTTAAGCAAAATGGTAATTTGTTTTGATTTTCAAAAATTAATTAAAAAAAACTAATAGTCAAAAAAATTTGTGATTTTTCCTTCCCTTTATGGGTAGAATAAATGTACAAAAATTATTGAAATCAAGGAAATGGTCTGCTAAACCTATATTAATTAATAAATAATTTAAACAATAAATAAATGACCAGTGATTGACTCAAGAGTCTAGCATTCTGTTCGGTTAAATTAACATTAAGGTTTTTTTATTAATATCAACTGCAGTCACACTCTTACATATAAATCATAAGAAATTAATGAAAACAAATTTATAAATGAATAGCCCTCGTGATACCTATACTTAGATTTTATGAAAATGTTTTTGCCCCAAAAAAATTGTGTTAAATCTAGGGTTGCCAGATTTTTAATCTAATTTTTCAGGACAATGATACAAGAATGTGGGTACAAACAGAACTTTTTGCAGAGCCTTGGGTTGATGTCCCTGAAGGTGGCAAATCTGCATAGTTGCTTTTATAATAAACTGACTTAAGTATACCTACCTATACAGAAGATATACACATCTCCTTTGTGGAGCAAAAAGATGCTAAGTGTCATTAAAAAATTTGCATTTTTTAACTATGTTTCATTTAAGCAGTCACTTTTTTTCAATGGGTTTTCTGGTGCTCGCCACCTTTTTATGAGGAATATCTTATTTTTGTCGATATATATTTTTTATAGTGAGTTTTCAAACGCTGGCCATCAGCATTTGAAGCAGATATTAATTATTATTCAAATATTTATTTAGCAACTCAATAATTAAATTTTTTATTTAGCAACTTAGTAGCTCTGCTAATACAATTATACATGTTAGTTAATGCTACTAAAAATGTACTAAAAAAGTGCTCTCTTAATAATCACCGCTATATCAGAAAGATCTTTTTCAAATCTAAAATATCTAAGTTAAGAAATACTATTGAGAATATACCTTGTGCATATTAATAACTGGAATTTTTTTTCTGGATTAATAAGTGGAAATCTTTGGAAATTGCATGACATGTGTCAAAAAATTCCATTGAAATCGCATCTTATATCTTTATATTAGATTTTCTAATATTTTAAGTAAAATTTGTCCTCTGATTTCCTTCTGGGAAATCTGAAAATACCCGGCTTAATGTTTTGGCTGCTTTTTTTTCACATCAATCAAGACATTGACATATCTGTCGAAAAAGTACTTGATGAGATCTTAAAATCGAAACACCGAATTCCATTAGAATAGGTTTTTTAGTTTTTTTGTTAGTTTGTTGTATTAGTTTTTGAAATTTTTTTTTTTTATAATAATATAATATTAAAAGTACAGGCTCTAAATTTAATTTTGTATTTTTATAGATTAAAATATATATCAAAGACTGTACAAATATGTCCTAAGTACCTATTTTTTAATTGTTTTTGTATAATCTTAAAATTAATTAAACCACTGCCCCCCCCCCATATTCTTCTGGGCGGGCCATTGCATGATTCTGTATTTAATGTGTGACAGAACGAGAGTATTGTAAATTATTTATCTTAACCACATTTTTGAGAAAGTCAGATATTTCTAAACAAGGTAATTTACGCTAAAACCTTTTTTTGAATCCTAACTTTTACTTACTATCTACAACTAAGTACTGTTACAAGTTATTTATTTATTCAGTACTGGTTATTTAATGTTAAAAGTAGAGATTCTTTTTTCTTCTGAAGGTGACCTTAGCTCAGGAAATGGCGAAGTGACGTTCAAAACGGGTCATGTGATATTCATACTCTTTGGAGTCAAATGAACATCAGAATTGACTGAACTTTGAATGGAAGTTACATCTTGTAAAACCTAAGCCACAGCTTGCTCCGAGCCCTGTAAAATTATATTATTGTACTCCACTGTAGGCAATTGTAATCCTAGGCCAAAAATCCACATTCTATATCGTATATAGACGTATCATTTGTTAAAATCGATCTTTTCATAAATTTATTATGTTTTAATGGGGTGGTATCAGATTAAAAGAATCAAATTTATTATTTCGTGACGTTTGGACACATTAATGTGCTATATTTAGGACTCAAAAGTTATTAGACATAGAGGACCAATTAGTTTTGTGCAACTGTCACAGTCTGCGAAAAAAAGTTACTATGTTGCAAAACATATACATTTTCTACATAAAAACTAAAAAAAGAAATATCTCAAATATACATGTAGCTGAAGTTCTGAACGTTCAGTGAATGACAAGGCCTCTCACATTAAGAGGCTTGATCAAAAATTTTTCTAAAATACCTTAAAATGGCTCTTATAGTGGTTTCGTGCTATTGAAATGTAAATATTACTTGCTTAACTGCAAAATCAATTTACATATTCCCTATATTTATTTATAGTGTATAAGGACACTAAATCTGCAGCATAAGTTTTAACCACTCGAGTTGCTACTAACGGCGCATAACTCACCCAAACAATAAAACGCTAAATTTAATATAAAACTGTGATGCCCCTCCCAAAAACTGTTCGTGTTTCACCGGTTGCTAGGCCTAAGGTCACTAATATAGTGTTAATTTTAACCTCTAAAATGACTACGAAAAGTCAAGACACCCAAAAAATAGAACGCTACATTCAACATATGAACGTGATGCCCCTCCCCAAAAATTGTTTTTCTTTCACTACGTTAAGGTCACTAAATCTACAATATAAGTTTTATCTTTTGGAATTGCCATAAAGGGTGCAAACAAACAGTAAAACGCTAAATTCAGCATATGACCATGATGCCCCCAAAAATTGTTTTTTTTTCATCGTTTGCTAGACCTAAGGCCACTAAATCTACAGTATAAGTTTTATCTTTCGGAATTGCTATTAAGGGCGCAAAATGCACCTAAACAGTACAACGCTATATTCAACATATAACCGTGAGGTCCCTCCCCAAAAATCGGTTTTATTTCACCGTCCTCTCGGTCTAAGGTCACTAATCTTACAGTATAAGCTTTATCTTCCGGAAATGCTACTAAGGCCGCAAAATGCACACAAACAGTATAACGCTAAATTCATCATATGACCGTGATGCCCCTCTCCAAAAATTATTTTCTTTCACCGTTTACTAGTTCTAAGGTCACTAAATCTACGGTATAAGTTTTATCTTCCGGAATTGCTACTAAGGGCGCAAAACTCACACAAACAGTAAACCGCTAAATTCATCATATGACCGTGATGCCCCTCCCAAAAAATCGTTTTTCTTTCACCGTTTGCTTGGTCTAAGGTCACTAATCCTACAGTATAAGTTTTATCTTTCGGAATGGATACTAAGGCCGCAAAGGCACACAAACAGTAAAACGCTAAATTCATCATATGACCGTGATGCCCCTCCCCAAAAATAGTTGTCGTTCACCGTTTACTAGATCTAAGGTCACTAAATCTACGGTATAAGTTTTATCTTTCGGAATTGATACTAAGGGTGCAAAACGCATCTAAACGGTACAACGCTAAATTCAGCATATGACCATGATGCCCCTCCCCAAAAATCGATTTTCTTTCATCGTTCGCTCGATCTAAGGTCACTAATCCTACAGTATAAGTTTTATCTTCCGGAATTGCTACTAAGGCCGCAAAACGGACACAAATAGTAAAACGCTAAATTCATCATATGACCGTGATGCCCCTCCCCAAATATCGTTATCGTTCACCGTTTACTAGACCTAAGGTCACTAAATCTACGGTATAAGTTTTATCTTCCGGAATTGATACTAAGGGTGCAAAACGCATCTAAACGGTACAACGCTAAATTCAGCATATGACCGTGATGCCCCTCCCCAAAAATCGATTTTATTTCACCGTTCGCTCGATCTAAGGTCACTTATCCTACAGTATAAGTTTTATCTTCCGGAATTGCTACTAAGGCCGCAAAACGCACACAAATAGTAAAACACTAAATTCATCATATGACCGTGATGCCCCTCCCCAAATATCGTTGTCTTTCACCGTTTACTAGATCTAAGGTCACTGAATGTACGGTATAAGTTTTATATTCCGGAATTGATACTAAGGGTGCAAAACGCACCTAAACGGTACAACGCTAAATTCAGCATATGACCGTGATGCCCCTCCCCAAAAATCGATTTTCTTTCATCGTTCGCTCGATCTAAGGTCACTAATCCTACAGTATAAGTTTTATCTTCCGGAATTGCTACTAAGGCCGCAAAACGGACACAAATAGTAAAACGCTAAATTCATCATATGACCGTGATACCCCTCCCCAAATATCGTTATCGTTCACCGTTTACTAGACCTAAGGTCACTAAATCTACGGTATAAGTTTTATCTTCCGGAATTGATACTAAGGGTGCAAAACGCATCTAAACAGTAAAACGCTAAATTCATCATATGACCGTGATGCCCCTCCCCAAAAATAGTTGTCGTTCACCGTTTACTAGATCTAAGGTCACTAAATCTACGGTATAAGTTTTATCTTTCGGAATTGATACTAAGGGTGCAAAACGCATCTAAACGGTACAACGCTAAATTCAGCATATGACCGTGATGCCCCTCCCCAAAAATCGATTTTCTTTCATCGTTCGCTCGATCTAAGGTCACTTATCCTACAGTATAAGTTTTATCTTCCGGAATTGCTACTAAGGCCGCAAAACGCACACAAATAGTAAAACACTAAATTCATCATATGACCGTGATGCCCCTCCCCAAATATCGTTGTCTTTCACCGTTTACTAGATCTAAGGTCACTGAATGTACGGTATAAGTTTTATATTCCGGAATTGATACTAAGGGTGCAAAACGCACCTAAACGGTACAACGCTAAATTCAGCATATGACCGTGATGCCCCTCCCCAAAAATCATTTTTCTTTCACCGTTCGCTCGATCTAAGGTCATTAATCCTACAGTATAAGTTTTATCTTCCGGAATTGCTACTAAGGCAGCAAAACGCACACAAATAGTAAAACACTAAATTCATCATATGACCGTGATGCCCCTCCCCAAAAATTAGTTTTCTTTTACCGTTCGCTCGGTCTAAGGTCACTAATCCTACAGTATAAGTTTTATCTTCCGGAATTGCTACTAAGGCCGCAAAACGCACACAAATAGTAAAACGCTAAATTCATCATATGACCATGATGCCCCTCCCCAAAAGTCGTTTTTCTTTCATCGTTCGCTCGATCTAAGGTCACTAATCCTACAGTATAAGTTTTATCTGCCGGAATTGCTACTAAGGCCGCAAAACGCACACAAATAGTAAAACGCTAAATTCATCATATGACCGTGATGCCCCTCCCCAAATATCGTTGTCGTTCACCGTTTATTATATCTAAGGTCACTAAATCTACGGTATAAGTTTTATCTTCCGGAATTGATACTAAGGGTGCAAAACGCACCTAAACGGTACAACGCTAAATTCATCATATGACCGTGATGCCCCTCCCCAAATATCGTTGTCGTTCACCGTTTACTATATCTAAGGTCACTAAATCTACGGTATAAGTTTTATCTTCCGGAATTGATACTAAGGGTGCAAAACGCACCTAAACGGTACAACGCTAAATTCATCATATGACCGTGATGCCCCTCCCCAAATATCGTTGTCGTTCACCGTTTACTATATCTAAGGTCACTAAATCTACAGTATAAGTTTTATCTTCCGGAATTGATACTAAGGGTGCAAAACGCATCTAAACGTTACAACGCTAAATTCATCATATGACCATGATGCCCCTCCCCAAATATCGTTGTCGTTCACCGTTTACTATATCTAAGGGCACTAAATCTACGGTATAAGTTTTATCTTCCGGAATTGATACTAAGGGTGCAAAACGCATCTAAACGGTACAACGCTAAATTCAGTATATGACCGTGATGCCCCTCCCCAAAAATCATTTTTCTTTCATCGTTCGCTTGGTCTAAGGTCACTAATTCTACAGTATAAGTTTTATCTTCCGGAATTGCTACTAAGGCTGCAAAACGCACACAAATAGTAAAACACTAAATTCAGCATATGACCGTGATGCCCCTCCCCAGAAATTAGTTTTCTTTTACCGTTCGCTCGGTCTAAGGTCACTAATCCTACAGTATAAGTTTTATCTTCCGGAATTGCTACTAAGGCCGCAAAACGCACACAAATAGTAAAACGCAAAATTCATCATATGACCATGATGCCCCTCCCCAAATATCGTTGTCGTTCACCGTTTACTAGATCTAAGGTCACTAAATCTACGGTATAAATTTTATCTTCCGGAATTGATACTAAGGGTGCAAAACGCACCTAAACGGTACAACACTAAATTCAGCATATGACCGTGATGCCCCTCCCCAAAAATCGTTTTGCTTTCACCGTTCGCTCGGTCTAAGGTCACTAATTTTACAGTATAAGTTTTATCTTCCGGAATTGCTACTAAGGCCGCAAAACGCACACAAATAGTAAAACACTAAATTCATCATATGACCGTGATGCCCCTCCCCAAAAATCGTTTTTCTTTCATCGTTCGCTCGATCTAAGGTGACTAATCCTACAGTATAAGTTTTATCTTCCGGATTACTGCCAAGGGCGCAAAACGCACAAAAACAGTAAAACGCTAAATTCAATATATAACCGTTTTGCCCGTCCCCAAAAATCGTTTTCCTTTCACTCTTTGCTGGGCTTAAGGTCACTAAATCTACTGTATAAGTTTCATTCGCACGAATCGCTACTAAGGGCCCGAAACTCACCCAAACACTAAATTCAACATAAAACCCTCTTCAAAAATCGTTTTCCTGTCACTGTTTGCTGGGCCTAAAGCCAATAAATTTACAGTATAAGTTTTTATTTGCCGGAATTGCTAGTAAGGGCGTAAAAAGCACCTGAAGGCCCTTCCAAAAAATTAGTTTTCTTTAACCGTTCGCTCTAAGTTTTAACTTCCGGAATTTCTACTAGGGGTGCAGAACGCACCCAACCCGTAAAACGCTAAATTTAACATATGACCATGGTGCCCTTCCCAAAAATTTATTTCAGATAATATTTTAGGTAGTAGAATTACAATTGCATTCTTCCAAGAATCAGGAAATTTTGGGAGATAACATATCTGAACCTGTAGCATTACTTTTTATGGACATCAAAGCTTTCCTGACTTCGAGCTCTGTTACTTCATTAAAAGAAAATATTAAATTTCGGTTTAATTTATTATTTTTATACTTATTAAGAAGGACTTTTGTAATTTCTAACTGTAAGTGAATTTCATGTGGTTGTAGAACATTTTTTTCGTCCAAAAAGTCCAAAAAGGCCCTTTTTTCAGATTTTATTTACTGTTTACTTTTTTACAATTTTTATAATATTCCCAACGGGCGGGTTCTTTGGTTCTGAAATCACTTAAGGGACGTCTCTTATAATCATCATAATCATGGGGCTAGTGGTTTGGTTATATGTAAGCATTTTAATGGTGCACACTTAACAAAAACAAAATTTAATTATTATTAAAAAAATCTACCATTTTGTTCAAAACATTAAATTCAAAGATCAGATTCCAATATATAGTAGAAAGAATTTGTTTATATTCCTGAAATGAAAACTGCGAAAATCCCTATATTTATGATATTTTATTTCGGTAGGTAATTATTTTTTAAATTACAAACAATTTCACAGTGATCCTTTAGTCTATATCTTATTTAATTTAATTTAATGTTTGGGTGTTACTTTTTACAAAACAATGAAATTAAAATTATAATAAAAGTCAACTATAGAAAAAACTAAAAAAAGAAAGAAAGAGAGAAAAAAATTAAACACAAAGTATAATACATCAGAAATTTCTAACCACTTACTGAAGTCTTGCATGGCAACAAGGATGTATTGATTGCCTTTCTCAGTCTCGTTGAATGGCCCAGCAACATCAGTTGCTCTACATTCAAAAGGCAGCCCAACATTATACTGTTTCATTTGGGGTCTTGATCTAGTTTTATGTCCTTGACTTGCCGCGCACCATCTTTTCACGTCTTGTTGATTCCAAGATGAGCTCTAGTTCTCGTGTACGTCCTCTAGTACTTGAGAAACTCTACTTCTAGAAACTATTAATTTTGATGAATTATTTTCCATCCGTACTTTCCCAGATATTTTTCAACAGACCATTATCCACTCACAGTGAATTCCATTGTGGCTTCAACTATGTCCTTATCTTCCAGTTGGGCGGATCGAAATTGTTACGAAGCCCATTCTTTATTGGTGTCACAAGTAGTTCTCCGCACCTAAGTAATTCCTTCTTTTTGGTCTATCTTTCTGCAAGGTCTTCTTGATGGAGCATATGCATTGTTATGCATCTTTCCAGATCGGTATTTTACATTAAAGTTATATTTCTGTAGCTTCTCTATTCACCTTGTTACCTGTGCCTCAGGTTGTTTAATTCCTAGATGCCACTTAAGTGCCGCATGAGCGGTTATTATTAGGAATTTATGTCCATATAGATATTTGTGGAAATGTTGATAGATATTTTACTATTGCCGGAGTTCCTTTCGTGTTACACAATAATTTCGTTTTAGCTTGGAAAAATTGCGTCCAATATATTCGATGACTCTCTCTTCTTCCAAAGTACTGCTTTAATACCAAAATTGCTTGCATCCGTGTCCAGAAGAATAAATCGTCCTTATTGTTGAGGATAACTTAAAACCGGAGCGCTTTTAACTTTCTGAAAGCTTAATCACTCGGTATTCTAGTAATAGACTATACCTGGTCTTTAGTGAGTCTATCTAATGGAGCGGCTATGTTGGCAAAACCTTCTACGAATCATCGGTAGTATGCACATAGACCCAGAAAGATAAATCAGTCGATTTCCGTATCGTAATTTAATAATTACCTAAAGTTTGTACATAATCTACAAATAAACTTTTTATTTAGTAGATTTAGTGACCTTAGATCTAGTAAACGGTGAACGACAACGGTATTTGGGGAGGGGCATCACGGTCATATGATGAATTTAGCGTTTTATTATTTGTGTGCGTTTTGCGGCCTTAGTAGCAATTCCGGAAGATAAAACTTATACTGTAGGATTAGTGACCTTAGATCGAGCGAACGGTGAAAGAAAAACGATTTTTGGGGAGGGGCATCACGGTCATATGCTGAATTTAGCGTTGTACCGTTTAGATGCGTTTTGCACCCTTAATATCAATTCCGGAAGATAAAACTTATACTGTAGGATTAGTGACCTTAGATCGAGCGAACGGTGAAAGAAAAACGATTTTTGGGGAGGGGCATCACGGTCATATGCTGAATTTAGCGTTGTACCGTTTAGATGCGTTTTGCACCCTTAGTATCAATTCCGGAAGATAAAACTTATACGGTCGATTTAGTGACCTTAGATCTAGTAAAGGGTGAACGACAACGATATTTGGGGAGGGGCATCACGGTCATATGATGAATTTAGCGTTTTACTATTTGTGTGCGTTTTGCGGCCTTAGTAGCAATTCCGGAAGATAAAACTTATACTGTAGGATTAGTGACCTTAGATCGAGCGAACGGTGAAAGAAAAACGATTTTTGGGGAGGGGCATCATGGTCATATGCTGAATTTAGCGTTGTACCGTTTAGATGCGTTTTGCACCCTTAGTATCAATTCCGGAAGATAAAACTTATACGGTCGATTTAGTGACCTTAAATCTAGTAAAGGGTGAAAGACAACGATATTTGGGGAGGGGGATCACGGTCATATGATGAATTTAGCGTTTTACTATTTGTGTGCGTTTTGCGGCCTTAGTAGCAATTCCGGAAGATAAAATTTATACCGTAGATTTAGTGACCTTAGATCTAGTAAACGGTGAACGACAACGATATTTGTGTGCGTTTTGCGGCCTTAGTAGCAATTCCGGAAGATAAAACTTATACTGTAGGATTAGTGACCTTAGACCGAGCGAACGGTAAAAGAAAACTAATTTTTGGGGAGGGGCATCACGGTCATATGCTGAATTTAGCGTTGTACCGTTTAGATGCGTTTTGCACCCTTAGTATCAATTCCGGAAGATAAAACTTATACTGTAGGATTAGTGACCTTAGATCGAGCGAACGGTGAAAGAAAAACGATTTTTGGGGAGGGGCATCACGGTCATATGTTGAATTTAGCGTTGTACCGTTTAGATGCGTTTTGCACCCTTAGTATCAATTCCGGAAGATAAAACTTATACGGTCGATTTAGAGACCTTAGATCTAGTAAACGGTGAACGACAACGATATTTGGGGAGGGGCATCACGGTCATATGATGAATTTAGCGTTTTACTATTTGTGTGCGTTTTGCGGCCTTAGTAGCAATTCCGGAAGATAAAACTTATACTGTAGGATTAGTGACCTTAGATCGAGCGAAAGGTGAAAGAAAAACGATTTTTGGGGAGGGGCATCACGGTCATATGCTGAATTTAGCGTTGTACCGTTTAGATGCGTTTTGCACCCTTAGTATCAATTCCGGAAGATAAAACTTATACGGTCGATTTAGTGACCTTAAATCTAGTAAAGGGTGAACGACAACGATATTTGGGGAGGGGGATCACGGTCATATGATGAATTTAGCGTTTTACTATTTGTGTGCGTTTTGCGGCCTTAGTAGCAATTCCGGAAGATAAAATTTATACCGTAGATTTAGTGACCTTAGATCTAGTAAACGGTGAAAGACAACGATATTTGGGGAGGGGCATCATGGTCATATGATGAATTTAGCGTTTTACTATTTGTGTGCGTTTTGCGGCCTTAGTAGCAATTCCGGAAGATAAAACTTATACTGTAGGATTAGTGACCTTAGACCGAGCGAACGGTAAAAGAAAAGTAATTTTTGGGGAGGGGCATCACGGTCATATGATGAATTTAGTGTTTTACTATTTGTGTGCGTTTTGCGGCCTTAGTAGCAATTCCGGAAGATAAAACTTATACTGTAGGATTAGTGACCTTAGATAGAGCGAACGGTGAAAGAAAAACGATTTTTGGGGAGGGGCATCACGGTCATATGCTGAATTTAGCGTTGTACCGTTTAGATGCGTTTTGCACCCTTAGTATCAATTCCGGAAGATAAAACTTATACGGTCGATTTAGTGACCTTAAATCTAGTAAAGGGTGAACGACAACGATATTTGGGGAGGGGCATCACGGTCATATGATGAATTTAGCGTTTTACTATTTGTGTGCGTTTTGCGGCCTTAGTAGCAATTCCGGAAGATAAAACTTATACTGTAGGATTAGTGACCTTGGACCGAGCGAACGGTAAAAGAAAACTAATTTTTGGGGAGGTGGCATCACGGTCATATGATGAATTTAGTGTTTTACTATTTGTGTGCGTTTTGCGGCCTTAGTAGCAATTCCGGAAGATAAAACTTATACTGTAGGATTAGTGACCTTAGACCGAGCGAACGGTAAAAGAAAACTAATTTTTGGGGAGGGGCATCACGGTCATATGATGAATTTAGTGTTTTACTATTTGTGTGCGTTTTGCGGCCTTAGTAGCAATTAGTCATATGATGAATTTAGCGTTTTACTATTTGTGTCCGTTTTGCGGCCTTAGTAGCAATTCCGGAAGATAAAACTTATACTGTAGGATTAGGATTAGTTAGTATTAGTGACCTTATCGACAAAATCGATTTTTGGGGAGGGGCATCACGGTCATATGCTGAATTTAGCGTTATACCGTTTAGATGCGTTTTGCGCCCTTAGTATCAATTCCGGAAGATAAAACTTATACCGTAGGTTTAGTGACCTTAGATCGAGCAAACGATAAAAGAAAAACGATTTTCGGGGAGGGGCATCACGGTCATATGCTGAATTTAGCGTTGTACCGTTTAGGTGCGTTTTTCACCCTTAGTATCAATTCCGGAATATAAAACTTATACCGTAGATTTAGTGACCTTAGAACTAGTAAACGGTGAAAGAAAATAATTTTTGGAGAGGGGCACCACGGTCATATGATGAATTTAGCGTTATACTGTTTGTGTGCATTTTGCGGCCTTAGTAGCATTTCCGGAAGATAAAGCTTATACTGTAAGATTAGTGACCTTAGACCGAGAGGACGGTGAAATAAAACCGATTTTTGGGGAGGGGCCTCACGGTTATATGTTGAATATAGCGTTGTACTGTTTAGGTGCATTTTGCGCTTTTAATAGCAATTCCGAAAGATAAAACTTATACTGTAGATTTAGTGGCCTTAGGTCTAGCAAACGATGAAAAAAAAACAATTTTTGGGGGCATCATGGTCATATGCTGAATTTAGCGTTTTACTGTTTGTTTGCACCCTTTATGGCAATTCCAAAAGATAAAACTTATATTGTAGATTTAGTGACCTTAGCGTAGTGAAAGAAAAACAATTTTTGGGGAGGGGCATCACGTTCATATGTTGAATGTAGCGTTCTATTTTTTGGGTGGCTTGACTTTTCGTAGTAATTTTAGAGGTTAAAATTAACACTATATTAGTGACCTTAGGCCTAGCAACCGGTGAAACACGAACAGTTTTTGGGAGGGGCATCACAGTTTTATATTAAATTTAGCGTTTTATTGTTTGGGTGAGTTATGCGCCGTTAGTAGCAACTCGAGTGGTTAAAACTTATGCTGCAGATTTAGTGTCCTTATACACTACAAATAAATAGCAAAATATGTAAATTGATTTTGCAGTTAAGCAAGTAATATTTACATTTCAATAGCACGAAACCACTATGAGAGCCATTTTAAGGTATTTTAGAAAAATTTTTGATCAAGCCTCTTAATGTGAGAGGCCTTGTCATTCAATGAACGTTCAGAACTTCAGCTACATAAATATACATTGTTAATATTAGATATCCATTATTATAGCGATAAAACACGTTGAAAAGGGGGGAAGTTAAAAGCCAAAGAAGTTTATCAGTTTTTTTTCGGAATCTTTTCATAAAAAATGTTTAGCTCAAAAACTTGTATGGCGAAAAATATATAGTTGATAGCGTCGTTGTATAATGAGATGCATCCAAATTTAAAGTTTTTTAATCTTTACTGGGGCTAAGACTCTTTTAATAATCAACAAAAAAAAACTCAGGGTATTTTTGGGGGAACCACGAGCTTTAAAATTAGCGGTAATTTTTCACGGTTGCGGGTTTTCAATAATTTCGCAAGTCCGTAGGAGAAGGACTGTTAATAAATAAGTGAAATCATGTCATCAGTCATCAGGACATTTTACACGTTCTAGTCGGAAACAAAAAGAGATATCGAAAATCTGACTCACGGGACATGACAAAAAAGAAACTGTATAATTGCTTATGAATGTACCTAGCACGGCAGCCCAATTCTTGAAATAATTTTTTTTACGAATCTAATTCAAGATTTGGGCTCAGACTTCACGCTGAAAAGAGCAAGAAAACAAGAGACAATAGGAACCGGACCTTCTTCGAAATAAGAGACAGCAGGAACAAGAACTATTAGGAAAGTAATTCGAAGATCAATATATTAGCCTGATAGTAAAGTTAGAAAGTTAGGAGAGAATAAAAATTGAAGAAATGAAAAACGAAGCGGACACAAATGTTTAAGAAGTCAAAACAATTTAACACGAAATTTGAAGAATTTGACATAAAATTTGAAGAAGTTAATACAAAAACAAACATTAAGAATTTTGAAAAGAAACTATCACAGAGAATGCTAAGAGAGTACAGCAAACTAACTTTTAAGGCTTGTGTAGGACGACCAGTAACCAGAAGAGGAAACCTCCATCAATCGATGGTCAGTGTCCCTGGACAACTTATAAAGATCAATTCAAAGTAGCCGCAATCGCAAACTGGTGGCAAAATGACGAAAAGGTGCGAGCCTTAGTTATAGCTCTAGAGCTATTGCAGACTTAGTAGCTGGATTGGAACGAAGGTGTGTGGATGAATAGAATATTATTATAGAATATGCTAGAGTTATGTTGGCAGTGCAAAATTTTGCTCAAGGATTAAGAGATCCAGAAATCCAACAAATTGTAACACTAATCAACAACAACAGCATATGCTAGGCGCATATTAAGTAGTATTTTAAGACAAACCAAATGACAAGTCTCAAAAGTAGTAGTAAAAACGGAAGGAGGCATCCCAATAAGACACCACTTTTAAAAAAAAATTGTTAATCATCACTGCGTAAACTCCTAAAAAAATAATTATTCCGTTTTCCAGTGGATTCTAAACAAAAAACAATGGATGCCTAGCCCTAACCTACTTTAAACTGATAAAAAAATACACTTATCTGACGTTTTTTGAGTAATTATATTTTTAGGAAATTACGCAGTGGTTTTTAACAATTTTTTGAAAAATTTTTTCAACTTAGTGGCGGAAATTTTATGAATCAACCAAGTGCCATTTTGGTCACTAAGAAAGACTGAAGTACCAAATTATGTGTTGATAACTATGTGACAAAGGAAGACATTTATCTATCTATCTAAAATCGACGATACTTTGACTATATTAGCAGAATCATATTGATCTCCACATTGGATCTAAAAAGTGGCTATTGACAAGTTGGAATCGATGAAAAAGACAAAGAGAAAACAGCCTTTTCAACTGGTAACGGCTTGTATCCTATTCAAAACTTGTGTTGTAGCAGATAATATTTAACCATGAAAATAAAAATACTCAGCACATTTTTATATTTCATTTTGCTTAGTTAAATTGGGAAGAATTAGAAACTTAAGTGACAATCCATAAGTGGTTTCTCTGGAAATCAAGAAGGTACTTAATTTTGGTCTATGGGTCGATATTTGAATTTTATTGTAAGCTTGGTCAGTAAGATTAAGTTCTACAGAAAATGAAGTACATTTCTGTTCCATTCTAGAATTTGAAAGTTTTTTTTTACAAAATAACATTCTGTAAAAACTGGACTTCATCTTTTACCAAAAACATCAACAAATACTTATCACTTACCGGTATATATTTTTTTAGGTGTCAGTAATTGTGGCAACAATTGCTTTTGGTATGGGCATCGATAAGCCCGACATAAGGCTCATCATTCATTATGGGACGTCTAGTTCTATTGAGGGATATTACCAGGAAGTTGGAAGGGCGGGTAGAGATGGTTTACCTGCTAAATGTGTGGTTTTCTGGTCAGCGAAGGACTTTGTGACGCATTCCTTTCTTAGGTAAATATGATTACATATGTATTGATCGACTTTTAGTGATGAACTACTCAAACTATTCATTAATTGCTTTGAAGTCATCATAGACTTTCGGAAATGCTAAACCGTAATGTGCCGTACTACACACGGTTATTTTGCGATCTATAAGCGTTTCTAGACGAAACTCCCAATTGTGGGCATTAGGTGTACTCTTCTGCTTTGTTCTTTCAGCGGCGGTTAAAGCCAAACTAAAATGGGAAATATTAGTTCCAGAAAGCGCCACACACACACCCACCCACACACAAAACGTAGTACTCTGGGGACTAATTCTTGAATTTTGAGAAAATGATCGTTTGGGAGCGTTCATATCCCTCATTACGACCAATTAGAAGGTTCAGAAGTTTTACGGTATATGCGCAAAGTTGACTCGATTATGGTTTTTTAAAAGGACGCAATACTTATACGCCTTTTACGCCCCCACTATGATAATAACCCAACAGAATAATCAAAACTCGCCTTAGAACTCCGACCAAGTGGTGATTGCGGGTCAATCAAAGGAACATATTATATTGCATTATGTAGGTGTTTAAATTGGGTTAGCTTAATGTGTATGAAAATCAATCCTACTAATATTCAGAAGCTCTCGGATTTGCCGCCCCAAGTAAATTTTAACTGGTTGCGTCGGGCCAAATTCGTTCGGTTGGCTGCCAAGGAGAGTAGAGTTGTTGTCAAAATCATGGCATAAATGTGGCGCAGGCAAACATTTTGAATTCTGTTGACAAAAATTGTTCAAAATTAGGAAGACATGTGTGTACCTGCTTACCCCCTTCCTGCCTTCCTTACGAAGGTTAGCACGGCAGCCTATCTTAGAGAGTAGTTCCTCCTCTTCTATTGTGGGGGCACCCCACGTCTGCTGCCTCAATCTGGCGTACCCGTCACACTCTCCTATCAGGTGCACCGCTGATTCCTCTGCCCACCCACATGCTGGGCAGGCGAAGTCGTTCAACACTGATGCATGTCAAGTGCTTGCGCAGTCGATTATGTCCCGTGAGCATTCCTAGTAACAATCCAATGTCCTTGCGAGTTTTTCCCAGGAGCCATTTAGTTCTGGCTGCGTCTGGTCCACTCACGAACAGTTTGGACTGTCTGAACTCTCGTTCTTCCCTCCAGGACGACTTCAGTTGATCGCTCGCCCATTTATTGAGTTCGCTCTGCACCTGTTTTCTTGTGATTCCCAAGAGCGGTTCCGGGACCCACATCAGTGTCACCCTCTTGTCTTCAGCCAATGTCTGTAGCGCGTTAACGCACTCTTCCACTAGGCTTCTAACAATTTTTGGTGAACTAAGAGCCTTGAGGGCAGCCGGGCTGTCGGAACATATGCAAATGTCCCTCCTGCCTCTGGTCTCTGAAAGACCGTAGCGTGCTCGCCAAGCGGGTAGCTTTCTTGAACCTCTAGGTCTTCCGCATACACTCCTGCGCCTGGCTGACAGTTTTGATCCGTCAGTGTAGTAGACCGTCGCATCTCTGCTTAATTCGTTTCGGAATTCTTCTGTCTGCTACCAATCCCGTTCAGGTATTGTGACTTTGTACTTTTTGTCAAACCTCCATAGTTTCGAAGGAGTCTCTACTGGCATCTTTAGAAGAGGCAACTCTTTTGTTACCAGTTCCTCGATTGACAGATGACCCACTTTTTCCCCTCTGCACTTCCATAGGCCCTTGTCTCTCAGTCGTAGGTGCGTCGCCATCTCTTCCTTCTTGATTCAAGTTGAAATTGAGGGGAGACCTAAGATGGTTTCTAGGGCTCTAATGGGGGTAGTCCTCATTGCGCCTGTTATTCCCCTGCAGAAGAGCCCCTGCAGGCTCATGAGCTTTCTGAAAGTGGTCAGTTTTTCTACTACAGGCCACCAGACCACTGACCCATATTGGATTCTCGGTCTTATGATGGCCTTGTATAACCAGTATAGGTTCCTGGAGGTGATCCCCCAGGTTCGACCGACCACTCGGCGCAACTGCCTCATTGTTGCCTGGACTTTCTCAGTCATTTTGGCAACATGCTGCCTCCCCTTGTCCAGTATGACTCCCAGATACTTAAGCTCTGATACTAAAGTTATGGGTCTGCCGTACATTATGGGAGCTCTGAAATCCTCTAGTTTCCTTTGGAGTTGGAACGTATCCCAGAGCTACGCTGGCCCTAAACACTCTCTTCGTGTGAGGAAGTAGTGCCCCCAGGCCTCGCTGCAGCAGTGCCGGAAAGATCCCATCTGGACCTGGTGACTTGTACGGACTGAACTCGTTTATTGCCCAGGATATTGTATCATCCGTGACTACGCGGTCTGCCAGCTCCCAATTCGGCGTAGGTGTAGCTGGCATTCGCTCGTCGTGCGGATCTCCACCCCCCGGAAAATGTACCTCCAAGAAGATGTCTCAGTGACTCCTCTACGGAGTTGGTCCAAGTTCCGTCTTGCCTCTTGAATGAACTTAGGGTTTGCCTAGTTTCGTTGCTCAAGATTTTTGTCCTTCAGCGCTCTCTCTTGCAGCGTCTTACCTCTTTCTTGAACTCTCTCCTAGCCTCCTTGTAATCATCCCAAGTTCCCTCGTCTATTTTTGTCATCGCCTTGTTGAGGGCCTGCTTGGTTTTTCTGCGAAGTCTGTTGATCCCGCTGTTCCACCAAGGTACCCTCCGTAAAGGCTCGGGCTTTAGGGGACATGCCTCTTCGAAGCTGGCCAAGATTGCCTGCTCCAGATTGGTCACCTCTTCTTCTAGACTCTCCTTCGTGGTTATGTCAGCTCCTACAGTTTCCTTCCTTCGATCTAGTACCGCTTGGTAGCTTTTCCAGTTCGTGGATCGTGGATTCCTTCGATGACCTCCTTGGTAACTCTCCAGTCGACGATGTCTTGAAGTAATTCTCTTGAGACCAACGTTATATCAATAACTTCCTCCCGGTCCTTATTAACCAACATGGGCTCCCTACCTCTGTTCGTGATTTCCAGATTTGTCGTGGTTAGAAACTCGTAAAGGGCTTCACCCATTGGATTGATGTCACTGCTACCCCACACTACGTGGTGGGAGTTCGCGTCACATCCGATAATCACCGGCAATCGTTTTCCCTCCGCAAATGCCATGACCCGCGCTAATTCCTCTGAAGGAGGTGAATGTTCGCTATCGTATGGAACGCGCTACAAACTACAACCTTAATCCTATTGTCTCTTACCTTGACTTCTAAGAGCGCTGCCGCCACGTCTCGTGTCCTCAGTTGTGGTAATGCTACCGCAGTGAGGTCCCTCGATGTTAGGATACAGCTTCTTGTTGGTTCTTCCTCCTTGTAGCCGGTGCTGCCTAGTCCCCCTACTTTTCTTGCTATAACATAGGGTTCTTGTATCAAAACAATCTGCGGGGCGTTATTTGCAGCCTGCGCTCCGACTAACTAAGCAGTCGGACCGACGCTTTTATGCAGATTGATTTGACTTACACGTATCGCCACCATGTCGGGGATGTTATGGAGCGCAGGGAACCCCCTACTCAAATTGAAATTTAAATTCAAATGCTCTTTATTAACATCAATTATTTTACAAGTCGTACTCTGACCCCTTGGGGGCAGATGAACCCTTCTTCGCACCCTTTCCAGGCCGACGGGCGGCCGCGCTATACGAGCGCGATCTCGACACCGCGAGGGTCACAAACTCGAAGCACAGATGCCAGTCGACTCTGTCCAGGTACTGGATCGTGTCCACGCCCACCATGAAAGTCAGACGCCAGACTCCCGGTCCTCCCGTCGTCTCCAGATGCCTCCACTGTCCAATGTCCAGCGGCCGGTTCTGGAGCGCCAGGAATTCCAGTAATCTGGCGACGTCTACCTCTTCTTTTGATCGGATCTAAAATCCGATCCTCTCCGGCCAGGGGGCCTGATCAGCCCTTATTGGGCTAAAGACGCTGCCCCCGACCGACCTGGTCCAATAACCAGTCTGGTGGCCGCCCGGCGCCCTCATCGCCCTAAGCAGCTCAAGGCGTATCTCGGCCACCTCTGCCTCTTCGTTTGCCGTTCGCCCTATTGGAGCGGAACACTACCTTCAGAGCCCTAGATCCCCGACATCCCCGACTCTCGCCTTGAGGGGGTTCGGCCTCCGCGAGTGATTCTTCCGTGCTCAGGTCCCCCCTGAATAGTTGGGACGTGTGCACGGCTTCTTCGCTCTGGGTTATTTTGATCGAACCACCTCTCGGCTTCTTTCGGTTCAGCGTGCCCTATGCCAGATAGGGTACATCTGGGTTCCCTGGGTTTCCGAACTTCTGCTCTTTGGCGCTTTTGGTAGATTGGCGATCGCCGCCTTCTTTGCCAGCCATTTGGCTGTTTTAAGGTTATCCCTCTTCTCAGGTCCTCGAGAGGCCTGACCCTTGTTTTTCGGCGCCCCGGTGCCGCCGGTGTTGGCCGTTATGTCGCGGGCTTTTGTGCCTTGACTCACCCTTCCGCCAGTCGGCGGCTTGGGAGCCTCTGGGGGGGGGGGCAGCCTTGCTGCCGGATGAGAGTGCGGGATCCCTTTTTTGGTCCCCGGTCCCCTCACCGGCCGCCCGGCTGCTCTCCTCTTGCTGGGCCATCCACTCGAGTTTTTTGAGTTTGCGGGACTCTATGCCTCTTGTTTTTCTCCGCGTTCCTCCGCCCTTTCTCGTTTGGCGAGTCCGACGTGACCTCGGCTTTCCCGTTACCAGGTTTTGGTCCGCCCTCGGTTCCCCCTTTGGGTTTCTGGGCCGGCTCGGCCAGAGATTCCGGGTCGGCATCAGACTTGCTTTTTGGCGCGTCTTCTGTCTTTCCTTCCTCCGTACTGGCTTCACGAGTCCTTTCTCCCTCCGAGTTCCTCTCGGGCTTTCCCTCACCCAGCTTCGAGTCCACTTCCATCTCGTCGGCGGAGGATCGCAGAAGCTCTTCCTAGTTGGGTCCATCCTCCTCAGCGAGTGGTGGGGTAGGGTAGGGGGTTCTCTCGCTCCTCTTTGTCAGTGCACTTTCCTCTTTTCCACTCATGTTCATATTCATCTGAAACAAAGAAATAAGGGGTTTATGTGTGTACGGTTGTGTCTGCATGATTGAGCGTGTGTAAAAGATGATGCTTGGTAGTGTCGTCCACCCCGGTTCCCCGCCAAACCTACCAGCTGATTCCGCACACTTAACCGTCGACGGCCGTAGTTAAGAGCCCCCCCAAAGCGCACAGCGCTCCCCTTCCAGTTACCAACTGCACTACTGTTTCGCTTGGAGATTTTCACCGAGTGTCCGGGGCAGCCCCCTACGTTGGTTAGACAAGGGTGGGCCTTGTCAGTATATCAATCCGGTAACACAATAAGAAGCTTACTAGGAAATCCCAAGGATAAAACTACAGTTCTAGAAAAAAGTGGAATTTACGAAATTAGTTGCATGGATTGTGACAAAAAATATGTTGGCCAAACGAGACGCTCTATTTAAACACGTTTTAAAGAACACTTAGCACACTTAAAATGCGGAAGAACAGAAAAGTCAAGTGTGGCCGAGCATGCTTTTGAAAACAATCATAGATTCACATTAGATAACCTAAAACTTCTAAAAAGTGTACCAAACAAAAGACTTTTGAATGCATATGAAAGTATGGAAATCATTAAATCCAGAAATAGTTTAAATAAAGATAGAGGACCCATCCCGTTTAGTACACTTTATTCTTTGGTTGGGAGATAGGATTAACAATCGTGATCAATCACAATTTATTAGTCTTATCTTCGCCCACTAAAGGATTGTATATAAGATAGAGCGTAGATTAATTTAGTTCATTGTTTATCGTCTCCTGATGATGCTAACGTTGTTAGCGAAACGCGCGTCGAGTGCAAAAAAGTGTAGTTTTGGTTTGTGGAAAACAATCATAATTTTGTTTTAGTGCAAGCAAAGGTTCCAAATTCCCAACATAGAAGGTATCACTTATCTAAATTGGTTATAAGATAAAAAAGTTATACAAATTTTAAAGCTTTTGCCTCATTGACAAAAATCAAGTCCAGGGTCGCACACAAATTTTTCGCAGGGGGAAGGATTTTTGTCTATAAAAACAGCCAAAAATTTCGAAAATCAGCCGATTGGCTTCAAAGTTAAAGCGCGCTCAAAAGGTGACACATTTTTTGGCCCACCCTATATATCACTTATTTTATGTATTGAATCTTTTTTGTACCAAATTAGTCGTTCTCGCTTAGTTGTATTTCAAGAGTTTTAAATAGAAAACTTCAATTTTTTTAAGAGCGGAATTATCTGTCGAAAACCAATCAAGGAAAGCAATGATGGCCGACTTAATGCACGACTATCTAACCACCACAAACTGTCGACGTCATTTTATTCTATCTCACTTCGAAGACAATGAGAATGTGTCGGTTCAACATCCAACCAATTGTTGCGACAACTGCGACAACAAAGATAAAGTAGTTGATACCCAGCAATACGAAGGGGTCAATAAAGATGGAATGTATGATTTTACTGAAGATGCAGTGACTTTTCTGTCTGCCGTTGCTGCTATTGCGGGAAAATTTGGTAATTTTTTTATGTTTCAATAAATTAATCTATACAGGGTCATTCAAAAGTTAGAACTTTTTTTAAGTGAGGGCTTCCTGAGTCGAGGCTTCCTGAAACTTTCTGCAATTAAAAATGAGACGGTCCTGTGTTTACAGAAAGTGTTCAAAGTGCAACCAGTTTGTCGTAATTGTTTCTCTGTGTCAATCGAATGTTTATAAACCCAACTCTTCATGTAACCCCACAAGAAAAAGTCGCAAGGATTTAGATCCAGAGATCTTGGTGGCCATATCTAAAAAAATCTATGTACTTAAGCTTTTCGTTTTGTTACATTAGCGCTCGTAAAAAATCCAAGGAAATCTTGAGATTTTTATAGTGTCAATTTTGAAATTGAACCCATAATATAACAGTTTTTTCTTTTTAAAAAAACCTAAACTTTTAAAATTTGGATAGTTAGTGGGGAAGATATAGGTAATCAAAAAAGTTAGGTTTTTATGAAATACTTTATACACACTATTTCTTTGCTGATTTTATAAAATAGTGTATATATTATACAAATGTGTTTTTCCAACCACACAATACTTACGTACCTAAAAAATTTCTTAAAAAACACAGTCAAATAATATAATAATAATAATTTATAAAGATCTTTTATTGATCAAAAGTAATTTCCGAAAATCTCATTTTTTTTTGTTTTTCTGTTTTGCATTTTAATTTTTATTAAGTAGTGTATTTATTCTCCATGCAAATGTATTTTCTTCAATAATTTACAAAAAATACGAAATCAAATTAAATTTCAAAAGTTTCAAAAAATTCTAGTTTAATTTTTTTTAAATTTTCCTATTATACAGCAAAAAATTTCAGCTGCGACGCTATAACACATTGACTGTTACAATTTTGGTGTAATTTTAAGCAATTTTTGTAAGCGGAATTTACGTGTGAAAAACGACATTTTTTGTATATTTTTTACACAATTTTCGACTGCGGTGCATTTATGACATGTTCCATAACTGAGACAAGATCCCATCCCAACTCCCTTGGCAGATAGCCCAACCCATTTTTTAAAAATATTTCATAAAAAAGTGAAGATCAATATTTTTGAAGAATGTTCGGCTTAAATTGCAAAAAATTTGTTACAATCAGTTTTTGTCAAGGTTATTTCAAACGTGTAAAAAATTGCACTTTTAGTTTAAATTTTGTCTGTGGTGCATTTATGAAATCATTTTAGCAAGAAAGCTAGTTTTTATTTAATATATCATGAAAAACGCAAAAAATATCAAAATTTTCGAAGAATGTTGCATGAACTGCAAGAAGTTCTGCCTACGGCGCTATGATATTAATGATTGTCACAACTTTAGTTTAATGACAAATTTTTGTCAACAAGATTTGGAACGTGTTAAAAATGGCAATTTTAGAATAATTTTCCCAAAATGTTCATACACAGGTAATTTTTTGATAGGTTTTTTTTTCGTACACACCGATCGAACCCAACAACTGTTATAAATCCCCGCTTCCTCTTTGAAATTGGCTGTATCCGCCCCTGTATTTTTACAAGCTTTTATTTAACTTCACTCGTATGTATATATATTTGTTGTTTGAAGCTGGTGGTGGAGTTTCGAATCTTCCATTGTCTTTATTTTTACTTTTTCACAACGTTTCGAATGCTTACGGATCTGCAGTCGTCATCAGGTAAATACTAAATTGTCTATTTTTACTTTTTCACAACGAATGTTTATGTATTCATGTGAAAAAGTAAAAAAATAAAGACAATGGAATTTCGAAACTCTAGTTACTCTCAAGTATATATATTTGTATGTAATGAAATCTTGTAGCTTAATTTTGACCAATTTCCACATATCCGATCGGCTACAAATTTGGCATGCTTATATAGTTACGGTGACAACACAATAATAGAGTGTGATGAAATTGACAGCTCTTCCCTACTCGAAGGGGGTGGAGGGGGTACAGTTGATTTGGTTGAAGTTTGGTGTGTTTGGGGATGGTAATAACGAATTTCTAATCAGATTTTGAATATTCTATATGGCGGGTTAAAAGTGGCCGATTCCACATATCCGATCGGCTTTAAATTTGGAATGCTTATATACTCACTATGATAACACAATAATATAGTGTCACGAAATTGACACCTCCCCCCTACTCGAAGGAGGTGGAGGTGGTACAGTACTGGCCGATTGTGCGTCAAATTTTCAAATCAATTTTGACGGATTTCTACTTGACCGGTTGCTCTCACCCGTTCTCAGCTTCTTTAGATGAAAGCATTATATTTATCATTCGAATAGAAGAGGAATTTAGTTCTTTTGTAGTTCAGAAAGATTATTTTCTACTTTTTAGTGCATATATTCTCATAACTAAATAAAAAGGTCAAATAATGACATTAATGTCCTTTGTTATAAATTAAAACAATATCCACTAATTCGATTGAATAGAAATGAATAGTTTTATGTCATTTTTGAGAACAAAATCACTAAAAAAACGCACCACAACTCGACGTGACATTCAAAACTGAATCAGCTAATATTGCATAGTTTGTTTACTTTCTGTGCTTCGATACGGAGATAAGATCGGTGCGGGCAACACACTTGATTGCTTGATGATTGTGTTTTTGTTTTTTGATTGATTGATTCGTTTGTGAGTGTGCCAGTATGGCACTGTCCACTGCGACCACTATTGGGTCAATTGTGGCTCACTTTTAACATTTTTTGTTGCTACAGAATATCCAGCCCCTTAAAGAGGCTCTCAACTGGCTTTGGTCAAACATCATTCAGATCCAGTCCGTTGATCTGTGGTTTACCGAAGATACGTTGACGCGGACGTGCAATGTCCGGACATTCACCCAGCACATGGCCGTTTCATCATACTCCATGCAGAGTCTACATTCGCTGTCCTCACTTAGACCCATTCTATGTAATGGTACTTTCAGCCTGCAGTGTCCGATGTATAGATCAACCATTGTCCGGATGTCCTGCCTGGTGAGCTCAATGAGTTTCCCGGCCCTCTTCCTACAGGGTTCTGTAATGAACTCTTTGAAATGTGCTAGTCCCGGCAATTCTCTCCGGTATTGGTGGAACTTGTTTTCCAACCAACCTGAGGGAGCAGTGTATGCTATTCCAAGGGCTGGTTCGGGACCAAAAAGACGGCAGAGGCCGCTTCGCGCGCCAGCTGGTCGGCAGTCTCATTTCCCCGATGCCCAGAATGTCCCGGAATCCATACCAGCGACACAGTGTTTATTCGCCCTAGGGTATCCAGTGTGTCCTGGCAGCTCTTAACGGTTCTCGATAAGCACCTATAGAATTCAAGAGCCTTAAGGGCCGCTTGACTGTCGGAGAGTATCTTTATTGATCTGTTGCGCCAGTTATGATCTATCATCCAACGTGCGCTCATATCAATGGCGAAGAGTTCTGCCTGGAAAATTGTAGCCATTCGTCCAAGACTACGTATAATCCTGATATTTTTCCGGCTGCAATAAGCTCCGGATCCAACGCCTGAAGGCATTTTGGATCCGTCAGTGTACCAGCAGCTATCTTCACTTGAGAAACTTATTCGGTTTGACGTCCAGTCCTCCCTATCTGGGAGAATAGTGTTGTATAGCTTTTTGCGGTTTACTGTTGCGGGCATTAGATCCGGTAGCAGCCCTAGAATGCAGTGGCTTTCAATTTCCCGCGTTAAAGGGTTTGGTACTACTTGACTTGCCCTGTCACCCCATTGCTTGGCTATGATTCTGTAGGTTGCCTTCATGGCCTCTTTCTCCAAGACAAGGTGTAGAGGAGGAAGGTTTAGGAGTGTGTTTTGGTTAGGTAGTTTGTCTATAAGCTTCAATGTTCAGTCAAAGGCGAAGAAAATGTTTTAGCACATTTTTGGTTATTTTTTTAGAAATACTTTTGAACAAACACCACCAGTACCAGGAATCACGTCTTTCATTTTTATACATAAGTTGTGACACGTCGATTTAGTTTTCTAGGGGAACACTTTTTGATCATGAAACTTTTTTAGCACCCGCCACCTTCGAGGGGTAAACTTTACCCCTATATTTTGAATAGGAAAAGTGGGTCGAGCGATACCTTGTTTTGAAGGTCTTTCAAATGCCTTCACAAAAGTATTAAAATTTTAAAAATGCAGCGATTAATTTCCGAGATAATCAATATTTTAAAGTTGCGTGGACCAATGCAAAAATATTTTTTTGTGAAATTATTTGATTTTGTTCTCATTAATAGTACATTTTATTTTTTCTTCTGGGATACATTCCTACGAGGGTGGAAATAATTTACCTGTACAATTTGACCTTACTTTAAAAGTGAATATCTCAAAAACAAATCGCCGGATTTTTAAAATTTTAATTCAAAACAAGGTATTACTCAACCACTTACACAGTTAGAGTTCTTTATTGTTCTCTAGAAATACATTCCAGAACAAGAAGTTCTGTAGCCAAAAGGAAAAAAAAACAAAATGATTGTACTAGTCTACCTAAGATTTAAAAAAAATTAGACTTAATAAAATAAAATTCGTCTTTAAAAAAAAAATAAAAATTGTTTTGTAAGTTTATTCATTCCGTAAAATAGCACGGATCCTTAATATTTCCGAGAGTGTGCTGTATATTTCTTTCGCTAATTCGGGTGTGAGGTTATCTAAGAGCCTTAAAAAATGTTGTATGCTTTTATTCAGATGAGGAGACCTAAAGCATGCATATAATGGACATTGAGACAAAATGTGTGGAAGCGTTTCTTTCGTAAACATTTTGCAAACAGAGCTTACTTCACTTAAATTGATTCTGTACGTGCATTTCCCATACGTAAATTGGCAAAATATATTGTGACTTTTGATGTGAAGAGGGATCCTGAATGTCAGATAACTGGATGGATGTCGAGAGAGTTGATGTTGTGAGTAGAATACTGTGTAAGTAGACATAGATGAAACCAGGACATCAAAATTATGATATTTTTCTTTAGATGTTTGTAGTATTATGGGAATTTGTTTTTTAAGAGTTTGATATGTGAAGTTGTCTTAGTTCTCAGTAAAACCTAGATCAATAAATTTGTTTTTAATTTGTGAGACCCAGTTATAAGATGAAGCATCAAGCGGTTTCAACCTTAAAAAACATTGTTTGGGAGGAAATTAAGAGCTGACTTTAGGATAAAATATGATAAGGGGGTGGTTCCCCAAGTAGGTAAATAGCCAGAGAGACTATTAAGTACAATGGAATTAAATAGGGTGATTTGAGTTTGCCATGAATTCTTTTTCGATTGTGTTAACAGTCCCATAACTGATCCTGTTGCTTGCGCGCATTTTTGCACCGCATTTTCGGACATTTTTCTAAATAACCCCGAAGTGCTAAATGTTACCCCTAGATATGTAAATGTAGTTACAGTTTCGAGATGGGAGTTAGTAAAAGTAAAGTTATATTTTGTGACGTTTCCACATCTGGAAAAAATCATAATTTTCGTTTTATTTAGATTAACTGTTAAATGGTTTATTTCAGCATATTTGTAAAGGGTATCTAAATTTTTTTTGAAGAACCACTTACACGAGCTAACTTGGAAAAACTACGGTAAGAACGCGATTAAGAGGCAGACTCTGAGAGCATTTTGTCTCATGGGCACAAGTGCCGATATCTACGGGGAGCTTATTATTTCATGCTTATGATGACTGATATGGGCAAAAAAGCATCAATTCCCCATGACAATGCTCAATTTAAAAGTGTCATTTATTTTGACACCTGTCGAACCATATCAACATGGAGACAACTTTTTAAATACTCGGTGTGCGACCTTGTCGAGGTAATGTTCCCCTCAGTTCTTTAAAATCTAACAACTGAAGTTTGTTTCATCATTCGTAGAAACATCTTTTACTTCACTGATAGTTTTGTCTGTGACAGTTAAGACAAGCTGTAAAAGTTTTCATTTGGTTATTTCTTAGAGTGGAAATAAGGTGCACATATGCTCTATTTAAAATCGCAAAATCACAATTCATGTATTTCCTATTTTGACAGAGCTTGACAGGTGACAGTGGTTTTCCCCATGACAGTAAATGAGAGTTCACTGTCACTTGTCAGAGTAAAAAGAAGGTATTCGCTTTTCCAAGAACTTATTGATGGTTTCTTTGCCCATATCGGCAATCATAAGCATGATAATAATAAGCTCATCTCAAACTGTAGATATCGGCACCTGTGCCCATGAGGCATAATGCTCTTAAAGACTGTTCCAATAACATACTGAAATGGCGTCGAAATCCCTCTGAGATTCAGTTTCCATTTATATTGTGCTTGATTCTTTCCCCGAAGACACCCTTTTTGTAAAATTTTGTAGCACAGGTAAGTTTGAAATTATTGCTTTGATTTATATCATTTTAGGAATGGAAAGATATATACTATTTCTAAAGGGCTCAAAAAATGTCAAGGTTTATGATCACTGGAAAAAACACAAATTGTATGGTTCCGGAGCCCATAAGTCAGATACCTGGTGGAAGGAAATATCAAATCTTATGATACAGGAAAAGTTGCTTGTTAGAAAAATGAATCGAGGCGAAGGTTTTGCATTTGCTTCATTTAGCGTCAGCGCCTCGGGGATGAAATTTTTGAATGATGCTACAAATAATGGTTTTAAGCTGTCAAGGAAACCATCTAAACCTTTCTTGGAGCTGCTCAAAAAACATAATTTACCAAGTACCTCTGCAACAGGTTGGCTGGCAGTTGGCAGTTCTAAAGTTGATATTGGATCTTTTAGATCAAAATCGGTAAGATTGTTATTTTTAAAGCAGTTTGATTTGTGGGTTGTAGGAGTGGATATAAGAAAACACTTTGATATTTCGGTGACATTTCGTGACCAGGTATTGTCACTTTTTCAAGCCCTGGGAACAAATATGACTTAATTAAAAAAAAAAAAATGAAATAAAACAAACCAAACCAAAAAATTGTACATTGGCCAATGTAAAAAAAAATCTTGGTGTATATATATTTGTTTTATTAATTTTTTTTTAATAAAGTCATGTTTGTTCCTAGGGCTTGAAAAAGTGACAATACCTGGTCACGAAATGTCGCCGAAAAATCAAAGTGTTTTCTTATATCCATCCCTACAACCCACGAATCAAACCGCTTTAAAATGCAAGAGGACGACCCGTATAAAAATTGTTATTTTTCATTTTTATGTCGCGATTTTTTTTAATACCAAAGCCTTAATTATACTTATTCCTTTTTAGTACAGGCAATAAGAGTTTTAAAAAGAAAAAAAAGTTGAAACAGCTATTTTTTATGCCAATATGTTCAGAAGACCCTTTGTTTTAAGAAACCGTTTAGTCTCTAGCTGCGCGTTAAATACGGTTAAGGGGGACTAAATCAGACTTTTGCAAATATCTCAAAAACTAAGGTTTCTAGTGAAAAAAGCCAATGAAGACTTTTTAAGGCAGTTAAAATTGATTCAAATTAACGAAGTTATTGGTACAACCCAACCCGACGCCACTGTGTTTACTCTAAAATAATAGTATTGGATTTTTCATACATTTTAAAACAATGCTTTAAAATATGTTGTCACAAACTTGCTGTTTGACATGCGAAGTGATAACATGATTTCGAGAACAAACTCAAGCAAGCCGTTTCAAACCCTGCTCAACTGGGAAAATAAAACGGAATACTGATTTAAAATGGGAAGTTGATATATGGTATACTGATAGATCCAAAATGGACAGTGGGACAGGTGCAGGAGTATATGGCCTAGCCCCGCGATTCAACTGGTTTGCTCCACTGGGGAATCACACCACTGTATTCCAAGCCGAAATACATGCAATCGAAATGTGCCTTCGGGAGGACCTGAGAAGGAGATATTCTAACAAGAATATCACGATCTTCTCGGACATCCAAGCGGTAGTAAAAGCCTTAGCATGTCAACAAATAAATTGCAAAGTGTGGAACTGCCTACAGCTCTTAATAACCCTAGCCAATCACAACAAGGTAACACTTACGTGGGTGCCGGGGCACACGGGGGTGACTGGCAATGTAAATGCAAATATCCTAGCTAGGAGAGAATCTGAAAAACAGTTCATAGGACCTGAACCTGTATTCTTTTTCTTCTTCTTCAAGTGCCATGCTCTCTTCGAACGTTGGCTATCATCAGTGCGATATGCACCCTGTCTACTGCTTTTCGGAAAAGTGTCATAGTACTAACACCATACCATTGTCTAAGATTTTTAAGCCATGATATCAGTCTACGACCTGGACCTCTTCTGCCTTCAATTTTGCCTTCTATGATCAATTTTAAAAGTTTATATTTGTCATTTCTCAAAATATGGCAAAAATATTCAAGTTTTCGTTTTTTGATGGTAAATAAAACTTCAAGCTCTTTATTTATTTATTCTAAGGAGAACATCCTCATTAGTTACTTGGTCTATCCAAGATATCCTTAGTATTCTACGATAACACCACATCTCGAATGCCTCTAACTTTTTGCACATGGCCTCAGTCAGTGTTCATGCTTCCATGCCACAATATAAGATGCTAAAAACATAACACCGAAGCACACGAATTCGGAGAGTGGTATTAAGAGCGCGACTACACAACACTGATTTCATTTTGATAAAGGATGATCTGGCCTGCTCAATTCTTGCACGAACTTCTTGCATGTTGTCCCAGTTCTCATTGAGAAGACAACCCAAGTATTTGTATGAATCCATGCGTTCGACTTGCTGCCCATTTACTTCTAATATGCCTCGGATGTTCTTTTCCTTGGATATGACCATCCATTTTGTTTTTCCAACATTTAAGTTAAGCCTGAATTGCGAACTTTTGGCAGCAATTTGATGTCTGTTATTATGACAGTGTCGTCGGCATATCGTATGTTGTAGATTTTTATGCCGTTTATGGTCAGACCCTCTTCGCAGTTATGAAGTGCATTCTCTATTACTTTTTTACTATAGATATTAAGCAACAGCGGAGACAATATACAACCTTGGCGTACTCCTCTTCGGACAGTTGGCCATCAACCTTTATTTGAGCAGTCTGATTCCAGTATAGATTAGTGATTATCTTTGGATCTCGGTCATCCAGACCAACTTCTTTTAGCGATTCTATGAGCTTTTCGTGTTGGACTCGATCAAATGCTTTTTCATAATCTATGAAACAGGCATATACTGGCACCGACACATCCCTAGACCGCTTAACTAAGACTTGAATGCCACACAAGGCCTCTTTTGTCCGAACCCACCACGAAATCCAAACTGCGTGTCGCCCATAAAGGATTCGCATTTCCCATAAATTCTTTTGTGGATAATCTTTAGAAATATTTTTAACATATGGCTCATCAGGCTGATTAGGCAGTAATCACTACACTTCTTTGCTAAATGTTTTTTAGGCAGCGTAACAAAGGTTGATTTTAGCCAGTTAGCAGGGATTTTGCCGCTACGATAAATCAAGTTAAAAAGTTTGACCAACGTATTTAGCGAATCTTCGTTTTTTATTAGCTTTAAAACCTCAGTGTATACTTCGTCTTGCCCTACCGCTTTTCTATTTTTAGCTGAAGATATTGCGTGTTTTACTTCCTGTGGTGTTTATTTATGCCTTGGTTCGAAAATTCTTCTGTCTGTTCGGATCGGTTATCGGTAAAGAGATGTTCTATGTAGCTACACCATTCTTTTAGTTTTGCTTTGGTATCCGCTATGATTTTACCGTGATTGTTCACAAGGATTCCAGCTTTTCTTTTTTTTAATAATCCGGCCGCTTCCTTTATGCGTGTCATGTTTAACATCTAGATCTTCTATTTCTTGACATTGCTGTGTTATCCAGCTGCCTTTGTTGACCTTGTCTTGTTTTTTATTGCTCTATTGATTTCATGATATTGATCGCTGCCTTTTTTATTGCGTCTTTTATCCATCAACTCTAGGATTTCATTGGTCATCCAAACTTTTCTTTTATTTCTTGTTTCATCCTTGCCTAAGAGTGTTGTGCTTTCGACTATGGCACTTTTAACCTTTGTCCAGGTCATTTCTGCATCTTGTTCGGTAGACTCATTAATATCTTTAAGCTTTTTGTTAAGTTCGACTTTAAGTTTAGTTGCTATCATGTTATCTTGAAGTTCGTCCAACCTGGGTCTGGGTTTGTTATTTGGGGGACGATTTTCTTGGCGGTTAATTTAATTTTCGCCACAACGGGATTGTGATCTGAGCCTACGTCTGCGTCAGGATAAGTTTTTGCAGATTCAATAATGTTTTTAAATCGTTTATTAATTAACATAAAGTCTATCTAGTTTATAACAATCCTATGAGGAGTGTCGGATTTAGAAGTCCCAAGTATAAAAGCGTCTAGCTGGAAGTTTAAAGAAAGTATTTGATATGATAAAATCCCATTTTCTGACAGAATTAAAAAAGGTAATCTCCACGGTCATTTGATGTACCAAGACTGTACCTTTCAACAATGTCTTCTCTTGGGGGCGTTTCTGTATTCGGTATACCAAAAACCTCAATATGTGGCCTCCTAGAAAGGTGGGCCAGAAACAAACACAAATTCGATTGGAACCAGACACCAGGACAACAACACAGCAAAGCAATGGTGAAATGTCGATCGGCATCACTGGCCGAGGAGATACTTAAGCTCTCGAGAGGTCAGATTGGAATAGTGACAGGACTCTTAACCGGTCACTGCACACTGAGGAAGGACTGGGGCTTGCACAAAATGGGAGTTTTCCAGGAATAACCCATTTGTAGTCTGCATGATGAGGACAAATCATCTTTGAGTGACCGGCACTTAACTACTAGAGAACTCGTCACCTTCTAGAAAAGGCATCTTCTCAGGAGGGAGGCTCTTAGAGGACACTTGTAAAGAGGGTTATTGTGACCTCCCTGTAAACTTAACTTTCATGTAATTGTTAATTTTTATAAGGTTACTTTCAAAAATATTAGAGTTCGGCCATTGTTTTCACGTTTGGTTACAAAGCTGTCACAAAATTCAGTAGTATAAAATTACTTTGAAGGACCACGCAGTATTTAAATGGAAAAATGTTTCCCGTGATATTTGGATGCGGTTTAGGTATATTATATAGGACACACTAAGAAACATTTTTTACCATGGGCACAACTTTGGATCTATGACAGAGGAGGCGAAAATAGCTGTCAAATTTTGACACGTAAAATCAAAAAGCAGGCAATAACATGCTGAGATCCAGTTTCCATTTAAATTGTGCTTGATTTTTTCCCCGGAGACACCCTTTTTGTAAAATTTAAAAATTAAATTAAAAGTGACAGCTGTGGGAACCTGTCATTTTTTTTTAACTAAAGAAAAGGTGTCCAATTTCCATTGCATTGTTTATTAGCAATAACTACAAGTAAAAATGTATTTACAATAGATTTTGACATCTGCTTATGCCTGTTAAAATGACAGCAGCCATTTTTTTGCTAATAAATCATCTGACAGTTTTGCATGTCAAAAAAGTTACTTTTTGTATGTATTCGCCCTCTCTGGAAACTTAACTTTCATGTAGTTTTAAATTTGTTTTTCCAATTTAAGTACATACGAAACTCAAAAGAAACCTAAAAATTACGTTAAATATAACAATATAAAAATTTAACTGAAAATCTACAAAAATAACAATAATTTTAAACATAAAACATTTCTTCCATACCTTTTTGGCAAGGTAAAGTTCATATGAAATGTCATATGATCTTTCATACTTTAGTTGTAACCCAGAGTCCAAAAATTGAAAAAAAAAGTGGTGAAAATTGTTTTAATTAATAAAGTGTCCAATTTAACTTTTATTTAATTTTAAAACAGTTTATTAGCAAATAAACACAAGTGACATTTTATATACAAGTGACACTTTTTGACATTGTCAAATCCTGTCAAAATGACAGCCCTTTTTTTAGTTTTTGATATTTTGTGACATGTGATATGACTTTTCCCTGAATATAAAAATTTAGAAAAAAGTGACAGCTGTGGGGACCTGTCATTTTTTTAACTAAATAAGTTGTTTAATTTAGCTTTCTTTATTTGAAAAGAGTTTATTAGCTATAAACACAAGTGACAATCTATTAACAAGTGACATATTTTGACATCTGTCAATGCCTGTGAAAATGACAACCAAAAATTGACATGAGTCAAGATCAAAGTCATTTAAAAACATGGTATAAATAACCCAGATTTGTCAGAAACAACACTTTTACAGAGAAATAGCGAAAGGTTTTTCCTGCTTAAACTTCTGACAGGTCCGGTCAACTGTCATTTTGTTTGACAATTTTAAAGTTGGATTGTATGCCAGTCAAGTGTAAAAGTCTCTATGAAATGCTACAAAATTGTTAAAATTAAAAAAGCGCCTTTATCCTATTTTCAGGATTTGACAGCTTTCAAAAAATGTCACTTGTAAATAGATTGTTACTTGTATTAGTTATTAATAAACTGTTTTTAAATCAAATACAAGCTAAATTGAACACTTTTTTTTGGTTAAAACAAATGACAGGACCCCGCAGCTGTCACTTTTAATTCAATTTTTGGACTCAGCGTTCCGACAAAAAAAAAGCATAAAAGGTTATATGACATGTCACAAAATATCAAAAACTAAAAAAAATAGGTGCCGTAATTTTGACAGGAATTCACAGTAGTCAAAATGGCTAGCTTTGTTAATCAAAATCGGCCATGGTTTGCCTGCTTTTTGATATTACATGTCAAACTTTGACAGCTATTTTCGGCTCCGCTGTCATAGATCCAAGATTGTGCCCATAGTAAAAAATCTTTCTTAATGTGTCCTATATAACATACTTAAACCGCATCCTAATATCACGGGGAAAATTTTTCCATTTAAATACTGCGTGGTCCTTTATAGTTGTTGACCCCTCCCCTCAACAAAAAGTTATCATCGTTTTCACAAAGCATTCTTCATTTTTTGGACGTTCGTGATTCTCGGCGCTTGGCGACGAATCCTAAATGGTTCTGAGCACTACTTGCTCAAATATGGCTTCTTCAGGGATCATACAAGGTATGTACCAAAAACTATTTAAATTGGTTTTAAAGCATTGCTTTAAAAAGTTATTACTAGTATTTTAGAGCAAAACACAGTCGGGGTGGGTTGTACCAATAACTTCGTTAATTTTAATCCGATTTTCTAGCGTGATACCTGATTTGAAAGAAAACTTTATCTGCTTTAAAATCTCTTCCCCTGCTTTTTTCGCTAAATTGTTTAGTTCACCCCCCCCCCATCATGAAGTACCTAACGCGCAGCTAAAGACTCCACGGTTTCTTAAAATGGACGGTCTTCTGGGTTTATAATTTTAAAATTGTCACTTATTGTATACTCTACGGATACAGAAATAACTAAAATGTTTATATTTTTAGGGCTCCCTAAAAAGTTCCAATTTTTGCAAAAAACTCCCTAATTCTCCATTTTTACGCGGTTTGCAACAATTTGCTGTATAGCTCTATATTTCGCATGTGATGATACTGTTCTTTAAATTGACAGATTTTTTAGATTCCTAATTACTGTTTTCACAGCAGGGTGTCCTTCTGGAAGAACGTGGAAAGTCAGGGAAAAAAAAGTGGTCATGGAAAGTCATGGAACTTATTCCCCGATAAGAGTATCGGATCATATGCACTTTCAGGGTATTAAAAATGTCCTTTGCAGCTAAACCAACACACTTTTTGCTACTATTTCATCAAAATGTGAAAAAGATCAAAATTTAAATTTTTTTTGTTTAATTTTAGCAACAACAGCGTTCAAAACGTATAGAAAATTAATTTTTTAGTCAAATTTTCGTCGCGTTTATCCAACATTTATCACATGATTTTGGCAGTCAATCTATAATTGACAGTGGATGCCAATCCAAAATATATTTTACAAACATCGTGAAAAAATCATTTAATCATTATTTTCGTATCCCTGTGTTTGTGTGCCTTCAAAAAAGGAAGGAAAAATGTTAAATGAGGGGTTTGATCAGTTGTAGAAGGCTGATTTTTGAAAAAGTAATAGTCAGGGAAATTTTAACATGTTTGTCATGGATTTTTTTTTCGAAAAAGTCTGTGGACACCCTGTCACATTACTATAGGAAAGACTATAATCATTTCAAAGTTATATTCTGTGTTAATATTTATCTCTAGATGCAATAGTAAGGAAATTAAGGGAGGTGGAAAATATGGTTATTCACACTGTACTTGGTATTAATCATATAACTATGAGATACTATAACGGCCCTGCACATAAATTAAAAAAAAAAGCCGTACCAATAATAACTCTCCCAATCAAGTTAGTCTGGAAAAAATGCAGAGGCAAAAACTCTTCTGGACGCGAGTCGGCCGCATCAGGCATGCGCAGTAGATTTTTCCCCTTTGGCCTTGTCCAGGGCTACAGTCTATGTAACAAACAGTCAGCTCATTTCTTGGATGTCTCGAAAAATCCGGCGTTTTTTTACGAGGGGCAATAAAACTCGAGATAATCCGTTTACGAGTGTATTTTGATATTATTACCTCACCTATACGTATACGAGATTGTTGAATAAAAACAAAATGATGTTGAGTATACATTTTTTTATTGACTTACAGAATTAAAACTTACACAATTTAAATTACAACAGCTTGATTCTAAGATAACTACAGATTGGACCTCTATTTTTGAAGATAAAGCATCAATTTTCAAACATTTCCCGGATGTAGTGAACGCTTTTTTTTTTAAATGGAAACTGCAAAGTTTGATGCGGTTTTAACATTCTTCAGGTGTGAAAGCATCATATTTATGGTCTACAGTAAAACCCAAAATGTCTTTCTATTGTTGACACCTAACAAACACCTAACAAAAAGGTTATCATAATATCTCAATTTTAATTTATTAAACACTAAAGTATGTTTAATAATACGAGTACTTGTAAATGTTAAAAAAAAATCTGTTTTTATTACATTAAAATTATTGTACGTAAAGTTTAAAAATTATTTTATGTTTTGGCAAATATTTAACTATTTTCTCTGTGATACGACAGAAATAGAACCCTTTATTAAAGTCTTTTTCCAGATTTTTTTTTAATTAACCTGAAGTGGTGCTTAACCCAAATCAAAATTAAAACATCTCGAAAAAACTCAAACGATTTTACACTTCTGACGGTTTATACTATAACGCTCTGTAAACAAATTTTTCGGAAAAAGGCAACATTAAAAAATATTAAGAGATGCGCTAACTGCACAAATATCAAAAATAACATCGAATTTAATACTGAAAAATGTATGTGAAACTTTTTTAAATCAAAAGTTACTTACCTCGCCAGATCCCTCGGAAATCGAAAAAATGAAACATTCTTATTACTATCAGTCTTGCACCAATCCACCGAACAGTGATAATAAATGGTCATTTTATTTTGCCACCAAATTAAACTGGTGAGGGGGTTGCGACGGCAGGTAAAGGCAGTTTTATGACTTTGCCCATTTGCCCCCATTGTTTGTTGTATACACTATGCCAGGGCTAACCCTGATTTTTAAATTATTTTCTTTGTTTTTCAACCGTAGTAATTGACCGAACTTTAACACCTTGTACCTCCTACAAAAAAAAAACAGTTAAGGGCACGGTTAAAAATCTTTTTTTGTTTATCTTTTTCGCCTTCTTGTTTAGGGTTCTTTTTTTAGGTCCCTAAAGTCTATATTATCTTATTTATCTGCTGTTGGAAATATCAAAAATAACAATTAATTAAGATTTTCCCATTTCATAAATATACATTGTGAGTCAGCTTGATAAAATAGCAAAAACTCGCACAAACCTGAGTTTTTTAACATAAATTCGCGAAAAGAAAAAAGTCAGTATCCTTGGTACTACCAATTAATATTTATATCCGATATAGCCTATAATTCGCAACTACAAAAGTTAGGAAAGAAAAAAAAATTGTCCTGACATGTTTTATTACATCTTTAGGAAACCAAAATAGAAATGAATTCGGCAGACAAAAATAATTTGCTCAGGATATATCATATGTTGCTGGCGAAAAGAACCGAACTTGCACGTGATCTTGATATTATGCCCTACACTATTGCCTCAAATGCTGCCTTGATGAGTCTTGCCAAAAATGCACCAAAAACGTTGGATGACCTTCGGAAAATTCATGCAGATGGATTTACTGAAGCAAAAATTGAAACTTTTGGACCAGGTTTTATAAAAATTATCGTTGAAAGTGGTGTAGATTTAAATGCAAGATCTCAACCAGATGGCATCCAGAAAATTTTAGAACATCATCCCATAGAAAATACTAGAATGCCTACATCTGCTATAACTACATACACTCTTTATAAAACTGGTAAAACTGTTGAAGAAATTATGGAAATTAGAAAGCTGGCAAAGAGTACTGTTACTGGTCATTTAATAGACGCGATGAAATGTGGTTTTCCTGTGACATTAAGCAGTATGGGAGTTACAAGAGATGATTTGAATACAATTGTTGGTAAGCTTTTGTTTTTAGTCGTTATTCAGTTTCACTTATTAAAGGGATCTTAATTTACTTTCTGTATTGAACTAAGTGAAAAGATCACTTGCGTTCCATTTATAACGGGTTCACGAAATGAGATTGTACCTTTATTTTTAAACTTGATTTTTATGACTAGATAGTCCGGGTAGCTAGGCCCTGTATACAATTTTTGACAGTTATTGTTTTACCAGAGGTGAGCAACATAAAGTAATAGCTACGCGAGAGTGACCGATAATGTGTTATACTTGGGGAACATTGTTTGACGGCGGCACTAGCGCAGCCGGTGGCTACAGGAATGAAATACTTCTACAGTCAGATGTATAATAATATAAATATATTATTTTAGTGTTAATTTCTCACAGGCACTTATTTGATAATAAAATAATATGAAAAAACTTAACAGGCGCCGTTTTCCATACTTTTTAGTGTTAAAAAGCAATGCATTCGCGAAAGGTTTTAGCTCTATACAAACCTTAACCAACTTTGAGAAGCACTGAAAGCCTTGAGTCAAGACAAGAGAGTTACAGTGATGTGAGTACCGGAACACACGGGAGTGTCGGGCAACGAAAAGGCGGATGAACTCGCTCGGATCGGGGCCAGCACTCAATACGTGGGACTCTTAGGTATAACAAGGAGACAGCTGCAAAGTCGACTCATTAAATGGGAGAGCGAAATAGGATGCAGACAGTCCAAAGAATTCATCGACGGACCGGACGCGGCCAGACTCAAATGGCTCCTGGGAAGGACACGAAAAGATATTAGACTACTGACCGGCTACAACCGACTCAGTAAGCATCTGACTCGCATCGGGATCGGGAATGACTCTATCTGCCATGCCTGCGGCAGGGCGGAGGAGACATCCCGGCACCTCATTGCGGAGTGCGATGCATACCTAAGGATGAGGCATCAGGTACTCGGACAACCGAACCTGGATGCACAGGACCTACGAGCTCTCAAGCGGGCCAAAGTACAGGACTTCGTGAAGAGAACAGGAAGGCCCGGAGAGCCCACTACCGTACAAGCGGTACATGTGGTGGATTAAGGGGCTGGGCTGGGGTAAGGTAAAAAGGGATCGTTTGGGCCTACTTGCCAGGTCTTGGGCCGCCCCCTAGTTACTACTACCACTAACCAACTTTGTACTGTTCCATGCAGCTAAAAAACTTTCTTTAGCTTACAAAAAGTTTTTTGGACCCTTTAAAAATCTGAAATAGGAGGAGGGGGTTATAACTATGTTGAGGAATATTCTCAAATATTAAAGGTAACAACATTTTATTATTGTATTTTGTTTTATTAATTGGCAAAAAATCCCAGTATAAAAGTCGTACAGATTTTATAAATGTTTTAACCTATCTGTTCTTTTTTTGTTGTATTTTAATTTATTATTTTCTTGCTTAACTCTGTATAAATCATCACAATTTTTACTTAAGGGATTTATTTCGCAAAAATCTGAACCTCAATTCTCGGCACTCTTCAAGTAGTCCCATGCTAGCTTTAATGGAAGTGATCCAGCCTGATTTAAATGGCATTTTAGAATTTCCAACATGTTGCCAACTATATTGCTTATCCCATAAACTCGCGCGATTTCCAACCCAAACTCATTAAAATAACTCAATTTTTTTTTTTAATCCAAAAAAAATGCTTGCCAGGCTTGACAGACTTTGACAAGTGGTGGCAAAAAACGTACAAAATTAAAATTGTGTGAAATATATTTCGACATTGAAAAATGTTCTGTCTTTCTTTTATGTTCATATAGAAAGACATGGACGGGGCAAGGTAGGTGTTTACTTAATGCAAGCATTACTTTCACTCTCCGCTGCAATCCGCTATGCCAGCGACACCTAGAGGAGAAATTTTTCTCTTGTACTAGCCTGGGCACTCTCGTTTGACAGTGAATCCACTCTTCACAGCTGATCGATGTCAAAATCAAAATCTAAATAATGCCAGTGTCAGTTCAATGTTTTCGTTTGGATTTTTTTTTAAATTCGTTTTTTCGGCAATTTTAAGAACTTTTTCGAGTTGGTTTTTGCCTCGTCCAGTTCCAAAAATGTTTGTGCCCTATTTTATGGTTTATAGTGTCTAAAGCATGGATCTATTAGTTACCATTCATCAAAAAGTTGTCTAAATGGTCGTAAAAAGAAAAAAAATCAAAGTACAAAGTAACTAGTGAAATATTTTTCTTTGAGTAAAAGTGTACGTGTAACTAGAAATTTTCTAGTAAAATATTAACATTTCAACGGTGTGATTTATTTTCTCTTTTTTTTTCTTGGTGTGTTCGGAAAATAAATTAAATTAAACACAAGGTCAAGCTCGAATACCCAAAATTGATACGGTCGCGTATTTCTGTTTTTATTTTAAAGAGATAAAAATAAGAACATAATAATGGCATCAAATTGCGAAATATGCAATACAAAAGTGATAAATCAGCGTAAACAAATAACCTGTACGGGAAACTCCTGCGAAAATATGTGTCATACAGAGTGTCTGAAAAATATGTCAATAAGTGCAGAGCACTGGAAATGCAAAGAGTGCGCAGATCCTTCTATGAAAGATGTACTTACGGAGATTATGAAACTAAAGAAAAAAATAGAAAACATTGAAAAGGAAATGAGTCGCTCAGTTGATGCCACAAATGAATTGGTGGAAGAGAACAACCAGCTGATAAAAAACAAGACGAGAGGCTAGAACGATGTTTTAGCGCAATTGAGCAATTAAAAACGGAATGCGATAAGGAGGAAAACGATTTGCTTAAAAAACTAATTAACACACAGGAGCAATACACGCGAACGAACACACTGGAAATTGAGGGTTTTCCCGAAACAAGGGAGGAGAATTTGATGTGTACAGTTGTTAGGATTGCCCAAAACTTAAATGTCAACCTTACAGAAGACCACATTGACTGTTGTTATAGAGTAGATAGATCAAAGAATAAAGAAAAAAGGGGTCCAAATTCCATTTTTGTCAGATTTGTGTCTCGGATTAAAAAAGAGGAGCTAATGCAGGCTAAGAAAATAAAAAGACTTTAATGGTAAGATGTTCTGTCCAGAAGTATGAGGAATTGATGGTGAGAAACCAATTTACATCAACGAATCTTTAACCGGACCAAACAGGGTGCTATTTGCAAAGTGTCGTGAGTTTAAAAAAGCAAATAATATAAAATTGCGATAATAGTTTAGTGGAGGAGCACGCAGATCATCCAGCCTTTTTTCAAATCAAGATAGCTTCTGAAGCCCACAAAACCAATAAAACTTTTAACACTCAATATAACTTTAAGAAGGCAGATTTTTTACAATTGTATAACTGCAAACGAGCAGTGATGTTAATATTGTCGTTGAAAGCTTTTATCAAATATTCTATAGAGTCATTGATCAGTATGTTCCTTTTGCAAAGCAAAGATCGAGGGTCTACCCACCATGGTATTCTAGGGAAAAATAGGAAAAATTTTAAAAAATATAACATAGATTTTTACAACCAAAACTATATTTACTTAAGATCTAAAATTAAAAAAGATGTCAAAGCAGCACACGCAGAATACATCAGGCGAGTAGAGTGCAGTATACAAGGTGACTCAAACGAATTTTGGCGATATACAAAAAACGTGCGCTCTAACTCGAACATTTTATCTGATATCATGCTGTATGGCGGGGAGGAGTTAAGTGGGAATTTTAACATTGCAAATAAATTTGCTGATTACTTTAAAAGTGTGTATCCTCCCACAAAATCGTCTTACAATACAAACTTTGATACCAAATGCGAATATTCGAACATATTTTTAACAATTGGATCCATTTCCGAATCAGACATTCTAGAATCCACAAAAAAAAGAGAATCTGTGGGTCCAGATAAGATCCCACCATATATTTTCAAAGCTTGTATACATTAACTTTTAAAGCCTCTAAAAATTATTTTTAATTTAATTATAAAGACTCAAGAATATCCGACGATGTAGAAAAAATCTAAAATATGTTCTATCTTTAAAAGCGGCCAAAAAAATTAAATTACAAATTATAGACCCATAGCAATAATTTGTGCGCCAAGCAAAATTTTTGAATCTATTTTATATAAGTATATTTTTTCTCACATATCCGAGGCAATTAACCCTGATCAACAGGTTTTTGTTCCCAAAAGATCCACAGAAACTAACCTAGCAAGCTTTGTACACAAAATTAATGAGGCAGTAGATAGCAACAAGCAGGTTGACGTAGTATTTACCAATTTTTCTAAAGCATTCGACCGAGTTGATCATGACGTACTGCTTAAAAAACTAGATGCTTTTGGAATTTCGGTCGATATTTTGTGGTTGAGTGCTTCATATCGGAATGGTAGAATTATGTATGTTGTGTATAATGGTGTTGAGTCTTACGAATTCGTTCCTTTCTCAGGCGTCCCGCAAGGATCAAATCTGGGTCTACTTTTCTTTTTGTGTCTCATTAATGACTGACTGGGCATTATAAAATAAGTTGGATTTTAATATAAAAAAATGTTTTAAATTAACCATTTCTAGAAAGAAGAATACAATTTATTATAATTATAAAGTGAATAATGCGATTCTCGAAGCTAAAACTGAAATTAAAGACCTGGGGTCACTCTAGATTCAAAATTAAGTTTTGAGTCACATATCAATAACGTGACAAAAAGGGCATACGTCATGCTAGGCTTTATTTTTCGAAATGGATCGAACTTTCAACAACAAAAAACTTTTGAGATGTTGTACAAATACAATTCATATGTTCGGAGCGTCCTTGAATATTCTTCGCTTGTCTGCTCCCCGCAGTATAGTAATTACATTGAGGAACTAGAAAAAAAAACTACCGAACGTTAATTTTTGAATTTAAATACGTTACCTTGGAATCGCGAAGAAAGCAGTCTGCTTTGACATTTTTATACAAACTAATTCACTATGAAATCAATTCTCCTTTTTTGTTAAGCAATATTGATTTATATGTTAGGCCTTATCTAACAAATAGAAATAATGTATTTTATACAAAAAAATCTCGCACCAACATAGGGCAAAATTCACCTCTGAGTAGAATGTGTCAGTTGGCAAATATCTTGAAAACCAACGTAGATATATTTCAGTTTACATCGGTAAAATCTTTTAAAAAGCAAGTCAGGAAACAAACTTTTTGATTTTTATTGCGTATAATATTTAGACTTAGTATATTTACTACTTTTGAAATTGTAGTTTACTTTTATAGCAGTTTACTATTTATTTTAAATGCGTTAGAATAAGTAAATTATGTTTCATATTGTAATCTCTTATTGGACCGTTGTCTGTTGATTGCAAATAAATAAATTTGTGCCAGTACAAACTTCTGGTTGAGGTGAATTTTTAACTTTTATAAATTGACCAACTAACAGATGATGAAGACTGTGGAGATTATCCTGGTGATTCAGGAAGATATTAGAAAGCGAGGCCAGATTATTTTTTTATGGAAGATAGTGATAGTGACGCTTGACCAAAGAGGGGGTGAGGTTTCTCGTTGGCCAAATTGGAGAAAGAATCCAACACCAAACTCGGCAGTAAGTTTTTCAATAGATACTAAATAAAGTTACGCCGTTTTTTAAATAGGTCGTAAGCTTCATATCTAGTCAGCCCTGGTCTCTAGTCAGTAAGTAGCCTTTTCTGAAACTTGTGTAAATGAATTTATTTTTTGTTTAATGACCGTTGAAGGGTTTTTCGACTACAGGGTGTTGGACACAGGTGTTGTTACACTTTGCAGTTATTGAATGGGATGAAACAACTTGCATGCAATTCATAATTTATTGCACTATAACAAAAGCCGTTAATGCTACAAAAATGTGCCTTATTCAATACTTTCTTTTCTTTCTGAAATCGTGCTTTTGACACCAACAGAGACGGTGCTTTTAAAACACAGGTATTGCGCGACAGGAAATTTTTTAATCACAAGTGCTAATTTTATAGGCGCATATCAAAGTACAGCCAGCAGAGTAGTGTGGAGAGTCTTTCCGGCAATCCAAAAGAAGAGACTGCAAACTTTAAAAAATCAACCGCTCTTTTAAACAATACAAAATAAAACAAAATATTAAGGATTATGCTGTATTCTGCCCAAAATATTACAGTTGACCAGTTCATTATTGCTTTCAATAAAGTAGGTCGACAGTTAAACTTCACTTAACTGGACTGATGCGCAATTTTACAACTCATAGTTAAACGTCAAACCTCAGTTTAAACCACAGATGTCGACTTTTTTACGTTTTATAGGTGCAGTTTACCAACAAACTTCGGTTTAACCGTTACCGGTGGTCTGGGTGTTTGTTAAACTTCAGTTTAATAGTTACCGAAAGATTCTAACCTCAAAAATGTTAATAAAAATTTGTTTTTGGTAAAAAGACTGTAAGTATTTAGTGAAATCGCTATGATCAATGACTTAAAATTTATTTTTGATCAACTGGATGAAGTATTACGAAATTATTAACATTGTCGAAGCACGAAGGCCAAATATTATTTGTCCTAGAACAAATCCTTTAGAGGAGTCCGACGATATGTAGATTTTAAAAAGAGGTTTGAATTATCTAAAGAGATATGCGAAATTGTGCACAAGGAAATTCGACAAGAGTTGGAACAGCTCAAGACCAGCAAGTTTTATTCTCACATCGAGCTCACACGTATATATATATATAATGTATATCTTTTTGTCAAATCTGAACGTTTTTGTTGTGTCGTCTGGCTGTATGTCTGTCTGTAACCAACGCTGATATTTAGTCTTTCTTCATGGTCGTGGTTTAACTCCGACTTATAAAATTGAGCAACTTGTTTACCGATGGATTAATCCAAGGATTAAACTGACGTTTAAACTATGGTTTAATCTGGAGTTTTACCTTTGGTTGTAAAATTAGCCCTGAGTTCAAATTTTGATTGAATAAGCGGAGGTGAAAGCCAAACCAGGTTCATCCTTGAACCAACTTCACTTGAACCCGCAGTTGAACCTTGATTGAACAACCGGGCCTTAGTCTCCGTAAGTTATTATGTTGTTTGTCGATTGCAACTCGATTTGGCAGTTGTTAGTGGTGACAATTTGTTGGCAACCACTGAAAATAAATAATTTTCACTGTTTAATATTTTATTAATAAACGTAATCAAATCGAATATTGCGGTATAATGGGCAAGCCATGTTGGTAATTTAAGGCTTAAAATATTTTAGCATAATTTAAGGGGTAACGTTTTTGATGAAGCAATTTTTTACTGTTTTTCACATTTGTATGCCATGATATTTCTCACATTTTAAGGCTTTCTTTCCAAACTTTCGATTTCTAGAATAAAACACTCACAGTGGGATTTACTAAAAGGGATTAGCCTATTTTAGACACGTCCTAAGTTTAAGTGAAACTGTTGGTTTTAAGCATTTTATACCAACTTCCTTGAGTTTTGGACATAGTTTAATTTATAATAATAATTTTAATTATTTTTTTTTAGTGAATAATCATCTTAACCCAACCTTTTGTTGGTTTTAAGAAGAAAATTTCAATTTAAAAGACGTTTTTTTTTAATCCTAGGGGGGATCTAAATGGTAAACACTCTGTTAAGCAAATTATAATTGACGTTATGGTCGCAAAAACCGTCAGAAAATTTCGCCCTAACAAAAAATCTGGCGATTTCTAAACACAAATTTACACTTAATGCTTTTTTGTCAGGACTATTTGCTAATATTCCTTAAATATTTTTATGTGTAAACAAACCTTTAAAGCTTTTAACATACAAAACCATAGATAGCCATGGAATATTTTGCTGTCATTGTTCAGAAAAGTCACACAAATTATGTCTTTCCTTTTACATGATGAGAATTTTCGACGTTTATTAGTACGCGTAGTAATAATTTAGCTCCGCGATAAACAAGTCCTGCAGAATATCTTTAAAATAATAAATTTATAAAATATTAATAAAAAAATGAGGCAGTTTCTCTTACAACGTTAGAATAAATATGAAGGTTGCTGTGTTTTTATTTTAAATGAGGCGATAAGTAAAAATCACCACTTTCCAGAATTCTGACGGGTGAGATTTTCTGTCGTTTCTGAAGAATCGCGACCTATATGTCACTCTTATCAAAACTTACCCTTGTTTATTGATTTTCGAGATTAATAGTCACTGTCACAAAACCTTTTGGATACGTAATCATAAAATAAGGATTAGATTAACTTTGTATTTAATTAAAAGGGGTTTTTATCTATCGAAAGTATGAAAAAACTTTACAAACACAAACCAATCGCAAACCACAAATCAAAATATTTCATCAAAGGAGGTCATGGAAACAAATGCGGCTAAAAACAGACCTGAATCCAAAAATTATTCACTGATGCGTTCCCAAAAGAGTCATGTCGGCTTAACGAACTGGACGGTGCCCGGTTCTCTGGTAGAACATTAATGAAGTTCCCATGAAAAATGCAGTTTTGAGACTTTTTAGTGGGATCTTCCAGTAAAAGTTGATGATTAAGCTTTTAGATAAACTCAATGTTTTAATTTCAGTTTGTAAATAAATGAATAGGTACAGTTGTTTTAAATTTTTTTCATTGGAAACAGTTTTCGTGCATAATCAGTGACCTTCACTTATGTTTGTTTTGCCTCGTAGTGCCCTCATAAATATATTTTTTGTGCTGAAAACGGGTTCAAAATATGGCGTTTTTCTGGACAAAATTGGAGGTGTTTTATTGATTAATGAACAATTTAGGATATTAAATAAAGTAAATTAATTCTTGTAAAAACGGTTACTTAGGGAAATTATAACCGAACTTATTACCAGTTGCCACAAAACAATCCTTTCTGGGGCTATAAATTTAAACCACCCTCCAGAGGTGGTCTAAAAAATCATCAACTTTATAACCTCAAACACAGATAATGAAGCTATTATGTGCCAAATTTTTGGCGTATTCACCATTTGACATAGTTTTAGGGCATTTTCTTCTAAAATATAGTGTATTTTGAAAAAGAAAGCAGTTTTTCAGTGGTATTTTGCAATAAAAATACAAAATAATCAATAATTTTGTGTCTTTTCTGTATGGGTAAGTGTTTTTTGAAAATTGGTGGTTGGTAGAATTTAGTACCCCCCACAGGTGTAAATATTTAGACCTGTGGGGGTGCTATTTTAGATCTTAGTAAATCTCACTGTAAAATTTTTCAAGTTTTGACTGTTTTTTAGGCGTTCAAAAAAAGTACTGCCAAAAAACATTTTTTTTGGATTTTAGCGGTAGATGGAGAGATATTTTAGTGACGTGCAAACATTTTTAATGTTGTTGAAGAGAGACAGCAGGCTCTAAATAAGTATTTTAGAGAAAGATGAAAATAATTTAAGGCAAATGTTTACTAAAAATTTCTGTTATGTCATCTGTCTGTCATCTTGAGTGGTGTCGTGCATATGATTTTTATTTTGCAATTTTTATCCAAAAAACAGCAGAAAACAACAAAAATTGTAATTTTTCAAAGTGTAAAGTGTGTAAAACATAAGGTGGTATTAATTTCTTTCAATCAAAGTTCTTTACAGTCTTTAAATTTACCAAAAATCGTGTCCTACTAAAGTGTATTTTAGCACATGTAAAAATAATTTAACAGGTATTTAAGAAAATTATTTTAAGGGTCATCATAACTTGACCATAAGAAAATGTAAAAATGCTTGCGACTACGACTTTGTATTGCTCGATTGTCCAATAGAAAAAAGAATGCAAAGAGATCATGCATTTGCCAAACTGGAAAATTAATAAAAATAGTCGAATTTGCAAGGTAACTAAGATTAGTTTAATTTATATAATATTAATATTATTTTAAGAAAAAGTTTAACAGCAAGATTTTTTATATTTTATTTATTATTAGCATTTTTAATATCTACCAAAAAACAAAAAAAAAATCATTTTATAAAATCGGTTTTACATGCAAATATGAAAAAACTAGAAAGAGAGAGCAATATGAGTTGCACACCTCTGGTAAGCCAACAACTCTCAAATGTATAGAGAGACTCTAAATAGGACTATGAACCCTATTCTACTCCATCCGATTAGGATGTCTACTTCCAGGGCGACCAACATTCAACTACTTTATCAAAAGGGCGCCTTTTTTAATGGACGTTTTTTTTCAATGCGCTTCCAGTCGACAAACAAGTAATCTTAATAGTTTTGAAGCAAAAGCTATTTTTTTTAAAATAAAGCCTTTAGCAACTGATTTTTTATTTTATTATTGTGATTTATTCTTACGCTTAGGTTTATGTGTCCTTTTAAATTTGTTTATTATTACTATATAGTTTTTTATATAGTTTGTAAATTTTGACTCATATTCTATATAATTTTAAATCGAGTTTTAAGTGCATATGAAAATATGGTAATTCTAGCATCCACGGTTAAGTAGGAATGAGAATGAGAAGGCTTTCCTTCTACTGTGATATTGTCCATCTTGTTATGTACTGTACTGATGTGCGGCTCCTTTTATATCGATGAACGCAGAAAGAGTGATTTCTTTACATTAAATCGTCTTTTAATAGACTATTTCCATAAAGTAGTCAATTTGAAATTTGACAACAAACCAAAATTACTATAATTTTTAGTCGTTTTTGAAATAATAATAAATAATAGTTGTTTGAAAAAGATTACGTTTGAAAATCGATAGATGGTATAGTACTGTACTTCTTTTTTGGGTAGCCTTAGTACGCATTTTTTTCATCAACAACCAAGCCACATTGACTTTGTGGCTTAATTGAAGTGACGTGTTGCAAATACGATTTATATAGAATATTTTGTTGTATTTTAGGCGTTATAAACGATCAAGATTTAGGCTATAAATCATTAAGTCAAATTAAATTCTCTTGTCCTGAACACATTACATTTGACCAAATCAGAGCGGTTTGTGCATATTTGCAAGTAAGAGACCATCTTAAAACCCTTGGAATACCTTATAAAGATTTTGAACCAGAATATAGTTATGATCAATGTGAATTAACTCAGTTAACTCAGTGCGATGATCCAGCAAGTAATAATAACGAAGATATAGATCAAAATAGTTCTGGAAATAAAGCTGAAAAGGAAAGTGCTTCGAATGAATCTACTGACTGTGTTAGAAATAAAACAAAAGATACCGACCGAGATGATGTTTTACCTGCTGCCTGTACTGAAAAACTTTCTACTCATCAAGAAACCAAAGCACAAACTAACAGTGAAAACGGTTTTGAATTTGATGACAACGAAGATGATTTTCTACTTGCTGCCTGTGGAGAAATGGAAAGATCCTATGAAGAAACGAACGAAAATATGCCCGAACCGCCATCAAAAAAAACTAAGAATGAGTTGGATAGGTTTCTTGAACTTACTAAAACAGATGTACCAAATACTTCCTCAGATTACAAGCAGAAAGAATCTTTGTCAAAAAATACTGGTATTGGTAAAAATCAAAAGTTACCCCCTTGGTTAAAGAAAAAACGCCCAGCGTGAGTGCGTCATAAAAATTATGATTACCAACATGTTTATATGGGACAGGAAAAGCTAAGTATACATATTCAAAACTAGTTTTTGAGATATAAGGTCTACGTTCTTATACAAAGTGAGTTCCTTTTGAGTCGCAATTGAGTCATCGGCAAAATTTGAGATCATATCGAAAATTAATTGAAATTAGACCTGCTTTTATGGTGACTGGGAACAAAAATGTAGTGTTTTCTGACTTTGTTTTGTATACGGGTACATTTATAGTAGTTTACCTAACAACTGCGGAAAGTTTCACTTTTCCGCACGTGATTGCAGATGGCCGCACGACGCGATTGCGGAGTGTGGCCAGCAATCAAGTGTGGAAAAGTCACTTTACGCTCGTCTAGGTACACTATTTTTTTCTATAAGCGTGAGGAAAAAACTAAAAAGTTAACACAAAAAAATCACTTATTTATATTAAAAACATTAGTATATTCTTTTTCATCCCTACAACGGGATTTGGCAGGAAGCAGATCCAAATTCGCAGTTCTGGCGGCTTCTAGAACTTACTCGGGTAATTCTTCTTCTGAAGAATCCATGGAAAATCTGATTTTTTTATTTAAAAAATTCAATAAAAGCTGTCACATATTGCAGAATCGAGAATGTCTAGTGATTATTATTGTTTGACATTTAAACATATTTTATTTAATACCTTTGTTATGAAAAATATAGCACAATTCAAGTCAATTTGAATATTTTTAGGTTATTTCGAGAACAAAAAAATATTTTCAAAGATTTAAATGTCAGAGAACACCCCAAAATCTTAACAAGTTTACTTTTCCGCAGTGTGACACTTTCAAAACTAAAATGCGTGGACTTTTCCGCACGATTATAGAAAAAATATGTAATAATATACTGATAGTTTTTACCTAACTTTTAACAATAAAACCATGTTGTCCTCTATAGGTATTATAACAAGTTCTTTTTTTAGTTTGCCTATTATTACCGGTACCTAACAAAATGTTGGCTTTCATACCTTTTACATCTTGGATTATTTTGTTGCTTAAAGGCTATTTTTGTATTAAAATTATGTTTTTTTTCTAAATTGTCGCTTTATGTTATTCTCTATGTTTACAGGATGTTTTAAATGCGATGATCACCATGGGGATCACCTAAACGGTGAGAAATACGAAGAAAGGGAAAAGTTGCGCAATTTGACGTGTTTCTCAAAAAACTTTAAAAAAAGTTAAAAAATTCGGGTATTTTTGAAGGCAAATTTTAATTTTTAGGTTTAATTTTGTTGAACTTATTTTTAAGTTTTGGGACAGTTTTTATTAAATCACTAAATTAATTGCCAACGTTTTCCAACGTTTTAACATTATATGTGTCATAATCAAGGCTGAATGTGTCATAATCAAGGCTGAAAAAAACAAAGAACGAAAATTAACAATTTTTGAGAAAAGAAGAGAGATACAAAAAACACTAAAACGAATACATATTACAAACATACCACAACAAATTATTTTAGTGGTAAGTTAATCATGGCATAATTTTAGCTTTTTTAAATTTCTGAAAATTTTTTAATTTTCGTTCTTTGTGTTTGTTCAGCTTTGATGACCCAAGCAGCATTTTAACGTTGCGACGACGTATTTTAAGAAGTCGGCGACTTGATTGTAGTTGACCGGTCAACGTTTTGTGGAAGTTGTAAAAACCCAGTTTTGTACTAATTTGAGGAATACCCCACAAACAATGCCGGCATGGCAAAGTGCCTTACAAATATTGGCATCTATTGGCAATGAGAATTTGACGCACGGCAATCTGTGCGTTATAAATACCTTAAACACTCCTGTGTGAGCCACCGGCCGAGCGACGGCAACGAATACGTTTAAAATGATGGCAAATACACACTTAGCATGGTTTAAATGTAGAGGAGCACTGCATACTAAATACCGGCATTGCAGGCAATATTGGCAAAAAATGTATGGGGTGATTCACCATATGTTTCCCACTACATAGCTCATTTATTATTAAAGATAGAAAAATAGTTTAAATACAAAAGTTGATTAGTTCTTCACAAATTTTAAGAAAATTCAATAAAAATTTTTAAAATGTCAAATTTAGACTTATGACATCAACTTTCTTATTTTAAATTGAACACCCTGTATATTTTTTAAAATTTCGGTAGATCTTGTAGGGTTTATCTTAAGCAGTTCTCGAGTGAAATAAAAAATAATTTGCCATTAGGGCGATGTGTTAGCCAAGGAAAAAGAGTCTAGGTGGTTCTTTGTTCAACACATTGCTCTTAAGTCAACGTTTTTCTTGAAAAATATACAGGGTGTTCCATTTGAAATAAGAAAGTTGATGTCGAAATTTGACATTTTGAAAATTTTGGTTAAATTTTCTTAAAATTTGTGAAAAACTAAGCAACTTTTGTATTATTTTTTTTTACTATCTTTAAGAATAAATGAGTTATGTAGTTGGGAAAATATGGTGAATCACCCTTACCACTAAGTGCCAAACCCACACAAAAATTAAAAGTTTAAAAGTGCACCTCCTTGATTGGTCGGCTCAATAGGGATACAGATGCAAATTCCGATACCACTGATAATTGGTTTTTTCTCCCTATTTAAAGTATTTATGCATAAAATAAAAATTGTAATGATTGTGGATTAAAAATAAAATAATACACATAATTTACGAATGCACATTTATTTTATATTATCCTTAAACGAAAAAAAATTCCTAGAAAAACCAATATGTAATAAATAAATAAATGTTACTATAAACAAACACTTATATTTATATCCTAACATGAAGACAGGAATGGAAACCATATGAATAATATTTGTTGTCTTGGTCATGCCAAAGATAGAGGAAAATTCTTTCATAAATTGATTTAAATATTTACTAAGAGGAGGTTTTCCATACAACAGTAAATTGCAACAGGGAAAATTTTATTTAGAATCTCTTTGATTGTGAATCAAAAAAATAAGGTTTTTCAGTTCCTTTATATAAAAATTCCTTGGCCAAAAATTTAAAAACTTAGTACTTCCTTCTTCTTGTTATAAGATAAGATGAAGATTTATTCAGCATCTTTTTTCCTGGATGTTCTGCCCCTTTTCCAGTCACAGGCACCAGTTAAAGGATTTTTTACAGAATCTAAAAAAGTTTAAATTGTGGTAAGTATAGCTGTAAATTATTTTTTTTGGATAAACCAGTATTTTGTTTTAGGAAAAAGTAGCCCTTTTTGCTTAAAAAGTGACAAAATATCGGTTTCTCAAAAAAAAAAAAACTTTAATCTAGTTGTTTTATTGGCAAATTTATGTTAAAATAAAAAAATAGTACCACAGACGAGTTTTTCAAATTAATTTTAAAGAATATTTTAAGATATTAACCAAAGACAGCTCGGCTTCACAAGAAATTTAAGGGTCATCATTCTCTGGGTCAACAAGAGAAATTTCAGTGTTAGAAAATGACTTGGACATAGACTGAATTGATGAATCTTTAGATGGCTCGATCCAACACTTCAACTAAAAAGCCAGTTAACTATTTTTTGATATAGTATCCTTTAGCCTACTATAGAGGCCATAGTGACACCAAACTGAGAGAAAATTCATGTTTTACCTGTCAATTTGGTTATAAAAATGGCGGCAACAGTAGGCACTGAAGGCTGAACACAGGTAGGAGTTAACTGGCTTTTTAGTTGAGAACGGTTTTGCTCAATTACAAAAGAAATTTGTAAATTATTAGTGTCAGTATCGCTTAAGCATTGTAGATCATGATGTGACCTTTGATTTTCTTGTAAAGTGGCGTCTAGATCACGATTTAATGCTGGGTTCATACAGGCAAATAAAAATAAAAAAAATAATAATTAAAATTAAAATAAAAGTTGAATGAGCTTATGGGGAACATTGTAGGCATTTATACAGCATAAATAAAAAGATGAGTAACTTAACATTTATTTTTATCTTAATCTTTGATGCACATAACCTCACTTTAATTTGTTTTTGTAAGTTAAATGGGGGTTTTTTGGTTTGTTTTTAACAGATATTATTAAGGAAAACAGCATGATGGAGTTTAGTTTAATTATTTCAACTATTGGTGTCATTCACTTTTGTATAAATGTGCAGAAGGTGTGTGCTGTTTGGTTCAAAGTTATTATGTTTTATTTTAATTTTTATATGCCTCTATAAACCCAGCAAAAATGACGATTTTTGGTCGCTTTACTGGTAGTTCTGAACATTTTTAAGTCCACTCTAGGCCGACCTTATTTAAGAACAAAAGAATATGAGTACTTACGCAGTATCGGCTTCCACATCCATGGTGACTTGAAACTCAAACTAAATTTAAGCCAATTTTAAAAGAAAACTTGCAAAACACAAAAAACAAACCACGAAAAGGAACCCACATAGGAAGAATCCGCAGAATATTATTAAAATGGCGTTGGCAAGTACGTCAAGTTGCCATCCGCACGACAGATGTCAATCGCGCGGGATATCCGGCAATGCGTTTGATCGTGCCGGAAAGGTGGTTTAGTAATGCATGCAATGTTTAAAGGAACGATTGCGTTTCACTTGGTATGTAAAACACGTTTTTCAGTTATTGGAAAAATAACATAAATTTGCCAATATATCAGCACTAGTAAATAATCATTGGCAAAATAGCGCAATTTTGCCACTAATACTACTGTAGTAAATAACCAATGGCATTCACTTGCCAATAAAGCAAATACACCTTACCACCTTTCATTGTTTGTGGGGTACATTTTTGAGTCGTTGCAACCCTAAATGCAGTCGGCGGGAGTCATTGGTTTAACGTCGTGGGTTTACCAGAAAACAACTGAACTTAGCGCCCTCCCCACTTTCGGTGTCCAAATATTAGTCGTAACAGTTTCTAAATAACACACTTCATATTAGACACTTACGGTGGGATTTACTAAAAGGGTTTAGTCTATTTTAGAACGGTCCTAAGTTTAAGTAAAATTTTTGGTTTTAAGCATTTTAAACCAACCCTTTTTGAATTTTAGACATAGTTTGATTTATAAAAAGAATATGAATAAATTTGTTTATTGAATAATCATCTTAACACAATATTTTGTTGGATTTAAGAAGAAAGTTTCAATTTAGAAGAAAAGAAAATTAAAAAATTTAAACCCACGCGGGTTTTAAATAGTAAACCCTCTGTAGAACAATTTAAAATTGGGATTATTAAAACTTACCCTTGTTCATTAATTTTTTCAATTAATACTTTATGTCACACTACGATTTAGATGGGTAATAATAAAATAAGGAGTAGATTAATTTTGTATTTATTTAAGAGCTGTTTTTATTTATGAAATGTATTAAAAAACTTAAATACAACTTTTGTCTACATTTCTGTCACTGTCAAAATGTCAGTTTCTAAATATTAGCTGCGTTGAAATCACAAACCGCGAGTTCGAATTTCTTACCTCTGCTTGTACCTTGGCTTGCACCAACCTCTACTGATGAAAGCTCTACAGCTTTGAAATGGGTGGGCTTTCAGTAAGGAAAGTTTTCTTGAGTGCGCTTTTAGATAACCTCAACGTTTTAATTTCAGTTTGTAAATAAATTAATATAGTTGTTTTGGGTTTTTTTGTTTGGTATATTTTTCGTGCATAATCAGTGACCTTCACTTATGTTTGTTTTTTCACCTAGTAGTGCCCTCATAGATATATTTTTTGTGCTGAAAACGGGTTTAATATATGGCGTTTTTCTGGACGAAATTGGAGGTGTTTTATAGGTCAATGAACCACTTGGGATATTAAATAAGGTAAATTGATCCTTGTAAAAACGGTTACTTAGGGAAATTATAAACGAACTTATTATCAATTGCTACAAAACAATCCTTTCTGGGGCCTATAAATTTAAACCACCCCCAGAGGTGGTCTAAAAAATCACCCAATTTTCTAACCTCAAACACAGATAATGAAGCTATTATGAGCCAAACTTTTAGCGTATTCACCAATTGCCATTTTGAAACCTGGCAAAAAAAATTAGTTTTAGGGCATTTTCTCTTAGAATAGGGTACATTTTGAGAAAAAAAGCAGTTTTTCAGTAGTTTGCAATAACAATAAAAAATAATCAATAACTTTGTGTAGTTTCTGTATGGGTAAGTGTTTTTTGAAAATTGATTTTAAAATTTAGTACCCTCTACAGGTGTAAATATTTAGCCCTGTGGGGGGTACTATTTTAGATCTTAGTAAATCCCACTGTAAATGTTAAATTTCGTGTCAATCGGCATTCGTATCCTTATCTCTATCGAGTCGACCTATCGAGCAGGTGTACTTTTAAACTAATGGCGAATATTGGACAGCTCCAGCTGATCAAATGCGTCAAAACATCATTCCTATGCAGGACCGGTCGTAATGTTACGACTCCCTTATCGTAACTAACGAGGTTTTCGTGCATTTAATCAGCTTGAGCTGTCACGCATTCGCCATGATTTTAAAAGTGCACCTGCTTAATTGGTCGAATCGATAGAGATAAGGATGCGATTACTGATAAAACTGAAAATTAACTTTAAGTGTCTATTAACAACTTTAAAAACCTATTTTGCCATAAAATAAATAATGCAGTAAAAATACTTAGTTGTTTCATTCTGAAAGAAAAACACATTTTCCGAGCAAAAATATCCGACGCAAGCCAGTTTACTGTCAAATATATGCATACTTTGACTTAAAAAAACATGCGCGTACTAAATCCAACGTGTTTTTAAGAAATTAATTAATTTAGAAAAAATATATTTACTGTTAAATTATTACAAATCTAGTAGGGTAATGGCTTAGGTACTCCGCATTTGACAAATATTTTTTAAATTTTCTGTTGTTTACAACTAACAAAACAAACATGGCGGGCCAAGCCGTACATCACCAAAAATGGCGGAGTCGTATTTATATGTATTACACGCCAAGTCAACGGAAGAGACTGGCCGTGTGGCCATCGGCGCATTGACGCCAGCAATTTGTTTCTTGTTTTTACATAAAACCGCAAAAATCAGATATATTCTGGTGCTGCACCACTTTCTCAATAAAACCGTTTCTGACAATATTGCCCAGGTTCACTTCTTGCCGCTCACTTCTATTTCACTTTTTGTCATCTTTTTTTTTTCCTCTCACTCTTATCAACAAAAGGTACGTTCGTGTAATAATGGGTAGGAATGGTGTGGTGTAGGAGTGGAGTGAGAGTGCGGCAGAGTGTTTGGAGTGAAATTATTGAAATAGTCGAACGCTTTGAAGTAAAACTTGCAAGCTGTAAACTAACCTAACCTTTTATTAGGTGTTCTCTGCGTGTTTTCGTTTGTTTTACAAACAAAAACAAATCTTTGCTGATTCTAAATGGAATTTTTCTAAAATTTTCCTCATTGAGAGTCCAATTAATTTCCAAAAGTAAATTTTGTATGGTGATCCGTCGAATAAAGGACTCGTGGTTTTAAAAGAGGTTGCCAATTCATTTAATTAAAACTGATTTTACAAAATAACATAAAAAAGCCTCGAAAAAGCACAAAATGTGGCCGAATGACTAACTGCGCATGCCCGCAGCGGCACTCTACCTTCACGAGGTGGGACTTATGGAGTGTGTTCTTTTTACTCTACTCCTAATATCCGAACGCTAAAAGATGCTGCACTTTTCACTCTCATTTGAATACCCGAACGATTTGGCGTCAAAGCAGTCAAAATGAGTGAATGGGGTGCATTACCCGAACGCACCTAAAGAGAGATATAAAAATGAGCGGCAAACTGTGGACCTAGCATTAGTGACATATCAGGATATGTCAAAGTTGTTTTTTTTACTTTTTTTAACAAAAACTAAAACCTCTAAATAATTTTTTGCCTAAACGTTGTTTAAACGACTTAACAACATTGTGTCTCTAGCCGAGTTAATTAGAGTTAAATCCCAATACACCACAAATTCTTAGTTCGTCGTGGAAACCTTTCAACAACGTCGGTATTTAACGGAGGTCGCACACGTAGTTAATACGCCGTTGCTAAAACGTCTAAAACTCGTCGTTGCCAAAATGACAAACATGAGCACCAAATGGAACGTTAATCTTGGTCAGAATGTGGTCAGAGGCGGAAAAATGTTACTTGGGAATGGTAGAATTTGTAAATAGCGCTGCAGAGGCACCTTTCGCCAACACAGATATTTGACTGTGATTGGAGTATACATATTTGAATGCGTATCTTGTACCTAAAAAGAAATATTGAGCAATTTGAACACCTCAGAGCCAGTCATACATATAGCACACGTAACAAACACCAAATGGACCTTTTTAATTACCCATCACACAGACTATTATCTACTGAAAAGGGTCCTAATTACGCCTCAATTAGATACTTTACCAAATTGCCAGATACAATAAAAAACACAAGTAGCTACAATGCTTTTAGAAAAGCTGCTTTGGTGCACATTTGTAATATTGAGCACTACACTTTGGAGGAATATCTAAACTATACCACTAATTTCTAGTCACATTCCTCGTAATATTTTCTGATTTTGATTATTTTTTAATGACTGTTTTGTTTTCTGAGTTTTGTCCTTTCTTTCTGTCTCTCCATTTATTTATATATATATTAATATTTTAAAGCCAAATTATGTATGTTTATTTGTAATCTATTTGTCCTTACGTGTATTTTTTGTTTGACTACAATTGAACAACTATTTTTTCTAGTTTTAAGTATTTTTAGTGACAATTTATATTTATATTAATACATATATTTGTAAAATAATCACATTTTTGAAACTTTTAGTTTTATATTTTAATTTTATCTGTTGTTTGATTAATTTTATAACTGTTAAAAACTTCAATTATTGACACGCCATGTATACACAATCTGTATTGGTTATAAAATATGGTAATAAAGTCTATTCTATTCTATATTCTATTCACGAATGGTGTCGATATGTTAGCTATTGATTTAGTGATTTATTTTTAAAATTCTTCAGAAACGGCAGAAAATCTCACCCGTCAGAAATCTGGAAAGTAGCGATTTTTACTTATTGCCTTATTTAAAATAAAAACTGCGTCATTTTTTTAATAACATTTTGTAAATTTAATATTTTAAAGAAATTCTTCATAACTAGTTTTACGGCGGAGCTAAATTAATGGATTGACTACGCGTACCAATAAACAATAAACGTCAAAAAGTGTCGAAAATTCTCACCATGCGAAAGGAATGCAAAATTTGTGTGACTTTTCTGAACATTGACAGTGAGGTTCGTTTACACACAAAAAAAAGGTCAATAATATACAATTTTAAATGAAAAAAGGGGGTTTTCACAAAAACTTTACAAAACTTAAAATTGACATATTTTTTTATTTGAAAGAAACTAAAATTAGGAAGTATTATCAAATTAATCCTGACAAAAAAGCATCAGTTAGTTAAATCTTTTGTAAAGACGAAATTTTCTGACTGTTTTTAAAGAATTAAAGAATCTAACTGATGACAGTTAACTGTAGGAATTCCTTTTTTGAGGCACTGCGTGCTTTTTTCTGTTGTTTGGTTCATAAAGAATTAAAAAAAAAACCTTATCTTGACAAGTTACTTTTCGTTTTGGGTTTTTTTTACGTAGGTACGTATCATGTCGACTTGCTAGGTTAGTACATCGATAGCACGTCCGTTTTGTTAAAAAAAAATGTTTTGCTTAATAGCTAATATTTTAAAAATAGGTTTCTTTTTGTTTTTAAATAATAATGTTGGTAAGTAGTATTCATAATCAAAAATTTTAGGCTGGTGATGGTCATTTAGCCCAAAACGTCAAGTTCCCTGTCAAAATATCTCGGTAAAAAAGCAGCCAAAAGTCAAATCAAAAGAACTTGTCATCAGGTAGATATTAAATTTCATGTAAAAAGTTTTAAGCATTTTACTGCTCTAAACATAAAGGCGCAGAAAAATATAAACTAAAAATTGAAATATCGGTTTTTATCGCCCATATCGGGAACTACCCGCATTTTTTTTAGTTTTGAGAAAATAATTAAATTTGCGCAACTTTGCCCCATAAGGAAACTAACCTCAGAGGGGTTAAATTGACACCAACGAAATATTTTTGTTGACTTTGCTGGAGTCTATTTTTGGATCCCTATACAAATCCCGAATCATAATTTGACCGATCTATAATATTATCCCGAAAGAAAGGGCGCGTAATATATGCCCGAAAATAAAACGGTCGAAACTAAAAGCACTCGAAACGTAAGGTCCGTTTATGCGAGCTTAACATAGTTACTATGGTTCTCTTTTTCCAAATGCATTCGTCTGAGAGAGATCCAACATACTACCCATACCAGAAAAAATACCCGCCTGCACACCCTTCGACCCCGCAAATCTATCAGGGATAACTATCTCAAGAAGATAGTTGGGTATGCGGGGTCGAAGGGTGTACAGACCTGTAGTTATTTCGATCCGTAATTTAGCCCAACGAACAAATCCCGAACAGCTCAAATGGTGGAAGCACGTGCTTGATATTTAATGCTACACTGCCATGTGCAAATAATTTGAAGTTTTCCTGTGGTTAAAATATAAGGTCGTGCGCTAATCCTGCGCCTTTCTATAAATCTTACTACCAACAAAAAATGAGCGCATCTTGCTATCCAGGTTATCAAAAAACAGTTATAAAAGAGACAAAGCGCCGGAATCGGAAAACCGGTTATCTTTGACCTCACAGCTCGAACGTGGAGCGCTCTGCAAAGCTGGAAACGCTAATTAGGGACCGAAGTTACGCAGAGTCAAGTTGACGCGAATAATAGGAACCACAGTTCACCACAACATGGTTTTTAAAGAAAAAGTAGAACATTTTTGGAACAATTTTTTTTTTAAAGTTTGTTAAGATATTTAAAAAAAGTCAAAATTAAATATTGTATAAAATTGTTTTTATATTTATTTTTCTTAGCTTACCTTATTTCATTTATGATTTCAAATATCTTTCTTTAGTAATTAAAAATAAATATACAAAAAATAAAAATAGGTAAAAAACCGTTTAGCTGACAAAAATGTATTATGTTTTTAATTTGATTTTTGACTCGTATTATTACGTAAACTTCTCATCCTGGTCAACGCTATCATTGGACATGATAACCAAATTTGATACATATTGTTTTTTCAGCTTTGAGTAAAAATTTATATTAAGTGACCTTAAACACCGCAAAGTTTCAAATTTGAGTAAGTCATCAAAAATACCATACACGAATTATGTATATTATCGGTTGCTGTAATTTTACTCTTTTTGAGTACTTAGCAGGTAAGTATTTTTTTAAAAATGTTTTGTAGTTGTTCAATTTTCAGCAGTTTTTAGAAACTCTTCTGCGTTATTTAGAAACCAAGATGAATAGCTCTGGCCAAACAACGAGAAGTACAAAATCTAGTCGATGCTTAGGAAGGAAGCCCTTGGCCATCTCCTATTTTGGTAACTAAAAAGGATAGAAGGACCAGATTTTGTGTTAATTGTAGGAGACTTAATGATGTGACAAAGAAGGACAGCTATCCATTACTAAGAATCGACGACGCTTTGACCACCCTAGCTAGCATCATGTTGGTTTTCCACCCTGGATCCAAAAAGGGCTTTTGGCAAGTTGGAATCCATGAGAAAAAAGAGAAAACAGCTTTCTCAACTGGTAATGGGTTGTACCAGTTAACTGTGATGCCATTTGACCTCTGCAATACTCCTGCCACATTTAAAAGATTAATGGAAATCGTTTTACGACGCCTGACGTGGAAAACAAGTTTATTGTACTTGGACGACGACAGGGTGATGGGGAAAACGTTTGATGACCACATGAACAACCTACGAGAAGTATTTTCCATCTTCTATCTAAAATAAATTGAATCCGAAGGAGTGCTCTTTATTTCAACAGGAAGATGAATTACTTGGACATGGCAAAACTGGCCCCGACCACTCGACAAACATGAACTAAGAAGCTTTCTAGGTATATGCTCATATTACCGACGATTTGTAGAAGACTGGTTTATCACTGGAATTCCGGGTATGATCAAGCCTTCAAGGACCTAACTCTTGAACAGGGAACGACATAAATTTGTGTCGAATGATCCCACGTCGAACGCAGTTTGTATTTGAGCGGTGATCGCTCATTCCATTCTATCAAAATTTAGGTGTTCGCAGTCTTTGAGTCCAAAGTCAGGGATCGATCTCATTTCTCAGGCACGCATGCACGTAAAATGTACATATTTCGATCTAAAACTTCAAAGAGGTTGCAGTTTCGACCAATAAAAAGGCTCAGAAGCTGCCAAGCTTGTACGGTGCACGCGCAAAGCTGACTTGATTATCGTTTTTCAAGATGGCCTGTTCTCCTGGTCAGAGGCTATGAAAGTGTAGGAAGGTTAGGTTTCGGATGACTCGTGATAGCTTTAAAGCCTGTTATTGGTCGATATCAGGACGTGTATTCTTGAAAGTCATACGATCCGGTCTTTTTCTCGTGCGATGGGATCTCACACGATTAAAAAGCAGTTTAGGAAGCAATACATTCCAAAAAAAACACGTTATTGCGCAAGCGTCACTAGATTCAACGCTGTTCCCCGGTTTCGGACCATGCGATCGGGAACGTATGATTTTCATGAGATCCGTAAGATCGGATCAGCGCTCAAGAATATAACGTTTTCATCCCATGTGATCATTCGCCATAGATCTATGCCGCTCCCTGTTTAAGAATACAGGTCCAGGGAGATGACCGTTCTCGTGCGACCTATCCTACGAAATTCAAGAATCGGCACCCAGGAAGTTAAAAGCAGCACTTTGCTTCAGTCCTATATTAGTGGCGTACAAAGAAATTGGTCCTGGGTGGGATTGAGATTCCTGGGACTCTCAGATTACCATTTTATTGATTTTTGGGGAAAATTCAACCTCCAGGGGAAAAGAAAATAATTCCCCACAAATGCGTGGTTCCCATTGGTCAACGTCGCTGATTTCTCTCACAAATGAAAGTATTTTAAATAGAATTTGGTGCCTTTTATTTCTCTTCCTAAAGACTAGTAGAAACAAATTTCATCCAAAGTCATGTCATCAGTGTCATTTTCGTGGGAATTGGCGGCGTCGACCAATAGGATATGTTTGTTTCAGGGAAATAATTGTTTCTCTAAAACGCACAGATCCTAATTGGTCGACGACGCTGTCGTTTCCCCGAAAATAACACATAATATCACTTGATGAAATTTTTTTCTACTGGTCTCTAGCGAGAGGAAAAAAGACACCCATTAATATAATAAGTACTGGCATTAGTGTCATTTGTGGGAGATATCAGCGACATCGAATTGTTTTCTTTTTACTGATCTCTGAAGCAGGCTTGAGCCCCTAAGCCCCCCACCTGTGTACGCCGGTGCTATATTATTTATCACCAACCACAACGAAGATTTATTCTAGACACGAACGGGAGCAATGTGGTATGGGGGAAGTCCAGGATAGAGAACGAGTCATCGAGTATTTTGGTCGGAAACTCAGCCAGAACGAAATTATTGTGTCACCAGGGAGGAACTCCTGAAGTACGTAGATCATTTCCATAAATACCTTTAAAGAAAATAATTCATTATAAGAACTGATCATTCAGCACTCAAATGGCTTCTACGAATAAAACAACCCGAGGGACAAGTAGCAAGATGGATACAGAAGCCACAGCAATACAACTTTGTCATAAGGCACACATCTGGAAAGATGCACAACAATGCAGATGCACTGTCAAGAAGACTTAGCAAATTTTTGTGAGCTTACTATAGTTACTATTGTTCTCATTTTCTAAATGCATTGGGCTGAGAGAGATCCCGCTTACTACAACATACCAGGAAAATGGCCTGTCAGACTCGCCTGTACACCCTTCGACCCCGTATATCTGTCAACGATGACTATATCAAGGAGAAAGTTATGTTTTATGGGCAGAGGGGTGCAGAGGAAGCATTTTCTGGTAAGCTTGATCTCTCTCAGACCGATACAATTAAAAGAATAGAACAATATTAACTAAAGCTCACAAAAAATTTCTACTTGCCAAAAAGAGTGCAAGCATTCCAAGAACTTTGAACAAAAAGAAGAATCAGAAGAAGTAAATACAGACATCAATAAAGAATGGACTTTAGCACAATTTTAATCCGCACAACTTGGAGATAAAGACATAGAACCGTTCCTACGAGTCAAACAAAGCGGTGAGCCACGTCCATCATGGAAATTAAGGTATATCTTAAGAGTTAATTTGAATCCTAAAAACAGTTCGTTTAATTTAACCAGTGGCGGTTCCTCCATAGGAGCACATGAGCATGGGCACCCCCACACAGAATAAGAAGGTAATAATAAAATGTCTGATTTATATTATTCTTTGTAATTTTTCCGAAACTTCCTATTATTTAACACAGCCAGATCTCTTTCCGTCTCACGCGCTCTCAAAGCCGCGTCCGTCTATTCAACGTAGATCCTGCTACCAGCTGCTCTCGCCGCCGAATGAAATGAACCTCTGCTTGATGACGCGGAACAGTCGCGATAAAGTAGGTGGAGAGAGAAAGGCGCACACATTTGGTGTGCTCCAGTCCGCTACTGTTAATTATTCAAATTTGTGAACCTCCTCTTCATAGATCACGAGCCGCCACTGAATTAAACAGATAAACCGCACATCAAAAATTAAGAAAATTTTGCACAGCGGAGGCTTATGTTAGCCCCCACAGACCATTTGCGTGATTTTTCAAAAAAATATATATATCTTGTTTTTAATGTTTACCGTTAATTAAACATTTTTAGGATACGTAATATTATGCAAAAAACTTAAAATTATGCAAAATCACACAAATGGTTCCGAGATAATGCTTTAAACTTTCACCGTACAAAATTTGATACAAATTTAATTAACAGTTTCTTAAATTAACTAATTGAAAGAAGCGCATTTTTTATTCAAATTCACCCTTAAAGGGTACTGACATATTTAAGGCGCTTTGGGTACAATGGCATTCATTGCTTACGGAATACTATAAACAGCCGCATGCATTTGTTATAGTTTATTTTCCTTACGTCTTACCGCATACCTCGTATATTTTACCTTACAGTGAATCCGCCTTAAGTCTCTGTGTAAAGGCCTTAACGAATATGGCGCATTGGCTTTTAGTCACTATACTACTAAAATATTAAAAAAGTTAGGTTAGTATAATCATAACGTTCGTAGGATTAAAATTTTGACAACTTTGACCGCCGCTGTGGTAGTGTTTAACAACCACTACCACTGCCACTCATCGATTTTACCAGAGTTTTTGGAACGCATTAAAAACTCTGTAAAAAAATTTAGAGTTGAGAAAAAATAAAAAATTGGTTTAATTTTACAAAATAAGTGTTTTATATGTTGGACCCTGATAATATTTTATTATTTTTAAAATTAACTACGCCAAAATTCTCTAAAACTAACCAGAAAAATAACCACAACCACAACGAAATGGATTCGTAGCTTACGGCAGTGGTAGTGGTTAATTACCACTACGGAATGACGTTTAGCTATTGCGCAGACGCAGTAATATCCACAACCACTTCGAAGTGTCAAATAAGCGTTCCAAAATATCCCTAACATTTCTTTGAGCTGGGGCTACGTTTTTTCGAACGCTAACCGGTATGATGATAACGCGTATCGTATGTTAGGAAGGTACTGCGCATGCGTACATATTTTAACAAAACGTATGTTACGTCATAATCCTCATAATCCCTTCAGCCTCGACTTAAGGGTTTGGCGACGTGTTTCTAGCATTGAATTATTAACTAGACTGGTTAATAATTCAATGGTTTCTAGTATGCACCTTAAAAATAACAAAAATGAAATAAGAATCCCTTCCCAACAGGCTTTACGCTAGGAATTCTCGTTTGTCCAAATTTTATAGCGAAAGGAGATTCTTATCTCGAGTCTCATAAAAACGAATTGGCAACGTAGCTTTCGCGAGTAACCAGATTTGCCACGTGCCATGTTCTTTGATCCTAACCTTACTTATTGGAGTATTTTTATTTTGTTTTTCAAAATTTTAAATTTTTTGAAAGTAGTTTGGTAAACAAATGAAATGGTAAGTAGAATGCTTGAAACATTAACAATCTTCTTGACAAAGAATTATAGGAAATAAGAGGTGCTTCATGTATCTTTTAGGGAAAATCGAAGAAAACACGCAAAATTGCGGTAAAGAGATTTGCCAAAATGAAAACAATGATCAGTCCCAGCGATCCCAGGATCAAAGCATCTCAAAGAGCGCCTCCCCGAAAGAAAAAGCCAGAAGATCCATATGCAGTAAAAACTACCGAGGCTCCACAACAAAGTTCTGCCTTATTCTTCCAATACAACACGCAGCTGGGACCACCATATCACATCCTTTTGGACACCAATTTTATAAACTTTTCCATAAAGAACAAACTGGACATTATCCAAAATATGATGGACTGCCTTTATGCTAAATCTATCCCATACATTACTGACTGTGTCTTGGGTGAACTTGAAAAACTTGGAGCAAAATATAAAGTAGCCTTAAGGATAATAAAAGATCCTCGCTTTGAGAGAATACATTGTATGCATAAGGGAACTTATGCAGATGATTGTTTGGTTCAGAGGGTAACTCAACATAAATGCTACATAGTTGCAACTAATGATAAGGATTTAAAGAAAAGAATAAGAAAAATTCCAGGTGTTCCCATAATGTATGTTTCTCAACATAGGTATACAATCGAGAGAATGCCTGATGCATATGGTGCACCAAAAACATAATTTATGCCATTATCTTTGTGAAGTGTATATCTTTGGTCTACTATTTTTTTAAATTAATTTCTAAATCAATATATTTGATTTACAATAAAGTTTTCAGAATTGTGCAAGAATTCTTGAAAGTGTGAGAAGGGATCGAATACTTGCCAAAACTCAATTGAGTTAGATGGCGATGTACACATGTGTGAAGAGAAGACAAATACTTTTTTGGCAAGTAGAGGTACTCCCTTCTCACACTTTCAAGAATAAGTATGTGCACCGAAGAGCTTTGGTAATTTTTTTGTGCTGTCCATTTATTTTGTGAACTTTTCGGTAGTATTGATTATAAACTATGATTAAATTTTTACAGAACAGAACTTTTGACCAAAGTCAAAAATCTTTTGGAAATTTATATTCAATGTCATTTACAATGTTATATCTAAAAGGGCTTTTATTTTAAAGGTAAAAAATGAATTTAAAAAAAAATCAATAAAATATAATGATTTGGATCTGTTTTCTTAAGAGAGAAATTGTTATACAAGTTGGAAATTTAATTTTTCTTTTTATTACTTAAATATTTTTTTTACTTAATTCTAAAAATGCATATAACTTAATCTACATAATCTTAAAAACAAAATATAAGTAAAAATATATTTAAATAAAAATTAGTCTAATTTGGCTTTAATTTTCCATGCTCCTATAGTATATCGGAACCAAATCAGTCCTAAATCAAAACCCATCTGAAGCCAACTCCAAACCGGCGTTACCTTTGACCCGTCAATTTCAGTCCATCTTACCGCAATTTCGGAAATTGGTATTTTTAAAGTTTGTGCTATATAGAGAAGTTCTACATCGAAAGCCCTAAAATTAAATTGTGCTTGGATTTTCTTTTCTTTTTAAACTTTCTTATGAGAAGAACTTTAAATGAAAAAATGTGCCTTTCTCATTATTTATCACACTTGGATGTCCATTGCAGCTCCATCAATATATATCGACGATTTTATATGGATAACATAAAATGAATATACATTAATGGAGCACAAATACTTTAATGGATGTCCATTGGGTTCATGTATTTCCATGGAAAGAATATCATTGCACATCCAATGGATGTTTGATGAATGTATATGGGTCGTTCTTGAAAAAAGGTAACATTTCAAGTGGTAATTTAAAAAAAAAAACAAATTAGTGTTCTTTGAATTTTGGTAATTATTAAATGTTGCTGTAGTTGGTTGGACTAAAATGTGCTATATAGCCGAAATAACAATTCACTAGTTCTTGAGTTATTTTTAAGTTTGTGAATTCATCTGCTAACACAGTGAAAATCAAGAATCTTTATAGCTGGGTTGTTCTTGAAAAATGGTAACATTTGGTGCAATATTTTTTAAAAAAACAAAAATATTTACCACTTTATGTAAATATAATATGTTGCTATATATATATATATATATATAATGCCCTTACTTTATTTCTTTTTTTCTCTCGTTTGTCTATTATTTTCCTTTCCTTGTGATCAATAAAATATTTTGAAAGATAACACCAGTGACGTTCACACTAGTGACATATTTAGCAAAACAAAAAAATAAAAAAATTACTACTTTTGTATTTTAATGTTAGTAAAATGCCTACTTTTCATACTTAAATCACATTTTTGAAAGTAAATATCTTACCATTTACTATTATATATATAGAAACCGTGTGACATTTATCTCGGCCAAAACGTTAATACTGTTTTAAAACCACCAAAATTTCACAAAAACTGAATTATGTAACACATTCAGGTTACACTCCTAAACTGTCTTCCGTGCTTCTCCATTTTCAGTTAAATGAGTTGGGTGTTGTATGCAGTGATGCCAAATTTAAAAAAAATCTGTGACTGCATGTGATCACACAAGTGACACCAAAATCAATTACATTACAAAAAACTTATATCAATGTATTTTTTTTTAGGATTTAAATTTTTGAGTTTTTATCTGTCTAAATCATTATCTAAATAAATTTTATGATCCTAAAGTGTCTTTTTGTTATATCTGAATCTATTGACTTTGAAAATTACAGATCACACCACGTGACATGTCACATGGTGTGAACAACTTTTCTTCCATGCAGACATTTCTTGGAGAGTTCATTACTGCTGGATAATGTTAGCCTTTGAGTACACTAAATATCCTCCTACTTTGTTTTCAAAAGGATAAGTGGTTTTAAATTGACAAGCCACCTTTTTTCAAGAACGACGCATATACGCCGACAGATATCCCTCCCACCACTCTACCCATTTCACTTGTCAAAGCCACAATATTCCTCTTCCTATCCCGCATTCAACGCTCGTTCAAAAGTCAGCAATATACAATGGTCTAAAAATGTATAACCATCTTGTTCTAACACTTAGGACCACCGATCAAACAAAATTTAGAAACCCACTAAAAGATGTGTTACTTTTAGAGGCATTTTATTCAATAGAGAAGTACTTCAACTTTCCTTTTAAATTGGTAATATGACAACTATTGTTCAACTCAACAAAATTATTGTTTTAAATTGTTTTTTGTTTATTTACTTGTTTTTGTATTATGACCGTTATAACCTTTTTTTTGTTGTTTGTTTATACTTGTCAATTGTCATGTTTTTATATTTTTTGTCTTCAATGTAAAATCTTTTAACATATAATTTTTTAATTATTGTTTAAACCTAGTCACTAGTATAATCAAACTCCTCGAAGAGGGTTTACATAGTCAGCAAATAAAAGTATTATTTGTGATTCACCAAATATTTTAGTTTAACTTGTTAATTAGATATAAGGTATAAAGCTTTGTCAATAAGGATTCTCTTGGACAATAAAGCATGTTTACTACTACTACTACTACTATCCATTGGATATACATATCCATGGCTGGCTAGGTGAGTAATACATACTTCTAATTAATTCTTTTAAAAATGTAGTTATAGTTTATCTGCTTAACTTATTTCATTGGTTTAGCAATCGAATTCCCTTACAGCATAGTCTCTCATTTTATTCTTGTCCCTCCAACTGCATACATCATTGACTATAGTACTGGTTCAGAAATTATACTTACCACCTTTCGACATGCAAGCTGTCAAAACAAACGGCTGCAGCTTTCCTAGTTAAAAGTTTAAAACCACATTGTGTATCTCTGATTTTTCTAACTGCAAAAAGCCATACCAAAAAATGGAAACCATACATTAGAATTGTTCTAAAAAATGTTCGTGCCGCCACTGCTTCATCTTCTAAATGTGCTCTTGAACCTATACTAATAGCGGTTTTTTCCGCTACTTCTTGAAAATTTTTGAGATAATCGCCTAAAATAATGTTAATGAATTTAAAAATTATAAACTAATCTGTTGTGTCTACGCTAAACAAAATACTTCTGTTTGGAGTGACTCAATCGGGATATAGATGTCTTTTATTAACCGGTTACCAAGGGTTCCCTTTGACTTTTTTGTGAATTTTTTGGATAATAAAAATATTTCAAAAACACATCCTGTAAAAAAAATAACTTACAATTTGTAAGCTCTTTCAGGCTTTCTTCCAACTTTGAGAGATCGGCAAATTTTGTTGCACCATCTGCATCAGCAAATAAAAGCAAGGCACCCCGAGCACTTTGCATTCCCTAAAATTCAGTAAGACTTAATCGAGGACTTAATATTCTGAGAGAAGCATCATAAGTCACTTTTTAGAAAAAAAAATTGGGCCGGTTAACTGTCATGAAACATAAAAAAAATTACGAAATCTTATTTAGCACTTATTTGAGGAGGGAAGTAAATATACTGAAAATTAGTAGAATTACCGAAATAACTATTTAAAATTATACTTCTTCAGCTTTTTTTGCATCAAACTTTTAATTTTTGAAACTCTCAGAAAAGAAGCAAAGTATAGGTACATATTTTTGAAAAATATAGTTACCTAGTTCGGTTTTTTCTGCTTTTTTTATACCCTATACCTAATGTCTTTCTCAGCTTCTGCATCAACAATCGGCAGCAGGCAGTTTACACTCTTACATAAATACTAATTTGAAACAATAAAAATACCAGAATATACTAACCAATCGAACTGCCCCACCCTTTCCCCTATTTGTTTCTAGTTCAAGTACTCTGACTTTGTTACTTCCATATTTTTCACTGTATTCTAAAGCTTTTTTGACAGTATTGTCTTTACTGCCATCGCTCACAACTATCACCTCATACTGAAATGAACTTTTTTTACTTCTGTGCTCTAAGAACTCCAGACATTCATCTAACATGGGGGCAACTAAAATAATATACACCAGTAAAGATCCAAGTCTTGGGTACAATTTCACTGAAGTGCAAGAGAAAGGGGCTGATAACCGCACACACAACAAATATAGTCACATATGCATGCACTAGCCAACACTGGGAAGGCAAATAAAGCATTGGCTTGGGCGCTCAGGTTATCTTTGTCAGGTCTCTCTTGCACCCCAGCAGAAGTGCACGCAAGAGTTGGTCTTGTAAATGCTGCATATGGTTAGTATTAATTTTCCAAAATAAACAAAAAAAATATATTCTATGGTACTTATATGAAAGTCCACCACTAATTATATTAAACATAATTTTAGGGAAAACTACAAATCTAAACAGTAAAATGCTACAAATTGCTAAAAGTAAAATTTTGACCATTTTAGTCATGTTATTTTGAAATGCAATATCTAAAACATATTGTAGTAAGTAGGTTCTATGAAAGTGATCCTCAGTTATTTCTTTTGATAACACTATCAAATTGGATGTTTCAGACATTAAGGGACTTGAAGACTAAAACTGGTCAGAGCTTTAGTTTTTGGGTTATTCAAAAATATTTAGGTAATAAAGAAAATAAAACAAGATAAACTATTTGTGCTTTTAAACCAATTAGAACACTTTATTGAAATCACAATTACACTTACGTCTTTCCTCCTCATTATAAGCAGGAACTATGACGCTAAGGTGAATAGATGGGGCATCAAATATACAAGGAAAAAGAATGTCTTTTCCTGTTGCAGCATCATAAAAGTACTTTTCTTTTTTGCTCCTATGGATAATTGGATAAATAGTGGAGGATGATATTAAAACTAAACTGACCTAAAAATCAAATGTTTTATTTCAGTTTAATTCATGTTTAATATAAACTGTTTTCACTTTACTAGCTGTTGCATCAGCACTGCGCTAAGATAAACATAAGTCAAAGTTAAATCACTTAGGTTAAAATGTGCAGTTTTTAATCTAAAGGTAAGTATGAATAGTTACATAAATGGTCTTAAAAATTCATAAATAGCTTAAAGAAAAAATAAGGAAAATTTGATATGATGGTACAAATTGGTCCTACTTAATAACCTGGCAGTAGTGTGGCAGATTTTTTTAAAGAAACTTGTGGTGGGTTAATAATTTTAACATTCTGATGTTGATTGTGACATTTTTTTTTGTTTTTTGGACAGTTAAAAATGTGTTTTATTACCAACATTCCAACAATGATAAACTAATTAAATTTGTTAACAAATATTCAGGAATAAATAATACTTTAAAAATGCTTTTTAATGCTTTTATTTAACCTGGCATCAATGTTGTGCAGTATGTGATGCCCAGGTCATGAAAACTTTTGATTATGTTTGGGTTTTTGATTCCCCTGCCATCAATCACACTAATATCTGTTTTGCAGCATCTGATGTATCCTCTGCAAAGCTTGATTTAGTATTGGTTGGCCTTTGTAAGAGTAAAGGGGCATTTAATGTAAAAAAATAATTTACCAGTATGGTGGAGTATCGCATACATAAATCAACTGAACCAAGAATGAACTGATCTTTGCATGTGATAGATCAGATCCTGTTAGGAAGGTGTTAAGCTGGGTTTATATAGGCAAAGAAACACACAATTAAAATTATAATAAAAGTTCAACTTATGGGAAACATGTTAGCATTTATACAGCAATATAAAAATAAGGAAATAAAGTTAAACTTTTATTTTTATCCTCATTTTCATCTGAAAACAGATTTGTTTCAGGTTTGTTTTTGGCAGATATTATTTAACAAATAAAGTACAATGGAGTTTAGTTTAGTTTAGTTACAATGGAGTTTATTTCAATTATTGCTGTCACTCACTATTGTTTAGATGTGCACAAGGATGTGCAGATCTATGTGCTGATTGGTTCAAAGTTATTTTTATTTGGCTGTATAAACCAGAATTTTTATTTGCCTGTATAAACCCATCTTTAGTGTGACTGTGGCTGGGGAACTGAAAACCCAATAACAATCAAAATTTTCCCATTACCTGGGCATCACATACCCCACCACACTGCTGTCGTGGACAAGTGACTTATTTTTGTTTTTTTCTAGTATTTTTTTTAATAAAAAAAAATTCTACTTACACCCAATACCAATGAAAAAGTTAAGGCGCTGCTATAGAAAAATATCAAGCCCAAGTCGTACTCCATTTTTTTTTGTCTTATCAGTGGATAGGTTTTAAATATGATTATTTTAACATTTTATTTTTTTAATTTTAAAAAGCCAGGTTATGACATCAAAACGTCCTCACGTTATGAAGCTAGCTCCCAAAGATTAAATACTATTAATATAAAAAAATTTTCTAGCTCCTTGTTGCCAGCTCCGGACACGACCATCTACAATACAACGCACAGTGCCTTAAGTACGTATTTACGAGCAAACAAAATACCTCCAATTATTGTACGAATAAAGCAATCTCAGGTGTGCGTCTCCAGCACCACTTTTAAACGTAAAGATTTGCAAATTTTAATAATTTAGCTTTAGCTATTTTACAGCACTTTAAGCATGTTCTAAATTTCAAACGTATCGATATTGGTATATGCGGTGGTCCCAATGCGTTCAGTTGCCCGCATCGTTATGGGTCTGCGGAAACGGTTCCCGACCAATCGACCGAATTCTGCGGTTTTACCGCTGGATGTGTTAGGTTTCGTATATTTATAAAGCTACATTTACATTGAATTCGATCTCCAATTAATATTGAATTTGACAAGCTCACCATATGGGAACCCACAGAATCATTTACATTCGAAGTTGACTTTGAATTGAATGCAATTTTGCCAAAATGTAAATGTAGCTTAAGAATGATCGATTTTGTTTGGTGAATTTCTTGGGTTGCGGTTAATTATGTAAAATAGTTTGAACATTTATCTGTAAGTACTATTTTTATGAAATTAACTCTGTGTTTCGGACTTCCATTGTCTATATTTTATTTATACACGACGTTTCAATCAGTACAAACTCTGATCGTCTTCAGGTGCAAACTACAATTAATTCCTAAGGCTACGTACTTATATACTGTGAGAAATCACTCAACCTTGAAGTTTAAGAAGTTGGCTCCGCCCAAGGAGGGGCTTCCAAATATTTGGGATTTCAACACTTAGTTTACTGAAAATACCCTGATTCTGCCCAATAAAGGCAGCTTCAAGGAATTTTCGTTTCCTCCAGTGTGACTCCTTGTGCAAAACCTTTGCTTCTGCCCACTTCATTCGGTGTTGTTTTGACCATGTATGTTCGGCGATTCCTGATTTCGTGGTTTCACCTTTTTGGGTATTCGTCTGATGTTCCTTAAGCCTAACGGATAGTGGTCTTTTAGTTTCGCCTATGTATGATTCACCACACTCACAAGAAACTTGGTACGTGCATTCCTTATTTTGTTTGTTCTCCGGTTTTGTTTTACTAAGAAGGCTTCGAATTGTATTACTAGATTTAAAAGCTGTGTTAATATTAAAGTTTTTCGCTACTCTTCGAATTTTCTCTGATACTCTTTTAAAGTATGGGATTGTAAGGAATGCATTTGCCTGGTTTTGGTCTTGTAATCTCTGTCCTGTTTGTTGAAATTTAGAAATAGTATCTGTTATAAGTTTCAGGCTGTAACCATTCTGCTGCAGATCTTTCTTAATGTTTCTTATTTCGATTTCCAAGTCATGAGAATTGTTACAAATTTGAACGGCTCTCTTATACAAAGTTTTGATTATGCCTCGTTTGGTTGTAGCAGAATGATTTGAACCTTGATTTAAATATTGTTACGATAGACTGTTGTTCTTATGTCGATTTCTACTCTTTTGACAAGTACATCAAGAAAAGGAATTTGACAATTTTGCTCCAACTCCATTGTGAATTTAATGGTGGGTCTTATGTTATTTAGGTGGTGAAGAAATTCTGAAAGTTGTTGCTTATTCCCGGTCCAGACAATAAAAGTATCATCAACATATCTCATCCAGAGCTTAGGTTTATATGTTGCGGTATCAACCGCGTGTGATTCGAACCACTCCATGTAAATATTGGCCACCACTGGCGAAAGCGATGAACCCATTGGCAGACCGTCATCCTGAGCATAAAACCTATCTTTCACTTGAAAATAAGAGTTATGTAGGCAGCACTCCAACAACTCCATAACTCCCTCCAGCGATAGGCTGGTACGTTCATAAAGGGATTCGTCATCAACCAGTCTCTTTCTAATAATATCTAGCGATTCCTTTATTGGGACATTGGTGTATAGACTTTCGACATCAAAACTGACAAGTCTATCTATAGCAAGAGACAGCAACATTATTCCGGTTGCATTTCGTCTTAAGGCATCATTTCCAGGACAAAGAGTTCAGCGGATTCTAGATGACGCCAGTAAAGCGCTTATACGGTCCCAAATCAGCTTTCATCGCTGGAATAAGGCCTTACTGACAGAAGAACTGAGACAACGGTTTCAGAAGATTCGAGAAAATACTATGGAGGAAGATTATCAACCGATTCTGGACAAAATTACACGAACCTGCGACCATCTACGACAGACTTGGCAAGCAAAGCACCAAAGGAAATTCGCCCATCAACAGCCGCAAAGCCAATCGACTACCGACGCTGTAAGAACCATCGTTAATGGGTCAAAGAAGACATTGACACCCATAGAAGAAAACTAACTTGCCAAAGGACTTAACTTTTCCATCGCTCCTAAGAAGATACCCACCATCGATATCATCACCGCCATAGAAGGTCATCCTCTTCCACGACAAGACGCCGACGAGTTCAAACATCAGATAAGGACCATTATTGACAAACCTATTAAGCATACCTCTAATATAAGCAAGACAGAGGAAATCGCGTTGAAGAATCTTCAAAAGGACAAATCAATTAAAATCTTACCGGTAGACAAGGGCAATGCAACAGTGATTTTGGAAACGGAAACCTATGACCAGAAAGTTGAAGAGGTACTTGCTAAAGGAAACTATAAACTTCTCCCAATAGATCCGACGCAATCAATCGAAAGTAAGGTTTATAGAATTTTGAAAAAGTATTCCAGATATATTCCGGACAATACAAGGTCTCAACTGTCACCACATTATAGCAAGCCTCCTTATCTATACGAACTCCCAAAATTCACAAAGATGCAATGCCCTTACGCCCAATTACAAGTTCCAGAAATTCTCCAACAAGCAATCTGTCTAAATTCCTTTTGAAAATTATTCAACCTCTTGCAGGCAAGACCGCTTCATTTGTAGAAAATTCCAACCATTTTGTTAATATTCTTAAATCTTTTGTTTTAGGAACCGAGGATAGACTTGTCAGTTTTGATGTCGAAAGTCTATACACCAAAATCCCAATATTATTAGAAAGAGACTGGTTGATAACGAATCCCTTTATGAACGTACCAGCCTATCGCTGGAGGGAGTGATGGAGTTGTTGGAGTGCTGCCTACATAACTCTTATTTTCAAGTGAAAGATAGGTTTTATGCTCAGAATGACGGTCTGCCAATGAGTTCATCGCTTTCGCCAGTGGTGGTCAATATTTACATGGAGTGGTTCGAATCACACGCGGTTAATACCGCAATATATAAACCTAAGCTCTGGCTGAGATATGTTGATGATACTGTTATTGTCTGGACCGGGAATGACCAACAACTTTCAGAATTTCTTCACCACCTAAATAACATAAGACCCACCATTAAATTCACAATGGAGTTGGAGCAAAATTGTCAAATTCCCTTTTCTTGATGTATTTGTCACACGAGTAGAAAGCGACATCAGAACAACAGTCTATCGTAAACCCACTCATTTAAATCAAGGTCCAAATCATTCTGCTACAACCAAACGAGGCATAATCAAAACTTTGTATAACAGAGCCGTTCAAATTTGTAACAATTCTCATGACTTGGAAATCGAAATAAGAAACATTAAGAAGGATCTGCAGCAGAATGGTTACAGACTGAAACTTATAACAGATATTATTTCTAAATTTCAATAAAAAGGACAGAGATTACAAGACCAAAACCAGACAAATGCATTCCTTACAATCCCATACGTTAAAAGAGTATCAGAGAAAATTCGAAGAGTAGCGAAAAACTTTAATATTAAAACAGCTTTTAAATCTAGTAATACAATTCGAAGCCTTCGTAGTAAAACAAAACCGGAGAACAAACAAAATAAGGAATGCATTTACCAAGTTCCTTGTGAGTGTGGTGAGTCATACATAGGCGAAACTAAAATACCACTATCCGTTAGGCTTAAGGAACATTAGACGAATAACCAAAAAGGTGAAACCACGAAATCAGGAATAGCCGAACATGCATGGTCAAAACAACACCGAATGAAGTGGGCAGAAGCAAAGGTTTTGCACAAGGAGTCACACTGGAGGAAACGAAAATTCCTTGAAGTTTGCACCTGAAGACGATCAGAGATTGTACTGATCGAAACGTCGTGTATAAATAAAATATAGACAATGGAAGTTCGAAACACAGAGTTAATTTCAAACACATCATTGTCTCAAACTTTCAAACATACAATTTTTATATTTTTTACGTAATTTTAACACAAAATTCAAAATAATTCATCTTAAAACAAAAGTTTTTTTTTTAATTGTTAAAGATTTCTCTGAATATGGTTTCAAACAAAATAAACCGTAATTTTATTTTATAATTGACCGAAACCCAAAAAATTCACCAAAAAAATTTTAAGTTTACTCGGTCAGGAATCACCTTACGAAAAGTATGAACGATGCTTTTAGCGTTTTTTGCGGGCAACGTAAGTCGATCCGTTACGAATGCGGATACGGAGAAAAATGTATAGGCTTCGCTTAAAGTGCCTAACTCTGTTTCTTTTAGCTGATTAAACAACGGTCTTTTCTTTACTGTAGCCTATTTTATTAACATTTTTTATAAAGACATGTACTTTTATTAACACAGTTCAGTTCAAAAGTTATTGTAATGGATTGAAAATATACGATCAAAATTATCTATTTGAATTTTGTTTTTTTTATAAAATAATGTTTGTTAAACATAAAGTCTTATTAAAAAACAAAATTTTAAAAAAGAATGTCACCTTATAAATTTGGTGCATAACCTCTGTATCAAAATATATAATATGTTTTTGCGACACGTGGAATTGAAGTAAATTTCTGAACCAAAACTATTAGACTAAAATTATTTATACAATACGGTCCTACGGTCCAGGCTACTATAAAGGGTACACCAGCATAAACTTATTGTATGACTTCTATATCCAAGCGTTTTTAAATTAAAGCTTTAATATTCGGGTTACTGCTATAGTAGTGGATAATAAATTCCCATGTACCATCGATGGCGCACTCGTCTCTAAACATGGAAATTATTAACAGGTATTTTTTTGTTAATCCCACACAAAAATCCACACTAAAACCCAGTTCCCATCTATGCGATTCTCACGCGTGGCTTATCTAACTCAAAACACGCATCACGTGGTCCAAGCGAAATTTGCCTATACAGGGTGTTTCACAACTTATGTCAGAAACTCAAAGCGTATTAAGTCATTTGAAAGTAATACAAAAATAAATATAAAAAAATCGATTTCGCTGTTTTTAAAAGCCTCTTCAAAAATTCAAATGATTCATTAAAGTATGATACAGTGACCCCTAATCGCTGACTATTCTCATAACTAAATAAAAAGGTCAAATAATGACATACCCTTATTAGTGTAAGGGGATACACGAAATAACTTGATACTTGATAAGAAATAACGATTTTCTTACTAACTGATAAAGTTTGACGTTTCCTGTGGGTGAATACCGTATCGCTTATAATTGACATGGTTGCCGACAGTAAAACGTTAAGTAGAAAAATAAAATATTTAAATTGATTTTTTAATGCAAATATGTTCTTTATTCTTCTTAATTGTAAAGATAGGTGTCGGGTTTTGTTTAATCATTTTCTTTGGCTGGAATTTCGTTAATAATGTAAAACATTGACTCGCACTGGCATTTGTGATAACCTCCCTTTTCTCTGTGGTACTTTCAAGTTTTTAAAGATTATTAAGCATTAAAATCCACGCTAAAAACAAGAATAGGATATTTTAAATGAAAAATATTATTGGACAAATTCTCTTTGTAAATCTTAATAATAATAAATACCGTATAAAGTCGTCTATAAGTAAATCAAAGGCAAAAACTAAAAATCCTGCCTTAAAAATAAGGTGACGTTAGCTACATCACAACGCGTTATTAGGGAAATTTTGAAACATTTTTGAAATTTTGACAACTTTGACAGCCGCTGTGGTAGTGTTTAACAACCACTACCACTACCACAGATGGATTTTACCAGAGTTTCCGGAACACATTATAAACTGTTACTTGTAACAAAAATTAGAGATGAGAAAAAATAAAAAAATTTGCTTAGTTTTACAAAATAAGTGTTTTATTTGTTGGAGCATGGTAATATTTTATTATTTTTAAAATTAATTGCGCCAAGATTCTCTAAAATTAACCAGAAAAATAACCACAACCACAACGAAATGCATTTGTAGCTTACGGCAGTGGTAGTGGTTAATTACCACAACGGAATGGCGTTTAGCTATTGCGCAGACGCAGTAATTACCACAACCACTACGAAGTGTCAAATAAGCGTTCCAAAATATCCCTATTAAGCGATAGTCACCTAACGGGGATTTTTCATAAGAGGTGCAAAAGATCCCTATAATAGAGCGTTACTAGACCACCAAAATTGGTGATACCGTAGGGAAAATCGGTTATTTTTCTCCCGTATCCATCAAAAATAACCGAACCGAAATACGTTACTCCGTTATTTTTTGCAACCAACCAGATTTATTTCTAAGCAAAAGCTGCAGCTGGTAGGTGATAATTCGTTTTTTTGTTAAGTTAGGTTTTTAATTTTTTTGTGAAAGTGAATTTGCAAAAACAGGAATTGTTGTTTTCTTTTCTATTCTATTTACATTGGCAGTTTATATGTGGGCAAAAGAATACGGTCAGGGTAATTTGTGTTTGTGGTTTAAAAACTCTTTTTGGCATCTCAATTATGGTAATACGGTAAACAAATAAGCTAGTGGTCTATTAACTCTCTAATACCCCGTCGTCGGAACGTGTAGGCAAATTGGATTTAAGAAATGACGTTCCTGCTATGCTTTGTAAGCCGTTGACAATTTCTGAACAGTCCCCTGCCCGAAAGTCGACTCCAATCAAACTGGCCTATATTTTGACAAGCAACTTAACCTCCAACTTATTATTTATTTTTTTCAAAAAATGTTGACCAAAATTTTTCCAAGTCTTCGAAATTTAGGAAGAATTTGTTCTTCTCAATCCCAGGTAAAATGATGATTTTCTAAAATATGTATATGAAAAAATCAAAAGTGGGTATTTAGGTAGATTCTCTTTTTTTTAATAAAAATGTGCTTGTATAATTCATCCTTAAATATATGTGATTATGCTCCCGTAAACGTAATACTTGTGCTTAATTTATAAGTAAACTTCACTGCACTGATTTTTTCTGGAAAATAATTTATATTTTTCATAGTTGATAGGTACTTAATCTCGCCAATCTTTTGATAATGACAATGGAAACAGTCTGGTGTATTTGGAATAAACAGTTAAATTATCCTTTGCAAAGCAAGTTAACTTAAAAAACTGCATTGTTTTTTTTTTATTATAGATAACCCAAGCATCCACACAAATCCGTAACTCCAGTTACAAATCTTCTCTATTCCTAGAAGACATACCACCTGTGGACACAAAATTTGAAGTTTCAAAAGATCCAATTGATTGGGAATATGTAAAAAGGGTCCTGCCTTCACAAGTTATCCCTCAAGCTGTGCTTAAAACAGATTATCCCTCTGGATGGAAACCACAACAAGTTGAAATATTAAAAGATAAAGCCTATTTTATAGAAAGAACAAAAAATCACATGATCCCAGTTTATCTCAGGATCTCACAACAAGGCATCAAAAGACATACAATCATAAAAAAAATTAAGGGAGACATTTGGGCATTACAAAAGGATCTTACACCATTTATACAGGAGCAGTCTTTTAGGCCAATTCGGCTACAGGTCAATGAGTTTGCTAGATACATTAGAATAAATGGGGATTATGTTAATGCCATTAAGTATTGGCTCGAAAAGAGAGGATATTGATACATTTGTTTTTTTTGTATATAGTTAAATAGATTCAAAAAGTTTAAATAAAAATTTTATATTAAATACTATCTGTAATATCTACTATAATGGAGTTGAAAACATGAAAATATTTTATATAAGCAAATGAAATAAAAGCCTAGTGGTTATGTTTTTTATAAACAGGAGATATATTTAGGTATTATAAATTTCGAAAAACAAAGAGTTTTTAATCTTGTGGTTGAAAAGTTGTTTTCAGCAATAATGATTTTCTATTGGCTGAAATAATTTGATACAATTGGAGTTTATAAAGATAAGGTGACCAACTCCTAAAGGGGCAAAACCGGGACACTCCAGTCATTCAATGTATTGTATATCATGTATTTTTTCTTATATGCACGCCTAATAATATTAAGATGTATTCTCCAAAATACTTATTAAAGAAAAATAATTTAAGTAAGGTTTCAATTTTAATTGCAGTGATTTTAAAGTTACAAAATACAGTGGTATTAAAATCGGGGCGAACCGGAACTTTTGCTGAAAAATCGGGACTTTTTTTCCCCAGGACAAATAGTAAAAATAGGGACTGTCCCGGCCAAACCGGGACGGTTGTTCACCTTAATAAAGAGGAGATTGGGAACACTCAAAAACGAACTTTTGAATCAAGTCGTGAATTAATTTTGTTTGCTAAATGAAATAATTTTCAAGTTTATAAAAAAAGTTCTGGATCGCCCGAAAGACGTGAAAATTCAAAGTTTGTAAAAAAGATATGGATTTTTATTTACAAAATGTGACTTGTGTTCTTATCAAATACAGAGATGAGAATTCTAGCTCTCGCTCGCAGCAAGTTAGCAGAGCACATAGCGTATTCTATTGAGACTTTCGGTGCAGCACTCGGATATTTCTGTCCTTTGCGGTTTTAGGTGAAAACAAGAGATAGAGATATCTCAGTGTTGTACTAACTGTCTCAAAAGAATACGCTAACAGAATATCCAGTCAGACATAGAATAGATTTTGACGTTGACAGAAAAACGACTGTGCTGTGTTGTGTTGTCCAAAATAGTAAATATTTTTATCAAATGTTGGCATAAATTAAATAAATAAAAGTTAAAAATTAAATGTTAGGGCATTAAAAGGTAGGTAAATTCTTGGCCCACACCTCGCCTAATTCAGAATAAAATAAAAGTTGTACCTTTATTGCAGTATCATTCTAGGTTTAAAGCTAATAAAGTTACGACAGTTTTACCGTTCGACGTTGTTTATGTGTAGGTTGCATTGCAGATTTTAGTAGATTCAAATAAAGAGACAGACATACATAATTAGCACTAAATTTATGCTTATGCATAAAAATAAGTTGGGTAAACCTCTCTGATGGTGAGGTGAGCATAAAAAATCAAAGTCCTTGCCCCACCTAGATAGGAAGGATGTGAGACTAGCAACAGGGCACTGTCACCTTAACAAGCATCTAGGGACGCTGGGAATCGCTGAAGACTCAGAGTGTCGATGGTGCATGAAGCATGAAGAATCGTCCTTGCATGTCCTGTTGGAGTGTCCAGCTCTGGCCAGGTCAAGAGAGTTGCATCTTGGGACCTATTTGCTGGCCCCTGGCATTGTAAGAAGGTTGCAGCCCAGAAAAATGTTTTTTTGCAAATCAGGCAGGCTTTCAAGGCTAAACCATGAATAGTGGGCATTCCATGGGTTCAGCAAGGTGGCCTACCTACATGGGAATTGTCCCACCCACATTTCTACATTCATTCCAACCTCAATTTTGTTGGTTTTCTTGTAGAGCTGCAAAAAAATTGGGTTTGTCACAAGTGTCCTACAACTTTAGCATTTGTGCTAATGATATGACAGCTTGTGTAAAAAAGATAGGATAGGATAGGATAGATAGTCACTTGAGTGTTGTAACTTTAACCATGGCCAAAAGGGCAAGCTTTTTATTTGGGCTTTCTTAGACTGAAGATATTAGGCATTGACAATCCCTTCTTCAGGGATTCAGGCATGAGTGGGCTTCAATAATAGCCCTCCAACTGCAAAACTCTTTGGTTTTTTGTGGCTCATACCTAGGTTTGCCAACCCTTCTGATTTAGTCAGGAGTCTCCCTCTGTTTTAATAAACTTCTGCCTTCTGCCTGATGCAAAAAATCTCATAATTTTTAAATGAGGTGAGATTGTGTATTGCCTATAACCAGAGGCACCCTTGTTTTGCATTATAAGTTTGGAACATACTCTCTTCACACTTTCTTTGATCTCTGAGTTGTGTTCAGACATATAATAATATTCTCATTATCTGTCACATAATGTAAAAACAGATGGTAAAACTCTTTTGGAAAAAGTTAAACTTAATTAATTAAATCTAAAGAAAAATATTTTTAAATGGTATTCAATAATTTGTCATTCCTTCTGTTTTCTTGTTGATTTGTATTGCTTTGTTTCACAATGATAACAAATTTCTGTATATAATATGTAAATGGTTTTTAAATTTATTTTTCAAATATAATTTTTTGTTATTTGACTATTTTATTAGTTTTATTGTACAACACTGTTCTGAACCAAAAAGCCAGTTCAGTGCCCTTTAGCCTACTGTTGCCGCCATTTTTAGAACCAAATTGACAGGTAAAACATGGATTTTCTGTGTTCATTGTCAATATGATCCCTATAGCAGTAGGCTATAAAGGACACTAAATTAAAAAAGAGTTAACTGCCTTAACCTTAAATAATGGTGATGGCCTAAGCTATTTTGATGAAGACATTTAATAACTTGAAAATTGCAAAAGAGAAATGTTTTTGACAGATAATGTTAGGTACATTAGCATAGAATAGAAAACACTTTTTTGCCAACAAAATTAATAAAAACAAAAGTTATTACAAAAAAAGCAACATCAAAATCGCACAAAATAAATACTACCTACTTCATAATCCCAATAAGATTGATAAGTATTTAAAATAAAATAAAAATTGAATAAAAACTGAATGGTTTTACATCTACAACAAATTTTCTATTTAGTTATTCTAATTAAAATCAAAGTCATACAGGACTCTGCCATGCAAATACAGACTCTCAAGTTCCCTGAACTTAACCAAGTTGCTCTCTCCCTAGACATCCGCTGGAAGACTGCAAAAGGCTTTAATTTAAACTAAGCCCTCCCTCTCTCTTGTAAGCATATGCATTTGCTCATTATAAAAATGTTTGTTTTGAAGAAATACACTTAACAAATGTGACCAGATGCAGAAAATACAAGGAGGGAACAGTCAAAAAATTCAAGTTCTTGAAGTGAGGTTTGCATGTTGCTCTAGGATGTAGTCCTAAGATCGCTCTTATAATGCGCTTCTGTGCTGTAAAAATTTTCATTGCTCTACTAGAGATGCCCCAAAAAATTATCCCATAGGTGATTAAGCTAGCAGCAAAATAATAAATTCTAAAACTATCTATTGTTATAACCTCCCTTAATCTCCTAGTTACTGCGCTTGCGCTATTTAATTTTGAATATAAGTTGTTTATATGAAATTCCCAGTTTACATTTGGGTCCATAGTTATACCCAAGAACTTGACTTTATCAATGTTTATAATAGATTTATGATTTAGTTTAACTAAAAGAGATTCTTTTGTTTGACTGTTCATACTAAAATTAATTAAAGCTGTTTTCTGCACGTTTAGACTTAAATTATTTTCCTCACACCAGTCCGCCACCCTCCCTGCTGCCTGTGTGCACCTCCCCGAGAGACTGGCCAGGGTAAGATCTGCCTCCCCGCAAGAAGTGTCATTTGCAAACTGTGGCAACATTTTTGCATCCACTCTCTCGTCAAGGTCACCCACATACAGCAAGAAGAGGAGTGGGCCTAGAATTGAGCCTTGGGGGGACTCCCTTACTTACATTGTTGTTTTGAATACAAACTATTTGCTTTCTATTAGAGAGATAAGATTCTAATAATTTCAAAACAACACCCCTGATACCTAAACATTCCAATTTCTGTAACATAAGCTTAAAATCCAGCGTGTCAAATGCCTTTGAGAGGTCAAAGTATAATCCAGCTGTATATTTTCCATGATCAATGTTCTCCATTATAATTCTTTCTATACCCATATTGATTATCTTTTAATAACTTTTGCTTTTCAATAAAATCTATAAGCCTCAAGTACAGTGCCCTCTCAAAGACCTTCGACACTAACTAAGTATGTTGCTTATCTCAAGTGAAACCTGCTTTAAAACTGCCAGAGGTACTTCATCCATTCCCGATGAAAATTTGTTTGGAAAGTCCCTAATTATGTTAAAAATTTCAAATTTGGTTGTAGGGTGCAAAAGTAATGATTTCAGATGATAAGGGATGCTTGTTTTTAATTTTTTTTTCATTATATGGTAAGTCGAATTGTGATTTAAAAATAGAAGCAATTTTTTTTGGGTCATTTATTTCTATTCCATCCTGCTTTAATGTAATACCCTTCCCCGTTCTTTCCTTGTTTGTGTCTTTTCTAAATATTTTCCAAATAGTTTTACCTTTGTTTTTAGAATTACTTATTAAGTTTTCATTTGTTTCTTTTTTTAAATTAGAGTAATATTTTTTATGCTTCTTGTTTTCATTTTTATATTTCATATAGTTTTCTTGTGTGTTTAAAATTTTATAATTTACATAAAGATCTTTTATAAAAGTATTATATTTTTTGTTTCCTGATTAATCCAAAAATCTGTTTTTTTTAACTTTGTTGTTTTTAAGGGAAAAGACAAGTCAAAATGGTAAAAAAATATTCGACCAAAGCAGTTAAACTTTTCTTCAGTATCTTGGGATGCATATACCTCACTCCAACTCTTGGTTGCTAAGATTTGTCGAAATTTTAATATATTTTCATCTGAGTAAAATCTTTTTTTGATCAATTGGGTGTCTTTAACTGTATGAAGTGTTGGTATTTTTAATAAGCAAGGTAGATGATCTGATAATTTATATTGATGTATTTCTCTCTCATCACTTATATTCATATCCACAAAAGTGAAAATTTTGTGATTAAGTTTTAATCATGATTAACATTGTTGTATTATGTTCATACAATGTTAACATTCCAGTAAAAAAAAATGCATAGGTTCTCGTAAAAGTTGGTGAATATTTATGATGTGTTATAGGGCCTTATAAGTTTCCACAAGCCAGGTTTTTTTTTCGTCAAAACTGATAGAAAAAATTTGTGCTTTATGAGATTTGTCTAGGTTTTTACAAGTTAGTTTCACATACCGTCTAGAAAACATATAAAAAGACCTATTAAAACATTTTAAAATTGTTTAAAACTTTTCTAAGAAATTTGACCCAGTTTTTTTGCAGGGATTCATCAGTTCAATCAAGCTACACCCCCCCCTCAACGAAACGCAATTTGGATATGTACTAATATAGCCCCCTTTTAAAAAAAATTGTTCTTAATCCCTGCCAAAAAAACCACATCAAAACTCTTAAAATCTGTTCAAGTCCTGAACAGATATTAAGAGATTTGATTAGCTTGACGAGATTTGACCAGCCAGATCATTTGCCTCATGAAAACTTGTGAAAACTGATCAGCTTTTACCATATTTCATAAGAAATAATTTTTCGCTCTCGAGAATTGACAAGATTTTAAGATATCCTATTAAATCTGGTAAAATCTTGTCAAATTTCTTCAAGAGATTTGATGCGGTATTTTTGTGAGGGATGCACACCCCCCTCTGCTTAAGAAATAGATTTGAAAAAAAGCAATTATGCCATAATTTGCTACTGATTATGTACTAAATTCGTCCCCTTCTAAAAAATTGCCTACTCTCAAGATAACTTGATTTTTTTTTATTTTGTGGAGTGTGTGCCTTGATATCCAGCTACACAGCCCATAAAAAATGAAGTTATCTTGAGAGTAGGCAATTTTTTAGAAGGGGACGAAATTAGTACATAATTGTAGCAAATTATAATTATATAATTAAAAAAATATAAAAAAATGATCTTGAGAGTATGTAAGTTTCTAGAAGGGAACCAAATTAGTACATATTTAGTACCAAATTCTGGAATAGTCACTTTTGGTCGAATCTCTTTTCCAAGCAGAGGGGGGTGTACCTTGATATCAAGCTACACACCCCATATATGGTTCCAAATTCCCAATATAGTTAAGACAAGCTTTGTCTAGTAGCATATGTTTTGTCTTTACTCCAAAGGTATTGTAGCTATTGATTATTTTTAAACTATTTGGTAAATTGTTATAAGTTTTTATACTGCGGTAAATTATAGAGTTCTGTGTCAAAGTAAATCTTGGAATAGGTAGTGGCATATCATCATGGTTTTTTATGGATAAGGCAAACAGATTCTTTAATTTAGCACCACAGATGTATCTGATACAGCGTTTTTGAATAGTGAAAACAGATCTAAATAGATATTGGCTACAATTTCTCCAGAAAGCTATTCCATATTGAAAGTGTGATTCAACTAGTGAATAATATGTCATTTTTGCCACTCTGCTGTCAAACTCGTAAAAAGTTTTTCGAACAGCATAACCCCCTATTTAGAGTTTTTTTGTTCAAGCAAACTATATGCGATGAAAATTGAAGTTTATCATCAATAAACAATTCAAAAACTTTCTAAATTATCCAATTGAAACTTAAAACTTTAGTTTTTTCAAAGTTAAAATAAAGAAAATTCGAGTAACACCATTCTGTAATTTTATCAATGTCATTCTTTATTATTTCTCTGAGCAGATGTTTGTGTCATTGATATAAAGTAAAGACAAAATAGGGCCTAACACACTGGGAAACGCCGTTATTTATTTTACATGGGTTAGAAAGAGTTAAACCATTTTTTACTTTTTGGTACCTTCTATAGACAGATACGATTTCAAAATAACCCAGACATCCCTCCAAAGCCGTAAACATCCATTTTTCTTAAAAGCAAATAATATCTTACGCAGTCGAAGGCTTTAGAGAGATCACAAAAAACTGCAGCTGCAACCTCTCTATTATTTAACTCTAGGTATACATTTTCTAGAAAAGAAAATACAGCATCATTGGTGTGTTTTGAGCTTTGGAATCCAAATTGACTAGTACTAAGTATATTATGTTTAACATTCTAGCTTTTACCAATTTTTCTATTATTTTTGATAAAGAGAGATCTAGTTTTATGTATAGGAATAACTATAGCCATCTTTTAAACGTCATCTCTCAATTCCAGGTTTTTCTGAAGATTTTGTAGATTTTGTACCAATTTGTGACGTGATTTCGCCGATACCACTCCGCTAGCATTATTAAAATTTCCCTCGAAATTACCTAAATGTCCAGTGTCTTGATAAAAAATTATTTGTCAAAGACTACTACTACTTGTAAACACAACAGGTCCTATACACAGTAAATGACTGGTGCAACAGGGAAAAAATTTCTGTAAACCCTAGCAAAACAATCATTATACCGTTCACCAAAAAAAGGAAGCTTGACTTCCTTGTTCCTCCGGTACTAAACGGTGAAACAATCCCATTCGCATCTGAAGTAAAATATCTTGGGGTGACTTTCGATAAAACACTTAAATGGAATGCGCATTTGAAGAAAGTAAAGCAAAGGCAGCACTGTCTCTATGGACGTGCAAAAGTATCTGCGGTAAGTCTTGGGGCCTTACCCCCAAACAAATGTACTGGCTGTATATCACGGTAGTTAGACCCATGATTACATACAGAGCAATAATTTTGTACACGAAGGGCAGGCAAACGCTGCCAAACTAACAAGCATCCAACTTCAAGCAATTATGGTGATATGTACTGCTATAAGCACCACACCATCAGCAGCGCTTGTCTTGGAGAAAGAGGCTATGAAGGCAACCTACAGAATCATAGCCAACCAATGGGGTGGCAGGGCAAGTCAAGTAGTACCAAACCCTTTAACGCGGGCAATTGAGAGCCACTGCATTCTAGGGCTGCTACCGAATCTATTGCCCGCAACAGTAAACAGCAAAAAGCTATACAACACTATTCTCCCAGATAGGGAGGACTGGACGACAAACCGAATAAGTTTCTCAAGTGAAGATAGCTGCTGGTACACTGATGGATCCAAAATGCCTTTGAGCGTTGGATTCGGAGCTTATTGCAGCCAGGAAAATATCAGGATTATACATAGTCTTGGACGAATGGCTACAATTTTCCAGGCGGAAATATTCGCCATTGAAATGAGCGCACGTTGGATGATACATCATAACTGGCGCAACAGATCAATAAAGATACTCTCCGACAGTCAAGCGGCCCTTAAGGCTCTTGAATCCTATAGGTGCTCATCGAGAACCGTTAGGATCTGCCAGGACAAACTGAATTATTGACCCCGAACCAGCCCTTGGAATAGCATAAAACACAATCAACACTGCTCTCTCAGGCTGGATGGAAAACAAGTTCCACCAATACTGGAGATTATTGCCGGGAATGGCACATTCCAAAAAGTTCATTACAGAACCCTGCAGGAAGAGGGCCGGGAAACTCATTGAGCTCACCAGGAAGGACATCCGGACAATGGTTGATCTATACACCGGACACTGCAGGCTGAAAGTACCATTACACAGAATGGGTCTAAGCGAATGTAGGCTCTGTATGGAGTATGATAAGACGGCCAGACATGTGCTGTGTGAATGTCCGACCATTGCAAGTCAGCGTCAACGTATCTTCGGTACACCACAGATCAACTGAATCTGAATGATTCTTCACCAAAGCAAGTTGTGAGCCTCTGAATATTCTGTAGCAACAAAAAATGTTAAAAGTGAGCCACAATAGACCCAATAGTGGTCGCAGTGGACAGTGCTATACTGGCACACTCACAAACGAATCAATCAAATCAATCAATCCCTCTAAAGCCGTAAACTTCCATTTTTCTTAAAAGCAAATCATAATTTACGAAGTCGAAGGCTTTAAAGAGATCACAAAAAAAACTGCAGCTTCAACCTCTGCAAACACAGATCATCGGTGTTTTTTGAGCTTTGGAATACAAATTGACTAGTACCAAGTATATTATGTTTATCATTCTAGCTTTTTGGTAAATTACTCAATAGTGAAATTGGCCTAAAATTGACTGGTTCATAGAGTTTTATTCCAGATTTTGTAGATTTTGCACCAATTTGTGACGTGATTTCGCCGATACCGCTCGGCTAACATTATTAAAATTTTCATCGAAATTACCTAAGTGTCCAGTGTCTTGATAAAAAATGTATAAAGGCTACATTATTTGTCAAAGACTACTCAATCAGCATTGTAGTTTTATCAAGACTTATGCAGGTTTAGGCCCTATGGGTGAGGCAACGAGACGGCCGTTTTAGTGGGTTACAATAAAACCCCAAATTAATCAGAAAAAAGGTATTAAATTAAGAAGATAAAGAAGATGTGTTTCTAAACTTATAGCTTTAGAAATATTATTTTGTCTTCACAGTTGGTTTTAGCAGTATATTTAAGAGAACAAAATATACACTTTGCTTGCTTATTGTTTCCAACTTTTGTAGGTTAACGTTTTTAGACAACATAAACAAATTTTGTTAGTTTTGTTACTGGTTCTATAGTATCTATATAGTTAAGAAATATAAAAAAAAAGATAAAACACTTTTAAAACAACATGTTTATTATAAATAAAGCAATTCAATCAAATTTTGGCAGAACTAGAAGAAGAACTAGAAGAACAAGTCCACTATAGTGCGACTAAAAGGAAAATAAAAAGAAGAAAGAACTGGAAGGACTTGGGTTAAGAAAGGTCAATACACATAAACAGGTTCAGTTTTATAAACAACAAAATATTAAAAAACAAATAGAAATAAAAAACCTATCGATCAACAAAAATCAAAAATATTAACTTCAGTATCTGGTAATTGCACCATGTGCTCGAATAAATTTTTTCTAAAGGCCTTAGCATGGAGTCTGCTGCTTTTTTCAAATAAATTTGGATTTTCTTCAACGATCTCTGCATAAACTCTAACTATTAGCTCCATCAAATGGTTAGCATTCCGTGGACGAATATTAAATTTTTATAACTTTTTTGCAATGAGCTCACATACGTTCTCGATGGGATTAAACATTTTTTCATCGGTGAAAGCTACCTGTCGCCAAAATTGTTTTTCTGTCTCGAAAAAGTAATCTGGCTTGCTTTTTTTCTTTACTTAGCCGTATCTTTTTAGCTGCAACACGACATCTCAGCCTCTCAGCAGTTCTTACCGTAGCACGAAAATGAACTGTTAATTTTTCTTCTCTGGCGTGGAAAATGGATGTTCTTCCAGGAAATTAGTGACTTGCTGATGCTGTTGGGGCGTGCTGACTTTGGTCAAGCCAGTTCCTTCCTTTCGTCGTACAGATCCTTCTTCCTTGTATTTTCTTTTTAGTCTTGCTATAGTGGACTTGTCTGGTCCATAATGATCGGCAACCCGATGAAGAGACCAACCTCCATTTAATTTTGATAAAATTTAGTTATCGAATTCCGATACCTGTCGTGACATCTTTGAGTTGGACAAGACTGTGACAACAAAACATGACAATGAGTGCACTTTGACACTTTGTGACAGAACAGGTTGCTATAGTCCGGTCACCGTATTTCTCGCCGACGCTGACAGTTTGTGACATTCCAAATGTCAAAACCTAGAAACTTTTATTTGCTTACTAAACGTTGTTGGCAATCAAAAAAGCAGAGCCAGATCTTAAATTTATTTGTGTGTTATTTTTGAATCTTGTTAAAAGAAACAAGCTTGTGAAGGATTAAAAAACTGAATAAAACAATATTTCTCTAAAAATATACCTTAGTATTTGAAAATAATTAGTCTTTGAAAGCTATTCCTTTTTATTATATTTTAATTGCAGTTACGAAGAGCCTGTTGTTCACTGTGTACTTCTTTTCTATAGATCATGGTGAATGCGCTGGTAAAAATATCTTTCTTTTATTTAGGTTGAACTATAATAAAATTCATAGAATTATCATTATTTTAAATGGATGCATTTTATTCTGGTGGGTTTTTAAATAAACTTAAGTAAAACCACATTAAAACCCCCCTTGTCATTACTCTTGAAGGCATTTGGGCCAGAAATTGGTCTTTGTTGGCGACAACTAGGGATTTCATGTAGAAAGTTGCCAGTTTGCGAAAATACTTTCCAAAAAAAAAGTGAAATTGCAATCTATCCAACTCCTACACCATGTATTTTAAAAACAATTTGTTATTTTTTTAGTTTGAAAAAGTTGCTGGATAGTTAATTTAAAATGTTTTCATTAAAAACAAAATTATATAGATAGAGAAACCATTTTTTTTTGTTTTGCCACCTATTATATTCTTCTTCCTTTTGCGTTTGTTCACCCTGTATATTTAGAAATAGAAAAATTAACCAGATAACATACAATTCAATGTTTTTAGTTTTACATGGGCTTTGCATGGGTTTTTGCATAGGCTTGGCCATGGGGGAGGTATATGTAAAATATTTCATGTATAATTCGCTCAAATATGCACATCTTTTAATTGTCTTATTGATAAATTTTTAATTGTTTTACTTACAAGATGGTTTCGTCCAATGCGAGGTCCAATGCCAATGGTTTTAATCTGAGTTGACTCTTAACTAAAAGAATTATTATATTAAAGCGATTTAAAAATATATTCGGTTAAATTCAGTTCAAATACTGGTTTCATAAAAATCGTAGGGCATCTGTGGGATTTGTAATCTTGAAAAAATAATTATCATAAAAAAAATCTTGTGATATGAGCTTTTTTACATACTAGGTATCAGGGTTTTGAGAAATGTGAGTTTTTACATGGGTAACCTACCTAATAAAAAAGCTGATATCTTTTTTCACAAAAACTTCTCAGAACTGCAATTTTGACAAATCAGTTTTCAGATCACTTTTGGAATTAGGTAACTGCGAATAAATTTTACATTTCAATAAAATAAGTTTTTACCTGTTTCTGGGAATACCGGCTTAAAAGTCTTGTTATAACTTAGCCTTTTAAGTGGGTTGGGTTGGGTTGAGTCCATCTTCTACTTGGTAGGTACTAATCTAAAAAAAACAAATTATTGTACGATAATAACAGATACAACAAAAACCGTTTAAGATGGGTTTGCTATAGATTTTGCTAATTAAATAAATAAAAGTGCATACTTTTTAGGAAAAAAAATCCTGACTTTTCCTGATCATTTGGATATGGAAATACTAGCACCACAGGCAATTAAAAAAAAAATGTGTATAAATTAAATAGAAACTAACCCAGGAATCGGAAAATATTAATTTTTTTATTTAAGAAACCAGGGAAGTAATTTTTTTATGAGGCCTATCAAAAATCCTTTATACATCTGAATTTTTCTGACATTGATCAAAGTTAGAAAATTGGCTTCCTTGTAAGAGCAGGGGGCGATTACATAAGCTACAATAAGCCCAAAAAACCAATATATTTATAGCTAGATAATAAGTATATTAAAACCGAGTTAATGATCAAGTTATTCCTTAAAAATGTGTTTATATATGCATTATAAAGTTGGGAATAAGCCTGCCTTTAGTTTTAAACACTGAAAAAGTCCATCTTTTTTAAGCGAAAAACGACGCGATAATTATTTATTAAAACCTTACCTCTCTCAGGTAAAGCTCACTTTAAAAAGAAAAAAAAAGAGTAGATTTTTAACCCCAAGTCTCGAACTACTATTAAAACTAATGATTTACTTACCTCTTTAACTGAATATTAAACTCCAAAATCATAAACTGTGAAAACTCCAAAACACAACGCGGAAGTCAATCTACAAAATAAATATGGCTGCCAAGTTGACGGAAGCGTGACGTTCGCTGTAACAATTGAATGGGTATGTTCAAAAATACAATTTTTTGCTACGGGTCTGCTAAGATCGCAGTACTGTTTGGTTTTGAAAGTTGCCACCCCTGAGCAGGTTAGCAATTGTTTTGGCGATCGTCTTTTGCGATAGAATTAGTGTGACCAGACTATAAAACGTAAAGGACATATTGCATATAAAATTGACTTTTTATGTGTCGCGAAGTGTACATTTTTTTAAAGCTAGTTAGATGTCCTTTTATGTTAAATGTAAAACCTGGGATGAATATTGAACGTTTTGGTTATTAAAGGAAATGCTTTTGAATCTGGGCCGTAGATAAAATGTTGTATGTATCACATGTACGGTAAGGCTCATTTAACAGAACTTGTTGGCAATATTCCCTCGTTAATGTATAATAAATAACCTTAATATTAGTTGATATAATTTTTTATTTTAAAGTGTTTTTACTTCCCTTGCTCCAGAGTAATTAAGTAAATACTTTCCTTTTAAATCCTAAAAATAAAAATTTACCAAGTACAAAAAGATTTTTTCTTTCTATTTTTTAGCAAATTAAACAAAGACAATGAAATTTTGCCCACCATCGGTATAAACACTATTGCGAGGCTTGCAAATTCTACCAGAAACATGGACGATTACAAATTTTTATTCAAGGTGGTGCTAGTAGGCAACGCCGGTGTTGGCAAGACATGCTTGGTCAGACGCTTCACACAGGGCCTCTTCCCGCCCGGTCAAGGAGCCACGATTGGAGTGGATTTTATGATAAAAAGTGTGGAAGTAGGAAACGAAAAAGTTAAGGTAATTAAGGGTTCGGTTTCAAAGTTATTTTTCATTGAGTCCTCAAATGAATCTACATACTGGTGTTGATTTTGCTACAAAAAAAGCGGTGCCCACTTAAAGCCGGCGTTGACAAAATTTATCTGGTCAGATGCCTTACACAGGGTCTCTTCCCGCTCGGTCAACGGGCCAAGTTCGAAGTAGATTTTATGATCAAAAGTGTTGAAGTAGGAAACGAAAAAGTAATTAAGGGTCGGGTTTCGAAGTTATTTTAAATTGAATCTACATTTTGATGTTGGTTTTGCTACACACAAAGTGGTGCTAGTAGATAACGCCGCTTTGTTTCGATCAGTACAATCTCTGAGCGTCTTCACGTGTAAACTACAATCTATTCCTAAGGCTACGTACTTATATACTGTACACTCAACCATGAAGTTTAAGAAGTTGGCTCCGCCCAAGAACGGCCTTCCAAAGCCTTTGCTTCTGTCCACTTCATGTTCGGCGATTCCTGATTTCGTTGTTTTACCTCTTTGGGTATTCGTCTGATGTTCCTTAAGCCTAAGAGATAGTGGTCTTTTTGTTTCGCCTATGTACACTTCTCTCCACATAAAACTGGTACAGCAGAAGGTAGCTGCAAATACGATTTTTTATATTTTCCCATGTGCAACACTGACTTTTTGACTTTGTTATTTTAGGTTATATTTTTGGTATCTACTTTTTATAAGGAGACGGCTTGTTTATTTTTTACTAATTCAAAATGTAAGGCCACTAAAAATAAAAACCACATTTCAAAAAAGCAAAAATGTTTTATTAACAAAACAAAAGCTACAGAGTAATTGGTCTGTTCGACTAGCTGATTATGAAAGAAGCAACTGTACGATAGTAACCACCCTAAATCGATTTCAAGAAGAAGGAACTGTCCCTCCAAAGGAAGGCACCAATTTGACGAAAGTTACTAGCCCAAAACAATTAAAAGGCCAGATCAAGTTAACGAAATAAATAAAATTAAAAAAAAATAACAAAATCAAAAACATAAAAAAATTCTTATTTTGAATCAAGGTTTAAATCATTCTCCTATCAATGATGTTTTGAAGTCTTCTGGGCATTGAATTGACTAAAACTAAAAACTTCGCTATATGCTCTTAGGATGAGTTCCATTAGATGTTCTGAATTCCTGGGAATGATATTAAAACTTGCTAATTTCTTTGCGATAAGTCCTCAAACGTTCTTTATTGAATTCGCATCAGGGGTTTTTGCAGGACAAGGCAAAATGTCGATATTATTATCCTGGAACCATCGCTGCGCAATTCTGGCCGTATGAACTGGGCAGTTATCTAGTTACATACTATACAAAATGATCTGGATAAGGGACTCTCGACTCTCGAAGCATTACATTTTTCAACATATTATCGTAAACTTCGGCTGTAAATCGCCCATTAATTCTAAATAGAGCGCCATGTCCTCTAGCCGATATCCAGCTCTCAAATCTTCCCGCCCGATTTTCGTTTCCAGCAATATATCGTTCTTGGTATCGGGTTCTCGGCGGTCGATAAACCAGAATTGGTTTTTATTGCCGTTGGACTTAAAGATCTTCTCATCTGTGAAAACTACTTGCTGCCAAAATGTTATTATGCATCCTGAAAAATTTGATTAAATTTTTACTTCTTTCGCTTTGGCAAACAGATGATTTTCCAGAAAATTGATTAATTCTTGGCCTTCCTCTGGGCTAGTAAGTTTCATCAATCCGGTGCCTTCCTTTCGGTGGATAGTTCCATCCTCTTCAATTCGGTTTTTTATCTTTACTATCGCAGACTTTCCCTCATAATGAACCGCTACTTGCGGAATAGACCAACCACCGTCTAGTTTTGCTAAGATTTGAACTCAAATTCGGAAAGATGTGGCGGCATTTTTGTTTTAAATTTGGATGACACTGACAGTAATCTGTGACATGACATTGTCCCTTATAGGAAGACAATGCCATACTATAAAAATTTTAAAAATTAAACAGGCTGCTAACTTCTGCTGTACCAGTTTTATGTGGAGAGAAGTGTATATTCACCACACTCAAAAGGAACTTGGTAAATGCATTCCTTATTTTGTTTGTTCTCCGGTTTTGTTTTACTAGGAAGGCTTCGAATAGTATTGTTAGATTTAAAAGCTGTTTTAATATTAAAGTGGATCTTATGTTATCTAGGTGGTGAAGAAATTCTAAAAATTGTTGGTCATTCCCGGTCCAGACAATAAAAGTATCATCAACATATCTTAGCCAGAGCTTAGGTTTATATGTTGCGGTATCAACCGTGTGTGATTCACACGTGATAAAAAATCTATATGCATGTTGATATTGGTTTTGGCGAAGTATTCAAAATAGCAAAATAAAAACAGCGACATATCAAAAAAACAACATTCGAAAGAGCGACATATTAAAACAGCGATATTCAAATGGGTGACATCTAAATAAAACAGCGACAATTAAAAAAAAAGCGATACACAAAAGTTGGTCAATCTATTATTAACTTAAATTAACCCACTCCTAAAAAAAAGAAAACCCTTGTCAACCCGGCTAGCCGGAGTTCGTTCCTTTAAAGTGGGGTTGTTCAATCAAAATTTGAATTCACTTCAGTTAACTGAAGTTCAACTGTATTTTGTATTGTTTACAAGAACGGGTGATGTTTTTAAGTAAAGGAAGGCTCTAAAAAACGGAAAATTAAAAAAGAAAGATGTCAACTTTTTGATAATGGAGAGGACTATATTAGTTGGCCTAGCAAAGCAATATATACCTCAAAATTAGAGTGTAAAAAACCAGGGGCAATTAATGTTTAATAAAATGAAGGAAATAAGAAAACCTAAAAACAAGACCAAATCAAAAATTTGAAAGAGAAATAAACCATGCAAATATAATGTGTACAGGGTGATTCCCCATATTGCCCCCCTTTACCTCCGTTATTATTAAAGCTGGAAAAAAGTTTTATGTACAGAAGTTGCATAGTTTTCTGTAAACTTTCAAAGACGTCCTTAAAAATTAGCAGCTGTCATCGCAAATGTCAAATTTTGACAATAACTTCTTTAGTTTAAATAGAACACACTGCCCACATAACATTGGAAGAATATTCATGTTATAGGAATATTCCATCAAAGTGATTTTTGGAATATTCTATTGCGAATATGACAGGAATATTGCAGAACTATGTTTTGTTGAATATTCTTTAAGAGTTTGTGATAGTTATATTTCTTTGGTAATAAGATAATGCCCATGATAACCTGATAATCAAGTTATTTTTATGAATATTCCCAAAAAGAATATTTTTGTCAGGATTTTGGCATGTTTACTGAAAATATTACTATCTTGTGAAAAGAACGCGATTTACATGATTTATAATTATAATTTACCTTAATATCATCTATTGTAGATAGATGGCACTGGAATCAATATGTTCTCTATGTAGTAGTTAATATTATTTTACAGCAAAAAAGTTATTTATGTCATCTTTTGATAACTAATCTCAAGTAGTACATCAACATAATGGTGATACATTAATATACCTATATCCGTAGGGTACTCCCATAGCGGAAGTAAGAGCTACGCGAGAGTGACCGATACTGTGTTATACTTGGGGAACATTGTTTGTCGGCGACACAAGCGCAGCCGGTAGCTACAGGAACGAACTACTTGTACAGCCAGATGCATAATAAAATACATACATTCTTATATGGTTAACTTTTTACAGACACTTACTGAATTAATAATAAAAAGATATGAAAAAACTTAACAGGCGCAGTTTTTCCATACTTTTTAGTGTTAAAAAAGCAATGCATTCGCGAAAGGTTTTAGCTCTATACAAACCGTAACCACCTTTGTACTGTTCCATGCAGCTAAAAAACTTTTTTTAGCTTACAAAAAGTTTTTTGGACCCTTTAAAAATCTAAAATAGGAGGAAGGGGTTCTAACTATGTTGGGGAATATTATCAAATATTAAAGGTAACAACGTTTTATCATGTTATTTTATTTTATTAATTGGGAAAAAAGTATAAAAGTCTTACATATGTTATAAATGTTTTAACCTATATCTCTTTCTTTTTTGTTGTATTTTAACCTATTATCTTCTTGCTTAACTCTGTATAAATCATCACAATATTTTCTTCAGGGATTTGGTTTGCAAAAATCTGAACCCCAATTTTCGGCACTCTTCAAATAGTTTCATGCTCTCTAGCTTTAATTGTAGTGATCCAGCCTGATTTGAATGGCATTTTAGACTTTACAATAAGTTGTTAATCCACTATATAGCTAATCCCATAAACTCGCGCAATTTCCAAACAAAACTGATTAAAATAACTCACTTTTGAAAATCTAGAAAATCCGCTTGGCAGGCTTGACAGACTATTGAAAAGCGGTGGCAAAAACCGGCAGGTACTAAATTAAAATTGTGTGAAAAATTGACATTGAAAAATGTTCTGTTTTTCTTTCATGATCATATAGAAAGAGATGGACTGGGTAAGGTAGGTGTTTACTTAATACAAGCATTACTTTCACTTTCCGCCGCAATGCGCTATGCGCTACATGAACGTAGTTCCTGCGCGGCCCTATGTTTCTGTTAGTCTCCGTAAGTTATTAAGTTGTCTCTGGCTACTCCGTAATTGCACTTTAGTGGAAGACTAATGCATATTTGGTGGATATTCATATATCCACTTCATATCTTAGGATATCCACCTTGTGGCTCGTGGCCACCTGGACATGTTTTGAATCACAAAATCATATCCATGCAATTATAGTCGGTGTCCAGGTATATTACTATAATTCTTTAAAAAAAATGTTCTGGTCGTATCGTCGTTCTATCACATTTATATCACCTGTATGAGCTAGAACATAACTTATTGCCGGCATGTTTTAGTAATGTTCCCAATGGTAAAATGTAACATTTCTATCACATTCTTTGTTCTCTAAGTAAGTTTAATTGTTATGTGGGTGTATAGTTTTTCAAATTTAATTTTTTTCTGATTCCAAAAATATATAATTATTGAATTTATCTTGGATGGTTCTCGAGTAAAAGGAAAAATACTTTACCATAAGTGTTAAACGAAGAACCACCTCCGGTTACTTTCTACTCGAGTACCTTCCAAGATAAACCCAACATATTGCATATTTTCGGATTTATGAAAAAAAGGCCATTCTAAATTAAAAAAAATATACAGGGTATTTTATTTAAAATAAAGAAGTTAATGTCAAAATTCGTCAAAACGATGATATTTTTTGTAGACGCAACGGGCCCAGACTTGTGGGCGGCCTAAGTACATAAATGGACGCAAAAAAAAATTAAGAAGCAACACAAAAAAATGTGAAAGCTCGGCCTTTTTGTAAAAGAATTTCACAATGAAAAGTATTTGATCAACACTATAAATAAATTTCCACTGGTCTAAAAAAAAACCCTCAACGGTCATTATAGAAAAAAAATAAAAATTGACAGAGAGGCTTACTTGAGGGCTTACTGGAATTAAATTATACTTTTTTTATATTCAAAAGGCTCTTTTAAACTATAAAAACATTTTTTATTTATATTTCTTCTTTTTTAAAAAAAACTACTTTTTTTCTACTGAGAACTTTCGCTTGAACCCTCAAAAATGGGCGTTCAAGTGAACCAGGTTCAAGAGCATGGAAAAACTCCGTTTAAGTTCTGAACCAACATTGAACAACTCACCATTTTTCTTAAACCAGGTTCAAACATTGCATTGGCTTTGAACTGCCCTTGAACAACCGGGCCTAAGCCGAATAAGTTAAAAGAACCACGCACAATTTAAATGGAAACTGGATCTCAGTGGGATTTCAAGGCCGTTCAAGTAGGTTAGGTTAGGTTAGGTTAGGTTTATTATGAGTGGTGCGCTCACGCCCCTCCACTGAGACCTGCTTGATGGTCTATTGTGGCTCATCCCTACTTAGATGCCCAGCCCAATCTCCCTGAGAAAAGAGATCAGTCTGCTCGGTGAGACTGTTTTCCAGTCTTGAGGCTCAGTTAAGCCTGAGCCAAGTATCCTTATTCTTGTCCTTTGCAGCGCTACGCACTGATCTATGATGTGTTCTGGCGTTTCTTCCTCCCAGCTACAGAACCTACACCCCGGTGTGTTGCTTACTCCCAGTCTGTCTATTGAGGTCTAAGAGATGATCTGTTCTGCATCTATCTGGCTTGTTTAGGATCTTCATGGAGTGTAGTTGTCCAGGCGTCGAGAGCCAGTGCTGCAACGCTTTCCCAGCTGCCCACTCTTTGATTTCTTTGTCAATTTCTTCTTTGCCCTTGGTATGCCGAAGCAGGGCTCAGGTCTCTGGAGCGATGTCTCAGCCCCCGCTCTGGCCAAAGAGTCTGTTTTTTCATTGCCCTCTATCCCTGTATGACCTGGAACCCACATAAGTGTAATCCTGTTGGTTCTGCTCACTTGAATTAGAGCAGTTACGCAGTTCCAGACTAGGACTCAATTCTGGGAGCGCTTAGTGCTTTCAAAGCAGCTAAGCTGTCCGACATTATCTTAATGGAGAGACCCCTGTTTGCAATCTCTCTAGCGCATAGTTCTATGGCATGCATTTCGGTCTGGAATATGGTTGCTAGCTTTCCAAGTCTTACTGAGATCTTAGTCCCTGGACCTGCTACTCCTGCTCCTACGCCGTCTTTTGTTTTGGATCCATCAGTGTACCAAGCAAGCTCAGCCTTTATGAGTTGGTTCGATTTGTCCTGCCATTCTTCCCTTGTCGGTACCTAAACCTTGTATGGTGTTTCAAAGTTGTACTTAGGCAGCATACGGTCTGTCGGCATATTGGGAATTCGGTTGGTTCGAAAGACCTCAGCCAGTCACGCATAGTTGCCCATGGCTTGCTCAGGGTGTTCCAAGTTTAGATTCATTGTTGCCCTGGCCTCCTTCTCTACCCAGATATGCAACGGAGGAATGTTCGTTCAAGTATGTTATTGAGACAGTCTCTGAGAGCATTTTGTCTCTTAGACACAGGTGCCGATATGTACAGTTTGGGATAAGCTTATTATTATCATGCTTATAATGACCGATATCGGCAAAAAAAGTATCAATTCCCACTAAAATAACAACGCTGAATTAAAAAATTACATTTATTATGAACCCTGTCCAAATGGCGAAAAATAATTAACGAAATTGAAGTTTTTGGAAAAGCGCATACCTTCTTTTTACTCTTCTGAAGACATTAAATCCAAAAACTTTAAGTTCATTAATTATTTTTCCGGCATTTTGATAGGGGTTGACAGGTGTCAAAACTAATAACATTTTTGAGTTCATCGACCTCAATTTCATTAATTATTTTTCCGCCATTTCGACAGGGTTTGACAGGTGTCAAAATAAAAATAATTTTTAAATTCAGCATTTTCATTTTAGTGGGAATTGATGATTTTTTGCCGATATCGGTCATCATTAGCATGATAATAATATCCTGTAGATATCGGCACCTGTGTCTATGAGACAAAATGCTCTCAGGGACTGTCCCAATAACATACTTAAACGGCGTTGAAATCCCACTGAGATCCGGTTTCCATTTAAATTGGGCGTGGTTCTTTCTTTCTAAGGCCACCGATTCGAAATATTCAAACATTTGAACGTCACTCCGACATTTCCTGAGCTATGCTCACTGACAGAAAAAAAAAGAATCTCTAATAAAATGTTTTTTTTTTTTAATTTTAGTTGCAAATATGGGACACTGCTGGACAGGAGCGATTTCGATCCATAACTCAGAGTTATTACAGGTCGGCACACGCTTTAATATTGGTGTACGACATTTCGTGTCAACCCACATTTGACTGTCTTCCCGATTGGTTGCGAGAAATCGAAGAGTACGCTAGTAGCAAAGTTTTGAGGGTTTTAGTAGGTAAGTACACTAGACAAAACCTAACCTCAATGACCCTCAATGACCCGCCGAAAAAAACCGGGTTTGAAAGTTGGTAGAAATTCAAACGCCCTAGATTGTTTTTGTTCTCAAATTTTTAGTTTTCAGGTTACGTTTTTTCTGACAGAAATTTTGGCGAAAAGAGGATTTGTTTACATTTTGGCCATGGAAGACTCGTGAAAATAAAATTATTTAAAAACACCTTTCAATTGTGCCACCAATAAACCCAGTTTGACAGGCATTTATTTTTCATTGTTTGCACTTTTTTACACTAACATGTTATAACAGAATGTATCGTTATTATTGGCTAGACAAGGCTAGAGGCCCTGCATTCGATTTTTGACAGTTATTGTTTTACCAGAGGTGAGCAACTGGATTTGACAGTTGTTAGAGAAATGTTTGAAATTGTGTGTTGGCAATGATAGTTGGTAACGCCTGACAATAAATAACTTTGTCAATGTCAGATTTTTGATTAAGAAACGTTAGGTTTAAAAATGGAATTTTGCTGTATCAAAAACTGTAAAAATACGTGCCTCGACGAATTTGTATTGTTCCGTTGTCCAACGGAGAAAGAAACTCGGGAAAAGTGAAAAGAAAACATGCATTTAGCAGGCTGGAAAATTAATAAAAACAGCCGAATTTGCGAGGTAAGTGAGCTACAAGCAGTAGTTACAAACATACGCATTTATCATGTACTTGGTTAATAAATAACACATTATGTTTCCATGTTTTATTGTAAGAAAAAGAGTAACAAAAATATAGATCATAGGAGTCTTTATATTTTACCTATTATTTACATTTTTATATCTACCATGTGTTTTTGTTTTTTTTTTTGTCAAAGCTTGACATAGTTTACTAACTAAAAAAAAAATCAATCTTTCAAATACTGTCTAGGGAAATTATAAAAAACAAGAAAACATCAGTCCATTTCAAAAAATCCGTTTCATATGCAAATATGAAAAAAACTAGAAAGAGAGGCAATATGAGTTGCCCACCTCTGGTAAAACAACAACTGTCAAATGTATAGAGGGCCTCTAGGCAAGGCCAGAAATGTGGACAAACATTTTGATTTGATGCGTTCAGGAAAGTGGTGCTTATATCTATAAAATTAAAGATAAAAACTGTGCAAAAAAAGTTTTATGAAATATTTATAACAAATGTTTGCAGCAAGCAGTATAAAAGTAAAATTAAAGAAAACCATGCGGTACTGGCCAAACTGTGACCAATTGTCTTAGAGAGAAACAAAATAACCAAACGTCGGATTGAAAATTCTCGCCGAGTGTTGACGTCAAAGATCTGTATAAATTTCTGGTGAAAAATACTGTATAAGAATAAAGCCCCGTGCTCAGAGTTTCGACACTTTGAACCAATAACAATTAAGCAGCTTCTTCTCATTCTTCTGTCGCCGGCAACAGGTACCAGAGTTAAATTTATTTCAACTGTTTCTCCTGTAGCGGCGACAGTGAAGGGGTCCAAGCTCTGAGAACAACTTTGATAGCCTTTATCGTTATTTTTCCTTACCGAAATCAACGATAACGAGAAAAATCATGCCAAGTCAATCGTAACAGATTTTTTGGTATGTCTTGAAATTGTCAGTGTTGCGTGTGTAAAGTTTTAGTTTTTGCATTTTTTACATTCAATAACTTTCAAACTGTGAGTGGTCAAGCCTAAGGCTAGCCTTCCATCAGCAGATTTTCCGCGCGGATTTCAAGTTAAGGTGAAGGTGCCAATCGTTCTGTCACTGTTTCACTCACTGACAGACAAGTTCAAATTTCAAAATCCGCGCTGAAAAAATGCTTATGGAAGTCCAGCCTTAGGCTGTGGTATTGATGGAAAGGTCGTTTGACAAAAATGAGATAATCTACAGGAAGGGCGAGTTTGTAAATTCACCGATAAGTTCACCGATGAAAACAATCGAGTTTGTAAATTCATCTATGATTCTTAGTGACATTCATTGGGTTCTTAAATTAACCGATTGATTCCACCAATTTACCAATTGATGGCACTCTGGGTGCCGGTGAGCCTTCCCGATGAATGTCACTAACGTCATTTAATGAGCTGTTTGTTTTTGTTATTATTTTGTTTTTAAATTGTTTGATGTTTTTTTAATAACAAGTTGGCAACAGATCAGAAGTCGCGTTAAAACTATTTGAAAGACAGTTTTCGAGGACTAATGCTGGGTTTATACAGCAAAATAAAATAATATAACAATAAGAACACACAAAAAAAAACATATTTGTGATGATAACATGATCATGATTCGAGGGACTGGTGACGAAAGAGTTGCCCCTTCTAAGAATGCCAGTGAAAGCGCCGCTTAAACCATGGAGGTTTCATTAAAAGTACAAAGTCACAATACCGGAACGGAATGCGTGGCAAAGGGAAGAATTTCGAACGGAATTAAGCAAAGAGGCACTTGCGGGGAGTGCTGGGAGGAAGATGAATCCTCAGACCACTATCTTGCAAGGTGTCCGGCCTACAGAGGAAGGAGAGAGGAAGTGTTCAAGCCGGAACACCTTGCGACGCTGAAATGGTCGGATATTCTGACCTTTATCCAAAGGACGGGAAGGTTCGACCGTGGTGGAGTAGGAGCGTGAGGGGGGAGCTCTGGGGGATGGCGAAAAGGGTTCGCGTAGAGCCTAGTCGCCGGACCGGGAGCACCCCCCTTATTCTACTACTACTAAGCAGAGAGGCGACGGTCTACTACACGGATGGCTCTAAATTGTGAGCCAGGCATACAACAGGCGCAGGAGTTTATGCGGAAAACCTAGAAGTTCAAAAAAGTTACCCACTTGGACACGCTAAGGTGTTTCAAGCGGAGGTATATGCCGTTATCATGGCAGCAACCCTACCGGAGTTCAAAAATGGCAGGAATGATATATATATATATATATGCTCCGACAGCCCGGCTGCCCTCAAGGCTCTAAGTGCACCCAAAAGAGTCAATATTCACAAGAGATTAACACTGATATGGGTCCCAGGTCATGAGGGATTACCAGGGAACGAGAAAGCGGACGAACTTGCCAGACTAGTGGCCGGAACCCAATACATTGGACCGGAACCTCTTCGGGGAATAAAACGGAAACAGGTACAGAGTGAGCTCAACAAATGGCCGAACAATGAACTGAAGACGTCCTGGAGGCAAGAGTCAGAGTGCAGACAGTCCAAGCTATTCGTGGATGGTCCCAGTGTAACCAGAACTAAATGGCTCTTAGACAAGACCCGAAAGAACACTGGACTGCTGACACGGATGCTGACTGGGCACAATTAGCTGAACAAACATCTGATGCAAATGAGAGTAGCAGGAGATCTCGTGTGTCCCCTTGCGGGCTCGAAGAAGAATCGGCAGAACACTTCATAGCAGATTGCAATGCATATGACAGATTAAGCCAGCTGAAGTGGGGATTTCCCACGATAGAGAAAGAAGAGATGCACTCGCTCAAATGGGCCGTCATATTGAACTTCGTAAAGAAGAAAGGGAGACACGGAGATAGAGTTGCAGCGGAAGTAGGGTCTTACGGGTAAGAAACGGGGTATGGCAGAAAGGACCGGTAAAGAGGCCTAATTGCCAGGCCCACTGGCCGCCCCTTTACTACTCCTACTACTGTTTTTTTTTATTTGCTATATAAAACCAGCATGAGAAGATAAATAAATGTTCAATTTGGGCTAGCTGGTATAAGATGAACATAAGTTTTATCCTCGCCATATCCGCCCTACGAGGATTTTTCGTTCGCATTTATTGAAATACATGAGCTTTTTTGAATTGGAAAAAAATCTAGGCTATAGCTAAATTCTGACTGATTTTATCGCGTTTTTTTTAATTCTCGATGGCTCGTCGAACTCAACGACATGGAATGTCAGATTAACTTCATATTTCATTTGTCAAAAAACCCATGACATCGGTGAAATAATAAAATATTATATTCTTGCACAGAGCAACACCGTTCTAAACTAAAAAGCCTGTTAACTCCTACCTCCTCAGTGCCCTTTAGCCTAATGTGGCTGCCATTTTTATAACCAAATTGACAAGTAAAACATGGATTTTCTGTCAGTTTGGTGTCAATATGGCGCCGATCATAGGCTAAAGGATACTAAAACGAAAATGAGTTAACTGGCTTTTTAGTTGAGAACGGTGTTGCACAGAGGTGTCAAATGTCGGATTTAACCTAGTTTATAATTTATTTTAATGTCAAAAAATTACAAAAAAAATTTTTAGTTTTATTAGATTAAAATGCTATAGAAAACTTCTCACTCCTATTAACAGTGTTTGCATCCTACTTAAAAAATAAATTTTAATAAAAACTAGCTGAATACCCGCAGCTTTGGATGCGTTTTTTTTCTCGAAAGCTTCAAACCAATACTTTAAATGGTCCTCTTAAAAACGAAAGATCAAAAGATCAACACGAAAATTTAAACCTGGATGAGTATCACATAAGGAACACACAAAGGAACAAAGCGAAAAGAGAAATAATGAAACGATGTTTCGCCTTGGGCAACCAGCGTAGGCTCGTCAGTGGTTGCACTGGTCACACTCCCCATACATCATTAAACACCATCATACGCTTTGATTTCCAACTTTGAATTACTCACAAATAGGCATCGTTCCGCACTGGTACTTATCCAAGTTACCTGATACTGATTCATCCTGGCGTGTTAATATTTCCAATAGGATTATGCTCCTAAGGCAATTAAAAACAAAAAAAAAGTTAAAAAAACCTCCAAATCAGTTACACCAACCGAAAAGAATCTAAAATTTCAATTTTCACCACTTCAATCAACTTTTCGGTTGATGTTACTGATTTAAAGGTTTTTTAACTTCTTTTTTGTCATATATCTTGTTGAAACAAAGCTATGTGATGTCCTGCCCAGGAATGCAGAAATAAAACTCTTAGTAGTTTTTGCGTGTTGCTGAAACAATCAAAAATACATATATTTTTTAAGTTTTAAAAACCATAATTACATATATTATTTTAAGGTAATAAAATTGACAGAGAAGATAGAGAAATACCCATCCACGTTGGCGAAGAATTTGCAGAAAGACACAACATGTATTTCCTGGAAACTTCAGCGAAGGAATCGGACAACGTAGAAAAACTTTTCATGCAGATAGCCGAAGATTTAATGAAGGTAGGCAGAAATGTTTTTAGATGTGTGTAGTTGTGTGTTTATACTAGTTTGAAAGAAGTGGCCTGTGATTCCAATTGAAATTGTAACAGGCGGATGTCGAAAATCAATAATTTTTTTTCTAAATGACCCCAAAGTTTTTAACTTTGGACGTCTTTCTCCGCAAGGTTTTTAGATAATAATAATTTTTTCCGTATAAATTGGTGCCGGGAAATAACCGTTTAACTGACTCTAATAAGAGCAAAATTATTTAAGAAGAACCGCTTTTTTCACTTGATTTTGGGCGCTTTTAAGAATTTTCAATTACTCATAGGATTTTAGTACATTTTAGGTTTCTAGTGTAAAATTAACTAAGGAACCAGAGTAAATTGGAAAATTTGATAATGCTTGAAACATTTAAAATTTACCAAAAAATACCCAAATATTGGAAAAACAAATTCTTTTCGGTTTCTTCTGTAATTTCGATCGCTTCGACATTCACACAGCACATGTCTGGCCGTCTCCATACAGAGCCTACATTCGGTGTCCTCACTTAGACCCACTCTGTGTCATCATAGGCAATCACCATAGGCAATCACTCAATAACGAGTATGATTTTCCTCTATTCTGTATCGTCGCTATCTGTTGTGCGTTTTTTGATGACTATGTAAGCCAATTCTCGAGCCGCACACCCTTCTACAGTTGTTGGCCATCCATCATTCCATTTTGTCGCTCCTTTCTACGTTCTCTGTTTTCCGTCTCTAGTCTACGTCATTGCTCTTCAAAAGTTTGTGCTCCCTCATGGACTGTTCGGCGCCATGAAGCCCTATCGTTTGCCGTGGTCTCAAAGTTGTTTATATCGATGTGACCCTTCATCATATTGCCTTTGAGAACGTCCTTGTACCTTTTTTGTTGACCTCCTTGATTTCTCTTTCCCTCCTTCAGTTGTCCATAAAATATCTGCTTTGGGAGACGTGTTTCAGGCATGCGGATAACGTGACCAGTCCAACGAAGGTGCTTGAAGATAAGGGCTTCTATACTAGTTGTTCTGGCTTCTTCTAAAACACTTATGTTTGTTCGTCGGTCTTGCCATTTGATTCTCAGGATTCGTCTTAAACAACTTTGGTGATATTTTTCTAGTCGTTTGATATGCCTTCTGTAGGTAGTCCACGGTTCGCATCCGTATGTTAGAGTTGGTATTATAACTGTGTTGTAGACACGAAGCTTGATCTCCGCATTGACGTCGTGATTGTTGAAGACTCTCTCCGAAAGCCGTCCGAACGTTGCGCTAGCACATTTTAGGCGATGTTGTATTTCTACGTCAATAGTTGCATTTGATGATAGGTGGCTCATAAGGTATGGGTATGGGAGCTTGGGGATTCCATTATGTGTAATAAATATATAAACCATTTATTTAGTCAAGACTAATATATTTTTTTTTTACTAATGGTTATGGTACTTTCAACCTGCAGTGTTCGTCTATAGACCAACCATTGTCCGGATATCCTGCCCGGTGAGCTCCATGAGTTTCCCGGCCCTCTTCCTGCAGGGTCTCTTTAGAATGTGCCAGTCCCGGCAATTCTCTCCAGTGTTGGTGGAACTTATTCTACATCTAGCTTGAGAGAGCAGTGTTGATTGTGTTGTATGCTATTCCAAGGGCTGGTTCGGTAGTCTATGGACAAATCGACTTTCGTGTGCAAGTCGTGGCGGAAAACCGTATATTTTAAAAAATTGTAACTTTTTTACTTTTTATCCGATTTTGATGGAAAAAAATTTGAAATACTTTATTTTTAATATATTTTATTAAAAAAATAAATAAACGAAATAAAAAAAAAATTATTCAAAAAAATTAAAAAATCTGAAAAAATAAAAAACTAAAAAAAGTTTTTTAAGTTTTTATAAGAAAGATAGCCTTTTTGATTCAAATTGGGTTCAAAGATTCCATTCGGTGAAGTAGTTTTTGAGGTATGTTAAAATAATTGGTCAAAAATAGGGGTTTTTGGGCTATATTTGGGATTCGTGATATTACCCAAAACTACAAGAACTTTTTGCAGATAACCTAAACTTGTTGAATAGGCTTAGTATATCAAGTTTAAACCCCTTGTTATTCTAGAATATGCGTTTATAAACAAATATGCCGATTTCAAAATAAAACAAAGTTTGAGATAATTGGTTTGTAATATTTTTATGAAGAAAAAATAGAAAAGTTATAATTCTTATACAAAAATTAAAAAAAAACAAAAACAATTTTTTTTTGGTCTAGTATTAGTCTACGAAAAAAAGTTAATATAAAAAAGTATCTATTTTGCCGCTTAGTTCAGAAAATTGGGGAAACATATGGAAAGTAATCTAAATTTGTAAAACTAGGCCCGATCAGATTTTATGGCCGTTCTAGAATATGTATATTTTTTTTACAAATATGGCGATTTCAATATGGCAGAACGGCATTTTTTAGAAAATATTTAAGTATTTTAAAATATAGTTTTCTCAACAATATTTTTTTATAAGAAATTAACAAAAAACTTTCGAAACACATACAACGGTGTCTCCAATTCTAAAAAAAAATATATTAAAAAATTTATAACATTAAATCTAATTTTTTAACACTTTACTTACCTTTGTATATTTCTTAAATATTCTGAAGCAGCGCTTGTTTTATCTATCTTTCTTCTGACACATTACGCAGTAACACAAGATTAATTTCTCCAGACATGGTTATTCTTTTCCAAGTTTAGAAATAATAATGGAAAATCAGCTGATTATTTCGTAACTCTAGGCATGCCTCTAATTCGCGGGCAGCCAATTAAAATTATAGCCTATGTCGTAATAAATTTATATAAAAAAAGCTTTTTAAATACAAGCTTTTATAAAATATAAAGTACACTAAAAAAGTACAAAATAATTTGTAGCATTCTGATATTATAATAATAAAAGCGACAGATCAAAAGATATTGGGTTTTTTAGTTTCTTTTTCGTTGAAGTAACTGATTTGGAAGTTTTTTAACTTCTTTTTTGTTTTAATTGCCTTAGGAGCATAATCCTACTGGAAATATCAACACGCCAGGACGAATCCGTATCAGGTAACTTGGATAAGTACCAGTGAGAAAAGATGCCTATTTGTGACTGATTCAAAGTTGGAAATCAAAGTGTATGGTGGTGTTTAATGATGTATGGTGGAGGGTGATCGGTGAAACCACTGATGAGCCCACGCTGGTTACCCAGGGCGAAACATCGTTTAATCATTTCTCTTTTCGCTTTGGTCCTTTGTGTGTTCCTTGTGGGATGCTCATCATTGGATTTTCGTTATTTCCACCCAAGATCTTTTGATCTTTTGTTTTTTAAGTTTGGCCATGTTGACTCGATAAATTTATGCTATTGATTATATTATGATTGTTCGCAAGAATCTGAATTCACTATAAAGCAGAGAAATGCAAGGGTATTAAGTATATCCAACCCAACTTTACCCAAGCTATCCTATTATTTCTGTGATATACAATGAGCTTCAGGCTACTGCGAACATAGGGGAATCAAGTCCAATTTACTCTCCGTGCCGTACGACCGAGGTGGATTCGAAGCACGCTGCAGTGTTATCTTTTGGAAATTTATTTTGTTTTATTTCTGCCTTGCTCGAGAAACAGATTGATAAGTTCTTAAACGAAATAATACATTTTTAAAACTAAAAATGATTGTCTACGAAGTTGCCGAATAAGTACAGATAGTCAAATGGTACTATCAAGGCAGACCGTTGAGACTTATTCAAGAACTTTTTTTGGAGAATTTTGTAAATCGCCCAGAACCTAGTTATCAACGATTCATAGGTGCAGAATTTTGAAAAGTTTGGTTGTGTAGTGCCAAGAAACCATAAAAAACCCACTGTTGTGAATGACGAACAGGAAGTACGAGGTGTGATGATTTGTGCTGCAGTGGAGGAACATCGAAAGTTAACTAGCCACCAAACTGCCGAAGCAGTTAATACGTCTTCAGCCACTGTTTTACGTGTTCTCAAAAGAATGGTTATCATTCTTAGGACAACTATCGTCATATGGAATTTTGCGAAACAATGATGGAAAAGGCTAATCGTGCTGAAAACTTTCTAAGATCTATTCTTTTCGCAGATGAAAGCACTTTTCCATTATTGAATCGTCATAACCCAACACACGTTCGATATTGGTCGAGGGAAAATTTGCATTTGTATTTTTTTTTTAAATGTTTGGGGAGGTATTGTAGGGGAACACGTAATTGGGCCATTTTTTATTTACGGCAATTTGAATGGTCCTAGATACTTGGATCTACTACTACTAACATGCTTGGAAACGTTAGAAGGGGTTTTTATAATATGCTAGGATATTGTCTAGCCGAGCAATGAGGACTTTTCGAACATTTGCTCTAAATTTTTTTTGACTGGGAGAATCTTTTTGGTTTTTAGAATGTATTATTTTATTTTGAGAACTTGTTTTTATTTTGTTTCTCCTTATTATTTTCATTGCAATACGTTGTTAGTGATAAATCTGAGCAGTTGAAAATAAAACGTTCTAATTTATCAGTGGCAAAAAACAAGAAAATTACGTTATAAAAATTTGCGTATTTATTGACCAAATTCCGGTTTCATTGACTACGCTCCTCATAGCACCGTGGTTAGAGGCGTACTAAATACAAGGCGAACGGCAGCGAACGGCGATCGGAAGCCTAAGTGTTGGTTGCTCCACTGATAGGTGTGCGGTGTCCCTGCATGTACGTACACTGGCAAATTGGACTTCTTCCGGCCTATGTTCGCAGTAGCATGAAGCGGTCTGTATGGATAGACATTGTTAGTTTTAATTTGCGCCCATCGCTTTTATTATTATGATATCAGAATAATATGCTTCAAATTATTTTCTACTTTTTAGTGCAGTTTATATTTTATAAAAGCTTTTTTTTATATAAAATGAATTTGAAGACAATCGGATGTATATAAGTCAGTTAAAATTGGTTAGCAAAACATGACCAAAAGTCGTCCATCATCCGCCATATTGAATTTTCAAAATCTGATAAAAAAATTCGTATTCCTTATCCCCAAAAACCCCCGTATACCAATTTTGGTTGAAATCGGATAAACTTAGGCGTTTTCCCCCCTCCACTCCCCTCGTAGGGGAGGAGAGGGTGACTTATTATTGTATACCCTCTCTCGACCCCCTTTTTATTTAAAATTTTAAAGTAGTTAGTGATTTTATAGTCTTAAGATATTATGAGAATAATCTAAAATACATCAAAATGCGGTAAAATTGTTATCATTAAGCATGTTTTTTATTTAAAGTCGATATCTCAATTCGTACAAAAGTAAGGAGAGGTGCGTAAACTATAGTCAAAAAAACTCTATAACTCTGTAAGTCGTAAACCGATTAAAAAAAAAATAAAATTTTAAATATAGGAATTAAAATACCTTTGAAACAAGGTATCACTCGACCCCCCTTTCTATTTAAAATTTGAAAGTAGTTAGTGACCTTATAGACTCTTATAAAAAATACGTCAAAAAGTAGCAAACGTGTTATCATTAAACATGGTTTTTATTTGAGGTCGATACCTCAATCCGTTCAAGAGTTTGCAGGAGGGGGGGACTTTTTACGTCCGCACTGTATAACTTCTATAAATTAAATTAAAGCAAAATGGTTACTCTACAAGTTTTATTTAAAACTTTTTCTAAAATTTTTCCTTAAAATTGTCGCCAATGAGTTCTGAAAATAAATTAAAAATTTTTAAAAATTTTTTATTAAAAAAAACTAAAAATTAGGTTTTTTATTTTTTGTGACAAAACAAAGCAAAATTTGAATTCAATCGGAACAACACCGTTCTCAACTAAAAAGCCAGTTAACTCATTTTCGTTTTAGTATCCTTTGGCCTATGATCGGTGCCATATTGACACCAAACTGACAGAAAATCCATGTTTTACTTGTCAATTTGGTTATAAAAATGGCAGCCACATTAGGCTAAAGGGCACTGAGGCGGTAGGAGTTAACAGGCTTTTTAGTTAAGAACGGTATTGATCGGAATAATTGACCCGAACATACATAATGCATATACAGTGCGGACATAAAAAGTCAACCCCCCCTTCTAACTCTTAAGCGGATTGAGGTATCGACTTCAAATAAACAACATGTTTAATGATAACACTTTTGCTACTTTTTGACGTATTTTATATAAGTGTCATATTGACGTAGGTCTATAAGGTCACTAACTACTTTAAAATTTTAAATAGAAAGGGGGGTCGAGTTATACCTTGTTTAAAAGGTATTTTAATTCCCTATTTGAAATTTTAATTTTTTAAGAAATCGGTTTAGGACTTACAGAGTTATAAGTTGTTTCGACTATAGTTTACGCACCTCACCTTACTTTTTAATTTAAAACTTTAAAATTTTAATTAGAAAGGGGGGTCGAGTAATACTTTGTTTAAAAGGTATTTTAATTCCCTATTTAAAATTTTATTTTTTTTAGAAATCGGTTTACGACTTATTTTAGTTTTTTTGACTATAGTTTACGTATTACGTACAGTATTACTCAACAATAATAAAAACTTTAAGTAACTAGTGACCTTATGGTCTTACCTTAAAAAATGTATTTAAAGTCAACTGAATTCGTTTAAAAGTAAGAGGAGAGGTGCGCAAACTATAGTTACAAATGCTCATAACACTGTAAGTAATAGACCGATTTCAAAAAAAAATAAAATTTTAAATAGGGAATTAAAATACCTTTTAAACAAGGCATCACTCGACCCCCCTTTTTATTTAAAATTTTAAAGTAGTTAGTGATCTTAAAGTCTTAAGATATTATGAGAATAATCTAAAATACATCAAAATGCGGTAAAATTGTTATCATTAAGCATGTTTTTTATTTAAAGTCGATATCTCAATTCGTACAAAAGTAAGGAGAGATGCGTAAACTATAGTCAAAAAAACTCTATAACTCTGTAAGTCGTAAACCGATTTAAAAAAAATAAAATTTTAAATATAGGATTTAAAATACCTTTGAAACAAGGTATCACTCGACCCCCTTTCTATTTGAAATTTGAAAGTAGTTAGTGACCTTATAGACTCTTATAAAAAATATGTCAAAAAGTAGCAAACGTGTTATCATTAAACATGGTTTTTATTTGAGGTCGATACCTCAATCCGTTCAAGAGTTAGCAGGAGGGGAGGACTTTTTACGTCCGCACTGTATAACTTCTATAAATCAAATTAAAGCAAAATGGTTACTCTACAAGTTTTATTTAAAACTTTTTCTAAAATTTTGCCTTAAAATTGTGACCAATGAGTTCTGAAAATAAATAACTGCTTTAAAAAAAAAACTAAAAATTAGGTTTTTTATTTTTTGTGACAAAACAAAGAAAAATTTTTAACTTTATATATATTATCGTGTGTTTCCACTGAATCGTTTGCTGTCATTTTCGACCCTCTATGTTAATTTTTAAGAAAGTGTCAGCGTTTTTAAAAGTACCATGTAAAAAAAATGGTGGGGCAATAACAATAAGTCAAAGCGTGATCTATGAGCTAACCTTAACAAAGTTAGCTTATCGGCATAAAGTTAGCACGATTTGCACACGAACCCCCCTTTTTGCCCGATTTGTCCATAGCCTACGGGGCCAACGAAGACGGCGGAGGCGGTCTCATACACTCTTAACTTTTTTGTTTGACATATGTAATGAGTGATCTTGTAGAAAAAGAGCCCACAAATCTAATGAGCCCACGCCCATATTTTTAGGACAAACCGTTTGAAAGATATGTGACCTCAAAGTTGGAGGTTTTTAAATAAAAATATTAGAAATATACCACATAGACTTTCGGAGATTAGGGGCTTGTAAGTAATTATCTATTATCGGATTGATATTTTCGGAGCAGAGGTGCTAGGAGGAGTAAAGCGGGTAAGGAAAAAGAGAGTAGTGGGCGCGAATTTGCTTAGCGGGAGAGAACCGGATATAAAAGCAGACAACTTGGACATTTGGAGCCACGCCGAGGCAGGCCAAGCCAAGCCGAGCCGAGCCAAGCCAGTCGGGCGTCGTGCTTCAGAACTCCACACATTGAATAGGGTTTTTTTGGTAAATTTTGAGGTTTTTACCCAAAAATTTTGCCAGTTATTAATCGTAGATCAAATTTTCTAAGGTATTCCTGTTCCTTAGTTAATTTTACACTAGAAACCCAATTTTCATGCACGGTATCAAAAACCTATCAGTAATCGAAAATGACCAAAAGCGCCCAAAATCAAGTGAAAAAAAACGAAAAATCCCGTCTATAGGTCAGCCAACAAATTTTTGCAGAACTCATATTTACGAATCTGTTATCAACGTTGCGAAGTTTTTAAAACTTTAGGTCTCGAAAACGCTAAAGTTTCAACCTCTATTTGTATGAAAGTTTTATCTTGTTTGCCTTTTTACCCTTTAAAACCTTGCACATAAACGAAAATTTTACAATTATCATAAAATATTTCGATCGAATGATTGATACGTATTTTTGAAATTAATTTTAGCAAGCAAGAAACAGAGAAGTGCCTAGGTATGATCCGAACAGTCAAAACCTTAGTGATGATGCTTCAAATCAAAGTTCAAGTTGTTGTAGCAGGTTACAGTAAATCACTATGATTTAAGTACTAAGGTAATTTTGAGATGCTGACTCTGTTGAGGTTTTTCTTAGCGGATTATTATTATTTTAAATCTTAGCGTCGTATTTTGCGTTGTTTGCCTTTTATAAATATTTTTTTGACTTAAAGGTAATTGCGGATCCAAATCTTTTGGTTGGTTGTGTTTAATTTTGGTTACTTATATGGCATTTATATTATGATTTCCTTTATGATAATTATTTTCTTAAAGGAACACTTAAACATTGAGATTATGATAATTTAACTAAGCTTTACTAGTATTTAGCTAATTTTAGTAGTATAACAAAAAATTTGCCTACATTTGTGATACTTTTTCTTGCGTTCTACTTATGCAGTAGCTTAAACTGAGTATTAATAACCCCAGACTTATTAACTTGTAGGTTTGTGGTATTAACCTATTTAATGTTTTTTAATTTTTTATACTAGTCAATTCTTGTAGTTGTTGCGCATATTTTTCCCAATTTTTAGTCTTTGATGTCTATTTTATACAGGATTTTTAATTAAAGGGTAAAAACATATCTGTGTCAAAGTGAAACCAAAAGTCATCCAACAATTTACCTTATTTATAGGTATTTGTAGTTAAAATTAGTAATAATTTATTGGTAGATTAATGGTCCAGTTAACAGGGGGTTTTACCTTGCAGCACGTGGGGTAGATACCATTTTGGAATATATTATTTAGATTTTTTTAAGGTAAAATTTTTTTAATTTAAAAAGTCAAAAAATAAATAATAATAACTAATTCGTTAAATAAAAAACCTCTTCCAAGCCACTTTGATCTGGGAGGGTCCCGAGGATCGAGGCCGCATTCCCCCGCTAAATAGCTAAGCTCATCAGCTCGACAATGAAACTCCTGGTCAGTGACTCCATGCCAGAATTTTTATTCTTGCGAAGATCTCACTGACCAGGCGCTTTGCATCATCAAGGTCCCAAGGTCTCCACACTAAAGGGCACAAAAATGAACCTCTCCACTAACTCTTTATACTTGTATCTCTTTTGTTGTTCACCAAGATAGGCAGCATCATCTGCCTTGACGCTCCTTCTGGATATATATCTGCCAAAGTTTCCCGACAGGTTACATCCCAAATGAGTTATTTTCCCTCCCTCCATGGAAAATTTGTTAAACCATCTGCTCGTTTTCCATCACTCCTACATACACCAGTTGGTTCCAACATATTTGGTGTAACTGCTACAACCAAACACCGATGAATGATGTCGTTTAGAAATCGATGGCGTGACAACCTACCAGCACTATTTGAACAGCACAGACCGTGATGGTCCAAAATGTCAACCATTTGTCCGCTGTTCACACACCGGTTGACCCAAACGAAGAGCGACAGAAATACGAAAGGTGTTATTGTCCAATAAAGTACCGAGTGGAAGGAGAAGGAAGGGCGCCAAGCGAGGCTTTGCTTTCTTTTTCTTGAAGAGCTAGAAGGCGAGCTTTTGATTTTGGATCTACTGAATTTTGAATTTTATTTAAAATTATATTTTCACAGAGAAAGTTATCAAATTGTTTTTGAGTTTTGGGGCCAGGAGACGGAAAATAATGTAAATTACAGATATTAAACCAGATTTTTAAGGCAAATTCATAGTCGTAATAATAATGATTCAGTATCGTTGACTGAGCCGAAAAATTCAGAAAAAGTTAAATTTTCAACATTACGAATACCAAATCCTCCAAATCTAACTGGTAGAGATGCTAAAGACCAATCTTCTTCGTTAAGATTTATATTTGAAATGTTTTGCATGGTTTGACTAAAGAGATAATTAATTTTTAAAAGAGAAGTTTCAGCTTTCCAACATGGTGAAGATCTTAAAATATATGACAGTCTTGGTACAGCTAAAGAGTTTTTTTAATAAAAAATATGCTAAATGTGAATTTAGAATCTCTAGATTTTTACATAAAAGCTCAATTTTGTTAAATTTGTTATTAAGAAATTTTTCTATGCAATTAGATGACAGAGGAGAAGCTAGTAGTGATGAAAATTCACATTTGCTGGTATTGATTTTAAGTCTTAAGTGTTTAAATTTAAGAATAATATTTTCAAAATCATTTAAAACGTGCTCAGTGGAACCTCCCAAACTACCGTCATCTAAATACCATGCATTAAATTCTAATTCTCAGGATTTTCTTAAAGGATGAATAACAAGGCAAAAAAGGGGTGGTCCTAAAGGATCGCCTTGCTGGACTCCTCTTTGAGATAGAATACAATTTTGACAGAAAAAATCATTGAATGTTCTTTATAGCATTGATGTATAAAATTATAAAACTCTTATAAAGCATTATAAAAATAAACTTTTAAAAACATTTTACTATGTGAAATAGCTTCTGCGACACATTTAGATTCAAAACCGAGCTGTAGGGGTTGAAATATTTGACTAAGGGTTGTATGTATTCTTGAACAAACAATTTTGGCTATAAGACGTGTTAAAGTAAAACCTACAGTAATGGGGCGGATACCACCATCTTTTTTATTTAATGCACAGAGCAAAGCGCCAAAAAAATTATTTTGAGGTAAAACCCAACTATGAAGAGTTCATTACAGAACCCTGCAGGAAGATGGCCAGGAAACTCATTGAGTTCACCAGGCAGGAGATCCGGACAATGGTTGATATATATACCGGACACTGCAGGCTGTAAGTACCTACCATTACACAGAATGACTAAGTGGGGATACCCGGGACGGCCAGACATCTGCTGTGTGGGTGTCCGGCCATTGCACGTCAACGTCAACTTATTTTTGGCAAACCTCAGATCGACGCGCTGGATCTAAAATATGCTTCACCAAAGCAATTTGCGAGCCTCTTTAAGGGGCTGAATATTCTGTAGCAACAAACAATCTCAAAAGTGAGACACAATAGACCCTTTAGTGGTCACAATGGACAGTGCCAGAATGGCACATTCACAAATGAATCATCATCATCCACCATGAATCCAATATTTTAACATTTGAGGGATGCCACACGAGGCGCCATCCTAAATAAAAGGAAAAAACGTAAGATTTTTAACAAGAAATCGTTAACCGTCTATCTCACAGGAAAATATAAAAGTGACAAAGTTTTTTTGTTCAATATGTAACATACCCAGGCAGTAAAATGATATCCTTTTTACTAGTTGCCAACAAAGGTTTCTATAATAACTTAAACTTCGCCGTCACAAAACTATGATCCGTAATTCTAGAGTAGTTTAAGGACAAATATGCATTCAAAAACGGGTTGATTTAAGGATTTAATTTATTTTCCTACTTGTTAATTCCTTGCTGGCCATTCTTGTCAAATTTAATATGGAGACATTTAAATCGCATTTTATTCTACTTCCAAACTTGTAATGAATTTACTGTAGTAACACTGATCAGCAGAATTGTACCATTAAACTATCTTTAACTGTTTTCTAATTTCACTAGTTGGGAATTCACTTTAAAATTTTATTTAATAAAAGCATACAGACCGCTTCAAGCTACTGCGAACATAGGGAGAATCAAGTCCAATTTACTCTCCGTGCCGTACGACCGAGGTGGATTCGAAGCACGCTGCAGTGTTATCTTTTGGAAATTCATTTTGTTTTTATTATTTTGTTTTATTTCTGCCTTGCTCGAGAAACTGATGGGTAAGTTCTTAATTGAAATAATACATTTTTAAAACCAAAAATGGATGTCTACGAAGTTGCCGAAAAAGTGCAGATGGTCAAATGGTCAAATCGTCATAACCCAACACACGTTCGTTATTGGTCGAGGGAAAATTTGCATTTGTATTTTGTAGTAAGAACACAGTATCCCCAAAAACTAAATGTTTGGGGGGGGGGTATTATAGGGGAACACGTAATTGGGCCATTTTTTATTAACGGCAATTGCAACTTGAATGTTTCTAGATACTTGGATCTACTGCAGCAGCACATTATTCCAACTGCTAGGTGTCGTTAGGTGTAAGATTTGGTGAAACATGGTTTCAACAAGATGGTTGTTCCGCTCACAATGTTGGCCTTGTTAGGGAATATCTTGATAATGTATTTCCTAATCGGGTTATAAGTACACGGGGAACTATTTTATGGCCAGCTCGATCTCCCGATCTTGCTCCTAATGACTTCTATCTGTTTTTGAAGAAGCTTTTCAAATTATCACCCCTAACATGCTTGGAAACGTTAGAAGGGGTTTTTATAGTAGGCTCGGATATTGTCTAGCCGAGCAAGGAGGACTTTTCGAACATTTGCTTTAATTTTTTTTTGACTGGGAGAATCTTTTTGGTTTTTAGAATGTATTATTTTATTTTGAGAACTTGCTTTTATTTTGTTTCTCCTTATTATTTTCATTGTAACACGTCGTCACTGATAAATCTGAGCAGTTGACAATAAAACGCTCTTATTTATCAGTGACAAAAAATAAGAAAATTACGTAATAAAAATGTGCGTATTTATTGACCAAATTCCGGTTTCATTGACTACGCTCCACACAGCGCCGTGGTTAGAGGCGTACTAAATACCAAAGGAAAGTCATGCAAGTGGTGATCGCAAGCCTGAGTATTGGTTGCTTCACTGATAGGCGCGCTGTGTCTCTGCATGTACGTACACTGGCAAATTAGACTTCTTCCGCCCTATGTTCGCAGTAGCTTGAAGCGGTCTGTATAATTCTTTGATTCAAGTAGAACACGAAAATGAAAGAAGGGTAAGATATTTAATAATAGAATAATTCCAAATCAAAAATTTTAATACTAATATAATTGTAGCCATGTTATAGAATTCCCTATCATCGAGATAAAACCATAAAAATAAATGGTTGCTGGATGAGGAAATAATCAACACCGATTATGACTTGACTATCGTTGTCTAAATTCAAATTCCCGAATTAATTAATTTCCATTACCTTTGTTTTTATTTATCATGATCAAAGTTTTCTTATTTTGATCAAGAATGATTTTTAGTCCTATCAGAATATTACGGTCAAGTGGCGAGAAGAAAATATGTCCTGGAATAAACTTGGTCTACTAATAGCCCACATATCAGATGTATAATAAATAAGAAAGTGTCAAAATATAAGTGTAGGAAATTTTCTTTTCTTTGTTAACTTCATAATTTATTGTGGGTGGTAAGATGTTAACTGTCAAAAAAAGTCAATTTTTGTTGTTTATTTTAGATGGCAACTTACGGTCGAAAACTTAGATTCCCCGATAACTCATTCCAAAATGATTTTTACCCCACATTTTTTTTCGCCAATGACTGGGCATAATGTCATGGGCTAATTACACTATGTAAGCAAATGTTATTAAATTGCTTTTGTTTAAGTTTAAAAATTACTTTTATTTAACTTTGAACTTTTTCCAGCTACTCAAATTTAAAAAACCTTGTGGTCAGTTTTTTTCAGTGCAAGATTGTCCTTGTGGCATTATATCAAAATGTAATTACACGCTTTGGTTGGCATATAAAGTAAAAATTTTTAACCTCACTCCAAGTCAGAAACGTAAACATAAAAATGTTGCGTGGAGCGTTTTTGATCTACGCTTAAAAACCGCTCCCGAGCGATTGGAGATCACTCCAAAGAAGATTTGCTTGTTCGATTTAAGAACGGATCATGTTCCCGCCAAGATCTGCGTGTTCCATTTGTGCCCCAAATCTCTTTCTTTTTCTTGTCCCGTTAATCTTGATGGATTTTTTGTTTTTTTTATATTTAAATGTTTATAGCATCTTTTTGGAAAAAAAATGGACATAAAGTCGACTCAAAAAAGGACAAACGTTAGTAAGTAAAGCTTTGCGTTGAGTTACATTACTAAACGCCCTTTGCATTAACTAGGGAACCCCACGAAAATTATCCCGAAAAGCTAAAAAAAATAAACAAAATCTGGGGTTATGTAATGAAGTTTAGAGCGTAAACGCGTTAGATTTATGATCTCAAGTCGAGTGCTCGTATTCGGATTCGGAATCGCCCTCAGATTACTCCCGGAGATTTGTGACATCACTACTTTAGCTGGGGATGATCAGAGATCAGTGTAGATCAAAAACGCTGAAGGCTGGTTTATGCTTAAATTCTTTTTTCCTTTTCTGTAACTTTTTCTTTTTCCTTAAGTATCAAGTTGGTTCATGCTAAAATTCCTTTTCCTTAACTTTAGTCATTGATGTTGACACTAATGACAAGCGCACGTACGATTTTGCCCTTTTGTGTACAGGGTGTCCCGCTATATTTTGACTCCCCCAGTTAGCGCCGTTAAAAAACTTGTATAAGTGTTTGCGTACTTTAAGTTAGAGGACAAAAAAAAGTCAAGAAATAGAAGATCTAGATGCTAAACACAACACTTTCAATTTACACAAACGCATAAAGGAAGCAGCCGGATTATTTAATAACAGACAAGCTGTAATCCTTGTGGACAATCAGGGCAAAATCTACCAGATACCGAAGAAAAACTAAAAGAATAGTGTAGCTACATATAACATCTCTTTACCGATATCCGATCCGAACAGCCAGAAGAATTCTCAAACCAAGGCATATATATAACACTAGAGGAAGTACAACACGCAATATCTTCAGCCAAAAACCGAAAAGCAGTAGGGCGAGACGAAGTATATGCTGAGGTTTTAAAGCTAATAAAAAACGAAGATTCGGTAAATACGCTGGCCAAACTTTTTAACTTGATTTATCGCAGCGGTAAAATCCCTGATGACTGGCACAAATCAACCTTTGTTAAACTGCCCAAAAAACATTCAGCAAAGAAGTGTAGTGATTAGCGCCTAATCAGCCTAATGAGCCATATGTTAAAAATATTTCTAAAGATTATCCAGAAAAGAATTTATGGAAAATGCGAATCTTTTATGGGTGACACGCAGTTGGGATTTCGTGGTGGGTTTGGAACAAGAGAGGCCCTTTTTGGCATTCAAGTCTTAATTCAGAGATCTAGGGATAAGTCAGTGCCAATATATGCCTGTTTCATAGATTATGAGAAAGCGTTTGATCGAGTCCAACACGAAAAGCTCATAGAATCGCTAAAAGAAGTTGACTAGATGACCGAGATTTAAAGATAATCGCTGATCTATACCTATGACCTGATCTATACTAGAATCAGACTGCTTAAATAAAGGTTGATGACCAACTGTCCGAAGAGGTGTGCGCCAAGGTTGTATATTATCTCCGCTGTTGTTTAATATCTATAGTAACAAAATCATAGAGAATGCACTTCATAACTGCGAAGAGGGTCTGACGACTGATAAACGGCATAAAAATCAAAAACCTACATATGCCGACGACACTGTCATAATAGCAGACACGTTGGAAGGCCTGCAAGAGTTGTTGAATCAAATTACTGCCAAAAGTTCGCAATTCGACCTTAACTTAAATGTTGGAAAGACAAAATGGATGGTCATATCCAAGGAAAAGAACATCAGAGGCATGTTAGAAGAAAATGGGCAGCAAGTCAAACGTGTGGAATCATCAATGAGAACTGGGACAACATGCAAGAAGTTCGTGCAAGGATTGAACTTTCCAGATCATCTTTTATTAAAATGAAATCGGTGTTGTGTAGTCGCGATCTTAATATTATGGCATGGAAGCATGTGGTGTTATCGTAGAATACTAAGGATATCTTGGATGAACAGTTTTATTTACCATCAAAAAATGAAAACTTCAATATTTTGGCCATATTTTGAGAAATGACAAATATAAACTTTTAAAATTGATAATAGAAGGCAGAAGAGGTCCGGGTCGTATCTTAGACAATAATATGGTGTTAGTACTAAGACACTTTTCCGAAAAGCAGTGGACAGGATACAGATCGCGCTGATGATAGCCAACGTTCTATGAGAGCATGGCACCTGAAGAAGAAGATACTTTAAGAGTTACGTGACTAAAATAGCTAAATGTCATTGCAAATGTCAAATTTTGACATCAAGTTTGTTATTTTGTTATTTTACCCTGTATATTGTTAAATTTTGAATCGCCCTTTCCTTTCTAATTTCAAAAATACCAAACACTTTACCTCTATCTATATTAGTTTGTAAGAAAAATGCAAAAATCCTCACCATAATCATAATGTGTTATAAAAAGATTAAAGCTAAGAATATTGGCCTTATGCTGAGGGTTTTTGCATTTTTCTTGCAAATTAATAGAGATAGATAAAAAATAACACAATTTTTGAAATTAGAAAGGAAAGGGCGATTAAAATAACAAACTTTGTGTCAAAATTTGACATTTGCAATGACATTTAGCTATTTTAGACAGTTACAGTGGGATTTACTAAGATCTAAAATAGTACCCGTCAGAGATCTAAATATTTACACCTGTGGGGGTACTAAATTTTAAAACCAAATTTTAAAAAAAAAACACTTACACATACAGAAAAGACACAAAGTTATTCATTATTTTGTATTATTATTGCAAAATACTATTGAAAAACAGCTTTTTTTTTCTAAAAATTTACCATATTTTAGGATTTTCTCCTAAAACTAATTTTTTTACAGGATTCAAAATGGCATATGGTGAATACGCCAAAAATTTGGCACATAATAGCTTCATCATCTGTGTTTGAAATTGTAAAGTTGGTGAGTTTTTAGACGACCTCTGGAGGGGTGGTTTAAATTTATAGCCCCCATAAAGGATTGTTTTGTAGCAATTGGTAATAAGTTCGTTTAAAATTTCCCTAATATCCTAAGTTGTTTATTAATCAGTAAAACACCTCCAATTTTGTCCAGAAAAACGCCATATTTTCAACCCGTTTGCAGCACAAAAAATATATTTATGAGGGCAATACAAGGCAAAACAAACATAAGTGAAGGTCCCTGATTATGCACGAAAAATATACCAAACAAAAAAACCCAAAACAACTATATTAATTTATTTACAAACTGAAACATTGAGGTTATCTAAAAGCTCAGTCAAAATAACTTTCCTTACTCAAGGCCCACTCATTTTAAAGCTGTAGCTTTCATCAGTAGAGGTTGGTGCAAGCCATGGTGCAAGCAGATATAAAAGATCCTAACTCGCTGTTTGTGATTAAACGCAGCGCTAATATTTTTAAACTGACATTTCGACAGTGACAGTAATGTAAAAAACACTTGCATTTAAGTTTTTTAATACATTTCATAAATAAAAACACCTTTTAAATAAATACAAAATTAATATCTACTCCTTATTTTATTATCACCCATCTAAATCGTTGTGTGACATCAAGTATTAATTGGAAAAATCAATTATCAAGGGTAAATTTTAATTAGAGTGACATATAACCTCAATTTTAATTTGTTCTACGGAGTGTTTACTATTTAAACCCCGCGTGGGTTTCAATTTTTAAATTTTCTTTTCTTCTAAATTGAAACTTTCTTCTTAAATCCAACAAAAGATTGTGTTAAGATGATTATTCAATAAAAAAATTTATTAAAATTTTTCTTATAATTCAAACTGTGTCAAAAAGTCTTAAAACTAAAAATTTCACTTAAACTTAGGACCGTTCTAAAATAGACTAAACCCTTTTAGTAAATCCCACCGTTAACTTTTAAAGTATGCAAACAGTTATACAAGTTTTGCGTTTAATCTTTTCTTCTAACATTAATAATAACGACGCCAACTGGGGAGGTCCTAATATAGCGGGACACCCTGTACCAAATTTGGGGCTCTTCTTGCCTCACCAAGGTGGAAACTCTTTCAACTAATGATATATTAAAAAAAAACAATCCACTCTGAGGTTAAAAAAACGTCAACAAATATTTTGCCGGCCGCACAGTTCAATACGCAAGTTAAATATTGATTAATTCCTTAAGACTTAAGAAAAAGAAGGAAAAAGCAAGGAAAAGTTACAGCAAAAGTTACGGAAAACGAAAAAGAATTTAAGCATGGACCAGTCTTAATGATGTTATTTATTTTGTGAAAATTTACAGTTTTGCAAAAAATATAGGAAATCATATGGAATAAATTAGTTACTTGACATGTGTGCTACAGTGCATCCAGTGAAAGTTAATTTCTGATGGTACGGTTTACGGTTAATAAATAGTATAAAAACAAACACACTAATAATAAAATCAGACAAACATAAAAATTGTATTCCAAACGTAGACTATATTGATTGAAAAATTTGTGTTGCAAAGGTGGGCTATATTGATTGGAAATAGTAGTTTTTAAAACTAGTGGCGAAAATAGTGCTTTTATTTACAAGCGTGTAAAAAAGCTCAGTTATTTTTTGCTATCTTTTTTAATACCTTTGTCAGAAACATGGGAAAAATACACAAAAAACTAAAACACATAAATAAATGAAGGGCGTTCTTACTCCGTTTTTAAATTTCGCACCATATCCGTACTGTTGTAATTTTTTTTATATTTGTATGCAAAATAACTAATTCTTGTCTGCACGATTTTTTTGTATCAGTTACCAAAAAGGTATGGTTTTGTTATTTGCGGACAGTGTGTAAAATCGAGTTTTTGATGATATAAAATAATCAAAGTAAAACAAAAAGTGGGTTGACGTCGTAACTCCACAGGTTTCAAACGATGATGAAAATAACAAGGCGTAGTTTTTCAAAAATGATGGCTCATTTATTTCCAGTCAAACATTTTCCCAACGCGTCTCGGCCTTACTGGGCCATTTTCAATGGTTCTAAAATAAAATGACATGGTTAAAACTAAAAAAGAAAAACAATAAAACTATAACAAACAAACAAAAAAACATCAAGAAATAAAAATAACATTGACAAGTTGAAAAAAAGGAGGACATTAGGACAGTGGTTAAAACTTACATGAAAAAAACAAGTTTTTGACAACAAATTTCCGAAAATGTAGCACAATGGATTTACGTGACTCATCATTTTAATTATTTTGATGTTTGTGGCGCCATCTCAAAGAAACTTAGAAACTGTAAATTAACTTTATTTGCATTTATTTAAAATATCCTTGTGGGTACTCTGTTAGTTTTCTGTAACTTATACATTTAATTGATTTTTAGTCAGTCATTTTCTTTTATTGTTTTTCTTTTTTAGTTTTAACCATGTCATTTTATTTTAAAACCCTTGAAAATGGCCCAGTAAGGCCGAAACGCGTTGGGAAAATGTTTGACTGGAAATAAATAAGCCATAATTTTTGAAAAACTACGCCTTGTTATTTTCATCATCGTTTGAAACCTGTGCTCTACGTAGGAGTTGGAATCCAAATAAAATAATCAATTTCCTCAATATAGACATACATGTTGACAGTAAGTTAAAAATGAGGAGAATGAAAAAGCCACAGGACAATTTTCTTGTGACGCACTGTGGTTCCAAATCAAAGCTTTTTTGGCTTAACGATTTTTAAATCAACATTTACTTGGTTCAAATATTCTTTTAAAAAAGGGTGGCATAACATGTAAGAATAATGCTTTTTGTCAATTAACTGCCAGCCTTTCAGTTTTTATTATAGACTTAATTTTGGACTGATAACTTGTTTATTGTAAAAGATAGGCTTTAACAATGTTTTATTAAGCTGGAAAATATTACTAAAAAGTTTTTGTCATACATCACATAATTGTTGATATGATGAAGTTTGAATGTAAGTAGGGCAAACACATTTTAGATTACTCAATATTGGCGCTTTCGGTTTACATAATCTCAGCGATCCGAAGTAGAGTAGTGAGGTCATTAATCTACCCGCGGGTGCTCTGAATCCCAACCGGAGTGCTCGCGCAGAGAGGGATTCTCGATTTAACTTTCAATATTCTTGAAATTGGACAGCCGTTTGAAAAAGGCGCGAGTCCACAAAGAGAAAACAACAGAATATTATATTATAGTCGTTTGTACCTAGCCTTCAAAATTATTTTTTTTGCTTACTCGCTCCTCAGTATCTCAGTATAATCGGAGACCACTGCAGACCCATAATTGCGTATTTTTGGTCCGCTTTTGGACGCTACCCCCATCGAGTACAAGTTGGATAAACATTTCTAACTCCCCTGAGGAAGTAGAAAAACAATTCTTCAATTTCAACGTTGTATGAACTAAGCTGTTCATACAACGGTTTCAATAAACTTTTTTTTTTATTTATTTTTTTCTGTTTTGACCCACAAAAACATAAGATAAAAATGTTGTCAAATGAAGTGTCGAGTAATTAAGGCAATATTGCTTACAGTTTTAGCAGGAATATTGCTTACAGTTTTAGCAGGATACGCACGAAATGGAGGAGCTCCAACCATTGGGAAACGTGCCAATCGGTAAACCAGGAACAAAGAGGTCGTCCTTGACCTTGACGTATTTCAGGCGCACTTCTGCGCAACTGCGCGGGAAATTCAAATATATTACATAAAAAAGATCGATCTGTTTCAAATCCGGAGTAAAAAATTCGGAAAATCGAACACGCTACTTCAATCCTTTTCGGATCGATCTTGAAGTACGAGAGAGTGGTTTTAGAGCAATAAACGAAAGTGCTATATGATATCCTCTAACTAAATGCAGTAAATCGGCAATCGTCCATTGTTAAGGCTATCTGGCAATAAACAGGTTATTACCTACCTCAAAAGCTTGTGACTTAAAAAAAATATTATATTTTAATTATTTTTTATTTAATATACTAGGTGATTAAAGTGTTTTTAATATTAGTTGCTATCTGCATTTTTGATTGTTATTTTGATGGTGCCGGTTTTGCTAAACTATTATTGTTGTGTTAAAGAATTAAGTATGTTATTAAACCAAAGAGATTTTTTAAAATAAAAATAAAATGCAAATTGCTATAAATTTTTTTATTTAAACACTAACCAGACAATTACTTAACTTACCTACAAGTATTTTCTAAACTAAGATTTATGTTTTATTCTTTCCACGTATATAAAAAAAGTAAACTTAGTGTTCTAACAGTTTTAAACAATGTCAAAGAAAATATAAATTAAATAATACTTTTTTTAAAAATTATTATACAGCAAGAAACATTCTTTGGTATTGGTGCTAACAAAGAATAAAATAAAACAAAAACAACAATAAGTACTAACAAAAAAAGAAAAAAAGTATGTCTTGGGGTAAACTTATCTACTAACTGAAAAAATCTTGAATTTGGACATTTTAAGATTTTTAAATATTATTAACTTCAAAACTGAAACTGAAATACCATAATAGACAGTTGTTAGTTGTTAATAAAATACCTATTTAACAGTGTGACCAAAAAAAAACGCAAACAAAATTTTCAGATTATGTCAAAAATCATAGATACTGGCCAGAATGCTTCAAAGTTACCAATCACTTCACGATTGCGTGTTGTCTATAATTTCACGACTCCGCGAGAAGAGTGAAATTTACAAATAAAATTGAATTCGCGCTAGTGTGAACACACACGGCACTCGAAACCATTCTGGGACTGCCACCGCTTTCGATGTGGATCAGAAAAGAAGCGATGGCGACCCACCTCCGGCTGAGAGATACAGGTTAATGGAGAGGAAGAGGAGAAGCTGCGGGGCATCTTAGGATTGCCCAAATCGCCGAGAGAGAAATTCCAATGGCAGCGATCAAAACACAAAGACCAAAAAACCCCTGGAGATTCAACAAGAGGTACAAAGTAGTCATCCCAGACAGGGAAGTATGGCAGAGTGAAAACCCCCGCGAACAGTTCGAGGAGAACGCTGTGATTTGCTACACCGACGGGTCCAAACTGTCGGAGAAGTAAACCACAGGATCGGGGGTTTACGTAGAAGACCAGGAGGTTCGAAAGAGCTACCCGCTCGGAGAGCAAGCCACGGTTTTTCAGGCAGAGGTATATGTCATAATGCATGGAGGAAATAAATAACCGTACGGAGGAGCATGTTTATATATGCTCCGACAGCCAATCAGCCCTAAAGGCACTAAAGGCGCCCAAGATCAACAACACCCTGGTGGAGGAATGTGAGGATGCACTAGAATCCTTGGGAAAGGGCAAACAAGTGACACTTATATGGGTATCGGGACATATGGGGGTGCCGGGGAACGAGAAGGCCGACTAGCTCGCCAGGATCGGGGCAAGCACCCAGTATGTAGGGCCGGAACCACTCCTAAGAACAACCAAGAGGCAATTGCAAAGTCGACTCAATAAATGGGCCAACGATGCCATGGCGACCGCTTGGATAGGAGGAACAGGATGCAGACGCTGGTCTGCTGGCAGGAATCATAACAGGGCACAACCGACTAAGGAAGCACATGACCCGGATCGCGGTGGAAAATGACTCGACCTCCCGGGCCTGCGGGCGGGCAAAAGAGACATCTCGACATGTTATAGCGAACTGCGAGGCATACCAGAGGACAAGATACCAGGTATTCGGTTCCCCGACCCTGGATGAGGAGGACCTGCACACGATCAAATGGGATAAAATACTGGACTTTGCAAAAAGAACAGTAAAAACAGAAGAGCAGACTGCCAGACCAGTGGTGCGGGTGGCGGATTAGGGGCAGGCTCGGGGTAAGGCAGAAAGGACCCAGGGAGGCCTACTTGCCAGGCTTCGCGCCGCCCCTTCTCTAGTACTTATACATTCAAGAAAGAGCGGTAGCCATCCAGTGGTCAGCTAGAAAGATTCAGATATACCAAATTGATTTTATTCAATAATAATGAACGCCTATGGTTTGTTAAACCAAGAATTTATCAGATCGTATTTAATCAAAATTTTCATCGTAAGAACGATTTTTAATTTTTAATCAATAAACTGTAAAATTTAACTTAATAAATATGTTTCTAAGTACCTACAAAAAAAAATTTTCAGTAAATTTTAAGTTTTGTTAATATTCTGCATTTATAAATATACCTTCGATGGTGTGATCATCTCGATAATATGAACGTGTCCGGTTTCTTTGTGTTCCCACTAGCGCGAGTCTACTGAATTTGGGCAATTATTTAACGGACAAATAACAAGAAAAAATAATCGCTACCTAATCAAAAAAATAGTACTTGTCTTATAGGATTTTTTTAAAAGTAAGAGGAGTGGATAAAGTGTTTTATAAAAATAAACATTTGGGTTAATTATAAATAACTGTGTTAGGAGATCTTTACAAAAAAAAAAACGAATAAAAAATGGCAAGAAAATACTAGCAAACTGATTTTATTCAATAATAATGAACGCCTATGGTTTGTCAAACCAAGAATTTATCAGATCGTATTTAATCAAAATTTTCATCATAAAAACTGCAATTTGTTAAACCGATTTTTTTATCCGAACCTTATTACTTCACATCCACTCAATAACAAATTCGACATTTATAAGACCCGTTGCTAATCGAACCATTTTTCATCACTCATTCAATATCAAACTTATAATTTGTAAAACCCATTTTTAAACAAACCCGGAATTTGTCAAACCATTATTTTTCAAAACCGGAATTCGTTGTTTATCAGAAATTTGTTCTTAACTGGAACGCAGTGAAATGCATCGAAACGCCGCGCCGCCGCGCCACCTGCGTGTACGCCTCTTGTTCATGTATTATTGGCGAATGCGCAATCAATTTAGCAGAAATTTTTGATAAACAACGGGTCTTACGAAAGGTTTTATTAAAAATGGGTTTTACAAATTACGAGTTTGATATTGAATGAGTTTGATGAACAATGGTTCGATTAAAAACGGGTCTTATAAATTTTGAATTTGTTATTGAATGGGTTTAAAGAAATAAGGTGATTTTGCACACTCTGATAAACCGTGGGCGTTCATAATAATTAATTAATTCTAAAATGCAAATAGTAAAAAAAAACTACAGGACGTTGCAGTTTATAAATGGAAAATCAGCTCACCGATTTGTTTAGGCCAGTTTGAATAAAACTTATACGATAATATCTTCGCATTGAGTGCTAAATACTAAAAGCAAGTAACCAATATTAACAACAATATTGACACTGTAACTTCGTGGTAAAAGTTTTAAACGTGTAATCCAAATAAACTTGTCGAATTTTTGTCATTATTTTATTTTGTCTTAAAATTTTCATCAAAATCGGACGATAAAACGTAAGTCAATATGACCTCTGATTTTTGTCGACAGCATTTCTTCACAAATGTTCGGTTTTAAAAATCAGAAAACGCAAAAGTATCGGCCGAAAGAACCCCGCACACAAACACCAATACATTTGGATCTCGGTCAAATTTAATAATATTCTGGTATGTTGTAGTGCAAGTCAATATTAGAAAACTGTGTAGGTTTAAATCAGTTTGTATGATTACTTTCTGAGATATTTGCACGTAAAGTCGGGAAAAATGCCCAACAGGGCTATATTCCAATGGCAAAAAAACATTCTTAAACGAATTAAACCAAAATAGAGACGAAATTAAATTATCCATATGATGTTTCACCCAATAGGAATTTTTTATGCTTCAGTTAGACAGTTACTATACCGGGGCTAGTCAAACATCTCTCAAAAAATCGGTGATTCCAGACTTCTCAGACACACTGTATATTTTAAAAACTAGACATAGAATGTCCACAAATTATGTAATTGTTGTTAGCCGAGCATGTGCCAAAGATAGTGAAAATTGACCGATCCGGTTTAGAGCACCGTATAAAACAAATTAAAAATTGTAAAAATGATATTCAAAAACTATTTTTGAATGGACCTTGTATTAAAATAATAGCTCAACTGTTACAGTGTACGTTTTCTCGAGGTTATGCAAGGTCTCTACTATCCGATAGGGTAATAATATTTAGCATATTTGTGAAAACCTTATTTCTACAAGGGTTTAAGTATTCCTATACCAGAATATTATTAAATTCGACCGAGATCCAAATTTATTGGTGTTTGTGTGCGGGGTTCTTTGAGTTTGACATCAAAAAGCAAGTCACAGTAGAACGTTTAACTCATATAACCATGAGATACTAGAATGGCTCAAGTGTCGCAAAATGTGTAACAATAATAACTTTGAAAAACAAAGAAAATAATATGAAAATCAGGGCTCTGCGTTTTTTCCAGGCTAACTTGATTGGGAGAGTTATTATCGCTACGGCAGGGCCGTTATATTATCTCAAAGTCATAGGGTTAAACTATTTACCGCTTATTTAATTTTAACCACAACGTTAAATAAGTGGCAGCGTGCATCAGACACCAAATACCGACAACTAACGATAAGTTAGATACCAAATTCAACTCGGTTACGTCCATTTCGGCCAAAAACTTTTTGGGATCTTCGTAATGACAATAAATCTCTTCTTCGGGACAGTTTAGGTTGGTTCTATTTGAGTAGATTGAGAAAACGACACTTTGAAATGCGGCTCTAAAGTAGCTGATGCTGAAAAGCCACTTGAAGTAAGCTGGGGTGTCGTTGTAGCGGATGCAGAAGCCGAATATGGAAAAGAGGCACGCGATCACTGGGCCGATGAATACAGCTATCTGAAAAATTAAGACAAGTTGAAATATTAGTAGTGATCCAGTGAAGTTCTTTGCATGAAAATAATTGGTATTGGAAGAAAATTAAAATATTATGATTTAAAAAAATTCTTATTTTATTACTAGCAAATACAAGCGGAAGGTGTCGTTGGAAATGAATTTTTATCTAATATTAGATCCAGTAAAAAGCGAAACGGTTTTTTGCATATGTCAGTAACAGTGGCGTATCAAAGAGTTTTGGTACATTTTGAAATTTTCTAATTAAGAAAATCGGACTACGTCACTGGAAAACTGTAATTTTCTGCTATCATTTAGGCCGTTACTCTTAGATCAACCTTGCCAAGTTTGATACTCGTAGGTTAAAAAAGCTTGATGAAAATGCTAAAAAGGGATATGCAAGAAATTGTTCAAATTGGCATCATTTGTTCTTGAGTTTTTTCAATTTATATGGTAGAAGGAGTGGTTTAAGTTACACTATCACTATTTACTTATTGATAGAAAATTAAATTTGCAACATTTTTCCCATTTGCCACTTTTGACAGTCTATCACCGTTAAGGAGTTATCTAAGAAAAACTCTTTTTTGGAGGTTAGAAAAGACAGTTCCCGAGAAGGTAGGAATGGGGACTTTTAGTATATTAAACAAACGGTGGACCGGTTGGAGCTTGTTAATGAAAAAAATTATATTTCTAAATTACCTATCCTAATACTATTAACATTTTTGAATCTCTTGTGAACCTTACTGGTTTTTTTTTGTCAAAGCTTGACATATTTTACTAACCAAAAAAGTCATCATCATTCAAAAACTGTCTGGGGAAATTACAAAAAGAGAAAATAAAACATCAGTCCCTTTCATAAAATCGGTTTTACATGCAAATATGAAAAAAACTAGAAAGAGAGGACAATCTGGTATAAAAAACAACTGTCAAATGTATATAGGGCCTCTAGGTCCGACTTAATTTAACCATATGAAAAAAGTTCATCTTTGTTATTTCGAAAAATCATATTTCAAAAATTTTGTTTTTTTTTTAATTTTTTTTAATGATGACCCATTTAGTACGTTAGAAATATAAGAGACCTTACTAACATTTAGACTAAATTTTGTATTTGCTTCTCTTTTTAAGAGTATAGTCTTCGCTGGCACCTTTCCTTGTCTTACTCATGCAAAATGTTTGAAAAATGTCTGTATTTATATGGAAAAATGTGGGGGAAATTTTGCATAAGTAAGTACTATACAGAGCGCTTCAGGCTACTGCGAACATAGGCCGGAAGCAGTCCAATTTGCAAGTGTACGTACACGCAGGGACACCGCACACCTGTCAGTGGGGCAACCAACACTCAGGTTTGCGATCACCGTTCGCGGCTTGCATTTAGCACGGATTACCTGTTCGGTACTCCGTGCATTTAGTACGCCTCTAAGCACGGTGCAATGTGAAATGTGGTCCATGAAACCGGAATTTGGTCAATAAATAAGCAAATTTTGATAACGTAATTTTCTTGTTTTTTGTCATTGATAAATTAGAGCATTTTATTTTCAACTGCTCAGATTTATCACTAACAACGTGTTACAATGAAAATAATAAGAAGAAACAAAATAAAAGCAAGTTCTCAAAATAAAATAATACATTCTAAAAACTAAAAAGATTCTCCCAGTGAAAAAAAAAATTAGAGCAAATGTTCGAAAAGTCCTCCTTGCTCGGCTAGGCAATATGCGAGCCTATTATAAACACCCCTTCTAACGTTTCCAAGCATGTTAGGGTGATAGTTTGAAAAGCTTCTTCAATTTTAATCCGAAGTTCTTTCCAAATTATTAGCTCTTCCATGCCCGTAAACTTTATTTTTGATATAACTCCACAGATAGAAGTCATTAGGAGCAAGATCGGGTGATCGAGCTGGCCATAAAATAGTTTCCCGTGTACCCAACCTGACTAGGAAATACATTATCAAGATATTCCCTAACAAGGCCAACATTGTGAGCGGGACAACCATGTTTCACAAAATCTCACACCAACTGCCTAGCAGTTGGAATAATATGCAGTAGATCCAAGTATTTAGGACCATTCAAATTGCCGTCAATAAAAAATGGCCCAATTACGTGTTCCCTACAATACCCCCCCCCCAAACATTTAGTTTTTGGGGATACTGTGTTCTTACGTCAAAATACAAATACAAATTTTCCCTCGATCACTATCGAACGTGTGTTGGGTTATGACGATTCAATAATGGAAAAGTGCTTTCATCTTTGAAAAGAATAGATCTCAGAAAGTTTTCATCACGATTAGTCCTTTCCATCATTGTTTCGCAAAATTCCATACGACGATAGTTGTCCTCCGGAAAAATTTGATACGTTTTTGACGCTTGGTAACCATTCTTTTTGAGAACACGTAAGACAGTGGCTGAAGATGTATCAACTGCTTCGGCAATTTGGTGGCTAGTTAACTTTCGATTTTCGTCCACTGCAGCGCAAATCATCACGTTTCGTACTTCCTGCTCGTCTTTCAAAACAGTGGGTTTTTTATGGTTTCTTGGCGCTACACAACCAAACTTTTCAAAGTCTCAATGGTCTGCCTTGATAGTACCATTTGACCATCTGCCCTTTTTCGGCAACTTCGTAGACATCCATTTTTAGTTTTTAAAATGTAATATTTCACTTAAGAACCTACCAATCTGTTTCTCGAGCAAGGCAGAAATAAAACAAAATAATAAAAACAAAATAAATTTCAAAAAGATAACATTGCAGCGTGCTTCGACCACGGATCACCTACGGTACTCTGTGCTTCGACCCCACCTCGGTCGTACGGCACGGAGAGTAAATTGGACTTGATTCCCCCTATGTTCGCAGTAGCCTGAAGCTCATTGTATAGTATAGTACTATTATACTCTTAATACGTTATTAACTATTTACACTAAAGCTTTTTTCTTTTACTGTATGAGTACCTACCTTTGTTGGAGTGGTAGCACCAATGAAATAGCCCATACTTTGGGCACAAAGCGTTGCCGCTGTGCAATATATAATGAAGTTGCAGACCCGGAAGTCCAGAGGTTGACTGGTCAACCAGTAACTTATGACTATGTAGGTCCAAGTGCAAATCACCTAAAAAAAAACAAAATTAAAAATTCAAATGAATTGAGGTTTTCTTCATAACGGGTTATGCGTTTGCCTCATATGGATAATGCTTTAAGTTTCTCCCTATACTAATTTTTGATGTGTACCTAGCTATTTCTAGAATGTGCGAATTTTTGTCAAACTTTTAAATGGTATTTCTGACAATTTTTTTGACAGACTAAATAACGACAAATTCTATCACATTTTATATGAAATCAACCAAAAAAAAGGGAGGTTTGGCAGGGAATGAAAAATCCCAAATTTGAAACTTTTTTGAGAATTAGTTTTTTTTAAATTAATTCTGGAACATCACAAAAACTACCAATTTTGCTCAAACATATACTTAAAGAAATTGAAATATCTCGATAACTACTTAAACTTGGACGGTGGTTTATCTCGATTTAAAGGTATTTTAAATACCTTTTGGAAAAACAGCATTTTTTATTCTTTTTTATTAAAATATATTTTGTTTCTGGGTATTTCACCAAACTTTGTAAAATTTCAAGATGAAGACTTCTTGTTCTTTTGATGAACCCATCAAGTCTTCATCTTGAAATTTTGTAAATAGTTTTGCGAAATATCCAGGAACAAAATATATTTCAAAAATTTTTTTTTTTTATTTCATTTTTTTTTTTAAACAAAAAGTAGATCATGTGATACATTATTGATATGATATGATTATGATACATATTTTCATTTCTTTAGGTACATGTTTAAACAAAATGGTAGTTGGTTTTGATTTTCAAAAATTAATTAAAAAAACTAATGGTCAAAAAAAATTTTAATTTGGGATTTTTCATTCTCTTTATGGTCTGCCAAACCTCTGGTTGATTTGATTTGAAATGACCCAATAGGATGCCAATAACATTATAGGATGAGTTTAATAAAGTCGACACTACTTTTGACAGTTCCGCACGACTACTACATATTTTAGGCACTTTGCCCATCTGTTATGGGACAGTGCTCTTTTTGGTTGCCGGGGCTATCCGAAATCTACGTTCGGGCAGAGCTTTCTTGTGCGCGGTACTATCAAAATAATGTCGACCTTTATAATGTTTGTGCCGACGTTGAAAGGACGGCATTAACTTTAATTATGTCAACTTTCCAATATCCATAGTGGAGTTATATAAATAAAAAAGAGACTTTTACCGACAGAAAACTATTGGATTTTTGGCCTCCTCCACTAGTTCTACCACTGACTGGTTTCAGACACAGTCCATCCACCAGTCGCGTTTTTTACTATGACGAATCGAAGCAAAAAACGAACTTTACAGAATACAGCGGAGTACCACAAGAATACATCTCGGAGACTAGACGCAAACACGTGTTTCACCCTTGTTGAGAATCAATCAAGAATGATCAAATCAACAAGCTATGGACAAATGCTCGGCAAAACGTTGTATAACAGAATGAGAAACAAATTCCCAATGTCCATAGTGGAGTTATATAAATAAAAAAGAGAGTTTTACCAAAAGAAAGCTATTGAATTTGTGGCCTCCTCCACTGGTTCTACCACTGACTGGTTTAAGACACAGTCCATCCACCAGTCGGGCTATTTACTATGACGAATCGATAGCAAAAAACTAGAGGCCCTGTATACGATTTTTGACAGTTATTGTTTTACCAGAGGTGAGCAACTGGATTTGACAGTTGCTATGGAAATGTTTAAAAATCCCTGACAATAAATAATTTTGTAACTGTCACATTTTTGATTAAGAAACGTCCGGTTTTAAAATGGAATTTTGCTGTATCAAAAACTGTAAAAACACGTGCCTCGACGAGTTTGTATTGTTCCGTTGTCCAACGGAGAAAGAAATTCAAGAAAAGTGGAAAGAAAACATGCATTTACCAAGCTCGAAAATTAATAAAAATAGCCGAATTTGCGAGGTAAGTGATAAATAAATAGCACATTATTTTCCGTGTTTTATTGTAAGAAAAAGAGTAACAAAATATAGATCAATATGAGTCTTTATATTTTATCTATTATTTTTTTGTCAAAACTTATTTTACTAACCCAAAAAAAAATCCTTTCAAAAACTATCTGGGGAAATTATAACAAGAGAAATCAAGAAATTGGGAAATAAAACAAATATGCAGAATGATTTAGAACTACTTCAAAATTGGTATACAAAAAATAGTATGTTTATAAACTCAACGAAAACATAATATATAAATTTTACTTTATGAAACAATTATAAATTTTCTAATCCCTTAAAGTATCACTTAATTTGTAAAAATAATCAAAATTGTAATTGTGAAATAATAGAACAAAAATATAAAGTTAAATATTTATTATAAAACATACCACACCAGTATCGGTAAAAGGAACATTCTATTTTGCAATGGTGCAATCGATATTAAGTTACGGAAACAGTATATGGGTTGGAATTTATGAGGAAACTTTATATAATTTAAAAATTATTCAAAAATCTTTTATTAGAATTATAGAGGGATGCAATAAGAGAGAGGATATAGCAAATATTTTTAAAAAACATAAAGTTTTCTGAATTATTCTGCATAAACGTTTGTAAGATTATTAAAACGAATAGTGAATTAAATCCTAAAAGAAATCATAATGATCAAAATTATTTTATACCACGAGTAACAAAAACACATAGTAAAAGGATGTTTAATACATATATCACCAAAAATATTGAATTTATTTCCAAAAGAAATTCAAATTTTACCGTTTAAAAAATTTAAAATAAAGATAAAAGAATTCTTTTTTTCAAACTGCATAGTAGAAGTAATGTTAAAAAGACAATAAACAAAAAAAAAGTGTGTCTAAATAATTAATTAGCAATAATTTTAATTTGTTTAAATTAACATTTCAAAAATTTGAAACCTATTATATGATGTTTTCTATTTTTTACTAATTTTAAAAAGCACACAGGATTAATTTCCTTGCTTTTTGAAATGAGAAAATACTATGATTATGTTGAAATATCAAATACAAAATGTTAATTTAATAATTTTAAGGAAATTTAGAAATAAATAAATAAATAAAAATAAAAAACATCAGTCCATTTCATAAAACCGCTTTTACATGCAAATATGAAAAAAACTAGAAAGAGAGGGCAATATGAGTTGCCCACCTCTGGTAAAACAATAACTGTCAAATGTATAGAGGGCCTCTACAAAAATACACCGGAGTACCACAAGAATAGTGACTTTCACTAAAGCTTCAACTGGCATAAGTTGAAGACAAGTTATCAAGCCTAAATTAAGTTTTGTAGTCTGCAGGATTTCCTGGGTCGTATGTGTTTAAATTGCGATCTTCGAAATCTCAATAGATACCTGGGCCCAAGTCGCACCTGATATGTATTCTTGTGGCAGAAGCGCACCCAGGAATTGATTGCGGGGGGAGGGGGGGTTTAGGGATAAATAATAAACAAAACTAAATTTGAAGTAAAAATGTGACCAAACCCCCCCTCTCAGTGCGCCAGTGCTTGTGGTACTCCGGTGTATTTTGTAAAGTTCGTCTTTTGCTATCGATTGGTCATAGTAAAAAGCCCGACTGGTGGATGGACTTTGTCTGAAACCAGTCAGTGGTAGAACTAGTGAAGGAGGCCAAAAATCCAATAGTTTTCTGTTGGTAAAACTCTCTTTTTTTGAAAATAGAAAATATAGGGAATGGATATCACCAAAGAAAAAGTGGCAAATTTTGATCTGTGGTCCGACTTGACATATAACCCTACTTTTCTGTTTACTTTTTCTTTTGTATTTTCCCTGCTCAATATGAGCTTGTGTAGATGACAATAATGACAGAAACTTTTTAGACTTCCTGCGGAATTGTCAAAAATAGTGCCGACTTTAATAAAGTCAGGCTATGCCGACTTTATGTAACGATAAATCCCTAATGTTTCGAATTTTGAACTCACCTGAAATGGTATTTCTATTAATATCACAGATAGTAGATACGGTGTCAATTTGTACCATCTATTAAAGTGTTCTCTGGACAGTATTCTCATTTCTAATGGGACTGAAAAAAAATACATTTGTCAATAACTTAAATAAAACAGGAAAAAAATGTGTCAAAACGACCTAACAAGGTGTTTAAAAAATACGCAATTAACAATAAGATTATGAAATATATAGTTTTTGGGAAATAAAACATGAACGGTGGGATTTACTAAAAGGGTTTAGTCTATTTTAGACCGGTCCTAAGTATAAGTGAAATTTTTGGTTTTAAGCATTTTAAACAAACCCTCCTTGAGTTTTGGACATAGTGCGATTTATAAAATGAATTTTAATAAATTTGTCTATTGAATAATCATCTTATCACAATCTTTTGTTGGATTTGAGTTTCAATTTAGAAAAAGAAAATTAAAAAATTTAAACCCACGCGGGGTTTAAATAGTAAACACTCTGTAGAACAAATTAAAATTTAAAAGGTGTTTTTATTTATAAAATGTATTAAAAAACTTTTTGTTTAAATTTCTGTCACTGTCGGAATGTCAGTTTCAAAATATTATCTGCGTTCAAATCACAAACAGCGAGTTCGAATCTCTTACCTCTGCTTGTACCTTGACTTGCACCAATCTCTACAGATGAAAGCTACAGCTTTGAAATGAGTGGGCTTTAAGTAAGGAAATTTTTCTTAACTAAGCTTTTAGATAACCTCAATGTTTTAATTTGGACTTTAATTGGCACTGGATAGTGCCTACTTAGCGCCGAACTTAACACAGGCTGTGTCTGGCTTTAAAAGGTGCAAATTATAGAATTATTAAACGCGCCTCTAGCAAAACGGTAACGATACGACTTTATTTCTAACCTACAAATATATGCTGCCTGTTTTCGAAATTCTGTGATGTTTTTTTTTTATATTTTGAGTGATCAAAAGCATGGGTGATGTGTTGGAAGCAGAGGTCTATTGTCTTCATCGGTAAAACGAAGTATTTGAGCCTTGCTTTTTTAAATTTTCTTGTGCTATGTCATCCGATTTCATAAAAATATAACTATTTTATCCCAATTTTTGCTTTTTTGGCCGTCACAATACAAAAAATTCCCGAAAGTAGGGTTAAGGTAAAAAAATGTCGAATAGTTGTCAAAAACGTCAAATACGGCTAGACACAGCCAAGATACGGCCCAGTATAATTCCTCCACAAATAAGGGCAGGTCCTAATCTTATTAGTGTCGGCACTAAATGTGGTCGTTCTTGCGCATGCGTATCTGTCAACAGCGTCAAAATAGTGCCTGGCCTTATTATTAGTGCCGGGCCCCAACTGCATTTCAATAATTCCCTAATAAATAAGGTAAATTATTCCTTGTACAAACAGTTACTTAGGGAAATTATAAACGAACTTATTACCAATTGCCACAAAACAATCCTTTCTGGGGCTATAAATTTAAACCACCAACTTTATAACCTCAAACACAGATAGTGAAGCTATTATGTTCCAAATTTTTGGCGTATTCACCATCTGCCATTTTGAAACCTGCCAAAAAAAATTAGTTTTAGGGCATTTTCTCCTAAAATATGGTATATTTTGAGAACAAAAGCAATTTTTTAGTGGTATTTTGCAATAACAATACAAAATAATCAATAACTTTGTGTCTTTTCTTTGTTTGGGTAATTGTTTTTTGTAAATTGGTTTTAAAATTTAGTACCTCCCACAGGAGTAAATATGGAGACCTGTGAGGGGTACTATTTTAGATCTTAGTAAATCTGGTCGTGCCCAAAACGCCCGACGACTAACGCTATTTGACACTGTTGACATTTGAACGTCATATATAGGGTTAAGGGTTGCTGTGAGACGTAAACGTACGGACGATTAACGTAAGAATTTTGACGTATGAAGGACATGCGCATTTGTTTTTTGGCGAGCTTCTTTTAAATTTCGCCCCATTTCGTACCCAGTGGCGATGCGGTTACTATCCAAGACCAGCGGCGTCTGTGGGGGGGGGGGTATTTTAGACCAGCGGCGTCTGGGGGTGGAGGGGTATTTTATTATCCGAGATATAAGTTCACATTTTGTTAGTCGGTTCAACTAAGAAACATCGAACACTTTGGCTGCGATTTTTGGCATGCCGTTTTCCGTAAAAGTCAAAGTGAAACTGGCATGCAATCGTCTTATAAAAAAGTGTATTGCTTTTATAGTTAGTCCATCTAACAGAATGTAAACTACTTATACTAAACAGTGGCGTACACAGAAATTGTTTCTGGAGGGGGCTTGAGTTTGGGCAAAGCTAGGTAGGGGGGCATCAAGAAGGGGAGAAAATTCTTTTAAAATAATGTAAAATTATGATAAAAATCCGTCACAGGCAAAAATTTTCGACAAATAATATAAAATAATGCAAAAAATTACACGGCAATTGAATTGAATATGATATCCATATGACCCACTTTTGGTAAAATCATCCATACAGAGAGCAGGCTACTGCGAACACAGGACGGAACTAGTCCGCTTGCGTTCGCGACTTGCGTTTATTACGCCTCTAACCACCATACATTCTAAAAACCAAAAAGATTCTCCCAGTCAAAAAAAAATTAGAGCAAATTTTGAAAAGACCTCCTTGATCGGCTAGACAATATCCGAGCCTAAAAACCCCTTCTAACGTTTCCAAGCATGTTAGGGGTGATAGTTTGAAAAACTTCTTCAATTTTAAACCGAAGTTCTTCCAAATTATTAGCCCTTTCATGCCCGTAAACTTTATTTTTGATTTAACTCCACAGATAGGAGTCATTAGAGCAAGATCGGGTGATCGAGCTAGCCATAAAATAATTCCCCGTGTACCTATAACCCGATAAGAAAATACATTATCAAGATATTCCCTAACAGGGCCAACATTGTGAGCGGGACAACCATCTTGTTGAACCCATGTTTCACCAAATCTCACACCTAACAACTGCCTAACAGTTGGAATAATATGCTGCTGCAGTAGATCCAAGTATCTAGGACCATTCAAATTGCCGTCAATAAAAAATTACCCGATTACGTGTTCCCTTACAATACCCCCCCCAAATATTTAGTTTTTGGGGATACTGTATTTTTACGTTAAAATACAAACGCAAATTTTCCCTCGAATAATATCGAACGTGTGTTGGGTTATGACGATTCAATAATGGAAAAGTGCTTTCATCTGTGAAAAGAATAGATCTCAAGTTTTCATCACGATTAGCCCTTTCCATCATTGTTTCGCAAAATTCAATACGACGATAGTTGTCATCCGGAAAAATTTGATGTGTTTTTGACGCTTTGTAAGAATGATAACCATTTATTTTGAGAACTCATAAGAAGACGTATCAAGTGCTTCGGCAATTTGGTGGCTAGTTAACTTTCGATTTTCCTCCAAACCTTTTCAAAATTCTGCACAAACCTATGAATCCTTGATAAACTAGGTTCTGGGCGATTTACAAAATTCTCAAAAAAAAAGTTCTTGAATAAGTCTCAATGATCTGTCTTGATAGTACCATATGACCAAATGCACTTTTTAAAAACTTACCAATCTGTTTCTCGAGCAAGGCAGAAATAAAACAAAATAAATTGCAAAAAGATAACACTGCAGCGTGCTTCGACACCACCTGGTCGTACGGCACGCCGAGAGAGTAAATTTGACTAATTCCCTACTATGTTCGCAGTAGCCTGAAGCATATTAAGATGAAAGACCATATTTCCGAAATATCACTTTGGCTTGCGTAACCCTTTTGGCTTCGAGGGATATATTCTTTAATTTGAATAAATTAAAAAATATTTTGCATATACAACGATTTGGGTAAACATTCCATATCGATTTAGTTTTATTTTATTGATTAACCCAACTGTACGACAACAAAGGAATGAAACATTGAAACAGGATTTTTAGTCATCTTTCTTTGCGTTTTTACTACTTCTATTTATCTATTTATCTTAGATCCCACTAATTTCTAATAACGCCTGCTTCTTGTTTTTTAGAATTTTTGCCATTTGAAAGTTAACAATATTTTAAATTATTTTGCCACAAAAGTAAATATGATCATTCTCTTACGTTTGTCTTCCGCCGTGATAAAACATTGTAGTACTGATTCTCCTACTCCATCGATATGTGTTTAAAGTCAAAAAAGCCAAATCAGCATTAATCTAGCTTACCCAAACCTAAACTGAGGCATTTCATTCTGTTTTGTGTGTTTATATAATTTTGCGATGTCGTCGAAACGGCAACTACTAAAAGAGTTAGAGAGAATAAAAGAAAAATATCAAGATCTGTCTTTAAGTAAGTACAGCCTCCCTCCGTGTTAAATTTTTATATTGATTCGGTATACGTAAAACTTAGCTATTGATAGGATGAAAAGTGTCATTCTACAATAGTACTAATATAGGAATTAAATTGACATTATTTATTAAAACGTAAATTTTATGGGAGTTTAATGAAATTAACTAGAGATCAGTAATTCTGTTAATTTTCTTTATATAGTAGCCGTGGGTTACTTGTGTGTGAAGCCAAGGGCTAAAGTGTTTGAGTTTTGACCGAGGGCCAATATTAAGATTACAATTGAATTAGCTGGAGATTAGTATTTCTGTTAATTTTCTTTACATAGTAACCGAGGGTTACTTGTGTGTGAAGCCAAGAGCTAAAGTTTTTGAATTTTGACCGAGGGTCAATATTAAGATTACAATTGAATTAGCTGGAGATTAGTATTTCTGTTAATTTTCTTTACATAGTAACCGAGGGTTACTTGTGTGTGAAGATAGTTTTTTAATTTTGACCGAGGGTCAATATTAAGATTACAAACCAAGGGCTGTGTAATCTTATTGCGCTTTTCAATTATTAATGAGTAGATTGACCCAGGGTCATTAAACTGAAATATAATCGGAAAATGCACAACCATAATGGACCGAGGGTCAAAAAATTAAGCTTATGTTGTGGTAATATATATAAGCAATTTAGTTAATAAGCTGTACATTTAACCGAGTGTCAGTATTAGTATAGATTCATAAATGCGCATTTTACAGTTATTAGATGACCGAGGGTCATTAAATTGGGCTAGTAAAAAAGGCTCGTTTATTTAGTCTTATTTGGAAATAAGGAAGTAGTTACAATTATTCATGCTACATTTGCAGGTTGATTCTAGACCAAGGGTCCAAATAACGATTTTGTAAGGGCCTAATTTTAGTTAATACTGTCTAAAATATAATAATTTGATTATCTAATTTATTTGAAGAAATACACACATTTTTGAGTGAGTAAAAATAAATATTAAGTCATTATAATATATCATAGTAATGATTTAGATTAAAAATGCTAGGATACCTTTTAGTTAAATCAACCTCGTTTTGTTTTCTTATTCGATGTCTCCACATTACTTTTGATTTAATGCGTCGATAGAGTAGGTTAACACTAATAAACAATTAAAATGTCGCGTTGCCTTGAAAGCTAATTATACTACTAAGGGTTCCAAAAAACTGCGAATGCCTTTCACCACCCGAAATAAACCCCGAAATTTTAGAATGCATTGCTCAAAGTTATCTAAAAACGATCGGTTTTTAAAATCACTCCAATACCAACTGGGTCATGGTTTAACTGCTTTGGGAAGCATTATGGACGTAATGTTAAAAAGTAATGAAGATCGGGCAAAACTAATGCGGATGCAGTCTTATTATTTACGAATGTACACCATGCAGTATCAATTTTTCAAAAACAAAAAATAATTATATTTTTAAATATGGATGCTCAAAAAAAGGCGCAAACAATAGATGAGTTGTTATTTGGGAAAAACTTTGATGATCTCTTAAAAAACCGACAAAATGTTAAAAAAGCTTGTACTAATCTGCACCTGCAGGAACATCCAGCAATGGGTCAACAATTTGCTAAATATAGAATATTATGCGGGTTCTGCAAAATATTTTTTAACTAATTGGCAAGGAATAACGAGTGATGTTATAGTACTGCAATGGGTTTCTGGTATAAAAATTTAATTTTCTGAAACACCAACCTAAGATTCTAAAAAATTTTCCTTTACAAAATGGCAATAGACCAGTTACTAAATATAGGTGCAATATCTACATGCAGTCATAAGATTGGGGAATATTTATCCTTGCTTTCTCTTGCAAGAAAACCTAATGTGGAGAAAAGGTTTATTTTAAACCTAAAAAAGCTAAGCAAATATATCACCGTTCCACATTTTAATCTGTAAGACTTTAACAGTATTAAAATTCTTGACCAAGGAATGTTTCTTAACTAAAGTTGATTTAAAAGATGCCTATTTTTCACTTCCTATTTTTAACGAACATAAAAAATATCTACGATTAAATCAAATATACTAATTTAACTGTCTCCCTTTTGGTTTAAATATAGCGCCCTTTATTTTTACAAAATTGTTAAAACAAGTTGTTAAACATTTATGTGAAAAAAGGATTTTACTTGTAATTGATTTTAGATGATAATAACACAGAGTAAACAAGAATCTATTCTAAACACTAACATGAAAAATCTTGGGTTTAATATAAATACGAAGAAAAGTGAATTATTGCCCTCTCATGAATTAACATTTTTAGGGTTCTCCTATAACACCGTATAGTTGTCAATAGCTTGGCCTTTCGCATAAGTGCTCTGCTATAGAGAGCTACTGATAAGATATTGTCATAAATCTTACATAAAAATTCATTAATTAATTTTGCAAAATTAATAGGTTAGTCGCCGCTTTTCCGGCTATTCCGTTTAGGAGATATCATGTTAAGATGTTAGAAAGATCTAAATTTTTAGGGCTTAAAGGTAAATCTATATGCGGCAAGAAAAGACACAATTTCGGTGGTTTTTAGATAATTTGCATAAATCACAATCGATAAAGCAGCCCGAATTTTCATTGGAAATAAATAGTGACGCTTCTAAAACCGGCTGGGGTGTTTTTTGTAAAGGAAAAAGTTGCCACGGATATTGGGACAAAAATGAGAAAAATAAACACATTAATTATTTAGAATTGACTTTTTACAGCCTACAATCTTTTTGTAAGCATTAAACTCGTCGAAGAATTCTGTTAAGAATCGGTAACAAAACAGCTATAGCTTGCATTAATCACCGAGGAAGTGTAAAATATGAGAAGTTAAATAACATTACTCAACAAATTTGAGAATGGTGCCAAAACAAAAATATTTTTATATTTGGGTCTTATATTTCATCTAAGGACAATAAAGAGGCCGACTTTGAATCCAGGAAATTATCAGTGGAAACGGCGTTCGAGGTGAATTTTAAAGTGTTTAGGATTATTGTTAAAAAATTAGGGACTCCCGAGATAATTTGCTTGCCACAAAATTAAATAAAATATGCAAAAAATACATATCTTGGTTTCCGGATCCTCATTCAATATTGGTAGATGCATTTACAACAAGTATTACTTTTACGCTTTTCGTCCATTTTCTTTGATAACAAAAGTTCTAGAAAAAATTGTTGAAGAAAAATCTACGGGAATAGTAATCGTTCCGGATTGGCCTACTCAGCTTGTTTTTTTAAGTTACTTATAGGTAGACCTTTGTGCTTTAGCCCTAGTGCAAAATTGTTAATTTCCACTTTTAGACAAAGCCATCCCCTACACAAAGAGATTTCCCTGGTGATAGGGAAATTATCCGGTAAGCTTTTTTTATGATTGCGTTAATTTCTGAAACTACATTAAAACAATATACCATTTGCTATAAAGAATTTTGGACATACTGTAAAGATAGGAATTTAAATGTTCTTTCATATAAATTAACAATTATTTAAGTTTTTGAACAGAAGAACTGACAAAAGGGCTTTCTTATCCCTCTGTCAATATTTGTCATTCCGCACTTAATTTAATTTTCCATATCGGTTCAAACGATGAAAAATTATCAAGAGATTTTTAAAAGGATTCTACAATATGAAACCGCCACAACCTAGATATTCATACACATGGAACCCAGTACCTGTTTTAAAAAATTTATCGTCATTGCACCCTTTAGATAAATTAAGTTTAGAAGAACTAACTTTTTAGAATGGTTACCCTAATGGTTTTTGCTACTGCCCACACAGTCCAAACCCTAAGCAAAATTTCATTAAAAAACTTTAATAAAGTTTCCGGTAAAATCGACGTAACATTTTCTGAAAAGATAAAAACATCGAAAGCTACAACCGGTACTTATTTTTCCATATTTTCAAAATAAACCTAATTTATGTGCAGCTTCAGCAATAGACTTTTATATCCAAAAAACTTATTCACTGCGTGAACATTTTGAACAGCTTATTTTAACATATAAGAAACCTTTTCATCCAGCCTCTTCCCAGAGTATTAGCAGATGGATAAAGTGTGTTTTGAAAAATAGTGGCATCAATGTTCAAAAGTTTAAAAACCATAGTGTTCGACATACCACTACTTCAGCCGCTTTAAGGCGCGGTCTTACTATAGATACAATTAAAAATACAGCTGGCACGAGTCCCTCTTCGGAGGTGTTTTTTAAAATTTTATAATAGGCTAGTAGGTCCATCCAATGAAATATTTGCAAATACTATATTAGGTTTAAAATAATAATTTTCCAATACCATATTAGGTTATAATAATAATTAGCTACCTAGTTACGGTTTTTTTTCTAATGATAATTTTATTTTGTAACAACAAGGATTCAAAATATATAAAAAAATTTATTTTAAAATTCTTGATTAATTATATATTTTTGTCTTTGGTGAATAATAATTTTTCGTATCAGTTAAGTACTTATAAAAAATTCGTTGAAACTCTTAAAAGTATATCATGAAACTACATAATTATAAGTACATACATTTTATTAAATGGTACTAAAATTGCCTGATTCTTAGGGCTTTAAACAACTACAATGTTTTATCACGGCGGAAGACAAACGTAAGAGAATTTATTGATTATGAAGATTAATCCTATTTCTCTGTAGTTTGTCTTCCGCCGTGATAACAATCCATCCCTCCCAATATTCCCTAAAATTTTGGGTAAGCTAGATTAATGCTGATTTGGCTTTTTTGACTTTAAACACATATAGATGGAGTAGGAGAATCAGTACTACAATTTTATCAGTACTACAGTTTTATCACGGCGGAAGACAAACTACAGAGAATTAGGATTAATCTTCATATAGGTAAGTATGGTATTCGATTAATCAATAAATTATCATTCTTACAAAATAGATAGATATTAAGGAGTAAGTAAAGCTTAAAAGTTTTTTAACCGCACATCTATATATCGTATTTCTCCGTATAAACAAAAAAATATTAATGCATGTGGTACCAATCAAAAAGAAGTATTTATAGATCACGACATTCATCATATTTCATTAAACAAGATCCATTGTATTCAAATCGTGCTTTAATAAATACTGTGTAGAATAGATATGACTAAAAAATAATTTGACCACAACGTGGCTATTTTAATTATACACATTTGTTTTAAAGTACATCCTGGTTGGTATAATATTTTAAAATATTGTAAATTTTTTATGACTATTATGTTATAATAACTATTATACTCGCAAATATTATCTTCAATTAATTTTAGGCTTATAATCATTTTATTTAATGGGATAAGTTCCACGGTAATAAACATTTAATGTTAGTTTTATTACAACTTCCAAACCTTGAACCTGACTCTAATCAATTAAATCTTACAACTTGATAATTGGAGGAAATCATTAGATTATGCGCATGCTAAATACCGATGTCAGTACATAATTAGTGATTTAAGTTTTATCGCACGTGTACCTCATTAAAAGTGCATAAAATAATAAAGAGTAATTTTGACTTCATTTTAACAAAGTTAAGAGTGGTTCAGTAAAATAAGGGCACCTCTAGAGCGGAATAAGGATGTTTAAAGTCCAGTCATGGCATTTTAAAACCACAATAAAAAATGTAAGGTAAGGCCACATTTTGTTTTTTTAGTTATTAATTACGAAATAGTTATTAATACAAAAAAAAACGTATACGTAAATAAAAAATAAAAGCAACACTCGGACGACTGGACAAAGCGTTTTTCTTTCTCACTTCATTACGAGGCACCAGCAGTGTTGCCAGGTCCATTTTTAGAGACAAAAATAATTGTAGGTTCTAGAAAAAAAAATAGTCGACTACAAAAAAAAACATTTATTAACAAAAACTTTAAAAAAAATATCAATAATATAAATCATCCTAAACTTTATAAATTGTTTTCTATCTCGCTTTAGTTAAAAACTATAAAAAAGATAGGAGTAATGCGACCCATGTTCTTTCAGCGGGAGCTTTTAGGCCAACTTTCTCACTCTGGATTAAGTTATAACTTAGACTTAAGTGCTTGCTGTCTCTTTTTAAAAATGAAAGTGAGAAAAAGACAGATTTTGACATAGAACTTAAGTGGAAGGTGAAAAGTTGCCCTTAATACCAATAGAAATTGTGTGATGGAAAAAGAAAACAAGTGTTCTGAAATAGCAGCTCTGTGATTTTGGAACGAACTCCGCTCCTCCAGACTAATAGCCTCCTGAGATTTAGACACAAAGTTTATAATCGAAAATTACCAATTTTTTTCAACATAACATTGACTGTTTATCGAGCTATTTTTGGTATCTATTGCTGTGATAGACATTCACTCAAAGAAAAGTATAATAATAGATTTTCACTTAAGAATAGTAGAATAGTAGACGTGAGTAATAAATAATAGGTCTATTATTAAAATAGTAGACCTGGCAACACTGGGCACCAGGCCTCCAATGTCTAATGAAAAATCCACCTACAGACCTGTTTCATCCTTATTAGGAATCATCAGGGAGTCATATGATTGTACCTGGCAGTTGAAGCTGCACACTACACAGGCAACCATGCCCACCTCTGGAATTTCAAACAAAAAGTTCGTAATTCGCGGGGACCTGGTACCTGTGAGCGGCACCTGTCGAATAAACTGAGAAACAAAAACATCAAAATTGAAAAATGCAGGAGACCGAAAAAACAGAAATCTGCACTTTTCAGTAGATAATAGAAAGAAACCTGTAAAATATATATTTATATTTAATGAGTTATTAATTACGAAATAATTATGAACATAGCAAGGGAGGAAAGCGTCTCTTATCCCCCATATACTCTTTCGGTACAAAGAAGAGAATGTTAATCTGGCTAGCGAAGTTGACAAGGGTTTGCTCAAATTTTCTAATGTAAGGGATTAGGTATAAAAATACCATTTTCGATGGAATAAATAAATCCTTGCTGACCTACGAAAGCGTAGAAGGGCCACATATTGTATTTTGCTTGTAAAAGAGCATTGTTTTAAGAACGACCAAATACTAAACATACGCTTTTTTTATTGCAACGACTCTTGCACACGAGCGAGTTCAAAATAAGCTTTATTGTCTGAAAATCAATGATGATCTCATTGACAAAGCAAGTTAATTTCTCTATGGTCCTGAGACTGGCATATACATATAGATTTTTAGGTAAAAAAGAAATACAATTTTAATGTTTCATTAATAATTGACTGTTAGAAATAATTTTAAATAATTTTTTTCACGATATATTATACAGAAAACACAGATACATTCTTAAAATCATTTTAAATGTTTACGTCCTGAAAACGTTTAAAAAAAAGGTTATCACAAGCTTGTGGACCCATAAATACTTTGTAAATTTTTTGAGATTTAACCAAGACCAGAGTCAATCCTGGATTTTTTGCCAAAATTATTTCATAAATGTACCGTATGCAAAAATTTTGAGAAAAGTATAATAAAAATATAATTTTTAACTTTTCAATAATGTTATGGCGGCGCAATTATAGCAGTAATTCTTCAAAAATGTTGATATTTTTCACGTTTCTGCGAAATATTATTCAGGGGCGGTCGCAGCTTCGTTTGTGTTGCTAATATCATGTCATAAATGAGTAAGAACTAATGATGACGCAGGCAAAAATGTTTACAATTTAAGAAGGAAATTTCCTAAGTTTTGATATTTTTCACGTTTTTTTGCAAAATCTAGAAAAACAAAAATAAATATTAGATATAAGATAAGAATAAATACTGTATTTTTGACATTATATGAGGAACAGAGTGAGGAAAGCATAAAAGATAAAACCATATTGTAAAAATTCCCTGATTTCCATGACTTTTCCAGGTCACTTTTTAAATTCCCTGACGTTTCCAGATTTTGCAGATTTCCCTGACGAGTTTCAACCCTGATTTATAACGGGAAAAATGTTTAATCAGAGTTTTGGCTCTTCAAAGTTTATTACGCAATGAAAGAGTTTTTTTTACAGAATAAATAATTCTACTACTTTTTAAAACCAAAAATTGCTGTTCAAAAAATATGATGTGAAGGTTATTTTAGAAACAGATTTTAAATGTGATTTAAAAAAAAATTGATTTTATATGTTTTAAAAATTTGTGAAATTGAGACTAAAGACTCACAAATAAAGATTAACAATTCCCACAAAAATCACAATAATTTTTGACAGTTTTTTTTCAGGCCATTTTATACAAATTCCAGGGCATTTATTTTGTTTTCAGAGGTTAATACTGCAAAAAACTGCCTGAAAAATATTAAAATAGGGGGATTTAAAAAAAGTGGTTAGTGTTGAGGTAGGATTTTGTCTTAATTTTGGATTTCGTTTTTTTTTTTAAATTTTAAGTTAAAAATTCTTTCAAAATTTTGATATTTTCTTCTCTAAAAATACATAAAACGTGGATTGGTATAAACTATAGGTTCTCTACTTCTCTACAACCTACCCTACTAAAATATACATTTGCATAAATTAGGATAAGTTGTGTTTTACATTGATTGATTTGGGTGAACAAAGTAAAATTATAAAAGAAACTGATAAAATCTTTCACCAACTGAGAATTACCACCCTTCAAGATTAATCTTCACATAAATAGTATTTATATTCTCATTTATACCAAAGATCAATCATAATCAGGAAAGCTAAAAAATGCCAGGACACTTGACAAAATTCCAGGAAAATTAACTTTTTCCTGAAATTCCAGGTAAATTCCAGGACTGGAATTTGGTTTTATAAAATTCCAGGTATTCCAGGATGTGTGGGAACCGTGGTTAATGCAAAATAATAATATAGGCAAGATTAATTGTTAAGAACAAAAAGTGACTTATGGGCCATTTCAAGCAAATTTAATTTTATTAAAAAAGAAGAAAAACGCTTTAACATTTTTTAACTCCAAATCCTAAAACCACTATAACACTTTTTCTTGCTATGTAAAAAAGCCGAAATATACAAACAGTTTCGGACCTAAAGCAAATAATATTTTTTCAATTATTGTATTGTTTGTCCCGTCCAACCCAAAAGAAAAGCTTTACTGGTTTATGGTTCACAATAATTTTTAACAAAAGTGTTAATAACGTGCTTTCTCCTTTAATTCCAATAACTTTTGTTAAGTATGTAAAAGCCATGATGAATGCTTTTTTCTAAAAAATTGAAATATATAAAAGAATTTACTAAAATTAAGTTTTGGTTTTTCTTGTCCCGTCCAAAGGTTCACCCTATAAGCTCTGGTTACAACTTATTGTTTTAAACTATTTTGTTGCATAAGCTATGGTTTTAGGAAATTATTTATTAGAAAATATAGTCATAATTTTAATCATATAGAAGTCACAGCTGGTTTTTCTAGTAATGGGTTACTTTTTTGTCCCGTTCGACCGCTTGAAATGGCCGTTATATCTCTTTGGATTTTAGGTATATACTTATGAGCATGGCTTTATGAACGTGTACGAAATAACGTATTGAGACTTAAATGATCCCTGCAATCACATTCTAAAATTCTATCGAAATTGGTTAAATATAATTTTTAGAAAGTACTCACATGATAACGTTACCGACATCTTTCCAGTGTAAACATTCAACAAAACGGTACCGTACATGTAAACGTAGTTGGCCAAAATTTGGTTAGCGTTGGCGCCCACTCCTCTGTAGAGGTAGCCAAACAAGAATCCTATAAGTATGTGTGCCATGAGCCGGTTAATCCAATACATCTGAAAGATTAATATTGTCTTAAGGTGGAATCTAACAGCACTTAACGTAATTTAATTTAACTTAATTTAAAAAATTAAGGGAAAATTTAGCGCCCTAATAAATTTACAGAAAAAATTTGTGGCGTAGAGGGTAGAGGTCCCGGGATCAAATCCTGGTCGAGAAAAAACTTTTCCGATTTATTCCCTCACCCTTTGCCCTCTACGCCACAAATCTTTTCTGTAACTTAATTTAACCTAAGAGTTGCTTCAATGAAATTTGACGATCGCGTTCATGCAGGCATAAATTAAGGCAATTTAACTTAAGAGATGACCAACTTTTATCTTTTCTTAAATTTCCTGTGAAATCAAAAGTGCGCATGCCCAAACAAAGATGGCCGCCGATTTTTCACAAGTTGTAAACAAATACAAGCGCAGGAAGAATTTGATTGCGAAGCTGACAAAATATAATGTTTGACAAATAACAGCAACATATTCTAAGTTTTATAAGTTAAATTAAATACATTGAGATGGAATGAATTTAACATACAATAGAAAGTCCAATAAAAATCATACGAAATTACATGCCAAATGTAAGGTATACTTATATTCGGGCAGTGTTGGTTTGTTTTTTTATATGACGTTATAGAAAAAATTAATAGAACAAGTTTTTTTACAGATAACTTTGACAATATATAGGGTTTGTAAAAAATTGCTTTTTTCAAATGATTTTAACTTAGCGGGAAATTGTCCGATTTTAATAATATTTAGCTTTTTAGAAAGCCAAAGCTTCAAAATTTATAGGACCAATGTCAAACTTGACATTTTCTAAAAATCCAAGATGGCGGACCCATTTGAAAAATGGCAATTTTTAACCCCCCTAGATATTTTTTTGTGTACAGCACTAATAAATCTGAAACATCGGTTACGAAGCCACATTCTTTCGAAGCACATCCATGTAACATTTTAAAAATTCGGACAAGAAATAAGGAAGTTTGCAATTTTTAAATAGACCAGAGTCTACCTACAAAATCAAGCTTATTAAGAAAAAATCTACTTGATTAAATAGCAATAACTTTTTCAAAAATTGATCGATTTGAATAAGTCTAAACTCTTTAAAAGGCACAAGCCTCAAAATTTATAGAACTTGTGTCAAAAATGACATTTGTTAAAAATTTAAGACAGGCATTTTTGACCAGCCCTAGAAAAAACACTCTGCGACAGTGTATTCAATCTCAAACATCGGTTTTAAAGCCACATCTTTGCCAAGCACACCAGTGAAATATTTTTAAAATTCGGACAATGAATAAGGAAGTTTTAAATATTTATATAGACCAGAGTTAAAACTTCTTTAATTCTTGCACGAATTTTTTAAATGTTACATTGATGTGCTTGGAAAGGATGTGGTTTTGTAACCGATGTTTGAGATTCAATACAGTGTCGCAAAAAAAAGTTTTTTCTTGGGGGGTGAAATATGCCTATTTTTTAAATAGGTCCACCATATTGGATTTTTAGTAAATGTCAGTTTTATCATTACTCTATAAATTTTGAAGTTTTTGCCTTTTAAAAAATGTAAACTTATTAAAATCGATCAATTTTTGTAAGTTATTGCTATTTAAACAAGTACATTTTTTCTTAATAAGCTTGATTTTGCAGGTAAAGTTTGGTCTATTTAAAAATTGCAAACATCCTTATTTCTTGACGAATTTTTAAAATTATATATCGATGTACTTCGAAAGAACGTGGCTTCGTAACCGATGTTTCAGATTTATTAGTGTCGCACACAAAAAAATATCTAGGGGAGTTAAAAATGCCTATTTTTTAAATAGGTCCGCCATCTTCAATTTTTAGGAAATTTCAAGTTTGACATTGGTCCTATAAATTTTCAATCTTTGGCTTTCTAAAACGCTAAATTATAAACATTTAAAAAAGTGCGTTTTTTTTGGCACACCCTATATATAGCTACAAAATTCCATTGGAAAAGCTTCCAACACACTATGTTTTTGGTTAAATTAAATTTTTCTAGATTTAAAAAATACACACATGGTCCTGTTGAATCTATAAACAAGAATACATTTTATAATCTTTTGCTTTTAAAAATATGGATGCCTCCACAAAATACCAAATGATTGTGAACAACTCCGTTAGGTATCCTGTGTGGAGGTTAGGTTTAGACGGCAACAGTCTCACACTAACTGAATGTATGTGTAAAAAATGATTTTGAAAAACCTTTCTCTCGGAACGATGCATTTTAGTTATTGCCCTGAGTTGTAGTGCTTGCATATACCAAACAGTATTTGGCAATATAAAAATTTATATTTTATAAAAATGTAGATTGGCTACAGACCTACTTTTTGTATTCTTTCTTAATAATTATAAGGTTTAAAATTGATCCAAGCTTTTACCCTGTCTGTTTTTTGCGAGGTTTTCAGAAATCACAAAAAATTTTGACTGTTCTATTTTACTGTAGAGTGAGATATTTTTTACAAGAATAATACTTACATAATTTCTCTTATTGGTTATAAGATTCCTTTTGTATAGTAGAAAGAACTGCATTATCACTGGGGCCGCCGCTGGTGGAGGTGAAGTACTGATTTCGGTAACCATAAAGCTAGAGTTGCTTTCTAACATATCTTTTTCTAAAAAATAAATCGAGTAAAAATTTACTCCAAAACTTCCCTCGCTCAGAAGAACATATATTATATAAAAAACCGCTACTCATATATACATGGGTTAGATTGGGTTGGTTAGACTTTTCCAGAGTATATCCAGACTTTTCTTGGGTGTATCTACACTGTTCAGGGGTGTATTTAGACTTTTCCATGGTGTACTCGGACATTTTCACAGTGTATCCAGACTTTTCCAGAGTGTATCCAGATTTTTCCAGGGTCTTTCCAGACTTTTCCAGGGTCTCTCCAGACTTTCCAGAGTGTTTCCAGACTTTTCCATGGTCTTTCCAGAGTGTATTCAAACTTTTCCAGGGTCTTTCCAGACTTTTCCAGAGTCGTTCCAGACTCCTCTGGACTTTTCCAGATTATATCCAGACTTTTCCAGGGTCTTGCCAGACTTTTTCAGAGTGTTTCCAGACTTTTCCAGGGTCTCTTCCAGACTTTTCCAGAGTCGTTCCAGACTTCTCCGGACTTTTCCAGATTATATCCAGACTTTTCCAGGGTCTTTCCAGAGTGTTTCCAGACTTTTTCAGAGTGTATCCAGATTTTTCCAGGGTCTTTCCAGACTTTTCCAGGGTATTTACAGACTTTCCAGAGTGTGTCCAGACTTTTCCAGTGTCTTTCCAGACTTTTACAGGGTCTTTCCAGACTTTTCCAGGGTCTTTCCAGACTTCTCCAGACTTTTCCAGAGTGTATCCAGGTTTTTTCAGAGTCTTTCCAGACTTTTCCAGGGTCTTTCCAGACTTTTCAAGGGTCTTTCCAGACTTTCCAGAGTTTATCCAGACTTTTCAGGGTCTTTCTAGACTTTTCCAGGGTCTTTCCAGACTTCTCCAGACTTTTCCAGAGTGTATCCAGGTTTTTTCAGGGTCTTTTCAGACTTTTCCAGGGTCTTTCCAGACTTTTCAAGGGTCTTTCTAGACTTTTCAAGGGTCTTTCTAGACTTTCCAGAGTGTATCCAGACTTTTCCAGGGTCTTTCCAAACTTTTCCAGAGTTTATCCAGACTTTTCCAGGGTCTTTCCAGACTTTCAAGAGTGTATCCAGATTTTTCCAGGATCTTTCCAAACTTTTCCAGAGTTTATCCAGACTTTTCCAGGGTCTTTCCAGACTTTTCCAGGGTCTTTCCAGACTTCTCCAGGGTGTATCCAGACTTTTCTAGGGTGCACGGACTTTTCCAATACATTTTATATGTGCTATATATATATATAGATAGATTCAGACTTTATTATTTCTAAAAACATTTCGTTTTTCATGTCCATTAATCACGCAATAACGGCTAAACCGATTTGTATGGAATTTGATAAGACATTAGGGTGTGTTTTAACATTTCGTTTCATAACTCGACATATCACAGAAAATTGAATTTTTCAATTGTTTTTTGCATTTTTTATGTGATATATATATATATATATATGTAGTCAAAAAGTTGGCGTCATTCAACTACAATTTTTATAAGCTTTCCAAGGAGGTATCACACGGTAAGAAAAAGTTTTTTGGGGGTAGCTCCGAAGGATCTACTAGGAGAATGCTCAAAAACAATAGGGGTCTGCGCGTCAACAAAAGTAATCACTATGTAAAATTTTGTTATTATTAGTGAAGGAGTTTTTGCGTTAGAGTGGCTACAAAGTAGGCGACAGACAGACCAATCGACAGACAGAGCGACGGCGTCTGGATTCGTGCTTATCACTATTCGAAACCTCAAAATTCGTGGAGGAACATGAAAATCTCGAAGTGCGATTTTTCGATGATTACATTACTTCCCTTTAGCAAGGGAAGTAAAAAGAACATTTATTACATACTAGCGGTCGACGCGGGGCGTGTTCCGCGATATCCAAAAAATAATGTCATTTGACAGCTGACATTGAGGGAAATCTCACATAAAAAGTATCCTATATAGAACTAGCGGTCAACCCGCGGCACTTCCGAATGTCATATCGTTGCCCTAGATGTGAATGGAACTAATCCACATAACGCTACTTTTGAGTAAAATAAGTTTAAACATTTTTTGTAGCATAAGAATGGTTATATTATTGTTCGTTATCATAAAAAAAGTAATAAGTAAAAAAGTAAACGAAGGTTAGAGCTTTTGTCAACATAAAATTTGGGCATTTTTAAAATAGTTGCTATCATTAATTAAAATTGAATATTTTGTGGATTAGGACCATTCACATCTAGGGCGACGATATGACAGCTGTAAATGAGCCAAATGTCAAATAAAAATCAGCAGTTTACCAAATTTTATCCAAATCGGTTTAACACACAAACTTTCGCATTTTTAATATAAGTAAGATCTTAAAAATTAGTGGCCATCTTAGCCGGAAAACTCGAGGGTTATTTTGTTAAAAACTTTGCGAATTCTGAAAAGTTATTATAAGCAATATAAAGTGACAAATACAGCACGCCAGAATTTTAAAAAAATAAGCTAAAAATAAAGATTTTCTTTTGGGTTCCCCAAAATAAAAATCAAAGGTTTTTATTTAAAACTTTTTTTCAATATATTTAAGGTTAAACCCCACACTCCACAGTGGTGTTCCTGGGCACCAGTGGCTTTAATTTTTTGCAAAAAATAACAAGTTCGAAATTTTAGATATGTGTATTTTTTTTTATTTAGTTGTTTTTTTAATATTTATAAACTTATCAAACTGTGTAGCAAGAAAAAACCTTTATACAACTTTGTATTCTATGCTTTTAATTAAAGTTTTTTTGAGATAGGCCGACTTCAAACTGCCATTGGAAGTTCTTTTAAGCTTGCATTAATAAAACTGTTTTAAGAAAGCTTTTTGATCTTTTTTGGATGAATTTATGTTTTTTTTTTAATTTTAGACACCCAGCACAAATAGATACTCACCTTTGGTATGTAATGTTTTAACTTGAGGAATACTTTTGTACTCCAATTCTTGATTAGCCTTGGATGCTTCTGCTAGGGCGTTCATATCTGTGCCGTGCTCACCGATGGCGACTTCCATTACTAAAAAGTCGATTAATATTTAGTTACTTCTTTTACTTACAAAAATTACAAAAATAAAAAAAATACAATTTTTATGGGGTAGACAGCGAGGTGTAAGGAAATATATCGGAAAAATGTTTGCCCTCGATCGGGATATGAACCCGGGACCCCCAGAATACCACCCTTAAGCTCCACCAACTGGGCAATCGAGTTATTAGTAGTGGGATAATTTTGGAGCCCACCGCGGCGAAGACAGAGAGTTACACATTTACGATTATTAGTTGTATATGTGTACCTCCTTGTCTTTATAACAGGTTTTCCAAGCCGCTGTAGCCTTTAAAAATCACCCTACTAGTAACAACTAAATCAGCGAAAAGATTTGCCGAATAGCTGGTCAAAACTCGTTCCCTCGACAGCTCCGTGGGTAAAGCTTTAGGCTGGTATTCCCGGTCGACAAAAACTTTTCAGATTACCTCCCGCCCTGTACGCCACAAATCATTTTTCTGTTAATTTATATAGGGTGCTAAAAATTTCCTTTTCAATTTTGCCTGTTTGTTCATGTAATGGCCAACCCAACATTTCTTTAAAAAAAGGCTGCAACTGACCTTGGCCTTTCTTAAAAATAAAAGTAGACAAGAGATACAACTTCCATACTCTAGACTGGCTACATGCGAAAACTTACTAATTACGGAAATAAAATCATTTAACGAAGATAAAACTATTTTCAAAAACGAAAAAATAAAAAACCTGGAAATGAAAGTTTTTCTACACGGTACAGGATTTTTTAACTTCAGAATAGAATATAAATTATTTTTTATGAATTTATTTAGTGCATTTTACCTCTAAACTTACTGTCTAGAAGTTATTTATTATTGTACTATTTTCTTTAATGTACTATTTTTTACTTGATTTTACTTTTTTATTCTAATAAGCTTTGGTTTCCACTGTGGCTTTAGATGAATAAACGTATTTGACTTTACTTTATTTTACTTTGAGGTTTGTTAATTTAATGTGGGATCGGTGATTCCATTTCATTTTTTTTATACAATTTTTTAAGTGTAGATACTTATATTTCCAAAACTGTTGGCCTAAATTTCCTTTGGAAGTGGAAAAGAGGTTTGGGGATTAATTTTAGTATAACAGCCATTCCATTTCAACGGAGGTTACTTTTTGCACAGTTTTCTTATAAATGATAAAATTACAGTGAATGGTAAACCAAATCAAAATACAACATTTATTCCATCCACGGTGGGTTTTAAAGGGTCAAATTCTAAAAAGTGGAATGACCCAATTTTCTCAACGGAAAATAGTTCTTTAAGTACTTCAGATACCATATGTGATAAATCGAAAATCATCCCCAGAGCCGTTTTTTGTAGAACTACACTTGCGGCCACATAAAATGCGTACGCCGATTTTATACGGTGTATCAATACCTTCTCCACATAGGCCAATCAACTCCTATCGTTTTAGTGTCCTTTTCTCGACCTTTGCCGCCATATTGACAGAAAACTAATGGATTTTCTGTCACTTTTGAGTGAAAATTGCGGCGAAGGTGGATTAAAGGACACTAAATCGGTAGGAGTTGATCGGCCTGTATGGAGAAGGTACTGTGTGTATTATGGGCCTCGCAACTCAGTAACCTTTTAGGTATTTCAAATTGACAAAAAATGTCACTGTCATATTTTAGACGGTTGTTGGTTGGTTCGAAGAGTAGCGGCACATTACCCTGGATTTATAAACTGGACTATATCGGCGAACGGTGACGTTACTGTTATCGCTAGAAGATCAACAATGGAAATGCCATCATACCATTCATAAAGTTTTTGCCGTTATCGGTACGACGGTATCGGTAGGCCGAGATGAACCAACTTTATCTTCGCCGACAACGTCGAGAGCGCGTTCAGATATTCGACCAATGAAAGCTCGCGGTTTTTACCACGTGATATCATACTATGACGCCGCCTGTTTTGACGTTTCATTTTGACAAGGGCTTTGTTTGTTTTTGGTTTGTTTTTCAATAAATTTTTTCTATTTTTTTTCCGATTTGTTTTGGATTTTGAGTAAAATAGAGGATGATGAAGGTAAGTACTTTGGTTACTTTCTTTGGTAATTATTTAAACGGTTTTCTGCTATTTTTGTTTTTTTTAATTCTTTCTCTGTTAATAGGGCTGGTTTTAAATCTTCTTTTTTCTTTTTTAGCATGTAAGCCATGGATAAACACAAAAAAACACTCATTAAACCCAACATCTGGGTTTCAGTATCCATATTTTCTCTTTTTTCCAAAAAAATTAAAAAAAAAACAAACACTGAATGAAAACCAATTTTAGGTTAGGTACAATTGTCCTCTTTTTTTTGTCCCTATCTCTGTCTGATTCTGCGTCGTCGACCAGTTTATGAATGGAAAGCTTAACCACACCGACACCGCTGCCGACAACGTCGTCGTTCGCCGATATAGTCCAGTTTATAAATCCAGGGTTATGGACGAAACAAAGCTTCAATTGTAAGAAAAAGAAGAAAGTATCACGAAAAAGGAACTGTTCGACGAAGGCGAGGCACTGGCTCAGCAGGATCAGCAACTGATCGACTTTCTTGAAGACGACCCATTTGCAATAGCCCCAGAGGCGAAAATTGAGGCACATTTTCCTGGATCGATAAGAAACGCGCAGATGGATAAGAAGAAGAAAATCGTACTTGGTGAGGAAAAGAAGCAAGCCAGGTTAATTTTTGCACTAAACTATTCACTACAAGAAGAAGAATTTTGGCAATAAGTGGTCTTCACGGATGAAAAAATCTTTCGGTCCCACAATGACAGCAGACAAATTTTGGTATATCGCCCGCCACGAACACGCTCGAAAAACATATTGCTGGGAACGAAGACCGGGCTGGAAGATTTTCCGTGAATGTGTGGAGTTGGATATCGGCGAGAGGACATGGGGCTCTTTATAGAATCCATAGAAGATTTACGGCTGAGGTTTATGTTGATATGATGAGAAATATTATGCTTCCAGAAGCAACCATTCTTCATCCAGAAGGTCCTATCCATATCGCACGCATTTCTAAACAGTAGTTCCAGCAAAACAACATCGAGGTTTTGCCATGGTCGGCAAAAACTCCTGACGCCAATCCCATAGAAAATGTGTGGGGTCTTATAGCATAAAAGTTAATACGAATGAATATTATTCCCAGAAATTCCAACCACTTAATGGAGCTCATAGTCAGAGGGTACGACGAAGTCATTGAATCAAATCCAAATTTATTTCAGAATTTGGCAGATTCCATGCCACGAAGACTGGCAAACATTATCGAGGCTGACGGGGCAATGAGACGCTACTGAAGAAACATTTTCTTGTTTTTTTTTAATTTACGTAGTATTTTAATAATTTCTTTTTGATTTTGAACATTTTTGGCTGACTGCAAAGACTTATTACTCAAATTTACTGATCCTGTAGAGGTGCTCTGACTATGATTAAGTTATTGCTTTCCTTTCACCAAACAGTTCCTTCTTCTCGATACTTTTTTCTTATTCGCACAATTGTGGTCTTGTTTTGTCCATAATGAGCTTTAAGAATAATTTTTTATAATAAAATGTTGAATAATTTTAAAAAATTGTTTTATTAATTAGTATATTAGTTTTTTATTAAAGTGTGGCCAGTCTCCTTATGTTTGTGTTTACAATGTCAAAAGATCTAACCTGTAATTCGAAAACGTCAAAGTCAGTTACAATAAGCAACGCAATTAGCAAAACTTAAATTCAACAGACCTGCAGCTAACTTCTGCTGTACGCATTTTAGGTACATAAAACTACGTTTTTTAGCGAAAACAGAAAATTGAATGTGTTTTACTAGGTTGTGAAATAAATATTGTATAATGCAACCCGTAGCTAAAACTACCGGTTCTTTAAACATCACCCGTTTAGAAAAGCACTCATTTCGCCACTTGTTGTATACACTACTATTTTATTATCTTTTCTTCAAAGCTTTCGAAATCATTAAATAGATTTGTGTTTGTTATATAATTAATTAAAATAAATAAATCAAAATATATTGTTAGATAATTTCACTGAAAGAGAGATTCATATGAGCTTTGAAGAAAAGATAATCAAATAGTAGTGTATACAACAAGTGACGAAATGAGTGCTTTTTTACACGGGTGATTTTTAAAGAACCGGTACTTTTAGCCCCGGGATGTATTATATTTATTTCATAACCTAGTAAAACACGCAACTTTCTGTTTTCACTAAAAAATTTAGTTTTATGTGGTTCTACAAAAAACGGCTCTGGAGATGTTTTTCGATTCATCACATACCATATGTGATGAATCTGGAGAACTCAAAGAACTATTTTCCGTTGAAAAAATTGGGGCATTCCACTTTTTAATTTAGGTTACTTAGTTTACACAAAGAAGAAAGGCTTTTTGTATTTTCCCTATTTTTTCCAAATATCTGCTAATTATATTAACGAAGCAAACAGTATTTATTATCATGGGATCTGAAATGGCAAGGAATAAAAAAATCTCGATTGGAGTTTTGCAAAATACAGCACGATTCAATAATAAATTAAAATTTTGTTTAAAATATTATACATGTCTTTTTGATTTAAACACTTTACTTTGTTAGAATTTAAAACACTTCAAAAACTTCGGAAACAAAATTAATTGTTCTTTTTTATGGTTTTGCCACTGCCAATCTTCATGTTTTTCTCATATTAGCTAAAGATGCAAACTCAAAGGACTTTTACGAGTTAAATAATTAGGAACCGGGATTATTTGTGAATAATATATAAACTTGACACTACCAAAAAAAAAAACGATTTAACCTGCGGTTGACATAAATTCATGGAATGGTTGGTTAACAACATAGCTAACCAAAATCAGCAAACAAAAGTTAGTGATTTTAAAAGGCCAAATTTTTGTTGACCTTTAAATTTTTCGGTACACCATAAATTCATTGTTTTAAAGCAATAGCGATAAATTATTTCTAAACTTCGTGGATCAACAAAAAAATTTAAAAAAATATTTAAGAAGGAGGTTACGAACCAAGACCCCCCCCAAGGTCAAATTTTTGTTGACTTGTATTTACAGCAACCAGCAATAAAAAAATAACGCATATTCGCTTTTACTAGGTACTTTCTATTTCATAATTCGCAAAAATATTACAGTTTAACAGTAATTTACGTTATCAGGTCAGAAAATGACTTATTACAGCAAGAGCTAAGAGGTTTTCAGGCAAAGGGACGAAGAAGTTTTGTTTTTAACGAATGATTTAATAAGTCACGTTCCGGACTTGTATCGCAAAGAATTTTTTGTAATACTGGGTTTTTTAAACCTTCTATTTTAACATAAACGTTTTTAACAATGAGTACTACGTAAAGTCGCAATATGACCCGTTATTCTAGTAAAATTGTACTTTCCACTCGTTATAAAATAAAATAATAAATAAGTAACCTATCACGCGACATGAAAAATGAAATTAGATAAAAAAATTATTCAATCATTTTAAATTTGATATAATTACCAAATAAATGTCGTTATTAATTAATTTGTGGCTTTAGTAAAATTTCCCGTAAACATATATAACCATTGATGAGAACTATTAACATTCTCGTTATAAAAAAGCCGCAAAATGTTGAACGTGATATTTGCCATACAGGGTGATTCACGACGAAATGCAAATATTTTAATGGTAAGCATTAAAGACCAGGGGCAAAAATTTTTTTGTGTCTTTTTGTCAAATATTCAGTGTGATTTATGCAAATATTGCAAAAATAAAAACGAACATATCTTGGAAACCAATAAACGTATTTACTTGAAATTTGGGACACATAAGGAGCCCCAAAAGCTACTTCAACCAATGTATAAAAAAATGAAATTCCAGGTCCGGACTAAAAAGAAATTAGTATTATATATTTTTGTTAAAATCAACACCCTGTGTACTGCAATTTGTAAATTTTGGTATTACCACATAAAAGCTAAAGGATGGTGCCATAATACCCTTAGATTGTATTTAATGCGTTAAGTCTCAGTTTTTCATAAAATAAAAACATCCAAATTCCAATCCTGAGATATTAGGGTTACAAACAATATCACGTTTTAAATTTCCAAAAACGTATTTTTAGGTTAAAATTAATTTAGGCATAAATGAATCAACACCCACCCTGCCCAAGCAAAAAACAGGCTGATACAGGGCCGTATTAATATTTTTTAATTTATTTTTATAAAATATAGAAACACATTCTTTTAATTTATTAATAAACCCTATTTTAACTTAAAATCCGTTTTCGGCATTGATTTGAAGTCGCAGTCAAATCATTAAAGTTTCACGCCCGGACTAATAATTATTTGATTTTATTTGTCTTTATTGGAACACAACATTTTTTTGTACTTCATTTGAAGATTATCACAAAACATACAAAGGTAAAGGATGATGCTATAAGTATTTTTTTAAATTGATCATCATCTACAAAACCGTTCAAGGACTACAATCAGGGGATATTGTAGGGTGATCCGATCTACCGTAAATCCCAACGCCACTTTTCTTTGTTATTAGGCATGCTTACTGGTACAAAAGCTGTATAACTTTTTCCAGCCTATTAGAATATGTATGCGAAAGTTGACAAGTGTCATTGCAAATGTCAAATGTTGACATAAGGTTTGCATGCCTGCATAATAAGGGAGGAAAATGGCGGTGGCATTTATGGTAGATCACCCTGTAATCTCCAAATGAAGTACAAAAAATGTTGTTTTCCAATAAGGACAAATAAAACCAAATAAATATTAGTCGGGGCCTGAAATTTTAATGATTTGACTACGACTTCTAATCAATTCCGAAAACGGATTTCAAATTAAAATAGGGTTTATTAATAAATTAAAAGTATGTTTTTGTATTTTTTATAAAAATAAATTAAAAAATATTAATCCGGCCCTGTACCAGCCTGTTTTTTACTTGGGTAGGGAGGGTGTTGATTTATTTATGCCCAAATTATTTTTAACCTAAAAATACGTATATCTGGAATTTGGATGTTTTAATTTTTTTTTATGAAAAACTGAGACTTAACGCGTTAAATACAATCTAAGGGTATTATAGCACCATCCTTTAGCTTTTATGTGGTAATACCAAAATTTGCAAGTTGCAGTATACAGTGTGTTGTTTTTAACAAAAATTTATAAAACTATTTTTTTTTAGTCCGGACCTGGAATTTTCTTTTTTTATACATTGGTAGCAGTAGCTTTTGGGGCTCCTTATGTGTGCCAAATTTAAAGACCTATTGCCAAAGAAAATAATTTTGACAAAATGGTTTTAGGTAGACCTACATTTTAAGAATACTTTTATATATTATATTATTCTTACTTATAAGGCTAGATTGTGTTTTTCGTTTTTTAATCATATTTCAGTTAAAACTACGTACCTTTTGCAGCTGTTGTTTCAATTATAAAGCAATACGTATTAAAATATGTTTATATTTACTTCAAAAAACTTTTGTTGCTACTTGACTTAACTACATTTTTTTCAAATTATAACGAATTTAAACCCTAATAAAAAGGCTTCATTCTTTATTAATGGCCATATTTATTGTTGCAAGTTTATTCTTTAAACAACTACATATCCATCTTATTTACGAGACGAGGCCAAATATAATTAGAAGATCAAACGAACTTACCTAAGTGAACTTCGATCTTAATTATATGCAGTCCTCGTCGAAGGTAATAAGCACCCTCCCATCCCGATAATCCTCCAATGCAACAATAGGGCTTTAAAGGAATGAGTTGGCACAAGTACTGGCAGGAGAAGGCGACGCGCGGTGCAAGCAGAAGGCAATTTTGAGTCTTTGAAGTGTGGTTTGGTTCGTAGATAGAGCTACTACATACCCATCTTATTTACTTTAACGAGGCCTGCATATAATTAAAGATCGAACTTCACTTAGGTAAGTTCGTTTGATCTTCTAATTTAGTTAACTTTAGTAAGTGTAATGACAATTTTGTATTCAACACGGGAAAAATGCTGCTGGAGTTTTTTTGTTTTTTGTTCATTTTTTATAAAATTTATAAATAACTTGTAGCTGTTTATTGATTTGAAAAAAGCTTTTGATACAGTAAACTACAATAAACTTTTAGAATGCTTGGAGGGATGTGGGATTAGGGGAAATGCCTTGAAGATCATGAAAGACTATTTAACAGATAGATATCAGTCGGTACAAATAAAAAACATCCACAGCAACAAGAAAACCGTAACCTGCGGTGTTCCTCAAGGGACGGACTTAGGACCGCTGTTGTTTAATTTATATATTAACGATATGTTTAATCTTAATCTAGATGGCGAATTTGTTAGCTTTGCAGATGATACAGCTATATTTTTTACGGCCAAAACTTGGGACGAACTTAAAATAAAAGCTGAAAAAAATTTGGGAAAACTTTCACTATTTTCAGTCAAAGATTTTAATTGGTAACTATTCCAAGACTAACTATATTCCTTTTACTTCCTTATCGTCAAATCTTCCTGGGTTTGAGTGCCTTACTTTAAACACGGACTGTGGATGTGATGGTACCCGAATACAGGGGGTTAAAAAAATTAAATACCTGGGAATCTACTTGGAATGTCACATGCGCTGGGATGCACATATATCTTTTGTGATTGGAAAAATAAGATGGCTTTTAGGCAAATTTAAATAACTATCTTAATCAACTCGAAAAAGTTCAAAAATGGGTACTAAAGATAATATTTAAAAAAGATTATAGATATCCAAGCGAGCAACTCTTTGAGAAAAATAAGATTTTAGATGTCCGGCAGCTTTTCTGCCTAGCCTTAATAAAAAAACAACATTTCTCTGAGAAGTCTATAAACCCAGTAATTAAAAATAATCGGTTTAACAAAAATCAGATTCAAGTTCCTAAATCCACAAAAACTATATTACAAAGAAGTTTCGGATATCTAGGGCCGAAGATAGATTATATATCCATTCCATCATTGACTTAAAAAATAACTTATAAGTCTACATGTCTGTTTTTTTGTTGTGTCACATAATTTCTTATTAATATTGAGCAGAATTAAATTTGAATATTTTTTGTGCCATTTTAAACATAGCTAGGTTAAAATTTAACCACACAAGTCTTTGACATTAGCTCGTTTTTTTTGTATATTTATTCTTTATTTTTGTAGTTGATATGTAAGTACTTGTTATTATATAATAAATATAATAAATAAAAAAATAAAAATATATTGATGGGTCGCGGAATTTGTTTGAAAACAAAAAATAACATTGGTTCAAATGCTAATTAGTTGGAAAAATATTCATTCGAAAGACGTTAGGCGATTTCGGCAAGCTTTAGTGCATGGTTTGGTACCCTGTTTGGTCTGTCAAATGTTTACCAACCGATTTCGGATACAAAAATGATGACGTCACCGTAATTCTGGTATCCTTTTTGCTATGTCAAATTCTCGGTGAAATTCCATACCGTAGAATGTAGCACGGTTCTGTGTTAAGTTGGATTTGAAATTTTTGCAGTGGTTCGTGAGCCAATTTTTTTTAGTTTGTTGTTGACTTGGTTGGGATTGGGGTCAGTGGTGATTGACCAAAGAAACAACTTAATTATTGCCGACATGTTTCGCATTTATTTCAATGCATCCTCAGGGCTCTGAAAGAACCGAGAAGAAATGGTTTTGAACACAGCATATAAGATTTTTTTTTACAGAGAATTACAAGAATGTTTAGAGCAGAAAAACTTTTTTTTTTATTTTTTATTTTAAATACTCAATATTACCGTAGATAGAAAATACTTAAGATATGTAACTGATAAGTGGAAGTGAGAATAGTCCGTTGCACTTCCACTCGTTATAAACCCTGATCAGGCAAGTGGTGCCCCCCATTTACCTTGCGGAAAGTATGGAAACCAAAAATTTTGTTTTGCCGAGTAACTGTTAGAGGGCGCTAGCGGAGACCGCAATAAATAGGTAGTGCTGGCAACGAGGATACATGCTAATATCCGACCCAAGCCGACGGTATCCGAACAGCCAGCCAAGCCATGAAAGGGGAATTACCGCAAGTTTTTGATTCTTTGCTGAATACCGGTTTATCAGTGGCGTAAATGAATGAACTTGTTGCTAAGGGAATGGGAGCTGGTAGAGAGATCATAATATAAATTCATGAATATGCTGAATGAAGCAAGACAGTTTTTATTATTATTAAACGATTATATTTAACTTTACAGTCTGCCCACAAACCTTATAACCAAAAAAATAGACTGCTAATGCTTATGGGTTTTCTCCCAATAAATGACTGCCTCATGGAAGTGACAGTTTGGTGTTATTGGAACCAGAGTAAACCGACTTGAGTAAAATTTGTTGTGGTTGCAAACTCAATATTTTAGTATTTGATGAATATATAACAAGCACTGCTTGACGAAATTTAAGAAAAAATATAAAACCACGGTTTCTTGAGTATTTAAAAAAAATTATTTAGAAAACTGTTCGAATTAACTAGATTTCAAAGGGGCAGTGTAAACAGTGTCATGACGTGACAACTTATTTTCTCTTTATCCACGTTTTTGGTTGGTAGCACTGCGTTTGACGGTCTTGACGTTAGTAGATTCGCCATTTTCTTTATTTTCGTTTCTTGGTTTTCGAAGATTTTGCTTTGGATAGACGTCTGTAAAGACGCGAATCCATAGTAACCGAGAAGAAGATGAAGAAGTTTTTGCGTAACGTGTTGTGTTTTTAATATACTTTTTCTGTGCCCTTTTGCATCATGAAGTGCTTTGTTGTCGGCTGCAACAACAGCATTTCTGCGAGTGGAAATACGTTTTCCTATCACAGGTAAGGGTAAATAATTCCTATTTTTGCCAATTTTCTTTAATACTTCTGCGATCATTGCCTGTATTCTGAAAGGCCCATGAGGTGGTTACAGCTCACCAGTGTGGGGAATCAACATTGTTGACAGGAGAAAGAAAGAAACATAAATTCTTTAAAAGAGATTTGCCAAAAAATTGCAATACTTAAAACTATGAGCTTAAAAACTTATTTAATCTTAATAAATTTAACCTTATAGTTCTTATAATTACTGAGATAGCAATAGTGTCCCATGTTAATTAGGACACCCTGTATTAGCAGTATGCCTTATGAAAAAGGGTTTATTTTTCCTAAGGCAACCATGTTGAATCGCTCATCAGCTGATGGCAGTATTATTAAGTATTGTAATAATGAACAAGTCTAATTATTGTTTTTCTATTTCTTTCAATAGGTTTCCACCAGATGCTGCTATTAGTAGAAAGTGGTTACTGAGCATTTGAAGAGACTCTAAGATTGTTATTAAATACCAAAGACTCTGTTTTGACCAGCTTTTAGTTGAAGCAATCATTAAAACATACAGCACTTTGAGAAGTCATAGCTCTGCAAATACAATTAGTGAAAGTATATCTGGAGAAAAGGTCCGAAAAGTTTTAACAAAACTTGTATTGTTTAAACAACGTGTTTTATATATTATCTTTAATTAAAAATAAGTAGTTTCTGTTTGTAAATAAGTTACTTTTAAGTATTTTTTGTATTGTAATTTTTTTGATTGTATTTTGTAAATAATTATTTTCTACAAATAAAATTTAAGGCTGGGTTTATACAAGCAAATAAAAATTAAAGTAACAAAAATTAAAATAAAAATAAATAATTTTGGTTTATACAGCTGAATAAAAATAACTTGGCAAAATTTTTTAACGATCCTTTTTTTAATTTTCTTGTAGCTGTATGTTTATGGGTTGAGGAATCTTGTTAATGAAATGTCCTTTTTTTGAAGTGCCAATGTTTCACAAAATTTATATAAAAATAAATTTTGCAAAACGTCGGCATTTCAATATATAAAAATATATTTTGCGAAATGTTGGCATTCCAAAAAAAGGACGTTTTATTAACCAAATCCCTTGACCCATACACATACACCTTCTAGAAAATAAAAATAACTGAACCAATCAGCACACAGCTTCAATAATTGAAATAATTAAACTAAACTCAAAACCAAAAAATGAGTGAGGTTATGCACAAATTTTTGTCAGATAATAAAAGTTGCCCATCTTCCTATTTTTATTTCTGCTGTATAAACGCCTACATTATTTCCCATAAGCTCAACTTTTATTTGAATTTTTATTTGCCTGCATAAATAAAGAGTACCGAACAGACAGGGTGATTTTTTTTAAGGGGTCATTCATAAACTGGTGTAGATACTTAAAGAAGGGGAACTTTTTTTCCTAAAGATAAAATGTACTTTACCCATTTAAAAAAATTCATATTTTAAGGGAAGGGGGGGGGGGCTATTATTTAAGATTATCGTTAAAAAAATTGCAAATTTATTATGCCAGAGCCTTTTTTACAATTAGCCGCGTCTAGTGTTATTTGTGCTTCTCAGTTGGTAGTTATAGGGATTTTGGTGCATTGCCAACTGCTTCTGGCACCAAACTGTCAAATACATGAAGCAGTCATTTCTTAAAGCAACATCATCAGTCTATTTTTTTGGTTATAAGGTTTGTGAGTCTGCCTGACTATCAAATTTTGCGATTCGTTTTTGACACACTTCCCGTAAACCGATTTTAATAAAATTTGGCACAGTAGTGTAGTTCGGATGATAATACAATATTATGAAAAAAAAATTGGTGGGTAGGGGGTGGTTAAGGTTTAAAAATAAGGGGCTAAATTCATTGACACACTTCCCGTGAACCGATTTTAGTGAAATTTGGTACAGAAAAGTAGATCCGATGACAATACAATATTATGAAAAAGGGGGGTAGTAGTGGGTGATTGGGGGGTGTAAAGGGGGTAAAGTGGTCTACAGGGAGCAAATTCAGAACTTTGAAATGAAAACAGATACGAACATGTGGTTTTCAGATTTATTATTGAATCTGGTGACAATACAATTTTATAAATCAAAATCGGGGGTAGGGGGGGTAGTTAAGGGGTGTAAAAAGGATAAATTCAGAGCTTTGTAATGAAAACAAATACAAAAGTGCGGTTTTCAGATTTATGATTTGATCTGGTGACAATATATATATATTTTATGAAAAAAAAACGAGGTAGAGGGTGGGTAAGGAGTGTAAAGGGGGTAAATTCAGAACTTTGTAATGAAAACAGATACAAACATGCGGTTTTAGTGACAATACAATTTTATGAAAAAAAATCGGAAGTGGGGGGTGTGAGTGTGAGGGGTGTAAAGGAGGTAAATTCAGAACTTCTTTTATACTGGGACTTTCATGCAGAGTTAATTGGGAGAGAACTTGTACAAAATTGACAGGAAAGAAACCTTGTAATAATAAGGCATTGCTAGAAATAGAAAGGTTGCGAAAAAATTATATGGGGTGTGCAAAAAACAACTGCACTTTTTAAAATGATATATAACTAAGCAGGAAATTGCCCGAATTTTAAAATACTAAATATAAATAAAACTTTTTAGAAATCTAAGGTTTCAAAATTTACAAGACGAATGTCAAACTTGATATTTCCTAAAAATCCAAGATGGTGGACCTATTTAAAAAATAGGCATTTTTAACCCCCCTAGATATTTTTTTGTGTGCGACACTGTAATAAATCTGAAACATCGGTTGCGAAGTCACATTATTTTAAAGCGAAAGCGAAGAAGAATATATATATATCATTTTAAAAATTCGGACAAGAAATAAGGAAGTTTGCAATTTTTAAATAGACCGGAGTACCTACAAAATCATGCTTATTAAGAAAAAATCTACTTGTTTAAATAGCAATAACTTTTTCAAAAATTGATCGATTTTAATAAGTTTAAACTTTTTAAAAGGCACAAGCTTCAAAATTTATAGAACTTATGAAAAAAACTGACATTTAGTAAAAATCCAAGATGGCGGGCCTATTATTCTATTATTCTAATCCTAAGGAGACACTTTATTCAATCTTATTTCTTGTCCGAATTTTTAAAATGTTTCATCGATGTGCTTCGAAAGAATGTGGCTTCATAACCGATGTTTCAGATTTATTACAATTTCCCACACAAAAAAATATCTACGGGGGGTTAAAAATACCTATTTTTCAAATTGGTTCGCCGTCTTGGATTTTTAGGAAATGTCGAGTTTGAAATTGGTCCTATAAATTTTGAAGCTTTGGCTTTTTAAAAAGCTTAATAATATTAAAATCGGACCGGTTTTTTTTCTGGCACATCCTATACATTTTGCATTTTGTTTCTTTTTGATTAGGAATATGTGAAAAATAAAACAAATATTTTTTTTAACTTGAACGATTTTATTAAAAAATTGCATTAAAGTAAAAAATATTTTGGCAAATCTCTGTTTACTACAGCCGTAAATGGCACATTATATATTTTTAAGTTCGACATAAAATCATGGTGCATATACACTATTTTATAAGTATCTTTAATAATGTTTAACCATTGTATAATACTTCTTTATACAATGGTTTAACATAATATTTTGTTAAACTTTAAAATTATATCCTCTGCTACCATTCAGAATAATTTCCACACTTAAAATAGCCATGCCGGTCCGCGTAATGTTTTCGACCTTCTCTTACAAAATTTAAAATTTTACTAGCTGCATGATTACTAAGTTGGCAGTACAAAAATCCCAAAAAATTACCATTATTTTGTTATTGAAAGTGGGCAACAAAAAATAAACAGCATGTGAGCATGGCTGCCCAGAATATTGTCGATTGATCAGTTTTCGACTAATTATTTTATTTCGCATTTTGAGTTGGGTTGCCTGGATAGAAATAAAGCGTGTTAAAAATGGATAAAATTTAAAAAATAATATAGTTTTTAAATCGTGTTTTTTGCAAGCTTGGTTTTAAAGAACAAGCGCGAAGCGCCTTGATTTATAGTGTAAAGATGGCGTGTTGCGAGAAGTGCTCTTCGTTCGAGATTTTTAAAAGTATTTTCCTGTTTTTCTTCGATTTCTTGATCAAGGAATTAAAAAAATAGTGTTAGCAACTCGCGGATAAACTGATGTGCTTTTTTTTTACTCGCGTTTTTAAATAACTGCTTGCTGCGTTCGTTATTTCAACCAACGCTTGTAAAAAAAGCACTATTTTATCCACTAGTTGTGAAAACTACTATTTTACAACAAGTGGCTAAAAGAGTGTTTTTTTTTACGTCCGTTGTTATTTAAAAACCCGAGTAAAAGAAAACAGAGTTTAGCCGCGAGTTGTAAACACTATTTTTTTAATACCTTTATCAAAAACTCCTAAACGACGTGATTTTGCATTTTTTGCATTGCTGAACAATATAAAATTTGGGGCAAAATGTTTTTCATAAATGACAAAATTTTTCAGTTCTTCCTCGGTTTTACAAAGAATGTTTAAGCTTCCCGAATGTTTCTTCCATTTTTCCAATATTACAATGTCGTTAATTGGAAAATAAAAAAAGCAACATCTTCGTTTTTATTTTTATGGTTGGGGAAGTTCCAATACGAACAACACCTTGTTGACATTCTGTAATTTATTTCGATTACAATTCACGAGACTATTCAATTAAAATAGTAAGTAGCACCGTAGATAGAGGAAATATTTACGGTAGCACGAAAGACCTGTATCGTAAACTAACGCACCTGTGAAACCCCGGCGGGGACGGAGATCCCCCGGCCTCGGCACGAGGCTGTGTCATAGAATCATTTCTATGGGCTGTGCATTACCCTCTCCACATAGGCCGATCAGCTCTTATCGTTTTAGTGTCCTTTTATCCACCTTCGCCGCCATTTTGACAGAAAACTAATGGATTATCTGTCACTTTTGAGTGAAAATGGCGGCGAAGGTGGATAAAAGGACACTAAATCGGTATGAGTTGATCGGCCTATCTGGAGAGGGTACTGGGCTGTGTCCCCTGCAGCGCGACGCGGGTAATCAAATGAAGTTCGATGAACCCACGCGAAACACGTCCAAAAGAAAGGTGTTCCTAATTTGCTGACCCGGTCGAAAGTATTTCAGAGAAAGATGAAAATATTTTTAGGCAATTGTTTTTTAATTTACCAAAAAACCTGTCCTCCTAAAGTGTTTTTTAGCACATCTAGGATATTTAAAAAAATTATTTTAAGGTTCATCATGGTAGAGCCAAAAATTGCCCCAGTGGCGCACTGTAATGGTGCATTTTTTGTCAAATATATATTAGATTTTACACGTGTGATAAAAGTTCCTTTTTTACAAAAATTTAGTGTCGCATTTAGGCATTGCAAAAATATTTCAGAAAAAATTATTTTATTACATATTGTATTAGTTGATGATCATAAATATAATAATAGTATAGTATATTAATTATATAGCATAGTAATATGTACTTATTGTATTTATTTTCTTTAAATATGCTTTTTTATTTTAACCCTAACAACAATTGCTTTCAAATTTAAATATTTAGCAGCCACATTCCAAAATAGAAACGTCTACCATGATGAACCTTGAAATAATTTAGTTAAATACCTGTTCAATTATTTTAAGATGTGCTAAAATACACTTATATACACGTTTTTTGGTAATTTTACACACTATAAAGAACTTTGATTGAAAGAAATTAATACCACCTTATGACTTACACGATAAACAATTACAATTTTTGTCGTTTTTTGGATAAAAAAAAACACTCAAGATGACAGACAGATGACAAAACAGAAATTTTTAGTAAACAATTGCCTTAAATTATTTCCATCTTTCTCTAAAATACTTTTTAATAGCCTGCTGTCTCTCTTCAACAACCTTAAATATTTTTCATTTTAACAGAGAAAAATGGTTTTATTGCAGTACTTTTTTGAAGCTAAAAAAAAGTGAAAACTTGAGTGTTTTATTCTAAAAATCGAAAGTTTGGAAAGAAGGCTATACAATGGGAACAAAATCTTGGCATAAAAATTTCTTAAACAAAAAAGTTACCACTTTAATTATGCTAAAATATCTTAAGCCAAATTTATTTATATTTAATATTTTGTTTATAACTGAAATTTTCTAGGAAATTCCCGAACTGCCCGATGTTTTTTTTAAAATAGTTCCTACCTACTTAATTATTAATGCGAAAAAAACGGTAATTATGCAGTATACGGTTTTCTGCCATTTTTGATTTTTTATGAAAAATTCTTTATGGTGGCACGTACTAGAGTCCCTAGGACCCCAAATCCGCCTGCGCCGGTTTTTTTTTAAATTTTTTTGTATGTTTTTTTTTTCACTAAAACCACCCAATCCAACCCAACCCAACCCAAAACAATCAGAAAAACATTACAACCCCCCCCCCCCCGGGCACCCTTTTTTCTCTTAAAAAAAAATCGGGCGCAGGCGGATTTGGGGTCCTAGGGACCCTAGTATAGGTGCACCCATAAAGAATTTTTCATAAAAAATCAAAAATGGCAGAAAACCGTATACTGCATAATTACCGAGAAAACATTTACCAACAGTTTTTTGTTACTATAAAACAAAAACATGCAAAATAAGGAACACTTACCTGTAAGTGTTAATAAATCACAAGAATAAAACTGTTTTTGTTTCAAAAATCAACAAGATAATATTCTTTTTTTTTCTAACACTAAAAGAGTACTGATAAGAACAAGAAGAATATTCTCTATTGCTATGTTTTCATGGGTATTGAGTTCGTTTTCAAAACTCATTGTATCTTCTTCTTTTATAGAGCGTGTTCTTTATCAAGAGCAAGAACACGCTATAAAAAAGAAAAAGATACAATGAGTTTTGAAAACGAACTCAATACCCATGAAAACATAGCATATGTCGTCATAAAAAGTTAATTTCAATGATATACGGTTCGATTTCCACCAAATCTAAACAATGGCAGTGATATTTCTATTTTCTACACTATCTAGCGCAGGAGGAATGTTAATGCTAAGTTAATAGCGCCACCTATACGAAGTCAAGTGAAACATTGGAGAGTTATTACAGATTGCAAAGGAAAATTGATTATGTCTTCTATGCTTACAGATTTCGCTGCAGCGAAATGCACTGGGTCGATGACAGTCGAGTTGTCCAAAAGCGACTATGCGCGCTCTGGGGAGTTATCCACGAACGAAATTTTTGCTAACATTTTAGCCCGTAAGGTTACCTATCTTCGGTATTTCCTCTATCTACGATATTACGTAGATTTAGGCATTATTTTTTGTCATAAGTCTTTAGTCAACAAAATTAAATTTTTCAAAAATTTTAAAAAACCTTTTCAAAAAATTTCTAAGAATTAAAAAATAAAAAAAAAATCTTTTTTAAAAATTTAAATAGTCGTAGTTATAGAATAAAAACAAACTGTTAAAAACAATAAGAAAAAGACAAAAACATAGTACAAACATACTAGAAAAAAACAAAACATTAGAATCTTAACATGCTATGATGTTGCTGATAAAAAACATAGATATAACGACGCAGAACTGTACACAATTAAAAACACGTTAAAAGGACTAATAGGATGTCTTATAATAAATAATAATTATTTTGTTGTTGTTGTGCATTTGCTTAAACTAATGGTACTGTTGATAGCACCAATACGATTCGATAGGTACTTTTTATCTTGTAAACGTTTTTTTATCATTAAAGTTTATCTTGTGGAAAAAGAAACAAAAAAATCACAACAAAAACAAATTGAAATTTTTAATTCTTCTTACCAAGAAAATGTACTGAGTGTTGAAAAATTGAAAAGCCAAACTATATTCACTAGGTGGAAAAATAATAATATAAATGTTTACATTGGTTCTTTTCTTTTTTGTTTTTTCTAAGGAATATTAAGTTAGGTTAGTAGACGTTGTATGATATTATAATATGATTGACTCAGATTATCAATGTCTCGTCTAGTGTTGACAGAGTCGTATTTTTTTATTGTTTTCAGTTGTAATCGAATTTACCGATACGGGGTATAAACGTTTAAAAAAAAATGCGTGAGTGGGGTTCTTGCGGGGTGGATTTGGTGGGGGGAAAGGGGGGGAAAAATGGTATTATTGTAATTTCCAACAAAGTTGAACGTCAGAGAGTAAAAACTTCAATATAAAAGTTGTAGAGGGTGCAAAGGTCTACATTTTTTGTAAATGTCACTTTTTAACATAACCTCAAAATGCAAGAAATCGTAATATTTTTATTTTTTCGTTTTTTATTTTTCATTTCCCCAAAAGTAATTGCATTGTCACGAAAATTGGTAAAAATATACCTCTCTGTATCCTTAATGCCTGCAATTGTTTTTAGATAAAAAAATTAAAAATTTTTTGAGATATTAATTTTTTTCGGTCCAAATCACTTTTTTTTTCAATCAATAATTCTACTCAGGAAAATTCTCGTAGTATTTTTTGACGTTGCTCATTTTTTTGCTTTGACATATACTTTTTGATGGGATAATAAAAAAATATAGTTACAATTAAAAAAACATGCTCAGAAATGCAAAAAACAAATAATGGCTTTTGCAACAATGAATTTTTCAGCAATTGTTGGTAATTTCTTTTAATTCAAAAAAAAATCAACAACCGATTACACCATCTATTTCTATGGAAGAAATACAAAGTAGACGGTATTTAATTTACTAAGTTTATACGCGCCTAAAACTCGTTTTATATAAAAACGGTTTGAATTAAAGTCGATTTCTTCTTCATTAAAATCGTTTTCTAAATTAAAATATATATATTGTTATATTAAAAAAACCTTACATATCATTTTTTTTAACTCAAATAAAACAATTATTTTAACAATTTTTTTCCAGTTTAAAATAAAATTGATTTTTTTTTATTTTATTTTTGTGAAATTTTATTATAAATATCGTATTTCGATCAATAAAGTGTCATACATAAACAAAAATTGTTTTTCGTAGAATCGATTGGTCATTGTTTATTTTTATTTTAGTATTGACATATACTTTTTGGTGAGATAGTAAAAAATTATAGTTACAATTAAAAAACATGCTCAGAAATGCAAAAAAACAAATAATGGCATTACCAACATTTTATTTTTCAGTAATTGTTTATAGTTTATTTCCATTAAAAACAATCAAGAATCGATTCAGTTCAGTTGTACGGAAAAAATGAAAAAAACGCTATTTTTGTTTAGTATTGCTATAAGCTTAGAATGCACTTTTTTTGATCATTTTAGTGAATATGTATTTTTTATCTAAACTGCTCTCCTTTAAAAAAAACTTTTTTATTACCTTTTTTTGTATTTTTTTTTTAAACAAAACAAAAAAAATCAACAACCGATTACACCATCTATTTCTATGGAAGAAATCCAAAGTAGACGGTATTTAATTTACTACGTTTATACGAGCCTAAAACTCGTTTTATATAAAAACGGTTTGAATTAAAGTCAATTTCTTATTTCATTAAAATCGTTTTCTAACAGCTGATTGATGTACTGTCAATCCCCTTACCTTACAGTTTCCCAAAAATTAAAATATATATATTGTTATATTAAAAAAACCTTATATATCATTTTTTTTAACTCAAATAAAACAATTATTTTAACAATTTTTTTTCCAGTTTAAATAAAATTGATTTTTTTTTAATTTTATTTTTGTGAAATTTTATTATAAATATCGTATTTTGATCAATAAAGTGTCATACATAAACAAAAATTGTTTTTCGTAGAATCGATTAACATATACTTTTTGGTGAGATAGTAAAAAATTATAGTTACAATTAAAAAACATGCTCAGAAATGCAAAAAACAAATAATGGCATTACCAACATTTTATTTTTCAGTAATTGTTTATAATTTATTTCCATTAAAAACAATCAAGAATCGATTCAGTTCAGTTGTACGGAAAAAATGAAAAAAACGCTATTTTTGTTTAGTATTGCTATAAGCTTAGAATGCACTTTTTTGATCATTTTAGTGAATATGTATTTTTTATCTAAACTGCTTTCCTTTAAAAAAAAAACTTTTTTATTACCTTTTTTGTAATTTTTTTTTAAACAATTGTTGGACGGAAATAATTTTAGCTTCCTGTTGGAAATTAAAAATAAATAAATATTTAAAACGGCAATTATGATTTTTGCAATTCCGGCTTAATAAGCTTTATTAGATTACCTTACGATTTTTCGTGAGCCAGTAAATATCCATTGTAAAAATTTTCAAAAATATACTATTTTTGAAAGCAAAAATCGGATTAATTTTTTTATATAATATATAAACAAGAAATTTAGATTCAAATTTAACTATAGGGAAAAAATGCAGCAATCAATTCTACGACAAACAATTTTTTTTATGTATGACACTTTACCAATCGAAATAAGATATTAATAGTAATACTGCACAAAAATAAAGTTTTAGGTCACACAATTACTTTGTTTATACGGTACTCTTAAAGCGCTTTTAAACAAAGGACGGTTTGAGAATGCTTGTCCTAAACATATCATTAGAATCATTTTAAATACTAAATCAATTTTATTTTTAAACCGGAAAAAAATTGTTAACTTAGTTGTTTTATTTGCGCTTAAAAAAAAATGTATTACAAAGATTTTTTAATATAACAATATATATGTTTTAATTTGTTAGAAACTGTAAGGTAAGATGTCAGAAAACTATTTTAATGAAGGGGAAAGCGACTTTATTTAAAATCGTTCTATTATAAAACCGGTTTTAGGTGCGTATAAACGTAGTAAATTAAATACCGTCTCCTTTGTATTTTTTTCGTACAAATAGATGTTGTTATCGGTTGTTGATTTTTTTTTTAATTTAAGGAAATTATCAACAATTATTGCTGAAAAATTCATTGTTGCAAAAGCCATTATTATGCATTTCTGGGCATGTTTCTTAATTGTAACTACAATTTTTAGTAGTAGAATTTTTGATTGAAAAAAAGTGATTTGGACCGAAAAAAAATCATATCTTAAAAAATGTTTAACTCTTTTACCCAAAAAAAATGTTAGGTATTAAGGACACAGAGAGGTATATTTTGGCCATTTGGCCAAGTTTCGTGAAAATACAATAATTTTTGCAAAAATTAAAAATAAAAAACGAAAAAATAAAAATATTACGATTTTTCGCATTTTTCTCGAAAATTTTGAGGTTATGTGAAAAAGTGACATTTAAAAATGTTGTAGATCTTTGCACCGCCTACAATTTTTTCATTGTAGTTTTTACTCTATAAGGTTCAGTTTTGCCGGAAATTACAAAAATACCATTTTTCTCCCCCTTTCCCCCACCAAATCTACCCCGCAAGAGCCCCACTCACGCATTTTTTTTAAACGTTTATCAGGATCTCCTTTACCATTTCTACTCATCAAACTGCCGTTTAATTTTTTTTGGTCTTTTATTTTAATTTGGTTGGACTACTAACTTTTTTTCTAAATGGAATATCGTTTGCTTTTACCGAAAACGCTGAGTTAGAGAATGCTGGCAAAGATATTGCATTACATACAATGTAGGTGCTATTTAAATAATTTGTAATCAAAACAAAAATGTCTACGTTTAGAAAATCCAGAAATAAGAGCCATAGACACAGCAGCTTTTCTTTTAGCCATTTGGTAAATCTTCTTCAGGGAAATAATCCGTTTAAATAGGAAAATAACCACAAAAAACAACCAAAAAGTTTGGTTAAAGCTCGTTTCTCTTGGCCTACCGAACAAATTTGGAAGAAAGTGGTACGTTACGTCATTATACTATGGTATGGTATACTAGGGAAAGCTTGCCGAAGTCGCCTATTGGTTCGAATGATAGTTAGTTTAAAAGACGTTTGTTTAAATTGTAATTAGTTCAAAAAACATTTTTTTTCAAGCTGTATTAGCAAGGATTCGCTCAATTTTTGTGGCTTTTCTTTAAATTTTTATTCAACCAAAAATTTTATTTTATTAATAGGCTACATAGGAAAAATAGAGGAAAAAATTAGAACCCAAACTTTTTTTTCATTAACAATCTTAGGAAGGTCCACCGTTTTAACATACTAAAAGTCCCCATTCCTACCCTGGGAACTATCATTTCTAACCTCCAGAAACTCCAAAAAAGCGTTTTTTTTGGATAACTCCTAAAAGGTCGGAGACAGTCAAAAGTTACAAATGGGAAAAATGTTGCAATTTAATTCTTTATCAAAAAGCAAATACTTAAACTTAAATAAGTATATATAAAAATAAAATAAAAAATATAAATAATACTTAAACTTAAACCACTCCTTCTACCAGAAAAATTGAAAAAATCTAAACTAAATTTATGCTAATTTGAACAATTTCTTGCATATTCCGTTTTAGCATTTTCATCAAGATTTATCAACCTACGAGTACCAAACTTGCCAGGATTGATCTAAGAGCAATGACCTAAATTATATAAAAAAATTCAATTTTTCCAGTGGTGTGGTCCGAGTAGAAAATTTCAAAATGTACCAAAACTCTTTGATACGCCACTGTTACTGACATATACAAAAAAGTTCCGACACCTTCCGCTTGTATTTCCTGCTTCTAGTAATAAAATAAGAATTTTTTAAAGTCATAATTTTTTATATTTTTTTTTTAGTAAATTTGTTAAATGAAATGGCCACTCTTCCAATACAAAACATATATAAAAAAAATCTGGATATACCACGGAAAATCCAACCCACAAATTGTTAAAAATAAATTGAATGAAAACCTGCAAATTGAAGGACCCATGTGTATACGAGTAGTGGTTTTTCATGTATTTTCCTGAGCGAGGGAAGTTTTGGAGTAAATCTTCATTCGATTTATTTGAACTAATTACAATTCGAACCGTATAACTATCAGAATCGAACAAATGTCGTTTAAACTAATTTCCGTTCAAATTAATGAGTATTCTAAAAATAATAGTTAAAAAAAGTTGTTTTTATACTGATTTTCTGTGCACAGTGTATACCCACAAGCTATTAGCGATCCAAAAGTGCTTCGGCCGGAAATCGAACCTCAGGCCGCCCGAATCAGTATCGCTACCCACTACACCACGGAGCAACACCGTCTGAACTAAAAAGCCAGTTAACCCCTACCGCTTCGGTGCCCTTTAGCCTACAGTTACCGCCATTTTTATAACCAAATTGACAGGTAAAACATGTATTTTCTGTCAGTTTGGTGACAATATGGCCGCGATAAGAGTCCAAAAAATACTAAAACGAAAATGAGTTAATTGGGTTTTTAGTTGAGACTGTGTTGTACTGAGTCGACTAATATAATGTCCATTCGAACGTTATTGATTTAAAAGGATTTCTAATTGTCATTCATGGATATGGATGGAATTTTCATTAGGCATAAACGAAATTCAAACCAACTCCCCACGAGATGTAGACTTGACCCATAGAATTTCAATAAATAAACTTAACTTTTTCTAGGATAGAATCTCACCATTCGTGAAGAGCGTGCCCCATAAAAGTTTGTTAGGATCTCAAATACTTACGAAAATCAGCCGGGTTGTGGTAAGGCGGGCATTTCAGACCGAATCTGTTTAAATAAGGAACTAAGCTACCGGTCGGTCCATCGTAGATACATTTACCACTGGTCAGGGCGTATAACCTGTCGAACATTTCGAAAAGCAAGGCCGAAGGCTGATGGATGGTGCACACGATGGTTCTGCCTTCTTTAGCGAGCATTTTGAATAAGTAGATGCACTGGCTGCATGACGAACTGTCCAAACCTCTGAAATTGTAGAAAAAAGTATTATTACACCCTGTGAAACCCCGTCTGCGCTCGTTTTCAAATGGAATGACAAAACTCGAGTAGTCCAATCAAATGAAATACTAATATTGACCTCGGTGCAACGTTGCCACCACCTCATGAAGAAATTATCGTGCAGGGCTGCCAAAATTCTCGATTTTTCTTGAAAATTATATTACAATTTTTTTTTTGATTAAAAAAAACACGACTTGCTTGTTTTAATGTATTTTTAATCACACACAAGAAACAAACAACAAAAAATAACATAACAAAATGAATATCAACATTTTCATCTTGGTCGTGTTTATACGACGTTAAGGCACGGATCATCTCGGTACTCTGTGGTTAAGGGGCCGCCGTAGACCAGTGAACAGCGTCTTAGCCTGCAGAACAGAGATCGCAGGATCGGATCTCAGCAAATACACATTGCTTCACACAACACCGAATGCGACTCGAGACGACGACGGGCCCACTTCTCAGCAGCTCCGCAGTTGATGTTGTACATAGAGTAACAACAAACGAGGTAGAAGTAGGCGGCACGGTTGACACTGAACCGAAAACTTTGCGGGAGTCAAAGGTGGACGGCCGAGGACACCACCAAACTGGGTAGAGGAGACTAGCCGGTGACCCAAAAAAGGACGACCTGGATTTCTCCGAGATCGGGACTCCATGGGACGCGGCTGGACTCCGACAGATTTGGTAGCAGGAGTGGACAGAGGGTGACTTGGAAGAGACGGTACCTCCTTCGGGTAGCAGGACCACTCCAAAGAGATGCATCTGAAGACTCCGACGGCGACCTCGACCAGCGAAACCGGGACCTCGATTTTCGGGTCAACCTATATGACGACGGGCTGCTGGGGAGAAAAGTCTACCGTCAACCAAGTTCTGCTGGGACGGTAGCGATGTTAGATAGATGCAAGTCTAACATGTAGCAGGACCACCCTTCGGAGGGGGTGTAAAGCGGGCGGTCCACTGTGTATACTTGCTACGCAGTCTAAAAATCCCTGCCCTCGACAAAGAGGTGTCAGGCAAAATTAGGTCCTCTTAGAGAAAGAAAACTTGCATCCTAAGGGGCACGTGCATCAGTCGGGGGTGCACGGGGGGGGGTATGGCAAAAAGGGTCCATTATGCGGCCTAATTGCCAGGCCTACGGCCGCCCATCTACTACTACTACTATACGACGTTATGGATCTAATCATCCAATCCCGTGTAGTCAAGGGGATCCTCCGCTCCATCAAACAGAAGACGTTTTCGAAGTACGGTAAAATTTACATAGATGGTGCTTTGACTTTTATTGTAATGTAGTTTTGTTTTTAATTGCCAAGAGAGGTCAGCACTGATTAAATAAAAAAAAATAATTTTAATCTGTTTGTTAAATAGGTTTCCCAGAGTAAGAATAAAACCTGCAAAGAAGTTAAAAAATTCAAAGTCCTAGAGGGAAAAATATGTTACAATTATCGATTATGTTACACATTATCGTTTAACTCAATTTAAAGGAAAAATTATGTTACAATTTCATAATTATGTTACAAGTGGCAACGCTGCCTCAGTGCACCAGTGCATCAAAAGGAAACCGCTATTATAGCGGTTTCCATTGGTAAAACTAGTGCGCCACCAGTGCACAGCTGAGTCGGTGCTGCTGTTCCATTGGGGTACACTTGATCAGTTGTCATGTTCCATTGGAAAACTGATAATTTCGGTTTTGCACCAAGTGCATCTTTTTCCACACCGGCTCTGAGGGCTCGTGGCGCACCGAAAACTTTTTCCCGCTTTTATATTTTAAATAACTCATTTTATCTAATGTTTTGCCGAGCATTTGTCCATGACTTGTTGATTTGATCGTTCATATTATTCGACTATAAAAACTTATGTCGCACTGATGATCCCTAACAAGGGTGAAACACGTGTCTGCGTCTAGTTTCCAAGTTGCACCCGGTATGTATTCTTGTGGTACTCCGGTGTATTTTGTAAAGTTCGTTTTTAGTCCACCATAGCAATATGGTAGGGCGACTGTTGTCGTGAAATTTTGACTTTTCTTAATTTTATCAAAAATGAGTTACTAAGGTTCCAAAACACCTTAATCGACGAAAAAAAAGTTGTCTGTCGGTCTGTTGTCTGTCTGTATACACGATAACTCAAGAACTCCCTAATCGATTTTAACGAAATTTGGTACAACAATCCTCTATCAGCTGACCATGAACTGATTAACTTTTGGGTAGGGTGGTGGGGGGTTGAAGGGGGGAAAAGGGGGATAAAATATTTTAAAAAATTGTAACTTTGGAACAAAAGCAAGTAGCGATATACGGTTTTCAGATTTAAGTTTTCATGAATATGGATTAGAAATTTTGTCCAAATTCGTGGAAGCTTTAGTTTCCGAGGTATTAAAAAAAAAACGTTAAAACATATTAAAAAAATCATAACTTTAGAAGTAAAGCAGCTATTGATATGCGGTTTTCAGATTTTGGTTTTCGTAAATATTACCCAAAAATTTTGTTATAAAAAAATCTTTCAAAGCTACATTTTTTCGAGATATTTTCATTTCATTATTTGAAAGTTTGAGACAATGATGTGTTTGAAATTAACTCTGTGTTTCGGACTTCCATTGTCTATATTTTATTTATGCACGACGTTTCGATCAGTGCAATCTCTAATCGTCTTCAGGTGTAAACTTAGTTCGTGTATAAATAAAATATAGACAATGTAAGTCCGAAACACAGAGTTAATTTCATAAAATTATTGATTGTGTGGTGGACTATCCGTGCTTTCTAGCATCAATTTTTTTGCTATCGATTCGTCATAGTAAAAAATCCGACTGGTGGATGGACTGTGTCTGAAACCAGTCAGCGGTAGAACTGGTGGAGGAGGCCAAAAATCCAATAGTTTTCTGTTGGTCAAACTCTCTTTTTTTATTTCTATTTTAAGTCAAAACTCAATAATCAACTTCAAAAAGAGTTTTTCATTGGTCCTAAGCTACTTTTGCTTCGTTTGCAGTTTTTTTGATATTCCATTCAATCCTTGGATTAAAAAGAGACAAGATACCTGACACTTACGGATACTTTGGTTATATTATTATATGGAACAATGTTTACCTTTCTGTTGTTTACAGTAAACACACCAGTGGCGTACCTCATTTAAGCAAATGTCATTTTAAAATCTCCTGTATAGCACAGAGGACCTAGGTAATCAGTGGTTATAGAGGCCTTTTTTACATGGGAAACATATATAGGTAAAACTATACAATTTTATGTTAATTTAATTCCACAAAAGCAATATTTTATTTAAAATAGAAAATTTAAGTAGTATAAATAAGATAAAACATTGTAATTTTTGCTCTCGTGGTTCATGACTTAATAACCTATAAGTAAGTAATTCATCTAATACCTTGTTCTAAAGAGTCAAGTTTTAACTAAAGTTTACTTCTATTGAGAAAACAAACAGCAAACATAACAGGAAACAAAACCCTGATATCAAGAGGGAGTAAAATGGTACATCTTATGCTAATATGTAAGTTTAAGAATTATATTAAGGTACATAATGTGGGTATGTATCTATATTATATACTGTCCCGAGACAAAAAATTTGTAAACTGAGCAAAGCGAGGAACTGACTGTAATTTTAATTCAAAATTTTGACTATCATTAAAATTATTTCAAAAAGTCTTAGAGAGGACTTAAATTTTGTTATTTTTTCTGGTCATTAGCAGAAACTTACTTAAACTGACTTCTTCAGTACACAATAAAGTCAATAATGCTTAGGGTATATGAAGACATCTAGGACAGACAAAAAGATTCAAATATCAATTCGAAGGGCGAGCGCAGATGGCAACGGCGGCGGTATAAATCAACCTTAATATTCTAATAAGAGGTAGGAATTCAATATTCTTATAAACTTTACCTACCTTTATTTTATAGTCTTTATAAAAAAAAACCTTCGAAAATATCTCATTTGCGCACTTACTTCATCAAAAGTATATGCTTTATTTTATCGTCTTTATAGAAAAAAACCTCGAAAAAAACCTTACAAAAACCTTCGAATATATCTCATTTGATCATGGAAAATTAATAAAAAAAAACGTGTTGGTTGATATTTTAATCTAAGGATCTACTAATTTAAGTATGTTTCATAATTTTTTTTTTTTTTTACCTACCGGCATTTACCGTCACTGACTGATTTCACTTGCTCTTCCCTTGTTTTCAAAACATTGGACGATTTGTTCCAAAATATCCCTTTAAATGCACTGAAATATTCTCCTACTAGTAAAAACACACTATAAACGTTTTTTGACAAAATGTGGTTTTAAAAAGACTTTCAAACTGCTTAAACATCCTGAAATTTTAAAATAAATAACACGAAAAAGCTTATGTCAATAAAAATATCATCCGACCGTCTGCGCTCTACCGACTTTCCCCGCCCATAAGCCAATCACGACATAAAGTGGTTGACACAGAATTCTCTTTCCCTATCGTTCTAGCGTCGTTTAAAAGGATAGAAAAATAATCGATATTTCTCACCTTTGTTTTGTTTTGATTTTATTTGTAAATAAACAGACAGTTTTCGTTGGACCAGATATCTTGTCTCTTTTTAATCTAAGATTCAATCTGTACTCAGACTGCACTGACGCAATTTTTTTTTGGAAATCGCTATTAGTTTTTCCCCATTGCATCAAAAGCAGACGCTATTAGGTGTTTTGGTAAAAATCTTTCTTTCCGACTTTCCGTAATCTTCAAAAGTAAACTCCACGAAGTGACTTTGCGATAGCGAAAGAGCTATTAGGGAAACTTTCGAACATTTAAAATTTTGACAACTTTGACAGCACAGCGGGTAGTGTGTTTAGCAACCACTACCACTCATCGATTTTACCAGAGTTTTTGGAACACATTAAAAACTGTCACTTGTAAAAAAATTTAGAGATCATACAAAAATAAAAATTTAATAACTTAACTTAACTACAACGAAATGGATTCGTAGCTTACGGCAGTGATAAACTACCACAACGGAATGACGTTTAGCTATTGCGCAGACGCAGTGATTACCACAACCGCTAAGAAGTGTCAAATAAGCGTTCCAAAATATCCCTATTAGGGACTTATTGGGCGTACATTTTCGCGTTCCCTTATTAAGGAAAATTGACATCTGATATCTGAGCATGCGCGTGATCTGCGTTTTTATTAAGGGAACCGTAATAAAATACGATGTTCCCTTAATTCGGTACAGTACATCTTTAAACATAACCTCAATTAGCACGGATAATAGTGATGGTTGGTTTGTTTTTCGACAGGACTTTTTAATGTTCTTTGCATTTTTAATTTTTTGTTTATAAACAAAAACAGTCGTGTGGTTTTTTAAAATTTATGTGAAAAAATGAATAAATTGGAGAAACCTACAAGGTTGCTACACTGACGATATAATTCTTTTGCGAGAATTCATCAGGGAAAATCCCTACCACAACCCAGCGGCCTGGGAAAATATATGGAAAAACCTTCAAATATTAAAACAAAACAAAAACAAAATTATGATTGTTTTCCACAAAACACAACTACACTTTTTTGCACTCGACGCGCGGTTCGCTAACAATGAGTCATTGTTTATCGTCTCCTGATGATGCTAACGTTGTTAGCGAAATGCGCGTCGAGTGCAAAAGTGTAGTTTTGGTTTGTGGAAAACAATCATATTTTTGTTTTAGTGCAACCAAAGGTTCCAAATTCCCAACATACTTCAAATATTAAGCGGAAGGCAGTTTACCCAGAGAAGTATTAAGTTAAGCATTTAATGCTGGTTGTCGAGACAGCGGCGGCACAATTTTAAGGTTAGAAATTTTAGGTTAGGAATAAAGAAAAGTAATGCGACTTCCAATAACACTTTTTTTTAAGTACGGTTAAGGTTCAACCTAAATAAAATACGGTTTTCCCTTATTATGGTAAAACCTTATAGAGTAACGCCCAATAAGTTCCTATTGTTGTTATTTTTTTAATTTAAGCTCTTTGATTAACCCCCGCCTAAATTGACACTATATAGGGTTATCTGACAGCCAATCAGAGAAAATAACGGAACAATCGCCCTGTGAGTGATGATGGGCACCAAACATCGATGTTTTTTGTTCAACATCGATGTTTTTAACATCGATGTCTATAAAATGTCATCAATGTTAAAAAATCGATACTTTTTTTTAAACATTGGAACATCGAACATCGATCCAAAAAAATTATGGGAAATAATAGACAATTAAAGTTAATTTTCAGTTTTATCAGCATTCGTATCCTTATCTTTAGCGAGTCGACCAATCAAGCAGGTGCACTTTTAAAATCATGGCGAATGAGTGACAGCTCCAGCTGATCAAATGCACGAAAACCTCGTTAGGTACGATAAGGGAGTCATAAAGTTATCCATGCTTACGAAACGATGTTTTCACGCATTTGATCAGCTGGAGCTGTCACGCATTGGCCATTAGTTTAAAAGTAAGCCTGCTCGATAGGTCGACTCGATAGATATAAGGATACGAATGCTGATAAAACCGAAAATTAACTTTAAGTGTCTAATATGTGTGAGAAGTTTGCACTTGTACTATACATACCCCCTGCTGCTCAAAAAATAGGAATGCCTATTTTTGAGATTTCGGTCGGCTTTTCCGCCAATAGGTGTCGCTACCTTATCTATATAAAATATAGTTTCTTTTGAATGTACTACTCATATTTTTTGTGGATTATTATTCTCTTATTTGCATGGTTATTATAAGTATTGTGTAAAACCAACAATAAGTCTTCAATAAATAAATAAAACAGTTTATTTGAATAACGGAATACTCTCTTAAAAAAGCAAAAAAAAAACATCGATGTTCAGAAACATCGAAGTTTTTATTCCGATGTTTTTTCATCATCGATGTTGAGTTTCGATGTGCCCATCACTACTGTGGAGTTTGAACTTGAATTTGTTTATGGGAAACTAATTTTTTTTTAATTTTATTACCTAGGCTTACACTATCGATGCCGTTATAACTGGCAAAAACAGACATACATTTTATGGCAGGTATACTAGTAAATTGCCATTGTTCTTGTTTGCTTAATAAACTTGTTTCATTTCATTATTTGAAAGTTTATTGAGCAATAAGAAGTTCTGAGTAATAAAATTTAATAAAAAAAATTGTATACATGCCTGACACAAAATTGTTTTCGTCGTATGACCTTCTCAATATTAAATATTACATTTTTTCGCAATTTTTTAGTCATTTTTATTAATATTTCTCGAGTGCTGATAATATAACTTGGAAGTTTCCTAATTTGATTATGTACCTCTCATTAATAATAATAATAATAATAAGAATTATCACTATCTATGTATGTACAAAGTACGCAAGGACCAGCAGGGCCAGCCTTGGGTGCCGGCAATCTATGTACGGAAGTAAAAGAGAATAAACAAATATAGAAAAAAATACCTCGAGCACACGGAGATAATTTTTATTAGCTGTCTTTTTAATTTTGTGTACAAGAAACATCCACTAAAAAATGGTACACATTTTTGTAAAAGAGTAATAGCGAACGGCCGTGCTCTTTTTTTTAGAGTAAGAGCGGCTATGTAATAGGGCGTTAATAGACCACTAATTTATCGTCACCTTATTTGTTTACCGTATTACCGTAATTGAGATGCTAAATAGTAGTTTTTACAATCAGTCACTAAAATAGTGCTTTTTTTTACAAGCGTTGGTTTAAATAACGAGCGCAGCGATTTTTTTTCGTAAATACTTGATTAAAACCGAAAATGATGAAGCGGAAATGGCTTAATTTTTAGGCAAGAATAATTAGATTTTTTCAATATTACTATTTTTCAGAAATCTTTTTTTGCACTCGTGAACAAAGAAAAAAGTTTTTTTTTTGCATCGGTAACTAAAAAAGCCATGCTTTAGTTATCTGCAGGCAGTTGCTAAAATCATGTTTTAGATGAAGGTATAAAAAAAAGTTTTTAAGCCACAAACACAAATTGTTAGAAATTAAAAGAAACAACAATTCCTCTCACGACTTGCGATCGTACGTCAAACGCGTTTATGGATAAGTTTATGGATAAGTATTTGACAAAGTAGAAGGTCTCACTATTATTAAAGTTGTGATATTCTGTTTTATTGTATCTATTATATTTTCTTTGTTTTATTTTTAATTCGTCTGACGAATATTGATATTTCAAATATGTAACTTTATTTAATTAGTGGATGAATCCACATAGATTTTTGTAAATCTCTGAATTTTTTAAAATAAACTATTTTCTATTCTATTTACGCTCTAAAATTTATTACATAACCCCAGATTTTGTTTTTTTTTTAACTTTTCTGGATATCTTTTCGTGGGGGGTTCATGCAAAAGGTGTTTAGTGGTGTAATTCAATATAATTTACTTTACCACTTTGTCTGTATATTCGGGCACCACTTTTTGTACAAAACGCACAACCGCATGATTTTTGGAAAAAAATATGATTTTTTTTTTGGTGTCAAAATCTCTCTAATATTTTGACAATAGATAAATCACCAGTTGAAAAATAGTTACATATTCGAAAGTGACCTGTTGTATGGCTATTTCTGTCATTCTCAATCAAGCAATCTGAGACGCAAACAGTTGCTTGTCATTAGCAACCATATCAACGAAGTCATCATTACAAATAGTGTTGCGTTTTAGTCGCTGTTTTTACCGTTTTTTTTTGTAAAATATTATGGAATTTGAAGAAAAAGTAATCCCTAGAGATATACTGGAAGCCGCTGAAGAGGCGAAGACGAATCTTTTGCCGGCCAAATCAAGACAACTATACGAAAAAACCTGATTGTGTTTTGTGGTGTACTGGTAAAAACATTCCGGAAAGCAACCTAATCGTAAAAGCTGGGTTCATACAGAAATAAAAATAACATAACATAAGATAAGAGAAAATAAAAAAATAAAATAAAAAATAAGAGTTCACCTTATGGGACTGCTTGATGGCGTTCATACAGACAGAAAAATACGATAAGATAACAGAAATATGGTAAACTTTTATCTTCCTATTTTATTTTATCTAAAATCGCGTTCCGCGCATGACCGTGACGTCATCGCGACGAACGAATGACAGGAGACAATAAAGTGATAGTAAAATTCAAAATCGCATGCGCAAAAATTCGCGTTTTGATGGGCTGGAACTGATCTCTTATTTTATGTTATTTTTCTGTGTGAACGCCCAATTTTTTTTATTTTATGTTATCTTATGTTATTTTTAACTTATCTTATCTTATGTTATTTTATTTCTGTATGAACCCAGCTTTACTTGCATACTTCAACGAAAAAGTGAAACATCACAAGCCGTCTTCCCTATGGAGTTATTATAGTTAGTTATTATTATTATTATAGTTATTTTTTTTACTATAGGTAATTTTATTGTTGCGTTCGTTTAATAAAAATTATTAAAACAAAAATTTGCATTTTTTCGTCTACAGATTCAAGAAAAGAGTATTACAACAAACTATAGAATGACTGCTGTTCATAAATAATTAAAAAAGCCACTAAATTTAACACATTCGGGCCATAAAATAAGTTTTAACGCACGAGGGCGTTAAAGTACTGTTTTAACGCCCATGGGCATTAAAGTACTGTTTTAACGCCCATGGGCATTAAAGTGCTTTATTACGCTCTAAAATGTGGGCTTTAACGTCCGGTTGTGCATAAACGTTTATAAATTCCTTGATCCGTCAAGACTGCCGGGGCAAGAGTCCGCCAAAAGTTTGGAGCACAAATCGAACACGCAGATCTTGGCGGGAGCGTGATCCGTTCTTTTTCGGATTGATCTCGGACCGCTCGGGAACGGTTTTTGAGCGTAGATCGAAAACGCTATAAGTCGATAAAACAAAAGAACTTTGTGTCAATTTAAGATTTAGTGGGAACCTTAGTTTTACAATTTTTGATAGATAGTGCTTTATTTATTTAATTAATTATTTAAAGTCGTAGTTACAATCTGGGGAATTGTTTTTAGCAACACTGTACGGGAAATCAATTTAACTATGTCGACCTATTTTTTTGCAAAATTTTACGTCATTGAATTTGTTTTCCATGGCAACGCGGAGACTTTATTTATGTTTATCCACAGTGGGACACCAGAGATTTTTTAGCACCGGGTCAAAAATTTGGGGTTAGGTTACGTATTTTGACTTTTCGCGTTCCAAGTAAAATACTACAATAAAAGAAAACCATTTACTGCAGAATTACCTGCTAAAAACGCCACCCAACTACGTATTAAAGTAATTGAGTGTAATGTTTAAGGTTGCATTTACAGGTGCATTTATAATTGAATTGGAAACACTCCCGCTAGCTGATACCGATAACAGGTTAACTTAAAAGCATGCAAATTTAAAATTCGGCTACTGGCGCTAGACGAAATAATCGTATTCTATTTTAAATAGGAGTAGTTAGTACTCAAGTATCCGTGTATTTGTGAAACTGAGGTTCTAAAATCTATCCTTTGCACTCCAAGATTTCAGTAGTACAATTGCACATAACCATGCCACAATAATTTAAATTTAAAAAAAAATGGTTGAATCAAAATAAAAACAAAATTATGTGGGGTTATGGGCACCGAATGTTTCTATGCGAATTCCTAGTAATCTTAGCGAGCCAGTAAAGTTCTCTTGGTTCTTTTGCTAGATTCGGGGTAATGCCCGCGCAGCGCTAGGCCTTTTTCGGCGGCACACGCGGAGTGATTTCATATTTGTTTTAGAACAATGTAACCTAAAAATACTAGTCTGTCCCACTGCAGCCCGATTTAAAGTTTTTTGAAAAAAACACCTACAGTTGAATTGCGTGTGTCTCCCAAATTCAATGAAGTGTGATTGATTGATCGGTTTTCTTTTCCGGAGTGCACAGGCTTTTAGAAAAAAGGAGAGTTTTTATTTTCGCTAAAGCAGGGAAATATAAAAAGGAAAAATGTAATCCAGAGGAAATTGTGAGTATTTCTCTATTTTTTTTTGTTAATCGGGTTTGTTCTAAACCGCAATTATTTTGTGGCTTTTGGAATAGATGACAGCACCAGAGCTTTTATTTTGAAGAAAAAAAAATTGGGAATTTTGAAAAATTCTTCAGATGATTTTGTTAAGCATATAAAAATGATCACCCCTGCAAAATTTCAGCTAATTCTGATGTTTAGTTTTCCCTGCGCACTCTGGCAAAAGATTAAAAAATTAAAGAACAAGGCGTTGCTAGTTGTACTTGTTTTTACTTAAAATTTGGGGAGAAACTATAGCCTTAACACCATTCTAACATGAAAAAAACTTCCCTAGTCCGAATTTTTCAGGATTTTTCTGACCGGAGAACAGAAAGCAAAAGGAAACGATATAAGAAGCTAAATCAAACAACTATGGCCTTTCTCCACTGAATTTAGTTTCTTATTTGTTAAAAACCCGACATGTTTCGGCAGTTTAGACTACCATCATCAGGGGGTTCCTTGTTTGAGCTACAGCATAGCAGTTTTGGTCGAATGAGAATCAATGAAAATTAAAATGGGCCGAATTGACGGACCATTAGTACCTTCAGCAATGGAGAAAGAAAAAAGGAAGGGGAAAGCCACTTTTTTAAAAACTACCCAACTATAATCACATGACATAGTCAGAAGGGATCAAGTTTTTAATTTCAAAAATATCAAGTTTGAAAGGGTTACCTGTCGTGAGCGACCTATCACGCAAATATTATGAAAATATGCATTCGATTTTTTTTTATGAATAAAATATGAAAAATTTGTCTTTTTTATGAAAAAAATATGTAACTTCCACCAAGCGCGAATTATTTGAAATCTTAAAAATCGCTTTACTGTCTCAAGAAAAATATCTCATTGACAAAGCCCACTTAAGTTTAAACTATAGAGACAAGACTCAACAACAAATAACAGAAAAAAAAGGCAAAAAAAGTTACTGTCACAGTGTAAAATATAAAACTTTTGAAAAGGTTAATAAAAAAGATACAGTCATCCGGTACCTAGTAAAAGTTTAAGCTAAAAAATACCAACTAAAAAAACTTAATTGAATAATCAAGAATCAAAAACTGTCTGGAAATCTGAATAAACCTGTAAAAGTCTGGCTACACCTTGAAAAAGCCTGGATAAACCTTGGCAAGCTCTGGATACACCCTGAAAAAGCCTGGATAGACCCTGGAAGTATAGATATACCCCGGAAAAGTCTGGATATAATCAGGAGGTCTAAATACATCTTGGAAAAGTCTGGATGCACTCTGAAAAATCCTGGATACACCCCGGAAAAGTCTGAATACAACCAGGAAAGTCTGAATACACCCTGGAAATGTCTGGATACACCCTGGAAAGGTCCGAATATACGCTGGAAAATACTGGATACATCCCTGGAAAAGTCTGCATACACACTAGAAAAGTATGGATACAACCCGCAAGTCTAGATACAGATTTATTTGAGTAGTTAATTACAACAAATTTTTTTATTTAATTTTATACATATGCCGAAAAGTTTTGGGTTTTAATGGGTTATAATCAGATATCTAAAATGAAATAATAAATACATAATTCATTTAAGGACCTATGTGTATGCAGGTAGTGGGTTTTTTATTTATTTTCTTAACCCACCCAAAACTGTCAATGGGCGTTTTCGGGTATATGGAGTACAAACCTCGAACCCGTCAATTTGTTATTCAAAGACACACACTATATTGGAATTTTCGTAGGACACTCCCCTTTCGAGGGGTGAGTTTCACCTCCAGAATTTTAATCGGGAAAGTGGGTCAAGTGATACCTTATTTTGAAGGTCTTTTAAATGCCTTTACAAATGTGTCAAAAGGTTAAAAGTCGAGCGATTAATTTTCGAGATATTCAATTTCAAAGTTGCATAGATAAATGGAAAAATCGTGTTTTTTTTTGCGAAATTAAAATTTTATTTTTGGGAAATTCTGAAACATGTCGATTTATTTTCATTAAAAGCAAATTTCATCATTTGAGATTACTTTATTTTATTTTATTAGTTTATTGCACCAAATGAATCATAAAAAACTAAAAAACAAAATAAATATAAGGTACTTAAGTTTCATTAAGAAAGTATTAGGTATCTTTAATAAAAAACATCTACGAAGCTAATGTAAAACATTCAAGGAGTAGAAATACAAAAAATAGTCAAGGCCACGGGGTTAGTTTTTTGTTTGTTTAAAAGGTTGCTAGGAAATGGATTCATCGTGAACAGCTGATCCAAAAGTTTTTAATTTGAAGGAATAAAATCAGGGTTCCCGATTTTTTCCCGATTTTTTTTAAAAAAATCCCCATGTCATAGCACTGCAGGCCATTTTTGGCGGTTTAAACAGAAAATGGTGGGTTGGAAGTATAATTAAAATTAAAATAAAATTGCATCAATCAATGATGTTATAGAACATTTTTCAAAAATTTAGATCTCTTGCGAGTTTTTCGTTATTATTTTTAAAAAAATATTTTTTACAGGTTTTGAATGATGTTAATAAAAACTGTTAACTAAAATTGTAATAATTAATGACATTATAGCGAGCGCCAAAAGCAAATAATTTTGTTGAAACTTTGAGCTGCAAGGGGAGGTGGTGGCGATTGTCACTGAAAAAAATATCTGACATTGTGATCGAATCGTAATATTGTATATTTAAAATTCAAAAAACCCGTAAAATTTTAAATATTCAGGAGAAAATTTCATTGAAAATTTTGATGTTTTTTTTGTATTGGGATGGGGATCCATAATCCTACTATGAATGCCCAATGTAGCAAAGTATATTTGCAGAGTTAAAAACAAACACAAAATATCCATCCTATACGGCATTCGAACCCGTGGCTTATATGCAAATTGTATATAGTTACAAGGGAATCTCAACCAGGTCAAAAATATCTACAAAATTCAAGGATTCTTGGCAAATTTCCCGACTTTTTCTCGGATATTTCCGGACCCCACCGAATTCCCGACTTTTTCCCGGATATGCAACCCTGAGAATATATATGGTGGGTGGCAAGCGCATTGGCTGTAAACTACAATAAAATAACACGGTTTACAAGCCGTATAAACTAGATAGGTTTATTTTTAAATTTTAAAAGAAAAATTAACTTTAGTGTGTGAAATATGTAAAAAAAGAACTGTCTGACTGTGGATTTATCGACATGTAAATAAATAAAAACATTTTGTCAAATATGTAAGTATTGTTCATAATTGAAATAGTCAATTTTTTTTGTTATAACGCACGCTCGGTCACTGTCTTATTAACAGGAAAGACAGTGACAGTTATAACAAAAATTACGACTATTGCAATGACTATTTCAATTATGATTACTAACCGTACTTTTTTGCGCAATTTCCATTGGCGAGATACAAATTACAAACTACAAAATACCAAAGTTTCACTAATACTTCTTGTATTTCGTATTTAATTTTAACTTACAACAGTGATTTAACTGTTTTGAAATTCTGTGGCCAGTATCTAGGAGCTTGTAATTTGAATTAACCAGTGGCAAAAAAACGGACCAAAATGACCCTCATTAAAACTCACGTGGTCGGCTCATCCAAGAACAGTACTGGCGGGTTGCTCAACAGCTCCAAAGCGACCGCAAGCCGTTTCCTCTGACCTCCTGACAGTCGGGATGTGAGCGTGTGTAGACACTGGTCAAGGCCAAGCAGCTCGAGCAGTTCGGTGACCTATAACAGAACTTTTGGTTACTGATGCAAAAAACTATTCATTTTTCACAGAGATTTCTGTCCGTTTTTTACCCAAAATTAAAGAGAAATAGCGGAAAATAGTAATATTGAAAAAATCTCATTTTTCTCGTTTTTGATGTCCCGAAAGTTATCACCAATTTTCTATTATGTCTTGGACACTAAATAAAAAAAATATTTATTTTTAGAAGAAGTGGTTGTTCTGAAATATCTTATGTGAGATAAAAATGGAAACAATAAATTAATTATTTAATATTTATTCCGTGACTTATGGAATTGCCCTAAAGTGGTACATAACTCACTAGAAAGGATACTAAATACGAAAAAAGTTAAGTTGAGAAGGTGTTAGTTGGATAGAGTAGTGTACTGTATAGTTGTACTAGCTGTCAAACGATAAATTATAACTGTGTATTCCTCAGATCATAAAATATACATTAAATTTCAACTTTTATTTTTAACACCCATTAACATACTTTGAAGATGTGTTTAGAAATAATGACTATTACTTTTTACAGACGACCATGATTTTTTTTGTAAATTTATGTTCTAATAATAATTAGTTAATTATAAATGACATTAAAAAAGATTTGGGCTCAACGCTAATTGAGCACAAAATTACTGGCTTTCAAAGTAACAATGATTATTTTCCTAACATCGCAATATATAATTTTTATGTCAGTGCTTATCAGACCCAAAAGTGGGTAATTTTTACATTTCTTTCAAATTTATTTAAAATTATACATTCAAACAAAATAGATAAATGCTTATTTTTTACTAATTTGGACATATCATGCAAACATAATATTTTTTTAAATAAGGATCATTTTTTAATGTTACAGTAAAGTATAATAAAAATTGATGAAGCCAAAACACTCTTAAAGCTAGGAAGAAAAAAAATGGGGTTATATTTACCCCCTATGGAGTTACTAAAATAGCACTTAGGTTTAATAAAAAAATTATTTTATATAATATCAAATAAAACAAAATTCAAGAAATTTGCTCAGATAAAGTTGATAATTATGTTTTAAAAAATAGCTCTCTCCATATGATATTACCAAGTATATTACCGTTTTTACGTATTTTTTATATTAATTTAAAAAGAGCACCAAGACTGCATTTAGTAGCATTTGGGCGTTTTATGAAAGAAGCAAGCATGTTTATATATAAGGACCCTCCGATTATTTTATGCAGGGACTCAACCCCCCACCCCGTGCATTGGGGGTAGAATCACCCCTATAGATAAAATTTTTCAGCTTTTTGGTAATATCTCAAAAACTATAACATTTATAAAAAAAATTGTGGTAAACATTGTTTGTAGGCAATAAAATTATCTTAGGTAGGTCTTCTCCTTTAACGTCAAATATCTTTACCAATTTAATGTACCTTGGTATTTTTAAGCAACCCTTGTGGCCTTTGAACCGCTGAATTTGGGACCTACCAAATAAAGCACAAATAACTAGGTAAGTCGGATGTGAGATATTAAAAAAAAATAATCAAAGCTAAAGGTAAAGTAAAACTCAAAAAATATTTTAAAAAAAATTCCCCCCCCACCACTCCTACAGTCGTGAGGCGCGGATTACCGCTTAAGGATGCAATTTTTTAGTTTTTTGCCGATACTTCAAAAACTTTTTTCAAAAAGTGGTCAAATTTTTTTTTAAACCTATAAAATTATCTTTCATTGGATATATAACAGTAGTAGTAGCAAGGAGCGGCCCGCAGGCCTGGCAATTAGGCCTCTTCATGGGCCCTTTCTGCCATACCCGGTCTCGCACCCTTATCCTCCCACTCCCTCTACATATCCTGCCTCTCTCTCTCCGGGCCTTCCTGCCTTCCTTGCGAAGGTCAGCACGTCATCCCATCTTAAAGAGTGTAGCTCCTCCTCTTCTATTGTGGGGGCACCCCATGTCTGCTGCCTCAATCTGGCGTACCCGTCACACTCTCCTATCAGGTGCACCGCTGATTCCTCTGCCCACCCACATGCTGGGCAGGCGGAGTCGTCCAACACTCTGATGCATGTCAAGTGCTTGCGCAGCCGATTATGTCCTGTCAGCATTCCTACTAACATCCAATGTCCTTGCGAGTTTTTCCCAGGAGCCATTTAGTTCTGGCTGCGTCTGGTCTACTCACGAACAGTTTGGACTGTCTGCACTCTTGCTCTTCCCTCCAGGACGACTTCAGTTGATCGCTCGCCCATTTATTGAGTTCGCTCTGCACCTGTTTTCTTGTGATTCCCAAGAGCGGTTCCGGTCCAATATATTGGGTTTCGACACCAGCTCTGGCAAGTTCGTCCACCTTCTCATTCCCTGGTGTTCCCTCGTGGCCTGGGACCCACATCAGTGTCACCCTCTTGTCTTCAGCCAATGTCTGGATATATAACAAGTATACCCCTAACTCCCCTCCTTACTTCTTGAATTTGCTGCAAATAAAAGACATTATTAAGTGAACCTGGTCTCTAAGTTATCGAAAACAATATGTAGTTTACAGGGGCGCCACATCAGAGCTTTTTTCACTTAGTCTACTTTTTGCAGATGATTTCAAGTCATACAGAAGGATAGTGTAAGGAGGATTGCGACCTGCTGCAAAAAGATTTAAATAAAATTGTCAAATGGTCAGAAACAAATAAGTTAAATTTTAATATCAATAAATGTTACGTTATGACTTTTACCAGAAAAACGAATTCAGTACAAAATGAATGGGTCCATATGGGATAGAAAATCAGAAATGAAGAATCTTGGAGTAATCTTTGATCCTGAGCTGAAGTTTGACAAGCACATTACATCCATTATATCAAAAGCCTACCGAATGCTGGGATCTGTGGTTCGAAACTCTTGTGTTTTTAAAATAGGGAAACTTTACTTCTCTTATACAATGCATATATTAGAAGCAATTTAGAATATTGTTCGATTATATGAGTCCTTTTTATAAAACATTCAAGAATAACATAGAAAAGATACAAAACAAGTTTTTGAGATACCTTTACCACAAAAAATTTGATGTTTACTACTTTGATATCCCGTATGTTTTAACTAATGAATTCAATTTTAAGACACTTGAGAAAAGAAGAAATATTGCTGAAGCAATATTTGGTTTGGTTTGAAATAGATTGTCCCCAACTTCTGTGTCAACACTAATCTTGGTGAAAATAGTTTGTTATATAGAATGTGTAGCATAATAAATAATGAGTTGCGAGGTATAGATATATTTCAATTAGGTTTTAATAGTTTTCGTACTGAAGTCTTTAATGAATTGTAGTGGGTTCTTATTTCCTTATTTGTTTATGGTTGATTTCACTTTTTTTTGGACTTTGTAGTTATTTGTTATTGGCTTTGTTTTAGGAGTGAGCATTTACTAATGTGTACAGGTCATAGGTATTTTTTGACTCTATGCCTTAGGCACATAATTTTGTTTAATAAAATAAAATATATAAAATAATCGGGGGGGGGTCCCAACATTTAATCACATAAAGTGTTATGTTTCTCTCATAAAACCCCTAAAAAAACGTCGCAGTATAATATCAAGCCTTTTGAAAGACAATGATGTATTTGAAATTAACTCTGTTTCGTTTTGTTTGCACCTGAAGACGATCAGAGATTGTACTGATCGATACGTCGTGTATAAATAAAATATAGACAATGGAAGTCCGAAACACGGAGTTAATTTTAACAAGCCTTTTATTCAAAACTGTTTCTTAGTCAACAAATTTTAAAATATAATAATGATAATTGCTACCAAAAATTCCAGAATGTACCAATTTAAAAAATATTACCTTCATTGGCCATCCATACTACTATGGAATCTATCTAAAAAAATCTAAAAAAGATCTAAATACAAAATGTATGATAGTGTCGACCTTCTATCTGTCTCTCTGTGACACGACAACTCAAAAGCCTCTAAACTTATTTTTAATTTGGCACAAACATTCTGCACCAGACGATGAGTTGATTAGTTATTGGGTTGGCGGTTGTAAAAAGGGTAGGTGCGTGAACTTTAAAAAAAATCCTGCCGAACCGTAGCACCTGGTGACACACGATTTTCGCATTTAGATGATTAATTACAATATTCAAGAAAATAAGAATATATTTATAAAAATCCTAACTCACGAACCGTGACAACTAGAGACACGGTTATCACATTTAGACGGAGAATTAAGGCAGATATACAATTAAGCAAGCCAGCACGCAAGCAAGCGGACAAATGTCAATGTGAAATTTCCCGGTTTTTCCAATTTTGATATACATAAAAAATATTTTATAATAAATACAAAATACTGACTTTTGGTTATCAGAACGTCTTTTAAATATTTGCATAATGTCAAACTCGTAAACAACATAGTTTATTCTTTGGCACACTATTCGCCTAGTATCTTGACAAGGAGAGTTCTATCGTGATGGTTGAACATGGCAGACGTGTGCTTTGCCCTTCTTCCCGCCAAATAGCGCAAGCGATAAGTTTGGAAGATTGAAAGCCCTTACAAATAATTTAAATTAATAAATTCTTGTCAAAATTAATAATTTACAACTTAATAAGTGTTTTACGCTAAGTTTCTAGTGCATTGAACGGTCTATTTACTGGATGATAACGGATTTAAAATCAAAATGATATCGGCCCATGTGGTACTAAAAAAAAAGGAGATCGTCAGTTACAGTTTTTTTGTGATAAAATGAAACACTTTACATCCTAAATATAGCGAATGCAGTGAAATAGTAAAGTTTAAAAAAAAAATAAAGACTAAAAGAAAAATTATTGATATAAAATAAATTAATTTGGTACCGGTCCATGTTGTAAAACGAGTTTTGACAATCGCCAATGTCAGTTTCTTTTATTCACGCCGGTAACCAGGCCGGAGGGAATCGGATATTTCCGTAAATGAAATTGGCATGGACAAAGTGTTAAACAATCGCCAGTGTCGGTTTCTTTTATTCACGCCGGTTAAAGGCCGGGGGCGACCGGATGTCGCCGTAAATTAAATTGGCCTGGATAGGAACCACGTGTGTGGTGAAAATTAAATACAGTATAATTGCTATACTTCGTGGAGGGATAGGTTTATCCTAGACGTGGATGATAAGTTCACACCTTCAAGTGGAGACAACCCATGGATGCTGGAGCTTAACAGCCCGAAGTCCATTGTAAATTAAGAAGAAGAAGAAGTATCTTGACAACAATTTATGTCCGTGTTTTTCTGAAAATCGACCACTGCGCGACGCGAAGGACAGCCGGTTTATGGGTTTCGCCCAGCGGCGACTTCGACGGACCGAGAAAGAGTAGCATCCGATGTTCGAGTGAGATATGCATATCAAGGGGAGGAGCTTGACCCTTCTTATCTTGTTCATGTTCGGTGCTGGGGGTGAGAACAGTCTAGGACGCTTATTCTTAAATCTCCGGGAGGAGAACGAGAGTGGGAAAAGGCAAACTGCGTATTCTTGAAAACGTGAAAGTAAATGGGAATACTCCCGGGAGTCCGCGTTCTCCACCTCTTAGCAGGAGAACGGCCATTCCCGCATAGTTTTTTACTTCAATTAAACTAAATTTTGTTCATTGTACATTTGTTTTTGCAAAAGAAGGATAAAAAGAAGTGGGTGACATAAAAAAGTAAAATAATTCATTTTTTAAAAATTCCCATTTACGCATTCCCGGGCTTTCAAGAATACCGACACGGGAGTAAATGTGACTTTGAAATCCCAGGAACGTTTCCGGGAGCGGTTCCCTTCCCAGACGTTCAAGAATACGGCTCTAGATCGAAAACGTTATGAGATTTTCGTTTCACTCACCTGCTGAGCTTTGTACTGCTGAGTGACCGAATAACCCAGTTTCAGGTTGGCGGCGAAGGTCATCGCTTCTTTCACTGTCAAAGCTAACCGCAGCTCTTCGTCCTGCGGTATGTAAGCGGATAACTTTCTAAATCGCGGGCTGCTGTCACGGACGATGTTGTTGAGCTTCACTTCGCCGGTGCTGCCGCGGGTGCTGTAATTAGATAGATTGATTAGGAAATTATTTATTCGCTGTGGAATGTCATGAAAGATATAAGGTGGATTCTAACAGCACCTAACATAATTTAACTAACTAACCTAACTTAAGGAAAATTTAGGATGTTCATACACTTCCTTAATTAGCTGCCAATTTTTGATGTTTTTTTTTTCAAGAATTTTGTTAGCTGGCCAATCAAATTCTTCCTTTTCTTGTATTTCTTTACAAGTTGTGAAAAATCGCCATCCATCTTTGTTTGGGCATACGCAATTTTGATTTGACTTAAGAAAAGATAAAAGTTGGTCATCTCTTAAGTTAAATTGCGCTAAATTACGTTAAATTACGCCTGTATGAACCTCTTACGCTAAATTAAATTACGCTAAGTGCTGTTAGAATCCACCTAGTCAGATGAATTAATTATAAACTAGTTTTGCTTGCAACAGAACGACAGGGGTGCATTCAGATTGAAGAGTCGGGGTGAAGTCCGGCGCAGAGCGTTACCCGATAGAGAGTACACTCCGAGTGTGCCCGACGATTGGTCCAATATGAACGAACAAGACGCATTAACATAACCTCACGCTTAAGATTTTAAATTTTGTTGTAATTATGGAAGAAGTAATAGTAAATGCGTTTATAAATGAAGAACTACTCGTTGAGGATGATTCACTTTCACCACTTTACCACTCTTGATTGTTCCATCTAGAACAAAATTGCCGTCCTCGTCCAAAACCAAATTATGGATATGTGTACTGATTATTTCCATTACCAAACACTAGACTTCAAATTTAAAAAAACACAAATACAAAAAATATTGTCTCTGAAATAAGGTTAGAAATGGTTGTGCATTTGATCTGCGCATGCGTGACAAATTTTATCAACCTATTTCGTGGGGTGCGAAAGTGCGCGTTTGGGTAGCGTCCGGTAAAAATCTACCGACAATCTGAACAGCCAGGTAAATTTTAACCAGAGCAATCTGAACGGCCACTGCGCGCCCGGGCGTCACCCGACATTCAATCTGAACGCACCCCAGAACACTAACCTAGAATCGACAAAGCGACCGGAAAAGCATTGGTCTTATGAGTCTTAAATACGTGACGTCATTTGACAAAAAGTATACCTAAAACACTGAGAGAACAGGCACGGAGAAAAATACATTTTTGTTTTGCGTAATGTTGGAAGTTCCTTTTTAATTTGTAGTGTTGAAAAGAAAACGCATTGATAGGTAGTGATCATAGAAGTATATGCTTTATTATTGCTGTATTTCATATTTTTTGTATATTAGTATATAATGGTGAATTGAAATTATGCTGATGTAAAAAGCCTAATTGTGTTTTTACATAATACCGTACAGGGTAATCTTAGGTGGAAATAACGAAAATTCAAACTTGGATGAGCATCCCACAAGCAACACACAAAAGACCAAAGCGAAAAGATAAATTATTAAAAGATGTTTCGCCTTGGGCAACCAGCGTAGGCTCGTCAGTGGTTCCACTGGTCACCTTCCCCCATACATCATTAAACACCATCATACATTTTGATTTCCAACTTTGAATCACTCACAAATAGGCATCGTTCCGCACTGGTACTTATCGAAGTTACCTGATACGGATTTGTCCTGGCGTGTTAATATTTCCAATAGGATTATGCTCCTAAGGCAGTTAAAAACAAAAAAAGAAGTTAAAAAACCTCCAAATCAGTTACATCAACCGAAAAGAATCTAAAAACAAAAGATCAAAAGATCTTGGGTGGACATAACGAAAATTCAAACCTGGATGAGCATCCCACAAGGTACACACGAAGGACCAAAGCGAAAAGAGAAATGATTAAAAGATGTTTCGCCTTGGGCTTAGGCTCGTCCGTGGTTTTTTTTTTAATTGCCATGATTTTCAGCAAAAGGTAATTTAATTCATCAGTATTATTTGCCAAGTCCATCCTACACATTTTTTGCACGTCTGTCAAATGTCAAATAACAATAAAAAAAAGTGTGATAATAACATATTTTCTATCAGTGTATCAGTGTCAAAAATACTAAACCAAGAAAAATTGGCAAAGTCTGCAATTTGTTTACTTTTGAAAATGCAATGAAATGTGTACAGAAATGATAAGATCGTGTTGTAAAGGAATACCCTGCAAAGCATCAAAAATTTTTCCACCAACTTCAATTCAATTTAATTCACTCTGTGAGTGCTGTAATTATTAGATTGATTAGAAAATTATTTATTCATTGTCGAATGTCATGAGGTTACAGAGTTAAAAATTAAATCTCGTCCATCCCAGCACATTCTACAATTTTTTAAAACGGATTTTAATATATTATAATCGATGTTTGTTCTTTAACGCTTTACCAAAGGAAATTAATTTTAAGCATAAAGTCAGACAATTGTTGATTGAAATAGGTCTGTATGAAGTAATAGAATTTTTAAAGAAATTTGTTTAAAGTATGTTTGTATTAAAATAGTTATGACTCAATTTCTATGTATTATACATGCATATAAAAACAAAGATTATTTCTATCTATCTATCTATCTATCTAATAAAAATGGCAGCCAGAGTTAAATAATAATAATGTCGTTTTACAAGGTATCCAAGAAAAATTGACATGGACGCAACAGGCAAATTTCATTAATTAAATTGTTTGAAAATTCCAGTCCAAGTAAGAACGGGTGTTCCCAAGGTATCATATATTGCCTACGCTGTTGTTTAAAATACAGGGTGTCCATTTTAAAACTTCCCACCCAAGATTCGCGTATCTAGTCTGAAAGGGAGACATTTTGTCTATCCTGAAATTTTTGTAACTCGCGCCCTTCGAGGGCTAAACTTTACCTCTATATTTTGAATAGGGAAAGTGGGTCGGGTGATACCTTCCCAGCCAACACCGTTACGTAAATAACTAACTTCCATGGTCCACAAAGTTCCCTACTTTTTACGTAAATAATATGTAATTAAAATAAGGTAAATAACACATGGCAACAAAAAATTTGAAAACCACGGATATCGATTAACTAGTAACTAGAAAGTAAATCTAAAGGTAAAATTGGGGTATTTCTTTTACAGAATATAAGTAACATCAAGATAAACTTGACGTCACGTAAATAACGTACTTTTTATGTCACTACTATCTAAATTTATAACAAGGTAAAAAGTAACTTCCGTGTTCCCTTCTTATTACGTAAATATAATGTAATTAAAAAAACATAAGTTATGTTATGTAAATATTACGTAAATTTTATGAAAACTTTTTTTAGGTAAATTTTTTCACTTTACATTTACGTAAATACTATGTTAAGATAACAGATGTGTTTGCTGGGTTGTATATATATAAATCCTTTATTTAGTCAAGACTAATTTACAATCATCAAAAAATTATCACTTAAGTATAAATTAACAAAGTTAGCTGATTTTATATGATGTACCTATATCTAATTATAACATCTGCTTAGTAAAACATATTTTGATTTAGTCATTTTACAATTTAAAAAAAATAAAAAAAAAGTAAAACAAATACAGGATATTTTTAAACTAAAATACTGGTAAAAATTTTTTGAAGGTCTTTCGAATGTCTTTACAATCGCGCAAAAAATTCGAAAATCTATTGATTGGTTTCTGAGATATTCACTTCACATTCACACACAATAGCTTTTTTATTACAAAATAATCCCGAGACACATCGATTTGTTTTTTTTTAAAGATGCATGAATTTACCTGTACAATTTGAGTTTATTTTGAAAATGAATATCTCAAAAACGAATCGATAGATTTTCAAAATTTTTACACGGTTGTTAAGACATTTAAGAGACATTCAAAACAAGGTATCACTCGACCTACTTTCCCTATTCAAAATTTAGGGGTAGAATTTACCCCTCGAAGGGGGTACGTGCTACAACAAATTTCAAGATAACCAAAAATCAACGTGTCCGCGGATTTCTTCAAAATCAGACAGAGGAAAAAGAGACAGTTTTAAAATGAACGCCCTGTGTATAAAATAATACAGAATGCACTTTACATATTAGAGAATGGCACCTCATCAAAAAATTGGGCTATAGTCAAATGCGTCGATTTGTGAAAAAATACCAGCTCAGTGAGGAATATGCAAGAAGTCCGTGCAAGAGTCATGCAGGCCAATCAGTTTTAGTCTCTTGTTAAGTGTTTGTAAAGACATGGACACTGACTGATCTTGGGTTAGGTTGATTTAACATCAACAAACTAGAGTTTTTTGGCCACATTTCACATAACTAACAGGATATAGTTCTTAAAGAAGAATAATGAAATATGCCCAGAAATATCATGTAGTAGTAAAAAAAATTCATATTCACTTTCTTTCCTTTTAGATATAAGCCAAAAGACGTCAATGGGCACAACATTAATTTGTTGAAGATATAACTGACCAGATTAGTTCAAACAGTGGCCTAAAAGAGCTGTAAAAAAACTATTGCTATATATACTTAATAATAGCGGCTCTTTATCCGAAGAGAAAGTAAGAAATCAGGAAGTAAATACTGAAATACACAATACAGAACTCTTGACACCAAACTTAAAGGACCGATAAATTTTCGTTCTTATGCAACAATACATCTGGTAAGTGTAAGAGGCGTAGTAGCTTCAAGAATTTTAAACCAAGAAAGACTGTTTTTGAAGCTCGGCATACACAATTTTGCAATGTAATTCAGCTCTAGAACCAGGCCCAACAGACTCACGTTAAGTTCAAAAAAATAATATACCTATAGTTATTAGCAATAAAATTCCTAAAGAATCCGCAATAAAGAATTTTAACTATGACTAGGCTAAGACAGTTTATAAAAATACAGATTAAGAAAAGCAAAAAAAAAATAAACTGATTAAAACTTCTCCAAGATTTATAAAAAAAAGCCTTTCTCTCAAGGGCAGATTCATTTTCTATGAAAAATAAACAGTCTCATTGTTATCTTTTATTTACAAAACGTATTTGTGTTAACATTGACCCAATATATTAAATGAGAAATGACCAAACAAACCGCAATAAATCAAGAAAATATGATTTTAATAAAATTGAAAAATCGCAGATGAACTCGTCGATAAACAAACAAAATAGATGCATATTTTGGTAGAACCTGCTGAAATGCTGAGCCAAATAATCTTAAGTATCTACAGTTATATAGGGTGGATTCTTTAAATGGAACGGTGATTCTAACAGCATTACCGAAGAGGTTTTAAAATAAGCTAAAAGCAAATCTTTAATGATTTTTTACGTACTTTGCGCCCATGATAAAAAAAAAATTGGGGCCCCCAACTGGAGTCTCAGGGCCTACCAAGTATTTTCTTAAATGAGAAGGTACCACTTGTGGCACCTTTTTGGAAAGCTTGTTAAAAAATAAATTTAACGCATCAGTTTTTTTCGACATCTGTCAACCAATGTGTCAAAAATTTAAAAATACTTATTTTTTTGTCAATTGTTTTAGCTTCAAAGTAAACACTCTATTTACTAAGCGGAATAAAGAAAATACCACGCAAGAACATTATTGGCGGCCCATTTGGGGGCCCTCACTGAAGGACCGGGGCCTACCAAAATTTTTTTCAAGAGAAGGTACCATTTGTGGAAAGTTTGTTGAAAAAGAAATTCGATTCAATAATTTTTTTTAAAAAACAACAAAGCGTTTTTGTTTCTCACTTCATTACGACCAGGCCTCCAATGTCTAATGGAGAATCCAGATACCTACAGACCTTTTTCATCCTTATTAGGAATCATCAGGGAGTCATAGCTTATTAAAAATCGCTGGAGGGCGAGGATTCGTTATGGCATCTCTACCTATTTATGGCCGTTTTTCATCATTTGTTTACATAAGCCTCATTTAAAGCCCTAATGGAATGTGCCCTGCAGTTACGTGATAATGGTGCTATATGTATTTTATTTGACCGATTTTAATGAAACTCGGCGCAAGTACTAAGATGCCGAAAATACATGCAATGAAAAAGATTAGCATATCTAAAAAACTACACCAATGACCAGCCTTATTTGACCAGGTCAGGCAGTTGGTGAAGTCAATATTTTAGACAACCCCAGTACTATTTTAACGAAAGATTTTTTTTTGTTGATAATTTGCTCTAATGGTGGTTTTGCTTTATTTCTGTTATTTTTGTGCAATACTGGTTTAAATATGACACATTTTGCCAGTGTTCATCAGCAGCTTACAATTAGCATCAAAAACAAAAAATTTAAAAAGGACCATTATGTACCGTAACCGAGACCATAACCCTATTTCTAAGCTTCATCTATCAAAAAAAAACAGAGATTTAAAAAAAAATAAGTAACCAGCAAAAATAAAGCTAGGAGATAGGTACTCTTTTGAGTAAATCACACTCGTTCTGAGAAAAGGAGAGGAAATTGAGAGGAGGAAATTAGACAGGTACAACCCGGCAATCATGTCACAAATCTTATCCATTCGCAGTCCCTTGCAGCCCCTGCAACTACCTAAACCTCACCAAACCCTGGCTTGCAGAGCTTAACGGTGGGATTTACTAAAAAGGTTTAGTCTATTTTAGAACGGTCTTAAGTTTAAGTGAAATTTTTGGTTTTAAGCATTTTAAACCAACCCTCCTTGAGTTTTGGACATAGTTTGATTTATAAGAAGAATTTTAATAAATTTATTTATTGAATAATCATCATAACACAATCTTTTGTTGGATTTAAGAGGAAATTTTCAATTTAGAAGAAAAGAAAATTAAAAAATTTAAACCCACGCGGAGTTTAAATAGTAAACACTCTGTAGAATAAATTAACATGTGTAACTATATATCACTCTAATTAAAACTTACCCTTGTTGATTAATTTTTCCAATTAATACTTGATCTCACACAACGATTTAGATGGGTAATAATAAAATAAGGACTAGATTAATTTTGTATTTATTTAAAAGATGTTTTTATTTAAGAAATGTATTAAAAGACTTATAAATGCAAGTTTTTTTACATATCTGTCACTGTCGAAATGTCAGTTTAAAAATATTAGCGCTGCGTTCAATTACAAACAGCGAGTTCGGATCTTTGACCTCTGCTTGCACCTTGACTTGCACCAACCTCTACTGATAAAAGCGACAGCTTTGAGTAAGGAAAGTTTTTTCGACTGAGCTTTTAGATAACCTCAATGTTTTAGTTTCAGTTTGTAAATAAATTAATATAGTTGTTTTGGGTTTTTTGTTTGGTATATTTTTCATGCATAATCAGTGACCTTCACTTATGTTGGTTTTGCCTCGTAATACCCTCATAAATATATTTTTTGTGCTGAAAACGGGTTTAAACTATGGCGTTTTTCTGGACAAAATAGGAGGTGTTTTATTGGGTAATGAACAACGTGGGATATTAAATAAGATAAATTAATCTTTGTATGGAGGCTATAAATTTAAACCACCCCCCTGAGGTGGTCTAAAAAATCACCAAGTTTATAACCTCAAACACAAATAATGAAGCTATTATGTGCCAAATTTTTGGCGTATTCACCATTTGCCATTTTGAAACCTGTCAAAAAAAAAAGTTTTAGGGCATTCTCTCCTAAAATATGGTGTATTTTGAGAAAAAAAAAAACAATTTTCAGTGGTATTTTGCAATAACAATACAAAATAATCAATAACTTTGTGTCTTTTCTGTAAGGGTAAGTGTTTTTTGAAAATTGGTTTTAAAATTTAGTACCCCCCACAGGTGTAAATATTTAGACCTGTTGGGGGTACTATTTTAGATCTTAGTAAATCTCACTGTAAGAGTCTCTGGAAGTCTTTAGAAATCTCTCGACAGTTCCCTGCAATTACTTTGTCAGTAATATTGGCAATCATCTCAGATTTTCTGAACTAGTGGTTACCCCCTCGGTACAACCCTACTCTGCTGTGACACCTAAGATGACAATTAAATAAATCAAATCCCTCATTGGCCGGCCACGTGCTCTTTTGCCCAAATAGTCGATACTTCAGTCACACCTTAGTTAGTGGAGTAAGGGATACTGATGCGAATGTCGGACCTGAACCTGCACGAGGAATGATAATACTACTACATACTACTTTTCGACCCAATTACCTAAATTATACTAAATAGTGTAAAATGCCTTGATTAAATATAAAATTATCTTGATCGTTTTACTTACATAAACCCGGCTAAAATGTTCAGTAATGTACTTTTTCCTGCTCCAGATGGCCCCATGATGACGGATAGTTCGCCAGATTTGAATTTGCCAGAGACGCCATGAAGTATGTTTTTGGTTTCTGAAATAAATAAAAGTGGTTTATAAGCAAAGAAGTCAGTCAGTCAGTCAGGGTGTCTCAAATTCGATGGTTTTGGGGATAATGATAATTTCAATCTACAGGAGGTCCCAAAATCAGTGAACAGTTTGCTCTTAGTGCCTTATAAGTCAATTTAGAGATATTAGGGGAGAGTCGAACGTTTGGGACAGCCTGTATATCTATTCATCCATTAACTCATCAAAACGAGATTTCTTAAAAAATTGTATGAAATAATTTGATAAAAATCCCAATTTCAAAAAAGGCTTGTTTGATTCAGTGGCGTAGCAAGGGGGGGGGGGGTTTGGGGGTTAAAACCCAGAAAGTCCAACCCAATCTATTTTTTTTAACCCTTTACTCCGGTTTATGACGTGTGTTTGGTGTGATGTCTTAAATTTTAAAAATTTTGTCTGCGGTGCTACCAGCATTCAAAAAGTGTAATAAACGGCCTTCTTAGTATAATTTTTCATCTGCGGCGCAACCCACCCCTTCTTGGCATCTAAACCAATCTACTTTTTCAAAAATATTTTACAAAAAACCTAAAATAACAAAATTTTAAAGATTTTTTTTTTCAAAGTTTTCGACTGTGGCGCTACATCAATATTAAATATTGTTACAATTTTGTTTAATTTTCAGCAATTTTTTGGTTAGTAACATTTAAAACGTGTAAAAAATAGCATTTAAGTGTACTTTTTTTAAAAAATTTGTCTGCGGCGCATTTAAGGGTGAATTTTCAAAAAACAAGTATTTTTTTTGTTTCGTATACCCTAACTCAACACCTATTAAACCGCCCTTCTGCCCTCTCTTCAGTTCAAGATCTCAAGCAATAGGCACTTATCTAATTTTTAAAAATTTGCCATAGGTAGGTACTTGATTTTTATTAAAGGATCAAACCCCCCCAGCGTCGATTTCTGGCTACGCCATTGTTTGATTCTGTAATTAGATCTAATAGACGAAATAGGCATCCGGTAATTACCCATTTTATTTTGATTTCTGATTTCTAATCGTGTAATTTTGCAAAACTGCATAATAAAATATGTGTAATACAATGAAATTTGCAAATCTCTTATTTCAATTTAAAGTTAACCAACAACGTAGATGAGCGAATATTGGATAAAGTGAATTTTATGCACTAATTGGTACATTTTTAAGTAATAAAAGGCGCCTCACACTAGAACAAAACTGATCTGACTGTAAATATATTTCTAAAATGTATCAATCGATCAGCTACTTTTTTTTCAAAAGCATTTTTTCAAATTACTTTTTTCAAAATAGTTTTTTATGAATGCCAATTTTTCTGATTGTATATTTATCTCTAAACTTGCAGCACTCGATCGGCTACTTTTTCTTCAAAAGCATTTTTGTGAATTACTTTTTTCCGAATGCCAATTTTTTCGATTTTTTTTTTCGAATGTCAATTTTTTCCAATTGCACAAATTGCAAGGCAATCCATCAGCTACTTTTTTTTCGAAAGCACTTTTTCAGTTAATTTTTTTTTAAATGCCAATTTTTTCAAATGATTTTTCAATACTTTTGAATGACATTTTTTTCGAAAACATTGTTTTTATTTACTTAGATGAACTAATACAAGACAACATGCCTTTTTATAGCCAGGTTAGCAAAAATTTTATGGCGATCGCAGTCAGAAGTCATAAAATGATGCTTTATTAAACCTTACCCACTAAAACCAAAAAAAAATCCATTCGAAAAAATTGGCACGTAAAAAAAAGTATTTGGAAAATAGTAGTTTACCTAACAAGTGCGAAAAGTGCTACTTTTCCGCACGCAATTGCAAATAAACGAACGACGCGCTATCGGAGTTCGACTAGCAGTCAAGTACGGAAAAGTAAGTTTACGCGCGTGTCAGGTACACTATGTTTTCTACAGGCGTGCAGGAAAAAACCTAAAAATTAATACAAAAGAAACATATTTATTTATAAATAATATATTAAGGCCATAAAAACGGCATAGACTTGACAACACTGCTTTGCTGTTTTTGGGCCAATCTTTACCGGACAGAATATCGGAAACGAGAAAACGGAATCTGTTGAAATTTGGCAGGAATGTTTATTTTTGAATTCCTCACAACTGAATCCAGACAGTTTTTTGCTGGACTCTCTCATTCCCGAAATAAAATAAACACGGCTAACAATAGTCAAAAATCTTACCTGGCTTTTTCTTTAGTCTCGTCGATAATAGAGAAATCTGTAACAATTTTTGGATTCTTTAATTTTTTGAAAAAAATACACCAAATTTTGAAAAATCCTTTGGATACGGTTGTAGATTTTTGTAAATCCTATTATCTGATAAAAAAATAAGTTATCGTTTTTTTCTTTATAAGCGTGATTCTGCCGGAATTCTGCAACGAAGAGGTCACTTAATTTGGGAGGCCCAAGGAAACTGAGTGAGTTCGATTGGAGTATTGGAATTCAGATTCCGAATAGCCACCGGCCACTTGTCTAAGGCTGGACTTCCATAAGCTTTTTTTCCGCGCAGATTTTGAAATTTGATCTTGTCTGTCAGTAAGTGAAACAGTGACAGAACTATTGGCACCTTCCCCATAACTTGAAATCCGCGCGGAAAATCTGCTAATGGAAAACTAGCCTCTGAACACTGCACGATCTCACTCGAAATTGTTGATCTTTCAAAAAAATAGCAAAGCAATGTTGTCAAATCTATGCCGTTTTTCTGGCCTTAACGGCGCAAGAACAATTCAGAGATAATATAAATTTGTCAATCGATTTCAATACGTCATCTACCACTCATTATCTATCTCTGGTTTCTTTACTGTATTCTCCTGTTCACAGATTGCGCCGCGAATCATTGGGGATTAGGGTCACTGGATCCTAAAACCTGCGGCTGGGACCGCAGGTCTCAGGATCCAGTGACCCTATGGGGGATTGTTTATTTATCACCTAGGTGATCGAATTGAGAGCAGTGACAACTAGTCAAATGGCCATACACACAGACCACTTAAGGGTTCTAAAAAGTAGCTTTTCACCAAAGGAAAAATTATTAAATAAAACACAAAAACCAGGCCGACGAACTCCAAAACAAAACGACAAAACTAAGGTTATGAAGAATGTCAGGCAGACACACTGACATTGGTTAGTTGCAAATACAGTGAGTCGACCAATTTCAATGTTTGCATGGCATAAATTTTTTTTCCTGGTAAGGGGTGTTACCTAGGTATATATGCTAGATCTCTCTTAGCCGAATACATTTAGGAAAGGAGAACACTAGAAACTATGCCTAGGGTAAGCTTACAAAAAAAACACGTGGGTGGTTAATTTTGATGGTGGCGGTATCTATAATATAACCATTTAAGTACTTTTTGATGCTAGGCATATAACTAATATTGATAGGTAACCAGTATAGTCCATGTTTTTACATTTCCGCATGTTTTAGCTTTAGAGGAAAATAATACTCAATTTGTTTTTTATTAGAGGAAGAGGATTACAAAGCTTATTAATACAATCTAGAGAGTTTTTGAAATTAGGTGTCCATTATTTGGAAAATTACAAATATTTCCAATTTAGTTTTACAGGTCTCTATAAAGGGTATTTCTGACTGTTTCTGACGTGATATGGGCGCGCCAATTTTGAAACACCACAAAAGCTAAAACAGTTTTTTTCAAAAAATAAACAAAATTTTAAAAAAGTACCAAGATTTGATGGAAAAACATAGTCCAATAAACAATTTAGGCAAAATTTCAGGCCATTTGGAAGTCCCGTTTCCGAGAAACATGCGGAAAAAGAATTGCCTAATAAACGGACCCAACAGCGTTGCCGGTTTAACGATGTAATTGGGCCGTTAAGAAATTAATTAATATTAACGACGTTGATGTTAAACGTGCGATTTCGATCATGGACTGTTCAGTCGTCTGGGTCGCTTATAAGATTAAGGACCTTTGCACCTCTTATGAAAAATCCCCGTTAGTTGACATTATCGCTTAATTGATGATTTGTTTATAGACGATTTTATACGGTATTTATTATTATTAAGATTTACAAAGAGAATTTGTCCAATATTTTTCATTCAAAATATCTTATTCTTGTGTTTTTTACCGTTAATTTTTATTATTAATAATCTTTGAAAGCTCGAAAACACAACAGAGAAAAAAGAGTTTATAATAAAAGAAATGATTAAACCAAAATTAACACCTATCTTTACAATTAAAAGAATACAGGACATATTTGCATTCACAAATCAATCTATAGATTTTGTTTTTCTACTTAACGTTTTACTGTCGGCAACCATATAAGGGATACGCTATTCACCCGCAGGTAACGTCAAACTTTATCGGTTAGTAAGGGAATTCGTTATTTCTTATCAAGTGCGCACGCTTCAAATAAGGGATAAAGTGAAATTGGGCCAAAATAAGAGGTGCAAAAGGTCCCTATTAATAATAATTACAGGATTCTTGACCATGACTATGGAGCCATAAAGCAACAACTTTGTTTACCTCCTTTGAGTGTACGTCGGGATATGTTTGCTTCTGTTTTTGTATTTAAAATTATAAATGGTTTGATTGATTGCCCCAATCTCTTGAATCACGTTGGTTTTAGTGTGCCCTACTATCATGGTCTACGTAGCCAGAGTACCTTGAATGTTACTTGGCACAGGAATGGTATGAATAATGGTATGAATAATCCTGCGCATATATATATCATTAATAAGTGACTTAAATATAGATATATTTAAGGTCTTTTTAAAAAGATTTAAAAGATCTCTTTTGTTGTAATAGCTCCGTAGGAGGTTAATTACGTAGTTATTTTCTTTTTTTTAAGAGTTATTATTTTTGTCTATCAAGTTACAATAGCACCTTAGATTAAAAAGAGACAAGATATCTGGTCCAACGAAAACTCCTTAGCGAATAATAACCTCTGTTTACTTACAAATAAAATCAAAACAAAACAAAGGTGAGAAACATCGATTATTTTTCTCTCCTTTTAAATGAACGAGAGAGAGAACGATAGGGACAGAGAATTCCGTGTCAACCACTTTAGGTCGGGGTTGGCTTGTGGGCGGCGAAAGTCGGCAGAACACAGACGGTCGGATAATATTCTTATTGACATAAGCTTTTTCGTGTTATTTATTTTAAAATTTCAGGATGTCTAAGCAGTTTGGAAGCCTTTTTAAAACCACACTTTGTCAAAAAAACATTTATAGTGTGTTTTTTACCAGTAGGAGAATATTTCAGTGCATTTAAAGTGATATTTTGGAACAAATCGTCCAATGTTTTGAAAACAAAGGGAGAGCAAGTGAAATCAGTCAGTGACGGTACATGCCGGTAGGTACACAGAAAAAAAAATATGAAATGTACTTAAATTAGTAGATCCTTAGATTAAAATATCAACCAACACGTTTTTTTTTTTAATTTTCAATGCATCAAATGAGATATTTTCGAAGTTTTTGTAAGGTTTTTATCGAGGTTTTTTCTATAAAGACGATAAAACAAAGCATACTTTTGATGAAGTGAGTAGTTAATGCGCAAATGATATATTTTCGAAGGTTTTTTTATAAAGACTATAAAATAAAGGTAGGTAAAGTTTGTAAGAATATTGAATTCCTACCTCTTATCAGAATATCAAGGTTGATTTATACTGCCGCCGTTGCCATCTGCGCTCGCCCTTCGAATTGATATTTGAATCTTTTTATCTGTCCTAGATTTCTTCATATACCCAAAGTATTATTGACTTTATTGTGTACTGAAGAAGTCAGTTTAAGTAAGTTTCTGCTAATGACCAGAAAAAATCATCTCCAACAGCGAACTTAGACGGCGACAGCATAAGTCTTTGTGATACAAAGATGAGTTTGTCTCTGGTATATTGTTCAATATATATCAAATCATATTAAGGGAGATAATAAGTACATGTAATTAGCTTAAGGTGTTCTTTATTTTGTTCATATTTTAAGTTTTAGTATGAAATTGTTGGGGAAATTACACTATGTCTAGCATAATAACAATCTGATTCAACTGAAATTTAGCACACATTTTATAGCCTTTGATAATATAGTATATTATTATAAGGTACTATAAAACAAAAATGCATTGAATATTTTTTAAAATTTTTCTTTATTTTCAGTAATTCAAAAACTTTTTGAAATAACTTTAATGATAGTAAAAATTCTCAATTAAAATTACAGTTGGTGCCTCGCTTTGCTCAGGTTACAGGTTATTATTCTTAAACTTGCGCATTAGCATAAGATGTACCAGTTTACTCCCTCTATATGTGTTGGGTTTGTTTTCTCAATAGCAGTAAACTTTAGTTAAAACTTGGCTCTTTAGAACAAATTAGATGTATTACTTACTTATATTATTGTAGGTTATTAAGTCATGGATCACGAGAGCAAAAATTAAAATGTTCTATCTTATTTATAAGTAGCTACTTAAATTTTCTATTTCAAATAAAATATTGCTTTTGTAGAATTAAATAAACATAAAATTATATAGTTGTACCTATATGTTTTCCATGTAAAAAATACCCCTATAACCACAGATTACCTAGGTCCTCTGTGCTATACAGGAGATTTTAAAATGACATTTGCTTGAGTGAGGAACATTTCACAAACACAATAACATCATTCTTAGCTAGTAGTAATAATAATTTTATTGTGTTGAAAATTGAAATTGCAATAAATCGTATGCAAATTTTGTAATAAATTTATTTTGTATAAAACCACTAAAAACATTTATTATTAGGAAACTTCCAAAGCTCAAATTGGCAGAATTATTTTTTGCATGTTATTTAAATTATTTTGCAGATTTCATATTATAGTCAAATTTTAATAATATAATTCATGTGTAAATTTATATTTAAGTAGGTAGGTACGCCACTGGTGTATTTACTGTAAACACCAGAAAGGTAAACATTGTTCCATATAATAATATAACCAAAGTCTCCGTACGTATCAGGTATCTTGTCTCTTTTTAATCTAACAATAACTATTAGTCAGGACGTCATTTATTTCTAGTTAACTTAAATTTTGTACCTAACTTTAATGTTTTTGTATATTAGCAGTTAATGGGGTATCCCGTAATTAAATAAATAACTTGTAGCATTCTGTAAGTTAATTATAGAGGCTAAAGTTGTTTTCAATGAAGTCGGGGACTTGAAGGGTTCGGTTTCGATTTTCCACTGTATTGTCGCAAGCACTAATTGTGAATATTTAAATGATAGTATACTCCCCAAAAACTAGGCACATGTACTTTTCGGTACTAATGCGTAAAAGTGACACTTTCCAAACTAAAATGCGTCCGGAAAAGTGAATTTTCCGCACGGTAGTAGAAAAAAGGTTTTTCGAAAAAAATTTCGCGATCCAATTTTTTCAACTTTTATTCAGATAATTTCTTTTACTTTCTTTTGCGGGCTCCACCGAGCATACACGAAGCGCGCGGACCACAACCGCGCTGGCCAAGACTGCGCAAAAGCCCAACACCGCGCCAGCTCACCACCGCGCAAATCAACAACCGCGCGAGTCCATGACCGCGCAAGCCCACAACCGCGCAAGACCTATACCGCGCATATTGGGTTGGGTTGGATTGCGTTGATTTGGGTTGGGTTGGTTCGTGATGGGTAACGGGTTACGTAGCGTCGGCAACACGATCCATGTAACGGGTTTATTTGCTGAAACATCTTTCCTTTGGAATTTACCTTGCATAAATCTCTGGTGTGTAATGTTCTAACTGTATTGTGACATTACTGAAGGCACTCTTAACATCTCTTACTTAATTTGTGTCATGATTGATTATAAAATATTTTTGCCACTATAAGTAATTCATCAAAAACTACCTTTATCACAGGTTCCCGAGGTCAGGAAAATTTGTCCTCTTAAAACTTTAACGTTTGAGTTTAGAAAAATAACTAAATAATAGAGAACCTCTAGCCTTAAGAAAATCTCTTTTTTTTGTCAAGGAAAAACTCAGGAAACACTTATCCTTTTCATTAACTTTTCCTATTTATTTGTAAACAAATAACCTCAAATGTCATAAGTGTCACTAAAATCTAGGGATTTTTGAAATATTTTTAGTTATAAAACCATGTGGAAATTTCTTTCTTTTTTGTGGCTGTCACAGAGGAAGAATTGTAGCTGTGAAATAGATGATCTCTAGATGCACATTTATGCAAAATTATCAGAGCTAGAGCTTGTTAGATGCTTGATAAGCTAGCTTTTGACTGTAAAGGTCGATTTGAACAATTTTGCTAATAAATATTTTGTGCCGTCACTGGATTAAATGCCAAACAAATTTCTACAAGGCCTCACACCATCAAAGGCCTGTTTTCACTGCTTTTATTCATTGCCTTTCACCCGTCATAAGCTGTAATTCAGGAAGTCAAGCAGCCCTAAGTTTACTGCCAGATCTACGGGTACCTTTGTAACTAGCCTTCTAGTATAAACTAACCAAGAAAATTCAGACATAACTTGATGTAACTCGCATACTGTTTTTTTCTATGTAAACCAACACCCTGCCTGTCATTAGATGAACTCCTAAAGTTAAGTTGAATTGCTGGGAAAGTCTAGAGACACTGTTAGTGGCGTTTGAAATATGCATAACTTAACCCCCAAATTTGTTCAGTTGTGGTATAACTTTCCAAGAGTGAAATCACTTTAAGATCAAGCACCTTACGGTATCGGTACTTTAACTAGCGGCTTTCGGTCGATATATATGCTCCTTTGAATAATAAAACCAGGGATCAAAAGGTTATAAACTTCACTTAGAAAACACTCTGTAACCCGAGGTTAACCAAGGTATTTTTCATGGGCACTTTTGGGTTGCCCAAAGGGAACTAAAATTTGTTATCATTTTCAACAAATGTACCTCACCGAAATTATGATTTTTGTCGGTAATTATGCAGTATATGGTTTTCTGCCATTTTTGATTTTTTTTGAAAAATTCTTTATGGGGGCACCTTCTAGGGTCCCTAGGACCCCAAATCCGCCTGCGCCCGATTTTTTTTTTTTTTTTTTTTAACGAGAAAAAAGGGTGCCCAGGGGGGGTTGTAAAGTGTTTTTTTAATTGTTTTGGGTTGGTTTGAATTAGGTTGGGTTGGACTGTGTTGGATTGGTTTGTTTTAGTGAAAAAAAATTAAAAAAAACCAAAAAAAAACAAAAAAAAAACCAACCGGCGCAGACGGATTTGGGGTCCTAGGGACCCTAGAAGGTGCCCCCATAAAGAATTTTTCAAAAAAAATCAAAAATGGCAGAAAACCGTATACTGCATAATTACCTTTTTGTCGAATAAAACGTGACTATTTATTAAAATAACTTGCATTTATTCATGCTTTGGATTTTTGACGTACGACGGCCTGCTTGAATGAGCCAAATTTTAGCGCTGACTCTGGCAAGTTACCGGCCCCTTTCGCTCGTCCCTTTGGGTAGTAGGTAAAAAAGAGAGGGATGTCGGTGAAGGGCAATCAGTGCTGAAGCGTTTTGGAACTCGTTCAACAGAGCATCTTTTATTATCTTGGGAAAAAAAGGATAATAACATCCAACCCAATCCACCCACCTCCACTAAACGTTATGCGCAGTTTTGGGTCTAGCGCGGTTCGTGTTTGCGCGGTTGTGGGCTCGCGCGGTTGTGGCTTTACGTGGTCATTAACACGCGCGGTTGTTGACTTGAGCGGTGGTTCGCGCGGTCCGTGTTTTCGCGGTGTAGTCCGCAAATCGTGTACAAATAACAAAACTTGCACGTAAATAACAAGATGTAAAATCAAGGAAATTTTTGGTTACCGATGCAAATGGATGCATAAATTTGCCACAAAAGGCATGGACATGGCCAAGGAAAAGAACACCAGGGGGGTTGTTTAATTTTCCTTAACTTTTCTTTTATTTGTTTAGGTGCCAAGAAATTGACAATATGGATATAAAACTGGACCACCTTAAAGACCTAAATAAAGAAAGTTACACCGAGGCTGATGAAATATTGGATCTAAAGAGGAAAACAATACTTTGGATGAAGTACTTGAAAAAGGGGATAATCCTTTGATCATTTAAGTAGATAGTAGTGTTTTTTTACATACCTAGTTGAGATTTCTAAATAATAAGTAAGTACACTACCCAAATAAATACATGCAGAGATACAATATTCATCCCAGGGCCGGCTCACAATGGGGGCTATCAGCCTCTTAGTGCTGAATATTGGAGCTATGTTAGTATTTAGGATTTGTGTGAGTACCTATACTGTAAGTACTAAAAAAGCTTTGTAATATTTTTTCAAATTAAAAAAAAAATATATTCTTTATTTTTGTTTAGACTAATTTTATAATTAAATAGATTCAGAAAGAAAAGGTTTTTCTTTCTGCTAGTTTATTATTATTATTAAAGAAGCTACAATCTAAGTACCTACTTTGTGTTTTGTACTATGTTTTGATCTGTTTTTGCAATGTGTATTTTGCATTAAAATTAGTCAAAAGAAAGGTTTTATTTTTCTTTAATGTTCCAAAAAGAATACAGATTTTTTAAAAGTTTGACACAAATACACAATGAAAAAAACCAAAAACAAATTATCAAGTTTGCAATACTAGTTTCTAGTTTCATTTAAAAATAAAGAAATAATTTTTTTTTTTAACTATTCAAGGATTCGTAAGTAAGGGTCCATTTACTCAAGTTTTAATGCCTAATGCTTACATTTTTATTTCTGTCTATTTCCCTTCAAAAAGTAGAGAGAGAAGAAAAAATTACGCGTTGAGGATTAGCCATTAAAACTTGAGTAAATAGGCCTTATGAAACAAATAAAATTTACATTAAAAAAATACCTATTTCCGTGCTCTTACCACATAACGACCAAAAAACATAAATTTGACGAAGAATTACGTAGGAGGCGCGACGTGTACCCTTTAACGTTTTGTGGTCGTTATTTTGACACCAAAATAATCACGAAAACTCACTAGTCATCCGAAAACGTTAACAAAACGTTGCAGTTTAACTCCAGGGTAAAATTAACGTTCAGGCGTCGGTAATTATTTCGTTAACGAAGATCGTCCCGAAAATAACCAATTTCTCCACCAAATACAACGTTAATATTGGTTAACTTTTTTAGTCATCACAACCAAGGTCATAAAATTGTTACTTGGGTAGGGAATTATTTAAAACGCAGTTAGGGCCCGGCACTAATAAGGCCAGGCACTATTTTGACGCTGTTGACAGATACGCATGCTCAAGAACGACCACATTGGTGCCGACACTAATAAGGTTAGGGCCTGCCCTTATTTGTGGAGGAATTATACTAGGCCGTATCTTAGCTGTGTCTGGCCGTATTTGACGTTTTTGACAACTATTCGCTATTTTTTTTACCACAACCCTACTTTAGAGAATTTTTTGTGTTGTGAAGGTCAAAAGAGCAAAAAAGTGGGCACAAAATATTTATTTTTTTTATGAAATCGAGTGACATGGCATAAGAAAATTAAAAAAGCAATGCTCAAAGACTTCGTTTTACCGTAGATATCTACGGTTTTACCGATGAAGACAATAACGGTGGGATTTACTAAGTCTATTTTAGAACGGTCCGGTTCTAAGTTTAAGTGAAAGTTTTGGTTTTAAGCATTTTAAGCCAACCCTCCTTGAGTTTCGGACATAGTTTGATTTATAAGAATAATTTTAATAAATTTGTTTATTAAATAATCATCTTAACACAATATTTTGTTGGATTTAAGAAGAAAGTTTTAATTTAGAAAAAAAGAAAATTAACAAATTTAAATCCAAACGGAGTTAAATAGTAAACACTCTGTAGAACAAATTAAAATTAGGGTTATATGTCACTCTAATTAAAACTTACCCTTTTTAATTAATTTTTTCAATTAATACTTGATGTCACACAACGATTTAGATGGGTAATAATAAAATAAGGAGTAGATTAATTTTGTATTTATTTAAAAGGTGTTTTTATTTATGAAATGTATTAAAAAACTTAAATGCAAGTTTTCTTTATATTTCTGTCACTGTCGAAATGTCAGTTTCAAGATATTAGCTGCGTTCAAATGACAAACAGCAAGTTCGGATCTCTTACTTCTGCTTGTACTTTGGCTTGCACCAATCTCTACTCTCTAGCTTTGAAATAAGTGGGCTTTGAGTAGGGAAAGTTTTCTTGAGTGACCTTTTAGATAACCTCAATGTTTTAATTTCAATCAAAATAATTTTTGCATATTGTGCAAATTTATTAAATTTATTTTGTGAACATGTTTTCTGCCTAATATGCCATCATCAGACTTCAACAGTTAATGCTCCAGTCATTGGACTTTTACAAACACTTTAAAATTGGAACGTATACATTTACGGTGGGATTTACTAAAAAGGTTTAGTCTATTTTAGAATGGTCCTAGGTTTAAGTGAAATTTTTGGTTTTAATCATTTTAAACCAATCCTCCTTGAGTTTTGTACATAGTTTGATTTAAAAAAGAATTTTAATAAATTTGTGTATTGAATAATCATCTTAACACAATCTTTTTTTGGATTTAAGAAGAAAGTTTCAATTTAGAAGAAAAGAAAATTAAAAAATTTATACACACGCGGGGTTTAAATAGTAAACATTCTGTAGAACAAATTAAAATTGGGGTTATGTCACTTTAATGAAAACTTACGCTTGACAATTAATTTTTCCAATTAATACTTGATTGATTGTCACACAACGATTTAGATTGGTAATAATAAAATAAGGAGTAGATTAATTTTGTATTTCTTTAAAAGGTGTTTTTATCTATGAAATGTATTAAAAACTTAAATGCAAGTTTTTTTACATTTCTGTCACTGTCGAAATGTCAGTTTAAAAATATTAGCGCTGCGTTCAATCACAAACAGCGAGTTCGGATCTTTTACCTCTTCTTGCACCTTGGCTTGTACCAACCTCTACTGATGAAATCTACAGCTTTAAAATGACTGGGCTTTGAGTAAGGAAAGTTTTTTTGACTGAGCTTTTAGATAAACTCAATGTTTTATTTTCAGTTTGTAAATAAATTAATATAGTTGTTTTGGGACTTTTTGCTTGGTATATTTTTCATGCATAAGAGTGACCTTCACCTATGTTTGCTTTGCCTCATAGTGCCCTCATAAGTATATTTTTTGTGCTGAAAATGGTTTCAAAATATGGCGTTTTTCTGGACAAAATTGGAGGTGTTTTATTGGTTAATGAACAACTTGGGATATTAAATAAGGTAAAATAATCCTTGTAAAAACGGTTACTTAGAGAAATTATAAACGAAATTATTACCAACTGCCACAAAACAATCCTTTCCGGGGGCTATAAATTTAAACCACCCCCCAGAGATGGTCTAAAAAATCACCAACTTTATAACCTCAAACACAGATAATGAAGCTATTATGTGCCAAATTTTTGGCGTATTCACCATGCCATTTTGAAACCTGTCAGAAAAAATTATTTTTAGGGCATTTTCCCGTAAAATATGGTATATTTTGATAAAAAAGCAGTTTTTCAGTGGTGTTTTGCAATAGCAATAGAAAATAATGAATAACTTTGTGTCTTTTCTGTATGGGTAGGTTTTTTGAAAACTGGTTTTAAAATTTAGTACCCCTCACACGTGTATATATTTAGACCTGTGGGGGTTCTATTTTAGATCTTAGTAAATCCCACTGTTAAATTTATAGATGTACTTGTCTTTTTATAAATTTTAAATGTATACGTACACAATACAATTTTAAAGTGTCTGTAAAAGTCCAATGACTGGAGCATTAACTAGTGAAGTCTGATGATGGCATACTAGGCCGAAAACATGGTCACAAAATAAATTTAATAAATTTGCACAAAATACAAAAATTCTTTTGATTTTAATATATGTGCACGCAACCAATCAACAAGTTTTATTATCAGTTTCTAGATAAATTAATATAGTTGTTTTGGGTTTTTTTGCTTGGTATATTTTTCGCGCATAATCAGTGACCTTCACTTATGTTTGTTTTGCCTCGTAGGGCCCTTATAAACATATTTTTTTTTCTGAAAACGGGTTTAAAATATGGCGTTTTTCTGGACAAAATTGGAGGTGTTTTATTGGTTAATGAACAACTTGGGATATTAAATAAGGTAAATTAATGCTTGTAAAAACGGTTATTTAGGCAAATTATAAACGAACCTATTACCAATTGCCACAAAACAATCCTTTCTGCTGGGGGCTATAAATTTAAACCACCCCCCAGAGGTGGTTTAAAAAATTATCAACTTTGTAACCTCAAATACAGATAATGAAGGTATTTTGTGCCAAATATTTGGCATCTTCACCATTTGCCATTTTGAAACCAAAAAATAGTTTTAGGGCATTTTCTCCTAAAATATGGAATATTTTTGAAAAAAAAAACAGTTTTTCATTGGTTTTTTGCAATAAAAATACAAAATAATCAATTTGTGTCTTTCCTTTATGGGTAAGTGTTTTTTGTAAATATTTAGACCTGGGGCGGGTACAATTTTAGATCTTAGTAAATCCCACTGTATATATTTTCTACGTGAAGTAACAAAATCCCTTCAGAACCCCAAATGCATGGGTTTTCGTTTTTAAAAATATTATTTAAAATCAAAAAGACCAGCTGCTTCCAACACATCTTCCATGCTTTCAATCACTCAAAATCACTTTTAAACATGAAAATGTGAAAAAAGCAACACAGTATTTCGAAAATAGGCAGCATATATTTAATAGTCGTGTCGTCACCGTTTCGCTAAAGGAGCGTTCAATAATTCTATAACTTGCAACTTTTTTACCAATAATTCCCTAATTGTATGGTGTTAGTCATAGATTAAGGAACTATAGATCCGTCACTTCACCCTTCCCGCCAATAATTATTTTTCGCGAAAAGTGTGGTTATGTTTCCGCGTGCAAAGGAACTGCCAACATAATAATATTTAGGTTGGCAATATTCTTTTTAGAAATCTGCAGCTCCTCCTCTTACTCCTTCTAGGGTTGTCCGTCAGAGGGCACATTATGACAAAAGTGACAGAATGTCGGTTATGACTCATAACTTATGAGTTCCATTTTGAAAACTGAGGTTTGCCAAGGTTTTTAAAAAGTGATATTGTGATTATTCCTGTTCAAAAAATTGTGATTTTATCCGTCGATTACAATGGCTGAGAAACAAAGAGTTAGAGTGTGTTGTATTCAAAGCTGCGGAGACCGTGCCATGATCCCAACAAAAAAACGGGGAGACATCGTTTCCCCAAAGGCAATCCTGTAATTTTTCAGAAGTATAGTGAAGCCGTTATACGCGAATAAACTAAGTGCTGATGAAATATATAACAGATTTTACGTGTGTGATAAATATTTTGCTCCAGAGGACATTTTGCAGACTGGACGCAGAGGTCTTAGAGAGTGATGTCCCACACTTGCATTTGGACTCCATTTAACTATTTATATATAGTGTTAAAACACCCTTTCCTTATTTCATCAAGTTTAGTATGGCTAATTTTTGTGGATATCAATAATAAGTTAGAAAATGCGACACTTGTGTATTCCAAACCAGGGGTATTAATATTATTTACACCAAGACTTTTTCTAATGTGTGGGTTTACCATAAATTGCCCCACATATACAGTAAAATTTTTTTGAGATTAAAATTATTTTTTTCTGTTTCACAAATTTAGTTTGGAATACAAAAGAGTGGCATTTATTGTTTTTTATGTACTAAAAACAAGATAGGTATAAACATTTTAAAGAAAATTATTTAATATTTAAAAAAGCACAGACGAGATCATATTGTAATATTTTCTTTATTGTGAAAAATATAAACTAACGTGTTTCGAAATATGCCATAATCTATAATAAAACATCCAGAGGTTTTGTACTACAAGTGCATTATGGGTAATTTGTATTTATTTCTTAAAAATATGCTTTTTTATTTTAACTTAACATAAGTAACAATTTTGTTTTGTGTCTAGTAAAAAAGCATATTTTTAAAAACTAAACACAAAGTGCTTGCAAAGAAAGAACCGTACACAAATTACATTGGAAATGGCTATTGGCTAAATGTCATAATTTTTTTATATGTTGTAGTACTCAATAAACAAAGCACAAAAATAAAAAAAAAAACCGAGATACGGAGCAGGATTACTTTCTGAGATATGGAGCTTTAAAGTTGACGTGTTTTAAGGCTATATCTTTGGACATGTTCTAATTTTTTTTTCACAACTTTGTTGATTACCACCAAAATAAAATAATTCGTTTCTGTATTTGTCCTGAATGAAACACCCTTTCCATCCAAGTAAAAATGTCGTTTGGTACCACCAACCAACCGGCGGTAATCAACAAAGTTGTGAAAAAAAACTTGTACCATGTCCAAAAATATAGCCTAAAAACATGTCAACTTTAAAGCTATATATCTCAGAAAGTAATCCAGCTCCCTATCTCGTTTTTTTTATTTTTGTGCTTTGTTGATCGAGTACTACAAAATATAAAAAAATTATGACATTTAGCCGACAGCCATTTTCAATGTAATTTGTGCAGGGTCCTTAAAAAAAAAGGGAAAATTTAAGCGGTCATATTACAAACAAACAAAAAATCGATAGTACGGTTATCGCGAATTTAACCGTGAGTCATCTAGTGGTCGTTTTACAAATTAAAAAAGAAAAATCAATATAAAAGTATGGTTATTGGTCGCGTGCATATCTGCGCAGACTCGCCAAACTCCAAATAGTTCCGAACCGTTTAACACGTAATTGTCGTATCTATTGTACCTCCTTAACCTATGGTGTTAGTACTACATGGCACTTAAGAAGAGGAAGTCATCCGTTAGCCGTCCCTGATTCTTTTAGTATGTTCCCGTAAGAACTATTATACAAAGATATAAAACTCCCATCTAAACTATGCTCTTAAAAAAAATACCAGTCGTTAATTTTTTTTTTCAAAAGTAGCATTGGAATTATTTTTAATTTTCAATCAATAATAATACATTAAAAACTCATCAAAACAGCAAAACAATGCGTAAAAAACCTTGTAAATCAAATAAATTTTATTTATATAGATAAAAATTATAAACAACCACAAAACCAGAATAGATTTTACAGTTGGCAAATCCTATAAACAATGGTTTCAGGGGAGTAATAACCTAGTAACAATGTTTACAAACAAGCTTTCTACACACCTATTGAAATAAGCCAACATTTTTTACCTTGGGGTCTATTTTCTTACTAAAATGATTTTACAAATTAGCGCTCTCTAAATAATTACTACGTTCTTACGTGGAACTGAATACGTGTTCAATACGATTCATTTTCAAACGGCGAATCGAACTTTTTTTTCGTTGGCCTTGCCCAAGTTCAATACCGCTTTTTTTGGGATCGTATCCTTATCAAACTGCATGAAGACGGGTATCATTTTCTACTCTCCTTGAATCCCCTTTTTTAAATCCTTTTCCTGGATTTAAAAGGATTAAAAGAGAAGTTATTAACAGGCATTTATTTTGTATACCATAAAGTGGATAAAAAAGGATAAAAATTTTATGGATAGAAAGGAATTGAAAATACATACTTTTGAAGGTATTCAAATGGATTAATTTTGCATACCAAAAGGTGGATTAAAGTGGATACAAAATTTTAATTATTTTCTACTCTCGTTGAATCCCCTTTTTTAAATCCTTTTCCTGGATTTAAAAGGATTAAAAGAGAAGTTATTAACAGGCATTTATTTTGTATACCATAAAGTGGATAAAAAAGGATAAAAATTTTATGGATAGAAAGGAATTGAAAATACATACTTTTGAAGGTATTCAAATGGATTAATTTTGCATACCAAAAGGTGTATTAAAGTGGATACAAAATTTTAATCATTTTCTACTCTCGTTGAATCCCCTTTTTTAAATCCTTTTCCTGGATTTAAAAGGATTAAAAGAGAAGTTATTAACAGGCATTTATTTTGTATACCATAAAGTGGATAAAAAAGGATAAAAATTTTATGGATAGAAAGGAATTGAAAATACATACTTTTGAAGGTATTCAAATGGATTAATTTTGCATACCAAAAGGTGGATTAAAGTGGATACAAAATTTTAATTATTTTCTACTCTCGTTGAATCCCCTTTTTTAAATCCTTTTCCTGGATTTAAAAGGATTAAAAGAGAAGTTATTAACAGGCATTTATTTTGTATACCATAAAGTGGATAAAAAAGGATAAAAATTTTATGGATAGAAAGGAATTGAAAATACATACTTTTGAAGGTATTCAAATGGATTAATTTTGCATACCAAAAGGTGTATTAAAGTGGATACAAAATTTTAATCATTTTTTACTCTCGTTGAATCCCCTTTTTTAAATCCTTTTCCTGGATTTAAAAGGATTAAAAGAGAAGTTATTAACAGGCATTTATTTTGTATACCATAAAGTGGATAAAAAAGGATAAAAATTTTATGGATAGAAAGGAATTGAAAATACATACTTTTGAAGGTATTCAAATGGATTAATTTTGCATACCAAAAGGTGTATTAAAGTGGATACAAAATTTTAATCATTTTCTACTCCCGTTGAATCCCCTTTTTGAAATCCTTTTCTTGGATTCAAATGGATTAAAAGAAAAAGTTAACAGGTATTTATTTTGTATACCATAAAGTGGATAAAAAGGGATAAAAAGTATATGGATAGAAAGGAATTGAAGATACATACTTTATATTAATTTTGCATACCAAAGGTTGTATTAAAACGGATAAAAAATTTGAATCATTTTTTATCCCCGTTGAATCCCTTGTTTTAAATCCTTTTCTTGGATTTAAACGGATTAAATATACAAGGTATTTGAAAGTATTCTTTTTGTAAACTATATATTGGATAGAAAGGTATAAAAAGTGTATGGATGGGAAAGAATTAAAAATATGAACCCATGAAGGTATAGAAATGGATCAATTTTGTATGCCAAAAGGTGTATTGAACCGGATAGAAAGTTTGTATCTTTTTCTACTCCTTTGAATACCTAACGTTTTCTATCCCACGAAGGTCGCAAACGGGATTTCAAAAAAGGCATTGAAAAGGGATTCATTTTTTTTTAAATTCTTTTCTATCCTTTTTTTTTAAAGGGAAGTAAGTTTATCGAAAACATATTCAGTTCCACGTGAAAACGTAGCAACTGTTAACTTTTAGGGTACAGGGTGCGCAAAAAATTACCTATTTATCGGAAACAACTTTACAACAGCGATAGATTCCGAAAGAATTCAAAAGGTACAAAGATCTTGTCTTCGATATATATATACGGACTCCGTAAATATGATCACGTGTCTCACAGGTTAAAATCAGCAAAATGGCTAAACATGAAGCAAAGAAGGGTGCTGCACTCGCTCTGTCTCTTTCAAAAAATTTTGATAAATAAAAGCCCACCATATCTTCACAATAAAATTCGGTTCAGAACAACAGCATACAATTTAAGTCAACGCCTAAAAAACATGACAACTGTACCGTCACATCGAACTGCCTTCTTCGAAAGAAGCTTTTCATATTCTTTTTGCAAACTCTATAACTCGGTGCCACGAAGAGCAAAGCCTTTAAAACCCAGAGCCTTCAAAGCATTTATGAGAAAAAGACTACTTGAATCCTAACTGCCTGTTATTGATAAATTTTCTTCTTATTTATTTTTAATTTTTTTAAAAACTATATTCTCACTTAATTAGCATAATTGACAATAATCTAACAAAAATAAAGATTCTTATGTTCCCACAAATAAGAACCTATTGATACAAATAAAAAATAAATAATCTAGTCCATTTTCGAAACCTCCCCACTCATTTTAAAATTTTTAAACTAATTTTATTTTATTTATTTTTTTTTTGTACCTATTATATATATTATTTATTTAAAAAAAATCTTGTTTAAATTTGTTAAGTTTTTAACAAATTAGTTCTAAACCAAAAAAAATGGTGCTAAACTTATATCAATTTTAATTGATTAAATTAATTTCACCCTTTTGCAACTCTTACCTGTATTGCAAATAAATGATATTTATTTATATTTACTATGGCCCCAGTCAAAGTTTAATGCATCCAAAGAAAGACGCCCAGGGTTTATCAGAATGTGAAAATCAAACCCGTTAAATAAGAGAAAGTTCAATCATAAAATTAGTTACTTACTTTATGATAAAATCATTCACTATAGAAACTGCAATAGGTTAAACCAATTTTTTATCCGAACCTTATTTATTCAAACCCACTCAATAACAAATTCGAAATTTATAAGCCCCGTTTTTCTCAACTCATTCAATATCAAACTGTAAAACCAATTTTTAGTAAAACCCTGAATTTTTCAAACCATTATTATACAAAACCGGAATTCGTAAAACTTATCAGAAAATTTTTGCTAAATTGATTGCGCGTTCGCCAATAATACATAAACCGGAGGTACATACTTGTACAGGTAGCGTTCAATAGTTTGTGTATAGATGTCACTTGCATTCCAGTTAAGAACAATAGAGCGACATCTATACACACACAAGTATTGAACACTACCTGTGAATACGAGCCGCCGTCGCGCTACCTACGTGTACGCCTCCGGTTCATGTATTATTGGCGAACGCGCAATCAATTTAGCAAAAATTTTCTGATAAACAAGGGGTTTTACGAATTCTGGTTTTGAAAAATAATGGTTTGATAAATTCCGGATTTCATTAAAAATGGGTTTTACAAATTACGAGTTTGATATTGAATGAGTTTAATGAACAATGGTTCGATTAAAAACAGGTCTTATAAATTTCGAATTTGTTATTGAATGGGTTTGAAGAAATAAGGTTCGGATAAAAAATTGGTTTAACAAATTTCGGTTTTTATGGTGAATCGTTCTTACGATCAAAATAAATCCGGTCTGATAAATTCCTGGTTTGATACACCATAGGCGTTCCCAAAGAATATCAGCCTTTGCAAAACTCTTGGCCCTTTTTTGTTCGCGAGCTCTCCGACCATATTATGGATTTTGCCAATTTGAAAACCGTTCACTATAAACATCTGTAATGTCTGCCTAAACAATTATGCCTATCTAATTATTAAATTAAATTGTAGCTTGCAAACAAAATTTATGTATGTTGAGGTCATTTACTTTAATGCCGCATGTAGTCTTAATTTTAGTGTTGCAATTCTCTTGTTTTATGCCTAGATACGTTCTATTTTAAACTCCATTAATCAAAGAAAAATTGCACAAATTGAACTTGCCAGTTGAAAAGTTTATTATTTTTTTTACTTCCCTCGCTCCTCGCGCCTGTTTTTGAGAAGTTTGTGAAAAATTTTTATTATATTTTAATATCGAAAATTACTAATATAGAACCTTCTAGGGAAAATTATGTTTTTAATTGTGTCTGTGTACAGTGTGCGTTGTTTATGTAGGCCCAAGATTCAAGATTCCTTTATTAGGGTTAAATATGCTTTCACACTTCCACAAGTTAAATTTACAATAATACAGTAACATGAAAAATGACACAAAACTAAAAATACAAAATTAAAATAACTAAATTAAACAGCAACTCCTACAAATATTATAATTTGCAGGTTTTGACAACATTTCCACCAATGAAAACATCTGCGTTCTTCTTATTGAAATATAGAAAAAAAATAATGAAAAAAAATCCCAAGGTCTTGGTACCGTAAAGTGAGGAGGTGTCTTCGGACAGTGGGGTGACTCCGGACACCATGTAGTCCTCGTAAATTTCGAAAAAAATTGTCACGCACGCAGAACACTATCATTTTTTTTAATAACAGAAAAAATGTCCAGTCTCCTCACTTCGGTACCTTTTATTGTTTTTATCATGTTACAAATTAATATAGATATTTTTGACCAGATCTTCTTAGTCTCAATGTGGGACACTATAAAAATTCGGATATAGCTCCCCAGAAAAAAAGGCACCGCAGGCGAAAATTTTAAGAAAACATGTAATCTACATAAACAGGTACATGATGGTAATTTAAGGCTTAAAATATTTTAGTATAATTAAAGTGGTAACGTTTTTGTTTAGGTATTTTTTACTATATTTTTCACATTTTTTTTGCCATGATTTTGCTCAAATTTAAAAGCTTTTTTTTCAAACTTTCAATTTCTAGAATAGAACACTCACTGTTTTCAAGTTTTCACTGTTAATATGAAAAATATTAGAGAGAGAGAGGGCAGAATTTTAGATTAGAAAAGTATTTTAGAGAAAAATGAAAATAATTTAAGGCTATTGTTTAATAAAAATTTCTATTATGTCATCTGTCTGTCATCTTGAGTGGTGTCCTGCATATGATTTTTATTATGCCATTTTTATACAAAAAACAGCAAAAATTGTAATTAATAAATAAATAAGCATAAAATGTGTGAGGCATAAGGTGGTATTAATTTCTTTCAATCAAAGTTCTTTACAGTTTTTAAATTTAGCAAAAAACGTGTCCTACTACAAGTGTATTTAAGCACACAACAGGTATTTAACTAAATTATTTTAAGGGTCATCATGGCTTTACCATAAATTTTAAAATTAATTGAAATCATCGCAAACTCAATCAAAATCTGGTTATATTTTGTTAGAAACAATAATTTCGTTAAGAATATGTAAAATATGTAGGAAAAACTGAAAAAGTGGATGAATATGTAAGACAGTGAAATACTTTGGTCAAATATGTAAATATGTTTCGAGTAAGGACGCTGCATTTTGAAGAATCCTCACAAATTTGGTGGTTCGGAAACCAGATAAGCACGTTTCCAGAAGCCGTCGCCATGTCTGTCGGTCGGTCTGTCCGTCGGTCACTTTGTAGCCACTATAACTCAAAAACTCCTGCACCAATCATAACGAAATTTTACATAACAATTATTTGTGTTGACGCGCAGGCCCCTATTGTTTTTGAGCAAAAAATGTCATCTACCTTGTGATACATCTTGTTGGAAGATTTATATAAATCTTAGTTAAATGGCATCAAAATTTTTTTACATATGCAGGGTGTTCCAAATTCGATGCTTACCATGGGGATCTCCTAAACGGTAGGAGACACGAAAAGGTTAAATTAGAGCAAAGTTGCGCAATTTGACGCTTTACTCAAAACCAAAAAAAAAAGTTTACCAATTCGGGGTGGTTCCGGAGATAAGCGAAAAAAACCGAAATCTTTATTTTTAGTTTTTATTTTTCTGCACCCTTATTCTTAAAGCTGTCAAAAAACGCTTAAAACTTTCTACAGGCACTTTTTTAAGTTCTACCTAATGAGAGGCTTTTTTTCTCCTGCCGTTTGGTTCATGAAGGATGACAGATATTTTACAACCTCATTTTGACAAGTACCTGACGTTTTGAAAGTTAAAAGCAAAACTTAAATTTGGGCTGATGATGGTCAATAAACCCAAAACGTCAGATGAATTGTCAAAATAAGGTTGCAAAATGTTATCTGTCATCCTTTATGAACCAAACGGCAGGAGAAAAAAAGGATACGTACCTACATAAGAAAAAATGAACTTGACAGTGCTCCTGTCACATCGAAATGTCAAGTCTCAAAAACGGACCTCTCACTAGGTAGATCTTAATCTGCCTGTAGAAAATTTTAATAGTTTTTTGACAGCTTTATAATATTAAATAAGGGCGCAGAAAAATAAAAACTAAAAATGAATATTTCAGCATGCGTGAGCATCGAATTTGAAACACTCTGTATACAGGGTGTCCCAACGAAAACGAAACAGAGGCGTTTTCTAGTATTTGAAGTGGGTTAAGTGATACCTTATTTTAAACGTCCTTTTCAAATGCCTTTACTAAAGTGTTAAAATTTTAAAAATTAAAAAAAAGAAGATATTTAGGAGACCTATCGCTTGACCCACTCTCCCTATTTAAATTCTGGTGGTAAAGTCTGGATAAACCTTGTAAAAGTCTAGATACACCAGGGAAAAGTCTGAATACACCGCGAAAAAGTTTGAATCTACACCCAGGAAAAGTCTCGATACACCCTGAAAGTCTGTATTTTCTTGAGCGAGGGAAGTTTTGGAGTAAATCTTTAGTCGATTTATTTTGTTATTATATTGGCTATTTTATCAAATTAGGTCGAATTTAAACCAGATCGTCGCAAAATATATTTAATTTACCTTTATTTACAAAAAAAAATTATTAAGATTTAGTCCACTTTGAGATCCCATAATTTATAGCGTTTTCCATCAAGTTTCAGTGCAGCACTCGGATATTTCTGTCCTTTGCGGTATTGGGTAAAAACAAGAGACAGAGATATCTCAGTGTTGCACTAACTGTCTCAAAGGAATACACTATTAGTTTGGGTAAGTGGGACGATTTTTTAAGACCGATCCAAATAATGTTTTTTCGTTCTTAAAATTAAAAATCGATTATTCATCATTGATAACAGTTTCATTAAAAACATGCCTTTTTTAGTGTGACCATAATTTTTTAGAGCAAAAAAAGTACATATTAAAATAATAATATACTTATAACAGAGGCGGTTTTTTTTTGGAAAAAAATAGTTATTTATATTTAAAAACACTCTCTCTCTCTCTCTCCCTTTTTATTGGCGCTATCTCTTAGTGAGATAATATGCCAGCTCAAGATTGTCTGACTCCAAGTCACCGGGGTCTCCTGAAATATATATATATATATATATATATATATATAGGGTGTCCGAATTGCCATGTGCCACTATTATTATAGGTTGGGCAAATTGACAAAAAATTCCTTTACCAATTTTTTGTAAAAATTATACTTTTTGAGATATTTGATAAAATAGTTTTCAGCAATTTTTCGAAAGCCACCCGTAGCTCGGGATAGAACATATTTTTTTAAAATTTGAAACCAGATTTTCAATGTTCCCCAAAAACTGCACATTTTGTCTAATTTGACCAATCCTGTAGTTCTTATAGTTACCGAGATAGCAATAGTGGCCCATGAAAATTAAGACACCCTGTATATATATATATATATAAAACTCCCCTATCCGCTCACCAGGGAGGCCTATTCTTGAATATCGTAGGAAAGGTCGCACGGGAACGTTCACATCCTTCGTTTCATCCAATAGGAAGGCTCAGAAGCTGCCGAGCTTGCATGGGGCACGCGCATAGCTGACCGGATTGTCGAGAGCGCTCGTTCACTTGGTTCGGGGGCAGGTGTATGAAAGTGTAGGAAATTTCTTTCGATACAGGGCAATCGGGTGAGGTTCAGTCGTGGTCGGATGGGTTTCGGATAACTCGTCATCGCTTCAAAGCCTATTATTGGTCGATATCAGGGAGAGGACTGTTCCCGTGCGATCTTTCCTACGAAATTCAAGAATCAGCCCCCAGACCGGTTTGATTAGCATCCTCTAGGAAGGCAGTTTTCTTTTCCTAGAAGGATTTGATTTAGACCTAAACCCCTTTGTCGAGGTAGGGATCTTTAACGTGCTCCACTATCAATTTATGGATAACACGGGTCCACGGGACCGTCCTCTTAACGTCCTCTCCGAGGGAAGGTATGGAATCGTGTTAGCCTGCCTTCTAGCTAACACGGCCGACTCCGCTTCATACGGCGTTTTCCTTAATCTCACAAAATTATGTAATTTTATAAGAAAAAGTCCAAGCCGACTACCGACTGCCCTGGGTATTGAACCCGGGTCTCCTGGTTGATAGACCGGTTTATGTTGCCCTGAGTGCGCGTTTTTTTTTCATGATCGCCAATAGCTCGTGAAGCGTCAGTGCATGTTTGTTTATTTTTATTGCTTTTTTGAGATTTTGACTATATACAGACCGCTTCAAGCTACTACGAACATAGGGGGAATCAAGTCCAATTTACTCTCCGTGCCGTACGACCGAGGTGGATTCGAAGCACGCTGCAGTGTTATCTTTTGGAAATTCATTTTGTTTTATTTCTGCCTTGCTCGAGAAACAGATGGGTAAGTTCTTAATTGAAATAATACATTTTTAAAACTAAAAATGGATGTCTACGAAGTTGCCGAAAAAGTGCAGATGGTCAAATGGTCAAATCGTCATAACCCAACACACGTTCGATATTGGTCGAGGGAAAATTTGCATTTGTATTTTGACGTAAGAACACAGTATCCCCAAAAACTAAATGTTTGAGGGGGGGTATTGTAGGGGAACACGTAATTGGGCCATTTTTTATTAACGGCAATTGCAATTTGAATGGTCCTAGATACTTGGATCTACTGCAGCAGCACATTATTCCAACTGCTAGGCAGTTGTTAGGTGTAAGATTTGGTGAAACATGGTTTTAACAAGATGGTTGTTCCGCTCACAATGTTGGCCTTGTTAGGGAATATCTTGATAATGTATTTCCTAATCGGGTTATAAGTACACGGGGAACTATTTTATGGCCAGCTCGATCTCCCGATCTTGCTCCTAATGACTTCTATCTGTTTTTGAAGAAGCTTTTCAAATTATCACCCCTAACATGCTTGGAAACGTTAGAAGGGGTTTTTATAGTAGGCTCGGATATTGTCTAGCTGAGCAAGGAGGACTTTTCGAACATTTGCTTTAATTTTTTTTTGACTGGGAGAATCTTTTTGGTTTTTAGAATGTATTATTTTATTTTGAGAACTTGCTTTTATTTTGTTTCTCCTTATTATTTTCATTGTAACACGTCGTCACTGATAAATCTGAGCAGTTGACAATAAAACGCTCTTATTTATCAGTGACAAAAAATAAGAAAATTACGTTATAAAAATTTGCGTATTTATTGACCAAATTCCGGTTTCATTGACTACGCTCCACACAGCACCGTGGTTAGAGGCGTACTAAATACAAGGCGAAAGGCGGCGAACGGTAGCGAATGGCGATCGGAAGCCTGAGTGTTGGTTGCTTCACTGATAGGCGTGCGGTGTCTCTGCATGTACGTACACTGGCAAATTAGACTTCTTCCGCCCTATGTTCGCAGTAGCTTGAAGCGTTCTGTATAGTTTTCGTTTAACTTTGAAAATTCGCCCCTGGTCTTGTTGAATAAATAAGACGATATATTTTTTGAATAACATGAAACGTTTTAAATTGTATACCTGTAGAAAAATTACTTAGATCTTTGTCCACCACTGAATTACGCACCTTACGGGGCTCAATCAAGCTACACCCCCCCCTCAACGAAACTCAATTTGGATATTGTAAAAATTATGTACTAATTTAGTCAATTTGTACTTAATGAATAACTGAGTTATTCGCACTTAAAAGGAGGGGGGGGGGGAAGGTGTGGCTTGGCGCTAAGCTGCACCCTCCCCCATGCTTGGGAGATATATTTAATGAAAGTTGATATGTCATAATTTTGTACTAATTATGTACTCGTTAAGAAGGGTACTTTTAGTTTACAAAAACCATCGGTTCCTAAGATTTTTGTTTGTTTGTTATGGGGTGTGTAGTTTGATATCAAGGTACACCCCCTCTGCTGAGCAAAGAGATTCGACCAAAAAAAGAATTTGGTACTAATTATGTACTAATTTCGTCCCTTTCTAGAAAATTGCCTATTCTCCCCTCTGCCTAGGAACGAGATTTGAAAAAAGTAATTGTCCCATAATTTACTACTAATTATGTACTAATTGCGTCTCGTTTTAAAAAATTGCCTGCTCTCAAGATAACTTCATTTTTTTTTTGTTTATATGGGGCGTATAGCTTGATAGGTACACCCCATAAAAACAAAAAAAAATGAAGTTATCTTGAGAGTACTCAATTCTTTAGAAGGGGGCGAAATTAATACATAATTAGTAGCAAATTATGGAATAATTACAGAGGCAAAGGGGGTCAAAACAACCTACTTTAAGTTTATTGAAATGTAAATTTTGCCAAAAAAGTAATAAATTTTAAGACTTTGGCTTTTCAAAACGGTCAGCACTATAAAAAACGGACAAGTACATCCAAAAGTATAGCCAAGCAAAAATTATGCGTTTTTTACTTGACTGAATTGACTTACGAAACGCACTTATTTGAAAAATTTATAACTTTCTTATTTCTTACCCGATTTTACCAAGCGATACATTAGTAAACTAAGGAAGAACACGACTTTCGAAATGTGGTTTTACTTTTGCACCAGAGGTGCACACAAAAAATTTGAAGTGAGGTCAAAAATACCTATTTTTTAAAATTATCCGCCACCTTGGGTTTTTACAAAATGTCAATTTTAACATCAGATTTAGACAATCAAAAAAGTTCCATTTTTTTTGGCTCACCCCTTAATTTAAGTTGCATTTGCATTTTTTTTTACCGTTAACAAATTTGGTCGGTAAAAGCCTAAGTTTTTATTGGAGGTACCCGATATAAAAATACGGGTCATTTCTAATATTAATTCAGACAGTTTACATATTAATTAATCATTTGTTTTTAATGTACCAGAGTACGTAGTCGGAAATTGTATCGTGATGTAAGAAGAAATTCCAAATTTCTATTATTGGGAAATATATCATCACAATTTTATATTCATTATTCTTTTTTTCAACGGATATGTCACCATTTTTTAGGTTTGGCTGTAATTTATGAATTATACTTTTCAGAAGACAAGTAGTCATCTTTGATAAAAATTCAAAAACCCTTTTCTAATCGAAACTGCACTTTCATATTCTTCTGAAGATGCCGACTTAGTCGACAAAACCCTATAATTTATAAAAAAAAACGAAAAAAATTAAAGTTTTTAGCTTTTATATTTTTTTATTTATTTATATTCTAGATTCACAGCAAATTTTGCCGGCGCTACAAAATTTTCGTCTGCGGCGCCACATTATTTTAGCAATAAATGTTGAATAAGGACCAGATCCCAACCCAGTTTTTTTTGTATGTCATAAAAAACGTAAAAAAGATTAAAATTTTTGGAGAATTTTCCTTTTTAACTTAAAAAAATTGATTACATATAATTTTAAGTATTTTTTATCAACGGCATTTACGTGTAAAAAACGGCATTTTTGGGATATATTCACACACTATGACAACAACATTTAGCTTGTGTAAAAATGGGAATTTAATTTTGTCCAAATTTTCGCCTGCGGCGCATTTCATTTTGGTAACGACCTAGCTTTTAAATATAAATAAGTTTTTCTTTCGTACATACTAATCGAACCCAACACCAAATCATCTGCATCCGCCCTTGACATTAACCAAGACGTTCATATGTACAGATTAGCAATACCATCAATCAATCAATCATCTTGTTTTACGGTATTTATGTTATTTATTTCATAGTAAGTATAGAAAATGTATTTTCATCAAAATTTATTAAATTATCTAATCGAATTATTAAATGAATCTTGTCATCTTCTAGGCTCTTGGGGGGGAGGGGAATTCCGAGCTCCCCTTGTATACGACCATGGGGTATTTATTAGATTTTTCTGAAAACCAGACGAAAATCGTTCATGACCTTATAAACGGTTGGGAGTTTGCCAGAACCTCGGTATCTATAGTAACAACAAAGTATTTTATCTACTACTATATTTACACACATCGAAAAGATAATATGTATATCATTTTCGCAAAGCAAATACAGTAAAGCTCATTCACTGTATTTTTGGTATTTTTTATATCATTTACTATTGGTATCGAACATTTTGGAAATATTCCAATAGAGTAAAGCACATTCACTTTATTTTTGGTAATTTTTATATTATTTACTATTGGTATCGGATATTTTGTAAATATTCCAATGTTATGGAATTTTAACTTTTCCATACAGGGTGTTTCAAATTCGATGCTCACCATGAGAATCTCCTATACGGTAGGAGATACGAAAAGGTTTAAATTAGGGCAAAGTTGCGCAACTTGATGCTTTACCCAAAACTAAAAATAAAGTTTACAAAATCCGAGTAGATCCGGAGAAAAACCGATATTTTCAATTTTAGTTTTTATTTTTTTCCGCCTTTATTATTAGAGTTGTCAAAAAATGCTTAAAACTTTCTACAGTCACTTTTTTAAGATCTACCAGACGAGATATTCATTTTTAAGATTTTACATTTCAGTTTGACAGGAGCGCTGTCAAGTTCATTTTTTCTTTTTCAGAAGAAAGGCAAATATAATTATGTAACATTATTTTAACAGGAAGCTTGTTGTTTCGGGCTTAATGACCATTATCAGTTAAAAAAAAACCGTTATTTAAAAAGCGCTTGTAGTAGTATCTACAAAATTATAGTTATCTACAAAATTTTGGGATGGTGTCTGTCTGTCTGTCTGTCTGTCTGGGATACGATTACTCAAAAACCGCTAAACCGATTTTTATCAAATTTGGCACAAAAATTCTTTGTCACCAGACGCAGAGCTGATTAGTTTTTGATAAAAAAAATTATAGCTCACGAACCGTAGCAGCTAGCGACACGCGGTTTTCACATTTAGGTAGATAATTACATTTTAACCAAAAAAAAAAATTGAAAAATAAAAAAAAATGTTTTTTTTTTTAATCTTTTTATACGGGAAATTTTTAGACGACATTTAAAACAAAAAAAATGAAAAATATAGAAAAAATTTTCTTTGAAAAACTAAAAAAAATTTGACATTTTTTTAAAAAAATTTTAAAAGGTTTTATGGACGGCTATACGTGCCTGCTGGCGCCCTTTTTGAAACTACTAGAAGCACTTTTTAAGTTGTCTTGTATAACGGGATTTTTTTAACTGATGATGGTCATTAAGCCCGAAACAACAAACTCCCTGTTAAAATAATGTTTCAAAATGATATTTGCCTTGCTTCCGAAACAAAACGACCAGAAAAAAAGGATGTGTCCATAAGAAAAAATGAACTGGGCAGTGCTCCTGTCAAACTGAAATGTCAAATCCTAAAAATGAATAGCTCATCTGGTAGATCTTAAAAAGTGTCTGTGGAAAGTTTAAGCATTTTTTGACAACTCTAATAATAAAGGCGAAAAAAAAAACTAAAATTGAAAATTTCGTTACTACTCGGATTTTGTAAACTTTATTTTTAGTTTTGGGTAAAGAATCAAATATCGCAACTTTGCCCTAATTTAAATCTTTTCGTATCTCCTACCGTTTAGGAGATCCCCATGGTGAGCATCGAATTTGAAACACCCTGTATACCGGATGTCCTAAAATGCGCGCTCCGCCAGAAAACACTCGTAATCCTTGAGAAATTTTCAGAGGAACTTTTCTTTCAAATGATTGAAACCTCACTCGAGACATTTAAGACTAAAAAAGATTTGATGAGCTTATGGAATTTTAAGATTTACTTTTTCGAAAGATTTAAAAAATTGTTTAAGTAATCAAATCAAAAATTAACTATTATGTAAAACCTAGGGTCAAATTTTTCTTTCATAAAATCTAGAAAAAAAATTTTTGGAATGCCTTATAGAAGGCCTTCTGAATTGAATGACATAAAAAAAAACTGCTGAAATGCACCGTTTTCAAGAAAAAAAGAAGAAAAAATAAAAACGGTTTTGGTTTCTACTTCATTTCCTCAATGGAAATATGGAAATAAAAATGGAGTGTGTGTAGAAATGTGTTAAAGAAAAAATAAAAACGGTTTTAGTTTCTACTTCTTCCCCTCAATGCAAATATGGAAATGAAAATCTGCGGAAATGCATTGTTTTTGAGAAAAAGTGAAAAAAGTCCACTTTTTGTAGAAATGTGATAGTACGTTTCCGCAAATTTCTGCTTTTATATTCAAACTCAAGGGGTTTTATAGTAGACACACAATAATTTTTTCAATATCACATTTCATGTAAACAAAAGTTGAGCCAAAACCTAAAAAAAAGACATAATTTAAAATTTACTTGATCAATTTTAATGTTTATTGATAAAGGCTTTTTAGTCGTATTACCGAGTATGACAAAAAATTCGTTATCTGGTTATACACGTCACACCTCACTATAGGAAGTTCGAATGAAACATAGAAAGTATTAATCATTGCGAAAAAAAATGCTTTGTTAAATCCTTATCTACAGGAATTAAAGACTGTTATGTTGTTATTAAAAACTATGGTTTTGTGGAGACTGTTTCGATAAAACTGCTAAAATATCAAAGACATTCAACTAAACCTTTATGTAAAATATCTTAGACACGTACCTTGATTCGATTTTTATAGGAGAGGATTATTAAAGATAGCTCGTTAAAAACAGCAAAATAAAAATTTGGATAAATTTAGTTTCCTTATTTTAGCAGATCACTGTCTTAGATTATGAGGTTGCCATACCATATTTTAGAAGAAAATTTCCTAAAACTAATTTTTTCTGACAGGTTTCAAAATGGCAAATGGCGAATACGCCAAAAATTTAGCACATAATAGCTTCATTATTTGTGTTTGAGGTTATAAAGTTGGTGATTTTTTTAGACAACCTCAGCGGGGTGGTTTAAATTGATAGCCCCCAGAAAGGATTGTTTTGTGGCATTTGGTAATAAGTTCGTTTATAATTTCCCTAAGTAACCGTTTTTACAAGGATTAATTTGCCTCATTTAATATCCCAAGGTGTTCATTACCTAATAAAACACCTCCTATTTTGTCCAGAAAAACGCCATATTTTAAACCCGTTTTCAGCACAAAAAATATATTTATGAAGGCACTAGAGGCAAAACAAACATAATTGAAGGTCACTGATTATGCACGAAAAATATACCAAAGAAAAAAACCCAAAACAACTATATTAATTTATTTACAAACTGAAAGTAAAACATTGAGGTTATCTAAAAGCTCAGTCAAAAAAACTTTCTTTACTCAAAGCCCACTCATTTTAAAGCTGTAGCTTTCATCAGTAGAGGTTAGTGCAAGCCAAGATGCAAGCAGAGGTAAAAGATCCGAACTCGTTGTTTGTGATTGAACGCAGCGCTAATATTTTTAAACTGACATTTCGACAGTAACAGAAATGTAAAAAAAACTTGCAGTTAAGTTTTTAATACATTTCATGAATAAAAACACCTTTTAAATAAATACAAAATTAATCTACTCCTTATTTTATTATTACTCACCTAAATCGTTGTGTGACATCAAGTATTAATTGAAAAAATTAATTAACAAGGGTAAGTTTTAATTAGAGTGACATATAACCCCAATGTTAATTTATTCAACAGTGTTTACTATTTAAACCCCGCGTGGGTTTAAATTTTTTAATTTTCTTTTCCTCTAAATTTCCTCTTAAATCTAACAAACTATTGTGTTAAGATGATTATTCAATAAACAAATTTATTAAAATTATTCTTATAAATCAAACTACGTCCAAAACTCAAGATGCTGAAAACAAATTTCACTTAAACTTAGGACCGTTTTAAAATAGACTAAACCGTTTTAGTAAATCCCACTCCCACATAAATGTACAGATTTTTGTATTACAGAGTTGCCACAAGATTCTCTAGATAAAATTCCCAAATTTTTCCCGAATTATTTTTAAAAATCCCGATTTCATAGCGATGCAGGCAATTTTTTGCAGTTTAAGCAGAAAATGCTGGTTTGGTGTGGGATCTGGTCTCAATTCTAGATTTGTCGCCAAAATCCTGTTATAAGTATGCTTAAAATTAAAGTAAAATTGGAACAATCAATGATGTTATAGTGCCGCAGACAAAATTTTTTGCAGTACGTACCTATAAGATGTCTTACAAGTTTTTCGTAATTATTTTAAAAAATTTGGGTTAAGAGACGCTGAGTTGGGGTGGGATCTAGTCGCAGTTCTATGTGTTGGTGAAATGTCATAAATGCCGGCAGGCAAAACTTTTGAAAAAGTTATACGAAAAAAGCCATTTTTTACAAAAAGTAGTGTGTAATATTGTATATTTAAAATTAAAAAAACCCGTAAAATTTTAAATATGCTACAAAAATATATTTTCTATTATTAATAAATCTGCAGGAGAAAATTTCATTGAAATGTATACAGACCGCTTCATGCTACTGCGAACATAGGCCGGAAGAAGTCCAATTTGCCAGTGTACGTACATGCAGGGACACCGCACACCTATCAGTGGAGCAATCAACACTTAGGCTTGCGATCGCCGTTCGCCGCCGTTCGTGGCTTGTGTTTAGTACGCCTCTAACCACGGTGCTATGTGGAGCGTAGTCAATGAAACTGGAATTTGGTCATTAAATACGCAAAATTTTATAACGTAATTTTCTTGTTTTTTGTCACAGACAAATTAGAGCGTTTTATTTTCAACTGCTCAGATTTATCACTAACAACGTGTTACAATGAAAATAGAAAGGAGAAACAAAATAAAAGCAAGTTCTCAAAATAAAATAATACATTCTCAAAACCAAAAAGATTCTCCCAGTCAAAAAAAATTTAGAGCAAATGTTCGAAAAGTCCTCCTTACTCGGCTAGACAATATCCGAGCCTATTATAAAAACCCCTTCTAACGTTTCCAAGCATGTTAGGGGTGACAGTTTGAAAAGCTTCTTCAATTTTAATCCTAAATTAACGATGTGTATCACCATGTAATTTTTTGTTTTTATTTTTTTTTTAATTTTTTTAATATTTTTTTTTGAAAAATCTTGAAAACACCGTTTTGAATTTTTTTTAAAAAAATACTATTTTTGTCTCAGTAGACCTTTTTAACGATGTGTATCACCATGTAATTTTTTGTTTTTATTTTTTTTTTAATTTTTTTAATATTTTTTTTTTGAAAAATCTTGAAAACACCGTTTTGAATTTTTTTTTAAAAAATACTATTTTTTTTCTCAGTATTTTTTTAATATTTTTGGAAAATTTCAGGATGGAGAAGTTATTGGTACTATTTTAAAAAAAATAATATAAAAAACCTTGCAGGAAAAAACCATACATTTTTTGATAAATACCTATATATTTACTCTTTATATCTAAAAACTTGTCAATTGCTCCCAGTCTTGTAAATAAGATACATAAAAGGTTTTTCCAAACTTGTTTATTACTGCAAAATTTTGAGTATTTCTGGGTCAAACCATATCAAATCAACCAAAAAAAAGGCACTTTTCGTTTTGACCATCTCCGATTTTGATGATTTTTGGTACACTTATTCTTCTGATCCAAAAACTTAAAAATCCAAAAAATTAAATTTTTTGGATAAGCGGGTTTTGTTTTATTGATTTTTGAAAATAAAGAAATTGACCAATATGCCCTTGACAGGCACTTACAAAAATAGCAATATCTCAAAAACTATTGGTCCTATAGAAGCGAGTTATAGCTTATTTTGAAGGTTTTTTTAAAGACCTTTTTAACGATGTGTATCACCATGTAATTTTTTGTTTTTATTTTTTTTTTAATTTTTTGAATATTTTTTTTTGAAAAATCTTGAAAACACCATTTTGAATTTTGAGAAGTTATTGGTTCTATTTTTTTAAAAATAATATTAAAAACCTTGCAGGAAAAAACCATACATTTTTTGATAAATAACTATATATTTACTCTTTATATCTAAAAACTTGTCAATTGCTCCCAGTCTTGTAAATAAGATACATAAAAGGTTTTTCCAAACTTGTTTATTCCTGCAAAATTTTGAGTATTTCTTCAATTGTCCTCCCCTCCACCCAAGATCACTTGGACAAATGTGAGATATGCCCAGGAACTGAGAATTTAAAAAACTTTTTGAATGAAAAGTTCGAAGAAGCAATGATTGACAATGTGACTTTTAAGAAGTGGATATCTGTAGATAGATGCAATATGGAGACATTCTCAAATCTCATTCTTTTTACACTCACATGCAAAAAGAATACTACAATGAGGTAAAAGACAATTTAAAAAAGGGGTAAGCACTAATCACATGCGATTTAGACAAAATTATCTATTTTTCAGACGGCTGTGCCGCACAGTATAAAAATTAAAAAATTTTTGTTAATATTGCGTACCATCTCGAGGAATTTAAAACTAAAGCAGAATGGAATTTTTTTGCCACCTCTCACGGGAAGAGTGCATGCGATGGACTGGGAGGCACCGTAAAAAGGTTGGCTGCTAAAGCAAGTCTGCAGAGACCATATAATGAACAGATTATGACCCCCGAAGATCTTTTTAAATTTGCAACAGAAAACATTCCTGGTATAACATTTAAATATTGTTCATTAAATGACTACCAGCAACATGAAGTTTTTGGAAAAAAGATACCTGGACGCACAATCGATACCTGGGACTCAAAAATTGCACTGGATTATCCCTCTCAGTAATGAAAAAAATAATACAAAACCATTTTCACTAAGCAAAGAGGAAAATATTCAATGACTTTTTGCAACCTGTGGTTTGTCAAACACAGAAATTGAAAACATCGACTCCGATTTTGTAACCATAAACTATGACTGTCTTTGGTGGATGGGATGTATCATTGGCAAAAATATAGAAAGCGGGGAATTAAAAGTTAGTTTTTTACATCCTCATGGTCCCTCTCCGTCTTTTTACTTTCCAAAGCCAAAAGCTGATATATTGATCATAGATCAAAATTCTCTTTTAAGACGGGTCAACCCAAATACTGCCACTGGTAGGACATATACGCTAACTGCAGAAGAAATGACAGATTCCTCAAATATTTTACAAAAAAAATTAGCAACCTAAATATTTTTTATTGTAAATTTTCTATTATTCTTACTTTTCATTTTTTTGTTATACCCATATTAGGTAAATTAGCCCTGTATTAAATATCTTATTATTTTTTAAAAGTATGACTCCATTATTTCTCCATCCTAAAATTTTCCAAAAATGTTAAAAAAACATTGAAAAAAAAAAAATATTTTTTTGAAAAAAATTCAAAAATGTGTTTTTGAGATTTTTCAAAAAAAAATTTTTTTTTAATTAAGAAAAAAAAATTAAACAAACTATATTGTGTCACACATATTTAAAAAGGTCTTTAAAAACCCTTCAAAATGAGCTATCACTCGCTTCTATAGGATCAATAGTTTTTGAGATATTACTATTTTTGTAAGTGTCTGTCAAGGACATATTGGTCAATTTCTTGATTTTCAAAAATCAATAAAACAAAATCCGCTTATCCAAAAAATTAGATTTTTTGGATTTTTGAGTTTTTTGATAAGACGAATAAGTGTACCAAAAAATCATCAAAATCGGAGATGGTCAAAACTATTGCCTGGTTGACTTGATATGGTTTGACCCACATGTCTTATTAACTACTTTTTAATGTAACCCTGTAAGAACTGATTTTATGTGTCACTGTTTTCACGTCTTATTAGCTACTTTTGTTTGTCACAAGAGCAAATGATGTCTTTGACCTGTCCTTTGATTGTATGTAAATGTTATCGACGATTCCAATGATGATTTTCCAAAAAACAACGTCATTTTGTATGGCAAATTTAATTATGTTGGGAATTTGGAACCTTTGGTTGCACTAAAACAAAATTATGATTGTTTTCCACAAACCAAAACTACACTTTTTTGCACTCGACGCGCGTTTCGCTAACAACGTTAGCATCATCAGGAGACGATAAACAATGAACTAAATTAATCTACGCTCTATCTTATATACAATCCTTTAGTGGGCGGAGATAAGACTAATAAATTGTGATTGATCACGATTTTTAATCCTACCTCCCCTCAACCAAAGAATAAAGTGTACTAAATGGGATAGGTCCTCTATCTTTATTTAAACTATTTCTGGATTTAATGATTTCCATACTTTCATATGCATTCAAAAGTCTTTTGTTTGGTACACTTTTTAGAAGTTTTAGGTTATCTAATGTGAATCTATGATTGTTTTCAAAAGCATGCTCGGCCACACTTGACTTTTCTGTTCTTCCGTATTTTAAGTGTGCTAAGTGTTCTTTAAAACGTGTTTGAATAGAGCGTCTCGTTTGGCCAACATATTTTTTATCACAATCCATGCAACTAATTTCGTAAATTCCACACAAACTACAGTTCTAGAAAAAAGTGGAATTTACGAAATTAGTTGCATGGATTGTGATAAAAAATATGTTGGCCAAACGAGACGCTCTATTCAAACACGTTTTAAAGAACACTTAGCACACTTAAAATACGGAAGAACAGAAAAGTCAAGTGTGGCCGAGCATGCTTTTGAAAACAATCATAGATTCACATTAGATAACCTAAAACTTCTAAAAAGTGTACCAAACAAAAGACTTTTGAATGCATATGAAAGTATGGAAATCATTAAATCCAGAAATAGTTTAAATAAACATAGAGGACCTATCCCATTTAGTACACTTTATTCTTTGGTTGAGGGGAGGTAGGATTAAAAATCGTGATCAATCACAATTTATTAGTCTTATCTCCGCCCACTAAAGGATTGTATATAAGATAGAGCGTAGATTAATTTAGTTCATTGTTTATCGTCTCCTGATGATGCTAACGTTGTTAGCGAAACGCGCGTCGAGTGCAAAAAAGTGTAGTTTTGGTTTGTGGAAAACAATCATAATTTTGTTTTTGGCAAATTTAATGTTCGATTTCTGTTGATACTTTGCTTGATTATTATTTATTGTTAGAGTTTTTTGGGATACCATCAAGTTTTTTTTCCAGAAAACCACCAAATGCATATATTAATTAAATAATTTGGTGACTGGTCTTCGTATTTCTTTATTGGAATATTCAATTCAATCATTGATTTGTTTACGTAATTATGGAAGATCGGCGTTCTATCCAAGAATTGTTATATTTAGTACTCTCTTTCGAATTCCCATTTTTGTTGCGCAACTGAAACTTATGAAGTGAAATTTAGCAGTGACTTGACAAATAAAAAACGTGGTTATTTCGTCAGTACTCAGTAGCCTTAAAAGACACGAATATAATTTAACCAATTATAATTTTCCCGAACCTTAAAATATCAGAAATACAAAAGTATCGAAAATAATTTTATAGAAACGAAAAACACCCGAACCACAAATTGATAGAAAATAATATGCCCGATCCATCCCATGAGCAGAACCCCAATCCATCCGAATTAATAACATACAAAAATATCTAGAAAATTAAATAACCGAATATCAAGAGACCGAAAATAATTGCATAGAAATAAATTGGTTTTTATTTTATTATTATTTATTATTTAAGAAGAAATATTTTTAACGAAAATAATTTAATAAAAACAAAATCGAACACAATAATGCCGAACCACAAAATTCAAGAACCCCAATCTGTCCGAAAATGATTTGAACCACAAATTCAATTGCTACATTGCCAGGCATACGGCAGGGAAGAGTCGAAGTAAGTTGTGATATTGTATAGCGTTTTTGACACACTTCCCCTTAACCGATTTTGATAAAATTTGGTATACTTACATAGGTTCGATGACAAAGTTAGACAGCCAAAAGCTGTGGAGTTAAATAAAATTGTTAAAAAAAAATCCCGGTGTCATCTTTCAAATAGAGAAATTTGTCAACGCCGCAATGGATTTGACGCATGCCCAATAGCGATTCGGATGGATTAATTAAATTAATTAAATTGGACAATTAAGGATCGGACATATTATTTTCTATCAAATTTCGACCGTTGTAGTTCGTTTTTTTTACGGTTCTAGTAGATTTTTATCGAAGATATTATATTCTTGTCTTTTAATTGTTGAGCAAATTAAGCTTCGCTTCAATTTTATTCTGCTCAATTATTTTCGGACCAATTATTTTCTTTTCTTTAAAATTCTGACAGTTAATTATGTTTCTGCCAAATTTGGTTTCGAGTTTTTTTATGAGAATCCCTTACACATTCGAAAACATACTTGTTATAGTATTAGCGGCCGGCGTATTAAGTCGTAGTGTTTCAAATGTTACCAATAAACTGAAATAAACCCTTTAACTTCCGAGGCAACACAGACATCGCTGGTCTTTAGATTCTAAAACTTAGAAAAAATCAGGTCAGAATTGGTGAAGGGACTGTTAACCGGTCACTTTAACAGTGTAGTCCAATTGGTGCTAACCAACCACAGACCAACTGTCGCATGAAGCGGGTTTCACCGTTTTCATTGACCGCAAACCGGCTCTTGAAATAGCAAACAACATGGTCAATACCGTTCTCTCCAACTGGATGGACAATAAGTTCGACCAGTACTCGAGATAATTACCAGGACACGCATTCCAAGGAGTTTGTAACAGAATGCTGCAGGAAGAGATCAGATATTGATCTCATCAGGCAAGAAATCCAGATAACTCTGTATGGAGGACGCAAGCCACAGATCGACGAATGATGCTTCACCAAGAAGATTTGCAGACCTCTTCAAGAGGCTAAACATACTCTAGGGAAGAAGAATTTCAAAATTAAGCCACAATAGACCGGCTGGTGGTCGCAGTGGAAAGTGCCAGAAGACACTCACAAATGAATCAATCAAAAAAAAAAAATCAATCAATTGGCGCTAAAAAATTGTCAAGAATATACCAAGAGGAACTCATTAGAGATAGCTAGCTTCTCGGAATTTTATACTGTGTATGGAACGGAAACATATTTAATACATAATTAATATACCTTGTTATAAATTCATAATTATTATTTGAAAGTGTTTAATCAACAGTATATCCTGATAGACTAGTATTTATAAAATAACTAGTTTGCTACTTCAATCTTATTTAGCCACAGATAACATATACCACCAAATAGTCAATGTTTTATTTTCGAATTTTTTACTTTACACGATTTAGACAAAAATGTCTTTAAGAAACACTAAGAAAGTAACCCCTGAACAGACACATCAAAATATACTCGGATAGAGCAGCACTAAAAGCCCAAAGATCACAATTTGATTCGAACACTCTTTTGAACAAAAAATCGCTTGCAAACCTTCTGTTGTGTCTGTAATTCTTACGTTGTTGTTTTTTCTGCTGTTTATAGTAAGACACTCTTCGCACTCTCTTCTCTCAACATCGGAGACAATATGCAACCTTGGCGAACACCTTCCCTTATTCGAACCACTCCTAACAGTTGACCATCAACTTTTATTTAAGCTGGCTGGTCCCAGTCTAGGTTGGCAATTAAATTTAGACCTCGATAATCCAGACCAACTTCTTTAAGAGATCCTGAGTTTTTCGGGTTGGACTCGATCAAAAGCTTTCTCATAATCTATAAAACGCGCATATAGTGGCACCGACACATCCCTAAACTAGCCAAACCAGCCTTCGACTATTATAAGATTTGTAATCTTTATTATCCTCAAATTTTTGATTTAGTTCGGCTCTAGATTCAGTTTCTACCATGATATCTTGAAGTTCGTTAATCCTGGGTCTGGGTTTAAACAATTAACATTTAAAAAAAATATGCGAATAAAGAGACTCGACCTAACTAAACGTGTTTATGCCGAAATGTCTGGGGTTTGTATAGGGGTCGTTGTGTGTCGGTCGGCGTTGTTTAGTATGCTTTTTTTATTTTGTTTTTAGCAGTAATTTTAGCCGTTTTTTTTTAAATATGGAAAACGTTTTGACAGCAGTAATTTGAGAAGGTGAGTGAGATAAGATTATAATTTGGTTAAATTTGCCACATAAAGTTAAATAACAGAAGATGGTGAATTGACAAAATATAGATATCAGTACACAAAAGGAAAATCTAGCTTTTGCAGAAATTAAAATAAATAAATACAATATTTTCAGATAATCTCTACAAAATTCAAAAATAAAACCGTCGCGTCGACGTACTGCACTTTTCTCAGAGTGCACGTTAATGGTTAATTGAGAAATCAAATCCAGAACACAGTAATTCGAATGTTACAAAAGTTAAATTTAAGAGATAGCTTTAGAAGGGCTTTTAAAAAACTTAATATAATGAATCTGACGGAAGTCTATTTATTTAAATGTTTACGGTGGGATATACTAAAAGAGTTTATAGTCTATTTTAGAACGGTCCCAAGTTTATGTGAAATTTTTGGTTTTAAGCATTTTAAACCAACCTTTCTTGAATTTTAGACATAGTTTGATTTATAAGAGGAATTTGAATAAATTTGTTTATTGAATAATCATCTTTGTTGGATTTAAGAAGAAACTTTCAATTTAGAAGAAAAAAAATTAAAAAATTAAAACCCACGTGGGTTTTAAATAGTAAACACTCTGTAGAACAAATTAAAATTGGGGTTATATGTCAGTCTAATTAAAACTTACCCTTGTTAATGACTTTTTCCGATTAATACTTGATGTCGCACAACGATTTAGATGGGTAATAATAAAATAAGAAGTAGATTAATTTTATATTTATTTAAAAGGTGTTTTCATTTATGAAATGTATTAGAAAACTTAAATGCAAGTTTTGTCTACATTTCTGTCACTGTCGAAATGTCAGTTTGAAAATATTAGCTGCGTTGAAATCATAAACCGCGAGTTCGAATTTCTTACCTCTGCTTGTACCTTAGCTTGCACCGACCTCTATTGATGAAAGCTACAGCTCTGAAATGGGTGGACTTTCAGTAAGGAAAGTTTTCTTGAGTGCGCTTTTAGATAACCTCAATGTTTTAATTTTAGTTTGTAAACAAATTAATATAGTTGTTTGGGTTTTTTTTGTTTGGTATATTTTTCGTGCATAATCAGTGACCTTGAAAACGGGTTCAAAATATGGCGTTTTTCTGGACAAAATTGGAGGTATTTTATTGGTTAATGGACAACTTGGCATATTAAATAAGGTAAATTAATCCTTGTAAAAACGGTTACTTAGGGATATTATAAACGAACTTATTACCAATTGCCACAAAACAATCCTTCCTGGGGGCTATAAATTTAAACCACCCCCCAGAGGTGGTCTAAAAAATCACCAAATTTATAACCTTGAACACAGATAATGAAGCTATTATGTGCCAAATTTTTGGCGCATTCACCATTTGCCATTTTAAACCCTGTCAAAAAAAAAATAGTTTTAGGGCAAATATGGTATATTTTGAGAAAAAAAGCGGTTTGTCAGTGGTATTTTGCAATAACAATACAAAATAATCAATAACTTTGTGTCTTTTCTATATGGGTAAGTGGTTTTTGAAAATTGGTTTTAAAATTTAGTAACTATTTAGACCTGTGGGGGTACTAATTTAGATCTTAGTAAATCTCACTATTAATGTTTATTTAATAAAATTTCAAAACTTGAAATTGTAAAAAATCTTTATAATCCAATAACATTATATAGAGATTCCAATGCATACCCTGTTGCACTTACAGAAACAGGGTCATACTACAATTGCACAGTGTTATATAATAAGGTACCAAAGAACATCAGAAACATTCAGAGAATAAGTGAACTGTTGTGTTGATAAGACGTCATTTCACTTTAGGTGTTTACTTTAGTAATTACATAATTAATTTGAAATAAATAGATAATTTATTCTATTTTAAGCGAAGGCAATCAATTCAATCTTCTCCCGAAGATGCTAACTCAGTTAGCGAAAACACGTGTCGAAAGTAAAAGATATACTGGCCTCCTCAGCCATTCTTCTTTTCGACCCTTAGGTCCTCTAAAGTGCAAAACGGGAGATTTGGAGAGGAAAAAACACTCTTAATAGACCATTTTTATTAGCCCTAAAGAGCAAGTCCTAAGTTATATAAAGTGAGATTTCTTATTAGGTGGAACGACCCTCGAACGTTTTATTACAAAAACGTGAATACCCCTCCTCTGGTCGCCTTCAAATGGATGCAATAAATGATTGATGACTTACCTTTTTTGAATTTTGGAAACTTCCACTCGGTGCTGCTAAATCTAATGTCGTCAAATGCGACGTCGACTTCTTGCTTCTTGGGAAAACAGTGTGCCTTGACCATGTCCGGCATGTTGTTGTTATTGCGATTCAAAAAAGTTTGATTTTCGCCATCATCCTCCAGGGACGGGTTACTTTGACAGCATTTTATGCTGCCCGTGGATTTTTTGTGCTCTTTGAATGACATCTCGACTAAAGATCTTCATTCTGAAAGAAAATATACCATTTATTTAGGGGCGTTTCCTATTATATTTTCGAGCATTCTAGTTTCGCTCTAGTGGTATTCAGCAGTACGGTGCTACCCAATTAAAATATGAGATGAAATTATGATGGAAAGATCTAAAAAAGTAATCATGAAATGCGAATATATGCAAAAGACAACTAAATGAAGGAAAACATAAGCGTCTCCACTTAGCCAGATATAATTATATTGAAAGTAAAACTCGTGGCATATCGGACAAAGCGTTTTTGTTTCTCACTTCATTACGACCAGGCCTCCAATGTCTAATGGAGAATCCAGACACCTACAGACCTGTTTCATCCTTATTAGGAATCATCAGGGAGTCATAGGATTATACTTGGCAGTTGAAGCTACACAGTGACCATGCACACCTCAAGAATTTAAAACAAAAAGTTTGTAATCCTTGGGGACTTAGTAACTGTGTGCGCCACCTGTCGAATAAACCGAAAAACAAAAACATCAAAATTGAAAAGTGCAAGACACCGTAAATACAGAATCCTGTACCGTTCAGCAGGTTATAAATTAGAAACCTGTAAAATCTGCATTTGCAAGGCACGTTCATTCAATTATAGTCATCAATTAGCCCATCTAAAGAAGTTTGATCGATTATATACCTGTATACAACAACTTAAGTTTGCGACATGGCTCGGATTGACGGCCACTCGCGTCGCCATCATAAAGAAATTGCGATTAATTTCTGTTTTTCACATATACCTAACTTAGCTCCTAAAAAAAGTCTTAATCAAAGTGGATAAAATTTTCTATCAAACTGCTTGCATTTTCTTGTCAGATTAATACTTTCCGAATTACGGATCGGAAACTAGGGTAATGTTTTAAAATTTTAAATTCATTTATTATTAAATTAGCGGACCTCAAGTAGGTTTATGATATAAACTCGTTTTCACGTAGTATCTCAGTTGGCCTAATCCATTCTACAAATTTTTTGTGTCCTGTGATTTTAAACTACGAGAAGTTCAACGGTTCATTATGATCAGTATCTGTCATATCTTGTTCTTCACCCATCTCCTTCAACACCCACTCAACTACCTCGATTTGGTCTTCGGCATCGTAGTCTATTACCTACCAAATCGTGAATGTTCTCGCATGCTGTCACATTACAATGAAGAGACAACACGGAGCATTTTAATTCGGTTTTCCGACACATAAACGCTCCTGCACAGCCTCTTTGCATTTGTAGGGACCCCCAAGGCTTCTCAGAATATGCAAATCAAACCCGTTAAATAAAAGAAAGTTCAATCATAAAATCATTCACTATAAAAACTGCAATTCGTTAAACCAATTTTTATCCGAACCTTATTTCTTCAAGCCCATCCAATAACCAAATTCGAAATTTATAAGACCCGTAACGTTTTTAATCGAACCGTTGTTCATCAAACTCATTCAATATCAAACTCGTAATTTGTAAGATCCATTTTTAAAAAAACCCAGAATTTGTCAAACCATTATTTTTCAAAATTGATACACGCAGTGTTAAGAACAATAGAGAACAATGAATACTTTTAGCCAAGTGTGCGCATATAGAACGACAAATGCATCGAAACGCCGCCGGCGCCGCACAGTGGTTTAAAACGGTTAAATTTCGGAAAAAAAAAATTTTGTAAATATATTCAACACATATTGACCATTTTTTTCTTAGCTAAATCTCCCCCTCCCCCTTGCTGGGTGTAGGATAAATATTGTGCAATATAGATAAAAAGTTAAAGAATTACTCAATATTACTAGTTTTATTGATCATTGATTTTTGGAAACACTACTTCCACCCTCATTTGTGGAGGAGGGGGTCGGATGCCCCCCCCCCAGGTCCCACAGTCCCTTAAATTTTAACTTCCATGTAGAATCAAACAAAAAGAAAAGTACTAATGTTTATTAAATTACTATTTAGCCCCCCCCCCACTATTTTGTCAAATTCTTGCCGCTTACTTATTCCTATACATTTAATAATTTTTTATGGGGTGGTAAAAAGTAAAAAAAATCAATATATTTATTGAAAATTAAAATTAATATTCTAAATAAACCTACAAAAGAAAGTAATTTAAAAAAATCTTATTTAACTCTTATTTTCCAAAAAAATAAAAAAAACTTTTTATCATCATCCCACTAATACCTAATGATAAAAATATAATGAAAAACTAATAAATTGACTGATTTGTACTATCTTTTTGGCTCTGCTCTAAGCCCAAGTATAAAAGGATCAGATAACGCAAAAAGCATGTTAAAAATGTCAATATTTGTGGAAAATCTTGAGCATTTCCTTGGTTTTAGGCGATATTAATATCATTTTATCATAATAACTTTATCCTTCTTATTAGCGCTCTGCTCTAATTTTAATTCCCTATAACCTTTAGCAGGTGCGCATCCTGCCCCCCCCCCCAAGATTTTTTTAAATGTACTTTTATTGTAGTGTTTTTTTTTAATAAACTGGATTTAACTTTATTGTAAAATTAATTTTTGAGAAAACAATTGGTTGAGACCCCCCCCCCCCGAGAAAAATTTCACTCCACTAACTTATTTCATCCTATACAAAGAAACTTAAAAATCCATATATACATCCATACTAACACGGCAAACAAAAGATGTGTATTTCTAGTATATTTGAATACCAAGGCCACAATTTTAGGCACCTAAATATTTTACTTAACAAAAAACTGTTAAATATACCCTATAAATAAGTAAAAAAAAGAGGGAAATTGACACAGCGCGCAGCGGTTTTTGTATTAGAGATGAATTGAAAAAAATTGAAAAATTGAAAATAAATACAAAATTCTACTTTGGCATCCAATTTTTCAAAATTCAAAATAAATCCAAAAAAATCAATTATAGGTTTAAACTAAGGACACATATCTTAACAAAAAAATGGAAATATTTTTAAAAAAATATGAGTATACATAGTTTTTTCCTAGGGATAAGCCATTGTGCGCTGCCGCGCCACTTGCGCGTATGCCTCCGATTCAATTTAGCAAAAATTTTATTTAATGATTGCAATCAAAAATGTATGACTGGACTAAGTAGAGAAATTTAAAAAACCAACAAACAAACCAAAACTTCAGTCTGTGGTTTGATAAACATTTTAATAAAAAAAAACTACCCTATTGAAAATACAACCTTCCCCACGTATTTGCATGCGTAAAAGAATTTTTTACGCACGCCAACTTTTTTATATAATGTGATCTACTGAGCATTAGTTTTTAACTCTCGTATAATTTATGTGATTTTATTTTCTTCGCTCGCTTAAACCAAGTTTGGTGTGTGTTTAAAACCCCTTAAAGGAAAACATTAGGCATTGGCATGTAGACACTACTAAAAATAAAGTAAAAAAACAACTTACCATTGTTATAGACTTACCGATTGTATTGTTTTCAATTTTCTGAACATAAAAAACTTTTTTATCGACGAACAGATTAATAAATTAATAATAACTACTTATGCGAAAAAGTTTTGTATTGAGTACTTGAGTAGTTATCAAAAAAATGTTGGCAAACAATTAAATTTGACTTTAGCTGATAACCTTGAATCAGTTTTTTGATAAGGTTGATAAAGAAAAGACCTAAGTACTCCCTGTCGATAATAATCAATAAATAAAAACAATCGTTGTATGAACAGCTTGTTCACATAACGAAACAATTAAATTTATGTAAGATTCGTGTAAGGTAATTTTTTGAAAAAACGTTTATTTTAAGCTGTCTTTTATCAAATTCATTTTTAGTAAAAATATTTTTTTGTTCTTTTAATACACGCTTTTAAACACGATTTTACTTACTATGCGCAAATAACAAAATTATGGTTTTTGTGTTCTAGTTTTTTGAATGTTTTTCCTGGTTTTTTACTTCCTTCGCTAAGGGAAGTAATCTAAAAACCGCATTTGATAAATCTTCACGAATTTGGTGGTTTCGAATCCAGATATTCATGTCTGTCTGTCGGTTTGTCCGTCGCTCAAAAACCTCAATCATAACGAAATTTGACGCGCAGAACCCCACCCCAAAAAAAAACTTCATCCCTAAAAAAAAGACAAAACATATACAAGGTCGATTCTTTAAATGGAACGGTGCTTCTAGCGACTTTGGGGAAGAGGTTTTAAAAAAGCTAAAAGCAAATATTTAATGATTTTTTACGGACCTTACGACCATGATAAAAAAAAAATTTGGGGCCCGCAACTGGCGGTCCAGGGCCTACCAACCATTTTTTTGTTTTAAATAAGTAGGCACCACTTGTGGCACCTTTTTGAAAAGCTTCACTGAGGGCCCCCAATAATATTTTTGTGTAGTATTTTCTGTATTCCGCTTAGTAAATAGAGAAATATGTAGTTTATTTTGAAGCTAAAACAACTGACAAAAAAATATATTTTTTTTTTAAATTGTTGACACATTGGTTAACAGATGTCAAAAAAAAACTAGTGCGTTAGATTTCTCTTTTAACAAGCTTTCCAAAACGGTGCCACAAGTGGTACCTTCTCAATAAAAAAAATACTTGGTAGACCCTGGGCCTCCAGTTGGGGGCCCCAAAATTTTTTTTTCATGGGCAGAAAGTCCGTAAAAAATCAATAAAGATTCGCTCTTTCCTACGCCTCTAGAAGCACCGTTCCATTTAAAAAATCCACCCTGTATATAAAATCTCGATAAAATGTACTAGAAAACTTCAGATACATCCTGGAAAAGTCTGGATACACATCGGAAAAGTCGGGATAGACCAAGAAAAAGTCTGGATACCTTCTGGAAAAGTCTAGATACACTCTAGAAGACTGGTTACATCTTGGAAAAGTCTGGATACTCTGAAAAAGTCTGGAGACGCCTCGGAAAAGTTTCGGTTCTCCCAGGAAAAGTCTGGATACACTTTGTAAGTCTGGATACACTCTAAAAAAGCCTGGATACACTCTGGAAAAATCCGGATACACCCTGAAAAAGTCTGAATACACCCTGGAAAAGTTTTGGAGTAAATCTTTACTCGATTTATTTAATTATTTGATGAAGCAGGTATTAAAAAACAAAATTTGTAGGCCATCGCTATGGAATATTTCCGACTCGCCCTTGTTTTATTGCGGTTGTTGTTTATAATCCATAAGTGTATTGTGGTTTTACCCGTAACATTTCCTACAATTTCTAAGAAAATAGATAGAATTACGTAAATATTTATCATTTACTGTGTTTATATGAAGCTCTTGGAGCGCTTTTATATAAGTACGGTTTGAAAATGTTATCGTATAAATACCACTAAAACCGTTTAAAGCCCTAAAGAAATACTCAACTCTGGTTTAGTTGTTTTATTATTTTTAAACTGACATTTAATGAATAAACCCTTGAAGAAAGCGATCTTATTTAAAACCATCCGGTTTTAGGCGCGTATAAACGTAGAAATTGGCAGTCAAAAATATTATTGTAATTAATCCAACAACATAAACATAAAATATTTGAAATTAAAACAACAAAATTTAGTTGTAGGCAGATAACACTAAATTCTTAAGAACTGGAACTACAATTATAGAAAATTATGGAAATATTTATAATAGAGCCAATAAACTACTGGGCTTTGTATTGTTTGTTTGTACTGTTGTACCCTCTGTATTAGCGTATGGTTCAATCAGGCCCGACGCTAGAGTGTTGGCCGCCCGAGAAAAGTTTCTTAAATGCCGCCCCTGATTAAACGATTTTTTTTAATGTTACCCGTTCAAATTAAAAGAAAAATCTATATTTGTCATTTTAAACAAAAAAAGTTGTGTTAATATTAGCACAGAAAACTTCGAAACTTTTTTTGAAGGGGTTTAGTAAATATTGGGTTGAGTTGTGTTTTTATGTGCAAAAAAATATTTAAAATGGAGGGAGGATCCTCGGATGGATTTATCCTTAATTCTAGATTTCTTGTCAAAATTTTGAGGATATTACACCCAAAATGCCATTTTTCACACGTTTTGAATGATGTTGACAAAAACTGCTTATAATTAAAGTAGTGCTTTTTTTTACAAGCGTTGGTTTAAATTACGAGCGCAGCCAGGTATTTAAAAACGCGAGTAAAAAAAGGCACAGTTTATCCGCGAGTTGTTAACACTATTTTTTTTAATACCTTTATTAAAAAATCCAAGAAAAACAGGAAAATACTTTTAAAAATCTCTAACGAAGAGAATTTCTCGCAACAGACCATCTTAATTTACACTATAAATCAAGGCGCCTGGTAAATGAAATAACAATCGTTTCCATAGCGATGTGTCTTTTTACTCGATGACGTTCATTGTTGCGACATTTTAATCTTTGACAATTTGATATTTTGTCGATATTTTTAAATGATTTTTTCGTAAATACTTCGTGAAATCTGGCGGAAATGGCTTAATTCTTAGGCAAGAATAATTAGATTTTTTCAATATTACTATTTTCCGCTATTTCTCTTTAACTTTAAAAAACGGACAGAAATCTTTTTTTGCATCCGTGATCAAAAAAAGTTTTTTTTGCACCGGTAATCAAAAAAGCCATGCTTTAGTTATCTGCAGACAGTTACTAAAATCATGTTTTTGATGAAGGTGTTTATATTATATTTTATCGACGTTTTTTGTGGAATATTTTAAAGAAAGATTGGTTGGGCTGAGGTGGGATATACAGGGTGTTTCAAATTCTTCCAAACGGTAGGAGATACGAAATTACAAATTCCGGATAGTTCCGGAGATAGGCGGAAAAAAACCGATTTCTTCATTTTTAGTTTTTATTTTTCTGCGCCCTTATGCTTAAAGCTGTCAAAAAACGCTTAAAACTTTCCACAGGCACTTTTTTAAGATCTACCTAGTGGGATGTCCGTTTTTGAGACTTGACTTTTCAGTGTGACAGGAACACTGCCAAGTCAATTTTTTCTTTTGGACACATCCTTTTTTTCTCCTGCCGTTTTGTTCATAAAGGATGACAGATAACATTTTGCAATCTTACTTTAAAAAGTCACCTGACATTTTGGGTTTATTGAATTTTTGCTTTTAACTTACTCAAGATATTTTGTTATAACCAAATAACTTTACCTCATATTTTAAAAATACGTTTTTTTCTTTATTTTTTAATCTTTGAATTTGTGCTGATGATGCTCAATTAACTCAAAACGTTAGGTACTTTTTAAAATGAGTTTGTAAAATATCTGTCATCCTTTATGAACCAAACGGCAGAAGAAAAAAAGCATGTGTCCATAAGAAAAAATGAACTTGACAGTGCTCCTGTCACACTAAAATGTCAAATCTCGAAAATGAACATCTCATTAGGTAGATCTTAAAAAAGTGCCTGTAGAAAGTTTTAAGCGTTTTTTGACAGCTTTAAGAATAAGAGCGCCGAAAAATAAAAACTAAAAATGAAGCTTTCGGTTTTTTCCGCATATCTCCGGAACTATTCGGTATTAGTACACTTTTTTTTAGTTTTGAGCAAAGCATCAAATTGCGCAACTTTGCCCTAATTTAAACCTTTTCGTATCTCCTACCGTTTAGGAGATCCCCATGGTGAGCATCGAATTTGAAACACCCTGTATAGTCGATCGCAACTGAGGAGCACCAATTTTTTTGAAAATTTACATGCACAGTAGTGCCCAAAAATTAACTTACAGGTGGAAATTAGAAAAAAAAGTCAGAAATGTATATTTAAAATAAAAGATGCAACATGGCGTCGCAGGCGAAAATTTTTAAAAAAGAAATTTAAAAATTTTCTTATGCAAGCTGTCGCAAAACAAAAGGCGACTGAACTGTGGTCGGCCTCCTCCTTTATCCGCTCCTGTCTTCTTAAAAGAAAAACAAACAAATGTAAAATATACTATTATGTAAGTAAATACAGAAGTTGCATAATTTTCTATAAATTTTCAGCTGTCATCGCAAATGTCAAATTTCGACATTAATATCTTTATTTTAAATGAAAGAGCCGGTATATTTATTAAAATTTTAAATGGACGTCTTTTCTCCAGATTCCCATCTGTTAGAAAAATAAACAGAGTTTAGGTGGTTCTTCGTCTAACTCATTAGACTTATGGCAGTATATTTTTCTCTTTAGTTGGGAATGCCAAGATTTGACATATGCGATGGCAGCTTTTTTCCTTTTCCAGCTTGAATAATCAGGGAGGTAAGGGGAGAATGAAAAATATGGTGAATCACCTTGTACCTTTCTATTTACAGTGTGTTCCAAAAAAACGAAATTGAGGCTTTCTCACGTATTTAGTCTGATTTTGGAAAAATCCTTGAACAAGTCGATTTTTTATTCAAAGGGTACAATTGTTGCACTCTCTGCATTCGTCTATGCCACTTTAAATATCTTATAAAAACTAATCGCATGTATAATAAAATTTTAACACTTTTGTAAAGGTATTTGAAAGACCTTATTACTCGACCCACTTCGAAGAGGATGGGTGCTTCAAAAATTTCAAGAAGTCAAAAAGTGTCTCCTTCGAATTAAAAATCCACTTGTTCGAGGATTTTTTTCAAAATCAAAATACGTGGAAACGACTCTGTTTCGTTTAGAAACAACTACAAACGATAATAATGTTAGTGTTAATTATAGTTCTTAATTTTCTTAATTTTTTTCTGAAAAATTTGAGGTTTTGTTGTACCCAGTTGGCCGCCCCCTTAAAACGGCCGTCCGAGGCGGCTGGCTCGTTGTCTCACCCCTAGCGCCGGGCCTGGTTCAATCATATGGTCGTTTTACCAAGTTGACATGTCGCACCTTCAGAGCGAAAGTGGCACAACTCAAAATTTCATGATTTTCACTTTTTGTAATAGAACGACATAATTTGACGTCAATTATGTCATTTTAATACAAAAAGTCAACCTCGCGAAATGTTGAGTTGTCAAATTATGTCGCTTTATTACAAAAATTGAAAATAATGAAATTTTGAGTTGTGCCATTTTCGTTCTGAAGGTGCGATTGGAAAATATTCAGAGACACTTCCTAAGGAGAGCGGCTTATAGACTTTGTATCACCTATGATCGAATTCATTACAATGAGTTGTATAAACTTCTGGGATTAGAATATCTGGAATCCAAAAGGAAAAAATTTACCTATATGCTTTTTCTCTAAGTTATTAAACAATCACACTATTACATGAATGTGCAGACTAAGAAATCAGTTGCCAAATGAAACTGATTTGTACACTAACAATCTGAGATGATTTAAACCAAAATTAGAGCCTTTGTTGGATTCGATTAGCTAACTTGCTACTTCAAGTACACCAGTTTTTAGGTAGGGAACCGGGCTATTGAATGCAGTTGATAAATTGACATATTTAATTTACGTCACTCTCAGTGGCGGCACAAACTTAAAAAAAAGTTAAAAACTTTTTTTCAAAATGCAATTTTTCGTAAAATCGCTGATTAAAAAAGTTTTGGTTGCCAACTATTTTTGTCCTTCTCCAGGGGGAATCAAACATTGCCAAAAAAAATGCTACCTATATTTTTTCTACTTTTAGTCAAAAATATTCTTTTTACTGTTCCTAAATGTTATTTTTTTATTATGTTAAGTAATATTTTTTAAGAATTTTTGTAAATGGCAGTGTCAATGCCGGATCATTTGATATAAAAATTGCACTAAGAGTGTAGTCCCTACAATTTCTTGAAATCGAATGTGAGGGAAATTAAGTGGGAAGAAGCTATTTTAGTTTTAATAAAAAAAAAATTTTAATTATTGTTTTATTTAAAGACGATGAGATGATACCTTAATCATTCGTTCTTTTCGTTAACATAGAAAAATCCAAAAGTGTCTCTGAATCGGACCGTTTTTTTTTTTGAAGACTATACTCTGAAGAAGCAGTTATTGTTCACACTGCATTGCACATCGCCCGCCGCGCTGTCGTGTCCTCTGATGGGCAGCCAGAAAAAAAATAGTGCCCTCCTAGGCATGATGGTGCGGGTCGGCTCGGGATGCAGTGGAAATTGCTATCTCTTAAGGTGCAGTTAGACTGTGGTAGTGTAGTCGTCGTTGCATTGCAGCTGTAGTGAATTTTTTTCCATAGATAATGCAGAACAGGATATTTTACAGATAAATAGTTAACAATATTTTTCGGAACACGCTTTTTAATATAATTTACCTTGTTTAATGTTTTAAACAAATATTGGTGATAATAGGCCCTCTTGCAAAATTTTTGAACATGTTAAAAGATCCACCTTACATATTTCTTTTGTATTAACCAAGAAAGTTCCGTTTTTTCTTAATATAAGTTCAAAAATCACTCCCATGCTTAACGTTGGTGTATTCATGCCATCTCTTTCATACGCGCCCGAAAATATCTACCTATCTCTGTGTGAGATTTTTTCACTACAACCACCGTGCACCGCTGATAATACGGTACTATAACTTTTCTAAAGGTTATTACTAAATCAATATATAAGATTAAGAAGGTAATTTATTTGATATAATTTGTCCATACAAGCGAAGTATTGCTAAAAGTAATCGTTTTTTGTCACTTAGAAAAATGGCTCTAATTTCTTGGCAATTATGATAAACCAGAATGATTAATCAGCAGATCAGATATAACTAGTATAGTATCTTGTTAATTTATCGCTAATACCACTGAACACACTCTTAACTGTATGTATGTATGCAAATACAAAATTACCACATTTTTTTCTTCCCCAAGTTTTATTTTGTCCATCTTTGGTACCCAATCAACCCTAATTTTAAAACTAAAGCATTTTTGAACTTATATTAAGAAAAACCGGAACTTTCTCGGTTAATACAAAAGAAATATGTAAGGTGGATCTTATAACATGTTCAAAAATTTTGCAAGAGGGTCTATTATCACCAATATTTGTTTAAAACATTAAACAAGGTAAATTATGTTAAAAAGTGTGTACCAAAAAATATTGTTAACTATTTATCTGTAAAATATCCTGTTCTGCATTACCTATGGAAAAAAATTCACTACAGCTGCAATGCAACGACGACTACACTATCAGTCTAACTGCACCTTTAAAACGGGCTTTTGGTGTGGCCCTACTGGAAAATGAGAATACAATGACTGTGGCGTCTGCCACCAGGTGGCACACCTGGATGTGGCGGTGCCATACCCAGTTTAAGTATATTTTTGTTCCAGAAATATAATTAGATATCAGATACCTGCTCCTAGCAAAAATTCGATATTGGTATTATCGCAAGGTCAATTTTACGCTGGCCACACATTTCCGCGTCTTTAAAAAGGGTATACTTTAGTGCCGTATTCATAGTAATTTCGAAGGTAATAGAACACCCTATGTTAATTAATTTTAAAAAAATACAATATATAGGGTTTTATAATTATTTAAAATACATGTGCATGTCTTTTATATTTTGAGCACAAAGCCTACAATACCAAACTTAAATGGGCGTCCAATGGCCGATGGTCCAAATCGTGCATCGTCCGCCGCTCATCTTTGAACGTTTTATGAACGTCCAGAATGCCCAGGCAGTCCAATGGACGTACAATGGACGGTTTTATGCTGTCTGGGTAGTTTGTCTCCTTGTGACATCTGTGGCTACACCTAACCAAAGTCGCATCACGTTGTTGGGGGGTTATTGTGAGACCTCCAGTAATACTTGTATGGCAAACAAATTAGGCATCAAGTTGAATAACGTGCCGTATTTTGAAGCCTATATCATATTTTTATGATTTGCAGGAGTTTTGACCTCTAGGATGGTATGTGCTCCAATTACCATTCTAAATATCTTAGTAGATAACGTGGGCACAAAATTTCTATAGCTTAGGCACAGGGCCGAATCAAGCGACACCCCCTTCTCAACGAAACTCAATTTGGATATTGTAAAAATTATGTACTAATTTAGTTCCCTTTTAAAACATTTTGTACTTAATGAATAGCGGAGTTATTCGCACTTAAAATGGGGAGGGGGGTGTGGCTTGGCGCTAAGCTGCTACCCCATTTTTTTTTGTTTTTATCTGTGCCTTGATATCAAGCTACACACCCCATAAAACAAAAAAAATGAACTATGTTGTTTATCGTCTCCTGATGATGCTAACCTTGTTAGCGAAACGCGCGTCGAGTGCAAAAAAGTGTAGTTTTGGTTTGTGGAAAACAATCATAATTTTGTTTTTGAAAAAGTTATTTTGAGAGTAGGCAATTTTTTAGAAGGGAACGAAATTGGTACATAATTAGTAGCAAATTATGGCATTATTTTTTTTCAAATCTCTTTCCTAGGCAGAGGGAGGTGTGTCCTGATATCAAGCTACACACCCCACATACACAAAAAAAAAATCAAGTTATCTTGGAAGTAGGCAATTTTGTATAAAGGGACAAAATTAGTACATAATTAGTACCAAATTCTGGCATAGTCCTAGTTTCCTAAGCACAAATCTTAGGAACCGATGGTGAGTATATAATTAGTACAAAATTATTACATATCAACTTTCATTAAATCTGTCTCCTAAGCATGGTGGGGGTGCAGCTTAGCGCTAAGCTACGCCCCCCTCTGTTAAGTGCGAATAACTTCGTTATTCATTAAGTACAAAATTTTTAAAAAGAGGACTATATTAGTACATATAATTAGTACGTAATTTTAACAATATCCAAATAGAGAGTTTCGGTGAGGGGGGCTTGATTGAGCCTAAGCACAGGAATCAGTGCAAGGCCGGCTCTCGAAAGGGAACTGACCACCACTTATGCAATCTAACATCTAACATACTCTGAAGAACCTGCTTTTTAAAGATAACCAAACGCCTAGCTATTTTTAACAAATACATAATAACATTTACCAATTAACATACTAATAAAAAAAATCGAGAAAAAATTATCTAATGTTTAGCAAAACTTGTCCTTTCAATATTATGCATTATTATAACCGTATAATGAAGAGAATCCATTTTATGTATTTAAATTATTGCAAAACTAAGACTAAGGCAACTGAAAGTAAAAACATTCCAAGTCGACATTAAATTCGCAATAGAAACCTGAAGATGACAAAGAACAGAGCGTTTAAATAAGATAGACCACATTTATTAATTTAAATAAAAATGGTACTTTTAAGTTAAAAGGTCGCGCGTAAAAAAAGACACGTTTTATAGTCAAGACTTTCATACAAAATGGTTTGTTTTGCACCATTCGCATCCTTATGAAGTTCATAGAGTTTAATAAAAATTATAAATTAAAAGTACAAACAAAATGCTCTTTAATACCACTTGATCAACCTTTAAAGAAGAAAATTGGTGACTAAGAGAGCGTGATTTTTAGCGTTCTAATAAATTTTTATTAAAAAAAAACTTTTATACCATAATACAAGCGATGGGCGCAAATTAATAATTTTAACTTTAGGTATCGTATATCGGTCACATCGACGTTTCACCTAACAGTTGTATTACTCTATAACCTAAGGACATTTTCAAAAGCTTGGCAAGCACGGCAATCTCACCCGTTCCCAGCTTCTTTATTATATATATGTTTATCATTTGAATAGAAGAAGAATTTAGTTCTTCTTTTGTTTTGTCACCGTAAAGTTAAAATTTTTAATTTGCGCCCATCGCTTTTATTATGGTATAAGAAAGATAAAAAATTATTTTCTACTTTCGAGTGCATTTAATAAAAGTTTGTTCTTTAAAAGATTTTTTAATAAAAATTTATTTTCAATTTTTAGATTTGTACCCTAAATCGTCCATTTTGAATCCGCCATATTGAAATTTTGCTGTAAAGTAGCTGGCTTTATTTAAGCTGCCTTTTTAGCTGTCAAATTGTTATGGCAACTTACTTTAATAACCAAGTTGTTACTAATGCAAATTTTTCAATTAAACTAGCTATTAAAGCTATGTTTTGTGTCACGATAAAAGTAGATCCTTAGCTGCACCAAATGGTCATAATTTTTACTTTTTTTGAACTTTTATAGCCAAAACTAAATGCTGCGAACAGCTGCGAATGCCGCGCCTTCTACCGGTGTATAGAAAACTTACGATAATCAATTGCGTCTAGTCCACATTCCACCTGCTTGCAACTAATATCTACTTCTATATTTGCAGAAAAAAGTGAGAGGGATTAGAAAATATATTGCCTCTTGCTCAATATGACACAGAAGGACATAATGAGTAGCGGAAAAAAGGTAGAATGTGAACTACGCGTTACTTCCAGTTCTACTCTTCTTCTTTTTTTATTCCACTGGGCCCAAAAAGTATTTTGCTAGTAATTGGCTTTAAATAATCTTCTATCCTCAAAAACAAGGAAAATCTTATCGACTTCTTTTTTCTTTGGGCGGCCATGATTTATTTTATGAAAACAGAAAATTGTGAATGTAAAATTAAATTATTTATTGAAAAATACATTAATTTACCAAATAGTGCAATACAAATTATGCATAATCCATAACTTAGGCATTTTTAACACTTTTAAACGAAATTCCTTGAAAAAAGGTAAACATAACCTATAAAAAAATAATAAACAAAAACAGTAATATGCCGATTTTTTTAAGGCGCGTGTGTTTTGGTGAGTTATTATGATGGGTTTTATTAATAAACTGCCAGGGACACCAAATTTACTCGTGTAATGGCCCTTTTTACGGATTATCGTTAATATAATATTATGACTTAAAACTGTGATCCGTATTTCCTTTTTATATTTTTTATTTAGTTATAAAAATATGTTCTCTAACACAATGGCAGCTGTATTTTAAGCTTAAAATACACAGCTAAATTGCTGCCCACAACATTGTGACAACCAAAAAATGAGGGGTAAAAACAGCTGTTACAACCTTTTCTATAATACTGTAGAAGTGTTGCCACAGAAACAGTTAAAGCCATATTGCTACAGTCCTGGCTGTGGCAACACTTCTACAACTGATTTTCAGCACGCTATACTACTTGGGTATAAACACATACCAGATTTGAACAAACACCCTTAATTTTTAGATTTGTAACCTTAATGGTCATTTTGAATCCGCCATATTAAGATTTTCAAATCTGATCAAAAATTCATAATCCCCCTCCTTAAAAACCCCTGTATGCCAATTTTGATTGAAATCGAACAAAGTAAATCTTTTTCCTTCTCCACTTCCCTCGTTAGAGGCCTGAGAATACCATATTATTGTATTTTCACCGGAACTATAAACGCATACCAAATTTGACTACAATCGGATGTGGATAAGTCAGTTAAAATTGGTTAGCAAAACATGACCGGAAATCGCCCATCTTGAATCCGCCATAAAATTCGTATTCCTTATCCCAAAAAGCCCCCGTATACCAATTTTGTTTGAAATCGGACAAACTTAGGTGTTTTCCCCCCTCCACACCCCTCGTAGGGGGGACGGGGGCCTAATAATGACATATTATTGTATTGTTACCGGAACTATAAATGCATGCCAAATTGAATTGATTGATTGATTCGGTTTTTTTCGCCTATTTCCGGAACTTTTTAAACTTTTTTTTTGGTTTTGAGCAAAGCGTCAAATTGCGCAACTTTGCTCTAATTTAAACCTTTGCGTATCTCCGACCGATCCCCATGGTGAGCATCGAATTTGGAACACCCTGAATACATAAATAGGTACATTGCAAGGGTTCTCCCTAATTTGCTGACCCGGTCGAATTCTGCTGACCGGGCATTTATAGATCGAAATTCTGCTGACCACAATATATACGTTAATCCTTAGCTCAAATAGAACACCTTCGCACAAATTTTACCCCCCCCCACCCCCACCCGTGTAGAGATATCAACAAAAATTATATAAATTATATAAAAGCTTGCTGACCGGGCATATTTAGATCGAAATTTTGCTGACCACGATATATACGTTGATCCTTAACTCAAATAGAATACCCTCGCACAAATTTCACCCCCCCCCCATTTATATAAGTTTTGTTGATATCTCTACAGGGGTGGGGGAGGGGGGTAAAATTTGTGCCAGGGTGTTCTATTTGAGTTAAGAATCAACGTATATATCGTGGTCAGCAGAATTCGACCGGGTCAGCAAATTAGGAACACCCCATTGTAAGTTAAATAAAAGCTTGCAAAAAGTGATATATGATACTTTAGCGTGATAAAAAGTGTGACTAAACCGTGTATTTGATAAACACGTAAAATAAAATATGTTATAATATTTATTTGAGAAGTTACATCTTAACGTTTCGTCACCAACATTAGCATCAGCAAATAAATCATCCATTTAGGTACTTTCACATCAATATTTTAAAGATTTCTCTTTTGCATTGCGTGCGGCAAAATACAATAAGCTAAGCCTACCAAATTTTTTTTGTAAAAAACGTGTGATTTTGGAACTTTGCTATCCAACGTAAAATATTAAAATTGTTTTAACGCACCTAACAGAATAAATATGACATTTTTTTACTGAAAGGTAATGCAATGGTCAGAAAACACATATTTACTTGACGTTAGTAATAAGTCTTTTAATTTAAAAAAGGGATAAAAACGAGACCTCAACAAAAATTATGTGCAAGTTATCTTAGGCGTATTGAAAATATCAGACACAAGTTGCATGATCTGTGGTTTTCGATTTACAATAACACAAATCTCTATCAATAATTTATGTTCTGTTAAAAAGTTATTTTTTACTTGGCATTACTAGTAGGCTAAGGAAGTTTCAGATCCTTCATGGATTAATTTTTTGTTATTTTTAAGAGGATGTAAACTAAAAAAACCTAAATAATTTGCTTTATGGCGTTTGTCTGTCTGTCTGTAACACCATAAAGTAAGCAAATTTGGTACAAAAATTCTATGGCATCCGTAGATCAGTTGATTAATTTTTGATGGGGGTGGGGTGCGTCAGGGATAGAAAAGGGAGTTGAATTTAAAAAAATAATTGACAACCACGGCAGCTAGCGAAACGTGGTTTTCAAAATTAGATTGGGACTTTTTTTTTATCTTCTAAACAATTATTAAATCTATTTACGTTTCCATTTTTTTTTTAAATCATAATTATCTTCAAAAAAATTATAATTTTTTAGGGAACCTTTTTATTTAAATTATATACTGGGTCATTAAAGCCTTACCTAATTAAAAACAACTTTAATAATTTTCATAGTTTTTTAAAAATTGCCTTTGGCCATTGCCAATGTCAAATTTGAAATTTTAAATGAGACACACATGTTTTTTTTTTAAAGACTTAACTATAATGTTAAATTTATTTTCAGTCAGAAATTCTATATTTATTAGAAATAAAATATTTTCTTAGAAAAACTCGATATTGTTTCCATTTTTACTTTTTTATATCTTTCAAATCTTAATATTTGCACAAAATTTAGCATCTTTGACAGTCTTTAGTATTTGACATGCCATGTTTATTTAATTTTTCTGCCACTGGAATAGCATTATTTATAGCCAGATAAACTATACTTCTCCATTTCGTAGGTATATTTTTATTTTTTAACATGGACCATATATTTTTCCATTTAATTTGAGTATTTTTTTCTTCAATTTCAGGTTTTTTAGCTTGTTTTGACATTAGTGATATATAAATATCCTTTGTATGAATTTGTAAATCATAGTCAAAAATTAATTCAAATTTATCTATTTTAGATTTAATATTTTTAAAAAAAGGGTTACTTATTCTCCTATGGTTTTTTTCATGTAGGATTGTACCAAATTTTATTTTTTTGATGGGACCATGAGTGAAATTGAGTTTTTAATAAAAGTGCAAGTGTTTTAGCTTCAATATTTATCAGATTAAGGCCACCATTTTTGGTTGGAAGCTCTAATTGTTGCCTTTTAACCCTATAAAGTCTACCTGACCATATGTACTTTCCAGTCATCAAAACTAGAGTTTGACTATTTTTATGAGGCATTGGTATTACTTGGGCAATATACCATAATTTAGACAAAGCATAAATGTTAATAAGCCAATTTTTTCTTATAAGATCTAAGCTTCTTAATTGATTTTTTATCAAAAAATTTTTTACGTTTCTTGTTATCACAACCCAGTTTTCGTATATCGTTAAACTTTTTGCACACTTGCATTCCTAATATTTTAGTTTTTTCTTTGATCGCAAAATTTTGTATATGCGGGAGGTCAGACTTCCAACATCCTAATAAGATTAGTTCAGATTTGTTGTAATTTATTTTGGCATTGGATCCTTGACAGAAAATATTTATTATTTTTTGAATTTTATTTAAATCATTTTCGTCTCTCGGAAAAATATTTACATCATCTGCGAACGATGCAATCTTGTGATTTTTCATTATTAATGTATATTCCTTCTATTACAAATTTTATGAGATTAAGAAAGGGTTCCAAGCTAATGCTAAATAACAACATTGATAAAGGGCATCCTTGTCGAACTGAAGTTTCAACTTTAAATTCACCTGAAATGCATCCATTTATTAAAATTTTAGATTTAGAATTTTCATATAAATTTCTTATAGAATTTACAAGCTTTGAATGGAAGCCCATTTTTTGCATAACTTGCCAAAGATAGCTGTGATTGACCTTATCAAAGGCTTGTTGGAAATCTAAACTAAGTATACCGCCAGATAATTCAGGATTTTCTTCATATATGTTACCGAATCTCTAATTAACATCAGGCTGTTAAAAATGGAATAGTTAGAACCACCGGTTTGTTCTTTACTGATAATTTTTTCTGAAATTTTTTTTATACGAATTGCTAAAATTTTTGTAAAAATCTTGTAGTCACAGTTTAGTAAGGTTATAGGGCGAAATGAGGATAAACAATTAGCATTTTTTTCTTTGGGAATTAGTGTAATTATGCCCTCACAAAAACTTTCAGGGGGCACTTTTTCGTTATTTAAAAATAGATTTAAAATATATTCCAACTCACCGCATATCTCATCAAAAAATATCTTGTAAAATTCGTATCTTAAACCATCAAGGCCTGGCATTTTTTTATTTTGTGAGCATTGGATTACGGATAAAATTTCATTTTTTGTTATTTTTTGTACCAACTTATTGTTATCTTCTCGAGTTAAACCAGTTTTTGTGTGAGCTATTAAGCACTTAGTGTCCTTACCGATTGTTTCACTTTTTTTAAATTTTGATTCAAAATAATTTTTTGCCTGGTTTAGAATGGTTTGGGTTTTATCTAATTCCTGTCCATTTTCTGTTTTTAATAAAGAAATTGAAGAATTTTTATTTTTACGTTTTTTAATAATATCAAATAGAGTATATCTCTCATTAACCCGATCTTGATTTTTATCTTCAAAATTTTGCACAATGTGTTTTTCTTTTAAGTAGAATATCGTATTTTTAATTTCAACGTAATCATTATAGCTGTTTTGGCCTGAGTTCAACTTATTTTTTGCCTCATGGAGCGCTGAGTAGTAAAAATTTAAAGTGTCTCTCCTATTAACTGCCATGCTTATATCTAAATTTTTAAAGAACGACTGCACCCTCTTTTTAAAAATTTTAAACCACCACTGTACCATATCAGTATTATACAAAGGATGCCGTTTTATGTTTTTAATTTCATTTTTAAAATTTTCTATATTTTCCGTTACAGTTGATTTTTTCAACGTCCAACCGTGTTTAAGCATTGGAATCGTTAACTGAGTTTCCAAAGAAACAACTAAAGGATGGTGGTCTGAAAAAGGAATAGCTTTAACTTCACATTTATGTATGAATTTCACATGTTCTTTGCTGATATAAGCTCTATCTATACGTGTAGCAGTTTTATCTCTGAAAAATGTAAATTCAACCCTATTTTTGTGTTTGTGTTCCCAAATATCAGTTATATTTAGATTTTGAACTATTATTTCTAAGGTTTTGTTTATCACAGCTGGATTTTTTGAGTCTTTTTTTTTAATTACATAGTTAAAATCTCCCAATAAAATTATTGTAGAATTTACATTAAAATGAATTGTTAAATCATTTTAAAAAAAATTATTTCTCTCCTTGTATTTATTTGAACCTGATGGTGCATAAATGTTTATGTACCGTATATGATCAAAAGTTCCAGAGATAACCCTGCCATCTGGTGAGCATAAAATATCCTGCACCTTAATTCCTAATCTATAAACTACACCCGTGCCCTTTTCTAATGGTCCTATATTCGAGAAGAAATCAAAACCTTTACGTATTTTTATACAATCTGTGTTTAGTTCTTGAACAAAACAAATATCAATATCATACTTTTTAATGAATTCTAACAAAAGAGATTGACTTACATGGCTTTTGAGGCCACATACGTTAAAGGAACAAATTGTCTTGAGACGGATCATTTTTTATATTTAAGTAGTTTGCATTTTTAATAATTACTCATGAAACCTTGTCCTGGGGCCGAGTTTCTCGGTCCGAGTCGCTTGTTTCCATCAACATGTACTGTTCGTTTTTGTCTTTTTTAAATTTCATTTTAAGTGGCATACGTCCTTCTTCCTCACTAGATGTGAGCAAGTCTCTAGTGCGCTTGGAATTTTTCCCATCACCTTCTTGTGTTGCTTCTATAATACCTTGCGATTCTTCGAGGGTTTGCTCCGAGCTGTCGATATTTTCCATCATGTTCTGTGTGGGACTAAACTCCTCAATGCTTTGTGTTTCGGATGGTGTTTCTTCGGTCAATTCCATGTTTTCACATGATTTTTCATTATTTTGCAATTCAGGTCTATACTTGTTGCTGTTTGCAATTTCTGAATAGAGTTTGCGTGCAGTTTCATCTTGCTCACTTGGTAATAGAGCAGAAGGTCTTCTGATTGCTTCTATACGGTTAACGAGACGATTGGGGCAGTCCCGCCTTTCATGACCAGGATTGTTGCAAACCATGCAGGTTCTCACCTGATTTCTGTAAACAACTAAGGAGGTGTACCCATCTACTGTTATGTAAGAGGGCACAGGTTTTTTCATGACCATAAGGACCGATCTACTGCCATTTTCTACCTCATAATATTCTGAGCCAGTATATTTTTCTCTTCGTACGCCTTTTACGCATCCATATTACCTTAAAAAAATCCTTCATCTTGTAATCTTCCAACTCCAAAGGCAGGTCATAGATTTTAAGGACTACGTCTTGACCTTCTTCGTCCAAGAGAATATCGGAAATAACTCCTTCGTCGTCCGTATATGTTGGTCCATCCTTTTCAAACTTTTTCAGTGTTTTTTTCACCAATTCATCAGAAATCAACTTAATGTATACCTTTCTAGACAATGTATTACACTGTATACCACGCACTTGATCTACAGTGAAATTAAACGTTTGTTTTATCCATTGGTGAATTTCTAGTTGATTCGGTTTTTTTCTAACGTATTTAAAATCGGCCACTATATTATTTTCACGAATTAATCGCATCGCGAACGTTAAAGGACACTTTTTTGCACGCCTCGCTCAGCCTTATCCCTTAAATTAACAACAAAATTTGTAAAACGTCAAAGTTTGTCAGAGCTGCAATTTTTGAGATATAAAAAATTAAAAAAAATAATTATCACCTCAACTCCTGAACCCTGGCAGGCTAGCGAAACGCGATTTTCGTTCGTTTGTCAGAGCTGGTGCCTCTTGGTACCAATTTTTTCCTTTGTGGCAGTAAAATCATAAATTATTATTATTATTATTACTAGCTAAATACCCATCGCTTCGCCGGCGCCTTTTCCCGGTTTTTTCCGTTTTTCTTTTGCTCTAAAACGTCATAACTTTTGTTTCCGCAAACAGATTGTGATGAAATAAAGCCTTCCCAGGGATCCCAGGAATGTTTTAGTGAAACTTCCATTTCAGTAGTTTTCGCGTAATGCTGAAACAAACAGACAGACAAACAAAGAAAAATTCTAAGAATTGGATTTTTGGTATCTCTAGTCTAGAAATGGTATATGTATCAATAATATTTTCTTTGGCAGCCCATTCATATCTTGTTGCTTTTTATTGCGACATTCATGATATATTTATTTTGTTTTGACTAGAAGCATTTTTGGTGTAGTATTTTCAATACTAAAAACGTGACATTTTCCCGTCTCGGCAACTTTTTTGGGGACGCGGGACATAAAGGTCAAAAAACGGGACGTCTGGTAGGCTTAAATAAGCGGAATTTTTCAATCGTTTATTTTTTCTTTTAAAGTCGACCGACCTTATTTTTTATCCACAAATGTTTCGCCTTAAAATACCCACGCCCAAGTTTAATATAAGTACTAAAAAGTTTTATATATTTAAAGTTAGTAACAATCATTCTAATAAATTTGGAAGCTTACCACAGCTAATCATCCCGATAAAACTAATTTGCAAACGAACCAAAACAAACTGTTTATGCCGCAACGTACCAGTCAAAATTTCGAAAACAAAGCGCACTTGATGTCACCAAACTTTTTAAATAAACATTATCTAAATCCGCATTTGGCAGCGACACAACGCCAAATTGTTTTTTTTCAGCGCGAACTTCACCGAGAATATTTTATGTGTAGGTCAGGCGCGGTGTACGTACAATGTGATAGTTAAGTGTATGACTAGCGCTTGAAAACACCCGATTGTCTGTTTTATATTTCGATATATGATAGGTGCCGTGTCAGACGGATATACTTCGTAGTCACTTCCTTGGCTTTATTCAGCGAATAGCCCTGCATTTCACGAGTAGTGCTCGAACAAAAACGTTTCCTCCTACCATATACCTTCTTAAAATTACCTAAAAGTTCTTGAACCTAAATATGTTAATTATGGAAATGTTTTTTTCATAACCATTATAAGGTCTTTAATAAAAAGGCACCTTTGTAAAGCTCTATTATTTAACATATTATTAACCAACAAAGTTTAAAACTTAAGGGGGAATTTGAGTCAAAATATAGTTTCCATAGTGAAAAGTTTGAACTAGTAGCATTTTTTTATGATTTATTAAAGTTTAAAAAATTTTCTGGCCTTTTTTTCGCAAATCCGTTAATAATTTCATCATAACTAAGATTTTTTAGCAGTTTCGTGTTTAATAGATGTGATTGCCAAAGAATCCATATATCTCCTTTCATAGTTCTCAATATTTTTTAATTTAATGAAGGATCTTTTCCAGGAGCAACTGATACTGGTAAGGTTAATAAAATTCTTATTGCAATAAAAACATTGGGGAAATTTCCTTCCAGCTTACAATGTTTTAGAAAGTTAACTGTAGCTAAAGAACTTTTAAGATATTTCCAGATATAGACGTAAGTGACAATATTTCACCTCGTAACTTCAGTTCATTTACATCAGTACTTTCTCCAGCCAAATGTTAAATGTAAATGAAGGTCCATACACTGTTTGGTTAAATATTCTTTAGTAACTGAAGAAAGCAGTGATATATCATACAGAAAATGGAAATATTCTATGAATGTTGTTTTAAAAGATCAAAACGCTATTTTAACGATTCGTTAATTGTGTCCAATACCGCGAAAAATATTTCCACTTTAAATTTTAAGTTTCAAGATAGGCTCATCTTGGGCTTCATAATTAAATTGTCTTGTTTTTACTTCCCTCGCTAAGGGAAGTAATGTAATCATCGAAAAATGGCAAATGAATTTTACGCTATTTTAATCAGCTCTAAAACCCTACCTTCGGACCTACCAACAATATTATTGTTTATTAAAAAAAAAACAATAAAATTAACTTTTTATTAATTTCTGGTTATTAATATGTCTTCTTTTAATAGGGTGGTTTTAATACACAGATTTTATTTCTCAATAGTATTTTTAATAAAAAATTTTAGTAAGTACCTATACATTGGCGTTAATAAACAAACTTCTATAACTTAGCTTACTTTGGGGACAAAAATGTCACTTTTTATCCCAGAAATTTTCCATTTTTATAATAGTATGTGTGGCAGTTGGACTACGTTATCAAGCCCCTAAAATATAAAAACAATATTATTGACTACTAATAATCCCAACCTGCAATAGGGTAACACACTGCACGTACACTGATGGTTAAGCAACATCCTGCAAAATTCCTTATAGGTATTTCAACTTTTTATTTTGAGGTAAACAGTTATTTAAATTTGAAATTTTAGAAAGAAAATGGAAATCCAGATTGATATATTTTTGAGATAGACATCGTGGCTATAATAATTTACTATAAAAAAAAAACAAAAATCTAGGGTTGTAGTTGAAATATTATATGTCACATGTTCGTGGTAAGGCTTATTATTATTACTTGTGTGGTTACCACAACTTGGTCTACGACTTATAAATTATTTTTTTAGTGTAATAATGGAGAGGGGGCTGTGACTTTTTGAAATGTAAAAAATCAAGTTATTGCTAGTTTCTAAGTCAATGGTACTTACTGAATTTTCAAATACATATTCAATGTCTTTATGAATCATCCCTAGGCTTGGGCAAATCACATCTGAATCAAATTTTTATAGTGCCCTTTTACTGTAATGGGGTCCATTGTGGCCTGCACCAAATCATCCGGTTCATCCTTCTTCGTTTCGGGCGGTGGCAAGCAGCATCCACCAGTTTTTAGCACCTCTTGGCGGACCTGTACCTTTTTCTTTTCATAACATCTTTTAAGTTGGTCGATGGTTTGGTTGTTTATGTCTCGAGTCGGCATTAAATTCGTTGGCTATGTTTACCCAGGTTTCGTTTTTTTGGGAATTGGCAATGGTATTGGTTTGCTTATTTCCTTTTTTTCTTTATAATATAATTTATCCATGTTATTTTCTATTATATTTTTGTATTGGAGTGCTATGGTAAAAAGGTGATTTACCTCCCTGGGTATAAAATTCAGCCCTCTAATCCGTTTCTGCATTGTAGAAACCAATCAAACGTTTAAAAAAAACGAAACTCGGCACTACTCGGTAAATAAACTAAATTTCTAGGTTAGAATTTCACACAGTTTGACAGACCTCGATATACTCGCTCAAAAAGCATCGAGCTAATCGAGGAGCTCTTTCCGCTCGCTCGGTCTAAAAACGAACGCGAAAAAGTGCGCACGGTTTGCTCGATTTTGAATAAAAAACCGGGAATTTGCCATTTTGGAGCGCACGGTGCGCATCGATCAGATAAAAGAAACCTTTTTTTAAACAAGAGCTATTTGTATCTTGGGTAATTATGCAGTATACGGTTTTCTGCCATTTTTGATTTTTTTTGAAAAATTCTTTATGGGGGCACCTTCTAGGGTCCCTAGGACCCCAAATCCGTCTGCGCCGGTTGGTTTTTTTTTTTTTTGTTTTTTTTTAATTTTTTTTCACTAAAACAAACCAAACCAACACAGTCCAACCCAACCTAATTCAAACCAACCCAAAACAATTAAAAAAACACTTTACAACCCCCCCTGGGCACCCTTTTTTCTCGTTAAAAAAAAAAAAAATCAGGCGCAGGCGGATTTGGGGTCCTAGGGACCCTAGAAGGTGCCCCCATAAAGAATTTTTCAAAAAAAATCAAAAATGGCACAAAACCGTATACTGCATAATTACCGTATCTTGTATACTGCTTTTCTAAAGTGTGAACTAATACCATCCGGACCTCTTTTTCTTAAGCTTTCATAGTTCATATTTGAAAATATTTAAATTTATTGTTTGATGGTGCATAAAACAGTGGCGATCGCCCCCCCCCCCCTTTTCTCCAGAAAAAAGTAGACAACAAAGATGCTGGCAGTAACCCTGAAGTCTTTAGAGAAAAAACGAGAAATTGAAGAACAACAAACAAACGTATGACGTACTTACTTGCTTAAATACAGAATAATATCATAGAGTTTCCATTTACAAACAAGTTTTAGACAAAATCATTTCTGACATAAATTCAAGGTTCAATAGCAAGACGTAAATATTTTTGACCTGAACATATTCATACCAAGTTTTATAGAACGTGAATAATATAATAAAAATCAAGGCAAAATTTTATTTTGTGTGATCGGCTTAAGTAATGCTTAGTCAGAAAAGGTTTCTCCTGCCTCAGAAGATTGAAACATAAGTACTTAAAAACACTATGATGGAAATTCGTCTGACGGGCTTAGCGTTGCTGCATCTCAACAGACATATTGAAATTGAGCGAGTCATTGACCGGTTTGCCCAAAAAAACCGGAAACGAACTTTTTTTTGAGATAGGCATCTTTTATTTGAGATATGCAATAAAAAGGTAATGTTTCAACTTGATGCTTTTTAGACCTCAAAAAAAAGTATTTAGCTGTTACCCAAGCGCGGATTTCAGGGGGGTAGGGGGTTAATTACCGCTCCCCACCCTGGATATTAATTTTTTACGAAAAGATTTAGAAAATCAAAAGTAGGGCATAAATTGCGGCGCTGTAACGCCTTTGATATTTACGGTATTATCTATTTTTCCACAGTACCGACATATGTCGTCCGTTTTCCCTATTCGCTTTGTGTATGTCCTAAAATATCCATGTCTCGTTATAATCGAGGCCCTACATAAATTTATATGGCGTTTTGTGATAAATCAACCCACTTGGTACAAACGTTTATTGGACCCATACGAACAGGGAGGGGGGAGCCACCTTTAAAGGTGCATTGTTTCCGTTTTTTGCATTTTACGTCAAAACTATTTACTTTATCAATATTTTAAAAATACATCAAAAAAACGACTTTTGGATAGGATATTTTTAACAAAACACTACTACATACATTAACTCAACGAGATGCTTAGCTTTTTTAGGAATAATTTTAAGAGAAATTTAAAAGAAAAAAATGTTTCCCCCTCTATTTATGTTAAATTTTTTAGTTTCATGTTAAAACTTTAATGAAACGGGGTTTTGTAATAAGAGCAAGCCGAGGTGCCCCCCCCCCATTGAGTGCTGGGGCCCTTGGTAATAATTAGTGTGATAGCAAACAACAAGGAATCACAGTATTTCGTGATTTTAGAGTAGGTTAGAGAAGGAAAAATAAAAAAGGCCTTTTTTATTATTGTTTTAAACTCTAGAAGTGCTTACCTAAAAGAATTTTTAGATACGTCAAATAATTCAGCCTCGTAATCTAAAAAAAAACGCAAGAAGAGTTAATTTTAAGTAGGCATTTGCCCACATAAGTGCACTCCTTGCAATTCCTGCACAAAAGCGTACAACTCATATTTGAGGTCTTGCAAGGACATTTTGTAGAAGAACATCCTGCCCTACAATTGCATTTTGTCAGCTATTCTAATGCCTCATACACCACGGGTTTGGTAGTCCATATGCTCTTTGAGTATGCAAATTTGGAGCATCTAATGTTGGAGGCAGGTTCAGAAGAGGTTTGTTTTTACTGGTAAATAAGATTTTTCTATTGGTTTCAAGACTGTGGCTTTTATCTCCACTGTATAAAATGGTAACATATTTTTCCAAAGAGAGCAAGATCAATTTCGTTCTTTGAATAAACTGGAAGCGATAATTTTTTAAAGGTATTTGTAAATTCAGTATTTTCTTGCCATGTTTTAAAGCAGCTTTTTTCACCTTTTAGAACGAAAGAGGAAAAACTGTCGCAGCCTGTAAAAGCATGGAAGACACGCTAAGCAACTGATTCATCTTGTCCCATTTTTGCGGCTATGAATTATGATGGTATAAATTTTTATGAGAAACATAGCTTATCGAAAGCTCTCAAGCTTTCTCTTTGTAAGACAAAAAAATGACTAATGCATAATAAAACTACTCTGATCTGAATCAACTGTTTTGACCAAAATGGACCGTTTGCTCTGTTATACTTGGTCGTAAGCATGTATAATAATTCTACCATCGGCTTCTTCCAGAACTGTACTCATTTCAACTAGGTCTGATTGATCTGTACCAGAACTGAAGATATCCTTGTTTATATTGGTCAACACTTGCATATCAAAAATTTTTAGCACAAATTTTGCAGTAAGGTTAATGTTCTCTTTATTTTCTGTGAATTTAAAAAAATTCTGCCAGTTAGAATTTTCGTTTACTAAACAACGTGTTCCAGCATCTCGCTCGGTCCTTACTGCAATTTTAAGGCTATCCTCCAAATAAAGGTCACAAACAAAATCTACTCTGGACGCTTTAATTTTGTGTGTCATTAATATAGCACTTTTAAATTTAGTTGTAAGATACTGAAAAAAGTTCAAGGTACAATCATGTGAATCAAAGCCGCTCCGTCATACACAATTCCTTCGCAAGAATTATAGCAGTAGTCCGGCATATCGGAACAATATTTGTCAAACAAAACATTTACAATTTGGGACTTGTTTGTATGTCTTATACAGGGTTCCTAAGATTTTCCTTAGGGATAGGATTTCAATAAATCAAACAGAAATGGCATAGAAAGTTCTGCGCGCACAAAAGAAACAGGTATATTGAGCAATGGTGCCAGTTTGTTATTATCTCCGGACTGCTTTCATGAGAAAAAATTGTCGCCACTCTTTCATTGTGAGTATAAATCACAGTTGCAATAATAACCGTTTACAAGATGTCTGCAAATTTCGCTAGATGGCGACCACACCATGAGATTTGAACATCTCATGGTTGCTTGTCAGCTTTTTCTTGCTTAAAGGAGGCGGCAGGGTCCATTATTTACGATACTGAGCGATAAACTCGTGAGGTTGTTAACATTAGAAAGAAATATCTTCGCTTTTAATTACATTTCTTTCCATTTTGTTCTACTAGTGACATCTATCCGGAAATGGTCAAACCATGCAGCTAGCACTAGCAGCCAAAGAAATCAATAAACGGCGCTGTTTTTCCTGCAGAGCTTTTTTCTTGCGATATTATTGATTTTAAATAAAGCTGGCCTACACTACATTTGATATTTTCGAGGTGTTTTATGACATGATCTCGAAACATGTAGCGAACCAATTCTTCAAAACTAGCGGGAGGGTAAAAGCGAAAAATAAGGGGCTACCAATATTTGTAACTCCCAAAAAGGGGTATAAAGATTTATTTTGCTGTTTCTTTACAAAAAACGTTTTTTTTTTACGAAAAACTTGAGCTCTGCCACTTTTTTTTATTTTTTTCTTCAACTTTCTCGAAATTTTCGTCATACCGTAGAAAAAAATTATTTCCCCCATGGTCATACTCTACTTTTATTCGAAAAAATTTAGAAACAGAGACGGGATCAGTTTTTCTAAAACGGCGGATCTTTTTTCAATTTCAATTAAATTAGCCGAACGCAAAAATGTTAGAAAAACAAAGCACGAAATAAAAATGGCGACGCTTATAATTTTTTTTTCAAAAATTACGTAATTTCGGGAACGCAAAGAAATAGGTCTAAAGAGTATAATTTTTAAGAAAAAATTATCAATTTTCTCGCCCTCCTCCACTGGAACTACAGGGGCCGTGCACAAATTACGTAATGGTCATAGGGGGGAGGGGGGTTACAAAACGTTACGTAGAGGGGAGGGGGGTTTTCGACAGCGTTTGCATTTGTGTGAAACTAAGAAAATTTGGAATGAAAATAAGTGAAGTTTTTTTTTTTTGGGGGGGGGGTAGTGGTCTTGAAATCGTTACGTAATATTAGGGGAGTGCCGTGCCAAACCGTTACAAAACATTACATAGGGAGGGGGTCAAAAATTGGTAAAATCACTGCTACGTAATTTGTACACGGCCCCACATTTGACTGTTCCTCCTTTTTGATTTCGAATCAAAGTGCAAAACCCGGGTTGGACGTTCGAAGGCGTCAACCTCTTCCTATTTGCTTGATAAGGTTTCTACGGAAATATCTCAGTAGATTTCTCCGGCCGTGTATGAACGCTTTAGGTTAGGCATTTGCATGTATCTCAGTCCCCAGCCTGTAAACAGTCCTAAAGGTATGAAAATGGAAAACATTAGAAAACAACAACCTGGAATGGATTTACTACGTGTAAGATGTAGTGACAACATCGCCCCATGCCCATCCTTTTCTTCCTAATGTGCTTTTCCGTTTCTCTGCGTCTTATACACGGCTGCTTGGCCCCCTAAGGATTTGCTTAGGAACCCTATATAGCCAAATGTAGACAACGATAGTGTATAGGCTTGATTACCAAATTCAAAAAATTTATCAAGATCCAGATTACGATTTTGAGTAGCGTGAAGTAGTGGTGAAAACAAAGAGACATTACATTTTAGAGATTGATTTAAATTTTTAAGATTTTGACTCATTTTTTAAGCTGTGTCGTGTTTCTAGGGTAGGGGTCAATTTATACATTAAAGAAAAGGGCGACGCGCGGAGGAGTAAAACAACAATTTTGAGGTCTTAAAAAAATTCGAACTTGTTTCTTTTCTTATAGGTCAGTTTTTTTATTAAAATCCACTAGAAAAATCCAACGAGAGGTACTTACATATTTAAGGGTGTGAGGGAGAGTTTAACCGCTCACCTGGGGGGCGCGAAGGGGGAGATAGAGGCTACTTCTCCCCCTCCTAAAATAAAAGTTTGGGTTCAATTAACGGTTGCGTTGGATTTTTCCATCAAAGATTAAATATAACTTATAACTTATAGGACTTCGAAAATATGGGAGGGGAAAGCTTTTTTAGTAAGTTTGTTAGTTGTTTGGCCTCTTATCTTATCCAAAATTTGGTTTTTGGTGTGATTTTAAAATATTGGTAAAATTTGAGGTTATGTTTTATGCGTTAGCGCAGGAATATAACAACAACTGATACATTAAATCGGTAGAGAATTTTATGCTCTACAAAACATCATACTACAACTTTTTCGATAAAGTCTATAGTTTTTATGTAAAATGCAAAAAAGCAAAAAATGCACCTTTAGGGGTGGCTCCTCCCCTCCTGCCAGGGAGGGGGGGTTGGCTCCCCTTCTAAATGGGTCCAATAAACGTTTGTGCCCAGTGGCTTGCTTTAATCACAAAACGCCATATCTTCGGATTATTTAGCTTGTAGGGCTTCGACTATTAAGAGCTTAATGTCGGTAATAATTATTTTCATCCATTGTCCTTTCTTGGTATTTCGGTCCCATCTTGCTTGCCAGGATTTCATTGTTTTCTCTTTTGTAATTTCTTTGTTTTCTTCACTGTGGCCATTTTTATAGCTTATTAAGTTGACTGCAAGTATAAAAATATATATAAAAAAAACGAGTTCGCCGCTTTCAAATGCACCTTCTAAAATATTTCAATTAGGGACTATACTACCAAAAGTACGCAAATGATTCCTTGAAGTATGAACACCAGAAAGGACAAATATTTTTAAAGTAATTTATTTATATATTATTACATTAGGATGCTCTTAATTGACTACATTTCCAAGAAGATTCCTCCATTATAATCATCAAAAAATTAATAATGAGTGGCTCCTGCTATTTATGCACTCGTTTGTTCTATTGGGCATTGACAAAATAAGATAGTCTATATCATATTGAGGAACACTCATCCAAATCCTCCTTACGGCATGCCAGAGTTCATCTAAGTTTCCAGGGGGACGTGGTAATTGACTAAGATCGCGCCCTATCATATCCCAAACGTGTTCGATAGGCGACAAGTCAGGCGATCTTGCTAGCCATTACAAAGTCTCTATGCCAAGTTCATGTAAGAAGTCCATTGTTTCACGAGCAATATGCGGTCTGGCATTATCTTGTTGAAAGATCGCATTTGAGATCACGTTCAACAGCAAAGTCTACAGTCTCTCACCTCAAAACCGCCTAACCCTCATGCGTCTATGGCCGCCTAAACAAAACCTGAATTCGTTGCTGAACCTTATGGTATTCCATTCATCATTCCAGTTTTGTCGAGCTCTGCACCACTCCAAGCAGCGAGCCTTATGTTGTTGGGTCAAAGGTAGCACCAAAGGCGGACGGTAAGCCCTCAGCCCCCTAACAAGCAATCTTCGATTAAGTGTCATTCTTGACATCACTCGTCCTGTAGCTGCAACTAGAACATCTCTTACTTGGAGTATACTGTCCCGTCGATTTCTGAGAGCAAGAAGTCTGAGATGCCGTAAATCACGACCTTGCAATAATCTAGGTCGTCCAGAACTCGCACGACGTCTATAAGTCTCATCATTGGACCACCTTCTTCAAACTCTTAATACTGTTGATGGATTGGCATTAATCCTTCTTGCAATTTTCCGTAAACCAAAAACCAGCCCCATTCATGCCCACGATGCGTCCTTTCTCGAAGTCGTTTAAATGATGAAATTGTTAGCGACCGCGAACTCTTGGCATTTTTATTTTTTAAGTAAACTGTAAGCAATTCAAAAAGACCAAAAATTACGAGCAAAATGATTTTCAGAAAAGGTATTTTATAAGTTCGTTGTTTTTGAAAATGAACAGAAAAAATCTGTGAAAAAAGGAAAGACTAGAAGACAAAAAAATTATCAAATATTTCTTTTGAGATAAGGTATACAGACAAATAATTTTCATTCAAATAATTATCCATATGCATGGTGATGCATTTTTTTTGTTCTCCAGTATATAAAAAAAAAACTAAATAAAAAGGTCAAATAACCTTAAAATAATTTTCCACTATTGTGTATATGATGTATTGGGAAAATAAATTATTAAACTCTCGTATTATATACAGACCGCTTCAAGCTACTGCGAACATAGGGCGGAAGAAGTCTAATTTGCCAGTGTACGTACATACGTACATGAGACACCGCACGCCTATCAGTGAAGCAACCAAAACTCAGGCTTCCGATCGCCATTCGCTGCCGTTCGCCGCCGTTCGCCTTGTATTTAGTACGCCTCTAACCACGGTGCTGTGTGGAGCGTAGTCAATGAATCCGGAATTTGGTCAATAAATACGCAAATTTTTATAACGTAATTTTCTTATTTTTTGTCACTGATAAATAAGAGCGTTTTATTGTCAACTGCTCAGATTTATCAGTGACGACGTGTTACAATGAAAATAATAAGGAGAAACAAAATAAAAGCAAGTTCTCAAAATAAAATAATACATTCTAAAAACCAAAAAGATTCTCCCAGTCAAAAAAAAAAAATAAAGCAAATGTTCGAAAAGTCCTCCTTGCTCGGCTAGACAATATCCGAGCCTACTATAAAAACCCCTTCTAACGTTTCCAAGCATGTTAGGGGTGATAATTTGAAAAGTTTCTTCAAAAACAGATAGAAGTCATTAGGAGCAAGATCGGGAGATCGAGCTGGCCATAAAATAGTTCCCCGTGTACTTATAACCCGATTAGGAAATACATTATCGAGATATTCCCTAACAAGGCCAACATTGTGAGCGGAACAACCATCTTGTTGAAACCATTTTTCACCAAATCTTACACCTAACAACTGCCTAGCAGTTGGAATAATGTGCTGCTGCAGTAGATCCAAGTATCTAGGACCATTCAAATTGCAATTGCCGTTAATAAAAAATGGCCCAATTACGTGTTCCCCTACAATACCCCCCCCCCCCCAAACATTTAGTTTTTGGGGATACTGTGTTCTTACGTCAAAATACAAATGCAAATTTTCCCTCGACCAATATCGAACGTGTGTTGGGTTATGACGATTTGACCATTTGACCATCTGCACTTTTTTGGCAACTTCGTAGACATCCATTTTTAGTTTTAAAAATGTATTATTTCAATTAAGAACTTACCCATCTGTTTCTCGAGCAAGGCAGAAATAAAACAAAATAATAAAAACAAAATGAATTTCCAAAAGATAACACTGCGGCGTGCTTCGAATCCACCTCGGTCGTACGGCACGGAGAGTAAATTGGACTTGATTCCCCCTATGTTCGCAGTAGCTTGAAGCGGTCTGTATACAGACCGCTTCAAGCTACTGCGAACATAGGGCGGAAGAAGTCTAATTTGCCAGTGTACGTACATGCAGAGACACCGCACGCCTATGAGACATATGAGAATTCTTCTGGATGTTCGGACCGATTTATCGCTACCATTATTTTAATTCTTCATTGGTATCCGTTATGATTTTGCTTTGCGTTTGTGTAAATTAAAAGTGTGGTTTTGTTTCTATTTCTTAACTTTGTTGTGTTATCCAGTCTTGTTTTGATTTCATGGTACTAAGCACTGCCTTTTTTACTCAGTCTTTTAGCAAAGATATATGAGTACAATTCATACATCTTTGCTTTTACCCATTAAATCCAGGATTTAATCGGCATCCAAAGTTTTTCTTGGTTCACCCTTGCATAAAAGTGTGCTTTCGATTATAGCACTTTGTACGTGCTATCCCCCAACTAACATAAATAAATAATGCTTTTATTATCCAGAAAATAAAAAATACATAAAAGTCCTGCAAAAAATACTGCTGACAAACGGCAGAGTTCGTACCTAACGCTTTTTAGTCCGGTGTCTTAGCCCCAAGAAAGATAAAAAACTTCAAACTTGGATACATCTGACATTTTTAGTTTTGCTGAAAGAGGAATCTCTAGGCTTTAGAAAAGTCCGAGACACAAGCTCTATGTCATTCCGTTCGCTAGATATGACGTCATAAAAATTAATGTTATCAGATATTCCTACTGGAAATATTAACACGCCAGGACGAATTCGTATTAGGTAACTTGGATAAGTAAGTACCAGTGCGGAACGATGCCTATTTGTGAGTGGTTCAAGGTTGGAAATCTAAGTGTATGATGGTGTTTAATGATGTATAGTGGAGGGTGACCAGTGAAACTACTGATGAGCCCACGCTGGTTACCCAGGGCGAAACATCGTTTATTAATTTCTCTTTTCGCTTTGATCTTTTGTGTGTTCTTTGTGGAATACTCATCCAAGTTTGAATTTTCTTTATTTCCACCCAAGATCTTTTGATCTTTTGTTTTTTAGTTTCTTTTCGGTTGAAGTAACTGATTTGGGGGTTTTTTAACTTCTTCTTTATTTTAATTGCCTTAGGAGCATAATCCTACTGGAAATATTAACACGCCAGGACGAATTCGTATTAGGTAACTTGGATAAGTAAGTACCAGTGCGGAACGATGCCTATTTGTGAGTGGTTCAAGGTTGGAAATCTAAGTGTATGATGGTGTTTAATGATGTATAGTGGAGGGTGACCAGTGAAACTACTGATGAGCCCACGCTGGTTACCCAGGGCGAAACATCGTTTATTCATTTCTCTTTTCGCTTTGATCTTTTGTGTGTTCCTTGTGGAATACTCATCCAAGTTTGAATTTTCTTTATTTCCACCCAAGATCTTTTGATCTTTTGTTTATCAGATATTCGTCAAACAACGATAATTTTATATTTATTTGTTTTTCAAGAAAATTAATATGTGTACGAAACCATATGTCACTTGTCATTTTTCGGCTTGTCGTAAATTATTGATAAATCCGTAGAAAAGTATTGAGGTTTAATTTTATTTGTCTGATTAATATAGTTTTTTTTTATGCAACGAAGGTTATAAAAAACATGCGAGATGTCATAATGACGTCATAAAATTTAAATCAATTTGATTTTGTTTTATAGCAAAATCTTATTTTATGAAAGGATCTTGGGAAAAATCAATACACGACTTTGGCTATCCCCCCCTCCCACATTTCAAAGGTGTTCGCATAATTAATTAATGACAAATAATAATACTTTTAATCAAAAATTTATTTGAAAAAAAATTAAACTTTATTTTACATCAGAAAAATTATGGCATTTACACGCACGTAATTTAGTACATAATTTTACAAAAAACAAACTTAATAAAATGAATAATATCTAAACAATAATAATAATAATAAAACATAAAAAGTACAAAAAAAAAATATTCTGCACAAAATTTTTACGAATAAATGTTTTAGCTATACACCTAATAAACCCTAAGACTTAAAGCAAATCCAATCTAATGATAATGATTTGACGGAATTTTTTAAACTATTTACGTAAAAAAAAATTGAAATTAAATGCATAAAATATGACACACCTGACCAAATAAGATATTAGACGTCGGCAATTAATAATATATTGTTTTGTAATTACAAATTATTTAGCAGTAACCGTTTTTTAATTGGAAACCAAAAGCAATCGACTTGATATCATGGGGGCATTTTGTTATATATACTGTAATATTATGTAAAAGAGCCCTTAAATGCAGAGGTCCGATGCCTAGGAATTGATAACAGATAGTCCACTGAAATTAGCAAAAAAACAGGCCTTACCTTGAACAAATTGCAACATGAGCGGTTTTTATTGTAAAAAAGCCTACTTTTTAACATATCCAAAATCGGACAAAATCGGACTTGCGGAACATTGTTTTTTGACGTTTCTTTCAAGATGGCCGCCAAAAAATTCAGAAAAACTTGCATTTATATATTGACATATAAACCTATAACCATTTGGCCAATGGCATTTGTAGCACATTTGTTTGGACCAATTTTTCCCGCAGATTCCAAATATGTTATCATTTTTTAGAAAAAGATAGAACTATAGCCTTGAATTTTGTTTTCTCTTTCTACCCAGAAAAAGGCTCTCAAAACACGTAACAAATTAACGGTTTTTAACTTTAAAATATTTAGTTTTTAATATATCCCAAAGCGGACAAGATTGGATTTGCAGAACATCGTTTTTTTGACGTTTTTTCCAGATACAGAAAAACTTGCATTTATATATTAACATATAAAATCATAACCACTTTACAAGTATCACTTGTGTTTTTGGATTTATTTTTACCGCTGATGTCAAATATTTTATCATTTTTCCGAAAAAGACAGAATATAGCCCTAAACCATATTTTCTCCTCTAACCTATAAAAAAGAGGTTCCCAAACAAATAACACATCATATTATTATGCACACATCAGTTTTTTGATAAAAATAACTTAACGTTGATCTTGAAACTCACAAAAAAGGTTGAAAAGAGACTGCTAATGTGTCATCTCTCTCACGCTTATAATGGAATTGGACACATTTCAAAAAAACATATTTTTTGAAAAAAATTGCCACCGGTTGATTAGGTACTTATAAAAAAATTATAAAATTAAATCATTATCTTCCTGCTTTTGGTAGGTAGTTAGGTAGGTAGGTTTACCTACATATGTAGATAGGTAGGTACCTACTCAATTATATGTACTTTTTCTTGTTTAATATTGATAGAAATATACAGACCGCTTCAAGCTACTGCGAACATAGGGGGAATCCAGTCCAATTTACTCTCCGTGCCGTACGACCGAGGTGGATTCGAAGCACGCTGCAGTGTTATCTTTTGGAAATTCATTTTGTTTTTATTATTTTGTTTTATTTCTGCCTTGCTCGAGAAACAGATGGGTAAGTTCTTAATTGAAATAATACATTTTTAAAACTAAAAATGGATGTCTACGAAGTTGCCGAAAAAGAGCAGATGGTCAAATGGTCAAATCGTCATAACCCAACACACGTTCGATATTGGTCGAGGGAAAATTTGCATTTATATTTTGACGTAAGAACACAGTATCCCCAAAAACTAAATGTTTGGGCAATTGCAATTTGAATGGTCCTAGATACTTGGATCTACTACATTATTCCAACTGCTAGGCAGTTGTTAGGTGTAAGATTTGGTGAAACATAGTTTCAACAAGATGGTTGTTCCGCTCACAATGTTGGCCTTGTTAGGGAATATCTTGATAATGTATTTCCTAATCGGGTTATAAGTACACGGGGAACTATTTTATGGCCAGCTCGATCTCCCGATCTTGCTCCTAATGACTTCTATCTGTTTTTGAAGCTTTTCAAATTATCACCCCTAACATGCTTGGAAACGTTAGAAGGGGTTTTTATAGTAGGCTCGGATATTGTCTAGCCGAGCAAGGAGGACTTTTCGAACATTTGCTTTAATTTTTTTTTGACTGGGAGAATCTTTTTGGTTTTTAGAATGTATTATTTTATTTTGAGAACTTGCTTTTATTTTGTTTCTCGTTATTATTTTTATTGTAACACGTCGTCACTGATAAATCTGAGCAGTTGACAATAAAACGCTCTTATTTATCAGTGACAAAAAATAAGAAAATTACGTTATAAAAATTTGCGTATTTATTGACCAAATTCCGGTTTCATTGACTACGCTCCACACAGCACCGTGGTTAGAGGCGTACTAAATACCAAAGGAAAGTCATGCAAGTGGTGATCGCAAGCCTGAGTATTGGTTGCTTCACTGATAGGCGTGCGGTGTCTCTGCATGTACGTACACTGGCAAATTAGACTTCTTCCGCCCTATGTTCGCAGTAGCTTGAAGCGGTCTGTATAGCTGAACACATATTTTTGCGAGAGATAATTTTGTAAGCAATGCTTTTGGACTATTATCCGGAAATCAATCGGTTTAAAATTACACACCTGTACCATGCACCTTCGCATCTTCTATAAAACCAATTGACACTGTATACAGGGAGTTCAGAAGTTAGAGTGAATCCATATAAAAGCTCCTTCCACAACTATGATAAAGATAAGCACTCTGTATTTAGTGATATTAATAAACACCTTTGGTACACACTGTAATCTGGCCTTCTATCGACCCCGAATAACACACAGTATCAGTATTAAATGAATATCATTTCAAAGTGTACCACCAAGCATGTATAATTTTATGGTATAAGACAGAAAGAGACAGCATGGCTAAACTACTATGTTAAAATCAACGTTATTTTGATCCGGAAAGTTTTTCTAGAAAAAAAACCCGTGGTAACACCTATTATTTTTATTTCTTTTCTATCATGTATTGTGTCTAAGATTAGCTTTTTTACGCAAATTCCATGTAGGATAAATAAGTAGGTACCATAGACTTTTAAAAAACAATTTTGGAAGTCTATGGTAGGTATTTATTTATCTCTGTGCTCATACGTCATTTGTCTGCAAATAATTGAAAGAAAAAACACGATTAACTATTTTATGTCTTTTTTTTAATACTGTTATGTTTGAAATGAGCAATAAAATTTTGCCTAAAAACATGTGCTACATCCCTGGCTTTATGCTTGCCATGTTCATAATATATTCTAGGATATAGAGAGAAAGCGTGACTAGCGAGCTTATTTCTATATTTTTCCAATATTGCTTTGCAGATTCAAAACCAGCATTGAAAACTAGTCTAAAAACATGTATCACACGTCTTAGTTAATGAAGATGTTTTTTGTGATTTTTTGGCCTCCATTTTGAAAAAAAAACAAAAATGACAATGTTCCCATGTCCAAAAGCAGACAAATCTAAGCTGCATAACATTTGCTATGTTTTCATGGGTATTGAGTTCGTTTTCAAAACTCATTATATCTTTTTCTTTTATATAGCGTGTTCTTTATCAAGACCAAGAACACGCTATATAAAAGAAAAAGATAGAATGAGTTTTGAAAACGAACTCAATACCCATGAAAACATAGCAATTAAAACCGCTCGTGTTGCAATTTGGTCAAGGTAAAACGCTAATTTCAGTGGACTACGATTATTGTGCCGCAGGTTACGATTATGCAACCGGGATCGGAATTTAATTTTATTAAGTAAATATGCAGGTATTTGAGTGCCTAAAATCTTATAGTACAAGCGTTCGCAGTAAAAATTATGATGGATAGGTAAACCTCGCCATTTTTTGATAAGATGTGCATTTGCCCGTCCTGAATACGAAATGGACAATCCTGTACCTCAAAATTGTGAAGGACTCGGCACACCAATCCAACGGTGGGCCATTTTAGAGGTCACGTGATCGATAGGGTAATCCCCACCATTTTCACATATATGATGTAGTATTACCACCAAACCAAAAATCACCTGGTGGGCCGGACCTCATTCATGGATAAGGGTTCGGCACACCAGTTGATTTTTGGTCTGGGGGTATTACTACATCATATATGTGAAAATGGTGGGGGTTACCCTAACCCCTCTGAAATTGCCCACCTTTGGATTGGTGTGCCGAGCCCTTATCCACATTTTTGAGGTACAGGATTGTCCATTTCGTATTCAGGACGAGAAAATGCACATATTATCAAAAAATGACGAGGGTTACCTATCGATCATAATTTATACCTTGAACTCTTGCTCTATTATGATAAGACCATAAACAGTGTCCACGTAATTATATCCACCGACACAGTGCCACTATTTATAATGGAAGAGCTAAAATTAGTCACAGAAAAAATCAAACCAGGAAAGGCACCAGGATCTGACTCAATACCACCAGAAGTAATCAAAGAACTAGTACAAATAGCACCGGACATGATATTGCAGACTATGAACGGTTTGCTTAAAAAACAGGAATTCCCATGCAGCTGGAAAATAGAAAAATTGGTCCTTATACACAAAAACGGAAAACCATACGATGCTGCAAACGTATATAGGCCTGTCTAATTAACACGATTGCTAAAACATATGAACACTTGATAAAAAACAGAATAGAGTACGAGATGGAGAAAAATGGAGGTTTGTCCCCCCTACAATACGGGTTTAGAAAAGGCACATCTACTATGAACGCAGTAAAAAAGGTGTTAGAAATAGCAAACGGAACAAATCCTAACAAGAAAAGAAGTGAGTGGGTAGTGCTAATAGCGCTGGATGTTAGAAATTATTTTAACTCTGCCTCGTGGCGAAAAAATAGAGTAAAAACATCAGCAGGGATCCCCCAAGGATCGGTATTAGGGCCTCTACTCTGGAATATACAGACCGCTTCAAGCTACTGCGAACATAGGGCGAAAGAAGTCTAATTTGCCAGTGTACGTACATGCAGAGACACTGCACGCCTATCAGTGAAGCAACCAACACTCAGGCTTCCGATCGCCATTCGCTGCCGTTCGCCGCCGTTCGCCTTGTATTTAGTACGCCTCTAACCACGGTGCTGTGTGGAGCGTAGTCAATGAAACCGGAATTTGGTCAATAAATACGCAAATTTTTATAACGTAATTTTCTTATTTTTTGTCACTGATAAATAAGAGCGTTTTATTGTCAACTGCTCAGATTTATCAGTGACGACGTGTTACAATGAAAATAATAAGGAGAAACAAAATAAAAGCAAGTTCTCAAAATAAAATAATACATTCTAAAAACCAAAAAGATTCTCCCAGTCAAAAAAAAATTAAAGCAAATGTTCGAAAAGTCCTCCTTGCTCGGCTAGACAATATCCGAGCCTACTATAAAAACCCCTTCCAACGTTTCCAAGCATGTTAGGGGTGAATTTGAAAAGCTTCTTCAAAAACAGATAGAAGTCATTAGGAGCAAGATCGGGAGATCAAGCTGGCCATAAAATAGTTCCCCGTGTACTTATAACCCGATTAGGAAATACATTATCAAGATATTCCCTAACAAGGCCAACATTGTGAGCGGAACAACCATCTTGTTGAAACCATTTTTCACCAAATCTTACACCTAACAACTGCCTAGCAGTTGGAATAATGTGCTGCTGCAGTAGATCCAAGTATCTAGGACCATTCAAATTGCAATTGCCGTTAATAAAAAATGGCCCAATTACGTGTTCCCCTACAATACCCCCCCCCCAAACATTTAGTTTTTGGGGATACTGTGTTCTTACGTCAAAATACAAATGCAAATTTTCCCTCGACCAATATCGAACGTGTGTTGGGTTATGACGATTTGACCATTTGACCATCTGCACTTTTTCGGCAACTTCGTAGACATCCATTTTTAGTTTTAAAAATGTATTATTTCAATTAAGAACTTACCCATCTGTTTCTCGAGCAAGGCAGAAATAAAACAAAATAATAAAAACAAAATGAATTTCCAAAAGATAACACACTTGATTCCCCCTATATTCGCAGTAGCTTGAAGCGGTCTGTATACTATGACCCCATACTTAGACTAAAACTCCCTAGGGGCGTGGGAATAGTAGGATACGCAGATGATCTAATGGTAATAGTCAGGACTGACACAGCGATACAACTTATGCAAAGAGCAAACGAGGCAACAAGACTTATTAACGAATGGATGACAAACAAACACCTAGAATTATCACTAGAGAAACCGAAGCCGTTATACTAAGCGGAAAAAGAGACAAGCAAAACATTGAGTTTCGACTAAGTGAAGTCCTCATAAAACCGCAAAAGAGCGTACGATATCTGTGAATCCACATCGGTAAAAACCAGAAATTCGGAAAGCATATAGAAGAAACCTCTAAAAAGGCAACTAAAAGTCTTGCTGAACTACAAAGACTTATGCCCAACATAAACGGGCCCAGTACTAGCAAGAGGAAGTTACTATACAGTGTAATCCATTCAATCGTGACATATGGTACAGTGATATGGAGTCCAGTACTCCGCACAAAGAAGTACAAAAACATGCTGATAAGAATGCAACGGAAAGCCTTACTAAGAGTAGCCTGCGGCTACCGAACGATATCAACGGAAGCTATTCAGGTTATAACAGGAATCCCGCCCATAGACCTAATTGTCGAAGAAATTGTATATGAAGATAAAAATGGACACAGTGAAGAAAACAAAGAAGCTGCAAAAGAGAAAACACTGGAATCCTGGCAAGCAAGATGGGACCGAAATACCGAAAAAGGACAATGGACGAAAAGAATTATTCCCGACATTAAAACATGGATAGACTGCAAACACAAAAAATGGATTACTATATGACATGATAGGACATACACAAAGCGAATAGGGAAAACGGACGACATATGTCGGTACTGTCAAAGAATAGGTGACGCAAAACATACGTTAATTTACTGTCCAAGATTTGAGAACTACCGCCAAACAACAAGACACGATCTACAGATAGAGAATATAACCATAGAGAACCTGTTTAAAGAAATGATACAAGACGTATACGTAGTAGATGATATGATCAGAACGATTCTAAAAACTAAACACGAAGACGAACGCACCTAGGAGATCAAAACAAAAAAGATTAAACAAATATATTTTTATGGATGGTAAATTATTATTTGTTCTCTTCTTTTTAGACTTATGTAATACGGTAGTGCTCCAAAATCTTAAATGTCGCTAACTGTTGATGCTTTCTTTTTACTTAAATCCAGTAGTTTAAATCCTGTGGCGCACCCAGTAATTGGCCCTGGGGGAGAGTTGAGCTGAGATTGATATTTTTGGGGCACTGTTTTGGAGAAAGAAAAATGTATTTACGTCACTAGACCGAAAAATTGGTCTTTACAGGTCGACACAAGAAATTTACTGGGCCAGCCGCAGGCTAGGTCTGTAAACTTGCGGATACCTGTAAAGACATCTTCCGGTCGTGTATCGTACGTATGTTTTTTCTCAAACGATTAGAAAAAACATTTTAGTACTTACCTAACACTTTCGTCAACGCCTAGTCGCGTTACGTAATTTATGAACAGTCCTCTAATAAGAAAATGTTGGCGTTCTGCTTCTTGATGGCTAGATAACCATTGCCGCTAAGGCCAGTAGTTTATAAGATCAAAACTAAAGAAAAATAAGTAAACTTTTTTTGTTAGAAATTATTTTTATTTTATATTATTTAACATTAGAAAAATTATAGTTTAGTGACTATTATTAGCGAAATAGTGACGTTATGTTCCTGAGAATGGTTCCGCTATTTCGACCAGATCTACAGCGGAGGGTTTTAGTCGTGCATATTCGGTAGACGATCAGAGACCGGTGTCTATAAAGATTTCTCGAAAAAAAAAGTGTCCGCGTAATTAAAATGGGATAAGTTTGATACTAGAAATTTGCTCGGAAAATTTTAAGCCACTATCCAATATCAGACAAAGGTTGCGTGCAGAATTAGTTGTTTGAAAATTTTGACCATTTATTTCGATGTGAATATTTTTGTTCGTCGATTTTGTGGGATTTTGCGACCAAATAACATAACATTAGATTAATCCTCTGACACGCTTATTCGGTATCCGTTTCGTGAAAAGAATAAAGACCCTGCGTGTCATCACAATAAACGTGTGCCAGGATAAAATGAAGGTATTGCCAGGTATAAAGGGTACACAATAAAGGTCCCAGGACTGCTCCTTGCGGTACTCCGGAGAGTACTGCAGCCTGTGTAGAAGTTACTTGACTAGTTTTAACAGACTGAGATCGACTGCTCAAATAGTCGTTCACCAGATCGGCAGCAGAATTTTCAAAACCAAGGTCATGCAACAAAGAAATCAAGAGCTTGTGATTTATTCTGTCAAACGCTTTGGAGTAATCAAGTAAAATCAGCAGTGACAATATATTATTATCCGTAGCCTTTAAGGCTGATACACAACTAACCAGGACCGAAGCCAGGCTGGTTTTCTGCTAATATTTTATTACTTTCTAACTGCATCCGGAACTATTTCTCTAAAAATTTTTCCAAAGCTTTTGACAGAATATATACTATTGACCAAAGCCTTTTTGTCAATTTTTTTTAGGATTTCTAGGACAAAAACCAAAAAATTTTAGGACAGTTTAGAAAAATTTTAGGACATTTTCTTTCCTGTGCCAAACTCTTCCTGCAAGGCAATCATGAATATTTTAAAAAACTCCAGGTTAACATTGGGCCCATCCATACTTATATGAATTAGCAGTTTTGGATCCAGTCCATATTCTTCTATAATATGATCCACTATAGAGTGCTGGTATCATTACTTCATTCATACTGAATATACATATCCAACTGCTTTTTGATCTGTCAAGTTGTTGTTTTGTCAAATAATAAAGAGCAGCAATTTGAACCGATCATTTCTTTTAATCTTTGTTTGAAGTAGAATGCCAAACGAAATTGAACAATATAATTTGTTTTTGTATGACCCAGTGACATATTTCGTGCTATTTCACCATCTGAAAACATATTCTTAAAAAATAACTTTTTTATTTTAGTTAAAGGGCAATTCCATGATAACTGACGGAACAAATCTGAAGTAATTAATTTTTTTTACTTCATTTTTCTCTCTTTTAAAGATATTCCAGAATGCATTATGTAGAGGGTTTGTCAGAATAATTTAAAAGTAAAGACAAATTAATTTTTTATTTAGGTTTTAAGATATAACTGGTGTGGAGGTTATAACTGACTGAAAAATCATGGACTTAAAGTGCTTTTCCTCTTAATCTAAAAGTAGTTTTAAATAAGTTGTTTCCTCAGACTAATATTTTTTTATGAATCTGAGGTTGTTTCAAAATTTCAATTCAATTCAATAGTTTATTGTTTATAAAGAAAATATACATTTCTTGTAACAAAGAGCTTGGTTAGAGTGCTTAAACAAATTTATGGCGTAACGTATAATAAAAAGTAGTATGTGCTTAGTCAATACGAAAAAAAAAACAAAATTAAAGATAAGGAAAAATCACTGGTAAAAAAAGCAAATTCGAAAAAACAAAAAAAAAACAAAAATATTTGAATTAATGAATGATTTATATGAAGAAAACATAAAAGAAACAACAGTTGTTACATGCACTAAAAAGTTCAACAATAAAGATAATTTTTCTTTTTTTTTTTTGGTTTGATCTTGATAAGACAGATAGGTACATTTATGTGCAGATATTTATTCATTTATTATTGTTGTTTTAAAATATACTTTTATTCCATAGATATAGTAAAATAGTAAGATATTATTTTTCTTTTAGATTTTAAGTTAAATGTAATTTTGTGGTAACTGACGAGACATTTCTTATAAAACGCTAATATTTTTTTTACCTATATTTTGGCTAGTGGTTGTTATTTAATGATTTGAAGAAAAGTTATTACATTCTAATGAATGACACTTCTTCTGTGGTTATAAGTAGTTATTTAAACACAAAAATCGAAAAAATGCTAAAAAAACCTTTATCGCGCGTGGAGTTACCCTAAAATTTAAGGACATTATAAAGGAATTTTAGGACAAAATGTTAATTTGTCAAAGTTTTAGGATTTTTGGTAATTTTTACTTAAAATTTTAGGACGCAGCCAAAATTTTAGGATTTTTGGACACCCTGCAGAGTACACAGTAAGCTTTAAAGTTTTCACAACATAGAATTTCCTGAAAGTAATCGCAATTTGCCCCCGCTACATAGTAATTCCCATAAAGGTATAACTTAAATAGAGACCTTATGTTTACCACAGTTGCGATCAGACATAAGGTAAACAATTTGGCGACGATGCCAGATTGCGCTGAAAGTTGTATCTCTACACAACATATTATTTTTATAACTTTTTTATCATTTACCTGCAATTATGCAAATTCTCCGGTTTGTTTTTTAAAACATTATTTTTATTTAAATAGAGAGAAATTTGGCATATTATATATTTACATTTAAATTTCTTTGAATATTCACAATTTTAAATCAATAAAGAATTTATAATGTGCAGGTACATGTTATGGTACTTGAAATATACCTCATTTTTTCGATCGAAATGTCAGATAAAATACCTGATATTTTGGGGGAAAGAAAAACTATTTTTATTTCCCAATATATATCGAGAATAAAACCTACAACACTGTGACAACCTCGCATTTGTGGCGGGTCAGCCATATAACCATAATTTCTTAAATAATTCATAATTTCTCGACGGCTTTGTAGCTTTAGCATACTCGAGGTTTTGGTATATTTTACAGATTACTGGACAGTTTTTAATATTTTTTCAATAGATTTTTAAGTGTTTGTGGCAAAAGTGATATGACAAAATGCGTAGTGTGACGAAAACTGGAGATTGCATGTGAAAACCAAATATTTCACAGGTTAGTTATCATATGTTTTTGCGACGCCATCTTGTCATAGGCCGCCATAGGCGTGCAACTGCTATTGCAGTAAATACAAAATGTAATTAAAAAATATAGGAAACAACTTTGCAAATGCGTGTGAAAAAGTCTACTTTTATATATCAATTTTAATGTGGAAAGTTCAACTTCTCACACGCCGCCGCGCCGTGCGTAAAAAAAATAAGCACGGCGTGCATAAAAATCTGTCCTAGCGTGCGTGAAAAAACTTTTAACGCACGCATTTTTTTTTTAATGGTACTTTAAGGACCAAATTTTTAAATTTTGAGTTTGAAATGTGTGTTCTAAAAACTATTTTTTGATCAAGAAAGTCATCATAAACACTCGTAGAAAAAAAATTCTACCTAACTCTTGCGGAAGTGCCTTTCCCGCCCGAACTCTTCCCGTGCGTAAAAGTAACATTTTCCGCACTAGTTAGGCAACTAACAATCTGGAGAACATTTAAGAAATTAATATTTTCTATGTTATTTCTTTACATAGATATTTTCAGAGTGACAAATATAATACCTCTTCGTAACTCGGTATCAATTATTAAGTAAAAAAAAAAATAAAGATTGTATTAAGATTGTATTTTTAAATATTTGACAAGTCTGAAAATAAAGAACAAACATTTATACATTTATAAATAACGAGCCGCTTCTGGCCGCTTGTAAACGTGACGTGGTATTGCCTGTACCAGCGTTGCCAGTGGAAGATAAAATTAGGTCTAACGACTGACCGCGTTTCAAAGTGATTTATGAATGACTTGATGGGTCTATTTTAGTTGGATGTCTTTGGTAATTCCCAAAATGGGGAACACTTTTCAGGTTATTATTAAATAGCCACGACTTCAAAGTTAGGTACCAAATACCACACTGCTATGTCGTAACCACGTTCCTGATACGTCGCGTAGTGGAGGCGCTTTTTTATGTGATGGAGTCGAAAAAGGAGTGGATTAGTTCCAAAATTCCTATTCGGTTATTTTTGGTAGCATAAATTAATGCATAACAAAGTGATTAACAAAACAAAGAATGTCGCCAAATTTGTAGGTTTGATTATGGCTAGTATGTATTATAGGTATATGATTCAATAGTACGAAGTTTCACGAGTATAAAGTCAAAATTCAAGTGCGACGGAAATTTTTGTGTGAAATTTCATGTTGCAAAAAACAAGCGCGCCCTCAAAATTCTGCCGTTTGTTTTTCGTTGTGGGTTTTGAGGGAATGTTTTCACAACCAGCAGCTGGGCCTCTTAGGGCCACAAAAACGGCATAGATTTGACAACACTGCTTTGCTGTTTTTTTGAAAGATCTACAATAGGTGGCACCACTAATGCCATTTCGAGTGTGATCGTGCAGTGCTCAGAACAGTAACTAAATATAGGTAGGTATTCATAATATTCGACTAAGTATAATTTCTTATGCCTGACTCATCTTGATCCATAATTTCTTTACAGATCTCCCATGTTGGAAATTTGGAACCTTTGGTTGCACTAAAACAAAATTATGATTGTTTTCCACAAACCAAAACTACACTTTTTTGCACTCGACGCGCGTTTCGCTAACAATGTTAGCATCATCAGGAGACGATAAACAATGATAATCATAATATAATAATAATAATAATCATTAATAATAATTAATAATAATTAATATCATATATACATATAATCATTAATAATAATGATAATCATTGTTTATCCTCTCCTGATGATGCTAACATTGTTAGCGAAACGCGCGTCGAGTGAAAAAAAGTGTAGTTTTGGTTTGTGGAAAACAATCATAATTTTTTTTTACAGATCTCCCATCTAGATTGGCAGGTCTTAATTTCAGGTTCAAAGACTGGAACCCAACTGTAGGCTAATGATAATAAGGGTACGCCCCACTCGATGCTCGAATCAAGTACCCAGCAACGGCCTCAAAAAACGCAAATAAATTTCCACGTTTTTCTTATCACAATCACTACTTGATTCACTAGCCATTGTGGTTCAAAAAAAATATTCAACAACAAAAAACTAATTATAAATTTCCGTATTATTTTTATCACTTTACATGTGTATATTTATTGGCCGAATGTTCCATTAGACAAGTGACCGATGGCTACGCGGAACCTGGATTCCAATACTCGAATCGAGTCTCCCTGGGCCTACCAAATTACGTGACCTTGACGTTTCAGAATTCCGGCAGAATCTCGCTTACAAAGAAAAAAAAAACATAACTTTTTTGTTATCAGAAAATAGGATTTATAAAAATCTACAACCGTATCCAAAGGATTTTTCAAAATTTGGTGTTTTTTTTCAAAAAATAAAAAAATCCAAAAATTGTTGTTACAGATTTCTGTATTATGGACGAGGCTAAATAAAAAAGCCAGGTAAGGTTTTTGACTATTATTAGCCGTGTTTATTTTATTTCGGGAATAATAGAGTCCAGCAAAAACCTGTCTGGATACGGTTGTGAGGAATTCAAAAATAAACATACCTGCCAAATTTCACAAAATTCTGTTTTCTCGTTTCCGATATTCTGCCCGGTAAAGATTGGCCCGAAAACAGCAAAGCAGTGTTGTCAAATCTATGCCGTTTTTGTGGCCTTAAAGTGTGTAAAAGAAGATTACCGGATAGTAGAAAATGTTATTTTAAAAGGTTTGCAGACTGCCACATCATTGTGCAACTATGTGAAGTTAAAGCAATTTCGTAGTTGTGGCGTATAACCTCAGCTACTTCAATGAAGCTTAAGTTCATTGAGAGACGGGAACTTGCTATTGTCGTCGAAGTCGTTTCTGGGGATGATTATTGAATTGAATTGAAAAATACTTTATTGTCAAGAGCAAAAACATTCAATGACAAAGCATGTTACATCTAAATCTTAACCTAAACAATAGTCATATTAAAACACATAAAATTACTAATAATACAATAATACAAAGAAAACAGAAGAGGACAAACAAAATAAATTATAATTTATCAAAATGGAAAAAATCATAACAGACTATACAACAAAGAAAATAAGAACAAACAAGTAGATAAATCATAAATTAATAAATAAAAAGAAAAAAACACAATGACATATAAATAGAAACACATTAGTTTCGCTATTATAAATTAAAAAAAAAATAATTACTCAAAACACTATATAAAAGGCTTATAATTTTTTTTTGTAAAATAGTTAATATGGAATTAATTTTTTTTCGGATAAAATATTAATAAATGAGAGTTTTAGTTTGGTGGATTGCTGTAAAATTCGTTTATATTATAGTATGCCTTAACCAGTAAGACTTTTTTACGATTTTTTTCTAAATAGTTTTAAAGTAGCTAATGATTTTATAGAGTTTGGTAGTTTATTAAAAATCTTTCTTCCCTCGTAAAATAGAGAGTTTTTGGTTAGCTGACTTTTAGGTATAGGAAGTGGCAAGCCATGAACTTGACGAGTAGAATGAACAGATTGTGGAGCGCACAATTGCTGATAATTTTTGTACATTAGAGTACATATTTCCAAAATAAACAAGGAGCAAAGTATCTTATGAGAGAAATAATGCTCTGCAACTTTCTCTTTGATGAACTTTGGACAGCTTTTTTCTGCAGTACAAATAAAACTTTTAATAAATATTTACTTGCAGACCCCCAGAAAGCAATGCCATACCGTAAGTCGGATTCAAAGAGGGCATGATAAACAGATTTAGCAACATGTGGACCTAATTCTGCTCTCACAGTGCGAACTGCAAAGCATGCAGAAGACAGTTTTTTGCTGAGAATAATAATATGTTCTTCAAACTTTAATTCATTATCAATGAAAACACCAAGAAACTTAAAAACCTCTTTTTGTTCTAAAAATTCATCAGCAAGATTTAATCCAGACAGGTCACATTTGAATCCTAAAATATTTGTTTTTTTTTATGTTGAATGATAGCTTGTTGGCATCACACCATAACTTAATCTTGTTCAAATCATCAGATACTATCTTTTTAAGCAAATCAACATCCACAGTACACAAGTGTCATCAGCAAAAAGGGTGAAAAATCCAGAGATATCAAGGTGAACCAAGTCGTTAATGTATATGAGAAAAAGTAAGAGCCCTGTGGCACCCCGCACTTTACCCTTTGAGCCGACGATGTGAAACCACTTGACTCCGTCCATCCAGATAGGATTTGAACCAATCCAGAACTATCCCACGAAAACCATACCTTTCAAGGTTGCATAGTAGTATTTTGTGATCTACACAGTCAAAAGCTTTTGATATATCACAAAATACTGCTGCTGTAACCTAATTACTGTTAAGCTGGCTATACACTTTTTCAAGAAAAGTGAAAATGGCATCATGAGTATCTCTAGAACTTTGAAATCCAAGTTGATTAAAAAGTGATGATGTCATGTGCCACAACAAAATCTCAGACCCTCCTCTTTACAATATTTTCTATAACTTTAGAAAGTGTGGGTAATAAAGAAATAGGTCTAAAATTACCCGGGTCACCTAATCCTCCCCCCTTATGCAGTGGGATAACCACAGTCTTTTTCAAACAATTAGGGAAAACCCCTCTGGAGAATCATTAATGGCCCCTGCCAAAGCTTCAAAAGCAGTAACTGGGAGTTTTGAGAGAACTTCTGCAGACAACTCATCTTCGCCTGAGGATTTTTTCTTTGAGATTTCATTGATAGCTTTTTTGAACTCTAGAATATTAGTAGGAAAGAGTTGAAAAAAATCACTAATATTGACATGATCTAAGTAACCAAGTGGATCAGAATTTGAAATTAAGTTTTCAGTTGTTTTTTCTGCTATACTGCAATAGTACGTATTAAGAGAATATTTTAGCATGTTTATATTTATGGCGAAATTCATTTACCATGGACCAGGATTCCTTCTGGCGGTTTTTAAGAGTTTATTAGTTTACATTCGTAGTGCTTTTGTTTTGCTTTCTTTATCAGCCTATAGAAGATGCTACGGTAGTTTTTGCAATAAACTTTGCGGATTTGCCTTTACAGAATTTTTTAATGTAATTGAGTGACCGCATATTAGAAGCTGAAATTTTTAAGCCTAAAGTCACCCACGAGTTTTGCTTCGGTTTTTTCTGTTTGAGCCATTTCAAGGGAAATACTCTGTTAAAAACAGTGCTTACCATAGTATGAAATGAGACTAAAGGCTCTCTTACTACATGAGATCCACTTTTACGTGATACTCGAAAGTATTTCAAACTTATAAGTCTCAAATTACTACACTACTACTATAAATGTTAGTTGTGCCTATTGACTCCAGATTACAATAAGACATATTGGTGACACAAACATACCACTCTTAGTTTATTTGCTACCAGTTTTTGTTTTGTTTTATGGAGGTGACAACTCTTTCTTTAGTTCCTAGCAGCACCAAGTCAACCATCTCGAAAACAGTCATTTCGGGAGAATGCTTTACAATAAAACTTGATAAGAATTAATCACAAACCGAAAAACACAAAGAATATACCTACGGACTTAGAGAAAACTCTTACTAAGGGCATCGCAAAAAACAAATTACAGCGCCTCTTGGGACTCGGTCTCGAAGCTCACGCGACAAATTGCGCCGATAACATCTATCTTAATCAATGTCCATCATCTTCTCGTTCTCTTCATGAGGTCTTTTTATTGAAGTTTTTTAGTCTTGTGTGTTTATGGACCTTTTTGAACTGTTACAGTAATTTCTTGGATTTTTGTAATAAGTATAATTGAAAAACTAAGATCAAGTGTTGTGTCCCAGTGATCCTCTGCGTCATCGCTTTCCACACCCTAGAGATCAAGCTTGCCAAAGACAATAGTTTGCCATCTGAAACGCTTTATAGGTTTAGAGTATGCATTCTTGCATTTAGAGAGTCAGAGAGTGTGAAATAGACTTTAATGGTAAGTACCGGGCAAGGTCTCCACAAACCAGAGGAAAAACAGCCTATTCAAAAAAGAGTTAATAGACCACTAATTTATCGTCACCTTATTTGCTTACCGTATTAGCGTAATTGAGATGCTTAAGAGTGGTTAAACCACAAACACAAATTACCGTAACCGTATTCTTTTGCCTACATACAAGCTGCCAATGTAAATAGAATATAAAAGAAAACAACAATTCCTTTTTTTGCAAATTCACTCTCTCAAAAAAATTAAAAACCTAACTAAAGAATAAACGAATTATCACATACCAGCTGCAGCTTTTGCCCATAAATAAATCTGGTTGGTTGCAAAAAATTACCGAGCAGACCCCGTTAGCCTCCATAAATATCGTATTTAGGTTCGGTTATTTTGGATACGGGAGAAAAACAACCGATTTTGCCTATGGTATCGCCAATTTTGATAGTCTATTAACACTCTAATAGGGTATTTATTTAGCCTATTTGTTAATTAGTTTTTTTAGCCCATTCCGTTCAAAAATGCTGATGGATAACCAGTTACACCGAATTTTTTGAAAATGAAGAAAACTCGCAAGTCTTAAAAGAAACTGCTGCTATTGAGGTTGACATGGGAAGCATAATAAATAGTAATAAATACAATAGTTTCAATATGTATATTATATATTCTTAAAAGAATAATATAATATATTAAATACGACGCATTTGATTTATTTAAAATAAAATTAATTATTGATTAATTAGGTTTTCCAAAATAATGTTGTTTCTAATGAACTGAAATACTTTAAAAAATATCCGAATTCAAATTTCCCGGCGCCGGCGCAACACCTGCTTAACTTAAAAGCCAGTTAACCCTTTTTCGATTTAGTATCCTTTAGCCTACTATAGCGGTCATATTGACACCCAACTGACAGAAAATCCATGTTCTACCTGTCAATTTGGTTATAAAAATGGCGGCAATCTTTGGCTAAAGGGCACTGAAGAGATAAGAGTTAACTGGCTTTTTAGTTGAGAACGGTGTTGGCCGGCGATGCTACCCTAATTCAAGCTTCGAGACCGAGTCACTAGAGGCGCAACGGTAGCAAAAAACTTATAATAACAGGGCCCTAAGTCGTCAAATCGCCTTCTAGGTACATATTTTGTGCCGAAAAACAGATTACTATGCCAAAATGCGGTTGCCTTTGTGACCTAAAATAGATGTTTTCTATCTGTCAAAATTTAAACTAAAGACCCATCTTAATTTATATAATTCTTTTAATACTTTGAAATAAAAGTCTGTTTACGTATATATTATATGATATAAATAAAAGTTCTTTAAAAATTGTGTTTTTAGGTTACCATCCTAAATTTATCATTTGATTACTTTTCGTCTTTTTATCAAATTATTTTGCACCTGTTGTTGTATGTATTTTTACAAGCTTTTATTTAACTTCACTTATGTTTGAATGTTAAGAGTCAAATCTTGCAACTCAATTTTGACTAACTTCTAGATGTCCGATTGAATTTAAATTTGGTATGCGATTATAGCTTAGGTGTTTTCCCCCCTCCACTCCCCTCATACGAGGGGAGTGGAGGGGGGAAAACACCTAAGTTTGTCCGATTTCAACTAAAATTGGTATACGGGGGTTTTTTGGGATAAGGAATACGAATTTTTGATCAGATTTTGAAAATTAAATATGGCGGATTCAAGATGGACGATTTTTGGTCATGTTTTGCGAACCAATTTTAACTGATTTATACACATCCAATTGTCTTCAAATTTGACAAATTTACAATACAATAATATGGTATGATCAGGTATCCACCTCCCCCTAACGAAGGAAGTGGAGGGGGAAAAATATTTAGTTTCTTCGATTTCAATCACAATTGGCATACAGGGGTTTTTGCGGAAGGGGATTAGATTCTTGCGAACAATCAATAACATAAATTTATTGAGTCAACGCCAAACTTCCTATAATGCGCCCATCGCTTTTATTATTATGATATCAGAATGCTAAAAATTATTTTCTACGTTTTAGTGCACTTTATAATTTATAAAAGCCTTCTATTGAAAAGCTTTTTTTATATAAAATTACTTAAGGGTAAATTAAATTAAAACATTTCTGGTCTTACCATATTTCAAATTTCTATAAAAAATACACCGTTTTATGAGCTTTAAACGTTTTAAAAGAAAATTAATCTAGCCTTTGTCTAGGACTTCAATTTCGAAATCATAATTACCCTAAAACTTAAGCCAGGATTATCAATAAACACTAAGTACATTTTTTCAATGCAGACCTTAATAATCTCATGATAAAAAAACTACCTTAATTGATTCTAATTGATTTATTAGTTTTCAGTATATAAGGTACCTCAACTATAGGACAAATTGGTGACACAAACATACCACTACCCTACCAACTTAATTTTACTACATTTTTTTAAAAGGGGATAAAATTGGTATTTTATATACTTATTCCCTTTATAAGGAGGGTGTACCTAAGCCACACAACCGAAATAAAGATAAAACCTAAGAGTAGGTACTTTTTAGAAAGGTACGAAATTAACACATAATGAGAACTAAATTCTAAGGGGTACCTTGATGTCCAGAATACACAAAGACAAATGTTTAATTATCAAGAAGCGGGTTGTGATCACTTCTCGATGGATTACCCCGTATTAAAACATCTTTATGTTGTTTAGAATCAATTAAATTTAAATTACATCATATAATAAGCAATTTAAGGTAAAGTGTGGATATAACGTTTTTTAAAGGCGCAATTACACAGACGAACATGCTCAAATAAAATCTCGTGCAAAAGATCTAAAATTTTTTGCGTGAACATTTTTTTGAGCTTTTCTTTGAACATTTTGTTCGGGTAAATTTTTGAGCAAATTATTGCTATCTATTTTAGAAACATATTTTTAAAGATGAGAATAAATAAAATTTCACATCAGTGATCAGTGATCTCAATTCTTTAAAAAAATGGAACACAAACTTTTATTTAAAATTTTTGTGAAAAAAAGCCGACGGCAAACAAAACATTATTATTGGCTCCATCAGTTTTGTCACATGAATTAGGGTTACTTAAAATATTTTTTTCTTAGGGTTTTTCCCGGATTTTTTTGCCCGGGGTTTTTTTTGGGATTTTCTTGCGAGTTTTTTTTATTTCCAAGGGTTTTTTTCCTAAAGACAAAAAAAACTCAGGAAAATTTTTCTTTTCCAAAAAAATTGCACTTTTAAGCGGTAATCCGTGCCTCACGACTATGACTATGTTTTTAAACATATTTTTGTAACTTTACTTTACCTTTAGCTTTTATTGTTGTTTTTTAATTCCTCACACCAGATTTACCTAGTTAGTTTAAGGTCCCAAGGGTTGCTTAAAAAAGCAAAAGGTTTATGAAAATGCTGAAGATATAGATATTTACTGTCAATTTAATGTAATAATCAAGGTCGATTACTGACACTGAACCAACAATATGCAAAGGGCAACATTGCGATTCAAAAGGGTGGCCGGCCTACGTTGCGAAATCCAAAACGCGGGATGATAGATCGGCGACACAGTCTACTAAGTTACTGCTAAATTATATTTTTTAGACAAGGGTCGGGTTCGTAGGGTTGTAAAAGTGGGTAATAAACGGGTATTATTTAAAACGAACGTGCTTTTGTTTATATATTTGACATTTAATGAAATGTATATAGGTTTTTTAATTTGACTTAATTATTATTGTAAAAGACTAAACCAGGAAGTAAAATAAAGGGATATTCTTTTAAACGTAAATTTTTAGCATTACATTTTACAGGCAACAGCAATAAATAAGTGCCAATTATTATTTTTTTATTCTCGTTTTTTTACAACCCCAAAAAAGTTACAAGTATACTGGTATATCCCCTATAAAAATCAGGTCATTCGAAGTTGCTTATGAGGTAAAATGTGAATTTCGACGTCGGAAAGCACTTAATTAAAAATACCTTGTTTTAAAACTTAGTCTTTCTATTTTCAGTTAAGTTCAATGAATTCCCATAAAACTATAAAATTTAAATTTATAAGAAATTTTTATACCAACATTTCTTCAAACAAATTTTGCTTAACATTCTCTCCAAAATTTCCGTGAGTCTTTTTGTACGAGATTTTGCTCGAACTTTTTTTTGAACATTTTGCTCAAGAGGCTCGTGTAAATGTTTGTCGGCATTTCAACATCAAAGGAAAGTTTGTCTGTGTAAATGCGCCTTAAGATTTTTCTGAAAATGCTTTTGCTTTGATATCATAAATTTTATTACTACTTTTACATCAAACATATTTTTTAACCTTGTGGTTTTAATTTCTATAGACATCATAAATCTATCAGCTTTTATCACCATGATCGTTCAAGATGCAAAAAATGGGACAACAATAATAAAAAACATCTTGATATACAAATCGTAACCACAACCACCGAACATTAACAAGATAAGACAATAAGAAGGTTCACAGTCCATCGGAAATATGCAGCCGTGCGGTGTAGATTTTTCTACGACGCACGGTGGTCGATTTTTGTAGAAACGAGGACAAAAAAAAACTTCCACATTGTAATTTAATCCTATGCATTTATTCTTATTTAGCTGATATACAGGATGATCGTGTGAATTTTCACATTTACCTAACAAAATTTTTAAGAGTTAAGATTACATATATATTAATTGGCTAAATTAAACTTAAAATCCCAAACAATATATATAAATGTTACAGTATATATACAGGGTTCCTAAGCAAATCCTTAGGGGGACAAGCAGCCGTGTATAAGACGCAGACAAACGGAAAAGCACATTAGGCAGAAAAGGATGGGTATGGGGCGATGTTGTCACTACATCTTACATGTAGTAAATCCATTCCAGGTTGTTGTTTTCTAATGTTTTCCATTTTCATACCTTTAGGACTGGAATAAAAATTGTTTTTGCTCGACTTTAATACCAAACTGATGAAAGATATCGTAAAAAAAAAATATTTTTCGGCTTTTCATTTTGTAACCATTGTCCTTACGCACTGTTTACAGGCTGGGGACTGAGATACATGCAAATGCATAACCTAAAGCGTTCATACACTGCCGGAGAAATCGACTGAGATATTTCCGTAGAAACTTTATCAAGCAAATAGGACGGGTTGACGCCTTCGAACGTCCAACCCGGGTTTTGCACTTTGATTCGAAATCAAAAAGGAGGAACAGTCAGATGTGGGGCCGTGCACAAATTACGTAACGGTGATTTTACCAATTTTTGACCCCCTCCCTATGTAATGTTTTATAACGGTTTGGCACGCCACTCCCCTAATATTACGTAAGGATTTCAAGACCACTACCCCCCCCCCCCAAAAAAAAAACTTTTCACTTATTTTCATTCCAAATTTTCTTAGTTTCACACAAATGCAAACGCTGTCGAAAACCCCCCTCCCCCCTACGTAACGTTTTGTAACCCCCCTCCTCCTATGACCATTACGTAATTTGTGCACGCCCCTGTAGTCCCAGTGGAGGAGGGCGAGAAAATTGATATTTTTTTCTTAAAAATTATACTCTTTAGACCTATTTCTTTGCGTTCCTGAAATTACGTAATTTTTGAAAAAAAAATTGTAAGCGGCGCCATTTTTATTTCGTGCTTTGTTTTTCTAACATTTTTGCGTTCGGCTAATTTAATTGAAAAATTTTTGCCTGCGGCGGCTTTTATCTTCTCACTCGAAACCAAGATCCCCCGTTTTAGGAAAACTGATCCCGTCTCTGTTTCTAAATTTTTTCGAATAAAAGTAGAGTATGACCATGGGGGAAATAATTTTTTCTACGGTATGACGAAAATTTCGAGAAAGTTGAAGAAAAAAATAAAAAAAGTGGCAGAGCTCAAGTTTTTCGTAAAAAAAACGTTTTTTGTAAAGAAACAGAGCAAAATAAATCTTTTCACCCCTTTTTGGGTGTTACAAATATTGGCAGCCCCTTATTTTTCGCTTTTACCCTCCCGCTAGTTCTGAAGAATTGGTTCGCTACATGTTTCGAGATCATGTCATAAAACACCTCGAAAATATCAAATGTAGTGTAGGGCCAGCTTTATTTAAAATCAATAATATCGCAAGCAAAAAGCTCTGCAAGATTTCTTTGGCTGCTAGTGCTAGCTGCATGGTTTGGCCGTTTCCGGATAGATGTCACTAGTAGAACAGAATGGAAATTTAATTAAAAGCAAAGATATTTCTTTCTAATGTTAACAACCTCACGAGTTTATCGCTCAGTATCGTAAATCATGGACCCTGCCGCTTCCTTTAAGCAAGAAAAAGCTGTGGTTTGGACCTGAAAACATCTAATTTTTAATTAGATCATCTCATGGTGTGGCCGCCATCTAGCGGAATTTGCAGACATCTTGTCAACGGTTATTATTGCAACTATGATTTATGCTCACAATGAAAGAGTGGCGACAATTTTTTCTCATGAAAGCAGTCCGGAGATAATAACAAACTGGCACCATTGCTCAATATACCTGTTTCTTTTGTGCGCGCAGAACTTTCTATTCCATTTCTGTTTGATTTATTGAAATCCTATCCCTAAGGAAAATCTTAGGAACCCTGTACTAGTAAACTTTTGTATTTACCATATTTGCAAATCTATTCAAATTAACCCGCTAGGCGGGGTACAAAGATATCCTAGAAAGCCCTGCACCTAATAAAACAGGAAAATTATATAATGTATGTATATATAATATACATAAAAAATACTATTTCCCATATTACTTAAAAATGCAAATAGGCGCAACTTTTTATTTTTATATAATTAAATATAATACTTGCAGATTATAATGTTTTTGCCAAAGGTGTATCAAGGTTTATTCATCAAGAAAAAGCTAACCAAAAAAAATACTCGTCGAAAACCCAAGTATAAACTTTTGAATAAAACAATCGTTTAATCACAGTTATATTTAAAACAAACTTACTTGTCAAAAGTTAAAGTACACCCAAAAGTATTTATATCAGACAATCACATGAATAACAAGCAAACTGACTTTATGGAGGTAAGAAACTTTACAAGCCAATAATAAAACAAAAAAATGACTTTTGATAACCCGTCTTTTAAATATTTGCATAATGTCAAACTCGTACACAACATAGTTTAATCCTTGGCCAACTATTCGCCTAGTATCTTGACAACAATAAAGGAGCAAATTTAGATACATTTTGAATTTTTTAATTTTTCCATTTATGTCCGTATTTTTCTCAAAATCGACCACTATCAAAGAAAAAAAATTGGGTTCGGTCTGGCTGGCAGACCAGAAGGTTATCTGCTGTACTGTGCTACGGAACTAATTATGACCTTGGCGCCCGACATAAAAATACTTCAATGAAACACGAATAGATGGAGCACCACACATGATAACCAAAAAAATTAATACTACAATAGAAATATTGATTTTTAAATAAAAAATTTTAGAAATGTAATGTAATATCGATTTTTCTTTGCATAGCAAAAAGGACCACAATGTGCCCAAAAAACAAAAAAAGTTTAAAAGACAAAATAATTTTTTTAACTTTTTTGTTTTTGGGCGCACTGAACTTAAAAGACAAACATGTTTATGTATCTGTTATAGAAAAAACATTTTGTCTTTAAAAGATAAAAATTTAAGAAGATAAAGACAGATGATAAATAAGGATCTGTAATTAAAAAAAAAATGGAAGTACAATTCCCAAATACAGGTTTAAAAACAATACAAGGGTTCATTATATTTTTCACTCCCTTATATAACTTATTATTGGAGTGTTGAATACAAGAATTCCTTTTTTTACAAAGTTTAACATTTTTTATCCCTCCAATGCTAAGGTAGTAAAGAGGAGGTGAAAAATATGACGAATCACCTGGGGCCCGGCTCCCTCAGCCCCCCCCCCCCCGTGATGTTAATAAACAAAATTGTCGCTATTGGAGTGACGAAAATCCTCATATTTTTCGCGAAGGGCATAGGTAGCATCCCCAGAAAATTAGTATTTGGGCTGGTATAGTTGGAAATGCCATTATTGGTCCTTTATTTATTGAAGCAAACTTGACAGGCAATTTGTACCTCAATATGCTTGAAGAGACTATCGATCCGCTTATAATTCACGAGCTAGACACGCCAATTGATGCAGAAGGTAATTCTGTTTTACAAGAGGACCTGTTATCATTCCAGCAGCGGTGCTCCACCTCATTACGAAACGAGAGGTTCCCGGATTGGCAAAAGACGACGAATTGAGTGGCCTCCAAGATCACCGGATTTAAATCCTTCAATTTTTTTCTTTGGGGATATCTCAAATCCATTGTTTATAAAACACAGCATGCTGATATTGATGATCTTAAAAGGCAAATTACAGCAATATGCCGGTCAATTCCCGGTGACGTTTTTCGAAATGTTACAGAGGAGTTCGAAACCAGACTTCATTACTGTTTACACGAAAATGGACAATATTTTGAACATCTAAGCTATTTCGTAGAAGAAGAACCAACCAATAAAAAATCTATTATAAAATGCAAAAACGCAATGGGCCACTTTCTCACTTTGGATTAAGTTAAAGCTTAGACTTAAGTGCTAGCAGAGGCTGTCAAAAATTGCAACTTAGGCTTAAGTGTTTGCAGGTGATGTCAAATTGGCACTTAAGTACGTTTTTGGCCCTTATACTTAAGAGCTCGAATTTGAGGACTTAAGAGGCAAAAACGTTTACTTTTTTAATAAATTTTTGATTTTTTACGTAAAAAATCGTCGTACACGCGTACACAATCTTTCCTCTAAGCAAAAATCCGATGTAAATCGTTTTGTCGTTACTTCATATTTATTTTTTGGCACAAGGTTTTAAGGTCGATTTATAAAAGTTAAATTATAGTTTTTTGTGGAAAAGGCGAAGATCGAGGCAGAAGTAATTGAAGTAGGTAAGTGTAAAAATGATATGTTAGCATCACCATGAGGTTCCTTAGCAAAAAATACTGTTTTTGGTCTTATTTTTTGTCAACTTTTAAGCTTGATTTATACCTGCTGGCTGCCTTTGTCGAGGGACTTTTTTCGTTTTTTTTTTGGTAAAAATTAAACTTTTTCAAAAACAACTTCAGTAATTTTATTACTGTGCTTTGTTCCCCAATTGAAATAAAGGTCTATTTATGCTCGTAACTTAGATCAATGTACATCCAGATTTTTGACCCTAAGTCAAAGTCAAATTCTAACACCTGCTTCTTTGAAGGAGGAGAACAACATATCAAAACATAAAAGAAATCGGTGGGTCGCAGCAGTGTCTGTATCCAATGCGATGTTCTTTGTCCTAAAAGTGAATTGCGATCGATTTTTCAGTAACTTTATGTTTTTCTTACAAAAAAGTATATTTTTTTTGTTGGGCAACCGTTTTACAAGGACCAATGCGTACATTTCAACTATTTTTTAGTCTGTCGTTGGCTTAGCCAAGTTAGAACTTATTCTAACCTCTGCAAGCCAGTTACGACTTAAGTTTAAGTTATAACTTATCTTTAAACTTAAGTTAAGCCAAAGTGAGAAAGTGGCCCAAAATTTCTTATTGAAATAATAACCTAAAAACATACATCTCAGTGCCCACAAGCTCTACTTCTGGGATACCATTGAAAAAGATCGTTGAGCGCCCTAAGGGTTAAAACATATTTTGCGTTTTCCTCCTGACATTTTATCAAAAAATTCTTTAGGACAAATAGTGTGCGAGTTTTTAAAATTCTAAAGTTTACTAACAAAATAGAATTTTTAATCAATACACGATTATTTACTCCCTATCCCGTTTAAGATTTTGAAGTGAGGGGTGTGAGGACGAGGGAGTTCAGGGATATTTACAGTGGGAAGTTTTCAAAGTTTCACCCTGTATAAATTACCATTTATGAAATTCGCGCCAGATTGGAGTACTTAACTAGTTTTTTGTTATCTTTAGTGAAAAGGGCAAACAAAATAAAATTATGAACATTTTTTTGACTCTCTCTTGGAAGTTTTAAAATTGGATAAAACCCGTCCTTATTTTGACATTTTTTTATTATTATTAGGGACTTATCGGACATTATAGGCTGACTTTAATAAAGTCGGCACTATTTTAGACAGTTCCACACAAAGGCAAACAATTACTACATATTTTTAACGACAGAAAATCTCAACCGTCAGAATTCTGGAAAGTGGCGTTTTTTACTTACTGCCTCATTTAAAATAAAAACACTAATGTTGTAAAAGAAACTGTGTCATTTTTTTAATAACATTTTGTAAATTTAATATTTTAAAGATATTCTGCAGAATTAGTTTTACGGCGGAGCTAATTTGCTACTACGCGTACCAATAGACGTCAAAAAGGTCGCGATTCTTCAAACACAGTCAGGAAATCTCGGCCTTACGAAAAATCTGACAATTTTTAAACATAAGTATACACTATAACACTATTCCAGTAAAAAAATATGTCAATTTAAATTTTGTAGGCAGTTTTTGTAAGAAACCCCTTTTTCTATTTAAAAATGTATGTATATGTAACAATCCTTTAAAACTTTTAACATGCAGAACCATAGTCACGGAATATTTCGCTGTTACTGTTCAGAAAAGTCACACACATTCTGCCTTTCCTTTTACATGGTGAGAATTTTCGACACTTTTTGACGTTTATTGGTACGCGTAGTAACAATTTAGCTCCGCCTCCGCCATAAACTAGTCCTGCGGAATATCTATATTAAATTTACAAAATATTATTAAAAAAATGACGCAGTTTCTCTTACAACGTTATGATAAATATGAAGGACGCTGTGTTTGTATTTTAAACGAGGCGATAAGTAAAAATCGCCACTTTCCAAAATTCTGACGGGTGAGATTTTCTGTCGTTTCTGAAGAATCGCGACCATAGTGTCAAGACAGAATTTTTGTGGCTTTTCTGAGCAGTGACAGCGACATATTCCATGGCTATCTATGGTTTTGTATGTTAAAAGTGTTAAAGGTTTGTTTACACGCAAAAATAAGGGTTTTTCACAAAAGCTGCCTACAAAAATTAAAATTAACATATTTTTTATTTACTGGAACAGCATTAAAAAACTAAATTTTAAGAAATATTAGCAAATAAGTCCTGACCATAAAGCAGTTAGTGTAAACTTGTGTATGTACCGATAAGTCCCTATTTTTATTATTTTTAATAAGAGCCAAGAATTTACAACCTGTTACAACTTTTAAATTAATTATAAACAGTTTATAAACTATCACGGTACTAAACATTTCCACTCTATCCAAACGATTTTTAAAACTATTTACAGAAGGAGCCAGAATAATGTCCTCTCGTAACGAGTTCCAAATTGTGAAAGCCATGTTTGGCAAAATATAATTAAAAACACAACAATAATCAGGGCTGAATTAATTTACATTTAATAAAGTCAAAAATTTCCAGTGATTAGCGAGGTGATTAGGCACTTATTAGAATGCGGCCTACCACTATTGATTAATTTTTTTAGGTTATAAATGGGGACGTTCGCAGAACCGCTATTCCATTAACATTCATTTCGCAAGTGCCTTAGCGTCAGCAGCAGCCCCCCCCCAAGATCCCAGGTATTGGATTAAAAATCACATCGCAAAATACACAAATTTACACCTAAAACCTTTAGATAAGAGCTTCTAAATGCTCAAGATTTTTATTTAATAATGGACAAACAAGATACATTTTTTACGATCTTTTGCAAAAAATTTTTCCTGCGGCGTAACTTGTGCTACACTTTAAAATATCTTGTTGAAACCAATGTCCATTTCTTTAAAAAAAAAACTTTGCCAGCGGCAGCTCGGTGCAACTTCTGATCCACTTCATATTACTTTTATTTTTATAAAATTTTCAATTGCGGTGTCGTTTTTTGCATTATTTTGCAATGTAGAATGGTTTAACGATCCTATTTTTAATTTTATTGAAGGTGTAGATCTTATTAATGAAACGACCTTTTTTTGAAATGCCAACGTTTCGCAAAATTTATTTGCATCTTCGGGGCTATTCAAGACGGCCGTTCCATATGTCGATTCTATTGCCAATAGACGTCATCCTTCGGTAAAAAGGCATTATTTTTAGACAAGTACCGTACAATTTTAATTTAAAACTTTTAAAAAGACATAACAAACACATTAAAATATTACTACGGCGAGTATTTCGTTCGCATTTATTTTTTACACTCTCTTACTCAGTATTTATCATAATTTTACGTTATTTTAAAAGAATTTCCTAGCTTCGCCCAAGCTCAAGACCTCTCCAGTAGTTTACATTCTGTTAGATGGCGCAACTATAAAAGCAACACACTTTTTTATAAGACGTTAAGACGATTTCATTCCAGTTTCACTTTCACCCGGTTCCCACCTATGCGCGCTCACCCTGACTCAAAAAAACGCACCACGTGACGTGACATGGATTTGCAGTTGTTTTAAATGCAGAGTCACGTGTTGCATTTTTTGAGTCAGGGTGAGCGCGCCTAAGTGGGAACCGGGTGTTAGACTTTGACGGAAACGGCATGCCAACAATCGCACCAAAAGTGTTTGTTGTTTTTTAGTTGGACCGGCCAACAAAATGTGAACTTATACCCCGGACAATAAATTACCCCCCCTCAGAGGTCTGGGCTGCATACGCCGCTGAGAGTCGGTCACTATTAGTAATAGCATGGGAACACACAAAAAAGCCGAATTTACAAAAAGCGAAACACAGAAAATAAAACGTCCGAAACGAAATATGAACGAAAGTAAAACGCCCAGAAAATAATGGATACGAATATAATTTATAGAATTTTAATTTACTCGATCCACACCCGACCCACAAATTGATAGAAAATAATAAACACTTAAAGTTAATTTTCAGTTTTATCAGCATTCGTATCCTTATATCTATCGAGTCGACCAATCAAGCAGGTGCACTTTTAAAATCATGGCGAATGCGTGACAGCTCCAGCTGATCAAATGCACGAAAACCTCGTTAGGTACGATAAGGGAGTCGTAACGTTACGACAATCCCTGCGTACTAAACGATGTTTTCATGAATTTGATCAGCTGGAGCTGTCACGCATTCGCCATTAGTTTACTGCTCGATAGGTCGACTCGATAGAGATAAGGATACGAATGCTGATAACTTAAGCTGCAGTTAAGATAAGTCGCAGAATTACTTAAGCGCATTTTGAGGTTATGTGAGTTATTTTTTGGATTATGTTTTTAAACAAAAGCCATTAATTTAATCAGATTATAAAACTGTTCCGTGGCCTTAAAATCTTTCTGTGATTATAATAGTGGTCTCTGTGCTTAAAATGGAACTTCTTTGGGATGACGAAGAAGATGAAGAATTACACTTTGTAATTAATGGAATACCTACCAAGAAGGATTTTTCAAAGAATGAGATGAAGATACCTTTTACACAAGGTTTAGAATGTCATGTTTTTTTCGCTAAGCGAATAATTCACCTTTTTTTTCGCAAATTCGTTGCAAAGAAACTGAAAAATGGGTTGGGTTGGTCTGATGGTGTAATAATTAGTATGTTTTCAATCAAGCATCTTGTTCTTCGTATGTCACGCTCTTTGTCGGAACAGAAAAGATGCTCTATGAAAGAAAAAGAAGACAATCTTTTTAATACGTATTGATTACGATGTGAAAACATATACTAAATAAATAGTCAGGTTTTATAGTTAATCAATTATAGTAGTTTTATTTGCCTTTTCCTCCATACAATCATAAATCATCAATAAAATTTGTTTTTTTTGAAACAACTCAAATTTTACGTGGGTTTTTGACAGCTGACAGGTAATAGTCATGATCACCACACAAAAAACACAAAAAAATGCAGATAACTGCCACGTTGCCAATAATTTCCTTACTTTTTCAAAGTGGAACATATTCGGAACTTTTGCAAACCAAGTAAATCTCAAGGGTCACCCTCAGTTCAAGCGGCACTTGAACAAGTGGAAGAAGTAAGGGGAAGTGGTGCACACGGGCATAAGTCTAATATGCCCGATGCTTAAGAGTGAATTTGAATGTTATTTTTGCATTGTTGCCATGTCTAACTGTCCGAAAAATTGGCTTATCCGCCTTTCATATCAACTAAACATTACCTCATCAGAGTACCTCCAAATTTTGCAAGATAATTTATTTCAATATTATCTCGGACCCATTCCATCTTTTTAAAGAATTGTTAACTTTTTTTTAAAGAGGGGAAAATAGTCAAGCTAGAGGTCTAGCGTTATAATGACCTGAAGAATTGGTACCCTATGACCCCCCCTTATCTCCGTTATTATGCATGGTAGAAAAATTTTCAAATACAAAAGTTGCATAACTTTTTGCAAAGTGTTAAAATATGTAAGTCACAATTGTCAAATTTCATGGAAAATGTCAAATTTTGACATCAACTTTTTTATTTTAAATAGAACACCCTGTATTTTATTATATTTTCAAAATCTGCTTTTTATTCTGATTCCAAAAATATATAACAAGTGTAGGCTGTGACAAAAAGTTTTATTTTTTAAGTATTAGGCTATGCCTTGACATGAAACAACAACAAATGTAACAAAATGTCAAATTGCGCATTTTACTGCCTAATTGCTATTTAAACATGGTTTTTACGGAACGAGAAAAATTTGATATCTTGACAATTTATATAAAGAATAATAATAATGCGAAGTTGTCCAAAAGAGAATACTCAAGGCAATTGCCAAGCTACATGACCTTTCAACGAATTTTTGACAAAATGAACCAGAACCACACATTGAAAAGAAAGAAAAGAGAGGTAGCTGTCAGTGACGAAGAAAAGTTGAGAATTTTACTTTATTTTAAAGGTGGCAATTTTTTTGATTTTAATTAATTTTGCGTTCATCTATATAGTTTCGATTTAGATCAGCTTCTCGTTCTTTTTTTACTTATAAATAATACATGGTTTGGATATGTTGTTCCAGAAAATCCGACGAAATCTCTGCGAGACTGCTGCAGGGACCTTGGATATATCTCTTAACAAATCTGCAAGAATGATGAAAAAGAACAAATATAGGGATTTTAGATACACTCCTGTGCAACACTTGTCAGAGGAAGACAAAAGAAAGAGATTGATTTTCTGTAGAAAAGTGGAGTCAGAGCTTCAGGACAACCCCGATTTTATATACGACGTAATTTGGACAGACGAAGCCTCTTTAAGTACCGCGGGAGAAAAAAACAGAAAAAATGCACATCACTGGGCAAGGGATAATCCCAGGAAAACGGTTAAAAGAAGACGATCAGGGGCTCGATTCTGGGCGTAAGAGAACGATCATACCCTGAGAAGTGATCAATCGCACAAGTCATTCGAACGACGCACGGTGGTCGATTTTCCCGAAAACGCGAACATAAATGGAAAAATTAAAAAATTCAAAATGTATCTAAATTCGCCCCTATATGGTTGTCAAAATACTAGGCGAATAGTTGGCCAAAGAATAAACTATGCTTTTTACGAGTTTGACATTACGTATCAGTATTCAACATCAAATTTCAAATAGAAGACCCAGAGTATGACACAACAACTGTTAATATCTCGAAAACCTTTGAAGATCGACGATATAGGGTACGTTATATAAAAATGCTTAAAATTTCAAAACAGAATGCAAAAATGCAATAATATACTGGGTGTTTCATTTGAAAGTTTCGGTTGGCATTCGTTTTAATATACCCTATATACATAAAAATATTCTAGTATACTGTAACATTTATATATTGTGTCAATTACTTTAAAGTAAATTTGATTGTTCTAAATTAACATTTTTAGTTTAATTTTGTGAAGTGAGCTTAAAATTAAAATAGCATGCGACTTTAACTGTAACCAAAATTATCACGTGACTGGACACTTTTAAATAGTCACGTGACCATCAGTGCTATATTCAAACTGTATGTGACATCCCAACATTTTTGGCTAAATAAAACCCATTCAAGCTCCAATCGTCTTTCAATCTACATGTCCTTCGTAGATCCCCCCTCACACCACCATCACAAATTTAGCTAATTAATAAATATATATCTTTTACCTCTTGAAAATGTTTTAAGATAAATGTGAAAATCCACACGATCATCCTGATTATCAGCTAAATAAGAATTATTTATTTATGGAAGTTTTTTTTAATATCCGCGTTTTTACAAAAATCGACCACTGAGCGAGTCCTACTCTAAAAGACAGTCAATTTTGCCGTAGCATGCACATTAGCGACTTCGGTCACGTGATGTTTTCGTCCAATATCGTGCTCTGAAATAATACGAGCGACGTTTTTCACACGAGCTTTCTCACTGTACAACTCCCAACTACTGGGTCTAGTCGAGAGAACGGCTTCGCTCAAAAATTGTTGTTCGAGGCACCTCTGCGCGTGCCCATAATAGTTTGGTGATTATTCGATCGTCTCGTCACTGGTTTTAAGCGCGTTTATTGGTTGAAACTACTTTTCTTCTCTCAGGCGAACGATCACTTCCTATGACTTCCAGAATCGGTACCCAGGAAGGCGTTCGGTGGGCGTATGGTGCGGTATGTTACGCAACCACATCATTGGGCCATTTTTCTACAGAGGAAATCTGAATAGCAGGAGATACTTGGAATTACTGCAAAACGACCTTGAAGACGCCATTAATAACTTGCCTTTGGAATTGCAAGAAAACCCAATTATATGGCAACAAGATAGCGCATCCGTTCACAACACTTTTCAGGTGACGGCATTTCTTAATAGGAATTATCCCATATGGCTGGGAAAGCACGGAACCATCCCATTGCCGGCCAATAGTCCGGATCTGAATTCTCCAGACATTTGGCTGTGGAATGAAATTAAAGATAATGTTTATACTAATAGACCTATTACAATTGAACGAATAGAAAATAAGTGCCGTGATGTGGTTAATGACATTAATGCAAATCGACGGCACATGGTAATCTCAACCATATCAGGATTAAGAAGGCGCTTTCAGCTTTGCATTCAAGAAAATGGGGATGGATCAACCACCAAAATACGCAAAAGTAACATTCATTCGGGACGTTTCTTTGCAGGTGAGTAATATTTTAAAATCCTTAAATAGTCAGTTAAAAATTGTCTTTAGGTCACATCAAAACCTAAAAAATATATTTTCTAGGCCAAAAGATTCCATTAAAACAATAGACAAAAGCGGAGTTTACCTCCTTTCTTGTAGTTCTTGTTCGGCGAAATACGTTGGACAAACAGGTAGGAGTTTAGGAACTCGGATCAAAGAACATTTGCAGTCTCAAAGGTCATCCAATGTCGACAAATCGGCTTTTGGGGTACATTTAAGAGAGTCGAATCACTTTTTTAATATAGATGACGATTTTAAAATGCTCCATAATGTGAATAAAAGTAGAAAATTAAACATATTGGAGAACTTTGAGATTGCAAATTTGGAAAACGACCCTTATTCTGTTTGTTTGAATTAACCCATTAACGCCCACTACAAAGAGGCGGCCAAAATTATTAACTCATTCAATAAATTTTAATTTGGTACCTGTCTGTTCGATTTAAGTTTTTACAGTGATCATTTATCAACAACCATATTTTACTTATTCGTCCATAATATGTCGTTGTTTCGACTGTTTTAACATTATTATTTTTTTTTTTTAAATTTGACCATTTGTAAGTAACCTTCAACGTTCCTATTAGTGTATTATTTTGTATGGTATTGTTTTTAATTTTAACTATTTTACTAATTTTTTTTTTTTTTTATTTTTTTTGTTTTTATTTTTTTTTAAATGTTTTATATCAGTGTGTGTCCCAAAAGTCAAGATACTTTCGAAGATGATTTGTTTTCCTAAAATGTAAGTTACAAATGCCTATATTTTTCTTTAATTTTATAACACTCTTTTTCTTTACATTTTAGTACACCCTTGACAATGGTCATGTGACCGAAACGCGCCGGGTATAATATTAAATGGTTTTTTCTGAAGTTAAGAAGGACTGGTTTTCTTTATTTTCCCATTAAATGGGGATGTGTTTGAACACCTTTATTGAACTAGGGGCATTTTCATTTCTGTTATATTATAAATTGCTATAAAATAGGTAGTATAAGTAAAAGAATATAATAATATATCGTAATACTTCTTGAAATATTATTGGTAAAACTTCTTTCAATAAAAGAAATACAAAATACAGTAAAATTAAAATGCATTGTTCAAAGTTAAAATAATGATTATTGATTAGTATATCTCCAAAACTATATGTCACAGCCTACGCATGTTATATATTTTTGGAATCAGAATAAAAGGCAGATTTAAAAAACATAATAAAATACGATGTTCTATTTAAAATAAAAAAGTTGCTGCCATTGTCAATTTGACATTTCCCATGAAATTTGACAGTTGTAACTTAAATATTTTAAAACTTTGTAAAAAGTTATGCAACTTTTGTATTTGAAACTTTTTTGTACCATGCATAATAACGGAGATAAGGGGGGTCACATTTATAATAGAACACCCTTTACGTCATCACTATTTTCTAAATTAATTTTTTAATTTGCGCCCATCGCTTTTATTGCGGTATAAGAAAGATAAAAAATGATTTTCTACTTTTGAGTACATTTAATAAAGACTTGTTCTTTAAGTTTTTTTAATAAAAATTTTTATGAAATACGTTTCTCTGTTGTATTTTTCCAACAAACTATAGGAACTCTTACAGACATCTCTTTTATATTATGTTATTATGTTACATTTTGTAAGTTTTTTCAGGTCAACTTGGGTTATCGAATTTTCACATCTTTCCAAATTACGATGTTAAATCATGACTAGAATACAATCATCATCAAGGATGACCGGAAAAAACAATTCAATTGTCTTACATTTACATTAAATGTACAGCTCCATAAATCAACTGAAGAAATTACCGCATAAATGACCCATGTCACATATTTCTAGTTTTGAGAAAATGAGTAAACGCGTTTTATTTGACCAATCTACCGTAATAAATCTCCTAGTTTTGTCTGTTGGTTGCATCACACAAAAACTACCGAACCGATTTTGATGTTTCCATTCCTTGAAAGTCCGCATCAAACTTTTTTAAATCAAAATCGGTTCATCATTAGCCGCTGTGGTAGTGTTTAACAACCACCACCACTACCACTCATCGATTTTACCAGAGTTTTTGGAACACATTAAAAACTGTCACTTGAAAAAAAATTTAGAGATGAGAAAAAATAAAAAATTTGGCTTAATTTTATAAAATAAGTGTTTTATATGTTGGAACCTGATAATATTTTATTGTTTTTAAAATTAACTACGCCAAAATTCTCTACAACTGACCAGAAAAATAACCACAACCACAACGAAATGGATTCGTAGCTTACGGCAGTGGTAGTGGTTAATTACCACTACGGAATGACGTTTAGCTATTGCGCAGACACAGTAATTACCACAACCACTACAAAGTGTCAAATAAGCATTCCAAAATATCCCTATTATCTGTAAATTGTAAGTGAGGACAAAACCAGCAAATTTTTTTTAATGCAGCATAGGTCCTTTACCACGCCAATGTCTTTAACTATAATAAATACGTGCTCATGAAGCCTTGCTTATTGCGTAACCAAAGCGGTAGAGAGCTATTTTTTGACGTAAATGAAGCAGTTTTACTATTCAGGAGACGTAAAAACATTCATTTTCTTGCTTAAGGCACGACAAGTGGCACGTAGGTGAACTAGAACGAACGCGAGGCAAAGAACGAGGCACGATTTGCACTTAAAACAGAACCCCTGTAAATTTTAATATTTTGAAGGTTTACTTAGGTACAAAAAAAACAAATGCCTGAATTTTTTTTTATTCAAAGATTGGCTCTGGTACAAAAGAGTGCACTACAAAACGGTGCCGGCACTTACAAAATAGCGTCAATCAAAACGGAGCCATATAAAATAGCGATTGGTCAAAACAGCGCCCTACAAAACAGCACCTGTTCTAGAAAACACAACAAAATTTTAATAGAATTTTTTGCTTAAATCTCAAGAAATTTTGCTTGCGGCAAACGTCGTTATTTGTTACAATTTTAGTTTAATTTTAAGCATACAAGCAGCATTTAAAATTTATTTGGACATATTTTTGGCAACAAATTAATAATCTGATAAGACTAGATCACATACAATCCCAGTTCCCTTTACCAAGAAACAAAAACGTGAAAAAGATCAAAATTTTGGAATAATTTTCCGGTTAAACTGCAAAAAAATTTGCCTGCGGCATCAATCAATCTTTGTTACCAACATGTGTTCGTCTGCGGCGCATTGAGGACATGCTTTTGACACTAGATCCACCCAAGTATTTGAGACCTTGCTTTATAATTTTTTTTGTAACTTACATCCTAATCCTACTCAACAACTACCCAGTTGCTCAATTATCCATGAAAAATTTATGCAAATAAACTACTTTACTCCACTCTACTTAATCCCCCCCCTTAAAAAAGGCGCGACCGCCACTGATTTTAAATTTGGCTGCCAAAACGTTAAATGTCAAAAATTTAAGGAGTAAATTAAAAATATGTTTGTTAAATAGAACTTAAAAATTTTGTTTTACGATTATGCATTTTTTTTTGTCATTCGAAAAAAAGTTACAAGGAAAAAATATTTATCAATCAAATCAAAACAGGTCTAAATACCTCTATAAACCTAGTGAGCCCACTTCATAAATTTTTTTAATAATTCCAGAATTATGTGCTTTTTATGTGCTAATTTTGTACCTTTTTAAAAAATTTTGTGCTCTTTGAGTTTTTAAGAATATTAAAAAAAAGTGGGCTCGCTAGCTTTACATAAACCTAGCAACCTTACCTTAAATAAGGGTTAAAAATATCCGTTAAATATCTCAGAATTATGTGCTTTTCATGTGCTCCATGAAAAGAAAAAAAAAGATAAACATTTTTAACTTTTTTAGTTGTTTAAAAAAAAAATATTGTGGTCTCGCTAGCTTTATATAAACCTAGCAGGCCCAATCTTAAATAAAGGTTAAAAATATTCGTTAAATATCTCAGAATTATGTGCTTTTTATGTGCTCCATGAAAATAGAAAAACTAAAGATTTTTTACTTTTTTAGTAATTTTTTGAAGAAATGTTATGGGCTCGCTAGCTTTATATAAACCTAGCAGGCCCATAACATTTTTTTATAAAACTCACTAAAAAGGTAAAAAATCTTTTTTAGTTTTTTTTCAACCTGTATTTAGGGTTGGCCCTGCTAGGTATATAAAGCTAGCGAGCCCAAAACATTTTTTCGAAATCACTAAACAAATAAAAAAAATTTAGTTTTTTTTCTATTTCCATGGAGCACATAAAAAACATTTTAACCTTTATTTAAGGTTGGGCTTGCTAGGTTTATATAAAGATAGTGAGCCCACATTTTTTTTAATTTTCACAAACACTCAAAGAGCACAAAAATTTTTAAAAGGGGACGAAATTAGCGCATAAAAAGCAACTACTACAACTACTACAAGTACAACTACTAGGTATATATAGTCGAAGTGCCAGACCTTAAAATATAGGACCTCACAAAAAAATGGGCTAACACTTTAAGATTTTCACCATATGTAGGAGTATGTTTAGGGATACCAAAAATACAAAACCCGTAAAGTGTAGCATCACAATATGGCAACACTGTAAACCTTAAAATTTTAAATGGCTTTTTTTAAATCCGTAAGTCCTACTTGAAAAATTTTTTCTTGGTATTTAAGCTAAAACTGGCCCCTTTAAATGGAAAATAACAGAATTGTCATATTCCACCTAAAAATAATTGAAATATGTCATCCAAAAAACTCAAAGGACCACTTTTTCGTGATTTTTAGAACGTCGCCTAGGGAACAACGATTGCAATAAATTTTGTTTTTATTCTTTAAATTATTTAAGCAATTATTATAAACAGAAAAAAATGGGGATGCCACCTGAGTTCACTTTGACAAGTAATTGAGGACCATTTTAAACTCGCCTTGTAAAAACATCATAAACGGCACTATCTCCTATACTATAAACGCTAGGACAATGAATCTTTTTTTGTTCGATTGGTATTTTCTTTCTACATAATTTAGTTTAAAAAATTACGTTTGGGCACTGAGATATAAAAAAAAGCACATTTTTTAATGGAAAAAAAATGAAACAAATTACTTTTTTTTGTAAAACTATATTAACTTAGCGACCCCACAGGTTTAGGTATCACGGAATTTAAAAATTTCAAAAACCACTATTTTCTGCATATTATGTGCTAATTTCGTCCATGATCAGAAAATTTTGTACTCATCTGGTTCCCGAGAAAATCAAAAAAGAATGTGGGTTAGCTAGGTTAATATTAAGCTAACTACCCCACTAAAAAACTGCACTGACAACAAAAAAATTCGGATTTTTCTTGTACATATTCATGGGGCATATAATTTTGTAATATATTTTTACTTTGGAATCGTACTTCAAATTGTGAATGCTAGGTTATTACAAATTATGTAATGTAATATCGTTTTTATTAGTTTTTATTAAATTAGCACATAATTTGCAGATTATACTGGTTTTTAAAATTTTTAAATTAAATTAATATTAACCTAGCTACCCCACCCTTTAAAAAAAAAACAATTTAAAATAAAAAATTAAATTTTTTTCCTATATATTCGTGGAGTAAATAATTAGCACATATTTTTAAAACCAAAAATTTTTAGTTTGGCGCCATATTTCCTGGTGGGGTTGCTAAGTTAATATTAACCTGGGTAACCCATTTTCTTTTTCCATCTTCTGAGAAACCAGAGGAGCACAAAATTGTTTGATTGAGGACGAAATTAGCACATAATTATGGTGTGACTAAATTTTGATTTTCTTGAGGTGGGATCGCTAGGTTAATGCATCTGCACTCCGCATTTAAAATGTTTTAAAAATAAAGTAAGCCAAGGCAATAGCCTAATTTTTTTTGCGGTAGATAATAATCAGCCTGTAATTGGCACGTAATTCTTACATACTTTTTTTTGGGTACCACTATTATACTTGATGCGGGGTGTGGCTAAACTTTAAAAAAGGACTTGAGACTAATAGCGATGCTTAGGAGGCTAAATTTACTGACAGAAAAATATCTAAAAAAAAATTGGTGCAGTCTCTCAAAATCTGAAAACCGCATATTAATAGCTGCTTTACTTCTAAAGTTATGATTTTTTTTATATTGCAACGTTTTTTCAAATAACTCGGAAACTAAAGCTCTCACGAAATTGGACTTTATAACAAAATTTGTAGTCCATATTCATGGAAACTTAAATCTGAAAACCGTATATCGCTACTTGCTTTTGTTCCAAAGTTACAATTTTTTTAAATATTTTATCCCCCTTTTCCCTCCTTCAACCCCCCACCACCCTATCCAAAAGTTAATCAGTTCATGGCCAGCCGATAGAGGATTTTTGTACCAAATTTCGTTAAAATCGATTACGGCGTTCTTGAGTTATCATGTATACAGATAGACACCAGACAACTTTTTTTTTCGTCGATTAAGGTGTTTTGGAACCTTAGTAACTCATTTTTGATAAAATTAAGAAAAGTCAAAATTTCACGATTTTAATAGTCCTACCATATTGGTATGGTGGACCAAAAATATAACGAAATATAAACCTGGTAAATATCGCCTATTCTTCTTAGGACGACGTCAAAAATACTATTATTAATTAATAGAGTCAAAGTAAGTTTTATTCATGGAGCACATAGGCCATCATTTTTAGGTAGTGTTTGACACAAATAATTACAAAAATCAAGAAAAAAACTAAATGGTGATTTGTTATATTTTTATGGAGATATTGCATCAAAAGTGGTTAAAACACACCTAATAGAATGCCTGTACCTACTTGAAGTCAAATGTGAAGGTTGTCATTCACTAAGAAGAAAAAAGCAAAGATATAATTTAAGATAATACCTTTTCAATTACTTATATGGTTAGAGATTGATTTTGGCATTCAAGTAGAATACTTTCGGCAATTTTATTTTTAATCTTGGGACTTGGTTCTCAAAACTCTGAACCAACCATAATAATTTTGAATTTTGTGGTTTGACATGGGCACACCATACTCTGGACAGGTAAAAGAGACGAGCTTGAGGCGACAATTGAGAATGATCTAAAAAAGTTAAAAATTGGTGCAATGCAAATCAGTTATGTTTTAATATTAAAAAAACTAATGTCATTTCTTTTAGATCATCTATAAATTCCATACCTCTTAACGACCAAATAATTGAGAAGAGTGTTAAATTTCTTGGGTTGGTTTTAGATAGGCAATTAGGTTTTCAAGAACATATTATTCAACTTAAACCTAAACTATCATCTGCCTGCTTTGCTCCTAAAATAGTTTTCAAAGAACTAAACCTACACTCATCAAAGATGGTCTACTATGCCTTATTTGGATCACCTGCAAGATATGGAGTGGCCTTCTGGGGTTACTGTTTCAAAACCCTTTTTAAGTCAGTGTTCTGGATTCAAAAACGAGCTATCCGAATTTTAAGTAGAGCATCATCAAGGGAACACTGTAAACCCGTATTCAAAAAACTAAAAATTTTAATTTTGACAGCCATTTTCATACTGGAGTCTGTTTGCCTTATTCATAAAAAACAAATTAACCAAAACATAGTAAATTCAGAACCACGCAATGAACTACCAGACAGACTACCAATCAGTTTGTACCTCTCCCTATTCCTCGTTTAACTTTGACACAGGAATCAATCATTTATGAGAGCGTAAAATTGTATAATCAACTTCCATTTGAATTTAGATTGAACAAAGATCTTAAGAAGAACAGTAATGAGCTACTTTGAAAACAATCCGTTTTATAATTGTGATGAATACTATGCTGAATATAGTATGCTTTATTTTCTTTTCATTAGTGAGATTATGAAATTGTGATATTTTATTTTTATACCAAATAAAAATTTTTATAATAATTCTCTTGGGCTTAGGTCAGTATAATAAAAATAACTGTTACTTATGTTTATCTTTTTTCTTTGTTCATTTTAATCTGTTATTTTTTGTTAATTTTAAACTGTTAAATGTTGTCAAATATGTTTGTTATTTAATATTTTTTTGAACATTTTTTATTATTAAAATTGACCAAGTTGAAATCTAATTATTTATTTATTTGTGTTCAAATTATGCTTATTAGATTATTATTTTATTGTGACATAGTAGAAATCACTCATTAATGTTGTTGTTACGTCTTATTGCATTTCTTAAAAATCATTTAGCATTATTTTATTTTTATCATTTTGCCTTATGCATGCTTTGTTTATGAGGTTAGTTTCAACCACCGGCAGCTGCTTTCCTAGCTTCCAGTTTCTTTATAGCCGCTATGTATGCTTTTTGCTGCATCTTAGTTTGATTCACAGAAATATTATATGGCGTGCCTCGTAACCTACTACTAGAAGTTTAAGGAATCTGATTCTGTGGCATTATATAACATTAAATTGTTTGCTCTGATTGTACACTCATTAACTTCATAAATCATGGTTTCAATATAGCCATAGGATAACACAACTCTATTATCTTAAGTAGGAGCACTGGCGAAAAAAAGCGGGGGAGAACGTTTATTTATATTTATTTATTTATTTCATTGTATCAACAGCAAAGCCAATTACAGATACAGAACTTATTAAAAAAATTATACAATTATGAGTAAAATTACGCAATTATGACTAAATGAACAAATTATCAATGTCAGAAAAGTAAAATAATAATAAATACAATCAGATCTATTTCTAGGATGAATACAATTTTCTGTCTATTATTTTTTTAATGTTTTAATGCTAATAGTATATATATGGACATCTGATGCAAAAATGTTAAATAAATCACATAAGTTGTAGATAGGAGAACCTTTATAAAGATTGGTTCTAGGCTATGCAAAATAAAAAACATTCCTATTCCTTGAATTTATTCGATTAACAGAAAATGGTAGCTGTTCTAAAATATTTAGACAGTAAATATTATTTTGTAGGATTTTATACATTATGGATAAAAATGTTTTTATTCACCTTTCCTTTAGTGATAGTCTCTTAAAAATACCAAACAAATATTTATTATCACAACCACATTGAGGATATACTTCAAACCTTCTATAATGCATACATTTTAAAAATTTACGCTGTACCCCTTCAATGATATCAACCCAGTTATTGTACTGAGGTGACCATATAATGCTCCCATATTCTAGAATAGGTAAAACCAGACTATCAAAAACATAAGCTAACATCCACACTAAAGTTTTTTGTGTTTCTTTTAATAAAACCTGATATTTTTTGAGCACTTGAAATTTTGGACAAAATATGCCCTGAGAATGACAAAGCAGAACTCCCAAATCTTTCTGCTCCGATACCCTTTTTAATTTCTCATTACCTACAAAATAATCATAATTGATAGGGTTTCTATTGCGTGTGAATGACATACATACACATATACCCAAGTTTAAATTTAAAACTATTTTGAGAACATAAAGTAGCAACATCAGAAAGTTCTCTTTGAAGTACCTCACAGTCAGCAATAGATAAAATTTCAAAAAATAACTTAAAATCATCTGCAAAAGATAGTGATTCAACATTTTTTACCTTGGACAAAATTTTGTTAAATGCTATTAAAAATAAAAGTGGCCCCAGGTTTGACCCTTGAGGAACCCCTGATGTGCTGGTAAAAACTAATGACTTACAGCCGTTAACCTCAACATACTGATATCTTTTGCTTTTTATATCCCCTAAATAAGAATATATTAAATTAATTATTAGTTGTCGTACATCCATATCCTCCAGACTACTCAAAATAATGTCATGCCCAACTTTATCAAACACTTTTTCAAGGTCTGTATAAACAACATCAACTTGAGATTTTTTATTCAAAGCTTCATGAATAAATTGTGAGAAGGTAGCCAGATTTGTAAAGGTGGATCTCTTTGGTAAAAAACCATGTTGAATTGGGGCTATTTTACCTTTTACTTCACTAAAAATCATATCAAAGATGATCATCTCAAATATCTTAGAAACTGCACATACAATTGTTATTGGTCTGTAATTTTTTATGTCATTTCTAGATCCACTCTTATGAACAGGAATCACTTTGCTGCACTTCCACCTTTCAGGAAATATTGACGTACTAAGCATCAAATTAAATAATATTTGCAGAGGATAAACAAGCGAGTCACTACAACCTTTAGGGTCAAACCATATCAAATCAACCAAGAAAAAGGCACTTTTCGTTTTGACCATCTCAGATTTTGATGATTTTTGGTACACTTATTCTTCTGATTCAAAAACTTAAAAATCCAAAAAATTAAATTTTTTGGATAACCGGTTTTTGTTGACCAATATGCCCTTGACAGGCACTTACAAAAATAGCAATATCTCAAAAACTATTGGTACTATAGAAGCGAGTTATAGCTTATGTTGAAGGTTTTTTAAAGACCTTTTTAACGATGTGTATCACCATGTAATTTTTTGTTTTTATTTTTTTTAATTTTTTTAATATTTTTTTTTTGAAAAATCTTGAAAACACCATTTTGAATTTTTTTTATCAGCGGCAAGCTATGCTATTAGAGTTTTAAGTAAAATTTTTAGAGGTCACAGTTCATTAAAATCAATTTATTATGGTATGTTTTACTCTCAATTCAAATATGGTATATTACTTTGAGGCCATAGTAGTCACATAAATGACGTTTTTATTTTACAAAAACGTGTTATTAGAATCTTGGTAGGAATCAAGCCATATGCTTCTTGTAGAAATAATTTTAGATTGAAAACATCGACTCCGGTTTTGTAACCACAAACTATGACTGTCTTTGGTGGATGGGATGTATCATTGCAAAAATATAGAAAGCGGGGAATTAAAAGTTAGTTTTTTACATCCTTATGGTCCCTCTCTGTCTTTTTACTTTCCAAAGCCAAAAGCTGATATATTGGTCAACCCAAATACTGCCACTGGTAGGACATATACGCTAACTGCAGAAGAAATGACAGATTCCTCAAATATTTTACAAAAAAAATTAGCAACCTAAATATTTTTTATTGTAAATTTTCTATTATTCCCTTATTATTAAAAAAAAAATTAAACAAACTATATTGTGTCACACATATTTAAAAAGGTCTTTAAAAACCCTTCAAAATGAGCTATCACTCGCTTCTATAGGATCAATAGTTTTTGAGATATTACTATTTTTGTAAGTGTCTGTCAAGGACATATTGGTCAATTTCTTGATTTTCAAAAATCAATAAAACAAAAACCGCTTATCCAAAAAATTGGATTTTTGAGTTTTTTGATAAAACAAATAAGTGTACCAAAAATCATCAAAATCGGAGATGGTCAAAACTATTGCCTGGTTGACTTGATATGGTTTGACCCTTTATAAATATATGATGGAACACCATCAGGACCAATAAATTTATTTCCTTTTAGTTTCTTAATTGCTATTTCCACATCTCCTGGCGAAATGACTTTTTTACACAAATAAGATTTTAACTTAGTGGTGTCATATCTTGAGTAAGAATCAGCACTATCAGCACTGACTTAAAGTAGTCAGCAAAACCATTAGCAACTTCTTGAGCACCATGAAAAATCCTATTCTCCAACATCATTTCATCCAAGATATCCGGACTATCTTTTAAACTACTTATAAAAGACCAGAAATTTTTGGGGTTACATTTAAGACAAATTTCTATATTCTGTAAATATGTGGTAACGTTTCCAATCTATAACTATAAAGGCCTCTACACAAGGACGTGAATAAATGAAAACATGTATGTCTGTACATAAATGCGCAAACAACAACTTGCATGTTGCTTTATACCTACAGACGTTAGCGCAAAATTGAGGAGGAATATTTGGGTGTAGCGGCAGTGGCATGTGCCTATGTGCTGAAGAAAAAAGAGATGAAAAGGAAGAAAAAGCGTCGATACTGGTCTAAAAATTGGCTTTTAAAATGACAAACACCTTCCCACATTCATCTTCTAGAAAAAAAATTATTCTAGAAGAATTGTGATTAGAACCTGATGACTGGGTAGAACGTTTTAAATAAATAAAATATTTTAAACCTTTTTGACGCTAATGATCAAAATCTGCACATACAAGAGTTGTTTTACCTCCACACAATAACATACTTGAACGAGCATACAAAATTTCTAGCGATTTCAGAATTCATCAGCACATAATTCCACTGCTTGCACATTCAAAACCGCGATACACATTAACGTTTTTGGTTGCGCGTTCATGAGTGTATGTACATGTTTTTCTCCATACACGTCGTGTGTAGGGGCCTTAAAGGCCTACAGACCAGAGAACAAGAATTAATACATAACACCTGCCGGTGTGTAGGCAATGTTTTGGTTTCCAGATTGAAATGCATGCACATGTATGCAGGTGTAGACAAAAAATTGTTTGTATTAAGACTTTCCAGTGTTGTTACATATTTTTATTACTTTTGGTGAGTACAGTCCATTCCATTTTTATTTAAACAAAACATAAGCTAACAAATATGCCTGTGGTGGCTGATATCAGAAGTTTTTCTAAAGACTTCATAACAGAGTTTATCGAACTATACAAATTTATATGAGTATATTAATTCCGCTTTAAAAGCCATTCTTTCACCCATTTTCTTTGGCTGCGAGATCTTTTATTTAATTGATGCTGTCTTTTTTTTATAACACAAATGCTCGCCACTGCTAATAAGTTTAATTTGTCTGTACACAAGTACCCACGTAGAGTTAAATCAACATGCATTCATGTATGTGCGTGCATCAATGTGCATTCATGTATTAATAGTTGTCTTCGCAGTCTTTAGGTCCATAGGTTTGTTATGAGTGGTGCAATTTACAGCTCCCTCCACTGAGACCTAAGGACCCATTTACTCAAGTTTTAATGCATAATGCTTAATTTTTTATTTCTATTTCTGTCTACTTCCCTTCAAAAAGTAGAGATAGAAGACAAAATCATGCATTATGCATTGAGCATTAGCCCTCGCATTAGCCATTAAAAATTTATTCAACATGAAATCTTTACAATAAAAGTTAAAATAATCACAAAATGGAAGTATTATTTCGAATCTCTTGCAAGTATGTGGTGTGCAAGGAATTTAATCCTGTGGGCATGCAAACTAGTTATAAAAAATTAAAAATAATATAATATGGTGGATTTCACTTACTAGCTAAAAAATTTACCTATATGATAAAAAAAAACAATAATAAAATGATTGTTTCAAAAAAAAACTATTTATGCCTAATATATTTACAAACAATTTTTAGATACTATAGTATGACAAAATTAAAATTACTGTTATACAAAACAATTCTAAGAAAAACAGAATTTAAAATTAGTGTATATATAGTTATATAAGAAAATATATAGGAAAACTCGGTAATACACAGTTATTATAAAATTATTTATCATACAATGGGTACATCAAAAGGTCTGGATAGCAAGAGTTTAACATTCTCACTATGAAAAAAGAAAGTTTGATTTTTTTTGTGAATAATTTTACTGGTAGAGTTTTTAGTTCCTTTGGAATAATATTGAACACTTTGACACCCAAGTAAAAGAACATCCATTGACTATGTGATCTCTTAACTCTTGGTACAAAAATTTTTAGGTAATTATGCAGTATACGGTTTTCGGCCATTTTTGATTTTTTTTGAAAAACTCTTTATGGGGGCACCTTCTAGGGTCCCTAGGACCCCAAATCCGCCTGCGCCCGATTTTTTTTTTACGAGAAAAAAGGGTGCCCAGGGGGGGGGGGGTTGTAACGTGTTTTTTTAATTGTTTTGAGTTGGTTTGGATTAGGTTGGGTTGGACTGTGTTGGTTTGGGTTGTTTTAGTGAAAAAAAAAATAAAAAACAAAAAAAAAACAACCGGCGCAGACGGATTTGGGGTCCTAGGGACCCTAGAAAGTGCCGCCATAAAGAATTTTTCAAAAAAAATCAAAAATGGCAGAAAACCGTATACTACATAATTACCAATTTTTGTATTGTCATCTGCTAAATTCAAAGTTTAGTATATTTTTTTTTTTTAATATTAATTTTCATTTAGAGTTAATATTTTATGGTTTAAAGAGTGGTTCAGTGTGCTCTCTAAAGCCACAACCTTGAGTAACCACAAAACTTGAGTAAATAGGCCTTTAGTCGGTAATTATGCAGTATACCATTTTTATATGCCATTTTTGATTTTTTTTGAAAAATTCTTTATGGGGGCACTTTCTAGGGTCCCTAGGACCCCAAATCCGCCTGCGCCCGATTTTTTTTTTTTTTTTTTTAACGAGAAAAAAGGGTGTCCAGGGGGGGTTGTAAAGTGTTTTTTTAATTGTTTTGGGTTGGTTTGGATTAGGTTGGGTTGGACTGTGTTGGTTTGGTTTGTTTTAGTGAAAAAAAATTTAAAAAAAACAAAAAAAATCAAAAAAAAAAACCAACCGGCGCAGACGGATTTGGGGTCCTAGGGACCCTAGAAGGTGCCCCCATAAAGAATTTTTCAAAAAAAATCAAAAATGGCAGAAAACCGTATACTGCATAATTACCCTTTAGTCTCATAGAGAATCAGAGTGGCTGGTTAGTATTGCAGATACCCAGTATATGTAGGACATATTTTTTCATGCACAGTCTCTCTCTAACTGGTAGTTACTAAATTTTAGTCACTCCTCAAAGACACTAAAATAAAGTTTAATTATTACTTACGTGATTTTTCAGAGGAAGCTAATAATTAGCTAAATCAGGAAAATAAAACTTTATACTTCAAACCAAATTCAAACTTTCAAACATTTATTTTGTTAGGATTTTTGAAGTTAACTAGTTTGACAAATGTCAGCAGATGCCATGGTGAGATTCTAGAATTCGCGTCGATTCTTCGAAGAACTGATTGGTTGTATTCGGATATTAGAATTTGGCCTCAGAATCGGTATTCTTATAATTAAAAATGCTTAAGGCTGATTTTCAATAGTGAGTTAAGGTATTCGCACAGAGATTTATGCAAGGTTCCGTAAGTCGCTATGGGTCCGCAATCGAAAATAACGTAATCGTAAAGTTGAACTTTTTACGGAGATTTCTAACGGGTAGATTAAACTTTAGCCAGACACGTAAGCTGTTACGTAAATATTTCGGTAAAAGTTTGATGTGACTTATACCCGTGTGCACCACTTCCCCTTACTTCTTCCACTTGTTCAAGTGCCGCTTGAACTGAGGGTGAACCTTGAGATTTACTTGGTTTGCAAAAGTTCCGAATATGTTCCACTTGGAAAAAGTAAGGAAATTATTGGCAACGTGGCAGTTATCTGCATTTTTTTGTGTTTTTTGTGTGATGATCATGATTATTACCTGTCAGCTGTCAAAAAACCACGTAAAATTTGAGGTTGTTTTAAAAAACAAATTTTATTGATGATTTATGGTTATATGTAGGGAAAGGCAAATAAAACTATTATAATTTGTTAACTATAAAACCTGACTATTTATTTAGTATATGTATTTCACATCGTAATCAATACGTATTAAAAAGATTGTTTTTTTTTTCTTTCATAGAGTATGTTCTCCATTCCGATAAAGAGCGTGACATATGAAGAACAAGATGCTTGATTTTCGATACGTATTGAATACGATGTGAAAACATACTAATTATTACACCACCAGACCAATCCAACCCGTTTTTCAGTTTCTTTGCAACGCATTTGCGAAAAAAAGGTGAATTATTCGCTTAGCGAAAAAAACATGATTTTTGTTTGGACATTCTAAACCTTTTGTATTAATTACAAAGTCTAATTCTTCATCTTTTTCGTCATCCCAAAGAAGTTCAATTTTAAGCAGACCACTTTTATAATCACAGAAAGATTTTAAGACAACGGAACAGTTTTATAATCTAATTAAATTAATGGCTTTTGTTTAAAAACATAATCGAAAAAATACCTCACATAACCTCAAAATGCGCTTAACCCGAAGTAATTCTACGACTTATCTTAGCTTAAGTGCCACTTACATGATATTCTTAACCTCGGCTTACATGTCAAGCCAAAAAAACCCGTGCACACGGGCATTAGGGTCGGTGTCTCAATTGTGGGTCACCAGCGAGTTAAATTAATTCGGGTTATAAATCTCATATTTTTGCTGTTTCAAGCTAATATTTCTTTAGGTTAACCCTGGGGCAAGATAATTAACCCTCGCCTTGAAGACAGGGTGACTCTAGAGTTAACTTTAACCCGCATTTTAAAGATTTTCAAAACGCTAACTCGATATTGAGAAACCGGCCCTGAAAAAGAGCAATTTTTTGGCACCCCGTTAGAAATAATAATAAATTACGTATGATTGCAGCACAATCTTGCAGATCACATTTGAAGGGTGGAGTTACAATAATATTCAATTTCATTTGCATTACTAACTTGTTGATTTTTTAGACCATTCGAACTGTCAGATAATTAATTAACCAGTATGTTGGCGAACACCTTATCAATTGTCGCCATGATTTTCAAGTTTTATTTGTTTCACTTCGCTCAACAGACTGCTGGGCCTTCGGTTTTATGCCACAGCAACATCGACTTTTTGGGGTCTCTCCAGAGGGGGGCTTTGTTCACAAATCGCTGATTCATGTTCAACCTCCATAGGCCTATTCATTTCAGTTGCAACAGGTGTTATAGAGAAAATTACTTTGTGGGCATTGAAACATTTGATCCTCTCATAAAGAGCAAGTTCTTGAATTTTGCATGGTATACTCTAAAAAATAAAAGATGTATATTATTATTATAACCAGTATATATAAACAGAAAACAATTTTTGGAAAATCTTGAAACTCTTCAGTCGACAATTGATGTAAAATGCAAGGTTCTAATAGTTGGTGACTTTAATATTGATTTTAAAAACTCTTCTTTTGTAACTACAGTGCAGAATTGAAAAATCTATTAAACGCTTCCCATCATCCGAACTATTACAACTCTCCCAGCTCTTGACCGTTAGACAACTTTTTTGTAAATCTGCAGTATTACAAATACTAAAAAACGACTTTATCACTTCTTAGCTTTCGATTTATACCCTACTCGAAACCACAATTCACATAACGTAAACGCAACAAAACAAAAAAAATTAATTGGACAACAAAATTACGTTTACTACGGCCAACAAGTCTACAATAAACTCCCACTCGACTTAAAAAAAGAAAACAAATAGAAAATCATTTAAAAAATATTAAAGAAGTTTTTTATTTCAAATAACTTTAGGCTTCTATTATAATCCAGAAAAAATACACATTTATCTTCTTTTTTTTTGTTTTTAAATCAATTCACCTTTATCTTCTATTATCATCATTATTTTCTTTTCTTTTTATAGTAAAAATTTGTTAGCCCTAATATGTTTAGAATTTCTTTTCAAATCTAAAATTATTATAAATTAACTATAGGTAGGTACTTAAAATTCAAAACTATTCTATTGCGAATTATATACATTTAATCAATTTTTTACTATCCTATTTAAATATTATGTAGGTACTTAATTATGTGTTCATTTATTTATTAAGTTATTTATTATTGCATTATTTTTTTCTAGTAATTCGTGTACTTAAAACATAATAAGAATTTCCGAAAACTGCAGTTCTTAAAAATGTCTTTTGGAGAGACAGACAAGCACTCCTAGTACTTAAGTCAATCCAATCGGCATCTTTTCTTTATTCTAAAAACATTGTTAAAATTATATTGTACACTTTATTGTTAAAATAAACTACTACTACTACTACTCATTTAATTTAAATATGCATGTAAATAGTTCTACTTGGATAACACAAATATTTTAAACAACAATTGACTATGTACGTTCAAATCTAGATACTGAAAATATTGCATGCAATGCAATTTAAAATTTAAAAAAAATTAAATCTATAAAAAGTGTCAAAAGAGAACCGGCAGAATTTTTAGCAAAAAATATTATGATAATTTCTCTAGAATTGCCGATCAAATATACTGGGGGGTTTCACAATTTAATAAAAATCAACTACCTACCTGCAAATTTTTAAAAATTAAGTAGGGGCTTATTGCTTGAACTCTTAAAATGAAGGGAGGGGAGAGGGGCGGTTTAATAGGTGTTGAGTTAATGTATATGAAACAAAAATACTTATTTTTAGAAGCAAGTCTCATCTGGTCTCATTTGCAGATTTTTTCAAAATTAACCCGCAGGCAAAAATTCTGAAGAAAATTACACTAAAATGCTGTTTTTTACGGGTTTTAAATGTTGTTGACAAATCAGTTGCTGTAAATTAAACAAAATTGTAAAAACTTTTTTTCAAAACAAACCAAATTTTATTTAAAAATTTTGACCTCTTATAGGTTCTTTTTAAAATATTTTTTGAAAAAGTAGATTGGGTTAGATGCCAAGAAGGGGTGATTTGCGGTGGGATATATATATATATATATACATTTGTTGCCAAATTATAAATGCACCGCAGATGAAAATTTTAAGAAAAATTATGCTAAGAATGCCATTTATTACACGTTTTGAATCCTGGTGATAAAAATTCCTTGGAATTAAACTAAAATTGTAACAATTAATGATGTCATAGCACCGCAAGCAAAATTTTTAAAATTTAAGACATCACACACACCAAACACACGTCACAAACCGGAGTAAAGATCGAGTCAGCTATCGCTCTCCCTGGGACCCTTGATTGTGATTAATTTATTGTAGATTGAGTTGGACCTCCTGGGGGAAGGGGGTTAACCCCCAACCCCCCCCCCCCCCGGCTACGCTACTGTGGATAATACTTTAAATACTAGTTTTTACTTTAAGAGAAATATTTAATTCTTGTTTTTCTGCAAGGTATGTAAACAAAACGTAAATTTAACAAAAATGGATAACTCGGGGCCTGCATGTCTCAGCAAAAAATTTACGATCTCTACATTATATAAGAACATTTTTTTCAATAATCAGTGGTTCTTAAATTATATTCATTTACAGAAAGACATCAAAACAAGCCAAAGAAAAGTTTTACGCAGGTAGGCTTTTAAAAACAGGAAAAAAACGAAAAGAAAGCTAGCTGGTCTTTTTCACCATATGAGCCACCATCAGGATTAACCAATATTGGCTTAAAACAGCAAAAAACTGAGATTTGTAACCTGAGTTGCTGGTAATTCGAAATCGAGAAACCGGCCTTAAAGGGTTTGATCAAGAATTTTTGCGCTACCATACGTTTCTCTGTCTTACCGGTGAGCTTCCACTGCTAACTTCCTGTTTCTGAAACAGCTGTATTTGACAGTCACAGATTTTGACAGTTTCTCGAACGTTTCTGGAAATTGTGTTTATTTTTAAGGTTTTTGAGATTTTTCCGTTTATACAGCATTTTATAACCGAAATCGAGTAAGGAATTTATTAATTTAAATCTCTTTATATTTGCCAAAAATACTTTTTATGGATAATGGAAAATCCAGGTGAAATGCGAAGCGACCAGCAGCAAAAGATGTCCTCAGTCTTTGGCGTCGAGGCCTATCCGGGGTCCAACAACATGTTCCAGTTCAACCCCAATATCTCTCCAACAAGACTTAATAATTCCGACGTGTGTTCAAACACACAGTTCCAAAATATTGCTCCTTTTGGAACATCTTTTCAGGGAGGGAGTTCTTCTTTTCAATGCAGTTTTCCTTCCATCTTAAATATTCAGAATCAACCATTTATGGCTCAAAATATTCCTCAGACCTCCTTCCAATTTCCACAGTTTGATGCCTCCAACTTATCTACTAATTTTTCTCAAAATAATCTAGATAAAAACCCTTTTAATTCACCCTTAAACATCACCCAATCTTCTCAGTTCAATTTATCAAAATCCTCCAGTTTAATTGCGTCCAACATGCCTTTAAATGGACCTCCAAATATCCCTCAATTTAGCCCAGCCTCAAAATTAGTCAATAGCTTCTCCTTTGGGTCTCCAAGACCTGAGGATTTAGTTCAGTTTCCATTTGGTGATGGTGGATTTGGGTTTAAGAGTAAACAATGTAGAGGCAAAAGAAGAACTGACTTGGCAGAGCTTGAAAGCACCAGGTGAGCATCTCTTAAGATATTTTTTAGCATTAAGCAAGGGGGAAATCACTCATGGCATTACTTGGCATTACCCATATAAATTAACATGGCGTTATAGTCCAATTTTTTGATGAGCGGACTGACATCATTTTTTTGGATCTCTGTTTGGAACATTGTTTTAGACAGCAACAATAAATATGTAAAAAAAAGTCATGTTTCAACTGTTACTTCAAACTGACAACAACAAATTATTTGACATGTGAACTGTTGACAACAAAGAAATATGTTTTCAGAGACAAAAATGATGTCAGTCTGCTCATTGATGGACTATACAACACCGTACTTAACTAAAAAGCCTGTTAACTCCTACCACTTCAGTGCCCTTTAGCCTATTGTGGCTGCCATTTTTATAACCAAATTGACAAGTAAAACATGGATTTTCTGTCAGTTTGGTGTCAATATGGCGCCGATCATAGGCCAAAGGATACTAAAACGAAAATGAGTTAACTGGCTTTTCAGTTGAGAACGGTGTTGGACTATACTGGCAATACATATACAAATTTCTTGGCATTATTGGATTTAGGGGAAAACCGCTCATGTTCCACTCATGGCATTAGTTGGCATTCCATGTAAATTAACATGGCATTACTGGCAGTACATGTACAAATTCCTTGGCATTACTGCCAGATTTACATGGCATTACCGGCAATACATGTACAAATTTTGAATCAGTTATTACCCCCTCGGTACATTCACTTTAAAACTTCATTTTAGTTTTTTTTCTAATTTTTGATTATTTATTGTAAATGCCACAGTCTCTGCTTCCATTATTTTCCCTCACCAACCTTGTAAACAATGTAAATGTTGATTTTAAAAAATAATTCACAACGTTGATTTTGGTTAGGGTTAACTGTTTATAAACCTATTGTGCAAGTCAAGCGATTTTCAACCATCTCCTAGATCAGAGCATAAAAGGAAAATTGCCGGATGTTTTCATTAAATCTGAACTCAGGTAAATTTCACTCTGTGTTTGATCTGCAGATGACATAACACATATGATATTGATTTACTTTCTAAACTAATAGCTATATGCCAGAATAAAATGGTATGTCCGAGTGCATAAATAGGATATTGATAGAAAAAGCAGCAAGATGTTTAATGTTTCATGCAGGTCTGGAAAAGAAGTTCTGGGCAGAGGCTATCAGTATGGCAGTATACTTGAGAAATGGGTCACTAGCAAATGGTTAAAGTTAGTAGTACAAAGTCAGCAGGGCAAATATTTTTTGGTTGGAAAAATTAGTGCTAATCAAATGCCAAGTCACCAATTTTGTTGCTCTTCTACTTTCAAAGATATGGCCTGCATTGCTAGCTACCCATTAAAGATAGCAGTGTACCAAATATGACATTTATGCAGTACACATATTTGAATTCTCATTTGAAAAAAGAGGTGATAGTGTTTTTGATATTGAAATAGTTTAGTGCTATTTAGGTGCTAATTAAATGCCCAGTCATCAGATTTTGTGTTCTTCTAGTTTCTGAGATAGGGTCGGCACTGCTATAGCTACCCCTTAAATATAGCAGTGCACTGTGCTAGAAGTGTCCAGAAAACTGGTAGGGTGGTCTAAATGGTCAAGAAAATTAAATGGTAATTAAGTAAATTCTATATTTTATCTTTTTTTCCACATATTTTTTAAAATCCACATGGTGCACTGCTATCTTTAGATGCGGTACACATTTGAGTTTTCAGGAAAGAAGAGGTTGGTGGTTTTTTTGATATTGGAATAAATTATTGTTATTTAGGTGCTAATTAAATGCTAAAAAAAATCTATTTCTTGTTTTTTTTGCACATTTTAAAAAATGTATGTGGTGCAGTGTTAACTTAATAACAAGTAAAAAATTCTAATTTTCGTATTTTTTTGAGTTTTCATGAAAGAAGAGGTGGATGTTTATAAGTTTTGAGATAAACATCTTTTTAAGCACATACAGGTATTTCATACCTAGGTGCTAAGCAAGTAAATCTGTAATTAAACTATATATTAGTTAGACATAAGGAAATATTTTAAATTTTTTTTTGAAAAAAAAGTTGAAATTGAACCCACTTAAGCCAAGTTAAGCTTGGGGTGACTGCCACTGCTAAAATGTCTTGTTCTGCTAGTTTCTCATTTCTCTAGGTTTTCATTTTGTTTTGTTTTACTAAATGATAATGATTTTAACTGGGATTTTAAGGATGTACTTAATTTAACAATGTGTTTTTCTAAAGTGTTGATTTTTAAAAATTTGTCCTTTTTGATAAACTGTGGGCATCTATAAATGCTATACATATTAATAAAATATATTCTATATATTGGGTTTAGTAAAGGGGCATGTGTAGGTCCCATAGAAATCAGAGGGGAACTCTGATTTCTATGGGTAAGTCCGTGGGATTTTAAATGAAGGAGTTTTGTGACTATGTGGGATTGATAGCTCTTTAGTCTGTGCGGTGCTATTGGGTGTTTTGTTCGCATGTGTGTAGAAGGGGTTGATTAGACGTCATCTTTCAAGATGGCGATGGCCTCAATACTGTTAAACAAATTTGGTTCAGCTATGACACGTTTCAATATGGCGGCTATATATCAAAATGGCGACCTATAACCACATTTTATTTTATCCAATTTCATAAAAAACCAAAAACGACAAGGTGGCCATTAATTCTTGTTGACTTTTTGCCGCTTACTATGAAAAAAAAGTAGTTGATACATGACCTCGATTGATCGTGAAAATAACATGTAGGTACAAGTGAAAAACCAGCTTTTTGTGATGTGTTTTCCAATGTACCACTACTTTAAGCGCCGCGTAGTTGAAATTAACATCTTAGTTATAAAAAAACACTTCATTTTAAACCTCCATACCATTTTTTTTGATATGGCATCCCAGATGTTTATGATATAAAATGGCAGTCGAAAAAGCATTATAAATTCTAATTATGCCAGTAGGGCATTTAAGGATGAGGATTTAGCAACTATTTAGTCACACATTCATGTGCCACCGTATCCCTGTAGAAGTTCCGAAATTTAATAAAAAATAAAAAATAGGTAATTTTTACCGAGGTATTGCATAAAAATCTGGGACGCCATATCCAAGAAATGGTAGGGAGGTTTAAAATGAAGTGTTTGTTTATGGCTAAGATGTTAATTTCATCTCCTGTGCTTAAAGTTTGTGTGTAGTGGTAAATTGGAAAAAACATCACAAAAAGCTGGTTTTTCACTTGTACATGGTATTTTCAAAGTCAATCGAGGTCATGCTTCAACTAACCTTTTTTTTTCAATAAGCGGCGACAAATTCAACAAGAATTGATGGCCACCTTGTCATTTTTGCTTTTTTACGAAATTGGGTAAAATAAAATGTGGTTATAGGTCGCCATTTTGATATATCAGCCGCCATATTGAAACGCGTCATAGCTGAACCAAATGTTTTTAACAATATTGTTGGACTTGCCCATTATAATTCAATGGACTTGCCCTTCTTTTCTGTCTTACCAAATTTGGTTCTCTTCGCTTTAATAGTTGATAAATATATAAACTTTTTATAAGGAGACGCCTTGTTTATTTTTTACTAATTGAAAATATAAGGCCACTAAGAATAAAAACCACATTTCAAAAAAGCAAAAATGTTTTATTAACTAAACAAAAGCTACACAAGCTTGTTATGAAAGAAGCAAGTCTACGATAGTAACCATAATAAATCGATTTAAAGAAGAAGGAACTGTCCCTCGAAAGGAAGGCACCGGTTTGACGAAAGTTACTAGCCTAAATTAATTAAAAGGATAGATCAAATTCACGAAACAAACAAAAATTTTAAAAAAATAACAAAATTAAAAACCTATAAAAAAAAAATCTTATTTTTAATAGAGCGTCATTGCACCGTTGGCTGCAATGATGTTTTGAAGTCTTTTGGGCATTGAAATGGCTAAATTTTCAAATAATTTTGGATTTTCAGCAATAACTTCCCTATATGCCTTTACGACGAGTTCCATTAGATGTTCTGAATTCCTGGGAATGATATTAAAACTTTCTAATTCCTTTGCGATAAGTCCCCAAACGTTCTCTATTGGATTCGCATCAAGGGTTTTTGCAGGCCAAGGCAAAACTTCGATATTATTATCCTAGAACCATCCCTGAGGAATTCTGACCGTATGAGCAGGACAGTTATCTTGTTGGAATACAAAATGATCTGGACTCTCACCTCCGCAAGCATTACATTTTCCAGCTTATTAACGTAAACTTCGGCTGTAAATCGCCCATTAATTCTAAACTGAGCACCATGTCCTCTAGACGACATCCAGCTCCAAATATTTACCGAAAATCTTCCCGACCGGTCTTCGTATCGGGTTATTGGCGGTCGATAAACCAAAATTTGTTTTTTATCGCTGTTGGACTTCATTTGTGCAAACCACCACTGCCAAAATTCTTTGTCCCTCACTTAGTTTAATTTTTTTGCCCCAATACGACACCTTAGTCTCAAATGTTTAATCCTCCTGCCTAATGTTGTTATGGATCCTGGAAAATTTGATTCAATTTTTAGTTCTTTCGCTTTGGCAAAAGCCAGATTTTCCAGAAAATTGATTGCTAGTAACTTTCGTCAAATCGGTGCCTTCCTTTCGGTGGATAGCTCCCTCCTCTTGAAATCGGTTTTTCATGTTTACTATAATAGACTTGCTTGATAATGAACAGCTACTTGCCGAATAGACCAACCACCGTCTAGTTTTGCTAAGATTTGAACTTTATCAAATTCAAAAAGATGCGGCGGAATTTTTTAAAATTTGGATGACACTGACATACAAAACATGATGTTGTCAGGAGTCTGTGACATTGTTACTTATAGGAAGACAATGCCGTACGATGCCTCCGATATTTAATAGGCCTTCCATCTACTCGCGTTTTAGTGAGCTTTGAACGTTTCTGGCGGCCATTTTGACAATTAACTAATGTATTAACTGTCAACAGTGTCAAAAATGGCGGCGGCATACGTGTAAAGGGTACTAAAACGGAATTTATTGTCGGAGGTATTGTGCCGTACTAACTTCTGCTGTACCAGTTTTATGTGGAGAGAAGTGTACATCACTAATCATGACCACAGATACAAACCATAGGGTAGAGACACTTACTTAAAAATCACAGAGTATTAAAATAAAGTAGATTACACCACAAGTAAATAGAAGAGTAACGAAATCAGAAGTCTCTTGTCGAATTGCTGCAAAGAAGCCTTTTCTAACAGAAGAACAAAAACAGGGCAGAGTGATTTTTGCACTGAACAACGTTCTTCGTGATAATGACTTCTGGGAGAGGGTGGTTTTCACTGACGAAACATTTTTCCAATCATCTTCAAGCAGCAGGAGAATTTTAGTTTATCGTCCACCAATTCTAGATTTGAACTGATCAAAACGTCGTGTATAAATAAAATATAGACAATGGAAGTCCGAAACACAGAGTTAATTTCAAACACATCATTGTCTCAAACTTTCAAACAATCACTCTGCATGTTCTGTGCCTTTTCTGAGCTGTCTAGGATTACATAGGCCTTTAAATTATCAGCATATGATTCAACAAGTGCTGTTTTAAAGCTATCTGTTACATCTCTCATAAAAAATTCCTGACATGGTCAGAAGTGGTGCAGAAAAATAGCTGTTATTTATTTTTAGTATTTTTTGTTCCCTCGAGTGCAAGGAGACAGAGTTTACTAAAAAGTATGCAATGATTTACCTTGTCGAAGGCCTTGGAGAAGTCAGTGTACACAGCATCCACCGCATATCCATTCCCCAAAGCCCTCGACAAAGTGTCATTGTAGACCAAGAAATTAGTGGTTGTAGACATCCCTTTAAGGAAACCATGTTGAGTACTATCAAAGCTGTTTTTAGTACATTGTCTGTGACCAGTGATTCCATTATCTTTGGGATTTGCGATATTCAATGTTTGCTTTTTAAAAATAATATTGTCTCCAAGGTTACTTCCTAAATATTATGCGGGAAAACTAACAATATCTTTTTGTTGCAGTATTCCACCACCCAAACAGCACATTACAGAAGAAAAAATGGCTGAACACATGTCTCGACTGCACATCAACTCTGAAACCACCCCGACAACTATAGAACCCGAATCTGTTAAAAATAAACGCCTATACATGTGCGAGGAGATGCGGAAGCTACAGACAGACCCCTTGTTGCCGTCATGTTTGCTAAGGCAGAAACCATGCACAGCATTGGTATTGTGGCAGCCACCCAGTAAGGTATTGAATATTGCTGGTTCTAGCGGACAAAATAATAATAATAATAATGAGGATGACTGTGCTGAAAATAATAACGAGAATGTACTAGTGGATAGAAACGGTATGGAGGAAGTGGAGTTTGAACAAAATCCTGTTCTAAATACTATGGAAATGGAAGTTTAGTTTTTTAGATTTGGACATTGTTGACAAAATGCTTTTAATTATACACTTACTAAGACTGATTTTTAGTGTATGTTTCTCTGAGATTTTCTCGCAATTTTCCTTGCAAAGCCTGTTGGTTTTGGTGTTTAAAATAAGTAAGTAATTATCAAGGTTTAATATTTTTTACTTCAGACTGATTTTTTTGTTTAAAAAAAGGCATGTGTTTTCTTATAGAATGTTTTAAATTAATGTCAATGTTTCAATTTTTGTTGCAAAGCATCAACTTGATTTTTGAAGTTTTTTTTTATTATTTAGTCTGCTATTCTACTAATAAGTTATGTATTTTTATGATATGTTTTGTGTAAAATAAATGCTTTATTATTCTTATATTGACTGTATCTTTTTAAACTAATCTTTTTCCAAATTTCCTTTAAATTACATTTACAATTGAGACCAAATGAATGTTTACCGATGGGATTGAAACATAAATTTGTTTTCTCCTTGGGGTGCTTATTATTTTTGATCATAGAACAGAAAAAAAAATCCCAAGGACTCTTTGTCTCGTTAAAACCAAAACTCATATAAGTATGGACAACGAGGATTTTAGTTTATATCCTCGTTGGTATGGACAATATATCCTCGTTGGTATCAACGAAGATATAAGCTAATATCAACGAGGATATAAGCTAATATCCTCGTTGGTATGGAGTAGGTGCAACGAAAAGTAGGTCCTTCCACCCTTTTTCTAATGTACTGATTTTTTAAATAAATATCCATTTATTGCCATCAATATCTTATAAAAGGTAAAACAAGGCAACGTCAAAAAAAAAACTACAAGAAAAAATTAAAAAGTAGAAATGAAAACTGTTAAAACTGTGTTTGAAAAATGGAAAACCTTCTATGCTTTTGATGCCTTTTTGATGTGTATAGGGTTTTGGAGTTCCCTCATGGTTTTGGAGAGCATTCGATAATCTTTTATTATAAAAGCTTATCGAAATTTATAGCTTGATAAAATGGCCCCTTTTCAAAAAATATTCCCGTCCAGTTCTAGTTGTTATAAGCATCATATCAGTTGAATGCTTGGTGGTACTATATGTGGGAAATAAATTTGGATTTTTTAACTGTTGTAAGGCTTACGAGATGTACGAAGGCTGAGCTTAATCATGAATCTTATTAGCCCATTTTGAGCAATGAAAATTTCCTTAGCATATCGGGAAGAGAAAAAATAGTGAATCTTAAGAAGACATTTAAGACCAGACAGGTCGTTGAGAGATTTGACTTCAGGATGCTTATTCTTGACGGCCCGTGAGGTGAGGTGAAAAAAATTTTCACATCCACAGGTGAAGTTACTTTCACCACCTATTTCCACGGGGAAATGAATCTGCGTGAGATGTTGTGACGTTTGTAACCTTACTTTATTTGGTTGTCAGTTTTTTGGGTGCTTTTTTAAGTGTTTTGCAAACTTCGAAACTATCAAACAAGTTGCAAAACACTTTAAAAAAAAGGTCCCAAAAAAACTGTCAACCAAATAAAGTAAGGTTACAACTCCCGCGGATTCATTTTCCCGTGAAAATAGGTGTTGTGTCTTGTAGTTCACCACTCACGGACCGTCAAGAATAAGCATCCAGTTGTGTAACATGCTTTTCTCAACGTACGTTTGCATCTAGATAAACGCCTAAAAATTTAACAAATTCCTCCATTGATATGTTTTTGTGGCCTAATTTAACGTAAAGAGATGACTGCATTGTTTCTTTTTGTAAACGTTGTAAATTCTTGTTTCTTCGGTGTGTTAAAAATAAGGGAATTTTCCTCGATGGTTTTTGCTACCGATACATAGGAAAAGTCATTTGCAAACTGTGCTGGTAATCCTTTAGATGACCCTGAGGGAGTGATCGATCCCAGTGGCGTACACGTTGATTGCAGGCCTTGGGGAGGGGGGAGATATTCAACGCTATGCCTATAGGGGCCGTCCAACTTTTTTTGGAAAGGGGGGCGGTCTATTAAGTCTTGGCATGTACGAAAAAAAAATTACCAATATTTAATAGGATGGGCGGTCCTTAAATTTACATACTAAAAATACCATTGTTTACGCGTTTTTAATGTTGTTGACAAAAATTGCTTAAAATGAAAGTAAAATTGTAACAATCAATTATTTAGAACATTTGATCTCTCACGTTTTTTTGTGCAATATTTTTTAAAAAGTGGTTGGCGCAACTACCGAGAAGAGGTGAGATCGAATGTGAGATATAGTTTCCTAAAGCAAAATTTTAACCCAAAGATTTTTTATCCCCCTTACATCCCCCCCCTCCGTACGTACGCCAATGATCGACCCAGGCAACTGATTAACATGGATCAGGAAAAATATAGACGTCAAAATAGAATCTTGGGGAAGTCGCGCTATTTGTTCTCTTTCACTTCAACTTGCCGATATAAATTTTTACTTTGGATATGCCTACCTATCATGTGACCGGAAGTATACCCGCCAAAATAATTGACCTATATACAGGATGTCCCACCCAAAAAATGTCAATGGGCATTTTCGAGTATATGCAGTATAAAAAGAAGTTAAAAAGAAACATCCGAATCAATTACTTCAACCGAAAAGAATCTAAAAACAAAAGATCTTGGGTGGAAAAACGAAAATTCAAACTTGAATGAGTATCCCACAAGGAATACACAAAGGACCAAAGCGAAAAAAGAAATGATCAAGTGATGTTTCGCTCTGGGCAACCAGCGTGGGCTCATCAATGGTGACTGGTCACCCTCCCCAAACATCATTCAACACCATCATACACTTTGATTTCCAACTTTGAATCACTCACAAATAGGCATCGTTCCGCAGTGGCACTTACCTAAGCCATGGACTCATTGAATAATGATGCTTGGGTAGGGTGACCAGTGGAACCACTGATGAGCCCACGCTGGTTGCCCAGAGTGAAACATCATTTGATCATTTCTCCTTTCGCTTTGGTACTTTGTGTGTCCCTCGTGGGATACTCATCCAAGTTTGAATTTTCGTTTTTTCCACCCAAGAGCTTTTGATCTTTTGTTTGTATATGGAGTACAGTTGCGTTTTTTTCCGCAACGTTGCGGTGGAATTTATAATTTTTCTATTTAATTAAAGATAGGGGTATGTCTATCTCAAAAATATGTAGTTCAAAGTTTATATTCTGTAGAACAAAAAAAATGCAACACCAGAAAGGACAAATATTTTTAAAGTATTTTATTTATATATTAATACATTAGGATGCTCTTAGTAATTGATTACATTTCTAAGAAGATTCTTCCATGACAATCATCAAAAACTGAATAATGAGTGACTCCTCCATGGTTATTTATGCGCTCGTTTGTTCTATTGGCCATTGGTAAAATAAGATGGTCTATATCATATTGAGGAAGACTCATCCAAATCCTCCTTACGGCATGCCAGAGTTCATCTAAGTTTCCAGGGGGACGTGGTAATCGTGGACGTCGCATTATCTTGTTAAAAGATCGCATTTGGGATAGTTTGTAGGTAGGTATGTAAAACTGGCTGCAGCACTTCATCGAAATATCGCTGAGCAGTCATATTGCCGTTGATAAGGACTAGAGGTGATCTGCTTCCTAAACATATAGCACCCAGCATACTTTGCTGTCTTGCTGTATCACGTTCAACAGCAAAGTCTACATTTCGTCTCTCATTATGACCGCCTAAACAAAACCTGGATTCGCCGCTGAAGCTTATGGTATTCTATTCGTCATTCCAGTTTTGCGGAGCTCTGCACCACTCCAAGCGGCGAGCCTTATGTTGTGGGGTCAAAGGTAGCAACAAAAGCGAACGGTAAGCCCTCAGCCCCATACCAAGCAATCTTCGATTAACTGATCCTTGAAAACACTCGTCCTGTAGCTGCCACTAGAACATCTCCTACTTGGCGTGTACTGTCCCGTTGATTTCGGAGAGTAAGAAGTCTGAGTTGCCGTTAATCACGACCTTGCCCAACTAGCAATTTGTCGACGACTCAACGTTGTGCACCGCGTGCCAACGTTGCGTCGCAACGTTTACTTTTACTCAAACACCACCCACTTTTGCACCAATTTGGTGGATGATTTTTTGGTTGAGTCAACGTCGCGATCGCGACTACAGTTGAAGTAATAGTTCAGTGGGGTTTGGAGTACAATTATTTGTTCAAAATATTATTCATTACGTAAAATGATCAATACACTATAATATTATTAAAATAAAATGATATTCTATGTCATATCATGTTTTGCATCATCATAACATGCGAACCAATGCCAAAATATATAAACAGACGGTAGTTTACTGTCAAATGTACAGTTCGTAGCTCTAAAAAACAAGCGCGCCCTCGATTAAGATGATTTTATGAAATTAAAAAAAATCATGATTTAAAAATCGCTTCGAAAATCCTCTAAAGATGTTGCTCAGGATTCCTAAGAACAAAATACAGATTTTTATATGCAAAAAGATCTTAGTTTATTGTAGAAAAAAGCAAAAAAAAAAATTTTTAATGTTTGTTTACAAATTAACATACAATGGTTTTAACAATCAATCATGGCGACACTTATTAGTTTCTATGACAACCAAAGGAATCCCGTGTCTCGACTGCTTTAACTACTTAATTGTGTTTTGAACGGATCCCCTAACTTAAAGACGCGAACATGCCTCAATTTTGACCCAATCGAAATTGCTCCACAGTTTGGCTTTCTGCAGCTCACTTAATTTCCGTCCTTGTTGTTTACACAGGACCTTCCTCTTTTTTTCCGACACACTGGGGAATCACCTTCAATGACAACTGTTACATGTCAAAATATCGAATAATATTTATACCATTTGTTCCTTTTCATAGTGCAAAATATTCAAACAAAACTAATAGAAACTTTACAAAACACTTCTTAGTTATTTTTACTGAATTAATTGACGTTTGTATGACAGACAGCAGTGCTCCAAAATTGGCTTGTTGCAAACATAACAGAAAAATTGGTTAGATGAAAACAGGCGCGCCCGCGTCTCCAACAAAACGGCCAGAAAACGTGGAGTAAATTGATCAATTTTTGGTTTAGCACACACCGGTTTGTAGTCGGCGCCTTCACAACTAAGGAATTACTGTTAGTACAATAGACGGTCATAAATAGTTGTGATGGCGACTGAAGTTGTGATAAATGTTTAGGCGTCATATAATAGTCGACGTTGTCGACCGTCGCCATGATAACTATTCTTTATCTGTAAAACAACTAAAAATTGCTAGTTGGGTGTAATCATCTAGGGCGTCCAGAACCCGCACGACGTCTATAAGTCTCATCATGTTGCGTCCTTTCTCGAAGTCGTTTAAATGATGAAATTGTTGGCGACCGCGAACTCTTGGCATTTTTATTTTTTAAGTAAACGGTAAGCAATCCAAAAATATTAAAAACTACGAGAAAAATTATTTAAAATTTTCAGAAAAGGTTTTTATGTGTTGGTTGTTTTTGAAAATGAATAGAAAAAATCTGTGAAAAAAGGAAAGATTAGAACACAAAATATTTCTTTTGAGATAAGGTATACAAATAATTTTCATTCAAATAATTATCCATATACATGGTGTTGCATTTTTTTTTTGTTCTCCAGTATATATTTTTTTTTCTTGAATATGTGTTTTAGGCGAATTGTGCTACGAGGGGGGGGGGGAAATTTACCTGTACAATTTAAGTCTACTTTGAAAGTGAATATCTCGAAAACTAATTGCTAAATTTTTAAAATTTACAGTCTTGTAGAGGCAATATAGAAAAATTCCAATATAGAAAAAAAAATGTCCCCCTTGAATGCAGTTCATATACCGCCCATTGACAGTTTTGGGTGGGACTTCCTATATATAATTTCCACAAGATTGGACAACATTTTAATTTAGAAAAAAAAAATCATAGGTTGATGAGATTGCGATTTATTTAAATAATTCCTAATAAAATCAAATATACATCTAATTTACAATTAATATATTTACACATGCATAACACTACAACAAAAAGTGCTTTAAAGGCCCACACACACAAAATTGCAAACAATGTCTTAAATATGGCGACTTGTAAACAATCTCCGATTTATTTAGAACCATTCACAATTTTGTGTGCAAAAATCCAAATTCTAAAAGTCTTAAACTATAAGATAAATTCAAGCGATGAAAGCAATAAATTGAAAATTACACTGGTTGACATTTGAAATTAGCTGGCATAAAACACTGAGTAACGCCCTTTAGTGGTGTAAATTATAAAGCACTGAATAACGTGTATGATGCGTTGTTCAGTGGTGTATAAAGAAACAAACAAGACCAGCTCCTACCATTTATAATCATTACTTTAGTTTTAGTTATATAAAAGCATTTTTATTTGCGAGAAAAATCCCAATTAATTTAATACTGATTTTTTCCAAAATTGTCTACGTTTGGCAAAGGCGATTTTGAACAGGTTACTTTTTATTTACCGCTTGAATTTATTTATATTTTTGTTCCTTTACTAATTTAAAAACAATTTCACATATAAAAAATACATTCATTTCTCAAAAGTACGGTAAAAAGAAAAATAAAACAATAACATTTGATATAAAAGATGCGAAAAGTAAAACAAATATGTATATATAATTTTTCCAACATTGCTTCATTGAACCAGCACTTCTATATTATCTATTCCTTAAATTAGGGATCCGTATCCTGTCAAATTTTCCATTTAACAAACAAGTTTTAGAAATGTTTTAAGATTATTAATTTCTTAAAACTTTCTTTAGTGCTACATTTACAGTGATTTCCAAAGTAAAAGTCGAAGTGTTTACACCGGAACCCTGCCTAGCCGGCCTGTGGCCAGAGAGCATATAAATCTAAATAGAGAGGACACCTAAAGGTAAATTTGCCACCCCGCTCTGCTGACTTGAAAACCAAGTGGCGCAGTTATCGTTTTTTTTTAGTTCTTGGCTTGGGAAACTTGGTGTGACACTTTCGCTTTCGATCTTGCTTATTTTTATCGATCCAAAGCAGCGGCGGCGCACAGGGAAATCGTATTCTTTTGGACGAGTTCCGCGTTGGGAACTATCCATAATATCGATTGCCCGCGTTGCGCTGCAGACAACAGACCCGTGCCAGTTCATTTTAAATTAAACATTACTCTTTTGCAAGGTTTCGTCTTCTGCGGTCAAATTTTTAAAGAAAATCATAATCAGGTGTTTAGTTTCTGAAAAAATTTCTTTGTCTTTTTGGAGAAGACCTCCCATGATGGGAATTGACACGGTTACGTTACAACCGCCTCTTTTGGATTAGGAGAACGGAACCATTGAAGAAATATCCAAGGAAATTTATACCTTCTCACCCATTCTAATCTCCTAATCATGTATTTTTAAAACATTCGGAAATGACGGGGTTTTTAAAATTAAAATTAAAAGCATAGTTTGGGTGGTTTGCTGCAAATGTTTGTTTTTTTTTATATCAAAATTGAAGTAACATTAGATAGCAAAATATTTAAAAAATAAATAAAAAACACTTATTTTTTACCGGAGAAAACCTAAATTATATGCTCTCTGCTTTTTCCTAAATTATTACAATTAATAAAGGCCTGAAAAATATATACAATAAAAACTTTCTGCCAGCTCCCTTAGCAACAAATTAATTTAAAATTGCATTAAATATAAGTACGTACGCCAGTCATAAATCGATATTCATTCAACGCACGGGATTATTGCTGTTTTAATTTTAAATAAATATTACCTCGGTTCATCCTGGCGCATTCAGCTAATAATCAAAAACTCGCTGTCGGATATTACCATTACGCGTCCTCTCTATTTAGATTTATATGCTCTCTACTGTGGTATTTAAAAAATTACAAACGCATTCTCTCATAAGTAAAAAAAATATTTAAAATGGTCATTATTAAAACTATACTAAACTATAGTTTAGTATAGTTTTAAGTAAATGATTCCATAAAGCTTTTAAGGTAAAATACTCAAAAATCACAATAAAAACAGACCAATTTCATCTGTATATCTTGCTTAGACCCAGTTTGACATGTTTGTCAGTTGAATAACTAAGTACACGGGTGCGACAGCAATAGATAAAAGGCAAGAACATAGTTTGATTTCAGTAAGATTTTTGAGTTGACATATTTTAACTAGAATTGAGAAATATGCAACTATACAACATACAATAAAGTATTGAACATATCTTAAAACGAGTATGTCTGAGGAATACCCTGGGCCTGGGCCCGTATTCTTGACGACCTGTGACGTGAGTAGTCACCGGTGAGTATTTGCCTGTCTCACTTTTCATATGGTTCAAAGTAGGTGAGAAGTGAGAAATTTGTTCACACTTACGGGCACAGGTGTCAAGAATACAGCCCCTGGGGCTAGCTGTATCTTGACACCCGCGTCCGTTAGTATGAACAAATTTTTCACTTCTCACCTGCTTTGGACCATGTGAAAAGTGGGAGAGGCAAATGGGTGCCGATTCTTGAATTTCGAGAGAATGGTCGCCTAGGAACGTTCACATCCTTGGTTTCGACCAATAAGAAGGCTCAGAAGCTGCCAAGCTTGTACGGTGCACGCGCAAAGCTGACTTGATTATCGTTGGTCAGGAGCGCCCATTTTCCTTCTCAAACAGGTGTATGAAAGTGCAGTAACGTTCCTTCGATACACGGCAATTGGGTGAAGTTCGGTAGTGGTTAAATAGGTTTCGGATAACTCGCGTGTTCAAAGCAGGTGAGAAGTAAGAAATTTCTTTACACTTACGGGCACAGGTGTCAAGAATACAGCCCCTGGGGCCAGCTGTCTCTTGACACCCGCGTCCGTTAGTATGAACAAATTTTTCACTTCTCACCTGCTTTGGACCATGTGAAAAGTGGGAGAGGCAAATGGGTGCCAATTCTTGAATTTCGAGAGAATGGTCGCCTAGGAACGTTCACATCCTTGGTTTCGACCAATAAGAAGGCTCGGAAGCTGCCAAGCTTGTACGGTACACGCGCAAAGCTGACTTGATTATCGCTGTTCAAGAACGCCCGTTTTCCTTTTCAGGGGAAGGTGTATGAAAGTATAGGAACGTTCCTTCCGTGGTCAGATAGGTTTCGGATAACTCGTGATAGCTTTAAAGCGTGTTATTGATAGATATCAGGGTGCTGATTCTTGAATTTCTTAGGAAAGATCGCGCGGGAACGGTCCTTTTCCTGATATCGACCAATAATAGGCTTTGAAGCGATCACGAGTTATCCGAATCCTATCCGACCACGACCGAACCTCACCCGATTGCCGTGTATCGAAAGAACTTTCTTACACTTTCATACACCTGCCTCCGGACCAGGTGAACGAGCGCTCTTGAAAAACGACAATCCGGTCAGATTGCAGTTCCCGTGCGACCTTTCCTATACGCAATTCAAGAATCGGCACCGGTGCCGATTCTGGGTTTCGTAGGATGGGACCGTTCGCCTGAGAGAAGAGAAGTAGTTTTAAACATTATACAAGCATCTCGTCCTTCTAGGTCATTAGTGATTTTGTACTGTGTAGCATACCAATGCTACTAGAAGGTGCCGCAAATTTCTTATGTAAGGCCGGAAATTTTTGCCCAGCACTACTCCAACCAACCAATATCCAGCCTATGGTTCCCTAACCTTTTATCTTACCTTTTTGCATCCTAGGAGAACGCCGCATATAAATTTGAGTAAGTTTTCTATTATTTTAAATACTGCAAAATGGAAAATTCCCAACAGGACTATGATAGTTCTGGTAGTCACACTCCTCGCTCGGCTCGGAAGGGTCCTTCAACTTCCGGCGCTGGTCAGTCCCGTCACAAAAGAAAGCGAGAGCCCACCAAGTCTCGCTCAAGAGAAAGAAAGCGAGGGCCCACCAGGTCTCGCTCACCAGAAAAAAGTCGAGAGCCCACCAGGTCTCGTACTAAGTCTCATGATAAAAACACGAAACGAGGACCCAGCAGGTCTCATTCAAGAGATAAAAAGCGAGAGCCCACCAGGTCTCGCAATAACTCACATGAAAAAGGCAAGAAACGAGGGTCCACAAGATCTCGTTCTCCACATTCAAGGTCACAGTCCTCCTCAAGATTAAATACAAGACTGCTTAGTGACCTTACAAGAAAGTTTGATAGGCTTGAGAGGCTTGTAAAATCCCAGAGGAATTCTTAAATCTCTTCAGATAGGGAACCATCAAGGGAACCATCTTCAGCTTCGGACAGATCTAGGTCTAGGACAAGATCTCAGGTAACAGAACATAGATCTCCTTCAGAACATAGAAGGGCTAATTTAAATGAAGCTGAACACTCTAACAAATGAGTTGGACACTGACACCCTCGAAGCTCTTGGAGTGAACTCATGTACAAAAAATGCTAACAGTTTTAAGGTACACTCAGTATTACAGGGCCCATGGTTAAAGCAACTCAGAGGGGGGATCACAAAAGAAGAACGATTAAGTCTTAGTGGGAAACATCCCTGCCCCGAAAACTTATTAGCTCTTAAGGCACCACAACTTAACCCTGAAATTAAAAAAGCAGTGCCTTACTACATATCAAGAAGGGACTTATTTGCTGAAACGAAACAAGGTATTTCAGCAGTAGCGAGGACTCTGAGTGATGCCTTATCTGGTACAGTTGACAGGAAACAAATAATATCCAACCTTGGTGAGGCATGTAGGATCCTCAATGATGTATACTACAATGAGTCCCTCAATAGACGGTACATGGTACTAACAGGACTGAATAAAGATGTTAAGGAGGTGGCAGCTAATACTGAAATTGGTGACCTGCTGTTTGGCATAGAGCTCCCAGAAAAATTAAAGGAGGCAAAAACCTTACAAAAATATGTTGCTGAATTAAAAATAGCTTCTGCAACTCCAAAGCAGCCCCAGTCTGAAGCACCTAAAAAAGTTGAGAATACTCAAAAAGTAAAAATCTACCGCAGCCCAGCCTACCGCCGGAGGGATGTAGGTTACAAAGCGGGCTCTTACACCTCCAAGAAATATCAGTCCCATCAGTACCAGGGGCGCCCATCCAAAGCTTACAGGAAATAGACAGTGTAAGTATTGGAGGCAGACTTGCCTTGTTTGCCAATGAGTGGCAAGTATTGTTACCTAAAAATTCCTACTGGTGTCTACTAGAATGGATTTCAGGATACAAAATTCCTTTCACTAGCAGGCCAACTCAGGAAGTAATAAATACATCAAGCTCTTTTGATTGTACAAAAATCTGCAAAAAGAGATTGATGAACTTTTAAGAATAGGGGCTATAGAAAAATGTAAGATACCACACCCTGACCAGTTTCTTTCTCCTGTTTTCTTAAGAGATAAGCCTGATGGGTCAATGAGGCTCATCTTGAACTTAAAAGAACTTAATAAGTTTATTTCTCCACCAAATTTCAAGATGGAGGATACTCGAGCGGTAATAAAACTCTTAGGTCATAATGATTTCATGGCAAAAATAGATCTTAAAAGTGCATATTACTTAGTCCCAATTCATAAGGAACATCAAAAATTATTAAGATTTATGATATCTGATCAACTTTATCAATTTAAAGCATTACCTTTTGGACTCTCTATAGCACCCTATGTGTTTACAAAAATTATAAGGCCCCTCCTAAAATTTTTTAGATGACAAGGAATTGCTTGTATTGGATACCTGGATGATTTTTTGATAATAAATAATTCATACAACTTGCAAGACCCACATTAAATATGTTTCTCAAATTTTAACTAAATTGGGTTTTATCATTAACTATGAAAAAAGCAGTTTGAACCCAACACAGTGCTGCCAGTTTCTAGGATTCATTTTTGATTCTAAACAAATGAAAATATTCTTACCACATAATAAACAAATTAAAATCTTTAACATGCTTAAAGAAATATCTTTATTAAATCAGTGTAAAATACGTTATTTTGCTAAATTTATTGGACTGGTAGTTTCTGCATGCCCTGCCTTTAAGTATGGAAAATTATACACAAAAAATTTTGAAAAGCTAAAATTTCTTGCTCTGAGCAAATCAAACAAAAATTATAATTCCATCATGACTTTGTCTGATGACATAAAAGAGGACATAGATTGGTGGTTAAAGAATATTTTTTCAAGTTCAAATGATATTGAAAAAGACACATTTGACTTAGAATTGTTTACTGACGCAAGTAAAACAGGTTGGGGTATTTCTTGTAATAATGAGAAGTCATACGGTTGGTGGAATGCTGAAGACGCCCAAAAACCTATAAACTATCTAGAATTAAAATCTATTTATTTTGCACTTCAATGTTATGCAAAAAACATGACCTCTAGCAACATTCTTATTGGGGTAGATAACACAACTGCACTAGCTTACATCAATAAGATGGGAAGCATACAGCATCCACACTTACATGGCTTAACAAAATTAATTTGGCAGTTCTGTGAATCCAGAAATATTTGGATTCACGCCAGTTATGTGAACACAAAACACAACGACGCGGATGAACCCTCAAGGGTAATTTCTTTTGAAACAGAGTGGGAATTGTCAGAAACTGCTTTTCAAAAGATAACGAATAACTTTGGTTATCCAGACATAGATCTCTTCGCGTCACACATAAACCATAAAGTTAATAAATATGTATCTTGGCACCGAGATCCCTGCGCATGGGCAGTCGACGCATCAACCATTCTTTGAAATCTCGTTTTTAGAAGAAGAAAAAATGTGTATAGCTACTACGTTAATGTATTACATAGACAACACGATTGCTAAAAGAAGTGATAAAGAAGAATACCTATTCATCTCAACAAAAGAGCCTTTCAAGAGAGTGTCAAAAGACACACTTTCTAGATGGATAAAATTAATGCTGAAAAAAGCAGGAGTTAACATAGATCTATTCTCAGCACATTCCACTAGGCATGCAGCCACTTCGGCTGCAAAAAGACAAGGTGTATCTTGGGATACCATAAGGAAGTCCGCAGGGTGGACAGAGAACTCAAGGGTCTTCGCTACCCATTACAACAGACCCCTTATTAATAATAATGTTAACTTTACTGAAAGTGTTTTTCGTGTTAGGCAGTATTAGTTTTAAAATACAGTTACTTTTGACGCAGGGACATCCCCAATTACTGTATTATGTTTTGATACTTGGTATAAACAGGTATACACCACCCTATTTTATTTAATATCTAAGTTACTTAAATTAAAGTAAAGGTTAGTTTGGTAAAAAATTGTTTCTTAAATAAATAACACAGTTTTATAATATATAATACTTTATTTTATGTAAGAAATTCACAATCAAGAAAACCTACTCAATATAAAGTCAAAAAATTTTCTTCTATGACTTTAAAAAACTACACAGTACAAAATCACTAATGACCTAGAAGGACGAGATGCTTGTATAATTACATTATCAAACGAACTTACCTGAAGTTCGATAGTGGTTATACAAGCATCTCGTCCGAATAGGTCATTCCCACCCAAGGCCTAGGCCTTGCCCTACTGACCTAATTTTCATAGTAGGTCATTGCCCTTGAACTTCGAAGAAAATTTTTAACCTTGACAGCTTTAAAATAGATAAAATGTTAGGGAACCATAGGCTGGATATTGGTTGGTTGGAGTAGTGCTGGGCAAAAATTTCCGGCCTTACATACGAAATTTGCGGCACCTTCTAGTAGCATTGGTATACTACACAGTACAAAATCACTAATGACATATTCGGACGAGATGCTTGTATAACCACTATCGAACTTCAGGTAAGTTCGTTTGATAGTGTAAATAAACGCGCCCTTAAGAACATTGACGAGACGACCGAAGAATTACCAAACTATTATGGGCACGCGCCGAGCTGCGTCGAACAACGATTTTTTAGCGAAGCCGTTCTCTCGATTAGACCCAGTAGTTGGGACTTCTAGGAAAGCTCGTGTGAAAAACGTCGCTCGAGTGATTTTTGGCTCTGCTTGTCCGAGTTTGTAAATTCACCGATGAAAACAATCGAGTTTGTAAATTCATCTATGATACTTGGTTACATTTATCGGGTTCTTAAAATACCCGATTGATTCCACCAATTCCTGATGAATGTCAATAATGTCATTTAATCAGCTGTTTTCTGTTGTTATTATTTTGTTCTTAAATTTTTTGGGGTTTTTGTAATAACGATTGCCGACTTCATAAGAAGTCGCATTAAAACTATTTAAAAGATAGTTTTCGAGGACTAATGCTGAGTTTATACCGCAAAATAAAATAATATAAGAAGAAAAACACCCAATAAAATACCATATTTGCGATCACATGATTACATTTGACCAATCGCAGGGCTAATTCTTATTTCTTCTTTTATTTTATTTGCTGTATAAACCCATCATAAGGAGATAAATAAATCTTTAATTTGGCTGGTATAAGATGAACACTGAAGCCCTACGAGGATTTTTTGTTCATCTTTATTGTAATACAAAATAAAAAATCTAGGCTATAGCTAAATTCTGACTGATTTTTATAACGTTTTTTTAATTTTAGATGAAAAAAATCTGATGAATTAACAAACTCGCCCTATTTCAGAGCACGCTATTGGACGAAATCATCACGTCACCGATCGATATTTAAATGTAGGAGGTCCGTTGTTCGCGATATTCAAGATGACCCTAAACGGACTTAGTAAGTTAAATTTGAGTTAGGTCTCTTTCAAATATATTCTTGCATTGTTTCCTTTTAGTGTTGAAGTCTAATAATGACATACTTGGCCGAAAACATGTTCCAACAATAAAGTTGCACAAAATAGAAAATTTCTGCCGATTTTTTATATTTTATATTTAGAATCTGTTATAAACCAACATTCATTATATCAGATTAAGTCAGGATGTACCAAAAATTCACGATTCTCATTTATGATCATGGGTTTCCTCTTATTTTATTCTTTAACACAACAGAATACCTAAATAGTCAAAATATCTGATAAAAAATGCAGCTGCTCATTTTTCCTTTATTACTCTTCGTAAGAAACTCAAAATAAAGAAATAAACTCTTACATAATAATCAAGCAGGCAACAAGAAATACCGAGGTTTAGTGTTTGAAATTAAATTTAATTAGTTCTAAGCTAGACGAAGTTGTGAACTTAAAAACGTACTAACCCGAATCAAATAAAATTTAAGTCGACCTACCAAATCTTCGCCTTTGAATTTTCTTATAAGGACACTAACAAGAGAGCGTAGCTCACTCCAACTTGCCGGACCACACACAGTATTACGTAGAAGACCCAAGCTTAGAGCAAAGATTGAAAATACGGGAAGATTCAGACACAGAGGGAAAGGCGCCCTTAACTTTTCTATTCACCATCCCTTTTTAAAATAAAAGCAACGAAATTGATAAGGGCCTTTTTTTATTTCTATAACAAAAATAGAACGAAAAAATATTAATATTTTAAAATAAATAAAAATTTTAACGAATAAAATGGCAACTAAAGAAGTGCCAATAAATGTATTCAAACAACAAAAACGAAGTTGAGGAATCTTATAGGTTCATTTTTTTGTCCTCTCATTTCTAAACCATTTGACGGCGATAGATCTGAATTGCATGAATTTTTATTAAATTGTGACAATGCATTTCCATTCGCACGGGTAAATCAAATCGATGCCTGATTGACATTTGTAATTAGTAAAATATCCAGGACCGGTATTCTCGTAACTAAATACGCTCGGCGTTTCGTACTCGCTGACCGTATGATAACGTAATATTCGTATACCACGTGACCAAAGTAACAAAAATGGTATTCACGTATATTGAACGCAAGACGTCGACGAAGTGCGCTCGGCGCGTGGCGACCGTTTGAGAAACACCTACCATTTGCCAGCTGTTTTGCCCTCCGCGCGTACGATTTTCCTACCCTACAATACTTTGTAGAGTGCTGCAGAGAAAATAGTAGTTTTTTCAGTTTGCGTTTTTATTAATAATTAGAAAAATAAAAATCTCTTATTAGTAGCTTGGGGACGGGTGACAAACACGTACACATCAACCTTACTATTTGATTCTCGATGTAAGACAACTTTTTTTCCAAAAAATTGCAACAAAAACTTTTCTTATCAAAATCGACATCGAAATAATTGAGCATCCGTATAATACTAGAAATAGAAGCAATCAAAATTCTGTACAACCAAGGGTAAAAAAGCCATTGGTCAGCGGTGCTTTTTGTATCTTTCATCGGATGTGTACCAAAAAATATCTGGTTTTGTTAAACTCCTGCCCACATTAATTGTTTTCTTTCAAAAATAAACTAAAAGCTTTCATGAGATATGAAATTAGCAAACATGAAATATATAAAAAATAATTAGTAAACAATATAGGTAACTCCCTTTATTTCTGTGTTTTCGTCTGTATTTTCTTTACTTTTCTGAAATATCACATTTTTCACATTAATTACCATTTTTATGTTTTTTATCTTTTGTCATTTTATTTATTCATAAATGTACTAAAAATTACTATTTTCTTTTTTTAATTCAACAGTTCCATGAAAACATACATTTTTCCACGCGCGAGGTTTACCCTTTCTGAACTACGGATCGAAATCGATCACGTAATGGCCTCTTTCTTACACATAGAAAAAAAAAAGGAGCGACAAGACTAACAAGGAATAAAAATGCAAAATTCGGTGATGCCAAGATGTGTTAAGCGAATTTGATTCTGTTTGCTCGCAGGGCAGCGCGTTCGGCAGAGCGAATACGAAAAGTCGTCGGTCAGCGTGCCGCTGAGCGCGCTGTTCGCTATTCGTTTCGCTTAGCGACTTCAAAACGTTACGTATTACGAGAATACCGGTCCTGGTCAGCAAAAGTTCAGTTACGCGTTAAAACTATTGGCGGTTGGAGAGATCTGATAAAAACATTATTCACAATTAATGGAGGAATTAAATATGATTAAACAAAGTGTAAATAAGAATATTAGATCTTTTTATAACAGACTCGATCGAGAACATCAGGGTAGAGTAGCAACAATGAAAGCGTTATCATTACAATGTTTTATTCTTCTCCGTGGCTCAGATATATCTCGTTTTTTTTTAAGGAAAAAGATAGAGGAAGAGAGAACTCTCCAAATTAATACTTTTACAAAAAACTTTAATAAAAAAAAAAAATATTGCCATCATTGTAAACCCAGCATTCATTTTACACGTAATTGTTTAAAAAAAAATCACCAATACAACAAAAACGCGAAAATTTTCTCGATACAACAAACTCTTTTCAACCAAAATTTTTTAATTATTTAAAAAAGAACGGACATTTAATTAGAAAATGTTTTAGAAGAAACCGAGCAAATTCCTAAAATCAACAAAGTCATTTAGTTCCTCAAACGATTAATTTAAACGAAAATGCGTCCGGGAACAACGTCGTCTCCACGGACTGGGAATAAATCATATCGCCGTCCAAACCTCCATTTACCCCATAAGTCAATAGTCATAGTTGCGTTTATAGTAATAAAAAAATATGTAATATATATTTAACCAACAATGACAAAAATCCTTATTTGAATTGGCTTTGTGAAAATCAAAATATTTAATTTTTAATAGATACGAAAAAAATAATCTTAAGGGGCTTAATGTTAATTCTATCATAATGCCAATTAAATTTCACATAGTTAAGGACAATCATAACTTGCCACACGACAGCATTTTAGGCAACGATTTCTTATCTCATAATGGAGCCATTATTAACTTCAATACGTCGGAATTATCACTAAAAACGCTAAAAACATCTACAAAGATCGTAAGCCAACTCTTAATCATTGAATAAGAATAGGGAACCTTCTTATTTAGAACCAACGTCAAAGACCGTAATTAAAACGTAATGTAATGAAATTTCTGAAGACATCACAAGACAAGAATTAGGCCGACAAATTCACAAAACAAGGTATCATCATCATCATCGGTTTCATCTAATAATAGTCCACTTTGAATAGTGCTTCCGGGCAACAAAAATGGCGTATGGTGGTAGATTACCGCAATTTAAATGACGTCACTGTAGGAACAAGATACCACTTGCCAAATATCGAAGAAATCTTAGATCAATTAAGTCACTCTAAATATTTCACCACCTTAGATTTGGCTTCCGGCTTTCATCAAATTTCTATGAATGAGAAAAACATCAACAAAACTGCATTTTCTACCCATTTCGGCTGTTATGAGTATCTTAGAATGCCATTTGGTTTAAAAGATAGTCCAAGCTCTTTCCAAAAATTAATGAATATTGCTCTTTCTGGTTTGCAAGGTCTCCAATGCCTTACTTATTTGGATGATATATATCGTAGTTTTTGCGAGTTCTATTCCGGAACACTCCGAGAAATTAAGAAATGTTTTCAGTCGTTTAAGATCAAATACATTCTTGCTACGACCAGATAAGTGTGAATTTATGCATAGAGGTTTGCTACTTAGGTTCTTACCCAAAACCATCCAATCAAAAGATTTGAATACAATAGATTTTTCAAAACACTCTAAACCTTTGACTTCTTTACTAAAAAAAAGATATTCCTTTTATATGGGGAATAGAACAAAATAATTATTTTAAAAATTTTAAGCAACTTTTAACTCAGACCCATAATAATAAAAGTAACCCTGTAACCCCCTGTAAGGTTAATTAGATCAGAAACATTCCGCTGTGCGAAATCGCTCTGGAATTCGCCTTTTTCACAATAATATGTTATATCACATGCATTGTATGAATATTGTATTATGTTTTAAATTGTGAAATAAGGACATCAATTATTATTATTATTATTATAAAGGCGTCATTAGTTTATTACTTTATGTTTACACCAAGTAAGCAAATAAAAGTCGCGACACTACTCTTGGCTATGCAAAGTGCACACTGTTTCTAGGCCAGTCGATTTTTTCTTTAACTTATATTCGAACTTGTATACTTGAATTGAAAATAACATAATTACGCCATAAAATCTGAACCTAAACTTCACAATATTTTTGTCCTCTCAGAAATTAAATTTCGCCCACTGTGCGACGGGCCCGAACCACCCTCGACCCAAGAGACAGACTAGAAGCCAACAGACTAAAAGCGCTAACTAGACAAAATATCCGAGAATACGAAAACAAACTATGGGAAGATAAACTCGACTCGCTCAACGACGACCAGCCAGGCTATTGGAAGATAACAAAGATACTAACCCAGGGACGAAGGCAGTCTATCCCTGCGCTTAAAAACAACGGCCTAAACGTCGAAGACCCGTCACAGAAACTCGAACTCTTCGCCAACAATTTTGAAAATCAGTTCTCCGAAAACCAGAGGACGACACGCCACCCCGGAGGAAATACAAGAAACCATTAAACACTTTAAAACAAAGAAGGCGCCCGAATACGACAACATAACCAACGCCATGCTCAAGTCTCTAACGCACAAACAAATCGTCGAAATCACCAACCTGTTAAACGGTATTTTCCGGACCCATCACTATCCCAGCCAATGGAAAAAAGCAGACATCATCCTCATACAGAAAAAAGAAAAACCAGCAAATCTCGCTTCTAGCTACCGACCAATCAGCCTTCTTTGCGGCCTAGGGAAAGTGGCGGAGCCATCATCCTAAACAGACTCAAAAATCTACCCATCAATCGAAAATATTCTACCCCCGGAACAATACGGTTTCAGAAGCCAACTCAGCACAGTTCATCAAACAACCAGGATGGTGGAACAAATCACTAAAAACTTCAACCGTCGATCAAGCACCGCCATTGCTCTGCTAGATGTAGAGAAGGCATTCGACCGGGTCTGGCACGAGGGACTTCTGCACAAAGTACACTGCACGGGCTTCCCCAGTCATAGCAACAAACTAATTCAATCATTCCAGACGGGCAGAACCTTTAGAATCTAAATAGACGGACAAAAGTCGACACCAAGACCTATTGCAGCAGCAATCCATCAAGGCTCGGCACTGTCTTCATTACTGTACCTGTATACAGCCGACATTCCTTCGACAACACATGCAGCTATACCAATACGCCGACGACATGAGGGTCTCGGCCGAATCCAGAAACCAGACATGGACCCACAAATGGAAGATTAAAATCAATGCGGCAAAGACGGAAGCATCCATGTTCACAAAGTGCAGGACCCAAAACCATCCCAACCTACCTGTCAACAACCAACCAGTCAGATGGAAAAGCAGCTTCAAATACTTGGGCCTGCACTTTGACAAGAAAGAATCGCAGCAACCAAAGCCGTGAAATCATATCTATACCCACTTCTTTGCCGCAGAAGTAAAGTATCCATCCACAACAAACTGAAGATATATAAAACCGGCCAGCACTCACCTACGGTTGCCTACATGAAAAAAGCTACTTGGCTTTGAAAACAAAATGCTGCGACTCCTGTGTGGGGCGCCCTGGTATTTCCGAAACCTGTACATAAGGCGAGACCTTGAAATGGAAGAAGATATCATCGACTTTACCACAAAATTAAAAAGAAATTTCTTCGAGAAAGTTGATGCACAACCACCCACTCGTCAGAAACACGCTAATCTACCATCCAGAGATTCGAAGACACAAGCGACCAAGAGACCGCCCTACTTACGACCAAGGGACCACGCCCAAACCCAGAAACTCAAAGAAGCTCAGACTAAAATAGTGAGATGTGCAATATATTGAAATTCAGTCCAAGGCCAAACCCTTAATAGTAAATTAAAGTAGTGCGATAGTGATATAATTCTCTTACGTTTGTCTTCCGCCCTGATAAAACATTGTAGTAGTCTGATTCTCCTACTCCATCTATATGTGTCAGTCAAAAAAGCCAAATCAGCGTTAATCTAGCTTACTCAAAGCTAAACCAAGGCGTTTCATTCTGTTTTCCATATCCATCGATAGCTTGTGTAATAAAAGTGTTTGTTTATATAATTTTACGATGTCGTCGAAACGGAAACTACTAGAAGAGTTAAAGAGAATAAAAGAAAACTATCAAGATCTTTCTTCAAGTAAGTACAGTATACCTACCTAATTACGTGTTAGATTTTGAATGATTCGGTACATAAAAGTTTGGTATTGATAGGATCAAAAAGTGTTATTGTACAATAGTACTAATACAGTAAATTTTATAGGAATTTAATTAAATTAACTAAAGATCATTATTTCTGTTAATTTTCTTTATATTGTAACCGAGGGTTACTTGTATGTGAAATTAGCCAAAGTAGCAGTAGGTTAACAAGCAGACAATTAAAATATCGCCTTGCCTTGAAAGCTAAGTATACCACTAAGGGTTCGTTTTTTTTTGCTTATAGGTAACTCTGGCGATAAAGAGTTGGAATTTGTTAATTTTAAAGAGGACCCTCTGTTTATTTCCGCACAAAAAGAGGGTAACAGCAATTCAGAAATTGCATTTGAGTTAACTGAGCCTAAAAATGTAGAGGATTGCGACCAATTTGCCTTTTTACCTTTGAATGAAGATCAATAAGGGCCTGGATTACACGAAAAAATTGTTGTCAGGCGCTATCTTAAGTCATAGTAGCACCGTTTTATCATAAAACGCAGTTTAAAAAAACTTAATTTATTTTTTAAACCACGTTTTTTTTTCGTCTGTAGCACCAACGATATATTAACGACTCATTGTAATCTCTGTTTTACTACGGGAATTTTGATATTGACAACTAACAAAATTCTTTACTATGGAAAACTAACCCAAGTTTCCACGAGAAAATGGTGTTTTTTTTGGATTTAAATAAAATTGTACAAAAATGAAAGAAAATAAAAAGAAAAGAGGGCCAAACTTAACGAACGATGATGTGGCGTTGTTAGTGGTAGTAGCGGGTCGATATAAAAACATTATAGAGAATACAGTCACAAACAAAGCTAACCGCAAAATGAAAGATGCTTGTTGGGCGAACATTTTTCGCGAGCCCATCCAGCCAAAGGGATCCTGAGATGCTACGAAACCAAAAAAGTTGCCAAACGAAATGCCGCATATCCAAAACGAGAAAACTTCAAAACTGGAGGAGGTAAGCCACCTTCTACAACTCCATGTATAGATAAAAACATTTTGAGTTTAATTATTACAAAAAACGTTTCGAACCGCAAAATGAAAGATGCTTGTTGGGCGAACATTTTTCGCGAGCCAATCCAGCCAAAGGGATCCTGAGATGCTACGAAACCAAAAAAAAAAGTTGCCAAACGAAATGCCGCATATCCAAAACGAGAAAACTTCAAAACTGGAGGAGGTAAGCCACCTTCTAAAACTCCATGTATAGATAAAAACATTTTGAGTTTAATTATTACAAAAAACGTTTCAGGCCTATAGTCTAATTTTTTGATGAGCGTACTGACGTCATTTTTTTGGATCTCTATTTGATATATTGTTTTAGACAGCTACAATAAATATATAAAAGAAAGTCAAGTCGTTGATTGTTTCAACTGTTACTTCAAATTGACAACAACAAATTATTTGACATGCGAACTGTTGACAACAAAGAAATACGTTTTCAGAGGCAATAATGATGTCAGTCCGCTCATCAAAAAAATGGACTATAGCAACTTATTCAAAATGCCTAAAATTAGATTGGCCTTTAAACATGTAAACTGGATTAAGTTCGGCCTATTATCATGGAGCCGGTTTTCCAACTCATCGATACCGGCCCATAATTTGGCCATTGGTACTTATTATTATTATTAATTAAATTAGGTAGTGACCTGCAAGCAATTCTTCATTAATGATGCCACCTTCCAAAATTTTGTGTATTTAAAAAAAGTAAATAAAAAGATAAACAAATCAGAATTGACTGTTATTTTAACTACTCGCGTACGGTGAAGTGCATTTTACCGCACTCATTTGCGTGAGGAAAAAAGTACTTAAAGTTAACGTTATGGCTCATTTTTACAAGTCATACTGTTTTTAATAGTTATTAGTAAGTACTAGTGTGTGTTATGTTGAAAATAAGTCACGCGAGAAAGATTTTAATAATAATATAAATTCTCAAGTGACTTAGGAAGCATAACACACGAGTGGCATACAATGTTTTATCCAACAAGTGAAAGAAATCGTTTTTGAGATAATAATTAATAGGCTTTGTGATCAAATCAAAGCTACTTGCGTCTCAGTACCCTATAAATGTCAGAATGATTTCCAACCTAATTTTTTATGAATTATCTTTAGAGTAGACAATTTTCTAGAAGGGGACATAATTAGTAGCAAATTATGGTGTAATTACTTTTTTTTAGAAGTTACAATTCATGCAATAATCCAAATTCTTTACAGTTTATGCAAACCCATCGACGTATGCTAACACAAATCAATATTAAAAATAATACTGGAAATTGTATTGGACAAGACTGTACAGAAATGTTACATGTGACAGAAAGCTCTAAATAACGAATATAAGGTGGAAACGAAGAAAAGAAGAAGAAATTGCAGAAATTGAAGAAAAATAAATGCAGGCTACTAGCTCCAATTGAATGAGCTACAAGAAAATGTGGTATCTTACATATGTGGTTTTGTAGTTAATTCTACTAACTACAAATCAATATGCGAAGAAGCTATAATAGCAGATTTTGACGACAAGCACACAAGATCTTTGAAGTTGATTAAACGAAAATCAAGAGGTAAATTACTTTATTCATCCGTAAATGTTCAGATAATTGGCCAAAAAATAGAAAAAAAACTATTCAAAAAAATTTAATGTACTGGGTTACCTCCCACCCAAAGATATTTTTATTGAATTAATAATGAAGGAAACTCGAGCATTAATATTCAACGAAAATATCTTTAGCTGCTTGGAAAATCATGTTTTTGATCAGCACCCTATGAAGAGATGCATAAAAAAAATGTTATTGAAAAAATTGCAAAAAAATTTGCTTCAATGAGACAATATCTGAAGATAAGATGAGGGATTAGCTAAAAAGACTGGTATTGTTTAGGCACCAGTAATATAGATACATATTTATTTTATTAAAGTTTAAGTTAGTAAGTAGGATATTTTAAGGATTAAAGTTAATTAAGTTAGTAAGTAGAATTTTTATACTTTTTGAGGATTAGATTAGATTTTTCTTTATTTAAAATAATGTTTTCAAATTGTAAATATGATGGCAAGTATCACTTAGACTTGTATAAGAAAAATAATGTTGAAATTAGCTCTGCATATATCTATATTTTATTTATACACGACGTTTCAATCAGTACAATCTCTGATCTGAACCTTGATTAAAATCATTCTGCTACAACCAAACGGGGCATAATAAGAACTTTTTATAACAGAGACGTTCAAATTTGTAACAATTCTCATGATTTGGAAATCGAAATAAGAAACATTAATAAGGACCTGCAGTAGAATCCTTACAGCCTTAAACTTATAACAGACACTTTTTCTAAATTTCAGCAAACCGGACAGAGATTACAAGACCAAAAGCAGGCAAATGCATTCCTTACAATTCCATGCATTAAACGAGTATCAGAGAAAATTCGAAGAGTAGCGGACAACTTTAATATTAAAACAGCTTTTAAATCTAATAACACAATTGGAAGCCTTCTTAGTAAAACAAAACCGGAGAACAGACGAAATAAGGAATGCATTTACCAAGTTCTTTGTGAGTGTGGTAAATCATACATAGGCGAAACCAAAAGACCACTATCTGTTAGTCTTAAGGAACATCAGACGAATACCGAAAGAGGTGAAACAACGAAATCAGGAATCGCCGAACATGCATGGTCAAAACAACACCGAATGAAGTGGGCAGAAGCAAAGGTTTTGCACAAGGAGTCATACAAGAAGAAATAAAATTCCTTGAAGACAGAGAATCAGGGTATTTTCAGTAAACCAAGTGACTGAACATAGAGTATTTTGACATACCAGAAAACATTTCACTTGCAGACCCAGATTTTGACAAAAAACTGAAATATACATGGAACTTTTATGTATTGGTCAAATCAAGACAAGGAACTGTCCCACATTGCAGAACACATTACTGGGGTGGGTAGTTTCAGGAAAATCACACAAAAACAAGGCATCACAGCAATTTAGTAGAGTACACCTGACAATCAGTCACAAAGACACATAATTACAGAATCAGTTAAAAGCATTTTGGGAGTTAGAAGAAGTTACGTCAAAGCCAGTTTGGACAACACACACACAAGAGACCAAGAAGGGAGATTTATAGTTAAATTACCTTTCAAAGAAAATAAAGAAGAACTCAGCAATTCAAAGAATACAGCATTAAAAAGACTCTCAATGTTAGAAAAGCGACTAGAGAAGAATCAAGATTTGTGTACAAAGTGTAGAGTTGTTTTCGATGGGAGTTGCCCCGCGACACCAAGTGGACTCTCACTCAATAACATTCTAATGAGAGGACCTGTCATCCAAGATGATCTTTTTACCATTTTAACAAGATTCAGATTTCATAACTACGTACTTGCAAGTGATATTGTCAAAATGTATCGACAAGTAGCAGTCCACGAAGACAATAAGTTTCAAAAAATCTTATGGAGAAAAAGCCCACAAGAACCAATAAAAGTTTATGAATTATCAAGAGTCACATATGGAACAACACCTGCATCATTTTTGTCAATTAGAAGTTTAGTTCAAATAGCCATAGAAAATGAGAATGAGTACCCAATGGCCGCACAAGTCATAAAGCAGGATTTCTATTGCGATGATTTACTTACTGGAGTATCAACAGTACAAAAAGGCAAACAGCTACACTCTGAGTGGAGATCAAATGACAACACAATTATAAAAAGTAAGCAAGACATAGAGAACTACATGGTACCGCATGATAAATGAGAAAGCATAAAGACTCTAGGACTCATTTGGAATTCGAACAAAAACATATTCAAGTTTCAAATTAATTGCACTGATTTTGACAAGAAATACACAAAAAGGGAAATACTTGGAGCCATATCAAGTATTTTTAATCCCCTCGGATTATTAGGACCTGTAATTTTGATTGCAAAGTTAGTCCTTCAAGAATTGTGGAGATTAAATCTAGACTGGGACGATCACAAGCTCACAGAACTTTTAATCAGACATGAACATGTCATATTACTTCCCGCAGGACCACAGGCAGTTCTAGCATCATTACGAACAAAATTTTGGCCTTTGTGTGGAAAGCAAGCAGTCCGAAAAATTACAAGAAGTTGCAACACATGTCTCCATCATAAACCATCAGTTAAGAATCAATTCATTGGTGATTTGCCAAAACAAAGAGTCACACCATCAAGACCTTTTAAAAACATAGGCATAGACTATGCAGGACCTGTGTCCATAAAAGAAAGCCACCGAAGAGGTAGAATCCATATCATACCAAGTTATATTGCAGTTTTTGTCTGCCTCTCAACAAAAAGTATACATTTAGAATTAGTAACAGGACAAGTAACAGAAGCTTTTTTGTCTGCACTAAAGAGGTTCTAATCACATCCATTCCGATAATGCTACAACGTTTGTCAAAGTCAATAAAGACATTGCAGAGTCGTTTGAGTTATTGAGATTAGAAGAACACTGGACAAAGGTGTAGAATTTTTTGGCCAACGAACAGGTTACCTGGCACTTCATACCAGCTCGGTCGCCAACATTTGGAGGTCTCTGGGAGGCCTCAGTAAACTAAATACCACATAAAAAGGATCACTGGACAAGCTCTTTTCACCTACGAAGAATATTACACATTCTTAGTCCAGACTGAAGCCAAGTTAAATTCTAGTTTCACTTTCTGAAGATCCTAAAGATAACTTCTCAATTTTAACCCCTTCCCACCTTATCCTTGGAGACTCACTTCTAACACCAGACTCAAACTACATGGAGACGGCAGTTCATCACCTATCCAGATGGTAGTATATTCAACAATGTTCTCAGCACTTTTCGAAAAAATGGTCCACCGACTACCTCAACAGTTTACAAGTTAGAAGTAAATGGACCCAAAAGTCAAATTCAGATCTCGTCAAAGTTGGTAGTCTAGCTCTGCTTCGAGAAGAAAATCTACCACCCTTACAATGGAAGATGGGCCGCATTTCCAAAGTTTTTCCAGGCCATGATGGCTTCATTGGAGTTGTTGAAATTCAAACGTCTACTGGTAACTATAAAAGAACCATTAACAAACTAAGTTTTTTACAAATTCACGACGAATATTGAGAAGTTATCTTTAGGATCTTCAGAAAGTGAAACTAGAATTTAACTTGGCTTCAGTCTGAACTAGGAATGTGTAATATTCTTCGTAGGTGAAAAGAGCTTGTCCAGTGATCCTTTTTATGTGGTACGGCTAATAAGGAAGATTCTTTGAATCCAGAGATTGTTTATGCAGCCACCAAAACGGGGATGGATAGAGTCTGAGGTGTTTTTCAACTATTTTACCAAGGTTTTAATTCCCGGCTTTGGAGAAACTCGTTCAGTACTTTTAATCTACGATGGTCATGCTACTCGCATAAGAATTAGCCTAATGAAGGGGCCAATAAAGAACAAGTGACTATTCTTAAGCTCCCACCTTACTTAAGTCACCTAATACAACCGTTAGATGTCGTGTTTAAACTGATTAAGTTTATGAAAAAGAACTTTGCAGTGCTAGCCAAGGCTGTGTGGCACGAAACAAACCCTTCAGTAATTCAAAGTGGTTTTAAGACAGCGAGAATATATCCTTTAAATAATCAGGTTATACCCCCGGAAAAGTTCCATCCTGATGGTGGCAAAAAAAATGTGCATATAATAGCTGAAGACGCAGCAGTTAAAGAAAATGAAGGTATAGAACCGACCGGACCCCTGGGAGTTCAGGTACGTCAGATAATTGCGTCACAAATGAAGTAACAACAGATGAAGGCACATCTCAACGTCGTTACTCATTCGATGAAATCATAAGAAAAACAATAAAGCCTACGGAAAAAGGTACGGATGAAAAAAAGTAAAAGAAGAGTGTCTAGTGGAGCGGAAGTCATAACACGGAATGACTATGTTGGGAATTTGGAACCTTTGGTTGCACTATAACAAAGTTATGATTGTTTTCCACAAACCAAAACTACACTTTTTTGCACTCGACGCACGTTTCGCTAACAACGTTAGCATCATCAGGAGACGATAAAAAAGTGTAGTTTTGGTTTGTGGAAAACAATCATAACTTTGTTACACGGAATGACGTTTTAGTGCGTCTGAAGAAGAAAGAAAAGGCTTCAAAAAGAAGAAGGATGACTCTAGCGATGAAGATATCGAGGAAACAGTTGTTGAGTATGCAGAAGATGGCTCAGACACACTAGAAGATTTGTGTGCGCAAATTGGTGAAGAAAACACAGATCTGGATGAAATTGCAAGGAGTTTGTCCAATTTATCAATTGATAACTGGATTCTTGTAAAATTTCCTGGGAAGAGAACAACAAAATATTACGTCGGAAAGGTCTTGGACATTAAAGAGGAAGAAATCGAAATTAAATTTTGTAAAAAAGTGCATTTTTCACAAGAAAGTCAATATTCAAGTTTCCTTACATTGACATTTCCATGGTGTCTCAAACTGACATTGTCAAGTTGTTACCAGATCCAGAACTAGGAAGACGAGCGGAAATTTCCTTTCAAGTAACATTCACCGGTTATACAGTCGAATAAATTTTTCAAAAGCGTATTTTTAATCTTAAGTTAATCAGTTTAGTCCTTAAACCGCATTTTTTAGTTTCAAGTTTGTTTGTTTTAGTTTAAGAACACATTTTGTAATTATAAGTTACTAGTTTAAGCGTTATTTTTAATTTTACGATAACGTTCATGCACTTAGTGGTAAACGAGTTTATAACTTTCTAATTATTAAAGATATTTAAAATTAAAAAAAGCATTTTACACAAAAAAATTCTAGTAAAACGCTCTTACCCTTCAAATACCAATGGACCTTACATGCTAGAATTTGTACGTTACTGTAAACTTTTACCCCTTGAAACTGCGAGATAGCTATTATACACTCATGAAGAAAAGTATTGGTAGATTTGGTTGGTATTAGGTTGCGTTTTAGAACCGAGCATCTATTACCTCTTTAATATTAGCAGAGTTATGATGGACGTTGGTTTCAGACAATTGCGTCTTTCTCCCCTAATACCATTGCACAACCAGTAAACTTATAACAGTTATTCAAATGTTTCAAAAGGTCTATAAATTATACATATGTACGTACATAGGTGAATTAGGAAGACTGGTTGCTCAGCAACATTTTTTTGTAATTAATTGCAGATACGACCTTTGAAGCGGCCTGATAGTAGTAAGTTATAGAAATTATTTGATTTTGAATTTACTTTAATGTAAGTCCTGTTTTTAATTTATTTTGTGCCCATGTTTATTTTGTGTTATTATTATAAACAACTGATGAGGCCTAACAATTATTTGACTTGACCACAAGAATTTTATAAAATAATAATAATGAATTTACTAATTATGCCCTACACGTATCCCGATCCGTGACATATTCAAACCAATTTACCTATTCTTTGCTAATTTGTGATCTATGGGTCTCATTCAACCAGAGTTAATTTTGTGCCTCAATGACATAACCAAACTTTATTATTTATTTTTTGCATAGTACATTGTTGGTGGTTTGTGATTTTTCGTTATGGATGCAAAAAGAAAAATACTTTTTTATAGTGCAAATGATGACTTGGCCCTACTTAGCGAAATTCAGGGCCAAAAACCTTATGAAGATCCAATCAGGTGAACAACTTGTAAAGACTTCACAAAACGAAGCATGCAAGATAGGGCAAGAATTTTGCTAGAAAAATTCGAAAAAAAACTTGCAGGTCATCCTTCTTAACATTTTTTACTCCTAATTTATAATTATTAACTGTTTCCTGAGGCCACTCTCTTTGTTTTCAGTTTGTCGCCATACTTGTAGCACCACCCTAGGGTAAGTTTTTGTTAAAGATTAGATTTTAAGGTTTTTGAACGTTTCAATTTTGTGTTATGCTTGGTCTGTCCATTGGTTGGGTCACTGGCTCGGTGGTGGCCTTCCCTTGTGCGTTACCTCCATCTTCCCATTGGATGGTTGGCACTGTGCTTGTGTCTGATGGATGGGTAGACCAAGCATAACTCTGTTTTTCAAATATAAATTTTACAAATATCAAATATCAATTTTACAATAAGTCTGCTTGGGTTCTTTCAGTACACCCCTAAAGATGACACTCTATACTGTTGAAACATGTTGAGTGAATTTTCAACAAAACAGTGGAGAAGGAACAAAGCTTTTTCATTTATTTAAAAACTGCTAAGACTGCTAAGATGTTGGAAAAGTTCATAGAACATAAAGGCCCAAGGGGCAGTTTTAGATTAAATTTTTTAAAAAGCAGACATGAAAATGGACTATATAAATTTAAGTACAAAACTGATATATGTATTTTTTTTCCCCGAGTTTAATTCGTATAGGGTTTATTTTATGAATCCAATTAATGCCACTTAGGCATTCCTGCAAAACTCATATTCAATATTCAAGATGGCAGCAAATTCGTAGCAAAAATTTAAAAATAAACTAAATTAATTACAGACATGATACATCAATTTGCGGGATACCAAAAAATATACCTATTTTTTCTATTTTTGGTGAAACAAATTAAATCATGTCAAATAGAAAGAGTTGCAATGCTAGCCTTGCTTTTTTAATACAGTATTTTGCATTGAGCAATGTTTAAGGCTACATTTGAAAAAGCATGTTATAACATTGTCAAAAAAGTAAGGGAATTTTTTAAAAAGTAGTCAGTGAAAACGTGGAAAAGTCAGAGAATTTTAAAATTGAAAATCACTTGGAACCTCGTCATTTAGTTTGGTCAGTACTTTAATTTTTACAATATTTTAAATTTAATTTTTTTGTTAACTAGTGCTAGTTAGCACATTCCCCTTATATATGTCACCCATAAAACGACCACTATTATTACGATTTGACAATTCAGAAAATTTGAAATTACCAAACGTAACTCTGTTATTAGAATAGCTACATAAAAGAACCCTATGTATTTATATTTTTAGATCCTTTTTCACTGTTTTTTTGTTAAATGTAAAATAAATTATTGTGATTTCAGGTCTGGAGTAGAAGAGGAAGTAGATGAATTGGATGACTTCCTACATACGATTTTACTGCTAATTAAAGAATTTAGAAAAAAAGAAAAGTCAATTAAATCACTACACCAAAAAGGCATTGACAGAAGAGATATTGCGGTTTAGCAGATTCCTGAAAACATTTTTGGTAAGTCTTGTTTTTATTTTTAAAATTTTATTTTTTAGTAGAGACTTAAATTTTAAACTTTTGACTAATAAGTTTAAGCAACATTGAATTTCTAGTAAATATTTGCTTAAAGGATTGTTTTGAAGTGAAGTGTTACTGGCCAGAAAACATTTAGAACTTAGAATAAATATGATGCTTAAATTTTTATTGCTATTGGAGATCATATATTTTTTCTAAATTGCCATAAAGCAAAGAAGATATTTTTTACTTAACATATTTTAAAGAATTACATACACATACACCTTTTGCAGTGGGAAAAAGTTTCACCTCTACTATATAGCTAAATTATTGATAAAAAATCTCTAAATTAGATTAAAAATAGCTTATACATATATAAAAATTCTAGTTTTGATGTTATTTACATTTTTTAGGAGGCGACGAAGGGATCTGCTCAAACAATATTATTTTGGAGATAATCAACAATGATGAAGTGTCAAACAATGAGGAACACATTATTGTTATACCTGGTATTTGTAATCTAGAACATTCAGGGATTTTTTTGACAATCGTACGATTGCAGTGTAGACCCTATGGACAAATGCATACTCCACGTCCAGCAGATTATCAAAATCTGAAAAAGCTAGAGGATATGTTTAATCGTAATGACTTATACGCAAGTTTAAGGCCCAAAAATGGAAACGAAAGCATTTTTTTATTAATATTCAGATAAGATGACTTTGGGAACAAAATTTAAGATCAGTGATATCGGTGTCACTGATTAAACAATTGAAAGAATCATTCAACAAGACAACTCTCCAACGTCTCCAATGAAGATCTTTAAAAGTCATATCCAGGGCAATGAGACCAATAAGACACCTGGTAACTAATTTCCTTACCTAACCACGAAAAATACAACCTGAATCAAATAAAAGTTTAGGAAACCAAGGATTTTTTAGACGTTTTCTTCTCTGTAAAGAGACAGTTTACATCATATTAACCCGAACTGAGAAATAATTGAAGTACATATATCTATATGATCGCGAAATCACCAGTAACTTCCAAGCACTACGGAAAAACGACTCATTTCGCCGGCGGTGTGACTATACGAGTTTAAGCACGACTATGACAGAATTTCGGAAGAAACCCCGTTTATCTCGAGCAGATAGTGTTGCAAAACTAGTTGCAAATAAATAAATTAATTTACTTTACTCTTTGTTATTCTTACTTTACAATTTAAAACATAAAATTCAAAGTAGTTAAATAGGAACAAAGTGGCCGCTAGCCAATGATAGCGAAGCAGCTCCAATTCTTGGCGTCAGCCAAGAGGTTTTCGACGTGTTTGCGTCTATCTGTGTGATTTTTTGAAAGTTACTAGGCAGAAAGGCTCTATACTCGATCACTATCGCACCCTAATGCAATGCTATTTTTCTCGTTTGACACTCGGTCATAAATATATTTCCCAAAAAGACAATAAATTCACTCACACCCAAATAAAAGTTAAGTTTACCGGTTTATTAAGTGTTTCAGAAAATACTTGAACTTTTTAGTTGTTTAAACTGATGTAGTTACCAAAAATGTTTTGTACTTTATTAAAACTAGTGAAAAACCAAATTTAAAGTTTAGTGTTGATTTTTTTTCGACGTCCACTTATCGTAGGATTCTATCAACCCCAAGTGAGGGACTAAACATTAGGTTGAACCCCCTCAGATAGAACTTGACAGTCAACGCAAGATGTCACTCATTTTTTTATTGTTCTGTTTTTTTTCTCTTAAAAACGTACAAAAATTAAAGAAGTTTTACAAACTGTAGTAATTATTCGTCAGACCAGACATTTGAATCAGCCAGTCAACATTTTGGTCCATACGACCCGGAAGTTTAGAAGAAAATCGAAGAAAACCACGAGACGACGATCTCAAAGTATACCAATGCTCAGTCTTCTAAGTCCGATCCATTTATAATTTCCTTATCATAAATATCGGTTTATAGCTTTGTATTGTTAAGATTAACAACATTAGGTTGTGGTAAGTACTATAAAGAGTGGAAAAGTAGTAATTGAAAAGCAGTAAGCACACTTTATTAAAAAAATATATTGATTCTTTGAAAATCGATAAAGATATTTATCTCTCAGAAATTAAGAATTTACAATTGCGACTCGACAAGTTTAAACACGAGTATGCTGAGTTTGAGAAAGTTCAAAGGGAAATTGAGGAGTTGGTTGAGGAGAATGAGGACATTCATGATCAAAAGGAGAATGAGTTGTCAGAATCAATAATGATTTTTTTCGAACTTACGCGTTAATTGAAACTATTTTGAGGTTCATAAACAAAATACTCTTCAACCTCCCCCTCAGTTACCGGTTGCCCAACAACCAATTAATGTGTCAGTAGTAGCACCTCCAAATACAAGTTGGAATCAGACAAAGTTACCCGTTATAAATATTTATATTTATATACCCACGACAGATGATAATTTTAAAATAGCATGGCCTTTATTAAAAGAACGATTTGAAAATAAGTCTTTATTAACATATAACTTTGTTAAAACCATTTTTGAGTACCCTGTGTTGACAAAAGAGTCATATTTTGATTTTCGGAGTTTGTTCATTTAAAAAAAAAACTTGAGATCGCTTGAGCAGTTGGGTCAGCCCAGAGACCAGTGGGACACCCTTTTAATTTATTTAATTAGCTCCAAATTAGACAACAGAACCAGGAGGGATTGGGAGACTTTAAAAACAAAAAGTACTCCTCCAACAATGTAAGTGCGAGATCCTGGAAAAAATAGCAGCGACCAGGCGACCAGCAAGAAACCCTTAGTGGGCCGCCATTTAAAGATTTAGTAAAAGTTCACATTGTAAATACTCAAAAAGGGTTTGCCTGCTATTTTTGCCAAGGAAGCAACACCATTTTTAAGTGTGAAAGTTTTTTATAGTTGAATGTGGATAATAAAATAAACGAGATACAAACACTGCAGTTGTATTTTAATTGCTTTAATCCCAAACATGATTTAGCGTATTGTGACAAAGCTCCAAGTAAAAGATGTTGAAGAATGGGCCGCTTTCTCACTTCAGCTTAAATTTAAAACTTAAGTATAAGTTCAACTTATCCTTATTTCTCTTGCAGATCAATCATTAAAATTAACTTTAGAGGATCTTCAAAAAAATAATATAATTGAAAAAACTAATGAAAGTTCGGAAAGGTTAAATCCAATTGTCATTTTCAGAAAAAAGATGGTAGTTTACGCATTTGTCTTGACGTACAAGGTGTCAACAATCAGCTCACAAAAAAATATTTTTTTCATATTCCTACGTACGAAGAAATAACATCTAAATTTAGTAATTGCAAATATTTCTCAACATTAGACGCAACTCAAGTCTTTGCAATGATACCTCTACATAATGATTCCTTCAAAATTTGTACATTTAATGGGGGAAGTTTAGGAAAATGGCGATATTTACGAATGCCTCTCTTGCGCCACGGAGATTTTTCAACAACAAATGACTCAGATTTTTTCTGGAATAGAAATAAAATATTCGGTCAATCCCCATGGTTTTTTAACTTTATAATATTTCAACAAGAGGCCAAGACATTTCTGCATCCACCTACGTCACAAACCACGCAGAATTAACCAGCTGCCAACTGGACCTTTTGGAAACAACGATTTTTTACGTATTTGCAAACTACCGAATTCACCACATTAATTGGGGACGATGGAATCCGAATTTATAACACTTTTACATTTTTAACCTCTGAAAAAGATAAATTAAATAGCCTAATAGAAAAAATTTGACCTACCTAACCCATAAATTATTAAAGAATGAACAAAAAGAGGGGCAATCAATAGAAAATTTTGTCATTGAACTTAAAAATTTAGCCCTAGAATGCGAATTGGGTAACCTAAAAGATAGGTTAATAAAAACTATTTTTATTTGTGGGGTTAGGTCAGGGGATCTTCGTGAAAAATTGTTACAACAGACCAGACAATGATGCCGTCCAAGTTTGTTTTAACTATGAAAAATGCAAGCAGCAGTCTAAAGAAACCTCGAATGGAAATGGTCATAATGGTCATAGAGTGGCAGTCGATGCATGTAGAAGATGTGGCAGTTGCCAGTAATCAGTCATTTCAATACAACGTCCCTTCCCCCTCCGATTTGCTCCTAAGCCGCTCAGATTTTTAACCGCTGCGAGTGAAGAAATGAGTGAAAAATGGAAGATAATATGCAATACCTATTAACAATAAGACACAACAAATTGAAATTAAACAAAGGCTTCCCTCGTCTTTAAATTTTAAACAAATTAACCATATTAAAAGATCTTACTCGTCTTTAAACCCCAGAATTTTTAAAGGGGCCTTGTTTTTCAAAGGTTATAACCCGATCTGTCATTAAATTAAATGACCTTTTTGGATGGCCTTACTCGCCTTACACAACAATAAAATCATCAAAGACCTTATTCGTCTTGATGGCTTAATTTCAAAAATACCAAAGACCTTACTCGTCGGTTTCTGTAACCTCATGCAAACCGGTTAAAAACCGTTTATTTCGTCTTATAACTTACGTCTAAAGTCGGATGGAACCAAAAGACCCATCAAGAAAAATAGCTTAAATTCTGATTCTAAAATTTTAATATCAGAAAATATCAAAAACGAACTACAGTGGTGGACCCTCTCTATCTCAAAGTCATTTGTCTCACTATTACCCCCTAAATATAATTACTATATATTCAGACGCATCTAACATGGGAGGATTTTGAGGTCCAAAGGAAAGAACATTTCATATAAATTATCTGGAGCTACTTGCAGCATTTAACGGGTTAAAATATTTCGCAAAAAACCTAGAGTTGTTCTATTCTTTTAAAAATAGATAACACCACTGCTATCTCTTATATTAACCGAATGGAATGTGTAAAATTTAGGAATCTTTCGAAACTATCAAACGAGATCTGGCAGTGGTGTGAGGAAAGAGATCTATATCTTTGCAACATATATAGAGTCTTACAAAAATGTGGTTGCAGACTTTGAATCCCGAAGCCTTAATATAGAAACCGAATATAGTTTAAATCAAGATGCTTTTAACCAAATCGTAGATTTTCCTGAAATTGATTTGTTCGCCTCTCAGCTTAACAATAAATGGGCCAAATTCGTATCCTGGAGACCCGTGTTCCATTGCAATTAATGCCTTGACAATAAATTGGTCAAGGCTGTTCTTTTACGCGTTTCCGCCTTTTTCAATAATAAATCAATTCCTGAAATTGATTTGTTCGCCTCTCAGCTTAACAATAAATGGGCCAAATTCGTATCCTGGAGACCCGTGTTCCATTGCAATTAATGCCTTGACAATAAATTGGTCAAGGCTGTTCTTTTACGCGTTTCCGCCTTTTTCAATAATAAATCAAGTTTTAAATAAAATCAAAAGATAAGAGTATCCTGAAAAAAAACCCGTGTTCAATTGCAATTGATGCCTTTACAATAAATCGGTCAGGGCTGTTCTTTTACGCGTTTCCGCCTTTTTCAATAATAAATCAAGTTTTAAATAATAAGAGAAGAGGGGGAAGGCATATTGGTGGTCTCTTTATGGAACACGTAACCCTGCTATCCCCTATATGTAAAATTACTCAAATCTAAACCAATATACTTCGGACAAACAGGAAACCACATCCACTTTGGAAAAAACTCACCCTGGTGTTAGGGTTCTTATTCGCCAAACGTACACATCAAAAGATCTCCCAGAATCTGCAGTTGAAGTTTTAATTAAATCCCTAAGTGACAGCATATTTAAAAAGTAAAACACATCTCTGAAAAATGGTAGGTATTTTCTAAGTTAAATGATATAGATCCTTTTTGTCTATCCACGTCAAATATCATAAGCTTTTTAGATAGTTCTTTCCAGAAGGGTAGTAGTTATACTTACCTAAATACAATAAGATCGGCTGTAAACTTAATAATTACACACAAAATTGAGTATCAAACTACATGGGATCCAAATACAGTATTATCGCGCCTTTCACTCAGTCTTGCTAACTTAACCTATATGCACAGCCCAGAGTCCAGACCCTGTCAAAAATTATTATTGAAAATAAGTACAGCCAAAATTAAGTTTTCTTTTTTTAAAAAAATACCTCAAAGTTGTGCTACCCTAAAGGGGTATTTATCAAAAACAAAAATAATCCGTGGGAATATAGAGGAGTTACTAATTACAAGAAAAAAAAACCAGGATACAGTTGCGCTCAGTATACCCAAGACACACCCAAGCATGTTTTTCTGTTTGAGCGTTCTTTCATGAATAATTAAATAATAAGAATAAATAAACAATAAAACCAACATAAATGAAATTATTTTATGCAATTAATATTTGAAGAAAAAGAAAATTACATTTTTAGGTAAGACCCACCTTTTAAATTGGCAACAGCCTTTGGTTATCAAAGAAAATCATCTAGAGATTTTGACGTTTCAAACGGCAAAAAGTATGATGACCGGACTTTCGATAAGAAACTAGTGATAGTCAAAACCTAAACATTGAAGTTAGGGATATTAAAAAATCCATGATCTCATATGTCAAATGCCTTGGACATGTCGGTGTAAAGGACATCCATTTAGATACTGCTTTCGATATCAGCAGAGAGGGCTTGTGTTGGGTGTAATATAGTGGTAACTATGGATCTTTTTTTATGTCATCACATATAAATTTTGAGATTATAAAATGATATTATCTACTTATACTATATTTCTCAATTCTAGTTAATTTGCATTAAACTTATAATTTGAAAGTTTTTTCCATAACATTTCATAACATAAGAAAGAGATAAAAACCTAACTTACCTAATTCTCTCACCCGGATCCCGCCTTGTGCACTTCCTTGACGTGTTTTTTTAAATTTTCTACTTTCTTCGTTGTAAACGAGCACAAAAAACATTTCCTAAGCTGTTCCTCGGGCTCTACATTGTGTGATTTCATATGTACTAATAAGCTTTCTTTTTGAACAGTTTCGAAAGAACAATTTTCTACTTCACATTTATGCACTTTAATGATGTCCGACGGGTTCATTTTTTTATGCGTTTGCTGATGTTTGGTAAAGTTCGATTTTAGACGTGTTTGATAAGGACATAATCTAAAATAACAAGAAAAGTTGTTTTAAGTATTTGCTAAAGCATCGTAAATAAACTTACTATAAACAAAAGTGCATATAGTCGGAATTATACCCATTTGTAACGACTTCATTTTTGGTTATCTTTGTATAATATATTTCAAATAGCGGTGAAAACAAATTTTAAGAAAAAAACGGCGTCTGATCATTGTTAATTTTTTTTCCGTCAGTTACTTTGTTTATACGGGCTTCTTAACGCGCTTTTATATAAGGGTGGCTTGAAAATTTTATCGTATAAATACCACTACAAACGTTATAGGCACTAAATCGATTTTATTTCAAAGCGATTTAAGAAAGCGGTATGTCACTTTAAAACCAATTTTAGGGTGTGCGTAAACAGTTTAAAAACGCTTTAGCGCATTTTTTCCAACCTAAAGAAATAATCAATACTGGTTTTATCGAAAAATCTGTTGCTGACTTAGTTGTTTTCATTTTACACTGACATTTACTGACATTTAGTGAAGAACGTAAAAATTCTCGAAGAAAGCGATTTTATCCTTATATAAAACCAGTTTTAGGAGCGTATAAACGTAGTAATTATATCAATCAATAACATGAATTTGTCACTTGGTTTTCAAAATAAATATTAGAGAACACACATTTTTCTATAATTTCGACATACCCGTTCCGAGGGGGATTTCGGTACTCATTTATTACCCCAAATTACGCTTTGATGGCATAGATCAGTTGGGAAAAAAATTGGTGGGGTATATGGTATACTTTGTTTGCTACCCGTTGCTTTCTTGAAAACTATTAACATATTCTTTTCATGAGGTTTATATATTATGTTTACAAAAACAGAGACGTGTCCGTTTCAAATTTATCATTTCGATCAATTAATATTCAGAGACTGGCCTTAGGGGGAGATATTCAACTCAGGGGCGGTTACAGCTTTTTTTGGCGTTGGGTTAGTGTATATGAAAAAAAAACTTATTTAAATTTACTAGCAAGGGCGGATCCTCCGGCGGATCTAGTCTCAATTGTAGATTTGCTTTCAAAACCATGTCTTAAATGCGTTGCAGGCAAAAATTTTCAGAGAATAATACTAACAACGCCATTTTTTACACGTCTTGATACTAAAATTTAGCGCGGCAGGCCAAAATTTTTGAATTTAAACAGAAAATATTTTAAAAAATTTTATCTCCTTCACGTTTTTATAAAATATTTTGGAAAAAGTGGGTTGGTCCAGCTGCCAAGGAGGGATGTGATATAGTTTTAATCATAGATTGGTTGCCAAAATTCGGAGAAAACTTTACTAAAAATACCCTTTTTACATATGATTTAAATGTTGATAACAAAACTTAACTTAAAATGTAACTAAAATTGTAAAAATTAATTATTTCTTGAAATTTAACTTCAAATTCCTTAAAAACTTTTATATCTTTCACGTTTTTTGTGAAATATTAAAATAATGATGGGTTGGGTAAGCTGCAAAGAGAGAGCTATCCATGGTCTAGTTAAAGTCCTAGAGACACAATATTTTTAAATTAGCACAAAAATCCGCAGGAGAATGGAGAAATTTGCTTGATTTTTGTATAAATCCAGTATTTTATTTTAGTTGACAAATATGGATAAAATTCCGTCATTCTTTATTCAATTTTGAATCAAAATTTCATATCTCTGTTTGGACTTATCACTGAACT